>CM046429.1:38295830-39713330 GCA_025506505.1 Flaveria sonorensis | reverse complement strand
TGCAAGAAGTAACGAAAATAAGTCAGCGGATAGAATACCCCTCTGTGTATAAACACACTGAAGCCACACGACGTTCTCATGTTGCTTCGCACACTTCACACGATATGATCACTTTGCACCGTAAACTTCCCATATATATATATATATATATATATATATATATATATATATGTATATATATATATATATGTATATATACACACATACATATATATGTATACCGACTTTGATCCTTTAATTGTAAAATATAGCCAGTATTATTCTTAGAGAGTATTTTATAGAAATAATATAAATATTATATTTGTAACATACATACTTAGGAATAAATATATAAAATATATATCAATATACTTTTCATAGCAAGTCATAACTCAGGTTGAGACGAAATAGTATTTATTACATCGAGCTCTAAGCTGACATCAAGTTACAAGTGTTCCTGGACATACTCGAAGGAAAACATAACTCATATGTATTTTTAATCAAATATATAAAATGAGGCAAATGAACTCACATGTTGTGTCAAACAATATCTCATAACAAGTTAAGTTGGAGGAAACAATTACATAACCAACTCGCACATGGAACACTTACTTGAACATTAAGGAGTTAAGGTGTCTTCGTTGCATTTTAGGACACTCCTAGGTTGGTTTTCTTAGACTTTCTACTTGCATATTTCATAACTCATGCATCATGTGTGCAGGATCAGTGCTAGGGATCAATGCAACAGTTTCACAAGGTTGGAGAGACTTGGAACACTTAACATATCAAATAGGGAACCGGCTTAATGGTGAAACAAAGAACACAAGTAAAGAACTCAACAAGAACACAAGTATATAGTTTTCAAGAATGATGTATATTGCTCTAAATTACTTTTACAAAGTGTTACAAAGCTACTTGAGATACTTTAGACTACATCCTACAGCCGGCCATACTTTGAAGGCCAGCTAAAACACTAATCTAGACAACAAGATCAATGAGAAGTCAAAAGGCAGATTGCCTTTTGACTAGTCACTATGACATATCATAGCTCACATCCTTATCTAATACAAAAAGGATAAAAGTACAAGAGTAGAAAGTTATAGACTCTGAGACCTTAATCTATAGTTGACAAAAATATAGACTTTTCACCAACTTGTGTAAGTAGGTAAGTCCTTAGAGATGACAACGAAAAGTGGTTCAGCTTTTGTCAAATGTAAGTCAGAGAAAGCATGTCTTCTCTGTCTTCAGAAGAAATAAGTTTCTTGGCTTTGGAATACTTTGTCTTTAAAGCATTGAAAGACTTCATCTTTGGCTTCGGATGAAATGGTCTTTTGGCTTCGGAAGATTTGATACGTAGTAAAATTCCTTGAGTTATATCAAATCTTTCGAAGTAACTTTCCTTGTACCTCACATGTGCATGCTGAGACCTCTTTGGTAGCATCAGCATTTAAGTATAACTCTTACAAACTCCCTCTAGGCTGATGCTACCAAAACTGAAGGATGACTTTGAATCTTGATCTTCATCCGTTGACAGTCCTCATCAGAATCAAAACCATTCCTTTTATCATCAGTTGGTCAGGATTCCTCAGGCTTTTAAATTACCTTCTCATGTCATAGAGATCATGCAGAGAAAGGTCAAGTATATTTTGCCAGAAGTACACATCTTGACCCCATTGATCTCTAGTGACATACCATCTGTTTGGGTTAGTAGCAAATGCCCAAGATAGGATGGGTCACTTAGGAGCATGAGACTCTACAATAAGTGAAGTTGGTTGAGCACCCTCCTCTTGATCACTTAGCAAATGCCTAAGATAGGATGGGTCACTTAGTCGCAAATCTTGACCCATCCTGAGGTGTAGAGGTGGATGACTTGGACTTCTTCTTCTTGTTGTTGTTATCCCTTCTGATGGCCATTCTTTTCCTCTTTTTATGCTTTAACTGAAAAGGCTGGTCTTGAGTACCAGATGTTCATTTTTTCTCCTTCTCAGTTGGGTCCTTTTCCTTCACATGTTCAGAAGGAGAAGGATCAGGACCTTCCTATGGGTCAAAAGATGAAGCTTGTTGAGATGCAGCACTAGGTCCAGGTTGAGTTATATCTTGGGGTTTAACCTTGACCTCAACTTCAGGTGCAGCCTAGCTTGGTGGAGAATGCAAGTCTATCACCGAACCCTTCTTTCTACTTGATCACTGTAATGTGCTCATCCATAGTGGATAGAGACATTGGACCAAGTCTGCTTCCAGAGAACCCATACAGCTTTAAGAAGCTCACTATCTTTAGTCTGTCAGCAGACTTCTTCTGATTGGCTCGAATGGTGGCTCTTGATATTGCAGCCTCTTCCCACATCTTCCTCTTAGTAGCTTTTTGTTCTTTTAACACTTCTTGCTCAAGCTTCTTGAGGTACTCAAATTCTATGTACTAATAGGATGAGGGAAGTAGGTTTGCTGCCTGATACAGGCCTGTGGCACTCAGGTAGGTTATCATGTTTTGTCTGTCTTGTTCCCTACCAGCCTGAGTTTCTTGTTCAGTAGCCACAGTCTCTATCCTAGGTATTTTTTGAACTGGGGAGAGGATAGGAGATTTGTAAAGTCTTTTTCTTCTTCTATCTTCTTTAATTTTGAGGAGCAACTCCGCAGCCTCAGCTTCCTTACTCTCTTTAGACACTTTAATGTCAGCCAGTTCATGAAGTTCATCCAAGGGAAGAGAGATGATTTCATCTATGTTGTAGTTCCTAGACCCCAAGTAATTTAATCTGGCTACCCTTAACTCATCCTCCTGAGTATTTAGCCTAGGGGCAGCTTTGATTACTGCTTGCATGAAGCTAGGGGTCTCACTTGAACTCTCTCCCCTTGCCTTCCTCTTCTTTTCTCTTTTCTCCTCCTTAATCTCCTCAGATGTCATAATCCTCTTCCCTTTGTTAGTCACTGGCCTGTGTGAGTCAGGGTGGAAAGAGCTTTGGCCCTTATTGCTTGGTGTAGTACTTTAGCTCTAGCAAGAGAGAGGCTGTGAGACACCTTCATCAACTGGTGCCTCAATGAGGGTACCAAGCGCTGAAGCAGTTCCTTTCTCAAGGTTTATAGGTTCAACTACTAGGCCTTCAACCAAGGTTTCCCCTTAAAAGCTAAGCTTAGGGTCTACCTTAGTATCTAGTTGACCAACAGTCTTGCCTTCTAGCCTCTGTCTATATAATTTGGATCTCTTCTTAATCTCTTCAAGCACCCTTTGTTGAATCCTCTCAGTCATCCATTCAGCTTGCCTGTTATTGTTTGGGTTAGCAAGTGGCAGGGAAACTAGAAGAAAGCTCTCATGGTATCTCAGGTTTTGGAAACCGAATACTTCTTATTGTCCCTAAGATCTAGAGAGTACCAGGGCTCTTCTATCAGCATCATACCTCCATCCTACTATTGGATTTTTAGCAGGATAGGTGGAGTAGACATAGCCCTTAGGATTCCCTCCTCAAACAGGTTTTGAATCAGGGCATCCATATCAATATGGGCCTGAGGAGGTTGTTGACTATGGGCAACTGCAAGTGAGGATGGTGTGGCCTTTATATCCATACTCTGGGCGAAACTCCCAGGTTCAAAAGAAAACTGAATATTATTTCAAAAGAAAGGGGTTACAAGAATGCAAGGGTCAAACTTGCCCATAATTGGTTCAAAAAGGTGATATGGTCACCCATACCCCCTCTTTCATGCACTCAAACTATTAGCTAGAGAGAGTGAAAGAAGCTTCATCTAGTTCTAGAGAGAGAAGTGGAAGAAATCTTCAAGAAGGTAAGATTTTAAGGTGTTTATTCTCCGTTTAAGTCGAGTTCCAGCTTCTGGACCAAGTTCTATATGCTTCTATGTGTTTAGTTGTTTGTTTTTGTGTGTTTAGATGCTAGAACTCCAGGTTGCTCTTGGGTTTGAGGTGTTTTACTCGAAAACTATTTAAGGTGAGTTCTAGATCCCCTCTTTTACTAGTTTTCTACTTGTTTGGGTCTGTTATGCATGCTAAAAAGAATGTTTCCATACCAAATTACGTATTTCTCTTTATAGAATTATGGTTGAGTATGATGTGGTATGTTTTAAAAGATTTCTATGTTGTTGAATGGTTGTTTGGGGATGTTTTAAGTGTGTAACTTGTAGATCCATGCTAAGTAGATGTTTAGAAGTGATTTTTGAGGCTAGAAACTGCATAAGTTGAATTGCATGTACTGGACTTGGTGTCCGTTGTGGGCACTAGCTGTCCGCTTTGGGCGATAAAGTGTCCGCTGTGAACACATAGGTATTTAGACTGTCCGCTGTGGACTTTGCATGTCCGCTATGGGCACTTAGATTTCATGATTGTCTGGTGTAGACCTAAACTGTCTGCAGTGGACCCTTAAGTGTTTTAGTCATCCGTTGTTAACCTTAGTCATCCTCTATGAACCTTAGTCATCCGCTGTGGGACTTGGCCGTCCGTTGTGGACTTTGGTCGTCCGCTGTGGGACTTGGCTGTCCGCTGTGGACTTTAGTCGTCTGCTGTGGAATTTGGCTGTCAGCTGGGAACATATAGAATTTAAACCATCCGTTGTATGCCTTGTTCATGCGCTGTAAGCACTTCGGATATTTCTGAAATTTTGGGAAATAGAATTAAGTGCTAATTACTAATATTTTATGGTGGCCTATTCTTGTTTATGTTATGTATGCTTGTGGGCTACTGTTATGATGATGATGTTCCATATTATGTATTATGATGTGACTTTATGTGGTGTGATATGCTTATGTACGTAAGGTATTATTGTAATGAAAGTGAAAGAAAAAGAAGTGGAATAAAAGAAAGACAATGTAACCTAATGAATGTTACCCCCGGGCCCTTATGATGAATGAAAAGCCTTGCAAGCATAATAAATAAAGGTGCACGACCATGTTGTCATTGGCTCAACTGATGTGCGGCTGTTTCAGCCCATAAGGATGCACATCTGGGGTCTAATCCTTGTGATTGACCAATTATGATGAATGGGACCCGTATTCATGAGCAGGCTTCATGCCTAGCAGTGTGGGTCAACTGTCGAAGGGTTAGCTACCATGATAAACGTTTGCCGATAGGGGTTCAGCATCTGTTGGCAACCAACAATGTAGGCTCTTGCTTTGTGCAATCCTAGTTAATGAAAATGAAAGATAATGAAAGAGAAAAAGATAATGAAAGAAAGAAAGATAAAGAACCTCTTAACGAATGAATATGTGTAATAATGGATGACTACCCAGTGAAGCTTATAAAATGTATATTTTCTATATCATCAAAACTAGAACTCACTCAGCAATGCTAACTTTTTATATGCATATCAGTTGGCAGGTAACGATGTTGCTGGAGATGGCACGAGGTTGAAGCTACTAGGCAAATAAAGACTGGCATCCATGTTAAGCAGAGATGATATTTTTTTCTTGTAATGCAATTAAATGTTCTTTTGAAACTTGTAACAACGATGTATTTCTTGGAAAAAGTTATTATCAATGCATGAAATGGTTTTTGTGTAATTATTCCGCTGCCATGTTTACTTACTTAATATATTTTAATATGTAATGTGCTATGAGTAACCAACTGTGGGGTTTCCCGGGAAGGGGGCCTTACAAGTTGGTATCAGAGCCAAATTTTAAGAGAATTAGGTAAATTATTTTAAAAACCTAAACTTAAACTGAAAATGGGACCAAATGGAGGGATGCCAGCCCAAGTAGCTACGTGCCATCAGGTAATTTTCTTAAAGTTAACAGGTATTATGTGCGTGTGCTATTTGATTTATGTGCTTAGTAGATTTGGATGTTGATGTAGTCAAGACAGGAAATGCTTGGGGAATAAAAATTAAAGTAAGTGGCTAATCATAACTGGCCACTTTAACTAGGGACTTACTATACTTGACATAATCTGAGCTATTACCTTGAATGACCTTGTTGGTGTTTGAATCTTATAGGAAGTAGATTGTTATGGTGGGTAGAAAATCAACGAAGGAAACCCGAGGTGGTGCTTGTGGCAGGCGTACTACTGTGCCACGTGTCACCAGGAGCAAAGCTAAGGTTCCCGAGATGATTCATGAGGACACAGATCTCCATATCCACCAAAAGGGTGAAGGATCAGCTACCCTCAAATCGACGGTGTAGGAAGCTATTGATGCTAAGGTCTACAACGTCATGCAGAATGTGTTGCCTTCGGTGGTGACTAAAGTGTTGAGGGCTGTAAAGGATGGGGAAAGAACTGAGGATACGGGGAAGAAGGAGGAGAGGAAATCAAGAAAGTCCACTGAAAGGACTGAGGAAGCTGAAAAAGAGCCACCTAGCCCAAAGGTGGTAATTCATGAAGATGATAGCGAGGAGGAGAAGAAGACTGCTAAAGGGTGCAGCTATGGGGAGTTTTAGAGATGCAAACCCCCGACCTTTGACAGTAATGTCAATGCTACTACTGCTCACCGTTGGCTTTGGGAGATTGAAGTAGTCCTGGATATCAGTAATGCCGGGAGGATCAGAAGGTGAAGTTTGCCTCCAATTCTTTTGTTGACTCGGCACTATGCTGGTGGGACAACATTGTCCAAGCCAAGGGAAAACGATCTATAGCAAAGATGAAGTGGTTGGATTTGAAGGAACTAGTGCTGGAGGAGTATTGTCCATGTCGAGAATTGGACAAAATTGAGAAGGATATCTTGCATTTGGAGGTCGGGAACATCAAGAGTACACCTCCAAGTTCAATGAACTTGCAAGACTTGTGCCAAACCTGGTGACTCTGGTGTCCAAGAAGATTAAGAGATACATGCAAGGTTTGCCAGTGGACATTAGGAGGAAGATGATAGCTGCTAGACCGAGAACGTTTAGGTCTGTGGTAGATTTGGCGGGGAGATTGTACGATGAGAGGGACCCTTTTTTTATAGGAAGGTCGATAGGAGTTGCAGTAAGAATGGTAATAGGAAGAGGTTCAGGAATGACAACTATGGAATTAGGGAGAAGAAGATGAGGGTCGACGACCGTCATCCAGAACAGAGGAGGGGAATGCCCAAAGGGGGTGTAGGAAGTGTGGGAAGACCCACACGGGTGAATGCAGAGTGGGGACGAACAGGTGCTTCAAATGCGGGGGCAAGGGCCATTATGCTAAGGAGTGCAGGATACCGATATGTTACCAATGCGGAGAGGTAGGCCACTAGGGCCGAGATTGCAAGAAGGGTGGGGCAGGAAGCTCTGGGACCCAGACTATAGGGGAGAAAGGGAAGAGTGAGATCACTAAAGTAAGGGAAAGGGCATTCAACATGACCTGGGAAGAAGCCAGAGTAGGTCCTAAGGTAGTTTCAGGTGTGCTTCTGGTAAAACAATTGTATGCTTCTGTGCTCTTCGATTCGGGTGCTAATAGGAGCTTTGTATCTGCTGCTTTTTGTCATGCAACGCATGGTAAGAGTAGGAAGATAGATGTGCCTTTCCATGTAGAGACAGTGATAAGAAAATCTACCAAGGTGACTGATATGATAGACGATTGCCTTATAGAATTGGACGGTCATAAGTTTCCTGTTAGATTGTATGTGATGTCCCTAGGAGGTTTTCATGTGGTGTTGGGAATGGATTGGTCGGTGACCTACGAAGTGAATATCATGTGTCGAAAGAAGATGATTCATCTGATTGCGCCCGACGGCAGTTTGGTTATAGTTTACGGAGACAAGGAATGCATCACTCCGCGAGTGATAACTATGATCACGACAGAGATGTGTATGAGGCGAGGGTGTGGTGCATACCTGGCTTATGTGCAGGATGTGAATGCTACCATGCCTCAACTGTCAAACGTGCTGGTAGTATGTGATTTCCCCGATGTGTTTACCAAAGACATTCCAGGGGTCCCACCCGATAGAGAAATCGAGTTTCAGATTGACTTGATAACAGGAGTGCAATCGGTCGCCAAGGCACCATACCGGTTGGCTCCATCTGAACTCAAGGAATTGATGATGCAATTGCAAGATCTTCTGGATAAGGGCTTTATTCGGCCGAGTATCTCTCCATGGGGTGCTCTGGTTTTATTCGTAAAGAAGAAGGACATTAGTATGAGGATGTGCATCGACTACCATGAGCTGAACAAGTTGACTATGAAGAACCGGTATCCGTTACCAAGGATTGACGATTTGTTTGATCAACTCCAGGGTGCTAGTTGGTTCTCCAGGATAGACCTTCGATCGGGGTATCATCAACTGAAGGTGAAGGAGCAGGATATCCCTAAGACAGCCTTTCGCACATGTTATGGGCACTACGAGTTTCTCGTGATGTCCTTTGGTTTAACCAATGCGCCAGCTGCCTTTATAGATTTGATGAATCGTGTGTGTCGTCCCATGCTAGATAAATCAGTGTCCGTGTTTATTGATGACATCCTGATGCCAAGTTCTCTAAATGCGCATGCTAGTCACATCCGCGAGGTGTTGGAGGCGCTTAGAAGAGAGAAGCTGTATGCCAAGTTCTCCAAATGCGCATTCTGGTTAGTGAGAGGTTTAGTTTTTGGGTCAAGTGGTTAATCCTGAAGGGATTATGGTAGACCCGGTGAAACTTGAAGCGGTGATGCAATGGAAGTCCCCAAAGACACCATCCGAGATCCGTAGTTTCTTGGGTTTGGCGGACTATTACAGAAGATTCATCCAAGACTTTTCCAAGATAGCTTCACCATTGACTAAGTTGACACGTAAGGATGCGAAGTTTGTATGGGGTCTATAGCAAGAGAATGCTTTCGAGGAGCTAAAGACGAGATTGACTCAAGCTCCTATCTTGACGTTGCCCGAAGGGAACGAAAACTTGGTGGTCTATTCGGATTCTTCTTATTCAGGATTGGGTTGCGTGCTGATGCAACGGGGGAAAGTTATAGCCTATGGATCCGGACAGTTGAAGACCCACAAGGCTAACTACCCTGCTCATGATTTGGAGCTAGCGGCTGTGGTCTTTGCATTGTAGATTTGGAGGCACTACTTATATGGGACAAAGTGCACTATCTTCACTGACTATAAAAGCTTGAAATACTTCTTTGAGCAGGAGAATTTGAACACGAGGTGAAAGAGATGGTTGGAGCTTATCAAGGACTATGATTACGACATCCACTACCATCCGGGCAAGGCCAACATGGTGGCGGATTCCCTTAACCGAAAGGAGAGACCCAAGCTGATACGAGTGAAGGCTTATTAGTTGGTTATGACCTCTGATGTGATGTAGCAGGTCAAAGAATTTCAGGATGAAGCGCTGAAAGAAGATCAGATTAACTCCGAAAGGATGAATGGCCTAGTTGCCAAGTTGGGTGAGAACACTCTGGGTGTTCGAATCCGATCTGGGAGGATGTGGATTCCTCGTTATGGAGATCTACAGGGAAAGATCATGGATGAGGCTCATAAGACTCGATACTCGATTCAAACCGGTGCCACGAAGATGTATTAGGATATGAAGAAAGATTACTGGTGGCCGGGAATGAATCACAACGTAGCGGAGTATGTGAGTAAGTGCCTTACTTGTTAGCAAGTGAAGACGGAGCATCAAAAGACATATAGGAAGATCCATCCCTTGGATATACCTGAGTGGAAATGGGAGCACATCACCATGGACTTCATTATGAAGTTGCCACGTATGGCAAGGGGATACGATGTCATATGGGTGATAGTTGATCGTTTGACGAAGAGTGCTCACTTTTTACCAATCCTCGAGACGTATTCATCTATGAGGTTGGTGGATCTGTTCATCAAAGAGATAGTGACTCTTCATGGTGTCTGACTGTGACACTCAGTTTACATCTAAGTTTTGGAAGAGATTTCATGATGCGATGGGGACGAGGTTACATATCAGTACGACATTACCATCCTCAGACAGATGGTCAGTCGAAAAGAACCATTCAGACACTTGAGGATATGCTATGAGCATGCACCATTGATTTTGGTGGAAGTTTGGATGAACACTTACCGTTAGCCGAGTTCTCAAATAACAACAGTTATCATGTCAGCATTGGTATGCCTCCATATGAGATGCTGTACAGTAGGAAGTGTAGAACTCCTGTATGTTAGGGTGACATCGGGCAAAAGGAGTTGGGGAGCATTGAGGTGATCGAGGTTACAACAGAAAAGTTGGATAAGATCAAGACCTTTATGAAGGCAGCGAAGGATAGACAGAAGTCGTATGCCAACAAGAGACGTAGACCAATGAATTCAAGGTGGGCGATAGAGTTATGTTGAAGGTCTCGCCTTGGAAAGGGATCATTCGGTTCAGGATGCGAGGAAAGCTAAGCCCATGATATATATGGCCTTTCCGAATCATTGCTCTAGTAGGAGAGGTGGCCTATCGATTGGAGTTACCCGATGAGTTAAGTGGAATTCATCCTACATTTCATGTATCTCATCTGAAAAAACGCTTAGCCGACGAAGATATGATCGTGCCACTCGAGGACATCGAGGTGGATGAACGGCTCAATTATGTGGAGCAGCTAGTGGCCATCATTGATAGAAAAGAGAAAAGGCTAAGGAATAAAGTGGTTCCACTTATGCGAATACAGTGGAGACACAGGATGGGATCCGAGTCTACATGAAAGACTAAGGAAGAGATGAGACAGTACTACCCAGAGATCTTTAAGGAGTGATAGGTTTTGGGGACGAAACCTATATAAGGGGGTGGACTTGTAACACCCGGGAAATTTCAGTGAAGAAAAGAAAAAAAAAAGAAAAAGAAAAGTAAAAGAGCAAACAGGATATTATTTCAAAAGCAAGGGGTTAAAAGCATGCAAGGGTCAAACCTACCTATAATGGGTTCAAAAAGGTAATATGGCCGCCCATACCCCCTCCTTCATGCACTTAAACTATCAGCTAGAGAGAGAGAAAGAAGCTTCATCCGATTCTAGAGAGAGAAGTGGAAGAAATCTTCAAGAAGTACGATTGTAAGGTGTTTCTTCTCAGTTTCAGTCGAGTTCCAGCTTCTGGACCAAGTTCTATGTGTTTCTATATGTTTAGTCGTTTGTTTTATTGTGTTTAGGTGCTAGAACTCCAAGTTGCTCTCGAGTTTGAGGTGTTTTACACGAAAGTTGTTTAAGGTGAGTTCTAGATCCCCTCTTTTACTAGTTTTCTACTTGTTTAGGGCTGTAATGCATGCTAAAAAGAATATTTCCTTACCAAATTACGTATTTCTCTTTATAGAATTATTGTTGTGTACGATGTGGTATGTTTTAAAATACTTTTATGTTGTTGAATGGTTGTTCGGGGATGTTTTAAATGTGTAACTGGTAGATCCATGCTAAGTAGATGTTTAGAAGTGTTATTTGAGGCTAGAAACTGCATAAGTTGAATCGCAGGTACTGGACTTGGTGTCCGCTGTGGGCGATAAAGTGTCCGCTGTGGACACTTAGGTATTTAGACTGTCCGCTGTGGACTTTGCATGTTCGCTGTGGACTTTGCATGTCCGCTGTTGGCACTTAGATTTCATGATTGTCCGCTGTAGAACTAAACTATCCGCTATAGACCCTTAAGTGTTTTAGTCATCCGCTGTGAACCTTAGTCATCCACTGTGAACCTTAGTCATCCGCTGTGGGACTTGGCTATCCGCTGTGGACTTTGGTCGTCCGCTGTCACACCCCAACCTTAACGGCGGAAACGTTGAGATGTGAGGGTTAAGATTGTTCATGCCACACAACGCTAAATTTAAAGTGTAAATATCATTAAGTATCCAATTCATGACTTACAAATATATAAACCATGAGTCTCAAAGCAACCAACATAACATAAGTTTAATTTGGCATCAATAACAAAAAATGCCCTTTTGTTATTCTCTAGGTCCAATCCTAGATGTTTACAAGTCTTAAAGAGTAATACTAAGCGGGATCATTACCTGAAACATGTTAAAAATAAGGTCAACATATAATGTTGGTGAGTTCCCAGAGGTTGAACATACATAAGCAATTCATATAATAGGTTAAAGGACAATGCAAATATAAATGGATAAACAAATGTAACAATCAAACCTTGACAAATATGGCCACAACGAAATTATACGATTAGCTAAGTGTACTTGGTTCCCATGATGATCAATAATACGTCACCAGGAGCCGGCAATAACCTCGGCTTTAGCACCAAATAGGCTTGTCAGGCCCATAGATCTATGACGTCGCTAGGCTAGCAATAGTTAATGATTGTATTTTACAAGTGTTAATCACATAATAATTACAAGGATCCAAATAATCATGACAAGATATAAGATAAATTGCATGAGTGTTACAAGAGTATAAAACGTCTTTCAGGTGTGCCTTTAATAAGGTTAACATGTTTCACCCCAAATGTGTGAAATAAAATAAAATGGGGTATGGAAAACTCACATGAATTATACGACGTACAAGGAGATAATAATGGTAAAAATAACTCCAACGATGTCTTCACAATTAGTTTAATAGCGTGCGAACCAAGGTTTAGAATTTGGTCAACAAGATCAAAAACAATACACGAAAACTAGAGTTTTAATCATAATCGGAATTCTTGATTTTAATATATTGATGTTATATATATTTTTATTATTCAGCTTTGTTAATAAATAGAAAGAGACGATTAATTACTAAAATTTTTAGAGATTTATTAGTGAATTAATCATCTTTACAAAAGAAATCGTTTATTTATTAGTAATGATTTTATGAGGTACTAATTTAATAAATAGTACATATAGCTTTCGATTTGTTTCACAATAGTTTTTATCCATGTTTTAAATATGTAAATAATTTAAATAATTTCAATGAAAAATAAACGAGAGATTTATTTAAGTTCAAATTCATGAGAATTTAAAAGAAAGTATTTCCATTTATTTCAAAATAAAATTTAAACTTGAAATATATTTTATAAGAATTTTATAATTTCCAAGATAAAAATGAGAGATTTATTAGGTTAAATTCCTAAGAAAATATTATATTATATATATATATATATATATATATATATATATATATATATATATATATATTATTTATTTATTTATTTATTTATTTTTATCTTTGGTTTAATGTATTTATATAAAAAATGATTTTTATATAAATTTAACAACATTTCTTGACTTAATTAACTGAGAAAACGATTTTCTAAAAAAATTGTAGGGGCTCGGGTTCGAACCCGGGTCCCTTGTGTATGCCTCTTGTGTTTTAACCAGCAGGCTTGGGCGCTTGCGCCTGTCCTGAACTGGTTCTCGCTTCTTTTAAGCACCCACACCGAAAACCCCCAATTCCTCAAGAACGCTAATTCGATTTTGTTCAAATCAAACACAATCCGGGTGTTGATAACCAAATTAAGTATGGGGCTTTTGTTCCTCGCATCAAACTGAGTGTAAAGACCTATTGAATTTACTTGATTAACGTAGTGTTGACGTTTACGGGTTCAAACAAAGCTCGTAGTTGGTTCTTGATTCAATTGCTTTGTGAGTTTGAGGTGAAATTGAGCGTGCAAGGAGTGTAAGAAGGTCGAGTGGAGGCTTTCCTTCTGTTTATTAGGCTCAATAGGAACCGACTCGAGTATAATGAGGTCGATTTACAACTGGGAGGTACAGGTGGATTTTGAATGCTAAAATGGCCGTTTCACCTGAAATTAATCATTCCATTGATTTCTAAGTGATTAACCGAACGTATATGCTCGATTAATTGCATTATTAGTATGATTTCAGTGTTGAACGGATTTGGTTTATTATAGAGTTCGGTTTCGGGTCCATTACTTAGCCAAACTGTGTTTAAAGCTCAATTATTAATCACCATCGAGTTCGAAACGGTTCCACGAATCGATAGAAACGGTTTGGTACATTTGGGAGGTGTAATTTTTGGTGTTTTGGTGGTGACCGGAGCCGCACCGGAGGTTGGCCGGCCGGTCACCGGAAAATCGGGGGGGGGGGAATGGGTTAAAAAAAATTACACATTTGGCCCCTGTGGTTTAATATTGACCATTCAAAGCACAAAACTATAAAATGCTTAATAATTTTATTATTATTATTATTATTATTATTATTATTATTATTATTATTATTATTATTATTATTTTGTATTTTATCAAATAGGTGCTTTAATATTTAAACATTTAATATTTCCAACACTTTGTTAATCTATTTAATAATAAGACAATTTATAATTACTTTAAATACAATTAAGATCGGGATTATTAAAATTGCAAAATGAGCCCTCATATTCGTTTTAATAACATAATAACACGTACAAGAGATAATGGAAATTAACAAATAATTTAACAAATATACGAGAGGTCATAGTCTCCCCAACTTTAAGAAATTTCGTCCCGAAATTAAAGATAAGACTAGACAAACAGATGGGGGTATTTCTTCTTCATGTGATCTTCGCGTTCCCAAGTGAACTCGGCTCCACGTTTATTTTTCCAACGAACTTTGATGATTGGCGTGGTAGTTGTTCGGGTCTTATTCAGTGTTCGATCCATAATCTCGACAGGTTTCTCAACAAAATGCAAGGACTTGTCTATTTGAATCTCCTCCAAAGGAACATGCAAATTTTCATCAGCCAAACATTTTCTCAAGTTTGAGGCATGGAAGACAGGATGAACCCCGCTAAGTTCAGAAGGTAGTTCCAGTTTATAAGCCACTTTCCCAACTCTTTTCAGAATCTTGAAAGGTCCTACAAACCGTGGAGCTAACTTGCTCTTCTTCCCAAAGCGAACAACGCCCTTCCATGGTGAGACCTTAAGAAGAACCATGTCATTGACTTGAAACTCCAATGGCTTGCGTCTTTTATCCGCGTAACTCTTTTGTCGACTTCTAGCCACTTCAAGGTTATTACGAATTTTGGAGACTTTATCGGTCATTTCTTGAATAAGTTTTGGACCGGTAATGAAATTTTCACCGATGTCAGTCCAGCAAATCGGGGAACGACATTTACGACCGTATAGAGCTTCAAATGGAGCCATTTTGATATTTGAGTGGTAACTGTTGTTCTAAGAGAATTCTACTAACGGTAAATGCGTATCACAATCACCACCAAAGTCGAGAACACAAAGACGTAGCAAATCCTCAAGGGTTTGAATAGTTCGCTCGGTTTGACCGTCCGTTTGAGGATGGTAAGCCGTGCTTAAATCCAGTTGAGTATCTAAGAGTTCTTGCATAGAAGACCAAAAGTGTGAAGTGAAGAGAGCATCTCGATCGGATATGATGTGCAAAGGCACGCCGTGTCGACTCAAAATTTCATCGATATAAATACAATCCAACTTTGAAACTTTGTAAATGTCTCGTATTGGTATGAAATATGCTGTTTTGGTCAAATGGTCAACAATCACCCATATACTATCATGGCCACGAGGAGTACGAGGTAACTTGGTTACGAAATCCATGGATATATGCTCCCATTTCCACCTAGGAATTTCGAGTTGCTCAAGTAAGCCACTAGGCCGTTGATGTTCCGCTTTGACCCTTGCACACGTGAGGCATTTTGCTACATAAGAAGCGATATCTTTCTTCATCCCTGGCCACCAATATTGGCCACGCAGATCCATATACATCTTATCACACCCAGGGTGAATAGAATAACGTGTTTGATGAGCTTCGTTCATAATGAAGTTACGAAGGTTGTCATGATTTGGAATCCAAAGTCAGTTCAAGAAATACAACATGCCATTCGGTTTTGTTTCCAGTTCTGACCGAACATTAAATGCTAGTTCTTCATCCTTCCTTTCTTCAACTAACTCCGCTTGTTGAGCCTCGCTAATGTAAAACTCGAGGTCACTATCGATCCTTATATTTTGAAGCATGACAGTAGCCTCGTTGACATCCATGTGAATCTCCGTATCAAATTCTCCCAGTGTGTCAAACCATTGTCTTCGATCTTGAATTTCTTGAAGTGAGACAGTCTTATTGTGGATCATGCGACTTAGTGCGTCGGCTACAACATTCACCTTTCCAGGATGATAACGAATGTCACAGTCGTAGTCGCTAATAAACTCAACCCAACGCCGTTGTCTCATGTTGCGATCCTTCTGATTGAACACGTGTTGAAGGCTCTTGTGATCGGTGTAGACTATACATTGCGTCCTATAAAGGCAGTGCCTCCAAATCTTTAAGTCAAAAACCACGGCACCAAGTTCAAGATCATGGGTCGTGTAGTTCACTTCATGAACCTTCAATTGTCTTGATGCGTATGCTATGACCTTACCTCGTTACATGAGCACACAACCAAGGCCTTGTCTAGACGCATCACATTACACAATAAAATCATCATTTCCATCAGGGAGGGTTAGAATAGGAGCGTTACACAACTTGCGTTTCAGTGTCTCGAAAGCCTCTTCTTGTTCAGGTCCCCATTCAAAAAGTCTATTCTTTTGGGTTAACGTCGTAAGTGGTTTCGCAATCTTTGAGAAATTTGCAATGAACCTACGGTAGTAACCCGCTAAACCAAGAAAAGAGCGGACTTCAGTTGGGGTCGTGGGAACACACTAGTTTTTCATGGCTTCTATTTTAGCAGGGTCGACGTGAATTCCTTGGCTATTCACCACATGACCTAGAAATTGAACTTCTTCAAGCCAAAATTCGCACTTAGAGAACTTGGCGTACAGTTGCTCATTCTTCAACAGTTCGAGAACTTGTCGCAAATGCAACTCGTGATCGGTTTTTATCTTGGAATAGATGAGAATATCATCGATGAACACAATCACGAATTTGTCCAAATACGGTTTACATACTCGATTCATGAGGTCCATGAAGACAGCAGGCGTGACCTCTCGTATTTTTATGTAACGTTTTGTTAACCTTGTTATCTCTTGTAAATATGTTTTGTCATTAACTCAAATGCGAGGACTCGTTTGAAATTTATTGTACCTTGATCTCTTTTGGTATTCTTAAATAATTAAGTAAATAATAATAATAATAATAATAATAATAATAATAATAATAATGGTAATAATGTTAATAAAAATAATTATTATGATAATAATAATAATAATAAAAATACTAATAAGAGATAACTTATTAAATAAATAAAATAGTTATATAAAATAAAAATCTATTTATAAATTAAGAAAAAATTGTAATCAAATTTGTGGCATAAAATAATAAAACTTTAAACCACAGGGACTAAATTGTAAGTTTAGTTTAAACTGAAACTTTGGATTAAAAGGGACAAATCTTAAACTACGGGGACCAAATGTGTAAAATCCTTTAAACCAAATCCCCACCCCCATAATTCCGGCCAAGAAACCCTGCCGAACTTCGGCGGCTCCGGCGACCCCGTGACACTCTATAAAAACCCATTCTTAACACATAAAAATGAACCTAACCGGCTCTGGAACATGATTGGAACTCTGGGACATGATTAATTCGAAATTAACAGTGATTTCACTCAGATACAAGTTGAAACCGAAATCACATCAAAGTCCTAAACTGTTTCAACATGTAATCGATGTAATTATTCAATTAAATGGGCATAAACGTTCACGCAATCATTTAGAAGCTATTGATGTGAATAAATTCACCTGAAACAACATTGAATCTGTCCAATGCGACCTGAAACGACCGACTTAAACACCATAGCCGTTGGTTACCAAGTCGACCAAATTGGACCTCTAAATTAGAGGGCTTATACTCGAAATGGGTTTCCTAACCTCTCTGTAAGTTCATTTTCACTCGAAACACACACACACATCGATTTTGTCTTTAGAAGAACAGTCGGCTACACATACGATTGTTCTCTTTCAAATCCAATGTGAACAGGTAAATTAAAACAGCCATTCTACTCGATTAACCAAGGGGAATCAAAGCCCCATGATTAATTTCATAATCGATCTTGAATTGATGTTCGATTTCTTTGATTTCAAAATTAGGGTTCTTGGTTGGAAATTGGGAATTTCTGGATAATCCTTTTAAAAAAAATTGGATTGAATCCTTCGCGAATACATGAACCGCTTTAACAAAGAAGCCCTCGAGGTTTCTGTGTTAAAACACAAAATAGGGCCTAGCCAGCCGGTTTAAGTCATGTGTTGTTGGGCAGGAGGTCCCGGGATCGACCCCGGGCACCTGCCACTATTTTTCTAAAAGGCGTTTTATAAAATCTAAATTTCAGAAAAATATTTAAATATTATCAATAGTCATATAAAATCATTTCTTCTAGAAAATAAACAAAATCATTTGCTTTTAAATTTTCTTAAAAATTTAATTAAGAAATTATCATTTCTTTAGTTCAAAAATTATAAAAATAGAACAAAAGTTGATTTATTATTAATCTCAAAATTTTAATAATTACAATTAAATAAATTCTTTGTTGTTATTGTTACACCTTTATTTACTTATATATATATTGTAAGAAAATAAATATACATGTACATGTATAAAATGTACACTTATTGTAATTAAAATAATTATTTAAAACATCTGAGTCTACAAAATTATTATTTAAATAGTAAATAATAATCATTTGATAATAAAAGTATAACTTTTATTAATAGTGTTAATCACTAAAATTCTTATTTAAGTCGCTCAATTACCAAAATAATAATAAGTTACATCTGTTTAGTAACATGAAAATCATGGACTAATGATTTATAAATATAATACCAAAATTACTATGATTAACTTAATACGACATTTCATTTAGGTTGAACGTAATCGTATCCTCGGCATGTGTGACAAGACTCTTTTATTTGCTCATCTTTATAAACCAAGTGAGTTTCATACCCCTTTTATATATTTTCACACTTTTGGGGTGAAACATGTTGACCTTATTATAAATACACTTGTAAACCCGTTTTGAATCTTGTAATCACTTGTGCAATTCATCTTATTTGTCATGGTTATTTGAACACTTGTAATTATCATGTGATGACTCTTGTTATATACAATCATTAACTATTGCTAGCCTAGCGACGTCATAGATCTATGGGCCTGACAAGCCTATTTGGTGCTAAAGCCGAGGTATTGCCGGCTCCTAGTGTCGTACTCTTGAGCACTATGGGAACCAAATACACTTAGCTAATCGTTTAATCTTGTAATGGCCATATTCGTCAAGATTTGATTGTTACATTTGTTCATCCATCTTTATTTACTTTATTCAATAACCTATGAAATGAATTGCCGTCTTTGATATATATCTATGTATGAAAATCTATGGAAACTCACCAATATTATGTTGACCTTTATTTTTAACATGTTTCAGGACTTGATACCGCTTAGCATGCTTTGAAGACTTACTTACATCTAGGATTGGACCTAGATTAAAATAAATGACAATTGTTATCTTTTGATGTTGGAATTATTATGTTTTGTTGATTGTTGGAAATTATGTTATTTCTTAATTGTATGTCATGAATATTCATATTTAATAATATTGTCATTTTAAGTTAGCATTGTGTGGCATGAACAATCTTAACCCTCACATCTCGTCGTTTCCGCCGTTAAGGTTGGGGTGTGACAGGAGGTGCATTAGTCAAGCCAAAAGGCATACCCATGAACTCATAATGTCCATATCGAGTACGGAAAGCGGTTTTTGGAATATCATTGTCATGGAATCGCAATTGATGATATCCAGAGCGTAAATCGATCTTCGAGAATTGCGTAGCTCCTTGGAGTTGATCAAACAGGTCATCGATTCGAGGGAGAGGGTATCGGTTTTTGATGGTGAGTTTGTTGAGTTCCCGATAGTCGATACACATGCGAAACGAACCATCTTTCTTCTTCACGAATAGTACAGGTGCACCTCATGGTGAAGAGCTAGGATGAATGAAACCCTTATCAGTCAATTCTTGCAGTTGACTGGCTAGTTCTTGCATTTTTGAAGGTGTAATAAGGTGACTTAGCCACAGGGTTTGCATCAGGGATCAGATCAATCTTGAACTCAACTTCTCGAATGGGAGGTAACCCACTAAGATCCTCGGGAAACACCTCTGGAAAGTCTTGTACAACAGGAATATCCTTAAGTTCCTTCCCCTTGGCTTTTGTGTTGACTACATAAGCCATAAAGGCTATGTAATTCTTACTCAAGCACTTTCGGGCCTTGATACACGACATAAGCTTGAGTCCTTTAGATGATCGCTCCCCAAAGACTTTTAGAGTATCTCCTGAAGGTAGTGGAATGCGAATACACTTCTCGAAGCAGATAATCTCAGCGTAGTGTTTGGCTAACCAATCCATGCCAATAATGATGTCGAAACTCCCCAATTGAATAGGAATAAGGTCAAGAGGAAATTCGTACTCGTTAAGGCTCAAGACGCAATCACGAATGACGACGTCAACAATGATAGATTTTCCATCAGCAACTTCGACCATAAAGGTTTTTTCTAGTTTAGAACGCAATTTAGCAAGAGTGGGTTCAAACTCTGAATACTCAAAACTCTTATCCGCTCCCGAATCAAATAGTACAGCCGCATAGCAATTATTTACAAGATACATACCTGCTCAGATATAGGGCTATAATTGGTATATGGAAAGCAAGTATGAATTTTATACAACAAAAGACCGAGTAACGGAAAAGAATGACGTACCATTCACCACATCGTTATTTGCCTGCGCTTGATTTGCATTGATGTTGAAAGCCCGTCCTCGAGCCGGTGGAACATTCCCCGCAAGTCAAGGAAATTGTGGACAAAAATGACCAGTTTCGTCACAATTGTAGCAGGCTCGGTTAGTGACCATAGCAGTGTTGTTTGGGGCTCGATGAGACGTTGCCACCAAATGCCCGTATTTATCGCAAAGAGAGCAAATTCGGCATGGATTATTTCCCGCATGATGAGACTTGCAAGTGTTTCACATCGGATGTGCGCCAGTGTAAGCTCTTGCCACAGGTGCTTGGTTTGCAATGACAACTTGCTTTTATGGAGCATTAGGTGTTGTCAAAGCAAAATTTTGGGCAGGCGTGAACTTACGCTTCTTACCCTTGAATGAAGGTTCAGCCTTCACCTCCTTAGTTGCCTCAGGAGTCACCTTTCCTGTTTATTTTGTACCCTTCACTGTCAAAGTACCAGCCCTTATGTGATTCTCAGTGAGCTGCGCGGTGATGTTTATTGCTTCCTCCAAGGTCATGGGCCTACTTCCCATAACAGCATCTTGAATTTGCGGTGGTACCCCTTTGATGAATTTCTCAATTTTTCAGGGTATAGTATCCACCATATGCGGTAAAAGCATACTCAATTCATGATGCCGGGTGGAGTATGCCAAGTGGTTGCCACTATCTTGTTTGAGGTTCCAAAATTCTTCCTCCAGCTTTTGCAGTTCTGTGCTTGGGTAAAACTTTTGGATCATGACATTTTTTAATTCTTCCCAGTTGAGTGCCAAGGCCACTTCTGCATCTCGGTTTCTCTTCTCACTATTCCACCAAGTAAGTGCCCGTTGTTGAAGGACACTCGTACAATAGCGGACCTTGAGCTCCTCTGGACACTCACTATTAATGAAGGTGCTCTCCATGCTTTCGAACCACTTGAGAAGTCCAGTGGCTCCCTTCTTTCCACTAAAACTAGTAGGTTTGTAAGAGTTGAAGTGTTTGAAGGTACAGGTTCGTTGATTCCCTCCTTGGTTATTGTTGTTTTCACCTTGGCCATTGTTATCGCCCCTACCATTGTTCTCATTCACGTTGTTACTATTATTAGCTAGTAGGGTGCTACTCAATTCGGTGACCGTGGTTGGAAGAACAACAGCCATTTGCCGGGCAATCATAGCGGCGAGTTTTCGGTCGGAGCTAGCACGTTTTCCATGATGGCAAGACATTCTATAAAATATAAATAGAGAAGATATTATAATTTTGGTGATAAACCAATTCAAATAATCATAAATCCTAAAATTTATAAATGTAAACAGGATGGTTCCATTTGGTACCACACAGCCAATAATGAAAGAAAGAAAGATAAAGAACCTCTTAACGAATGAATATGTGTAATAATGGATGACTACCCAGTGAAGCTTATAAAATGTATATTTTCTATATCATCAAAACTAGAACTCACTCAGCAATGCTAACTTTTTATATGCATATCAGTTGGCAGGTAACGATGTTGCTGGAGATGGCACGAGGTTGAAGCTACTAGGCAAATAAAGACTGGCATCCATGTTAAGCAGAGATGATATTTTTTTCTTGTAATGCAATTAAATGTTCTTTTGAAACTTGTAACAACGATGTATTTCTTGGAAAAAGTTATTATCAATGCATGAAATGGTTTTTGTGTAATTATTCCGCTGCCATGTTTACTTACTTAATATATTTTAATATGTAATGTGCTATGAGTAACCAACTGTGGGGTTTCCCGGGAAGGGGGCCTTACAAGTTGGTATCAGAGCCAAATTTTAAGAGAATTAGGTAAATTATTTTAAAAACCTAAACTTAAACTGAAAATGGGACCAAATGGAGGGATGCCAGCCCAAGTAGCTACGTGACATCAGGTAATTTTCTTAAAGTTAACAGGTATTATGTGCGTGTGCTATTTGATTTATGTGCTTAGTAGATTTGGATGTTGATGTAGTCAAGACAGGAAATGCTTGGGGAATAAAAAGTAAAGTAAGTGGCTAATCATAACTGACCTTGTTGGTGTTTGAATCTTATAGGAAGTAGATTGTTATGGTGGGTAGAAAATCAACAAAGGCAACCCGAGGTGGTGCTTGTGGCAGGCGTACTACTGTGCCACGTGTCACCAGGAGCAAAGCTAAGGTTCCCGAGATGATTCATGAGGACACAGATCTCCATATCCACCAAAAGGGTGAAGGATCAGCTACCCTCAAATCGACGGTGTAGGAAGCTATTGATGCTAAGGTCTACAACGTCATGCAGAATGTGTTGCCTTCGGTGGTGACTAAAGTGTTGAGGGCTGTAAAGGATGGGGAAAGAACTGAGGATACGGGGAAGAAGGAGGAGAGGAAATCAAGAAAGTCCACTGAAAGGACTGAGGAAGCTGAAAAAGAGCCACCTAGCCCAAAGGTGGTAATTCATGAAGATGATAGCGAGGAGGAGAAGAAGACTGCTAAAGGGTGCAGCTATGGGGAGTTTTAGAGATGCAAACCCCCGACCTTTGATAGTAATGTCAATGCTACTACTGCTCACCGTTGGCTTTGGGAGATTGAAGTAGTCCTGGATATCAGTAAATGCCGGGAGGATCAGAAGGTGAAGTTTGCCTCCAATTCTTTTGTTGACTCGGCACTATGCTGGTGGGACAACATTGTCCAAGCCAAGGGAAAACGATCTATAGCAAAGATGAAGTGGTTGGATTTGAAGGAACTAGTGCTGGAGGAGTATTGTCCATGTCGAGAATTGGACAAAATTGAGAAGGATATCTTGCATTTGGAGGTCAGGAACATCAAGAGTACACCTCCAAGTTCAATGAACTTGCAAGACTTGTGCCAAACCTGGTGACTCTGGTGTCCAAGAAGATTAAGAGATACATGCAAGGTTTGCCAGTGGACATTAGGAGGAAGATGATAGCTGCTAGACCGAGAACGTTTAGGTCTGTGGTAGATTTGGCGGGGAGATTGTACGATGAGAGGGACCCTTTTTTTATAGGAAGGTCGATAGGAGTTGCAGTAAGAATGGTAATAGGAAGAGGTTCAGGAATGACAACTATGGAATTGGGGAGAAGAAGATGAGGATCGACGACCGTCATCCAGAACAGAGGAAGGGGAATGCCAAAAGGGGGTGTAGGAAGTGTGGGAAGACCCACACGGGTGAATGCAGAGTGGGGACGAACAGGTGCTTCAAATGCGGGGGCGAGGGCCATTATGCTAAGGAGTGCAGGATACCGATATGTTACCAATGCGGAGAGGTAGGCCACTAGGGCCGAGATTGCAAGAAGGGTGGGGCAGGAAGCTCTGGGACCCAGACTATAGGGGAGAAAGGGAAGAGTGAGAGCACTAAAGTAAGGGCAAGGGCATTCAACATGACCTGGGAAGAAGCCAGAGTAGGTCCTAAGGTAGTTTCAGGTGTGCTTCTGGTAAAACAATTGTATGCTTCTGTGCTCTTCGATTCGGGTGCTAATAGGAGCTTTGTATCTGCTGCTTTTTGTCATGCAACGCATGGTAAGAGTAGGAAGATAGATGTGCCTTTCCATGTAGAGACAGTGATAAGAAAATCTACCAAGGTGACTGATATGATAGACGATTGCCTTATAGAATTGGACGGTCATAAGTTTCCTGCTAGATTGTTTGTGATGTCCCTAGGAGGTTTTCATGTGGTGTTGGGAATGGATTGGTTTGTGACCTACGAAGTGAATATCATGTGTCGAAAGAAGATGATTCATCTGATTGCGCCCGACGGCAGTTTGGTTATAGTTTACGGAGACAAGGAATGCATCACTCCGCGAGTGATAACTATGATCACGACAGAGAAGTTTATGAGGCGAGGGTGTGGTGCATACCTGGCTTATGTGCAGGATGTGAATGCTACCATGCCTCAACTGTCAAACGTGCTGGTAGTATGTGATTTCCCCGATGTGTTTACCGAAGACATTCCAGGGGTCCCACCCGATAGAGAAATCGAGTTTCAGATTGACTTGATAACAGGAGTGCAATCGGTCGCCAAGGCACCATACCGGTTGGCTCCATCTGAACTCAAGGAATTGATGATGCAATTGCAAGATCTTCTGGATAAGGGCTTTATTCGGCCGAGTATCTCTCCATGGGGTGCTCTGGTTTTATTCGTAAAGAAGAAGGACGTTAGTATGAGGATGTGCATCGACTACCATGAGCTGAACAAGTTGACTATGAAGAACCGGTATCCGTTACCAAGGATTGACGATTTGTTTGATCAACTCCAGGGTGCTAGTTGGTTCTCCAGGATAGACCTTCGATCGGGGTATCATCAACTGACGGTGAAGGAGCATGATATCCCTAAGACAGCCTTTCGCACATGTTATGGGCACTACGAGTTTCTCGTGATGTCCTTTGGTTTAACCAATGCGCCAGCTGCCTTTATAGATTTGATGAATCGTGTGTGTCGTCCCATGCTAGATAAATCAGTGTCCGTGTTTATTGATGACATCCTGATGCCAAGTTCTCCAAATGCGCATGCTAGTCACATCCGCGAGGTGTTGGAGACGCTTAGAAGAGAGAAGCTGTATGCCAAGTTCTCCAAATGCGCATTCTGGTTAGTGAGAGGTTTAGTTTTTGGGTCAAGTGGTTAATCCTGAAGGGATTATGGTAGACCCGGTGAAACTTGAAGCGGTGATGCAATGGAAGTCCCCAAAGACACCATCCGAGATCCGTAGTTTCTTGGGTTTGGCGGACTATTACAGAAGATTCATCCAAGACTTTTCCAAGATAGCTTCACCATTGACTAAGTTGACACGTAAGGATGCGAAGTTTGTATGGGGTCTATAGCAAGAGAATGCTTTCGAGGAGCTAAAGACGAGATTGACTCAAGCTCCTATCTTGACGTTGCCCGAAGGGAACGAAAACTTGGTGGTCTATTCGGATTCTTCTTATTCAGGATTGGGTTGCGTGCTGATGCAACGGGGGAAAGTTATAGCCTATGGATCCGGACAGTTGAAGACCCACTGTGAACCTTAGTCATCCGCTGTGAACCTTAGTCATCCACTGTGAACATTAGTCATCCGCTGTGGGACTTGGCTATCCGCTGTGGACTTTGGTCGTCCGCTGTCACACCCTAACCTTAACGGCGGAAACGTTGAGATGTGAGGGTTAAGATTGTTCATGCCACACAACGCTAAATTTAAAGTGTAAATATCATTAAGTATCCAATTCATGACTTACAAATATATAAACCATGAGTCTCAAAGCAACCAACATAACATAAGTTTAATTTGGCATCAATAAGAAAAAATGCCCTTTTGTTATTCTCTAGGTCCAATCCTAGATGTTTACAAGTCTTAAAGAGTAATACTAAGCGGGATCATTACCTGAAACATGTTAAAAATAAGGTCAACATATAATGTTGGTGAGTTCCCATAGGTTGAACATACATAATCAATTCATATAATAGGTTAAAGGACAATGCAAATATAAATGGATAAACAAATGTAACAATCAAACCTAGACAAATATGGCCACAACGAAATTATACGATTAGCTAAGTGTACTTGGTTCCCATGATGATCAATAATACGTCACCAGGAGCCGGCAATAACCTCGGCTTTAGCACCAAATAGGCTTGTCAGGCCCATAGATCTATGACGTCGCTAGGCTAGCAATAGTTAATGATTGTATTTTACAAGTGTTAATCACATAATAATTACAAGGATCCAAATAATCATGACAAGATATAAGATAAATTGCATGAGTGTTACAAGAGTATAAAACGTCTTTCAGGTGTGCCTTTAATAAGGTTAACATGTTTCACCCCAAATGTGTGAAATAAAATAAAATGGGGTATGGAAAACTCACATGAATTATACGACGTACAAGGAGATAATAATGGTAAAAATAACTCCAACGATGTCTTCAAAATTAGTTTAATAGCGTGCGAACCAAGGTTTAGAATTTGGTCAACAAGATCAAAAACAATACACGAAAACTAGAGTTTTAATCATAATCGGAATTCTTGATTTTAATATATTGATGTTATATATATTTTTATTATTCAGCTTTGTTAATAAATAGAAAGAGACGATTAATTACTAAAATTTTTAGAGATTTATTAGTGAATTAATCATCTTCACAAAAGAAATCGTTTATTTATTAGTAATGATTTTATGAGGTACTAATTTAATAAATAGTACATATAGCTTTCGATTTGTTTCACAATAGTTTTTATCCATGTTTTAAATTTGTAAATAATTTAAATAATTTCAATGAAAAATAAACGAGAGATTTATTTAAGTTCAAATTCCTGAGAATTTAAAAGAAAGTATTTCCATTTATTTCAAAATAAAATTTAAACTTGAAAATATATTTTATAAGAATTTTATAATTTCCAAGATAAAAATGAGAGATTTATTAGGTTAAATTCCTAAGAAATTATATTATATTATATATATATATATATATATATATATATTATTTATTTATTTATTTATTTATTTTTATCTTTGGTTTAATGTATTTATATAAAAAATGATTTTTATATAAATTTAACAACATTTCTTGACTTAATTAACTAAGAAAACGATTTTCTAAAAAAATTGTAGGGGCTCGGGTTCGAACCCGGGTCCCTTGTGTATGCCTCTTGTGTTTTAACCAGCAGGCTTGGGCGCCTGCGCCTGTCCTGAACTGGTTCTCGCTTCTTTTAAGCACCCACACCGAAAACCCCCAATTCCTCAAGAACGCTAATTTGATTTTGTTCAAATCAAACACAATCCGGGTGTTGATAACCAAATTAAGTATGGGGCTTTTGTTCCTCGCATCAAACTGAGTGTAAAGACCTATTGAATTTACTTGATTGACGTAGTGTTGACGTTTACGGGTTCAAACAAAGCTCGTAGTTGGTTCTTGATTCAATTGCTTTGTGAGTTTGAGGTGAAATTGAGCTTGCAAGGAGTGTAAGAAGGTCGAGTGGAGGCTTTCCTTCTGTTTATTAGGCTCAATAGGAACCGACTCGAGTATAATGAGGTCGATTTACAACTGGGAGGTACAGGTGGATTTTGAATGCTAAAATGGCCGTTTAACCTGAAATTAATCATTCCATTGATTTCTAAGTGATTAACCGAACGTATATGCTCGATTAATTGCATTATTAGTATGATTTCAGTGTTGAACGGATTTGGTTTATTATAGAGTTCGGTTTCGGGTCCATTACTTAGCCAAACTGTGTTTAAAGCTCAATTATTAATCACCATCGAGTTCGAAACGGTTCCACGAATCGATAGAAACGGTTTGGTACATTTGGGAGGTGTAATTTTTGGTGTTTTGGTGGTGACCGGAGCCGCACCGGAGGTTGGCCGGCCGGTCACCGGAAAATCGGGGGGGGGGGGGGGAATGGGTTAAAAAAATTACACATTTGGCCCCTGTGGTTTAATATTGACCATTCAAAGCACAAAACTATAAAATGCTTAATATGTTTTTTTTTTTATTATTATTATTATTATTATTATTATTATTATTATTATTATTATTATTATTATTATTTTGTATTTTATCAAATAGGTGCTTTAATATTTAAACATTTAATATTTCCAACACTTTGTTAATCTATTTAATAATAAGACAATTTATAATTATTTTAAATACAATTAAGATCGGGATTATTAAAATTGCAAAATGAGCCCTCATATTCGTTTTAATAACATAATAACACGTACAAGAGATAATGGAAATTAACAAATAATTTAACAATTATACGAGAGGTCATAGTCTCCCCAACTTTAAGAAATTTCGTCCCGAAATTAAAGATAAGACTAGACAAACAGATGGGGGTATTTCTTCTTCATGTGATCTTCGCGTTCCCAAGTGAACTCGGCTCCACGTTTATTTTTCCAACGAACTTTGATGATTGGCGTGGTAGTTGTTCGGGTCTTATTCAGTGTTCGATCCATAATCTCGACAGGTTTCTCAACAAAATGCAAGGACTTGTCTATTTGAATCTCCTCCAAAGGAACATGCAAATTTTCATCAGCCAAACATTTTCTCAAGTTTGAGGCATGGAAGACAGGATGAACCCCGCTAAGTTCAGAAGGTAGTTCCAGTTTATAAGCCACTTTCCCAACTCTTTTCAGAATCTTGAAAGGTCCTACAAACCGTGGAGCTAACTTGCTCTTCTTCCCAAAGCGAACAACGCCCTTCCATGGTGAGACCTTAAGAAGAACCATGTCGTTGACTTGAAACTCCAATGGCTTGCGTCTTTTATCCGCGTAACTCTTTTGTCGACTTCTAGCCACTTCAAGGTTATTACGGATTTTGGAGACTTTATCGGTCATTTCTTGAATAAGTTTTAGACCGGTAATGAAATTTTCAACGATGTCAGTCCAGCAAATCGGGGAACGACATTTACGACCGTATAGAGCTTCAAATGGAGCCATTTTGATACTTGAGTGGTAACTGTTGTTCTAAGAGAATTCTACTAACGGTAAATGCGTATCACAATCACCACCAAAGTCAAAAACACAAAGACGTAGCAAATCCTCAAGGGTTTGAATAGTTCGCTCGGTTTGACCGTCCGTTTGAGGATGGTAAGTTGTGCTTAAATCCAGTTGAGTATCTAAGAGTTCTTGCATAGAAGACCAAAAGTTTGAAGTGAAGAGAGCATCTCGATCGGATATGATGTGCAAAGGCACGCCGTGTCGACTCAAAATTTCATCGATATAAATACAATCCAACTTTGAAACTTTGTAAATGTCTCGTATTGGTATGAAATATGCTGTTTTGGTCAAATGGTCAACAATCACCCATATACTATCATGGCCACGAGGAGTACGAGGTAACTTGGTTACGAAATCCATGGATATATGCTCCCATTTCCACCTAGGAATTTCGAGTTGCTCAAGTAAGCCACTAGGCCGTTGATGTTCCGCTTTGACCCTTGCACACGTGAGGCATTTTGCTACATAAGAAGCGATATCTTTCTTCATCCCTGGCCACCAATATTGGCCACGCAGATCCATATACATCTTATCAGACCCAGGTGAATAGAGTAACGTGTTTGATGAGCTTCGTTCATAATGAAGTTACGAAGGTTATCATGATTTGGAATCCAAAGTCAGTTCAAGAAATACAACATGCCATTCGGTTTTGTTTCCAGTTCTGACCGAACGTTAAATGCTAGTTCTTCATCCTTTCTTTCTTCAACTAACTCCGCTTGTTGAGCCTCGCTAATGTAAAACTCGAGGTCACTATCGATCCTTATATTTTGAAGCATGACAGTAGCCTCGTTGACATCCATGTGAATCTCCGTATCAAATTCTCCCAGTGTGTCAAACCATTGTCTTCGATCTTGAATTTCTTGAAGTGAGACAGTCTTATTGTGGATCATGCGACTTAGTGCGTCGGCTACAACATTCACCTTTCCAGGATGATAACGAATGTCACAGTCGTAGTCGCTAATAAACTCAACCCAACGCCGTTGTCTCATGTTGCGATCCTTCTGATTGAACACGTGTTGAAGGCTCTTGTGATCGGTGTAGACTATACATTGCGTCCTATAAAGGTAGTGCCTCCAAATCTTTAAGTCAAAAACCACAGCACCAAGTTCAAGATCATGGGTCGTGTAGTTCACTTCGTGAACCTTCAATTGTCTTGATGCGTATGCTATGACCTTACCTCGTTACATGAGCACACAACCAAGGCCTTGTCTAGACGCATCACATTACACAATAAAATCATCATTTCCATCAGGGAGGGTTAGAATAGGAGCGTTACACAACTTGCGTTTCAGTGTCTCGAAAGCCCCTTCTTGTTCAGGTCCCCATTCAAAAAGTCTATTCTTTTGGGTTAACGTCGTAAGTGGTTTCGCAATCTTTGAGAAATTTGCAATGAACCTACGGTAGTAACCCGCTAAACCAAGAAAAGAGCGGACTTCAGTTGGGGTCGTGGGAACACACTAGTTTTTCATGGCTTCTATTTTAGCAGGGTCGACGTGAATTCCTTGGCTATTCACCACATGACCTAGAAATTGAACTTCTTCAAGCCAAAATTCGCACTTAGAGAACTTGGCGTACAGTTGCTCATTCTTCAACAGTTCGAGAACTTGTCGCAAATGCAACTCGTGATCGGTTTTTATCTTGGAATAGATGAGAATATCATCGATGAACACAATCACGAATTTGTCCAAATACGGTTTACATACTCGATTCATGAGGTCCATGAAGACAGCAGGCGTGACCTCTCGTATTTTTATGTAACGTTTTGTTAACCTTGTTATCTCTTGTAAATATGTTTTGTCATTAACTCAAATGCGAGGACTCGTTTGAAATTTATTGTACCTTGATCTCTTTTGGTATTCTTAAATAATTAAGTAAATAATAATAATAATAATAATAATAATAATAATGGTAATAATGTTAATAAAAATAATTATTATGATAATAATAATAATAATAAAAATACTAATAAGAGATAACTTATTAAATAAATAAAATAGTTATATAAAATAAAAATCTATTTATAAATTAAGAAAAAATTGTAATCAAATTTGTGGCATAAAATAATAAAACTTTAAACCACACGGACTAAATTGTAAGTTTAGTTTAAACTGAAACTTTGGATTAAAAGGGACAAATCTTAAACTACGGGACCAAATGTGTAAAATCCTTTAAACCAAATCCCCACCCCCATAATTCCGGCCAAGAAACCCTGCCGAACTTCGGCGGCTCCGGCGACCCCGTGACACTCTATAAAAACCCATTCTTAACACATAAAAATGAACCTAACCGGCTCTGGAACATAATTGGAACTCTGGGACATGATTAATTCGAAATTAACACTGATTTCACTCACATACAAGTTGAAACCGAAATCACATCAAAGTCCTAAACTATTTCAACATGTAATCGATGTAATTATTCAATTAAATGGGCATAAATGTTCACGCAATCATTTAGAAGCTATTGATGTGAATAAATTCACCTGAAACAACATTGAATCTGTCCAATGCGACCTGAAACGACCGACTTAAACACCATAGCCGTTGGTTACCAAGTCGACCAAATTGGACCTCTAAATTAGAGGGCTTATACTCGAAATGGGTTTCCTAACCTCTCTGTAAGCTCATTTTCACTCGAAACACACACACACACATCGATTTTGTCTCTCGAAGAACAGTCGGCTACACATACGATTGTTCTCTTTCAAATCCAATCTGAACAGGTAAATTAAAACCACCATTCTACTCGATTAACCAAGAGGAATCAAAGCTCCATGATTAATTTCATAATCGATCTTGAATTGATGTTCGATTTCTTTGATTTCAAAATTAGGGTTCTTGGGTTGAAATTGGGAATTTCTGGATAATCCTTTTAAAAAAATTGATTTCTGTATTAAAACACAAAATAGGGCCTAGCCAGCCGGTTTAAGTCATGTGTTGTTGGGCAGGAGGTCCCGGGTTCGACCCCGGGCACCTGCCACTGTTTTTCTAAAAGGCTTTTTATAAAATCTAAATTTCAGAAAAATATTTAAATAATATCAATATTCATATAAAATCATTTCTTCTAGAAAATAAACAAAATCATTACCTTTTAAATTTTCTTAAAAATTTAATTAAGAAATTATCATTTCTTTAGTTCAAAAGTTATAAAAATGAAACAAAAGTTAATTTATTATTAATCTCAAAATTTTAATAATTACAATTAAATAAATTCTTTATTGTTATTGTTACACCTTTATTTGCTTATATATATATTGTATGAAAATAAATATACATATACATGTATAAAATGTACACTTATTGTAATTAAAATAATTATTTGAAACATTTGAGTCTACAAAATTATTATTTAAATAGTAAATAATAATCATTTGATAATAAAAGTATAACTTTTATTAATAGTGTTAATCACTAAAATTCTTATTTAAATCGCTCAATTACCAAAATAATAATAAGTTACATCTGTTTAATAACATGAAAATCATGGACTAATGATTTATAAATATAATACCAAAATTACTATGATTAACTTAAAACGACGTTTCATTTAGGTTGAACGTAATCGTATCCTCGGCATTTGTGACAAGACTCTTTTATTTGCTCATCTTTATAAACCAAGTGAGTTTTCATACCCCTTTTATATATTTTCACACTTTTGGGGTGAAACTTGTTGACCTTATTATAAATACACTTGTAAACCCATTTTGAATCTTGTAATCACTTGTGCAATTCATCTTATTTGTCATGGTTATTTGAACACTTGTAATTATCATGTGATGACTCTTGTTATATATAATCATTAACTATTGCTAGCCTAGCGACGTCATAGATCTATGGGCCTGACAAGCCTATTTGGTTCTAAAGCCGAGGTATTGCCGGCTCCTAGTGTCGTATTCATGAGCACTATGGGAACCAAATACACTTAGCTAATCGTTTAATCTTGTAATCTTGTAATGGCCATATTTGTCAAGGTTTGATTGTTACATTTGTTCATCCATCTTTATTTACTTTATTTAATAACCTATGACATGAATTGCCGTCTTTGATATATATCTATGTATGAAAATCTATGGAAGCTCACCAACATTTTGTTGACCTTTATTTTTAACATGTTTGAGGACTTGATACCGCTTAGCGTGCTTTGAAGACTTACTTACATCTAGGATTGGACCTAGATTAAAATAAATGACAATTGTTATCTTTTGACGTTGGAATTATTATGTTTTATTAATTGTTGGAACTTATGTTATTTCTTAATTGTATGTCATGAATATTGATATTTAATAATATTGTCATTTTAAATTAGCGTTGTGAGGCAGAACAATCTTAACCCTCACATCTCGAAGTTTCCGCCGTTAAGGTTGGGGTGTGACAGATTGGTATCAGAGCCCATAACTATAGGGATTTAGGTTATTAGAAATGGTGGCCTAGACTATGGTTAATTTAGGGACCCTTTACATGACATTTGCTATGATCTTGTAAGTATGCTTATATGCCTATCACATGATGCGTGATTAATTCCTTATGTGCTATTTGTTTACATTTAGAATATAGTGCCTTTGGAATATGCCTTGAACCTTGTTTACCCCAACTTTCTAATCCTCTTCTTATGCCTCTACGTTCTATTGTGTCTAATCTTTTCTAAATTTTATTCTCGACTACGTGTGGAAATCTACGCATCTATCCGAGTGGAGAAAATTATTTGGACGATACGTCTAAATCTTGAAAAATCTCATCGAGGTTTTAATTCTGATAGCCTTAGGGAAGTGTGTGACACATAAACACCTGTATTCTGGATTTCCTGGCAAAAGGCCCTCGGGCTAAGGCAAGCATTTCATATAAATCTTATTGCGAGACCTGTTATGCTTACCTGGGGATTTCTGGGATGAGTGCTAAATTATGGTCAACATACATATCTTCCTCTAGGTAATTGGGATTAAGTCACCTCGACGTGTCCATGTTCCTATTGGCTATGTGGTACCAATTGGAACCATCCTGGTTATATATAAAATATCTAAAATTCCTGGTTACCTTGAACTGGTTTATCCCCGAATACTAATATTTTCTTTATTTCTATCTTATAGAATGTCTCGTCACCAAGGAAAGGGTGCTACATCTGACCGTAAACTTGCTTCAATGATCGCTCGACAAATGGCTGTCGTACTTCCGACGATGGTTGCTGAACTTAGCAGCACCCTAATGACCAACAACAACAATAATGCCAATGCAAACAATGGTAGTGATGGCAACAATGGACATGGGGAGAATAGCACCAACCAAGGTGGGAACAACCGTACCTGCACGTTCAAGCACTTCAACTCATGCAAATACACTAGCTTTAGTGGAAAGGATGGAGCCACTGGACTTCTCGAGTGGTTCGAGAGTATGGAAAACACCTTTATTAATAGCGAGTGTCCCAAGGAGCTCAAGGTCCGCTATGCTGCAAGTGTCCTTCAACAACGGGCGCTCACATGGTGGAATAGCGAGAAAAGGAACCGAGGTTTTGAAGTTGCCTTGGCGTTGTCTTGGGAGGAGTTTAAGGACTTAATGGTTCAAATATTCTACCCAAGAAGTGAACTGCAGAAGTTGGAGGAAGAGTTCTGGAATCTAAAACAGGACAGTGGTGACCATTTGGCATACTCCACCCGCCATCACAAACTGAGCATGCTTCTACCACACATGGTGGATACCGTACCCCGAAGCATTGAGAAGTTTATCAAAGGGGTACCGCCGCAAATCCAAGATGCTGTGGTGGGAAGTAGGCCCATAACTTTGGAGGAGGCGATCAATATCACTGCCCAGCTTACTGAAAACCATATTAAGGTTGGTACTTTGACGGTGAAGGGTGCCAAGTCAACTGTGAAGGTGACTCCTGAAGCATCAAAGGAGGTGAAAGCTGACTCGTCATTCAAAGGCTAGAAGCGCAAGTTCATACCGGCCCGCAATTATGCTATGACAGCACCAAATGCCCCTCAAAGGCAAGTTGTCGTTACAAATCAAGCCCCCGTGGCAAGGGCTTATACTGGGCCATACCCGATGTTCAACACCTGCAAGTACCATCATGCGGGGAATACTCCTTGCCGAATTTGATCGTTGTGTGGAAAGTATGGTCATTTGGTGGCAACTTGCCATCGTGCCCTAAATAATGTTGCGTTGATTGCCAATCGAGTCTGCTACAACTATGGCAAACCTGGACATTTCCGTCCATAATGTCCTCGCAATGCGGGAAATGTGCTACAGGCTAGAGGAAGGGCTTTCAATATCAATGCCAACCAAGCTCAAGCCAACAATGATGTGGTGAATGGTACGTCACTATTTTCCTATAAGCGTTCTTTTATCTTGTAAAATCCATGCCTGCTTTCCATGTGCCAATGACAGTTTATTACTTGAGCAGGTATGTATCTTGTAAATAGTAGATATGCTTCTGTACTTTTTGATTCGGGTGCGGATAAGAGTTTCGTGTCTTTAGAGTTCGAGTCTATTCTTTCTAAGCTGCATTCAAACTTAGAAAGATCCTTTACGGTCGAAGTAGCCGATGGCAAATCTATTGAAGTCGACGTCGTGATACGCGATTGTACCTTGAGTCTTAACGAGCACGAGTTTCTCATCGACCTTATTCCTATGTAACTGGGAAGTTTTAACATTATTATCGGCATGGATTGGTTAGCCAAGCAACACGCGGAAATTATATGCTTCGAGAAGTGCATTCGAATCCCTTTACCATTGGGTGATATCTTAAAAGTCTTTGGGGAGAGATCATCCCAAAGAGTTAAACTTATGTCTTGTATCAAGGCCTGAAAGTGCCTAAGTAAAAATTACGTAGCTTTCATGGCTTACTTAGTCAACACGAAAGCCAAGGGTAAGGAATTAAAGGATATTCCTGTTGTACGAGATTTCCCCGAGGTGTTTCCCGATGATCTTAGTGGGTTGCCTCCCGTTCGAGAAGTTGAGTTCAAAATCGATTTGATTCCTGGTGCGGACCCCGTGGCTAAGTCACCTTATCGTCTTGCACCGTCTGAAATGCAAGAACTAGCTAGTCAACTACAAGAGTTGACCGATAAGGGTTTTATTCGACCTAGCTCTTCACAATGGGGTGCACCCATCCTATTTGTGAAGAAGAAAGATGGTTCATTCCGTATGTGCCTCGACTATCGGGAACTCAACAAACTCACTATCAAGAACCGATACCCTCTTCCTCGAATCGATGATCTCTTCGATCAACTTCAAGGAGCTACACAATTCTCAAAGATTGATCTACGTTCTGGGTGTCATCAACTACGTGTTCACGACAACGACATTCCAAAGACCACGTTCCGTACTCGATATGGACATTACAAGTTCATGGTTATGCCTTTTGGCTTGACTAATCCACCCGCTATCTTCATGGATCTCATGAGTCGAGTATGTAAACCGTACTTGGATAAATTCATGATCATGTTTATTGATGATATTCTCATCTATTCCAAGACAAAGATCGATCACGAATCGTATTTACGTCAAGTCCTCGATCTTTTGAAGAAGGAACAACTATATGCCAAGTTCTCCAAGTGTGAATTCTGGCTCAAAGAAGTTCAATTCCTAGGTCTTGTGGTGAATAGCTAAGGAATTGGTGTGTTCCCACGACCCCAACCGACGTTCGTTCTTTTCTGGGATTAGCGGGTTATTACCGTAGGTTCATTGCAAACTTTTCGAAGATTGCTAAACCGCTTACGGCGCTAACTCAAAAGAATAGACTCTTTGAGTGGGAAACCGAACAAGAAGATGCTTTCGAGACTTTGAAAACAAACTGTGCAACGCTCCTATCTTAACTCTCCCCGATGGGAACGATGACTTCATCGTATACTGCGATGCGTCTAGCCAAGGCCTTGGTTGTGTTCTCATGCAACGAGGCATGATCTCGAACTTGGTGCCGTGGTATTTGCTTTGAAGATTTGGCGACATTATCTTTAAGGGACGCAATGTATAGTCTACACCGACCACAAGAGTCTTCAACACGTGTTTAATCAAAAGGACCTCAACATGAGACAAAGATGTTGGGTTGAACTGATTAGCGACTACGACTGCGACATTCGCTATCATCCTGGAAAGGCAAATGTTGTAGCTGACGCGCTGAGCAGTAAGATCCATAACAAGGCTGTCTCGCTACAAGAAATCTGACATCAAAGACAATGGTTTGACACGTTAGGGGAGTTTGACACTGAGATTCACGTGGATGTTAACGAGGCCACTATCATGCTGGAAAACATAAGAATTGATAGTGATCTCGAGTTTTGCATCCGCGAGGCTCAACAAGTGGTGTTAACCGAAGAAGGGAAGGGTGATGAATTACCATTTAACCTTCAATCATAATTGGAGACGAAACCTAATGGCATGTGGTATTTCTTGAATCGACTTTGGATTCCGAATCGCGATAATCTCCGTCACTTCATCATGAACGAAGCTCATCAAACACGATATTCTATTCATCCCGGTCCGATAAAATGTATATGGATCTGCTAGGCCAATATTGGTAGCCAGGAATGAAGAAAGGTATCACGTCTTATGTTTCTAAGTGCCTCACTTGTGCAAGGGTTAAAGCTGAACATCAACGGCCTAGTGGTTTACATGAACAGCCCGAAATCCATATATGGAAATGGGAACATATATCCATGGATTTCGTAACTAAGTGACCACGTACTCCTCAAGGCCATGATAGTATATGGGTGATTGTTGACCGTTTGACCAAAACGGCACATTTCATACTAATACGAGACACGTATAAGGTTTCAAGATTGGCTCGTATTTACATCGATGAAATTGTGAGTCGTCATGGCGTGCCGTTGCATATTATCTCCGATCGCGATGCTCGTTTTACTTTGCATTTCTAGTCTTCGATGCAAGAACTTTTGGGTACACAACTGGATTTAAGCACGGCTTATCATCCTCAAACGGATGGTCAAACCGAGCGAATAATCCAAACCCTTGAGGACTTTCTGCGTCTTTGTGTCCTTGATTTTGGTGGTGACTGGGATACGCATCTGCCTTTAGCGGAATTTTTGTATAACAATAGTTATCACTCGAGTATCAAGATGGCACCATTCCAGGCTTTATATGGTCGTAAATTTCGTTCTCCGATCTGTTGGACTGACATTGGTGAGAATTTCATCACTGGTCCTGAACTTATTCAAGAAACGACCGACAAAGTTTCTAAAATTCGAAATAACCTTGAGGTGGCTAGAAGTCGTCAAAAGAGTTATACCGATAAAAGACGCAAACCGTTGGAATTGCAAGTCGACGACATGGTCCTTCTTAAGGTTTCTCCATGGAAGGGTGTTGTTCGCTATGGAAAGAAGGGCAAATTAGCTCCACGTTTTGTAGGACCTTTCAAGATTCTGAAAAGAATCGGGAAAGTGGCTTACAAACTGGAACTACTTTCCAAACTTAGCGGGGTTCATCCTGTCTTCCATGTCTCAAACCTAAGGAAATGCTTAGATTATGAAAATTTGCATGTTCCTCTGGAGGAAATTCAAATTGACGAGTCGTTGCCTTACATTGAGAAACCTATCGAAATCATGGATCGAACGTTGAAGAAGACCCGTACATCTACCACACCGATCGTCAACGTCCGTTGGGAAAACAAACGTGGAGTTGAGTTAACTTGGGAACGCGAGGATTACATGATAAGAAATATCCCTATATTTTTGTTTAGATCTGTCTTTAATTTCGGGACGAAATTTTTTAAAGTTGGGGAGACTGTGACCTCTCGTATTTTTATGTAACGTTTTGTTAACCTTTTATCTCTTGTAAGTATGTTTTGTCATTAACTTAAATTCGAGGACTCGTTTGAAATTTATTGTACCTTGATCTCTTTTGGTATTCTTAAATAATTAAGTAAATAATAATAATGATAATAATAATAATAATCATAATAATAATAATAATAATAATAATAATATAATAATAATAATAATAATAATAATAATAATATAATAATAATGGTAATAATGTTAATAAAAATAATTATTATGATAATAATAATAATAATAATATAATAATAAGAATAATAATATAATAATAATAATAATAAAATACTAATAAGAGATAACTTATTAAATAAATAAAATAGTTATATAAAATAAAAATCTATTTATAAATTAAGAAAAACTTGTAATCAAATTTGTGGTATAAAATAATAAAACTTTAAACCACATGGACTAAATTGTAAGTTTAGTTTAAACTGAAACTTTGGATTAAAAGGGACAAATCTTATACTACGGGGACCAAATGTGTAACATCCTTTAAACCAAATCCCCACCCCCGTAATTCCGGCCAAGAACCCCGGCCGAACTCCGGCGGCTGCTGCGACCCCCTAAACTCCATAAAACCCATTCTTAACACATAAAATGAACCCAACCTGCTCTGGAACATGATTTGAACACTGGAACATGATTAATTCGAAATTAACCGTGATTTCACTCACATACAAGTTGAAACCGAAATCACATCAAAGTCCAAAACCGTTTCTACACGTAATCGATGTAATTATTCAATTAAATGGGCATAAACGTTCACGCAATCATTTAGAAGCTATTGATGTGAATAAATTCACCTGAAACAACATTGAATCTGTCCAATGCGACCTGAAACGGCCGACTTAAACACCATAGCCGTTGGGTATCAAATCGACCAAATTGGACCTATAAATTAGAGGGCTTATACTCGAAATGGGTTTCCTAACTCTCTGTGAGTTCATTTTCACTCGAAACACACACACATCGATTTTGTCTTTAGAAGAACAGTCGGCTACACATACGATTGTTCTCTTTCAAATCCAATGTGAACAGGTAAATTAAAACAGCCATTCTACTCGATTAACCAAGGGAATCAAAGCCCCATGATTAATTCATAATCGATCTTGAATTGATGTTCGATTTCTTTGATTTCAAAATTAGGGGTCTTGGGTGGAAATTGGGAATTTCTGGATAATCCTTTTAAAAAAAATTGGATTGAATCCTTCGCGAATACATGAACCGCTTTAACACAAAGAAGCCCTCGAGGTTTCTGTGTTAAAACACAAAATAGGGCCTAGCCAGCCGGTTTAAGTCATGTGTTGTTGGGCAGGAGGTCCCGGGATCGACCCCGGGCACCTGCCACTATTTTTCTAAAAGGCGTTTTATAAAATCTAAATTTCAGAAAAATATTTAAATATTATCAATAGTCATATAAAATCATTTCTTCTAGAAAATAAACAAAATCATTTCCTTCTAAATTTCTTAAAAATTTAATTAAGAAATTATCATTTCTTTAGTTCAAAAATTATAAAAATAGAACAAAAGTTGATTTATATTAATCTCAAAATTTTAATAATACAATAAAATAAATTCTTTATTGTTATTTTCTTTATTACACCTTTATTGTTATTGTTACACCTTTATTACTATATATATATTGTAAGAAAATAAATATACATGTACATGTATAAATGTACACTTATTGTAATTAAAATAATTATTTTAAACATCTGAGTCTACAAAATTATTATTTAAATAGTAATAATAATCATTTGATAATAAAAGTATACTTTATTATGTGTAATCACTAAAATTCTTATTTAAGTCGCTCAATTACCAAAATTAATAAGTTACATTGTTTAGTAACATGAAAATCATGGACTAATGATTTATAAATATAATACCAAAATTACTATGATTAACTTAATACGACATTTCATTTAGGTTGAACGTAATCGTATCTCGGCATGTGACAAGACTCTTTTATTTGCTCTCTTTATAAACCAAGTGAGTTTCATACCCTTTTATATATTTTCACACTTTTAGGGTGAAACATGTTGACCTTATTATAAATACACTTGTAAACCCGTTTGAATCTTGTAATCACTTGTGCAATTCATCTTATTTGTCATGGTTATTTGAACACTTGTAATTATCATGTGATGACTCTTGTTATATACAATCATTAACTATTGCTAGCCTAGCGACGTCATAGATCATGGCCTGACAAGCTATTTGGTGCTAAACCGAGGTATTGCCGGCTCCTAGTGTCGTACTCTTGAGCACTATGGGAACAAATACACTTAGCTAATCGTTTAATCTGTAATGGCCATATTCGTCAAGATTGATTGTTACATTTGTTCATCCATCTTTATTAATTTATTCAATAACTATGACTAGCCGCGATCATAGATCTATGGAAACTCACCTATTTGTGCTAAAGTTTCAGGATTGCCGCTTAGTGCTTTACTCTTACACTATGGACCTAATAATAGCAAGTTATCTGGTTGGAATATTGTGTTGATTGTTAATTTGTTATTCTTATTTATTATGAATATTCTATAAGAATTGCTTTAAATTAGCATGTATGAAAATCTTAACTCACATTCGTGTTGCCTTAGGTTTTGACATGTTTCAGGCATACCGCTTAATGTTTGAAGATTATACATTGTTGGACCAGATAAAATAAATGACAATTGTAGCTTTGAGTTGATAGGTATGATTGAGGGAAGGGTATGTTTTTGATTGATTGTGAGTCGATAGTCATATAAGAATCTTTCTTTTAAATTAGCCTTGTGCGGATGAATAACCCTCACATCTCGTTCCGCGTTAAGGTTAAGGTGTGACAGGGTGCATAGTCAGATCAAAACTAACCTGAAATATAAGTCCAACACCTCGGAAAGTTTTGGAATATCATTGTCGTGGATCGCATGATGTATCCAGAGCGTAAATCGATCTTAGAATTCCCGTAGCTCCGAGATGCAAATACACTTCTCGAAGCAGATAATCTCAGCGTAGTGTTTGGCTAACCAATCCATGCCAATAATGATGTCGAAACTCCCCAATTGAATAGGAATAAGGTCAAGAGGAAATTCGTACTCGTTAAGGCTCAAGACGCAATCACGAATGACGACGTCAACAATGATAGATTTTCCATCAGCAAACTTCGACCATAAAGGTTTTTTCTAGTTTAGAACGCAATTTAGCAAGAGTGGGTTCAACTCTAAATACTCAAACTCTTATCCGCTCCCGAATCAAATAGTACAGCCGCATAGCAATTATTTACAAGATACATACCTGCTCAGATATAGGGCTATAATTGGTATATGGAAAGCAAGTATGAATTTTATACAACAAAAGATCGAGTAACGGAAAAGAATGACGTACCATTCACCACATCGTTATTTGCCTGCGCTTGATTTGCATTGATGTTGAAAGCCCGTCCTCGAGACGGTGGAAACTTCCCCGCAAGTCGAGGACATTGTGGACAAAAATGACCAGTTTCGTCACAATTGTAGCAGGCTCGGTTAGTGACCATAGCAGTGTTGTTTGGGGCTCGATGACACGTTGCCACCAAATGCCCGTATTTATCGCAAAGAGAGCAAATTCGGCATGGATTATTTCCCGCATGATGAGACTTGCAAGTGTTTCACATCGGATGTGCGCCAGTGTAAGCTCTTGCCACAGGTGCTTGGTTTGCAATGACAACTTGCTTTTATGGAGCATTAGGTGTTGTCAAAGCAAAATTCGGGCAGGCGTGAACTTACGCTTCTTACCCTTGAATGAAGGTTCAGCCTTCACCTCTTAGTTGCCTCGGGAGTCACCTTTCCTGTTTATTTTGTACCCTTCACTGTCAAAGTACCAGCCCTTATGTGATTCTCAGTGAGCTGCGCGGTGATGTTTATTGCTTCCTCCAAGGTCATGGGCCTACTTTCCACAACAGCATCATGAATTTGCGGTGGTACCCCTTTGATGAATTTCTCAATTTTTCGGGGTATAGTATCCACCATATGCGGTAAAAGCATACTCAATTCATGATGCCGGGTGGAGTATGCCAAGTGGTTGCCACTATCTTGTTTGAGGTTCCAAAATTCTTCCTCCAGCTTTTGCAGTTCTGTGCTTGGGTAAAACTTTTGGATCATGACATTTTTAATTCTTCCCAGTTGAGTGCCAAGGCCACTTTTGCATCTCGGTTTCTCTTCTCACTATTCCACAAGTAAGTGCCATTGTTGAAGGACACTCATACAATAGCGGACCTTGAGCTCCTCTGGACACTCACTATTAATGAAGGTGCTCTCCATGCTTTCGAACCACTTGAGAAGTCCAGTGGCTCCCTTCTTTCCACTAAAACTAGTAGGTTTGTAAGAGTTGAAGTGTTTGAAGGTACAGGTTCGGTGATTCCCTCCTTGGTTATTATTGTTTTCACCTTGGCCATTGTTATCGCCCCTACCATTGTTCTCATTCACGTTGTTACTATTATTAGCTAGTAGGGTGCTACTCAATTCGGTGACCGTGGTTGGAAGAACAACAGCCATTTGCCGGGCAATCATAGCGGCGAGTTTTCGGTCGGAGCTAGCACGTTTTCCATGATGGCAAGACATTCTATAAAATATAAATAGAGAAGATATTATAATTTTGGTGATAAACCAATTCAAATAATCATAAATCCTAAAATTTATAAATGTAAACAGGATGGTTCCATTTGGTACCACACAGCCAATAGGAACATTGACACGTCGAGGTAACTTAATTCCAACTACCTTGGGGAAAATGTGTATGTTGACCATAATTTATCACTCATCCCGAAAATCCCCAGGTAAGCATAACAGGTCCCGCATTGGGATTTATACGAAATGCTTACCTTAGCCCGAGGGCTTTTTTGCCAAAAAATCCAGAATACAGATGTTTATGTGTCGCACACTTCCCTATAGGCTATTAGAATTAAAACCTTCATGAGATTTTCAAGATTCAGAAATAGTGTCTAAAGAATTTTATCCACTCGATATGTTGCATAAGATTCCACACGTAGTCGAGAATAAGTTTAAGGGATTAGACGTGGTAGAACTAAGGGCAGATGAAGAGGATTAGGAAGTTGGGGTATACAAGATTCAAGTCACACACCTAAAGCACCATTTTCTAAGTAAAGTCAAATAGCACATAAGGGATTCATCATGCAACATGTAACATCATGTGATAGGCATATAAGCAAACTTACAAGATCATAACGAATATTCATGAAAAGGGTCCCTATATTAACCATAGTCTAGGCCACCATTTCTAATAACCTAAATCCCTATAGTTATGGGCCCTGATACCAATCTGTCACACCCCAACCTTAACGGCGGAAACGTTGAGGTTGGGGTGTGACATTGTTCATGCCACACAACGCTAAATTTAAAGTGTAAATATCATTAAGTATCCAATTCATGACTTACAAATATATAAAACATGAGTCTCAAAGCAACCAACATAACATAAGTTTAATTTGGCATCAAATAACAAAATATGCCCTTTTGTTATTCTCTGGGTCCAATCCTAGATGTTTACAAGTCTTCAAGAGTAATACTAATCGGGATCATTACCTGAAAAATGTTAAAAATAAGGTCAACATATAATGTTGGTGAGTTCCCATAGGTTGAACATACAAATAAGTATATAAACATTAAGATGACAATTCACATCATAGGTTAAAGGACAATGCAAATATAAAATGGATAAACAAATGTAACAATAAACCTTGGCAAATATGGCCACAACGAAATTATACGATTAGCTAAGTGTACTTGGTTCCCATGATGATCAAGAATACGTCACCAGGAGCTGGCAATAACCTCGGCTTTAGCACCAAATAGGCTTGTCAGGCCCATAGATCTATGATGTCGCTAGGCTAGCAATGTTAATGATTGTATTTTCCAAGTTTTAATCACATAATAATTAAGATCAAATAAACCATGACAAGATATAGATATTGCACGAGTGTACAAGAGTATAACGTCTTTCAGGTGTGCTTTTAATAAGGTTAACATGTCACCCTTAAATGTGTGAAATAAAATAAAATGGGGTATGAAAAAACTCACATGAATTATACGACGTACAAGGAGATAATAATTGTAAAATAAACCCAACGATGTCTTCACATTAGCTAATAGCGTGCGAACCAAGGTTTAGAATTTGGTCAACAATAGCGTGTTTCACAATAGTTTTTATCCATGTTTTAAATTTGTAAATAATTTAAATAATTCAATGGAAGATTTATTTAAGTTCAAATTCCCGTGAATTTAAAAGAAAGTATTTCCATTTTTCAAAAATAAAATTTAAACTTGAAATATATTTTATAAGAATTTTATAATTTCCAGGATAAAAATGAGAGATTTATTAGGTTAAATTCCTAAGAAAATATTATATTATTTATTATATATATATACATTATTTATTTATGTATTTATTTTTATCTCTGGTTTAATGTATTTATATAAAAAAAAATGATTTTTATATAAATTTAACAATATTTCCATAGTCTGGACTTAATTAACTAAGGAAAACGATTTTCTAAAAAAAATTTTATGGGCTCTGTTCGAACTCGGGTCCCTTGCGGTATCCCTCTTGTGTTTTAACCAGCAGGCTAGGGCGCTTGCGCCTGTCCTGAACTGGTTGTCGCTCGCTTCTTTAAGCACCCACACCGAAAACCCCCATTCCTTAAGAACGCTAATTTGATTTTGTTCAAATCGAACACAATCCAGGTGTTGATAACCAAATTAAGTATGGGGCTTTTGTTCTGTAACACCCGGGTATTTTTTTTTAAAGATGAGAAAGAAAGAATAAATATGCGGAAAAAGAAAAAAAACCCAAGTTGAGGGGATAAATGTGTCAAAAGGACAAAAAAAAAAGAATAAAAGTGGGTGCAAAATGGTGATGGCCGCCCACACCTTCCTGCATATTTCACTTCAACCGGATTTTAGAGAGAGAAAGAGCAGAGCTCTTAGGTTTTTGAAGAAAGAAGAAGAGGAATTCGAATTCAAGGTAAGAATTCTTGGTTTTTAAGTTGTTCTTGGCCGGCCTATGCCTCGGTTATATGCTTATGTGTGTTTGTGTGTTCGGGTTGTGTGTTTTGGTGGGTTTTAGGTGGTTGAACTCATAATGCAAACGGATTTGAAGGAAGTCATACTCGAAGGCTGCTAAGGTGAGTTCTAGAACCCCCTTTTTACTTGTTTTAACTGATTTTGGGGCTGGTAATGCATGTATGTATGTTTTTATGAATGTGGGTTTTTATACCCGTATGAATGTGTATGTGTGAATTGGGTGGGTTATGATTTGGTGATTTATGATATTATGATGTTATATTATGATGCCTTAGAATGCTAGAACTAAGCTTAGAACATGATGAATTGATGATTTGGGGCTGATTATGATGTTATTCGTATGTATTGGTTGCCCATGCGCCTGGATTTGGCCCATGCGCCAACGGTTGAATTTGCTTAAGTGTTGCCCCATGCGCCCAAAACCCATGCGCCCAAATAGTATCCATGCGCCTAGAATAGGCTGAGATTGACTAAGTGTTGGGTCATGCGCCCAAATAGTGCCCGTGCGCCTGAAAGTTCCCCATGCGCTTAAGTGTTCCTATGCGCCCAGAAGGCATGCGCTGCATACTGCTCTTGCACCTATGCCTTAGAATATTTTCTGAAATTTTGGGGAAAATGTAAAGTGTAGGCTTTAACTTGGGATGTTCCCAGGGGTGATGTATGTTGACTTTATGATGTCATATGTGATGATGATGCTATGTATGGTATGGTTATGTTTATGTTTTGTTCCTTATTATGTATGTTTATTTTTCGTGGCTTTACGTGGTATGATTATGAAAGTAAATGGAAAGTATTATGTAACGTAAAGCAGAAGATAATGAAAAAGGGAACGTAAGGAATGAATGAACGCATGCATCATTGAATGAATGAATGAATGGAAAAGTCTCGTAAGCCAAGGTTGAGGTGAGTGACTGTGTTGTCACAAAAGACTCGTAAGCCAAGGTTGAGGTGAGTGATTGTGTTGTCACAAAAGACACGTAAGCCAAGGTTGAGGTGAGTGACTGTGTTGTCATGAAAGACTTGTATGCCAAAGTTGAGGTGAGTGACTGTGTTGTCGCTTACCCCGGTGCTGGTGTCAGGCTCTGTGCGTAATGAATGGAAGTCTGATAAACTTCAGCCCAGTACCCGCTTTGTGCCTACGTTTGGGTATAGCTGATGACATTGATCCGGAATGAATGAATGAAGGAAGGATAATGAATGAAATGTACGGAATGAAAGATAACGAATGATAAAGATGGTGTACGATGATGAATGAACGGAAGTCCACGAATGACGATGAATGATAATAATAAATTATTATCTATGTGTACGTATATTGTATGATCGCGTATGAAAGTAAAGAAAGAATGGTTTTAAACGAAAGAAATGTATTTTGTTTTTATAAAACTAGAACTCACTCAGCAACGCTGACTTTTATGTGTTTCCAGTTGGCAGGTAATGTTGCTGAGGATGGCACGGGGCAGCTACTGGCATTTTTGGATGGCATCCGTTGTTTGAATTATAATGTTTTTGTGATGTAATGCAACGAGTGATATTTTGTAACAGTTAACTGCAATGTATTATTTTGCAAAAGCAATTATAATGAAATGGTTTGTTTAAAAGAATTCTGCTGCAGTATTTTGGTAAAGTTAATGTATGTTTTATGCTTTTTGTGCAATGATTGACCAGCTGTAAGCGTTCCGGGAATGGGGCCTTACAAGTTGGTATCAGAGCCAAAGTTTAAGTGAAACAGGTTAAAATTTTCAAAAGAAACCTAAACTTAAACTGAGAATGGGACAAAGGGAAGGGATGCCAGTCCGAGTAGCTGTGTGCCATCAGGTATTTTCTTGATGTTAACTGGTATTACGTGCACATGTTATGTGGTTTATGTGCTTCTTAGTAGATCTAGATACTGATGTAGTCAGGATAGGAAATGCTTGGAGTATGAAGAGTAAAGTAAGTGGCTAATCACAACTGGCCACTGTAATTAGCGACATACTATACTTGCCATAAACTGAGCTATTACCTTGAATGACCGTGTTAGTGTTTGAATCTTATAGCGTGTTAGAGGATGGCCGGTGGTAGATCTTCGAAGGCTTCTCGAGGTGGAGGTCGTGGTGGACGTGGTGCTGGACCGCGGGTCACGAGAGGAAGGCCTAGGGCTGAAGAGGTGGCTCATGAAGAGCCCGAGACCCCTCATCTAGAGGGCGGTGACAAGAGTGCTAACTTAAGGGCCTCAGTGAAGGAGGCGGTGGTGGAAAAGGTTCACCAGGTCATGCAGACGATCTTACCGTCTGTGGTGACTGAAGTGATCAAAGCTGTGCGAGAAGGAGAAAGGAAGGAGAGGAACAGGTCCTCGGGAGGGAGAGAGCAACCAAAGACCGAGACGGTTGTCTCAACTGATGAGAAAGAAGAAGAAGAGCCTGTGCCAGAGGCAGCACGAGGCTGTAACTTTGGGGCATTTCAAAGATGCAAGCCCCCGACTTTTGATAGAAATGGCACTGCTGCTGCTGCTCACCGGTGGATGAGAGAGATGGAAGTTGTACTTGATATCAGTGAGTGCCTAGAAGATCAGAAGGTGAAGTTTGCCACCCACTCATTTGTGGACTCGGCCTTATGTTGGTGGGACAATATTGTCCAGGCCGAGGGTAGCAGGGCGATTGGCAGGATGAGGTGGAGTGAGTTGAAGAAACTGGTGATCGAGGAGTTCTGTCCTCATAGGGAGCTCGATAAGGTTGAGAGGGAGTTCCTGCAGCTAGAGGCGGGAACCATGACGCAACAGCAATACACCACTAAATTCAACGAGATGGCACGGTTGGTGCCAGATCAGGTGACACCTCTGTCGTGAAAAATCAAGAGGTATATTCAGGGCTTGCAAGCGGATATCCGCAAGCATAATCGCCGCCCAGCCGAGCACGTTCAGGTCGGTGGTCGATCTGGCGGGAAGGCTGTACGACGAGAGGGAAGTGGTGGTGGCTGAGGTGAGCAAGAAGGGTGGTGGGGGTCGGAACTGGAATGGGAAGAGCTTTCGACATGGCGGGGCCGCTCCAAACAACAAAGTTGCGAGGGTGGATGACCGACGTGTGGTCACACCCGGTGGAGGTGGAAGAGGTATGGCAAATGTGGGAAATAGCACATCGGAGAGTGTAGGATGGGATCTAATGTCTGTTTCCGGTATGGGAGGACAGGACACGTGGCGAAGGACTGCAGGGTAAGGAGGTGTTATAACTGTGGCGAGGAGGGCCACATGATCAGGGAATGCAAGAAGCCGAGGGCTGAGAGTTCCGGGGTGAAGAAAACAGCCGGGACTGAAGGGGAGAAAGCTAGCGCCAGGGCTTTCACGATGACCAGGGAGGAGGCTAGGACGGACCCCGATGTTGTGTCAGGTATGTTTCTGGTAAACCAAACTCTTGCTTTTGTCTTATTTGATTCAGGTGCTAGTAGGAGTTTTATTTCTGCTGCTTTCTATGCGAAGTTGCCTGTTAGTGTAGGAGTATTGATGAGCCCTTCGACATAGAAACTGCCATAGGTAAGTCTACCAAGATTTCTGAGATGATAGAAGGCTGTGACATAGAATTAGAAGGTCATAAGTTTCCTGTTAGACCGTTCGTGATGACTTTAGGCGGTTTTGATGTAGTCCTAGGAATGGATTGGTTGGCGGACTACGAGGCGAGCAGTGTGTGTTGCAAGAAGATGACTAATCTGACCGCGCCTGATGGGAGTTCCGTGACGATTCACGGTGATCGAGTTACGATGATTCCGAAGGTGATTTCGATGGCGGTGGCGGAAAAGTGCATGAGGCGTGGATGTAGTGCCTACTTGGCCTACGTAAAGGATGTAGATACGCCAAAACCACAACTGTCAGATGTACCAGTTGTGTGTGAGTTCCCAAATGTGTTTCCCGAAGACTTACCAGGTGTGCCACCAGACCGCGAGATCGAGTTCCAGATTGACTTGATACCCGGTGCTCAACCTGTTGCTAAGGCACCGTATCGGTTGGCTCCGACCGAGATGAAGGAGTTGATGGAGCAACTACAGGAATTACTTGATAAGGGGTTCATTAGACCGAGTATCTCTCCTTGGGGTGCTCCGGTCCTATTCGTGAAGAAGAAGGACGGTAGTATGAGGATGTGTATTGACTACCGTGAGTTGAATAAGTTGACGGTGAAGAATCAGTACCCGCTACCGAGGATTGATGCATTGTTTGATCAGCTCCAAGGTGCCAGTTGGTTCTCAAGGATAGACCTTTGATGTGGTTACCATTAGTTGAAGGTGAAATAGCAAGATATTCCTAAAATAGCTTTTTGCACGCGTTATGGACACTACGAGTTTCTCGTTATGTCTTTTGGTTTGACCAACACGCTAGCTTCTTTTATGGACTTGATGAATCGAGTGTGTCGGCTAATGTTGAACAAATCAGTGATTGTGTTTATTGATGATCTCCTTATTTATTCGAAGAGCGAGGCGGAGCATGCCGGACACATTCTAGAGGTGTTTGAGACGTTGAGAAAGGAGAAGTTGTATGCCAAGTTCTCCAAGTGCGCGTTCTGGTTGCGCGAAGTTTAGTTCTTGGGTCATGTAGTGAATTCGGAGGGGATCATGGTGCACCCGGCAAAGGTGGAAGTGGTGATGCAATGGAAGTCTCCAAAGACGCCATCCGAGATTCGTAGTTTCTTGGGGTTGGCAGGATATTATAGGAGATTCATTCAAGACTTCTCTAAGATAGCTTCTCCGTTGACTAAGTTGACCCGCAAGGATGTGAAGTTTGTATGGGGTCAAGCTCAAGAGAGTGCTTTTGAAGAGTTAAAGGCAAGGTTGACTCAAGCTCCAGTTTTATCATTACCCGAAGGAAGCGACGACTTAGTGGTCTATTCGGATGCTTCTTACTCGGGGTTAGGTTGCGTGTTGATGCAGCGAGGGAAGGTTATAGCTTATGCATCCTGACAATTGAAGGTGTATGAGGTGAATTACCCTACTCATGACTTGGAGTTAGCAGTTGTGGTCTTTGCACTAAAGGTTTGGAGGCAGTACCTATACGAACGAAGTGCACAATCTTCACGGACCACAAGAGCTTGAAGTACTTCTTCGAGCAAAAGGACCTGAACATGAGGCAGAGGCGATGGTTAGAGCTCAAAAAGGATTATGATTGTGAGATCCATTACCATCCAGGCAAGGCCAACGTAGTGGCGGATGCCCTTAGCCGAAAAAAGAGACCCGAGCCGATTCGGGTGAAGGTTTATCAGTTGATTATGACCTTTGATGTGATGAAGTAGGTCAAGGAGTTTCAAGATGAGGCATTGAAAGAAGAACGTCATAACTCCGAAAGGATGAGAGGTATGGTTGCGGAATTAGGCGAAAACACTCTTAGTGTTAGAACCCGATTCGAAAGGACGTGGATCCCTCGTTACGGGGATCTACGTGGAGGATTATGGACGAAGCTCATAAGACTCGATACTCTATTCATCCTGGTGCTACAAAGATGTATCAAGATATGAAGAAAGATTATTGGTGGCCGGGTATGAAGCGCGATGTAGCGGAGTATGTGAGTATGTGTCTTACTTTCTTGCAAGTGAAGGCCGAGCACCAGAAGCCGTACGGGAAGATCCAACCATTGGATATACCAGAGTGGAAGTGGGAGCATATCACCGTGGACTTTATTACGAAGTTACCGCGTACCGTGAAAGGGTATGATGCCATATGGGTGATAGTTGATCTTTTGACGAAGAGTGCTCACTTCCTACCGATCCGCGAGACGTACTCCTCTGAAAGATTAGCGGATCTATTCATAAAATAGATTGTGACTAGTCATGGTGTGCCGGTGTCTATTGTGTTTGATCGTGACACTCGGTTTACATCTAAGTTTTGGAAGAAATTCCATGATGCTATGGGGACGAGGTTACACATTAGCACGGCTTATCATCCTCAGACGGATGGTCAATCGGAAAGGACTATTCAGATGCTAGAAGATATGCTTCGGGCATGCGTCATTGACTTTGGAGGAAGTTGGGATGACCACTTACCGTTAGCTAAGTTCTCGTATAATAATAGTTATCATGCCAGTATTGGTATGCCCCCTTATGAGATGCTAAACGGTAGGAGGTGTAGAACACCCATTTGTTGGGGTGATATTGGTCAGAAGGAGTTGGGAAGTATTGAGGTGATTGAGGCTACGACTGAGAAGCTCGAAAAGATCAAAGCCTTTATGAAGGCAGCTAAAGATAGGCAGAAGTCGTATGCCGACAGGAGACGTAGACAGATTGAGTTCAAGGTGGGTGATAGAGTTATGTTGAAGGTCTCACCTTGGAAAGGTATCATTCGGTTCAGGAAGTGGGGCAAGTTTAGCCCGAGATACATAGGGCCTTTCCGAATCATTGCTCGAGTAGGAGAGGTGGCCTATAGGTTAGTGTTACCCGATGAGTTAAGTGGAATTCACCTGACATTCCATGTATCTCATCTGCGGAAGTGTTTAGCTGACGAGGATATGGTTTTACCACTGGAGGATATTGAAGTTGATGAAAGGCTCAATTATGTGGAGCAACCAGTGGCAATCATTGATCATAAAGAGAAAAGGTTAAGGAATAAAGTGGTTCCCCTTGTGTGTGTACAGTGGAGGCACAGGAAGGGATCCGAGTCTACGTGGGAGACTGAAAAAGAGATGAGGCAGTATTACCCACATCAGTTTGACGAATAACAGGTTTCGGGGACGAAACCTATATAAGGGGGGTGAACTTGTAACACCCGGGTATTTTTTTAAAGACGAGAAAGAAAGAATAAATGTGCGGAAAAAGAAAGAAAACACAGTTTAACCCAAATTAAGGAGCTAAATGTGTCAAAAGGACATAAAAAAGAATAAAAGTGGGTGCAAAAAGGTGATGGCCGCCCAGACCTTCCTGCATATTTCACTTCAACCGGATTTTAGAGAGAGAAAGAGCAGAGCTCTCGGGTTTTTGAAGAAAGAAGAAGAGGAATTCGAATTCAAGGTAAGAATTCTTGGTTTTTAAGTTGTTCTTGGCCGGCCTATGCCTCGGTTATATGCTTATGTGTGTTTGTGTGTTCGGGTTGTGTGTTTTGGTGGGTTTTAGGTGGTTGAACTCATAGTGCAAATGGGTTTGAAGGAAGTCATACTTGAAGGCTGCTAAGGTGAGTTCTAGAACCCCCTTTTTACTTGTTTTAACTGATTTTGGGGCTGGAAATGCATGTATATATGTTTTTATTAATATGTGTTTTATATCCGTATGAATGTGTATGTGTGAATGTGGGTGGGTTATGATTTGGGTGATTTATGAAGTTATGATGATGCCATGTTCATATTATGATGCTTAGAATGCTAGAACTAAGCTTAGAACATGATGAATTGATGATTTGCGGCTGATTATGATGTTATTCGTATGTATTAGTTGCCCATGCGCCTGGATTTGGCCCATGCGCCCAACGGTTGAATTTGCTTAAGTGTTGCCCCATGCGCCCAAAACCCATGTGCCCAAATAGTATCCATCGCCTAGAATAGGCTGAGATTGACTAATGTTGGCTCATGTGCCCAAATAGTGCCCATGCGCCTGAAAGTTCCCCATGCGCCTAAGTGTTCCCATGCGCCCAGAAGGCCATGCGCCTGCATAGTGCTCATGCGCCTATACCTTAAAATATTTTCTGAAATTTTGGGGAAAATGTAAAGTGTAGGCTTTAACTTGGGATGTTCCCGGGGGTGATGTATGTTGACTTTATGATGTCATATGTGATGATGATGCTATGTATGGTATGGTTATGTTTATGTTATGTTCCTTATTATGTATGTTTATTTTCCATGGCTTTACGTGGTATGATTATGAAAGTAAATGGAAAGTATTATGTAACGTAAAGCAGAAGATAATGAAAAAGGGAACGTAAGGAATGAATGAATGCATGCATGAATGAATGAATGGAAAAGTCTCGTAAGCCAAGGTTGAGGTGAGTGACTGTGTTGTCACGAAAGACTTGTATGCCAAAGTTGAGGTGAGTGACTGTGTTGTCACAAAAGACTCGTAAGGGATTCAATCCATGAGATTGACCCGGATCTTTGTCGCTTACCCCGGTGCTGGTGCCAGGCTTTGTGCGCAATGAATGGAAGTCTGATAAACTTCGGTCCAGTACCCGCTTTGTGCCTACGTTTGGGGTATAGCTGATGACATTGATCCGGAAGGAATGAACGAAGGAAGGTTAATGAATGAAATGTACGGAATGAAAGATAACGAATGATAAAGATGGTGTACGATGATGAATGAACGGAAGTCAACGAATGACGATGAAAGATAATAATAAATTATTATCTATGTGTATGTATGTTGTATGATCGCGTATGAAAGTAAAGAAAGAATGGTTTTAAATGAAAGAAATGTATTTTGTTTTTATAAAAACTAGAACTCACTCAGCAACGTTGACTTTTATGTGTTTCCAGTTGGCAGGTAATGTTGCTGAGGATGGCACGGGGCAGCTACTTGGCATTTTTGGATGGCATCCGTTGTTTGAATTATAATGTTTTTTGTGATGTAATGCAACGAGTGATATTTTGTAATAGTTAACTACAATGTATTATTTTGCAAAAGCATATATAATGAAATGGTTTGTTTATTAGAATTCCGCTGTAATATTTTGGTAAAGTTAATGTATGTTTTATGCTTTGTGTGCAATGATTGACCAGCTGTAAGCGTTCCGGGAACGGGGCCTTACATGTTCCTCGCATCAAACTGAGTGTAAAGACCTATTGAATTTACCTGATTGACGTAGTGTTGACGTTTACGAGTTCGAACAAAGCTCGTAGTTGGTTCTTGATTCAAATGCTTTACGTGTGTGAGTTTGAGGTGAAATTGAGCGTGCAAGGAGTGTAAGAAGGTCGAGTGGAGGTTTTCCTTCTGTTTATTAGGCTCAATTGGAATCGATTCGAGTATAATGAGGTCAATTTACAACCGGGAGTTACAGGTGGATTTTGAATGCTAAAAAGGCCGTTTCACCTGAAATTAATCATTCCATTGATTTCTAAGTGATTAACCGAACGTATATGCTCGATTAATTGCATTATTAGTATGATTTTAGTGTTGAACGGATTTGGTTTATGATAGAGTTCGGTTTACCTGAAATTAATCATTCCATTGATTTCTAAGTGATTAACCGAACGTATATGCTCGATTAATTGCATTATTAGTATGATTTTAGTGTTGAACGGATTTGGTTTATGATAGAGTTCGGTTTCGGGTCCATTACATAGCCAAACCATGTTTAAAGCTCAATTATTAATCACCATCGAGTTCGAAACGGTTCCATGAATCGATAGAAACGGTTTGGTACATTAGGGAGGTGTAATTTTTGGTGTTTTGGTGGTGACCGGAGCGCCAGAGGTTGGCCGGCCGGTCACCGGAAAATCGGGGGTGGGGGGGAATGGGTTAAAAAAAATTACACATTTAGCCCCTCTGGTTTAGTACTGATCATTCAAAGCACAAAACTATAAAATGCTTAATATGTTTTATTATTATTATTATTATTATTATTATTATTATTATTATTATTATTATTATTATTATTATTATTATTATTATTATTATTATTTTGTATTTAATCAATTAGGTACTTTATATATTTAAACATTTAATATTTCCAACACTTTGTTAATCTATTTAATAATAAGACAATTTATAATTATTTTAAATAAAATTAAGATCGGGATTATTAAAATTGCAAAATGAGCCCTCATATTCGTTTTAATAACATAATAACACGTGCAAGAGATAACGGAAATTAACAAATAATTTAACAATTATACGAGAGGTCAGGGACTTGGCTGTCCGCTATGGACTTTGGTCTTCCTCTGTGGAATTTGGCTGTCCGCTGGGAACACTTTGAATTTAAGCCATCCGTTGTATGCCTTGTTCGTGCGCTGTAAGCACTTAGGATATTTCTAAAATGTTGGGAAGTAGAATTAAGTGCTAAGTACGGATATTTTATGGTGGCCTATGCTTGTTTATGTTATGTATGCTTGTGGGCTGCTGTTATGATGATGATGTTCCATATTATGTATTATGATGTGACTTTACGTGGTGCGATATACTTATATACTTAAAGTATTATTGTAATGAAAGTGAAAGAAAAAAAAGAGGAATAAAAGAAAGACAATGTAACCTAATGAATGTTATCCCTGTGCCCTTATGATGAATGAAAAGCCTTGCAAGCACAATGAATGTAGGTGCACGACCATGTTATCGTAAGCTACTGATGTGCGGCTGTTTCAGCCCATAATGATGCACATCTGGGGTCTAATCCTTGTGATTGACTAATGTATGATGAATAGGACCCGTATTCATGAGCAGGCTTCATGCCTAGCAGTGTGGGTCAACTGTCGAAGGGTTAGCTACCATGATAAACGTTTGCCTACAGGGGTTTGGCATTTGTTGCCAACCAACAATGTAGGCACTTTCTTTGTGCAATCCTAGTTAATGAAAGAGAAAGATAATGAAAGAAAGAAAGATAAAGAACCTCTTAATGAATGAATATGTGTAATAATGGATGACCACCCAGTGAAGCTTATAAAATGTATATTTTCTATATTATCAAAACTAGAACTCAATCAGCAATGCTAACTTTTTATATGCATATCAGTTGGCAGGTAACGTTGTTGTTGGAGATGGCACGAGGTTGAAGCTACTCGGCAAATAAAGACTGGTATCCATGTTAAGTAGAGATGATATTTTTGTCTTGTAATGCAACTAAATGTTCTTTTGAAACTTGTAACAATGATGTAATTTGTTGGTAAAAGTTATTATCAATGCATGAAATGGTTTTTGTGTAATTATTCCGCTGTGATGTTTTCTTTCTCAATATATTTTAATGTGTAATGTGCTATGAATAACCAATTGTAGGGTTTCTTGGGAAGGGGGCCTTATATTTTAGGTAGCATCACCCTCTTGCATAGGGGAGCTAAGGGTTTGGTCCACCACATCCATAAGTTCTTATGGACCTAGTTGAGTTTGCCCTACAGGTCTCCCAGCTAACCCGCCCTTGAGATCAGTGATCTCAAGTTGCTGATCAATGACCCGTCTTTGCAAGGTAGCCACTTAAGATTCATGATGACTAACCTTTGAAACTAAATAGGTGCAGGTTTTAGACAGTTTTTGCACCTTTAGTTGCAGACTCCCCTCATCTTTATCAGAAGAATCATAAGGGGATGAGAGAATAGGACCTAGGTCTTCTCCCTTACCACCAACTTGGGGTTCTTGGCTGTTGGATTTCCCCTGCTTCATGACAGCTTCAAAAGAAGTGTTAAGGGGCTATGGTTGAGGTCTTAATGATGTAATCACTTGCAAAAGTGAGAGCCTCTTTTAAATGTACTTCCTGAACATGTTTAGAGAAGCCCACCTCAACTAGGGGTGGATGATGTGGGCTAGATATTAGTGTTTCAGGAGCACTCATCTCTCCTTGAGCAGGTGAGGAGAAGAGAGACTCATGGTACTCACACTCATATCCTTATCATCTCATAGGTCTTATCATCATAGAATTAGAGGTCAGGGGGTTAGTTTAGGTCTAACGGTTGGGGATGGTAGCTTTCCCCTGAAGGCTGATCACTTGAATTTTGAGACTCAGAGTGAAGACTTGAGGCTTGGGTATTAAGCTCATCAGGCTGAGCATGAGGAACTTCAGCACTGATCAAAGAAGTAAAGGGAGTGATCTGCTTCTCAGGGGAAGTAGGAGCTCTTTTTTCCACTTCCTTCTGTATGGGTTAGTGTATGGGGGCCTATTCAATCCGAGTGGACTGAGCAGGAGTTTGTTTGGATTTTATTGAGTAGGTGATGGTGATTTGTGGTTGCGTAGGTGGTACAGACGTAGAAGGTGTAGGTTCAACCATTGGCTAGTGCTGCCAAGTTGTCACCTTGAGCAATTAGCTCTAACACTTTTGGGACCAGGGCTATTTCTACCCCTGAGAAGCCAACAATGGTCTTTCTTATGATTTTAAAGATGTCGGGCTTGATATGTCCAAATTTAAGAGTTGCACATGTTCCCCTTAACTGTGAGCCTAGTTAACAGTTAAGAATGTGTTAAACATATCTAGGAAAAATGTAGTACTCTAAGGCGTCCAAGTTTGCAAGCAAGTTTGTATAGACAAACTGGGAGTACTTGAATTTGACCCCTTGAACCATTCCATGGAGTATGTAGGATAAGTCCGTAGGAATCTGGTCCCATCTTCCATGTTTGTTAGATAAAGAGTGTATAATAACATGGAGGAGGTACTTTCACTAGTAGGAGACCTTACCCTTTTTGAAGGTTCTGACTCCAAAGTCCCCTTCATAGCCCATCTACCAAAATGACTCATTAACAATAGGAGAAGGACAGCTCGTCTTCTTAATCATCCAGCCTTAGATCAGAGTTGATTATGGCTGGGGTGATGAAAACTATTCTCCCCTGCACTGTGACAAATAGTGCCTTCTCACCATCCAAGATCACCTCTTGGTAGGTTCTCCAGACCTCAAGGAGTTGTTCTTCATATAGTGGAGGGTCTATTGTTAGTGCGGTGAGGTAGTTTGATTGACCAAAGAAGCGGCAAACATTTGAAAAACCTGGATCTTTCTCAGATGACAATAGAGCAACTTGATTATGTTGCCTGTGAAGTTGCATAGAAAACTCTGGTTGGTTTCTAGGTTTAGGGTTAGCCATTCGAGAAAGCTTTGGTACGAAGGAAGTTAAGAACAAAGAGGGTTTGCGGGTGAATTTAAGGTTAGAACTTTTGCAGATGAAGTGGAAGAAGAAAGAGGGGGAATCGTTGTAAGGATATTTATATGGTAGGATTTGAGACAAAGTTAATGCAAAAGGATAACCTTTGAAATCCAGTTGTCGGTCCCACCTTGGAATTCAAAAATCTTCTGAAGGTAATTTCTCTTTGGAAGTTTTGAGAAAACTTCTGAAGCCAATTTGACTTCGAAAGATATTTTTTACCTTGAAAGGAATTTGCTTCAGAAGAAAATTACTTAGAGTAATTTTCCTTCTGAGACATATTTGGTTCTGAAAGATATTAAACTTTATAAGTTTTATTCAAAGAATGAATAAGGCTTCTGAGACTTAATTGCTTTCGGAAGAAAATTGTCCTTCAAAACATATAAGTATTTAGAAGCGTATTTAAGCTTTGGAAGATATATTAGAATTTCTTCCAAAGGTAGATATCTTAGTAAGTAGTTATTAGTTTGATGACATAATTTTCTTCCGAAGTCAACTTAATGTATTCCGAAAGAAAATATATCTTTTAATTCTTAAAATTCTAAGGAATATCAGTTAGAAAACTTGTCTTCCAAGGTAAACATGGATTATATGAGTGATGATATAGACAACTGAAGACACCCAATGTAAAAAATAATCTTGAAATTTATATAAGAAAATCTATTTAAAGTTAATCATCATAGTAGCTGATACAAGTTACTTACATCTCTGTTCATCAAAAGCTTTTATGAACACATCAACATATTGTTCATTTGTGTTAACTTTGACTAATTTTAGCAAACCTTTTTCAAAATTATCTCTTATCAAATGATACCTGATGTTGATGTTCTTTATCTTTGAGTGCTGCACAGGATTTTCTGTGATAGAGATAGCATTGTTGTTGTCTATATGGATAGGAGTCTCTTTGAAGTTGAATCCATAATCCATCATCGGATTCTAAATCCAATCAACCTTACACTCAGTCAGATGAAATCTAAAGAGTATGTCTTGAAAATACTTTGATTGGTTTATGAAGATACCATTGTCAAACTGCTTCACTTGAATTCCTAGAAAGAAATTGAGTTCCGCCATGGCACTCATTTCAATCTGTTCTTCATCAGCTTTTTAAAGTTTTTGTAGAGCTTTGGATTAAGTGACCTAAAGATGATGTCATCTACATAAACTTGAATCAGCATCAAGTCAGTCCATGTTCCTTTGATGAAGAGTGTGTTGTCAATAGTACCCCTCTTGTAACCATGCTGAACAAGATACTGTGACAATGTCTCATACCACTTTCTTGGAGCTTGATGTAGCCCATAAAGAGCTTTGTCAAGCTTGCAGACATAATCAAGATGATCTAGGTTTGCAAACCCAGTGGTTGTTTGGCATACACATCCTCATCTATCACTCCATATAGAAATGCACACTTGACATCAACTTGGTAGACCTTGAAATCCTTGGTTGCAGCAAAAGCAGGGAATATCCTAACAGCTTCAAGTCTTGCCACAGGAGCAAAAAGATCTATGTAGTCAATCCCTTCTTCTTGAGTGTATCCTTAAACAACTAGTTTTGCCTTGTTCTTGATGACATGTCCTCTATCATCTTTCTAATTCCTGAAAACCTACTTGGTACATATTGGTGTCTTCCTATAAGGAATAGGGCATAGGTTCCAAACCTTTTGTCTTTTGAATTGAAGCAGCTCCTCCTACATAGCTTCAACCCTACTTCCATCCTTTAGTGCCTTATCACCCTTCTTTGGCCCAATCTGGGACAAGAAACAAGAGTGAAGACAAACATTTTTGTCATGGGTTTGTCCTCTTGTTCTCACCCCAGTCTCAACATCTCTAATGATTTTTATGTTAGGATGGGACTTGTGGATTCTCAGTTGAGGAATCACAGCAAGTTGTTTGGTCTGATCTAAATTAGTGAAATACAGATGTGGTGATTGAGTATCACCCACCACATCTGCACACTTATCAAGAGAAACTTGATCCAATAAGTGTGTGACATCATTGATGTTGTCTTCCATGGAGTGGTTATTTGCATCAAGAAATTCTTGATCAATATCACTAGCTCCATCTCCTCTTACATTGGAAACCCTTTCATTTGAGTTTTGTGCCTCAGTGCTAGAAATAGTAGGCACCTCAGATGTATCAACTAAAGAGTTTGTCATTGTTATGCTGACATGATTTCCAACTGCAGGGTTTGTTGCCACTGGAGCTAAAGTTGTTTTCTGACATGCTCTTCACGTCTCAAATCTTTGGTCAAGATCTCCTATTGATAAGCTACCTGTAGATCCTAAAACATCTTTACAAGATTTGTTAAAATAGTTTGTAACTAAATCAATATCAGATAGCCAATCAGGATCAAAACCTTTAACACTAGGTGTGTGCATTGAAGGTCACATTGGCTGACTCCTCAACTACTCTTTTTTGAAATTGTATACTCTATAAGCCTTAGCTTGGGAAGAGTATCCAATAAAGTGTTCATCATCTGATTTCTTAGAAAACTTGGCTATCTAATCTTTGGTATTCAAGATGGTGCAAGGACATCCAAATGATCTGAGCAAACCAATGAAAGGTCTCCTTTTTTGCCATAGCTCATAAGGAGTCTTATCATGAGTCTTGACTACTAAAAATTTGTTCTACAAATAGTAGGCAGTGTTAACTGCCTCTGCCCAGAAGGTGATGGGTAGTTTTGAGTTAGGGAACATGGTTCTTGTAGCCTCAATAAGTGTCTTGTTTCTCCTTTCAACAACACCATTTTGTTATGGAATCCTGGGAGCACTATATTGTCTTGTAATACCTTTTTCATCACAAAATGTATCAAGGATTTGGTTCTTGAATTCAATTTCTTGATCACATCTTTTGATTTTGACCTTGTGATCACATTGATTCTTAACTTTCAGAATGAAGTTATTCAAGATCTCAAGGGTCTCATCCTTAGTTCTAAGGAAGAAAACCAAAATGTATCTTATGAAGTCATATGTGATCACTAGGCAATATGAAGTCCTTCCCAAACTCATTACACTATTGGGGCCAAAGAGATCCATATGCAATAAGTGTAGGGGAGTAGTGATAAAGTTATTTTTCTTTGGCTTGTGAGACACTTTGTGTTGCTTCCTTTTCAGGCATGCAACACAGTGGTCATCACTTGAAAACTCTTTCTTTGGGATTCTAGTTACCAAATCATATTTAATTAATTTATTCATGTTCTTAAAGTTTACATGGCGTATTCTTTTATGCCAAAGGAAAGACTTATCATTATTGGCTCTAGATAGAAAGCAAGAGACTTCTCCTGATATGGATGTTTCCTATAAATCCATCTTGTACGTGTTCCTTTTCCTAGGGGTTCTGAGCAGGATATGCTCTTGAGGAATGACCACCTCGGGCTTGAGAACAATGCACTCATGCTCAATGAAGAGCATGTTATGTCTCTGGTCACAAAATTGGAATACACTCAAAATATTATACCCAAGCTCCTTAACATAGTTTAACTTCGTAATGCTGAGCTTACCATTTGTGACTCGGCTCCTTCCAGTGATGTAACCACTTGATTCTCCTCCAAAAGCAACTAGCCCTCCATCACTTCTTTCAAAGTTCTAAAGCAAAGAGCCATTGCCTGTCATGTACATGGAACAACCACAATCAATGATCCATACATATCCTTTGGTCCTCAGCTGTTCCTGCACACAAAGAGATGGTTAGTTACATTTGGAAACCCAAGCATTCTTAGTCTTGCACTTATCAAAGTGAACTGAAGATAGTTCAATAGTTATTGATCCTATATGTAGACTCTGAGGATCATTTGTTATTGTTGATGAAGAACTTTCAGTCACATGGCCTTCCTTCATCTTCCACACCATGTTTGGAAGATTAGACTTGGCCTTAAAGACTTCAAAAGTTTTGATGGCTTTGAAAGTTTTGGAGACTGGACCTTCGGAAGCTTTTGCATCCACTACAGCAGACTTCAGTACTTTGGAAGCATTCCTTTCTTCCGAGACCAAATTTTCATCCGAGGATAATTTTTCACCTATCTTCTTCTTCACTTTAGAGATTCCGAAAGGAAGAGATTTTCCTTCTGAAGCTGTCTTCTTCTTCTTCTCAGAAGTTTTCTTATTAGTCATGTGCATGGTAATTTTGGGATTGTAGATCCAATCCTTAGCAAAGTGAGAAGTAGCACCATACATGATGCATTTAACCTTCATACTTCTGAGAGTCTTATTTTGAATAGAAGGTTGAGCTTGATCTCTTTCCACTTCTTTCTTCATCTTCATAGATGATGTAGAAGGCTTCTTAGGGTGAGGCTTGCTCTTAGAACTGGATGGTTCAGGTTGTGCAGTAGTGGTGCACATTTGAACAACCTTCTTCTCTTGACCAGGATGATTTGGACATGAACTAGGACACTGGTAATAGAGTCCATATTTGAGTCTTCAGTCTTCACCACTTCAAATCCAGTAGAAATAAGGACTTGTTTTTGCTTGGAATTGAAGGTGGCCTTGATCTCTTGGGCTTTATTTGATTTTATTTTGGCTACCCTAATCAAGTTCTTCCTAGTTGATTTGGTCATCCTTGGTTCTTTCTTCTCTCTAGGAGCATAGTGACCTTTCTTAGGATGATCCTCTTCACTCATTACAGATTCATCCTTCATTATCTCCTCTCCATCTTCATCCTTTTCTTGGATAGGGTCTATAAGGGGCAGCTTATATTGACTAGTTCCACACCTTGGAGATCTTACATATAGTAATGTGTGTGGAGGAGCTATCTCACTTGAACCCAATCCCTGCCTATTTTGATAAAAAAAACTTTGCATGCAAGGATGAAGGTATGATGCTCTTGAAGGTTTCCTCATCAAGAACACATTTTTCTGCCTTGGCTTTACTGATCACAAGCTCAGCCTAGCATTTAGTTAACTTGGTCATGAGATCTTTGATTTGAGTCCTGTAATTTGTGTGCTCATGCTTAAGAGATGAAATTGTTTTTTTTAAATCTTCTATTTTAAGTTTATAGTCATGTTCAGGTCTTTTGAAATCATCTTTTAAAATATTCAAAGACTCAAGGTCAAATCTCACTTCCAGGTTATAGGACATATACATGTTTACTTTAGCAATGCATTTAGGTGTACATAGATTTTCTAATACCTTGGCTTCTTTATGGTCAGCCATCAGTGATTGGTTGGGAGAAACATCTTCTACCTGGAGGCTCCAGTCAAAGCCTCCCTCTTCAATAGCAACAACAGCTTGTTGTTTTAGTTGGCTTGGATTCTCAGATCTGGGTGCTGCATCAATGTAGTTAGGATTGGATTATGCTTGGCCACCATTAGTACTTGGTGCCTTGCACTCCCTAGCAAAGTGTCCCATCTGGTTACAGTTACAACACTTCACTTTGCTTTTATCCAGTCCAAACTTTCCACTGGATACATTGATGGGAAACTTTCTTCCGGTTCTCTTGTAGAACTTCTTTTCTCTATGAGTGAGAAGAGCCATTCACTAGACTATCTTCAAACACCAGGTCATCTAGATGGATACAATCTAAATCTTCAAGAGTGAAGAGAAAGTTGCCACAACTTTCATCAGCAGACGCAAAGGCTTAAGATAAGCTTGTCTCTTGGAATGGCTTCCTTGGATGTAGCTCTCCCTTGGTGTCTCAGGGAAGGTGATGAAAGGGCCTTTTGTGAGCTGTCAGGGTAGCAAATAAGATGATGTTGTGGTTCCCGGCTATCCCTTTCAACCACATGGAGGGCTTAACTCTGTTGATTACTGGAAGAGCTGCTTGATGGATTCTGCATGTTCATCTCCATCTGGTAGCCACTAAGGATACCATACAGCTCTATGAGAGTAAGGGTGGAGAGGTTTTCATTTCTCTTAATGGCCACACAGTAGCGAGTCCATTGTCTAGGAAGAGAGAACATGAACTTCCTGATAATATCCTTATTCTCAAGCTTAACTCCAACATCCATGAGAGTATCTACAATCTTAACATACCTAAAGTATTGTTAAGTCATAGTTTCACCTGTCTTGTAGGTGAAGTTCTCAAACTGCTGCTTCATGAGGTCCTCATTATTTTCTTTAGCTTCATCAGACCCCTCATACATAAACTTAGTGCATCCAGGAGTTGCTTAGGAGTTTTGCACTTTTTGAAGCCTCTGTATATAGAGTGTGGAAGAGCAGTTTGGGGAGCAGTCATGGCCTTTGGATCTTTGTCAATCTTCTTCCAATCTTCCTCAGAATAGTCGGCCACTTCCATTGAAATCATCCCACCTCCAGCAATGGCTGAAGAGGACTTAATGAACACTTCCATATGTTGGCACCAAGTATCAAAGTTATCAGGAGTGATCAGTGGAGATTTTGTCATGGTACCGGTTTCCATATCAGCTTTGTGAGAGCTTCCATTTGAGCTGGTAAGTGTTTTATGAAACTAAAGTATTAAAGATGGTGAGATCTTACAATCAAGAGCCTAAAAAGCTCTGATACCAGTTGCAAGATCAGTGCTAGGGATCAATGCAACAGTTTCACAAGGTTGGAGAGACTTGGAACACTTAACAGATCAAATAGGAAACTGGCTTAATGGTTCAACAAAGAACACACGTAAAGAACACAATAAGAATACAAGTATATGGTTTTAAAAAATTATGTATATTGCTCTTAAGTGCTTTTACAAAGTGTTACAAAGCTTGGTTCTAATGACTAGTACTTGAGATACTTTATACTATATCTTACAGCTGGTCATACTTTGAAGGTCAGCTGGAAACACTAATCTAGACAACAAGATCAATGTAAAGTCAAAAGGCAAATTGCCTTTTGACTAGTGACTATGACATACCATAGCTGACATACAAAAAGGATAAAAGTATAACAGTTGAAAGTTATAGACTCTAAGACCTTTATCTATAGTTGACAAAAGTATGGGCTTTTCACCAACTTATGTAAGCAGGTGAGTCTTCAGAGATGGCATCAGAAAATGGTTCAACATTTGTCAAAAGAAAGTCATAGAAAGCATGTCTTCTCTATATTTTAAAGAAGTCAGTTTCTTGGCTTCGAAATACTTTGTCATTGAAGCTTAGAAAGACTTCATCTTTAACTTTGAAAGAAATGGACTTTTAGCTTCGGAAGATTTGATATTTAGTGAAATTCCTTGAGTTATTTCAAATCTTTCAAAGTAACTTTCCTTGTACTTCACATGTGCATGTTGAGAGCTCTTTGGTTTCATCAGCCTCTAAGTATAACTCTTACAATATGAGTCTCATGTCCCCATGCATTTTTCTTATCATTTTTTAAAAGATTATATGGAAATGTACAATCTTTATTGAACAAAAGTACATGTATATAATTTATCATATTATATATATGGTTTAGGTACCTTATTTAGTCCCCTCAAATTAGACCATTAGTTTATTTACTAAGCGAGGTAATCACAAATACTTCTACTTGGGTTTGACAACCCCCACCCGAGCTAGTCATGCTAACTTTTATCGGAGGTCACGACAGGTGCATCATTAGCCAAAATTACCCCATGTATACGATACACATGTGTAGGGGCATTCCATTGCATTTACAATTTAGCTTTGATTTTGCTTTCCTTATGTAATATTGTCATATTGTATGTACAATAATCAAAACAAGGAAAGTCTTGTGATCCATTTCCTTGATTTACTTTTATTAAAGTTATGAACTCGCCAACATTAATTATTAGCCCTTGTTCTACATGTTTTCTTAGGTAATTGAATTTGCCTCAAGGTTAACCTGCATGAAGTCGCATCTCATTTAGGGACGTCATTGTTTTTGGACATATAATTTTTAGATGTTGTGTTTTGTAAACAATTTATATTTCTACATTAGCTTCCGCACTCAAACCCTTTAAAACCAATATGTAATTTTTGAAATGATTTGCAACATATGTTTCATAAACTCATATAGTGTTTGACCAGTGATGATGATTCCATGACTGTCATGCTCTGCGGGACACCATCGTGGTTGGGGTGTGACATATAGTCTATACCTTCCCTTTGAGTGAACCACTTTTTAACAACTCTACTTATGTCACTTGGTAACTCCACCATTTAAATTCCTTCTTTCAAATGATATATCCACTTCCTATTTATAAGTCTTTGATTTTCTAGTGTATCAACCAAGTTGCATGTTTTGTTCTTCATTAGAGATGCCATCTCCTCCTCTATAGCTTTATTCCATTACTATTTGTTCATAGAAGTAACAACCTTTTTATATGACAAAGGCATATAGCAATCATCAAATTTAGATATGTTGAACAAAAATGTTGATACATTATCAATGCTTATGTATCTCACTGGTGGGACTATAGATCTTTTTGGCATGTCTTTAGCTAGCTTATACTCGGCACACTCATTGAACTACCTGACTCATATTCTTCATCTGGTAATTCGAGCTCAGTTTAAGGCCTTTGATTATTTACCTAATCAGTTGCAGTTCTAACAGTTTGCTACCCCCAAATCTTTATACATTACTCCTTCTTGAAAGGTCACATTTCTACTAACTATAATCTTTGGGCTTTAATCATCTAGATTCCCTAGCCTATAATGTTTAACACCGTTTTGGTAGCCTCAGAATATAAACATCTTAGTTGTGGGGTGTAGCTTATCTTGTTTCACATGTGTATGACGAATTGACCCAAAAACCTTCAAATTATTAGCAAAAAATCCTCCCTTACCACATCTCATGTCAATGGCTGAACTAGGAGACAAGTTCACCAAATAAGCTGTTGGGACATTGCCTCGGCCCAAAACATTTTTTTGTAACATTTGACTAGTTTTGTAATGTAAACCCAAACAAATTTGGGTCATTTATTTAATTAACAACTAGTATTTAATCATTGTTGTTTGATTATTATCTTTAATGCTTTAATTATGTCATTTGTTTAAGTTATAGTAATTTCATAAATAATAAAATATTTTTTTATAAATTTACAAACCTAAATAATTAATTAAGAGATTTGAATTATTTAATTAAAATAAATAATTAAATTATGAAGTTTGTAAAATTTATAAAGGTATCAAGTTAATTATTTATTAACAACAAGATTTTTATAAACTCTTACAATGTGAGTCTCAAGTCCCCATCCATTTTTCTTATCATTTTTTAAAAGATTACATGGAAATGTACAATCATTATTGAACAAAAGTACATGTATATAATTCATCATGTTATATAAGTGGTTTAGATATCTTATTTAGTCCCCTCAAATTAGACCATTAGTTTCTTTACTAAGCGAGGTAATCACAAATACTTCTACTTGGGTTATACAACCCCCACACGAGCAAGTCATGCTAACATTTATCGGAGGTCACGACAGGTGCATCATTAGCCAAAATTACCCCCATGTATACGATACACATGTGTAGGGGCATTCCATTACATTTACAATTTAGCTTCGATTTTGCTTTCCTTATGTAATATTGTCATATTGTATGTACAATAATCAAAACAAGGAAAGTCTTGTGATCCATTACCTTGATTTTTATGAACTTGCCAACATTAACTATTAGCCCTTGTTCCACATGTTTTCTTAGGTAATTGAACTTGCCTCAAGGTTAACTTGCACGAAGTCGCATCTCATTTAGGGACATCATTGTTTTTGGACATATAGTTTTTAGATGTTGTGTTTTGTAAACAATTTATATTTCTACATTAGCTTCCGCACTCAAACTCTTTAAAACCAATATGTAATTTTTGAAATGATTTGTAACATATGTTTCATAAATTCATATAGTGTTTGACCAGTGATGATGATTCCATGGCAGTCATGCTCTGCGGGAGACCACCGTGGTTGGGGTGTGACATATAGTCTATCCCTTCCCTTCGAGTGAACCACTTTTTAACAAATCTACTTATGTCTCTTGGTAACTCCACCATTTAAATTCCTTCTTTCAATTTAAATATCCACTTCCTATCTACAAGTCTTTGATTTTCTAGTGTATCAACCAAGATCCATGTTATGTACTTCATTAGAGATGCCATCTCCTCCTCCATAGCTTTACTCCATTACTATTTGTTCATATAAGTAACAACCTTTTTATATGACAAAGGCATATAGCAATCATCAAATTTAGATATGTTGATACATCATCAATGCTTATGTATCTCACCGGTGGGACTATAGATCTTTTTGGCTTGTTTTTAGCTATCTTATACTCTGTACTCTCATTTATATCATTGTTCATTTGTGACTTTGAACTACCTGACTCATATTCTTCATCTGGTAAGTCCTACTCAGTTTAAGGCCTTTGATTATTTACTTAATCAGTTGCAATTCTAACAGTTTCCTACCCCCAAATCTTTATACATTATTCCTTCTTGAAAGGTCACATTTCTACTAACTATAATCTTAGGGCTTTAATCATCTAGTTTCCCTAGCCTATAAGGTTTAACACCGTTTTGGTAGCCTAAGAATATAAACATCTTAGTTGTGGGGTGTAGCTTATCTTGTTTCACATGTGTATGATGAATTGACCCAAAAACCTTCAAATTATTAGCAAAAAATCCTCCCTAACCACATCTCATGTCAATGGCTGAACTAGGAGACAAGTTCACCAAATAAGCTGTTGGGACATTGCCTCGGCCTAAAACAATTTTTTGTAACATTTGACTAGTTTTGTAATGTAAACCCAAACCAATTTGGGTCATTTATTTAATTAACAACTAGTATTTAGTCATTTTTGTTTGATTATTATCTTTAATGCTTTAATTATGTCATTTGTTTAAGTTATAGTAATTTCATAAATAATAAAATATTTTTTTATAAATTTACAAACCTAAATAATTAATTAAGAGATTTGAATTATTTAATTAAAATAAATAATAAAATTATGAAGTTTGTAAAATTTATAAAGGTATCAAGTTAATTATTTATTAACAACAAGATTTTTATAAACTCTTACAACGTGAGTCTCACGTCCCCATGCATTTTTCTTATCATTTTTTAAAAGATTACATGGAAATGTACAATCTTTATTGAACAAAAGTGCATGTATATAATTTATCATGTTATATAAGTGGTTTAGATATCTTATTTAGTCCCCTCAAATTAGACCATTAGTTTCTTTACTAAGCGAGGTAATCACAAATACTTCTACTTGGGTTTTACAACCCCCACCCGAGCTAGTCATGCTAACATTTATCGGAGGTCACGACAGGTGCATCATTAGCCAAAATTACCCCCATGTATACGATACACATGTGTAGGGGCATTCCATTACATTTACAATTTAGCTTCGATTTTGCTTTCCTTATGTAATATTGTCGTATTGTATGTACAATAATCAAAACAAGGAAAGTCTTGTGATCCATTACCTTGATTTTTATGAACTTGCCAACATTAACTATTAGCACTTGTTCCACATGTTTTCTTAGGTAATTGAACTTGCCTCAAGGTTAACTTGCACGAAGTCGCATCTCATTTAGGGACATCATTGTTTTTGGACATATAATTTTTAGATGTTGTGTCTTGTAAACAATTTATATTTCTACATTAGCTTCCGCACTCAAACTCTTTAAAACTAATATGTAATTTTTGAAATGATTTGCAACAAATGTTTCATAAATTCACATAGTGTTTGACCAGTGATGATGATTCCATGACAGTCATGCTCTGCGGGAGACCACCGTGGTTAGGGTGTGACATATAGTCTATCCCTTCCCTTCGAGTGAATCACTTTTTAACAAATCTACTTATGTCTCTTGGTAACTACACCATTTAAATTCCTTATTTCAATTTAAATATTCACTTCCTATTTACAAGTCTTTGATTTTCTAGTGTATCAACCAAGATCCATGTTATGTACTTCATTAGAGATGCCATCTCCTCCTCCATAGCTTTATTCCATTACTATTTGTTCATAGAAGTAACAACCTTTTTATATGACAAAGGCATATAACAATCATCAAATTAGATATGTTGATACTTCATCAATGCTTATGTATCTCACTGGTGGGACTATATATCTTTTTGGCTTGTTTTTAGCTAGCTTATACTCTGCACTCTCATATATATCATTGTGCATTAGTGACTTTGAACTACCTGACTCATATTATTCATCTGGTAAGTCCTGCTGAGTTTAAGGCCTTTGATTATTTTCTTAATCAGTTGCAGTTCTAACAGTTTGCTACTCCCAAATCTTTATACATTACTCCTTCTTGAAAGGTCACATTTCTACTAACTATAATCTTTGGGCTTTAATCATCTAGTTTCCCTAGCCTATAAGGTTTAACACCGTTTTGGTAGCCTAAGAATATAAACATCTTAGTTGTGGGGTCTAGCTTATCTTGTTTCACATGTGTATGACGAATTGACCCAAAAACCTTCAAATTATCAGCAAAAAATCCTCCCTAACCACATCTCATGTCAATGGCTGAACTAGGAGACAAGTTCACCAAATAAGTTGTTAGGACGTTGCCTCGGCCCAAAACATTTTTTTGGAACATTTGACTAGTTTTGGAATGTAAATCCAAACCAATTTGGCAAATTTATTTAATAAACAACTAGTATTTAATCATTGTTGTTTGATTATTATCTTTAATGCTTTAATTATGTCATTTGTTTAAGGTATAGTAATTTCATAAATAATAAAATATTTTTTTAAAAATTTACAAACCTATATAATTAATTAAGAGATTTGAATTATTTAACTAAAATAAATAATTAAATTATGTAGTTTGTATAATTTATAAAGCTATTAAGTTAATTATTTATTAACAACAAGATTTTTATAAACTCTTACAATGTGAGTCTCATGTCCCCATGCATTTTTCTTATCATTTTTTAAAAGATTACATGGAAATGTACAATCTATATTGAACAAAAGAGACATGTATATAATTTATCATGTTATATAAGTGGTTTAGATATCTTATTTAGTCCCCTCAAACTAGACCATTAGTTTTTTTTACTCAGCGAGGTAATCACAAATACTTATACTTGGGTTTGACAACCCCCACCCGAGCTAGTCATGCTAACTTTTATCGGAGGTCACGACAGGTGCATCATTAGCCAAAATTACCCCCATGTATACGATACACATGTGTAGGGGCATTCCATTACATTTACAATTTACCTTTGATTTTGCTTTCCTTATGTAATATTGTCATATTGTATGTACAATAATCAAAACAAGGAAAGTATTGTGATCCATTTCCTTGATTTACTTTTATTAAAGTTATGAACTCGCCAACATTAATTATTAGCCCTTGTTCCACATGTTTTCTTAGGTAATTGAATTTGCCTCAAGGTTAACCTGCATGAAGTCGCATCTCATTTAGGGACATCATTGTTTTTGGACATATAATTTTTAGATGTTGTGTTTTGTAAACAATTTATATTTCTACATTAGCTTCCGCACTCAAACTCTTTAAAACCAATATGTAATTTTTGAAATGATTTGCAACATATGTTTCATAAATTCACATAGTGTTTAACCCGTGATGATGATTCCATGACTATCATCCTCTGCGGGAGACCACCGTGGTTGGGGTGTGACATATAGTCTATACCCTCCTTTCGAATGAACCACTTTTTAACATCTCTACTTATGTCTCTTGGTAACTCCACTCTTTAAATTCCTTCTTTCAATTTAAATATCCACTTCCTATCTACAAGTCTTTGATCTTCTAGTGTATCAAGCAAGATCCATGTTTTGTTCTTCATTAGAGATGCCATCTCCTCCTCCATAGCCTTATTCCATTACTATTTGTTCATAGAAGTAACAACCTTTTTATATGACAAAGGCATATAGCAATCATCAAATTTAGATATGTTGAACAAAAATGTTGATACATCATCAATGCTTATGTATCTCACTAGTGGGACTATATATCTTTTTGGCTTGTTTTTAGCTAGCTTATACTCTGCACTCTCATATATATCATTGTTTATTAGTGACTTTGAACTACCTGACTCATATTATTCATCTGGTAAGTCCTGCTCAGTTTAAGGCCTTTGATTATTTACTTAATCAGTTGCAGTTCTAACAGTTTGCTACCCCTAAATCTTTGTACATTACTCATTCTTGAAAGGTCACATTTCTACTAACTATAATCTTTGGGCTTGAATCATCTAGTTTCCCTAGCCTATAAGGTTTAACACCATTTTGGTAGCCTAAGAATATAAACATCTTAGTTGTGGGGTCTAGCTTATCTTGTTTCACATGTGTATGACGAATTGACCCAAAAACCTTCAAATTATCAGCAAAAAATCCTCCCTAACCACATCTCATGTCAATGGCTGAACTAGGAGACAAGTTCACCAAATAAGCTGTTGGGACATTGCCTCGGCCCAAAACATTTTTTTGTAACATTTGACTAGTTTTGTAATGTAAACCCAAACCAATTTGGATCATTTATTTAATAAACAACTAGTATTTAGTCATTGTTGTTTAATTAATATCTTTAATGCTTTAATTATGTTATTTGTTTAAGTTATAGTAATTTCATAAATAATAAAATAAATTTTGATAAATTTACAAACCTATATAATTAATTAAGAGATTTGAATTATTTAATTAAAATAAATAATTAAATTATAAAGTTTGTAACATTTATAAAGCTATCAAGTTAATTATTTTTAAACAACAAGATTTTTATAAACTCTTACAATGTGAGTCTCACGTCCCCATGCATTTTTTTATCATTTTTTAAAACATTACATGGAAATGTACAATCTTTATTGAACAAAAGTACGTGTATATAATTTATCATGTTATATAAGTGGTTTACATATCTTATTTAGTCCCCTCAAATTAGACCATTAGTTTCTTTACTAAGCGAGGTAATCACAAATACTTCTACTTGGGTTTGATAACCCCCACCCGAGCTAGTCATGCTAACTTTTATCGGAGGTCACGACAGGTGCATCATTAGCCAAAATTTACCCCATGTACACGATACACATGTGTAGGGGCATTCCATTACATTTACAATTTAGCTTTGATTTTGCTTTCCTTATGTAATATTGTAATATTGTATGTACAATAATCAAAACAAGGAAAGTCTTGTGATCCATTTCCTTGATTTACTTTTATTAAAGTTATGAACTCGCCAACATTAATTATTAGCCCTTGTTCCACATGTTTTCTTAGGTAATTGAATTTGCCTCAAGGTTAACCTGCACGAAGTCGCATCTCATTAAGGGACATCATTGTTTTTGGACATATAATTTTTAGATGTTGTGTTTTGTAAACAATTTATATTTGTACATTAGCTTCCGCACTCAAACTCTTTAAAACCAATATGTAATTTTTGAAATGATTTGCAACATATGTTTCGTAAATTCGCATAGTGTTTGACCATTGATGATGATTTCATGACTGTCATGCTCTCCTGGAGACCACCGTGGTTGGGGTGTGACATCTAGTCTGTACCTTCCCTTCGATTGAACCACTTTTTAACATCTCTACTTATGTCTCTTGGTAACTCCACCCTTTAAATTCCTTCTTTCAATTTAAATATCCACTTCCTATCTACAAGTCTTTGATTTTCTAGTGTATCAAGCAAGATCAATGTTTTGTTCTTCATTAGATATGCCATCTCCTCCTCCATAGCATTATTCCATTACTATTTGTTCATTGAAGTAACAACCTTTTTATATGACAAAGGCATATAGCAATCATCAAATTTAGCTATGTTGAACAAAAATGTTGATACATCATCAATGCTTATGTATCTCACTGGTGGGACTATAGATCTTTTTGGCTTGTTTTTAGCTAGCTTATACTCTGCACACTCATATATATCATTGTTCATTTGTGACTTTGAACTATCTGACTCATATTCTTCATCTGGTAAGTCCAGCTCAGTTTAAGGCCTTTGATTATTTACTTACTCATGTAACACCCCGAATTTTATTAAAAAGATAACGAAAAGAAAAGAAATCAGAAAGAAAAGTAAATGGGCACAAGAAGAGGGGTGTAAGGTGTAAAAGTGCACAAACTTCAATATTTTAATAATATAAGAGGTATGGCCGCCCATAAAGCTGGGATCTGCTTTCCTGCTCTCAGCGAGAAGAAGAAAAAGAAGAAGAAGAAGGAAATTTCGGGTTTTTGGAGAAAGAGGAAGAAGAAGCTGCTAAGGTGAGTTCTCTTGAACACGTGTTCGGTTTCAGCTGGGTTTTAAGTCCTAAACCGAAGTTCTTGATGTTTTAGAAGTGGTTCTCGGGAATTTGAAGCTGAAATCGCAGGTGGAAGTACCTGGTTTGAAGATCTGCTTCAGGTGAATTTCTAGACCCCTCTTTTACAGATTCTAAAGCTTTGGGGCTGTTATGCATACTGGGTAAATGTTTTTGAAAGATAACCGTATGCCTATGCTTGTTGTTGTTTGACTGTATCTGTTGTGGTTGTGGTTTAGTAGTTAGAGTTGTTGCTAGAATGTTTAGATGCCTTTAGAATGTTAGATCTGTGCTTGGGTAGTGCTAGAATGCCTTTCGGATGTTTTTGGCAGTTTAGATATCTCAGAATGTTCCCATGCGCCTAACTGAATTGTGGTTAAGTGTTGATGTGCCTAACTGACCTTCATGCGCCCAACCAGTAGTAAGGCACCCAAACAGTACCCTTCATGTGCCCAGAAAGTTGGCCATGAGCCTAAGTGTTGCTCATGCGCCCAAGGGGCCTGATGCATACAAAGGTGGTGCGCCCAAATAGTGGTTCATGCGCCTAGAAAGTGTGGAAATGGCCAAGTATGGCTGGTGCCCCCCATAGTGCCCATGCACCCAGAAGTGTTCCTGCAACTAAGTGCTGAGGCGCCCAAATAGTGCTGATACGCCCAGGCTGTTTATACTTAGAATTTTCTGCTGATGCGCCTAGAATGTTATGTTGTGCCTAGTTTTAGACTTAGGGATTTCTTAGGGGCTTTAAGAGGTGATGTTTGAGATAGGTCCCGTTGGGATGTGGTGGCTTCTGCATGATGTTGTGTTGTGGTTTATGTTGCGTGTGTGGTGTGTTGTCTTTCTTCGTTAAACGGTTTTCAAAACGTATGTATTATGTTTTATTATACGTTATGTATGATGTATGGCTTTACGTGGTTTGATGTTTGATTGAACGTAAAGTATTATGTAACAAAGTGAAAGAAAATAACAATGAAAAGTTAAACGTAATAATAGTCTTGGAAGCAAGACTGAGGTGAGTGACTGTGTTGTCACAAAAGACTCGTTAGCCAAGGTTAGGGTGAGTGACTGTGTTGTCACAAAAGACTTGTATACCCGGCTGAGGTGACTGACTGTGTTCCACAACAGACTCGTAAGGGGTTTAATCCAAGAGATTGACCCGAGTGATGTCTTGATGCTTGCCCCGGTGCTGTGTCGGTCTTCGGACATGACTCGGGGGTATGTTTATAGGTTCGGCATAGTACCCGTATTCAGACATGAGTCGGGGGTGTTGCAAACAGAGACGGGGTCCTTGTCGCGTACCCTGGTACTGTGTCGATCTTCGGACATGACGCGGGGGTTTGTTTACAGGCCCCGGTATAGTATCGGTCTTCGGACATGATTGGGGGGTATTGCATGAGACAAGATCCAGATTGAAGTGAAAGATAATGATGAAAGTACGAAATGTACGAATTGAACAGTGATGAAGATAATAATATTATCAATGTGTACGTATGATGTGTGATCGCATACAATTACGAAGGTCATGTTTTAACGAAAGTAAAGTATTTTATTTATAAATCTAGAACTCACTCAGCGTCGCTGACTTTTTGTATGCATAATAGTTGGCAGGTATTTTGTTGATGCTGAGTTGCAGGCATGGATGCATACGCTACTGGGAACGTTTTGAGTCTGGCATCCATATTTTGATATGACGTTGTATTGTGTTTTGTAAACGATTCATGTAATATGATAATAAGTTTTAATTATTAATGAAAGTTTCTAAATTCCGTTGCAAAAGTAATGTTTGTTTTAAATATTTTATGCAATGACGGTCCAACTGTAAGCGTCCCGGAAAGGTGGCCTTACAAGTTGGTATCAGAGCTATAGTTTAAGAGAACTGGGTAAATATTTTCAAAAAGAACCTAATCTTAAATTGAGAATGGGACGAAAGGAAAGGGATGCCAATCCTAGTAGCAACATGCCTGCAGGTAAAAGTTTTATGTAATGGTTTTATGTAAGTAAATGTTAACTGGTATTATATGCGCATGTTATGTGGCTTGTGTGCTTTTGTGTAGATTTAGATACTAATGTAGTCAGGATATGAAATGCTTGGGAAATGAAGAGTAAAGTAAGTGGCTAACCACAACTGGCCACTGTGATTAGGGACTTACTATACTTGACATATCTTGAGCTATTACCTTGATTGACTGTGTTGGTGTTTGAATCTTGTAGTGTTTTAGATGGATGGCAGTAGGTCTTCTGAGGCTTCGTGGGGTGGAGGTCATGGTGGACGTGGTGTTAGACCGCGTGTCACGAGGACCAGAGCTAAGACTGCTGAGACGGCTCCTGATGAGCCAACGCTTCGTCACCAGGACGGTGAGGACGGGAGTGCTATTCTAAGAGCCTCAATGAAGGAGGCAGTGGCAGAGGAAGTCCAACAGGTGATGCAGATGATTCTGTCGACTGTCGTGACCGATTTCATTAGAGCTATGAAGGAGGATGAGAAGAAGGAGAGTGAGAAGAGAAGAACCGTACGATGAGGAGGTGAAGCTGGAGGTTCTAGGGGTATGCAGCAACCCGATGCTGACATGGTTGTCTCCAGTGACGACGAGTAGGAGGACGAAGCTGTGCAGGAGACTGCGAAGGGATGCAGCTATAGAGCATTCCGAAGGTGTTGGCCTCCTATGTTTGATGGAAATGGGAGTGCAGCGGCCGCACAACGTTGGGTGAGAGAAATGGAAGCGGTACTTGAGATTAGCGAGTGCCGTGAGGATCAGAAGGTAAAGTTTGCTACACACTCATTTGTGGATTCAACCTTGTGCTGTTGGGACAACATTGTCCAGGCTGAGGGAACCAGAACAATCGGAAGGATGAGGTGGAAGGAGCTGAAGAGGTTGGTAATCGAGGAGTTTTGCCCTCATAGAGAGCTTGACAAAGTTAAGGAGTTCCTGCAGCTAGAGGCGGGAATGATGACTCACCAACAGTACACCACAAAGTTCAACGAGATGGCAAGGCTGGTGCCAGATCAGGTGATGCCTGTGTCATGAAAGATCAAAAGGTATATTCAAGGTCTGCCAGTAGATATCCACAGACATCTGATCGCTGCCCGACCAGGGACGATTAGGTCAGTGGTTGACTTGGCAGGGAGGCTGTATGACGAGCTAAAGGCAGTGGCGATGATGGATGAGGAGGAGGAACGGAGTTATGTTAAGAGTGGGAGCGGAAAGCGGGATGATGATGATGGTGAATTTGTGGCTGCAGGTAAGACGGTGGGGTTCGGTGATCGGAAGAGGATGACTGAGAGGGAAGTGGTATGCAAGAAGTGTGGTAGAGGCCATGCGGGGGAGTGTAGATGGGGATCGAGCATCTGTTTCCAGTGTGGAAGAGAGGGCCAAAGGGCGAGGGATTGTCACATGGCTAGATGTTACGACTGCGGCGAGACTGGACATATGAGCAGAAACTACAAGAAGTCGAGAGCACAGAGCTCCAGTGCAAGGAAGGATGGCAGAGGATGAAGGTCAGAGCATTCGCTATGACCAGGAGGAGGCTAGAGCGGACTTCGACGCGATGTCAGGTACGTTTCTGGTAAGTTAAATTTGTGCCTTGTGCTTGATTTGTGGTGCTAGTAGTAGTTTCATTCCAGCTGCCTTGTGTTAAGTTGCACATTAGGAGTAGGAAGATTGATGCGTCTTTCGATGTAGAAATTGTTATTGGTAAGTCCACTAGGTTACCGGATGTCCTAGAAGATTGCGCGATAGAATTGAGAGAGCGCGTGTTTCCTGCTAGACTGTTCAGGATAGACATGGATGGATAGACGTGTTCCTTCGGAAGGATTGGCTAGCAGCCTATGAGGCAAACACCGAGTGTTGCAAGAAGGAGGTTTGAGCAATCGCGCTCGACAGGAGTTCGGTGCCGATCTACGACGAAGAAATGATGATGAAGGTCTCGTCTTGGGAAAAGAGATCATCCGAATTAGAAGGCAAGTAAAGTTAACACTGAGAAATAAAGGACCAATCTGAACTGTTGCTCAGGTAGGAGAAGTGGCATGTCAACTGGAGCTACTCAACGTGTTAAGTGAAGTTTTCTGACATTTCATGCGTCTCATTTAAGAAAGTGCTCAATCAATGAGGATGTGATCGTGTCACTGGAGAATACCGAGATGGATGATCGATTCAACTACGTGGAGCAACTGAGGGTCATTTCTGATAGAAGGGAAAAAATGGCTAAGGGGAATGGTGATTTCACCTGTGCGAGTACAGTGGAGCCCAGAAGGGGACTAAGCCTACGTGTAAGGTCAAGGAAGAGGTGAGACAGCGTTACCTGTAACTGTTCGAGCAGCGACAGGTTTCGGGGACGAAACCTATATAAGAGGGGAGGACTTGTAACACCCCAAATTTTAATAAAAAGAAAACGAAAAGAAAAGAATTCAGAAAGAAAAGTAAATGGGCACAAGATGAGGGGTGTAAAGTGTAAAAGTGCACAAACTTCATTATTTCAATAATATAAGAGGTATGGCCGCCCATAAAGCAGGGATCTGCTTTCCTACTCTCGGCCAGAAGAAAAAAGAAGAAGAAGAAGGAAATTTCGGGTTTTTGGAGAAAGAGGAAGAAGAAGCTGCTAAGGTGGGTTCTCTTGAACACGAGTTCAGTTTCAATTGGGTTTTAGGTCCTAAACAAAAGTTCTTGATGTTTTAGAAGTGGTTCTCAGGAATTTGAAGCTGAAATCGAAGGTGGAAGTACCTGGTTTAAAGATCTGCTTCAGTTGAGTTTCTAGACCCCTCTTTTACAGATTCTAAAGCATTGGGATTGTTATGCATACCGGGTAAACATATTTGAAAGATAACCGTATGCCTATGCTTGTTGTTGTTTGACCGTATCTGTTGTGGTTGTGTGTTTGGTTGTGGTTTAGTGGTTAGAATTTTTTCTAGAATGTTTAGATGCCTTTAGAATGTTAGATCTGTGCTTGGGTAGTGCTAGAATGCCTTTCGAATGTTTTTGGCAGTTTAGATATTTCAGAATGTTCCCATGCGCCTAACTGAATTGTGGTTAAGTGTTGATGTGCCTAACTGACCTTCATGCGCCCAACCAGTAGTCAGGCACCCAAACAGTACCCTTCATGCGCCCAGAAAGTTGGCCATGAGCCTAAGTGTTGCTCATGCGCCCAAGGGGCCTGATGCATACAAAGGTGGTGCGCCCAAATAGTGGTTCAAGCGTCTAGAAAGTGTGGGAATGGCCAAGTATGGCTGGTGCGCTCCACATAGTGCCCATGCGCCCAGAAGTGTTCCTGCGACTAAGTGCTGAGGCGCCCAAATAGTGCTGATGCGCCGAGGCTGTTTATACTTAGAATTTTCTGCTGATGCGCCTAGAATGTTATGTTGTGCCTAGTTTTAGACTTAGGGCTTTCTTAGGAGCTTTAAGAGGTGATGTTTGAGATAGGTCCCGTTGGGATGTGGTGGCTTCTGCTTGATGTTGTGTTGTGGTTTATGTTGGTGTGTGGTGTGTTGTGTTTCTTCGTTAAACGGTTTTCAAAACGTATGTATTATGTTTTATTATACGTTATGTATGATGTATGGCTTTACGTGGTTTGATGTTTGATTGAACGTAAAGTATTATGTAACAAAGTGAAAGACAATAATAATGAAAAGTAGAACGTAATAATAGTCTTGCAAGCAAGACTGAGGTGAGTGACTGTGTTGTCCCAAAAGACTCGTTAGCCAAGGTTGGGGTGAGTGACTGTGTTGTCACAAAAGACTTGTATGCCAGGCTGAGGTGAGTGACTGTGTGTCACAATAGACTCGTAAGGGGTTTAATCCAAGAGATTGACCCGAATAATGTCTTGATGCTCGCCCCAGTGTTGTGTCGGTCTTCGGACATGACGCGGGGGTTTGTTTACAGGCCCCGGCACGTCACCCGTCTTCGGACATGAGTCGGGGGTGTTGCAAATAGAGATGGGGTCCTTGTCGCGTACCCCGGTACTGTGTCAGTCTTCGGACATGATGCGGGGGTTTGTTTACAGGCGTCGGCACAGTATCGGTCTTCGGACATGAGTCGGGGGAGCATCGGGGGTATTGTACATGAGACAGGATCCAGACTGAAGTGAAACATAATGATGAAAGTACGAAATATACGATTGAACAGTGATGAAGATAATAATATTATCAATGTGTACGTATGATGTGTGATCGCATACGATTACGAAGGTCATGTTTTAACGAAAGTAAAGTATTTTATTTATAAAACTAGAACTCACTCAGCGTCGCTGACTTTTTTATGCATAATAGTTGGCAGGTATTTTGTTGATGCTGAGGAGTTGCAGGCATGGATGCATACGCTACTGGGAACGTTTTGAGTCTGGCATCCACATTTTGATATGACGTTGTATTGTGTTATGTAAACGATTCATGTAATATGATAATATGTTTTAAGTATTAATGAAAGTTTCTAAATTCTACTGCAAAAGTAATGTTTGTTTTAAATATTTTATGCAATGACGGTCCAGCTGTAAGCGTCCCGAGAACGAGGCCTTACAAATCAGTTGCAGTTCTAACAGTTTGCTACCCCCAAATATTTATACATTACTCCTTCTTGAAAGGTCACATTTCTACTAACTATAATCTTTGGGCTTTAATCATCTAGTTTCCATAGCCTATAAGGTTTAACACTGTTTTGGTAGCCTATGAATATAAACATCTTAGTTGTGGGGACTAGCTTATCTTGTTTCACATGTGTATGACGAATTGACCCAAAAACATTCAAATTATCAGCAAAAAATCCTCTCTAACCACATCTCATGTCAATGGCTGAACTAGGAGACAAGTTCACCAAATAAGCTGTTGGGACATTGCCTTGGCCCAAAACATTTTTTTGTAACATTTGACAAGTTATGTAATGTAAACCCAAACCAATTTGGATCATTTATTTAATAAACAACTAGTATTTAATCATTGTTGTTTAATTAATATCTTTAATGCTTTAATTATGTTATTTGTTTAGGTTATAGTAATTTCATAAATAATAAAATAATTTTATAAATTTACAAACCTATATAATTAATTAAGAGATTTGAATTATTTAATTAAAATAAATAATTAAATTATAAAGTTTGTAACATTTATAAAGCTATCAAGTTAATTATTTATAAACAACAAGATTTTTATAAACTCTTACAATGTGAGTCTCACGTCCCCATGCAATTTTTTTATCATTTTTTAAAACATTACATTGAAATGTACAATCTTTATTGAACAAAAGTACGTGTATATAATTTATCATGTTATATAAGTGGTTTACATATCTTATTTAGTCCCTTCAAATTAGACCATTAGTTTCTTTACTAAGCGAGGTAATCACAAATACTTCTACTTGGGTTTGAAAACCCCCACCCGAGCTAGTCATGCTAACTTTTATCGGAGGTCATGACAGGTGCATCATTAGCCAAAATTACCCCCATGTATACGATACACATGTGTAGGGGCATTCCATTACATTTACAATTTAGCTTTGATTTTGCTTTCCTTATGTAATATTGTCATATTGTATGTACAATAATCAAAACAAGGAAAGTATTGTGATCCATTTCCTTGATTTACTTTTATTAAAGTTATGAACTCGCCAACATTAATTATTAGCCCTTGTTCCACATGTTTTCTTAGGTAATTGAATTTGCCTCAAGGTTAACCTGCATGAAGTCGCATCTCATTTAGGGACATCATTGTTTTTGGACATATAATTTTTAGATGTTGTGTTTTGTAAACAATTTATATTTCTACATTAGCTTCCGCACTCAAACTCTTTAAAACCAATATGTAATTTTTGAAATGATTTTCAACATATGTTTCATAAATTCGCATAGTGTTTGACCAGTGATGATGATTCATGACTGTCATACTCTGCTAGAGACCACCGTGGTTGGGGTGTGACATATAGTGTATACCTTCCCTTCGATTGAACCACTTTTTAACACCTCTACTTATGTCTCTTGGTAACTCCACCCTTTAAATTCCTTCTTTCAATTTAAATATCCACTTCCTATCTACAAGTCTTTGATTTTCTAGTGTATCAAGCAAGATCAATGTTTTGTTCTTCATTAGATATGCCATCTCCTCCTCCATAGCTTTATTCCATTACTATTTGTTCATTGAAGTAACAACCTTTTTATATGACAAAGGCATATAGCAATCATCAAATTTAGCTATGTTGAACAAAAATGTTGATACATCATCAATGCTTATGTATCTCACTGGTGGGACTATAGATCTTTTTGGCTTGTTTTTAGCTAGCTTATACTCTGCACACTCATATATATCATTGTTCATTTATGACTTTGAACTATCTGACTCATATTCTTCATCATGTAAGTCCAGCTCAGTTTAAGGCCTTTGATTATTTACTTAATCATGTAACACCCCGAATTTTATTAAAAAGAAAACGAAAAGAAAAGAATTCAGAAAGAAAAGTAAATGGGCACAAGATGAGGAGTGTAAGGTGTAAAAGTACACAAACTTCAATATTTTAATAATATAAGAGTTATGGCCGCCCATAAAGCAGGGATCTGCTTTCGTGCTCTTAGCGAGAAGAATAATAAGAAGAAGAAGAAGGAAATTTCGGGTTTTTGGAGAAAGCGGAAGAAGAAGCTGATAAGGTGAGTTCTCTTGAACACGAGTTCGGTTTCAGTTGGGTTTTAAGTCCTAAACCGAAGTTTTTGATGTTTTAGAAGTGGTTCTCGGGAATTTGAAGCTGAAATCGTAGGTGGAAGTACCTGGTTTGAAGATCTGCTTCAGGTGAATTTCTAGACCCCTCTTTTACAGATTCTAAAGCTTTGGGCTGTTATGCATACCGGGTAAATGTTTTTGAAAGATAACCGTATGCCTATGCTTGTTGTTGTTTGACCGTATCTGTTGTGGTTGTGTGTTTGGTTGTGGTTTAGTAGTTAGAATTGTTGCTAGAATGTTTAGATGCCTTTAGAATGTTAGATCTGTGCTTGGGTAGTGCTAGAATGCCTTTCGGATGTTTTTGGCAGTTTAGATATTTCAGAATGTTCCCATGCGCCTAACTGAATTGTGGTTAAGTGTTGATGTGCCTAACTGACCTTCATGCGCCTAACCAGTAGTCAGGAACCCAAACAGTACCCTTCATGCGCCCAGAAAGTTGGCCATGAGCCTAAGTGTTGCTCATGCGCCCAAGGGGCCTAATGCATACAAAGGTGGTGCGCCCAAATAGTGGTTCATGCGCCTAGAAAGTGTGGAAATGGCCAAGTATGGCTGGTGCCCCCCATAGTGCCCATGCGCCCAGAAGTGTTCCTGCGACTAAGTGCTGAGGCGCCCAAATAGTGCTGAGGCGCCCAGGCTGTTTATACTTAGAATTTTCTGTTGATGCGCCTAGAATGTTATGTTGTGCCTAGTTTTAGACTTAGGGCTTTCTTAGGGGCTTTAAGAGGTGATGTTTGAGATAGGTCCCGTTGGGATGTAGTGGCTTTTGCATGATGTTGTCTTGTGGTTTATGTTGCTTGTGTGGTGTGTTGTCTTTCTTCGTTAAACGGTTTTCAAAACGTATGTATTATGTTTTATTATACTTTATGTATGATGTATAGCTTTATGTGGTTTGATGTTTGATTGAACGTAAAGTATTATGTAACAAAGTGAAAGACAATAATAATGAAAAGTAGAACGTAATAATAGTCTTGCAATCAAGACTAAGGTGAGTGACAGTGTTGTCCCAAAAGACTCGTTAGCCAAGGTTGGGGTGAGTGACTGTGTTGTCACAAAAGACTTGTATGCCAGGCTTAGGTGAGTGACTGTGTGTCACAACAGACTCGTAAGGGGTTTAATCTAAGAGATTGACCCGAGTAATGTCTTGATGCTCGCCCCAGTGTTGTGTCGGTCTTCGGACATGACGCGGGGGTTTGTTACAGGCCCCGGCACAGTACCCGTCTTCGGACATGAGTTGGGGGTGTTGCAAATAGAGATGGGGTCCTTGTCGCATACCCCGGTACTGTGTCAGTCTTCGGACATGACGCGGGGGTTTGTTTACAGGCCCCGGCACAGTATCGGTCTTCGGACATGAGTCGGGGGTATTGCATGAGACATGATCCAGACTGAAGTGAAACATAATGATGAAAGTACGAAATGTACGAATTGAACAGTGATGAAGATAATAATATTATCAATGTGTACGTATGATGTGTGATCGCATACGATTACGAAGGTCATGTTTTAACGAAAGTAAAGTATTTTATTAATAAAACTAGAAATCAGTCAGTGTCGCTGACTTTTTGTATGCATAATAGTTGGCAGGTATTTCGTTGATGCTGAGGAGTTGCAGGCATGGATGCATACGCTACTGGGAACGTTTTGAGTCTGGCATCCACATTTTGATATGACGTTGTATTGTGTTATGTAAGCGATTCATGTAATATGATAATATGTTTTAAGTATTAATGAAAGTTTCTAAATTCTGATGCAAAAGTAATGTTTGTTTTAAATATTTTATGTAATGATGGTCCAGCTGTAAGCGTCCCGGGAACGGGGCCTTACAAATCAGTTGCAGTTCTAACAGTTTGCTACCCCCAAATATTTATACATTACTCCTTCTTGAAAGGTCACATTTCTACTAACTATAATCTTTGGGCTTTAATCATCTAGTTTCCATAGCCTATAAGGTTTAACATTGTTTTGGTAGCCTAAGAATATAAATATCTTAGTTGTGGGGTCTAGCTTATCTTGTTTCACATGTGTATGACGAATTGACCCAAAACCTTCAAATTATCAGCAAAAAATCCTCCCTAACCACATCTCATGTCAATGGCTGAACTAGGAGACAAGTTCACCAAATAAGCTGTTGGGACATTGCCTTGGCCCAAAACATTTTTTGTAACATTTGACAAGTTTTGTAATGTAAACCCAAACCAATTTGGATCATTTATTTAATAAACAACTAGTATTTAATCATTGTTGTTTAATTAATATCTTTAATGCTTTAATTATGTTATTTGTTTAAGTTATAGTAATTTCATAATAATAAAATAAATTTTTATAAATTTACAAACCTATATAATTAATTAAGAGATTTGAATTATTTAATTAAAATAAATAATTAAATTATAAAGTTTGTAACATTTATAAAGCTATCAAGTTAATTATTTATAAACAACAAGATTTTATAAACTCTTACAATGTGAGTCTCACGTCCCCATGCATTTTTTTTAATCATTTTTTAAAACATTACATGGAAATGTACAATCTTTATTGAACAAAGTACGTGTATATAATTTATCATGTTATATAAGTGGTTTACATATCTTATTTAGTCCCTTCAAATTAGACCATTAGTTTCTTTACTAAGCGAGGTAATCACAAATACTTCTACTTGGGTTTGAAAACCCCCACCCGAGCTAGTCATGCTAACTTTTATCGGAGGTCACGACAGGTGCATCATTAGCCAAATTACCCCCATGTATACGATACACATGTGTAGGGGCATTCCATTACGTTTACAATTTAGCTTTGATTTTGCTTTCCTTATGTAATATTGTCATATTGTATGTACAATAATCAAAACAAGGAAAGTATTGTGATCCATTTCCTTGATTTACTTTTATTAAAGTTATGAACTCGCCAACATTAATTATTAGCCCTTGTTCCACATGTTTTCTTAGGTAATTGAATTTGCCTCAAGGTTAACCTGCATGAAGTCGCATCTCATTTAGGGACATCATTGTTTTGGACATATAATTTTTAGATGTTGTGTTTTGTAAACAATTTATATTTCTACATTAGCTTCCGCACTCAAACTCTTTAAAACCAATATGTAATTTTTGAAATAATTTGCAACATATGTTTCATAAATTCGCATAGTGTTTGACCAGTGATGATGATTCCATGACTCTCATGCTCTGCGGGAGACCACCGTGGTTGGGGTGTGACATATAGTCTATACCTTCCCTTCAAGTGAACCACTTTTTAACAACTCTACTTATGTCTCTTGGTAACTCCACCATTTAAATTCCTTCTTTCATTTTAAATATCCACTTCCTATCTACAAGTCTTTGATTTTCTAGTGTATCAACCAAGATCCATGTTTTGTTCTTCATTAAAGATGCCATCTCCTCCTCCATAGCTTTATTCCATTACTATTTGTTCATAGTAGTAACAACCTTTTTACATGACAAAGGCATATAGCAATCATCCAATTTAGCTATGTTGAACAAAAATGTTGATACATCATCAATGCTTATGTATCTCACTGGTGGGACTATAGATCTTTTTGGCTTGTTGTTAGCTAGCTTATCTTGTTTCACATGTGTATGACGAATTGACCCAAAAACCTTAAAATTATCACAAAAAATCCTCCCTAACCACATCTCATGTCAATGGCTGAACTAGGAGATAAGTTCATCAAATAAGCTGTTGGGACATTGCCTTGACCCAAAACATTTTTTTGTAACATTTGACTAGTTTTGTAATGTAAACCCAAACCAATTTGGGTCATTTATTTAATAAACAACTAGTATTTAATCATTGTTGTTTGATTATTATCTTTAATGCTTTAATTATGTCATTTGTTTAAGTTATACTAATTTCATAAATAATAAAATAAATTTTTATAAATTTACAAACCTATATAATTAATTAAGAGATTTGAATTATTTGATTAAAATAAATAATTAAATTATAAAGTTTGTAAAATTTATAAAGCTATCAAGTTAATTATTTATTAACAGCAAGTTTTTTATAAACTTTGGGGTTAATTTTGTTAATTATAAACTTTAATTAAAAATTTTTTTAAATAAAATGATAACTTTATAACCATAGGGACCAAAGTGTACCCCCCCCCGGCTTCGACACCCAGTTTTCGGCTAACATCCGGCCAGCCTCCAGCGACATTAGAACCACAAAATTAACTGACTTCAACCCAATTAATTAATCACTTTCTAGTCATATGCAATCTTTGAACCCAAGAGCCATTTCGATTAGATCATTCAATCTCTGATTCAACTCAGATTTGGACTCAATAATCCGAATTAGTTTACTGGAAACGCATGTGAGATCAATACAAATTCAAAAAATTCAATCATAGTAATTAAAATCGAATAATTGTTCATAAATCGAATTAAAAAAACCTGCAAATAAACTTATTAAACTAGTTTAAATCAAAACCGCTATAAACACCACTATTTAAATAGGGGAAACATTAGTTTTGATCCCTTTCATCTCCCTGTAAATCCAATTCCATTCGAAACTGCGCATTCCCCACTGTATACATGCAATTGAGCAAACCATCGTCTTCTAAGCATCATCAGAAGCTTTTGAAAGCTTGAATTAAATTAAGTCATCATTAATCATCTCAAATCGATCTTATACTTAGTCGAGACTGCATATCTACTCTTAAACATCGATTCTTTCTCAAAAAAGCTAATTAAATGTATACCCACACTCGTTTTCATGTGGGAAATCCAAAGCCTAAGTTCAATTTGAATAAATGAGCCAATTTAGGGTTCAATTGGATCGATTTGATTCTAGGGTATATGAGGACTTGCCGAATTGTGGATTGCTTCAATTAATGTATGTACATTTTATTTATCAGATTTATACCAAATATGGGGCTTTGGGCCACTAGTTAACTCACAACACATATTACAAGAGAGATCCTGGTTTGACCACGGGTACCCCCTGTTATTTTAAAAATCAATATTTTAATTATTTTTAAATTTAGAAAAGTATTATTATATTATTAAATTAATATAAAATCTATTTTGTTAATTAATATTGATCTAGAATTTATTAAATAATTTCTGGAAATTCAAAAAAAATTTCTTTCCCATTCTTTTAATTTTAAAGGTTAAATATTATAAAATATTTTTAAATTTTGTATTCCTAAAATTATTCTAATCACAAAATATATTAGTGTTAATTATTTTAAATTAATATCTATTACAAATACAACTCATTTACTTAATTAATTATTAAATTAATTATGTTGACCGATCTATTTAAATAATAAAATTTTAAATTAATTGATCTTCACACTTTAATATTTAAACCTTATTCAGTAAAGCAATATAAATTAACCATTTTTTTAACTCCAAATGTGCGAGCCTGCTTGTGAGGATACACCGCCAACCGGGCCACCTGATTCGTTTTCGAGCTGGTACCACACCGCCAACCTCTTAGGAGGAATCCGACTACTGGGGAAACCCACTGTTTTAACTCTAAGAATTTTGCTTAAAGTCAGAATTGAACCCATGACCTATTCATATTTATATTTATTGTATTATTCAATGATATTCAATTATTTAATTTTGTATTATTAATCATTATTTTTTAAATCCTATTATTTTTTCAATTTATTTGATTTTATTTAAATAAGTTATATAATAAAACCAATTACATTATTTTCAAGTATTTGCTATAAACCCAAATCTCAAATTAAAACCCTATTTTCCCAAATCAATCTTTAGACATATAATATACTAACACAAGACACCGATCCTTAAATTGGCTTGAGAATAAATCATTAGGTGTTTATTCTAGCATTTTATTATCTCAAACACTTACAATTATCAAGGTGAGTATTCAAAGTGTTTTTTCATACGTTTTATATTTTGGAGTAAATCATGTGACTATGTTATTCATTATTTATTTTATTTAAAATTCAGTTCATGACATGCGATGTTATTACTTGCAATATGTGTGCATATGTGTGCATAGTTAAATAAACATTGATTATAGCATAATCATAATTTATACAAACTAGGGAACAATGATAGAACAATTGGTTTGACAAACCTACCCATTTGATATTCAAGGGTGATTAAAACCGAATTCAAACATGTGCCTTAATCATAAGATTTCTTCTATGGACCAAGTCAATTCAATCACTAGGTTTGATTGTGTACCCTTTATCTTTTATGTTTCATATTAGCCATATAAGTCTTGACATGCCATGAGAATTGAATTGTTTCAATCATTTATTTTAATATGTGTATGTATGAAAACCTATGTTTACTCATTGAATTATGTATGTTTGCGAATGATTATTATGTATATTAATTCAATGCTATAAATACCACGTGCTTTAAATTCAGTGGGACTAAACAAGCTACTGGTCTTTTATAGTGGTTCGAGAGTATTAACAACACTATCCTTAATAGTGAGTTTCTCGAGAATCTAAAAATCCGATATGCTACCGGTGTTCTTCCAAAGAGAGCACTCATTTGGAGAATGGAGAGAAACAAACCCATGGAACTTATGTTGGCATGGCTTTGACTTGGGTTAAAGTCAAGGAGTGAACTCAAGAAGTTAGAAGATGAGTTCTAGGAATTAGCCCAATATAGTGGAGAGAACTTAGCCTACACTAATCAGTTCCACAAGCTGAGTTTACTAGTTCCTCTCTAGGTCACTCCTCTTTCTGTTGAACTATCGATAAATACATCGGTGGCCTACTAATGCAACTCCAGGATTCTATCTAAGAAAGAAATCCTATAACCTTGGAGGACACTATCCGTTTAGCTGCCCATTAACCGATAATCATAGGTTGGGTCCTTGAAAAGTAAGGGTAGCAAGAAGACCTCTAAAAAAGCAAGTGGTGAAACAACCAAGGAAGATAAGCCTGAATCCTCTAAGAAAAAGAAAAGAAAGGCTAAGTCCTAAAATTTTGTTGTGGTTACCCCTGTTGTCCCAGTTAACCAAGCCGCTCTGACATATCAACTTGCATCTAATAACCAAGCCCCAATGAAGAAGCATCATACTAGAACCATCTTGAAGTACCATCATCCTACTAAAGCACAATGTTGCTAGTGCACCAATTATGGTCGTTTTGACATACTTTCAACGTATGTAGAAAAGCTGCTAAGGCTCCACTAAATGCACCAATTGCTCAACCCACTCCTGCTATTACCAAGGTCATGCATGCTATCAATATGGTGATCCGAATCATTTTCGCAATCGGTGCCCTCAGTTTGCTAACATTGTTCTAGCAGCTCAAGATCGTTCCTCTAACATCAATGCTCATCAATTAAAAAAAACAACAATATGATGATGGTACGTTCCTAATCAATAACCAATACGTTTCAGTTTTATTCGATATCGGTGCCGATAAGAGTTTTGTATTCTAGAATTTATGCCTTTACTTGCTAGTTCCCGAACTAAGTTAGAGAAAACTTTTACATTAGAAATAGTCGATGGAAAACCTATTACGATTGATTCTGTCATTCCAAACTGTACTCTTAATCTTAGTGACCATAACTTTCCTCTCGTCCTTACACTGATGCAACTTGCAAGTTTTGTTGTCAAAGTAGGCATGAATTGGTTATCTAATAACCATGCTGAAATTGTTTGCTTTGAAAATTCATCCAGATTCCTCTTTCATCCGAAAGTGTCTTAAACATCTATGGGAAAAAGCCTTCCGAAGGGCTTAAACTCATGTCATGCACTAAATCTCAAAAGTACATCCACAAACATTATGAGGCTTTCTTAGCCCATGTTGTGAAAACATATGGAAATCAAAGAAGATTGAATACAATTTGATTATTCGGGTATATCCTAAAGTTTTTCCCGAAGATTTAACAGGTTTTCCTCTTATTCGTCAATTTGGTGTAACACTTATGTTAAAATCTCCCTATCGTCTTACCCTATTTGAGATGCAAGAGCTTGCTAGCCAACTTCAAGAACTTTCTAATAAAGGTTTCATCTGTCCAAGTTTCTCACCTTAGGGAGCTCCAGTTTTATTTATGAAGAAGAAAGATGGTTCATTCTTGATGTGCATAAATTATCGAGAATTCAAAAAACTTAATGTCAAGAACCGACATTGCTTACCGAGTATTGATGATCTGCTTGATCAGCTTCAAGGAGCATTTCATTTCTCCTAGACCAATCTTCATTTGGGTTATCATTAGTTTCGTGTGCACGATGATGGCATTCCAAAAACAACTTTTCGTACAACATATGGCCACTATGAACTCATGTCTATGCCTTTAGGTTTGACCAATTCACATATTGTGTTCATCTATTTAATGAATTGCGTGCACAATTCATACATGGAAAAATTCATGGTTGTCTTTATCGATGATATTCTGATTTACGCAAAGTTTAAATCTAATCATGAACACCATCTTCGTTTGATCCTTGAAATTCTGAAAAAAAAAGAAACTCTATGCCATGTTTTTCGAATGTGAATTATAGCTTAAGAAAGTATAATTTCTTGGTCATGCAATGAATGAGAAAGGAATTCACATAGATCCTATAAAGATTAAGGTAGTAAAGAATAGGATCATTCCCATTAAGATTCATTCATTCCTCGGTCTAGCCAGTTACTAACGTTATTTCATTCCAAATTTCTCAAAGGTCGTTTTCCCATTCACTGTTTTAACTCATAAGTATAACTCTTTTAAGTAGGGGTCGGATCAAAAGAAAGCCATTCACAATCTTAACCAAAAGCTATGCGATGCACCAGTTCTGACTCTTCATGATGGAAACGATGAGTTTGTTGTCTATTGTGTTGCTTTTAAGCAAGGTCTTTTTGTATTCTTATGCAACAAGGCAAAGTCATAGCTTATGCCTCAAGATAACTCAAGATTCATGAAAAGAACCATACAACTCTCGAATTAGGTGATGTTGTTTTTGTACTCAAAATATGAGGACCCTATCTCTATGCCACCAAGTTTATTATATACATCGATCATAAGAGTCTCCCGCACATCTTCAATCAGAAAGAATTGAACATGAGGGAATGACAATGCATTGGGTCGATCTACTTAACAATTATGACTATAAGATTCGTTATCATCCTGGAAAAAAGAATGTTGTAGCCAATGCATTGAGTCGTAAGGATTGTGTCATGCTTCAAGGTGTTGCATAATCTAATCTCAAAACATGTATTCTTACCCAACATGTTTCAGTCAACAAAGGCAATATGTATGATGACATGTCATGTAGTGCCAAACTTTAATTGGAAACCAAATCTTATGGTTAGCTTTACTTTTGGATTGTCTTTGGATTTCTAACTGTGATAATCTCCAAACAATCATTTTGGATAAGACTCACAAGTTTTTGGGTGTTGAATCCAGCAAATAAAAATTTATATAAACCTAGCGTGTACACACTAAGAATAGTATGAGCGAAAGTAGGGTTCGTGTCCTCGGGGATACAGATTAACTATTTTAATTAGCATAGTTACTTTTGTTGCTTATGGTCAAAGAAGATGGGAGTTTGATTAGAAACTAAAACTAAAAGCAAATTGCAAAAAGTTTCAATTTTCTTGCAAGTTCACACGGGCATGTCAAAACTGTAAAGAAATTCCACGCGGTGATGTTAAAGTTCTGCCAAAAAATGAAGTTTGATATTTTTTAATGTTTTTAATTATGAAAAAATATTACTAAAATGTTAATTAAATTGTGAAGTGAATTCAAATATGGAAACTAATTCCAACACTAAGGTAATTTCTTGATTCGATTTGGCTTACGATCATTAAGGTTACGGTGCAATTAACCAGTTCTGTTTAATGATTTGTATCGATACTTGATAATCACATTGTTCGGACATCCACTCTATCTAATATATAATCAAGTGTAGTTCATTGATTATAGCCAACCAGCTACTCTAAGCTCACGTTGTTCGGATCTTAGCGCGTGGGTTGCAATGAAAGAAGTATCAATTATAATTAAACACACATGTCATTCTGTATATTTAACTAAATTGTATGATTCTATAACGAGAATGAAATATAGACAAACTTAAGCCGTTAATTGTTCCTTATATAAAAAATCAAAACTTGATTAGGGTTTTTAAAGTTAAATAACTTTGTTAGAGAAGTTAATAAAGTGACCGATTTTATTAACAATCTAATACATACCTTAGTAAATCTGGGTTTAAGATCCAGAATCAAAAAAACAAACCACTAAAACAAAAAGATCTCATAAACCATTCATATAAGTTCAAACCAAATCAGAGAAATAAAACCTTAGTGTTGAAACTAAAATTACCCTGGCCAGACATGACGACTCGATTAATCAAAAACAAAATAAAACTTACGAATCAAACACAAAATAATTAAAATATCTTCGACGAGTTTCACCAAAAGAGAATCCTAATACTATTGCCTCTTTGCTCGTCGACCAATGATGCCCAAAAGTGATTTCTAAGATGCCCCCTAGATCCTCCCCTCTTCTTTTATTTATATAGATCTTGTGATTTCCGAACCCCCCTTTTAGGCTTTTTAGTTTCTTCTCTTTTATCAAAGAAAATCTAGTGATAATCATCCGAAAATTTTTTCCTAAACTTTAGGAATTTTTCCTGCAAGCATGCGCAACCGCGTTAAATTTGTGAATAAACTCCTGCGTCGTGGTGCAAAGTGTAAGGATCATCACAATACAAATAAGATCGATCTTGTGACGAGAATGCGTTATGTTAACATCAGGGAATAAGATTGAATAGTAAATGAAGAACACAAATGTAAATAAGCTACTCGATTCTAATGCTCTCTGATTTTGAATGTTTACAAGTGAGTATGAAATCAGGAAAAATTAGAAAAGCTCACTAAATTACATAACAAAACATCTATTTATACTAAACTAAGAAGTTCTCGCACAGTTCTCGCGCGACTTCCTAGTTCTCGCGCGAGATGTAGTTTTCACGCAGAAACTTTAGGTACTCGCGCGACTTGATCTTTATGATCTTGATTTGATTTTCCAAGCCTCTAGGTTCAATCCCTATAATTTCCCCCTAGGCTTGGAGAATCAATCTTTAGAAGTCCACATCTGCAACCTTGTAACTGCCCCATACGCTACATCTTGTTTTCCAGAGCCTTCGTAATCAACGAACAGAACTGTGCTATGAAATGAACAGATTCATCAGCTGCAATTGGACATGCCTGCAACCTCATCAAATCTTCTCTTTCAAATTTGAGCAAATGCACAGGGTCGATGATACAGTATTCTTTATCAACATAGTGTATCAACGCATGCCCCGTCTCCTTTTCACAACTCTACCAGATTAGTTTAGATAAACTATTAACGGGCACATGAGCATGTATAAGGATCTTCCTAGCATATATCGGATGCTTGAACACTCGTATCTTTATAGGTTTGTTTGTATTAGGATCTATACGTGTCTCATCTTCAATGATTATGGATTTGGCTATCTTAAAGTCTTTGAAGTTGGTCTTGCTTTGCCTCCTGATCATATTTCTACTCCACTTCCCTTTGTTATAATTACTTGGGTTAATGAACGGAACATGACCCATAGCATATAAATCTGACGTTCTAAGTGTATGGAAATCGTGTTTGTCCGGATAATACTCTATAGCTCCATCCTTTCTCTTGATCACATACATCTTCTTTTCTGCCTTGTATGCCCAGCTAAGAATAGGTTCTGAATTTCCGTACCTTGTGAAAGGCTTGGAATGTCTCAGCGTGTGAATGTAAGCCGGTGAAGGAGGAGCAACAACTGTAAGATTTCCGACCTGACCTACAACACTTTGACTTGTTACATTAGCTGTCTTGTTAGTCGTTTCCTGAGTGCTTGACTCTTCAACGATCTCCCCTTCTTCAACCAAGATATCTGAGAATAAGTCCTTAAAACTATTCCCAAATATGTCTGTGTAATCTATGGTTTCTTCCGATTCATCAAATGTTTCGAAGTCTTCTTCTAACTCCTCAGCTATAATCTTTTGCTGGAATGTATAGAATTCTCTCTCATACGCTTCTTCAATTGCGGGATCCAAAGGTGTATAGTTAATTGAGTCATCGAGACTTGGTCCTGAGACATTATCAGTACCCGACAAACCAGAAGGACCAGCAGCTGAACCCATATCTCCGCCCTGATCATCATCATCATCCTTCTTAACATCTTTATCATAACCCTTATTATCATTACCATCATCTCCATCATCATCATCATCATCATCATCATCAACCTCCTCTTCATCACTGAAGTAATAATCAACCAAATCCAAATCATCATCATCATTAGCAGGCTCTGGGATTGATAAATCATGTTTAGGCTTCACAAACGCTTCTCCAGTAAAAACCACAGGTTGATCCTTAGTAGCCATAGTATGATCAGTGAGAAGTGGCTCTTGATCAACATCAGCAGTCTCTGTTGTCCTTTCTATAACAACAGAATCAATATCATGCTCTGTAGTATCCACAGGATCTTGAGCAACTTCAGGATCAGCAGATTGTTGTCCACTTGATTCTCCAACTTCCATGGTATGTTGTTGTGTAGACGAAAAGGCACATGGGAAGTGAGATCTCTTAAGTTCTACTCTAAAATCTAAACATAGCTAAATATGAAATGTTATTGATGTTCAAGATTCTTGATCCTTTCATCTTTCTCAAACATCTGTCTCTGCATCTCATCAATAATTTGAGTCTTCTTTAACATCTTCTTCTCTAGATTATTTACTCTTTGCTCAAGAGTAACAGATGTAGGTGAGCTAGTTGAAGCACTAGCACCTTGTCTTTGTGCAGGACGAGTACATAGAAAATCTTCCATCCTAACAGACTCATCAAATCCTTGATCTCTGGGAGGAGTGCTCAACACATCATCAGTAGTGGGCATGGCAGATGATGTTACAATAGTTGATTCTGTAACAATCACTGGAGTCTCTATCGGTGTAGCCTCACTAACTGTGACTGGAGTCTCTGATATATGCACGTCTTCATCCGTTGACACAGTGGTCACTGGGTGTAAAGTCCTGATCACGATCGATATCACATTTTGTTGCACTTGATAATCAAACTAAGACGGATGTGTGTTTTTGTGGTACCAATGAACATTAAACAAACTCAATAAAAAATTATTAACTAAATAATTATAATACCAAAGGAGTATACATCGTTTAAGCTTGATCCACCCGAGGTGAGCTCCCCTCGGGCAGCCTATCACATAACTCTCTGCTCTCTCACCCTCATAGAACTTTTACAAAATGAACAAACATTTTGAAATACAAAGAAAAAACATCTATATATACTGTCTAGATGTTCTCACACGAGAACATCAAGTTCTTGCGCAGCAACTCCAAGTTTTCGTGCGATATGTTCTTTATCAATCATTATGGAGTTCTCGCATCCTTGTACTTCTCACATGAATTGAGTTTTTGCTTTTCACTTGATATTGTAATCTATAAAGACTAGGTCCTTATAATTTCCCCCTATGGATTATGATATCAAGTTATGTTTGACTTCAGTCACTCATCAAATGAATTATCTATTCCTCAAGTATCTTTCACTTTAGTCTTCCCCCTCAGCTGTAACCTCCTCCTAATATATAGCTTCATAAAGTATATCACGTCTGAATCAAGATTGAACTGTTCTATCTTGATTACTTACAACTTAAGATGTATTAGGCATATGACAGGGAGGTCCAACTTCTATTTTGGATTCCATAAGATCCTGATTCTTCAATCCGATGACGAGATTCTATGACGACGAACTATATCATTTAAAGTATTCTGCCCCCTATGTAAGAGGTAATAAGCCCTTATTTTTAGAGCAAGAATACCAAACAATCTTGATTCTTCACTTAATTAACCCGTTCGATCATTGTCCCCGTCAGTAAGATAAGATAAGGCCACATTGTCAAGTTTTAGTTCGGTGGTGTTTGTTTTTCCCAAAAAGGTCTGCGTGACCTCTTTTGTCTGCGTCGCGAGACCACGTGCAGACATAAGGCTCTGCAGGGCATTTGTTTTTTCGAAGACGTTTCATTAAAAATCGTCTGCGTGAGGTCTTCTTGGTGCAGACATGGTCTTATCACTTCTACAATCTTCAAACCTCTTCTCTTCACAACAAACACCATCCCCAGTACCACCACCGCCCATTACCACTACCGCCGGCACACCACAACCACATCCAACATGCTCCACATGATCTCTTGCACCTTCTACAGCTTCATCGCCATCCGCTCGTTCCACATCATTCCGTTTCAGCAGATCTCGTCGCGAAAGCAGTTTCTAAAGATACTCGCATTGTCTGCGATCATCTGCTTCTCCGTTGTTTGTGGTAATACGTCTCTTTGATACCTCCCGGTGTCGTTCAATCAGGAAATCGGAACAACGACGACGTTCTTCACCGCGATTTTCGCGTTTTTTATCACGTGTAAGAAGGAATCCGGTGAGGTGTACTTCGCTCTAATGACGGTGGTGTTCGGAAACATGTTGGCGAGTAACAGTGAGTCGTTGTTTCATCTGTTCGGATTCTTCATGTGCTTCGGATCCACCGCCGGAAGAGCGTTGAAATCGCTGGTGCAGGGGTTGTTGTTGACGTCGGGATCGGAGAAGCTTCATTCGATGAATTTGTTGCTGTATATGGCTCCAATGGCAGCTTTGATTTTGTTGCCAAGATGAAGAAGTGGGGATTGTGAAAATGTCAATTGGGAAAGGTGGGGTTTGGTTTATAATAATAATAATAATAACAATAATAATAATAATAATAATAATAATAATAATAATAATAATAATAATAATAATAATAATAATAATAATAATAATAATAATAATAATAATAACGTTGCAGATGTTATAAAACAAACACTCTTTTTCTTGTAGACTGCAGACGTTTGGTCCACCTCTTCTCCTGCAGATGTCTGCAGATATGGTCCGCAGACTGCAGACGTTTTGCTGCAGAAAAAACAAACAGCACCTTCATGAACGACCCGAATCAAATGTTATAAATATAGAATCTTGAAATTGTTCAAACATCACTAAAACCCCTGTTTAAGTGCCAAACTCAAATCATCTGGCATCCTCTAGATTTGGGCTAAAACACTTGTTCCAAACCTTCACAAACTAACAAGTTTTCGAATCTAGACAACGTTCTTGCATTTTTGCAAAGTTTTCGCAAAAATCAAGTTGATAGTAAAAGTTTTCAAGCGAATGTTGAAGTTTTTGCTTGATGAAGTTTTCACATATGAAATAGGTAGATGTTCTTGCATGGGAACTTGATTTTCTCACGCGGCAACGCCAAGTTATCGCAAGAAGTGGTTACCGATGCGAGAACTGCTCAAGTTTTCGCAAAAAGCGGTTATTCGTGCGAAAACATCTTCAAAATCGACCTTTTGTGTTTGATTCACTGTTGCAATTTTAATTCTTTAATTTTCATCATCATAACTTGAAGATACTGAGCGTATTGATGCAGATCATCATTTTAGCAAGTAACAAAGTCGATTTCATGTGTTCATCTTCGATTGCTTCCATTTTACCTTCCAAATCGAGTCATAACCTACCATAACCTTCAGGTCTTCAATCTTCATGTTTAACGTCTTAATACGGATGATTGCAGAATAAAAATCTATATATGAAGAGCAACAACATGCTCTGATACTAAATGTAAAGTCCGGATCACGATCGATTCCATATTTTATTACACTTGATAATCAAATTAAGATGGATGTGTGCTTGTGTGATATCAACGAACATTAAACAAACTCAATCAAATATTATTAATCAAATGATTATAATACCAAAAGAGTATACATCGTTTAAGCACGATCCACCTGAGATGAGCTCCCCTTGGGCGGCCTATCACACAACTCTCTGCTCTCTTACCCTTAGAGCACTTGTACAAATTGAACACACATTTTGAAATACAAAGGAAAAACATCTATATATACTATCTAGATGTTCTCGCGTGAGAACATCAAGTTCTCGTGCAGTAACTCCAGGTTCTCGCATGATAAGTTCTTCATCAATCATCTTGGAGTTCTCGCATCCTTGTACTTCTCGCATGAATTGAGTTTTTTCTTTTCACTTGATATTGTAAACCATAAATACTAGGTCCTTACACTGGGATCTGACACTTTCTCAACACACCTCATCCTCTACCCCTACTACGTGGACTTTCAGCTGTCTTCCTTGCCATTCTCTTCTTTTTTCGTAGAGTGATCGGTGAATCTTCAGGAACAAAATCAGCATCACGCTCCTCAGCAGTGTGTTTGGCAGGTGTTTCTTTCACTCTGGGTCGTTCTTGCAAAACATAGGGTACGTTCCCAATTTGATCACTGTCTGTTTCGCTCCCTGAACTAAACCAAGAATCGATCTCAGCATCTATCGACATGCTAGCTGGTTGAGAAGTACCAGGTGCATGTTCAGGAGTACTAGATGATAGGCTTGCTTGCTTAGTCTGAGGAGCAACTTTTTCAGCTTTTTGTGCCTCTCCCTAATAACCCTTTACAAATCTCCCATGTTTAGCAAAATGAGTGCCATCCCATGCATTCCCCTTTGCTCCTAGTAAGTAAGTGAATATATCTTTCTTTATCACCATAACAAATAGGTAGATAAATCAGTTTTGGCTAGCTCGGGATGAGCAGCATTCACTATCAGCTGAATGAATCGGGGATACATAATGAACTTCTTCCTTACAGTGGCTATCATATTCTTTTGCATCCCTGAGAAGACAGATTTAGATATGCTGTAAGGTAGATCATCAACTAGGGATATCAGTAGGGATCCAAATATGGCACTGAGACTATCCATTCCTTCCTTCAAGTTGCTCAAGCAATGGATCACCACATGAAATAGATACTTCCAGAATGGAGGTAAATATTTCTTCTCCAAAGAAGGGTACCAGTGATCATATCCCATTTTCTTCAAACAGTCTCTTGCCACATCATCATCTAACTTGACTGGCGCATTGGGCTGATCTTCCAATAATAAGACACTATTAATCACTTCAGTAGTGATAACAATCCTCATGCCTTTAACTATGGCAAATATACATGGTTCACCATTTTCGTCTCTCTCGTTTACTACAGTTAGCCTGATCAACCACATCTAAGTAGATAATGGGATTAGCAGTTATAGCATGATGAATCCTGGAAGTCTTTAATTCGTCAATCAACAATCTGAACAACGCTTTATCTTCTAGAACTTCTCCAAGATAAGCAACTGCATTATTTTTTATTAAAAACCATTGGTTTCGCCATCTGAAAAATTACATAAACGTAGATAAGTACACAATGAAATTTTCAGAATTTCAGACTTTGAAAAATTTTGAAAAGTTGAACTTCTCGCGTGAAAACATTAACTACTCGCGCGAAAACATTAAGTTTTCAGATGCAACTTTTCGCGTGGCTAGATGGGTTTTTGCATGAAACTGGATTTGACGATAAGTCAACTTCTCGAGCCACAAGTCTGCTTTTCACGTGAGTAGTTCTGTTCTAATTTGAAAGTTCTCACGTCTGTTTATCTACAACATACTTTTCAAATACGAAAAGTCTGTGAATTTTCAGATTTTCAATTAGCCATTTTCAGAGTATTTTAACAAATAAAACATGTTCATTAGGCGTCGATTAAGTCATTATTAAGGTTTAAGATGTTTAACTTTGTTCAATTTAACGTGTATGAGTTCTTTAAAATTCGGTCATGAATCAAACACATTCAAATCTAAGCTATTAACATCAATATACATTCTCAATCACTTTAGTATTAATAGGCGACCACAATGAACGCTTATATTAGGACAAACGAAGTTCTAACACTTAGAATTTTGAGAGAAGTTTTTCAGAAGGTTTTCATGCGAATAGTGTACTTTTTGCTCAACTATTCCTTTTATAGTTTTTTGACTTCTCACGCGAGAAGTCAGAGTTCTCGCACACAAAACTTTTTGCATCTTGACCTTTTTGCATCTTGAACTTTTTGCACGTGAGAAGTTCAATTTTCTTTGAACTCCAAAAATTTTCAACTTTTCAAATTTATTTATTTTATTAAGCCTTTTGATTTGTTATGAGAAAGAGTATGTTTATCTAAGTGTTTACAATTATCCAATAACCCTTAATTTTTGCAAAATCTTTGTGAAATTTTGTAAAATAAAAACAAGTGTAAAAGCAAATTTTAACCTAAAAATAAACTGATATTTTTTTATACTTATAACTTAAATGTTTTTGGTAAATTTTCAAGTATAGGATCATATTTCTTATGAAATCGATCATAAACACCATCCAGCTTTATTCAAATAAGACTGGTTATGTTGATTGTCAATATATTTTGTCCATTTTAAACTTAGACTTCAATATTTTTAATTGGACACATGTTCTATGATTTTATCATGTTTAGATTGAGTTATATGAAATTTGTAAATCTCAAAATCAAAAATCCTGTAGAACTTTTATCCAGCTTTAAGACACTTTTGAGAATTCAAGTCACCCCAATTTGACTTCAACCTTTTACCTCTAATCAGCATTTTCAAAATTATTTTTCTCTATTAAAATATCTATTTAGAGTATAACTAGCCTGAGAAGCATTAGAATATTAATAAGTTTTAGGGCTTATTAACTGCCAGCCGGACTTATATATTGCCCTCGCAAGACGTTTAGGACTTACACGTCAAATCGAACTTACATGCCCCATCTTTTGATTTTGCCTCCTTTGTCAGAATATATTCTCAAAAAAAATATTTATCATATAGTAAGTATGTCTATCACATAGCTTTTATTATTATGCTCATTGGCATCTTTTATTCCTATATGCCCTTTTTGGCATCTTTTTGCTCTTTTGTTTATCTTTTTTGTTTTTGCTTGTCATATCCTTTTCATCTTTTGTATTTATATATACATATTTCATATTCTTCTATAAAACATTGAATCAGATAGTAACTGGCTTAAGTATAACTAGGCTATAACTCTTAGTCTATTTTAGCTTGGAATCAGTGTTACTAAAAAACCTAGATGAGTAACCTACTTCAATCATTTTGAGTTTACTTTAAGTGTATCACAGATCATAGTGCTTTTCAGTCTTAAAAGTCAAGCCTATCAACATATCAAACATAATCCAAGTCAGTTTTTTTTATGCCTTAAGATGTAATGAATCAAAATAAAAAAATGTACTATCATTTCCTATATATCCTTAAAAATTTTAATTTTCTTAATATGTAAAAACTAAATCTTTTTGCAAATTTTCTTTTACTCCCCCTAAGAATAAAAATCTTTTTCGAGACATTTTCAGATTTTTTTAAGAACAAAAATCTTTTTCGAGACATTTTCAAAAAGAAAATTACAATTTTAACCAAAATGAATGAAAATATTTTTGAAAGGGTTTATGGAAAATTGTTAACCAAAGTTAATCATTTCTAGAGATTGGACTAAGAAGTCAGATCTGGAATGATCAAATGCCTTAGTAAACAAATCAGCAATGTTGTTATCTGATGAAACTGATTCTAAATGGATAAGTTTTCGATCAAAACAGTCACGAATAAAGTGCATGTGGATGTCGATGTGTTTTGTCTTTGAATGTTGAATTGGATTCTTCATAATATTTAACACTGCAGTATTGTCACACAAAATTTTGGTGTCATAAAGATTAAGGCCATAATCAAGAAGTTATTGCTGAATCCAAACAATCTGAGAACGACAACTTTATGCAGCCACATACTCAGCCTCTGTAGTGGATGTGGATACCGTCTGCTCTTTCTTGCATTGCCAAGAAATTGACATCCACCGGTGGTTGATTTTCTATCCAAGTTACATCCTGCATAATCACTATCAGTATAAGCATATAAATTGAAATTGGAATTTTTAGGATACCAAAGGCCAAGTGTTGGTTGACCCTTGAGGTATTTGAAAATCCGCTTGACAGCTTTCATGTGAGATTCCTTCAGATTACTTTGATAACGTGCACACTGACAAATAGGAAACATGATGTCTGGTCTGCTAGAAGTGAGATACATCAAAGATCCGATCATTGATCGATACAGATGCTGATCAACGTCATTTCCCATGAGATCTGGAGTTAAAGTAGGACGAGAAGTCATTGGAGTGGGAGCTGTCTTGGAGTCCTGAAATTTGTTTTTGTCTAGGATACTATGCATATATTTTTCTTGATGTATCAGTATTCCCTTATCATCTTGTTTAACTTGGATACCCAAGTAAAACAACATTTCTCCAAGTGAACTCATCTCAAATTTCTTCTTTATCACAATTTCAAATTCCTTGCACAAATCATCATTGGTAGATCTAAAAATAATGTCGTCGACATATACTTGAACAAGAATAAGATCATCATCAGTCTTTCATAAGAATAAAGTTTGATCAATCGCACCTCGTGTATAACCATTTGCAAGCAAATGTTTAGTGAGGGTGGCCTACCAAGCTCAGGGTGCTTGATGTAAGCCATACAGTGCTTTATCTAACTTATAAACATATTTCGGATGATCTGGATCTTCAAAACCAGGTGGTTGGAAAACATAAGTATCTTCTTTCATCTCGCCACTCAATGAAGCTATTTTGAAATCCATTTGATACACTTTGAAGTTCTTGTATGAAGCATATGCCAGAAAAATACGTATAGCTTCTAGTCTTGCAACATGAGCATAAACTTCTTCATAATCAAGACCTTCAATTTGATAGAATCCTTGAACAATAAGTCTGGCCTTGTTGCGAACAATCACCTCCTTCTCATCCGTTTTGTTCTTGAAAATCCATTTAGTACCAATCGAAAACTTACCTTTTGGTAGTTCACACAGATGCCACACATTTAGCTTCTTGAATTGCGTCAGTTCGTCTTGCATAGCCTCAACCCAACTGTTTTCTTAAAATGACATCTCAACGTTCTTTGGCACAATTAGAGTTATTAAACAAGAATACAAACATGTATTTATTGTGCCCGATTGGCTTTGAATTCGGACACCCTATGATAAAGGACCAATGATTGCTTTAGTTAGATGGTTTTTATGAATTCTTAGCTGAGGAATAGTACCTTCATAAATAACTTTGTCTAAATTAGACATATGACCAACTATCTTTAGCATTGTTCCCTCCTTCAGGTTGATACACAATATCTTCCTCTTGAAGAATATGATTATCAACTGATAAATCTTCCAAATGGAACTTTAATTATATCAATCAAATCAATTTAAGTAAATGAGAAACTCTGATCAGAAACCTATGGAGCTTGTTCAACAACTAGATCAGAATGAGATATATCAAATTCAGAACAGAGTGTGGAACAACTATAACATTTGAAGAAGAAGGTATATCTAAAAATTTTCCTGTTGTAGAAGATAAGATAGATCCAACATCATTAGCAAAATATCTTGAATTGATGATGTCAAAGATGGATTAGCTGTAGAAACAACTGATTATCGATTAAATGTTTCAAAAAATGAAACACAATCATATACCCATGAAGGTGCTGAACCCGCATATATTTTGTTAGATTCGTGCCAATCAATATCTAACGACTCAATTATTTGTTTAGATCTTTTATTATAAACCTGGTATGTGACTTTTTTGGCTGAATATCCAACAAAATAACATTCATCAGTTTTTTCATCAAGTTTTGATTTAGAATCAGATGTGTTTAACAAAGTACAACAACATCCAAAAGTTTTTGAAATATTTAACTTTGGGTTTATGTTTGAAAAAAATTTCATAGGGAGTCATGTATTGTTGTTTGTTGATTATTACACGATTCTGAACATAACATGCGGTGCTAACAGCTTCAGCCCAAAAGAATGATGGTAATTTGGCTGCTGATAACATTGTTCTTGCAGCTTCAATTAAAGTTTTGTTACGTCTTTCAGCAACTCTATTTTGTTGTGGAGTTTCTGCAGAACTAAATTGTCTAGCTACCCCATTTGAATCACAAAATTCATTCAGTGTATAATTGCAAAATTCAGTTCCATTATCACTTCGAATGCATTTGACGTTTTTGTCAGTCTGATTCTCTACTAGGGTTATGAATTTTATCAGCAAGTGACGTGTCTCATCTTTGGTTGCTAAAATGAAAACCCATGTAAAGCTAGAAAAATCATCAGTAATAACCAAACAATATGCACGACGTCCTAAACTCAAAACACTAACTGGGCCAAATAAATTCATGTGTAACAGTTGTAGAATAGAGTCAACTTTGGTATGAACAACAGGTTTATGAGGAAGTTTGTGTTGTTTGCCTTTTGAACATGACAGACAATGTTCAGTAAGTTGAAATTCTTTCAAAGGTAGGCTTACAACATGATTTCCTCTAACCAACTTGTTCATATTTTTAATGTTTACATGCCCAAGACGATGATGCCATAATAATGAATCACTTTTCGAGGATTTAGATAACAAACACGACGTAGTTACAAATGAATGTGAACCATTCATGTCAAGTAAATACGTATCTTTGTTTCTCGGTGTTCTTAATAAAATCCATTCATCAGGAATTACAAAGCCAGCTTCAAAATGAGTCATTCTTTATTAGTAAAATGTGTTGAATACTTTTTGTCAAAAATTTGAGAGACACTTAGCAAATTATGTTTAAGTTATTCTACAAAATTGACATCTTCAAAACTTAACACACCATTTGAAACTGTACCTTTCTTTGTAATCTTACCACCTTTATCTCCCGCAAATATAACATATCCTCCATTGTAAGGTTGTATGGTGTTTAACAGAGCTATATTTTCGGTCATGTGCCTTGAACAACCACTGTCAACATGCCAAACACTGTTGATAACTTGCCTTGGTTGTTCTTGCACATATGAATGAATTTATTCATGTTTAGGAACCCAAGCCATGGTTGACTTGAGTACTTTGTTTTTATCCAAATATGATATAGATTGTAATATCATATCTCTTTTGTCATTCAAAGCACATTTTTCTACAATATCAGGCTCAGATGGTTTTTCTTTAATTTTTCACCTTCATTGGTTTGATAAGATGTGTAACTATTTTCTTTAAAATGGTCTGAATTGAAGTAGAAGTGTTATCATCAACATGTATAGATTTCACATTTGACTTTTCTTTATTCAAATCATTACTGTTATTAACAAATGAGTTTGACTGATTTGAATTCCTTTTGAATTTAGCATTTAAAAAGAAATGGTTTCTATTATTTGAAATTGAGTTGTGAAATCTTTGTTTGCTTGTCAATTGATGTTGATGATAACAGTTTCTAGCCTTATGATTTGGCTTGCCACATGTATAACAACATATTTTATGATATGTATTTGAGGCTTGTATATTTTGCACAAATTGTTTATGATAACTTCCATAGTTATCATAGAATCTGACCTTAGTATTTCTTTAGCCTTGCGATTCTTTAACAATCTCTCTTTTCTCTTTTTCATTATGAACTGTTCGAGATGATTCTAGAAGAATTGAGGTATCTTTTCTAGCTTTTTGATTCTTATCTGAAGCCGATAAGGCATGAACTATAGTTTTATCCCTTTGAGTCGTTGTTACTGAAATGGGACCAGTCTCTTTGATACCTGATCTACAAACATCTTGTTTCACAGAATTAGCCATAATAGAATATTTTTTTAAAGAACCTGACATTGGTTTCTTTAAAAATATGATCTTCCTTATCAATGTTGCCTTTTGAAACAAATCTGTTCTTGAAATTTGTTTTCAAGTCAGATACGGATGTTATGACTTGTTTTCTTTCATTGGCCTTAAAATCTATTTTTGATTTCAGTTTCTTTGCTTTGTCAGACATTTTTGAACAAACATTTCTAGCACTAAAAACATTTAAAATTTCATTAACAACTGATGATGAATTACATGAAGATTTTTCATTACAATTTTTATTTTTCTGAAAATCTAATTCATCATCACTTTCCCAATCTTCAACCAACCCGTCCTTCTTCACACTTTCTATAAAAAAAAGTGTCATGATTGATTTTAGTTTCAGTTTTTATGACAGGGTCAACAGTCAATGAAACATTGACTGGAGGTATTAAGTCTGACTTTGGTTGATAACCTAATCTATAACTCCCTTCATCAGAAGTGGTAATTGATAAGGGCAAGCATGTATAATCATGATTAATTGGTGGTGCAATGTTAGAATAACCAACACCACTTTTTCCATCATTGATTTTTTGTGTCATTTGAGACTTGATTATACATTCCATCATGTTTGAGGATAACTCAAATTTTTCAACAATCAATTTAGCAGAAAAGAGTTCACTGTTAAGTTTATTAATTTCTAAAGATGTTTCATTGTTAACTATTGTCAAATCTTTTATGTTACCATCTTTATCATGAAGATTCAATTTTGATTGGTAAATCAATATGTTTAATCCATCTATCTTTTCTATAAAAATTTTCTCATCAGTTTTATATTTACGAACTTGATATTGAAGTTTTTCAACTTCTAAAATCAAGCGTTCATTGTGAACTCTATATCTTTGTACCTTTTCTAAACATGTATTTGAACAAAGATTAGAAAGTACCTCTTGAGTCTCTTCTTTCTTTTCCTTCTCTTCAGGTAAGATATTTACCATGAACGCTTTCAACACAACTTTTTCTTCTGCTTTTGTTGTCGGAGTGGTCTCAATAGCATTTTCACTTTCATCACAAGCAGATGCTGGAGTAAACTCAACAACATTTTTAGTTTCCTCAATCTTGGCTGGAGTGAACTCAACAACCTTTACTTTCTTTTCTTCATTCTTCTTCCCTTTATTGATGTTTGATTGAGCTAGAGTAGTCTCAACAGATGGTTCATTAAGCTCCTTATCATCCTGCATTTCTTCAACTTTCACCTTTTCAACCTTTTTCTCCTCAACTTGCTCAATTTCAACCTTCTTCTCTTTGTCAAACACACCATTTATCAGATCATCAGATACGAACTCCGCTAGTAAATTGTCATCAACATGTCCTTCAACGGTTTGAATTTCTGCCAACAAAGCAGTGGAAAGCTTAATATCTAGAATCCCTATCAGATCTGACCACTCGTACTCTCCATCAGTCTTAGACACTAGGACTTTGTTGTTTGATGATCTAGCTTTGTCTCCTTTTGATTCTACCTCCACTATTACCATTTTCTTTCCACTTTCTGCTTGATTAGATCTACCTTTAGTATATTCTTTAGCAGAATGACCAGGTTTGTCATAGTTATAACATCTCAAGCTTGATTTATCTTACCCAATCTTGCTTGAGTTATTCAAGCCAAACACTTTTCTCCCTGTTCTTCTTGTGAAATTCTTTGCCCGGTACACCACCATAACAATTTGATATTTAATATCATTTTCTTCTACCTCATCTGGATTGACTTGTTACAAGTCATCAACCAAGATGTTGGGTGCACTAAGTCTTCCAGCAGAGAAAGCTTCATAGTTGTTCATAAATGAGGTAAATAGAGCCAGATGCTCTTCAGCTATCTAAATGGTTTGCCTATTAGGTTGAGAGTTTATAACAAATGCTTGTTGTGAAGATTGAGTGGATTGACTTTGTGGGTAGATTGGGGGTTATGGTTGAGTTTGAGCTTGATTGTAAAGTTTCTGATGAGTAGCTTGGAATTGAGGCATGGATGGATCTTTGATGTTTGGATAAGCAAGAGTTGCTGATTATTGTTGTTGACATAACTGGGAGTAGCTGACATAAAAATTTGGATTACTAGCCATCTTAGCATATAAAGCTAATGCTTCAGCTCCCATCATGTTGATGTAGTTAGTAGCTCTCTGCTTGTCATCCATATCATAAGATTTGATGGTGGAGATAAGATCACTGAGGGATAAGGTGAACAAATCCTTGGTTCTCTTAATAGTAGTGCAATTTTTGTTCCAGCTGTAAGGTAGTGAGTTTAACAGCTTCTTGTTCACTGAGATGTTTTCCAGTATGATTCCTGAACTTTTCAACTTGGTTATCAGCTTAACGAACCTTGACATTTGAGCCTCCAAGGTTTCACCAAGTATATGATTAAACATATTAAACTCTTAGTTCAACATGTCTTTCCGGCTTTCTCTCATATCATTTTCCCCTATAATCTGCTCCTCCATGGCATCCCATAAATCTTTGGCTTTCCTATAATCCTTGAACTTTTGAGCGATTTTAGTGGTAAGTGCCATAGTGATGGCAGCATATGCCTTATCATCGAGCTCCATTTTCTTCATATCCTCCTCATCCGAGAGGTGTTCAGGCTTAGGCACCAAGTCTCCTTTCTCATTGGTATATATCGGGATATACGAGCCTTGTTTGATAGATCTCATCATCCTGGGTTCAGTGTATATAACATGGTTCTCAAAGAGATAGACCCAATCGGTATAGTCTTCTTCGCTGAGAAGTTCAGGGGGCTTTGTGCTCGTGCCGATCTCATTGTCAAGATTAAGAGTAGTCGTGATGAGCTTCAAGTTTGCCATTGAGAAATCTTGAATTCAAACTTTTTCACAAATCTTCAAAGTTGGAGTTCTCGCGCGAAAGATATAGTTCTCGTGCGAATAGTCTTAAGCAAAACTAATTCGCACAAGTTCTCGCACAAATATTTCACGCGAAATGAATTTTTCTGTAACAGATTTTCAACAAAATTTTGCGAAAATTACACTTTTCGCACGAACAGTTACATTTCGCGTACGAAACTTAAGTTTTCACCTTATCAAACTCAATCAACTGCAACAATTCCAGCCTCCAATCAACCACCAATTTGTTCAAAATTAACTGAGTAATCTTTCAATTAGTGATTTTAGGTTCGGTTATGATCCTAATTGTCTCTAATTGATTGAATTAAGCTCAACTAATCACAAAAACAGGTCATATCTTCATTTAATAGGATAACAGCTCTTAAGATCTTCAAAAGTGATCAAATATAGCATAAATCCAGCAAATTTCATGGAACTTCAAATCGGATCTCAAGATCACTTCAACAAATACTTATCAATCTTTAATTCAATTGATCTAGAGCAAACCTTGCTTTGATACCAATTTTAAGGATCATCACAATACAAATAAGATCGATCTCGTGACGAGAATACGGAATGTTAACATCATGGAAAAAGATTGAATGGTAAATGATGAACACAAATGTAAATAAACTTCTCGATTCTATTGCTCTTTGATTTTGAATGTTTACAAGTGAGTATGAAATCAGGAAAAATGAGAAAAGTTCACTAAATTACATAACAAAACATCTATTTATACTAAACTAAGAAGTTCTCGCACAGTTCTCGCATGACTTCCTAGTTCTCGCGCGAGATGTAATTTTCGCGGGGCAACTTCAGGTTCTCGCGCGACATGATCTTTATAATCTTGCTTTAATTTTCCGAGCCTCTAGGTTCAATCCCTACACAAAGTTTCTCTTATGTATATATTTTTCCTGCTTCCCCAAGTCTTTCGTCTCTCTCACGAACACATCAATCCTACGAAATTAACTGAAACAAGCTAGAGTAGATCCCATTCCACCCAAAGAAGTGTCATATAAAATAAACGAAAATGTATGTAATATATACATAGTATGCACCAAATATACTCTATAACTATGAAAAATGATGCCTAAAAATATAACTAACACAAGGTTAGTTATTCAATTCATCCCGGTGCGGATAAAATAATCATGATCCTTCATAATCAATATTGGCGGCCTGACATAAAAAATGACATAGTTCGGTATCTATTGAAATGCCTCACCTGTTCAAAAGTCAAAGCCTAACGTTTCATCACCAAATTTTCCTAGTACCTCCAGTGGACATGATAGCATTCGGGTCATCGTTGATTGGTTAACTAAATCAGCACATTTCATACTTACTTGTGAGGATTATCGAGTCGAGAGATTGGCCTGTATCTACATTAACAAAATATTAGTCATCAAGGTGTGCCTCTAAACATCAACTCCGATCATGATGGTCGATTCGTCTATCATTTCTAGGAAAGTCTTCAAACATCTTTGGGAACCTAACTCAATCTTAGTATAACTTATCATCCTCAAAATGATGGTCAAACTAAAAGAACGATACAGACTCCTAGGGATATGCGTCAAGCTAATGTCATTGATTTTAGTGGCTCTTGAGTTTTGCTTCTACCATTGATCAAATTCTCCTATAATAAAAGTTATCCCACCAGCGTCAAGATGGCTTCATTTAAAGCCTTGTATGGTCACAAATGTCGATCTCCTATCTATTTTTTTGAGATTGGAGAAGCACAAATCACTAGTTCTGAACTGATTCAAGAATTAACCGACAAAATTTATAAGATCCGCGATAACTTGCTCGTTTCAAGAGATCTTCAGAAGTACTATGTTGAGAAAGGACGAATACCCATGGAATACAATGTTGGTGATCTCGTACTTCTTAAGGTATCACCTTGGAAGGGAGTGATTCGCTTTAAAAAAACGAAGCCAACAACTCGTTATGTCGGTCCATTCAAAGTGCTTCAACGTATAGGGAAGGTGGCTTACAAGCTTGAACAACCCCTAAGAACTCAGAAAGTTCATCCAACGTTTCACATGTCAACTCTCAAGAAATGCCTTGTCAATGATAATTTCCACATCACACTGTATCGAGTCCAAATTGATGATCCTATGCACACTGTCAAGAAATTGGTAGAAATTTGGATCGTGAGGTCACTCACTCAAGCGTAATGGGATATCGATAGTCAAAGTTTGTTGGGATCCTAAACATGACCTAGAGTTCACTTGGGAACGTGAAAACTAGATGAAATTCAAATATCCTCATCTCTTTGCATCAGCCTTCTCGTAATCAAATTTCAGGACGAATTTCCAAAAGTAGTGGATTTGACCCATTTGTAATTTAAGCCCATACCTGTTTGGGTCATTCTTGTAACAAACTTTTAGTTTTTATTCATTTTAAAAATTATTATGTTCAATTACATTAATTATTAATTTATTCAGATTAATATAAATTTATAATTATAAAATAAGGTTTTATTAAAAAAATTTGAGAATTTAATTATTTAGTTAAAATAAATAATTACATTGAAAGTTATACAAGATCTATACAGCTTATAAAGTTTTACAAAATAATAATAAGGTTAATTAATAATTAGGATTTTTATAGATTTAAGGGTGTAAATTGTAATTTTTAAAACATAAATTAGACGTTTATGACATGAAATATTATCTTTCAAACCTTTGGGACTAAACTATAATTTTTTTGAAAACCCAATTACCCTCCCCATTCACCATTCTACCCAACTTCCGGCGGCCGCCGAAACCTCAAATATCAACCAAATAAACCCAATCCAACTGCTAAAAATCCATTACAAAGCCAGTTCGAACTCATAACCACCTGGAATTGAAGTATGTGACCGTTTGAGTATATTACATTCAAAACATTATCTCCATTAAAAATAAAAAAACATTTTAAGTCATAATCAAATCATTCGAGCAATGGACTTGAAACCCAATTTTAATTAGTGTGGTAATAATACCCAATCAATTGTGTCTGGAAATGCTCGAGCGATAACATATTCAACCGAAACATTCAATCAAGTTCGAATCTATTCAAATCAAAACAGATGAAATGACTACTATATAACAGAGGCAAATCCTTTGATTCGATTCCTTTAAATTCTCAGTGATATCAATTTTATTCAAAATAAACACACATATCATAATTATTCTCAAGATCTTATCGGAGTATAGCATTAGTGTTCATCACTTTCTGATCAATCCTAACTAAGATTGATTGAGGATTAATCATCATCATCAACACCAGAAGCTGCGCAGACTCTCAATTAGACAAATAACGTCATCATCTTCTCAACTCGATCCTATCATCAGTAGGCTATTCTTATTGTTGGTCTATTTGAGTCATCAGCCATATCAAGTAATTTGAAACACTCAAAACACTCATTTACATGTGGGAAACAAAATCCCCATGTTTAATTTGATTATTAATGTCGATTTCATGTCTAATTGGATCAATCTAGAATTATGGTTTGTAAAAATTTGGGATTTAATTTAATTATTGTTTTTAAAATTTACCAATCAAGTTTAAATCAGATTTGCTCCACTAGTTAACACATGCTCATTCCTCAGGGAACCTAGGTTAGAACCGAGCACCACCCATATTATTTTTTTAAACTCAATTTTTATCAATTTAAATTGCACAAAAATTGTTAATGTATCATTATATTAATATAAAATTATTTTGTTAAATAATATTGACTCATAAATTATTATTTAATTTCTAAAATTTCCAAAAGTTTTGAATTTTCATATTCTTATTATTATTAAAGATTTTAAATTCTATAAATATTATTTATAAGTTTAAAAATGTTATAAAATTATTATAAATCAAACTGCAGGACCGGTTAAAGAGATGGTCAATACAATCAGTCTCACAATGAGGAGAGTGTTAGAACACTTAACAGATTAAATAGAGAACCAGGTTTATATGAATGATACTAAGAATACAAGTAAACAATGAGACAGAACTAAAAACAAGAACAGGATGAGTATGGTTTTTAAAAATGTTGTATATTGCTCTTAAGATTTTTTACAAGTGTTACAAAGCATTAAAAGAAATACAAGAACCTAAGATACTTTATACTACATCCTACAACCAGCCATACTTTGAAGGCCAGCTGGAAACACTAATCTAGGCAACAAGATCAATGTAAAGTCAAAAGGCAGATTGCCTTTGGACAAGTGATTATGACATGCCATAGCTCACATGCTAATGTATTACAAAAAGGACAAAAGGTACAAAGTAGAAAGTTACAGACTCTAAACCATAATCTACAATTGTAAAAGAATGGACCTTTTCACCAACTAATGCAAGTTGGTGAGTCAAGTTTCAGTGGAAAGTGGGTCAACTTTATAGAAAAATAGATCATAGAAAGCATGTCTTATCTGTCTTCAGAAGAAATCAGTCTTCACTTCATTAGCTTCGGAAGACTTTGTCTTTGAAGCTTCGAAATACTTCATCTTTGGCTTTGGAAGATTTGGTCTTTGGCTTCAGAAGATTTTACACTTAGAATAATTTTCTATGAGAAGTGTAAAACTTTCGAAGTAACGTCTACTCTGCACAATGTGCATGCAAGCTGGAAGATCTTTGGTTGCTTAGGTTTCTTTGGTTGCATCAGCCTTTCAAGAATAACCTTACAAACTCCCCCTAGGCTGATGCTACCAAAACAAAAAGTATACTTAGATATTGGCAGTTCTCATCAGGATCAAGACCATTCCTTTCTTCATCAACTGATCAGGATCCCTCAGACTATCATAATACCTTGTCATGTCATGGAGATCATGCAGAGGAAGATCAAGCATGTCTTGCCAGAAATAGACATCTTGACCCCCTTGATCTCTGATGACATATCATCTGTCTAGATGAGTAGCAAAGGTCCAGGACAGGATGGGTCTTCCAGTTGTAAGAGGCTCTACTTGAGTTAGAGTTGGTTGAGCAGCCTCTTCTTACACTACCTTAGGATGCTCTGACTCATCCTATGGTGTAGAGGTGGATGCCTTGGACTTTTTCTTAGAAACACTCTTCATGGCCATCCTTTCCTCCTCTTTGAAGTCTTTAACTGAGAAGACTGGCCTTCAGTACCAGGTTGATTTGTTATGTCTTTCTCAGTTGGGTACTCTCCCCTCACAAGTTTAGAAGGAGAGGGATTCGAACCCTGCTATGGCTTAAAAGATGAAGTTGGTTGAGATGCAGCTCTAGGTTTAGATTGTGTTGTCTCAAGGGGTTCAACCTTTACCTCAACTTCAGGTGGAGCTTGACTTGGTGGAGAATGCAAGTCAACATGCTCTCCTTTTTTAATCTTTTGCTTGATCACTCTAATATGCTCATCCATAATGGATAGAGACATTGGACCTAGCCTCCTTCTGGAGAATCCATACAGCATCAAGAAGCTCATCATCCTCTGCCTATCAGCAGACTTCTTTTTACTCTTTTGGATGATGGCTCTTGACTTTACAGCTTCTTCCCTCATTTTTCTCTTAGTAGCCTTTTGTTCTTTCATAACCTGTTGCTCCAACTACTTAATCATGTTTTGTCTATCAGCTTCCTTGTCAACCTGAGGTTGTTCAGTTGCCACAACCTCTTTCTCAGGGCTTTCCTAAACTGGGTAGAGGGTAGGAGCATGCTTGTAGAGCCTTTTCTATCTCCTTTCTTCCTTGATCTTTAGGAGTACTTCTACATCCTCTGCCTCCTTCCTCTCCTTTAACAACTCTATTTCTGCCAGTTCATTAAGTTCCTCTAAGGGAAGACAGATGAGCTCATCTATGTTGTAGTTCCTGGTCCCCAAGTAGTTTAATTTGGTTTCCCTCAACTTATCATCCTGACTATTTGGCCTAGGGGCAGCCCTAATAGTAGATTCCATGAAGCCTGGAGACCCCTTTGAACCCTCTCCCCTTAGCTTCCTTTTCCTTTCTCTCTCCTCATCCTCAATCTCCTCAGGAGTCAGTTTCCTTTTCCCTTTGTCACAGGCCTTGGTGACTCAGGGTGGAGAGAGAGATTTGGCCTTTATTGCTTGGTTTAGCAGTCAAGCTCCGGCCAGAGAGAGGTTGTGAAGTACCTTCACCAGCTGGTGCCTCGCTGAGGGTTGATGATATTGAAGAAGTTCTTGTAACAAGGTTCACAGGGTCTATCACTAGGCCTTCAGTCAAGGTTTCCCCTTCGAAGCTAATCTTAGGGTCCACCTCAACATCCAGTTGACCAATGACATTACCTGTTAGCCTTTGTCTTCTTCTTTGCCTGAAGTCTTCAATAATCCTATCTTGAATCCTCTCAGCCAGTCTATCAGCTTGCTTGCATTTACTAGGATTGGCAAGTGGCATGTGTACTAGAGGAAGACTGTCATAGTAATTCAGGGTCTGAAAATTGAAAACCTCTTGCTGCCCCTAAACTCTATGCAAAATCAGAGCTCTCCTGTCAGCATCATACCTCCACCCAAGTATTTCATTCTCAGCATCATAGGGTGGGGTAGACATAGCTCTTGGAAAACCCTCCTCAAACAGACTTTAAATGAGTGAGTCCACATCAATATGGACTTAAGGAGGTTACTGAGTATGGACAATTACAAGTGAGGTTGGTGAATCCTTAATGTCCATACTCTGTGAAGAATTCCGAGGTTCTGTGATTGCTTGGACTTTCTCGTCTTTTTTGGTAGCGTCATCTTCTTGCATAGGTGAGCTAGAGATTAAGTTTATCACATTCACAGGTTCTTGTGTTCCTGGTTGAGTCTTCCTTAAAGGTCTCCCAACTAGTTTTTCCTTGAGATCAGAAATCTCAAGTTGCTGATCATTGACACTTCTTTGCAGGGTAGTCACCTGAGATTCCAAGTGACTAACCTTGGAGACTAAATAGGTGCAGGTTTGAGTTAGCTTTTGTACCTTTAGTCTCATACTCCCCTTATCTTCATCAAAATAATCACAGGGGATGAGAGAATAGGACCTAAGTCTTCTTCCTTATCACCAGCACTTTATTCTTGGCTGTTGGATTTCCCCTACACCATGACAAATTCCGGTGAAGTGTCAATGGAATGGATTGCCATGGTTGAGGTCTTAATGATGTAGTCACTTGCTGAAGTGAGAGCCTTTTTCATATAGACTTCCTGAATAGGTTCAGGGAGATCCACCTCAGTAGTGGGTGGATGATGTGGGCTAGATATAGGAGAAACAAGAGTACTCATCTCTCCTTGAGCAGGGGAGGTGTAGAGAGACTTATGATACTCACTGAATCCCATGTCTTCATCATCATTGAACTCTAGGTTTGGAATGGGTTGGTTTAGATTAAGAGGCTGGGGATGGTAACTATCCCAGAAGGTTGTTCACTAGAGTTTAGATACTCTGAGTGAAGGCTTAAGGCTTGGGGGGGTTATGAGCTCATCAAGTTGAGCATGAGGAACTTCAACACTGATCATTGGTAAAATAGGAGTGGTTTGCTCCTCAAGTGAAGTGGGAGCTCCAGTGTCAACTTCCTTCTGTATGGGTTATGATATAGGAGCTTGCACAAACTGAGTAGAATGTACAAGGGTTTGTTTGGATTTTCTTTGGTAGGTGATGGTTATTTATGGCTGTATAGGTGGTTGAGAAGTAGAAGGTGTGGGTTTAACACTAGCTGGTGCTGCTAGGTTATCACCTTAAGCAATGAGCTCTAACATGGGATAAGGACTGTTTCTACCCCTGAGAAGCCAACAGTTGGCTTTCTCATAGTCTTGAAGATGTCGGGCTTCATCTGTCCCAATTTTAGAACATTACCTCTTACCCTCAACTATGAGCCCAGTTCACAGTTATGAATATGCTGGACATATCTAGGGAACATGTAATATTCTAAGGAATCCAAGTTTGCAAGTAAATTAGTGTACACAAATTATGAATACCTGAACTTGACTCCCTGAACCATCCCATGGACTATATAGGAAAGGTCCTCTAGAACTTGGTCCCATCCTCTATGCTTGTTAGATAGACTGTGGATGAAAATATGGAGGAGATATTTCCATTGAGAGGAAACCTTCCCTTTCCTGAAGGTCTTGACAGAGAAATCTGCTTCATAGCCCATCTGACCATGATAATGGTTAATAGCAGACTTGGGGAAGGACAGACCACCTTCGACATCATCCAGCCTTAGATGTGTGTTTATGGATGTTGCAGTGATGAAGATTGTCCTCCCCTGCACTGTGGCAGATAGTGCCTTCTCCCCATCCATGGTGACCTCTTGACAGGTCCTCCAGAATTCCAACAGCTGATCCTCATAGAGTGGAGGATCGATGTGAGGGAGGTAAAGTAGTTTGATAGTGTGAGAAAGCGACAAGCCTCTGAGAAACCTGGATCTTTCTCAAGTTCAACAGAGTAACTTGATTATGTTGCCTGTGAAGTTGCATGGAGAAATCGGGTTGGTTTCTACATTTAAGCTTGGCCATTTTGAGGTAGCTTTGTTGTGAAGGAAGATAAGAACAAGGGCGGTTTATGGTGAGTTTAGGTTAGAGAATTTTCAGATGAAGAATATAGTGAAGATGGGGAACCGTTGAGAGAATATATATGAAATGAATTTGAGACAAAGTTCATGCAAAAGAATAAACTTTGAAATCTGAATGTCGGTCCCACCTTTAAAAAGTGCCCAAAAAGGTAGTTTTCTTGGAAGCCGAAAATCTTCCGAAGGTATTTTTGTCTTTGGAAGTTTTAAGAAAAGATTCCAAAGCCAATTTGGCTTCGGAAGATATTCGTAAGGTTTGTGAAAATTTTGCTTCCGAAGGAAAATACTTAGAGAATTTCCCTCTAAGACATGTTTGGTTTCGGAAGAGATCAGGACTTGGAAGTTTTATTCTAAAAAGAATAAATATTCCGAGACTTAATTGTTTTTAGAAGAAAGTTGTCCTTCAAATACATGTAAGTACCTAGAAGCATATTTAGGCTTCGAAAGATATATCAGAATTTCTTCAGAAGGTAAATGTCGTATAAGTATTTATTTGATTTGAAGACATAATGTTCTTCCGAAGACAACTTGATGTCTTCCAAAAGAAAATATATTTAGAAAATTTTCAAAAATCTAAGGAATATCATTTGAAAAATTTTCTTCCAAAGGAAACTGGGCTTATGAAGATGATAAAATAGACAACTTAGGACACATAGGTTTTAGAAATAGAATTGATTTAAGTTTAAAAAAACCTACTCAAATTTAATCATCCCAATAGCTGATATATGATATTTGAATCTCTGTTCATCAAAAGTTTTAGTGAACAGATCAGCATATTGTTCATTTGTGTTAACTTTGACTAGTTTGATTAATCCTTTTTCAAAATTATCTCTAATCAAATGATACCTGATTTTGATCTGTTTTGTCCTTGAGTGCTGCATAGGATTCTCTATAATAGAGATAGCACTGTTGTTGTCTATGTGGATGAGAGTCTCTTTGAAGTTGAATCCATAGTCCAGCATCTGATTCTGAATCCAAAGCACTTGAGCATAACAGCTTACAGCAGCAATGTATTCAGCTTCAACAGTTGATGCAGACACACATGATTGTTTCTTGCATTGCCATGAGACTATCCTTCCACCAAGGAATTGACATCCCCCAGATGTAGACTTTGCAGTCATGTTACAGCCACCATAGTCACTAATGGTATAGGCATACAAATTGAAGTCAGAATTCTTTAGATACCAAAGGCCAAGCTTAGGAGCACCTTTAAGATATCTAAGAATCCACTTGACAACAACCAGGTGTGACATCTTAGGGTTGGCTTGTTATCTTGCATAGATGCATGTAGCAAACATGATATCAGGCCTGCTGGTTGTGAGGTACATAAAAGACCTAATCATAGCCCTGTAGAGATATTCATCCACACACTCCCCCTCAAGAACAGGTCCAAGGGAGTGGTTTCTAGTTATGGGAGTCTTTGCAACCTTACAATCAATCATGCTGAATCTTGTAAGGATGTGTTGTACATACTTTGACTGACTTATGAAGATGCCATTTTCAACTTGCTTCACTTGAATTCCTAGAAAGAAATTGAGTTCCCCCATGGCACTCATTTCAAATCTATTCTTCATCAGCCTCTCAAAGTCTTTACAGAGCTTTGGATTAGTTAACCCAAAGATAATGTCATCTACATATACTTGAACCAGCATTAACTCATTCGATGTTCCTTTGATGAAGAGAGTTCCATCTATAGTACCCCTCTTATAGCCATGTTGACAGAGATACTGAGATAGTGTCTCATACCACTTTCTTGGAGCTTGGTGCAGCCCATAAAGAGCTTTATTAAGCTTGCAAACATAATCAGGATGATCTGGGTCTGCAAAGCCAGGTGGTTGTTTGACATAAACCTCTTCATCAATCACCCCATATAAGAAAGCACACTTGACATCAAGTTGGTAGACCTTGAAATCCTTGGATGCAGCAAAAGCCATGAATATTCTAACAGCTTCAAGTCTTGCTACAGGAGCAAAAATATTAGTGTAGTCAATCCCCTCTTCTTGTGTGTATGCTTGAATAACTAGTCTGGTCTTGTTCTTGATGACAAGTCCTCTATCATCCTTCTTGGTTCTAAAAACCCACTTGGTTCCTATGGTAGTCTTCCCTTGAGGAAGAGGACATAGGTTCCAAACCTTTTGTCTTTTGAATTGAAGCAGCTCCTCTTGCATTGCTTTAACCCAACTTCCATCCTTCAAAGCCTCATCAACTTTCTTTGGCTCTATCTAGTACAAGAAACAAAAGTATAGACAAACATTTTTGTCATGGGTTTTTCCTCTTGTTCTCACCCCTATATCAACATTTCTAATGATGTTTGTGGTAGGGTGTGACTTGTGGATCCTGAGTTGAGGGATCACAGCAAGTTGATTGGAAAGATCTAAATTTGAAAAATTTAGATCTAGAAATGGAGTATCACCCACCACATCAGCACACTTATCAAGAAAGGCTTGATCCAATGAGTGTGTGACATCATTTATGTTGTCTTCTATGGAGTGTTATCAGCATCAAGAAATTCTTGATCACTGTCACCACCTCCATTTCCTCCTATATTTGAAGTTCCTTCATCTGAGTATTGAGCCTCTGAGCTGGAAATTATAGGCGCCTCAGATGTATCAGCTGAATTTGTCATGTTTGTGCTGATAAGATCTTCACTTGCAGGGTTAGTTACCATAAGAGTTGAGGTAGTATGCTTGCTTGGTCTTCTTAGCTCAAATCTTGGTCATGATCTCCTATTGATAATTTACCTGTAGATCCTGAAACAGTCCCACAAGATTTGTTAAAACAGTTTGTAACTAAATAAAGATCAAACAGCAAATCAGGACCAGAACCTTTCACACTAGGAGTATGCTCATTAAAGGTCATATTGGTTGACTCCTCAACTACTCTAGTTCTGAGATTGTATACTCTATAAGCCTTAGCTTGGAAAGAGTATCCAATAAATTGTCCATCATCTGATTTCTAAGCAAATTTGGCTATTTGATCTTTGGTATTCAAGATGGTGCAAGGACATCCAAATGACCTGAGGAAACAAATAAACAGTCTCTTTTTGTGCCACAGCTCATAAGGAGTCTTACCATGAGTCTTAACCACTAAAACTCTGTTCTGCGCATAGCAGGATGTGTTGACTGCCTCTGCCTAGAAGGTGATGGGCAGTTTAGAGTCAGACAACAAGGTTCTTGCAGCCTCAATAAGTGTCCTGTTTCTCCTCTCAGTAACACTATTTTACTGAGGAGTCCTGGGAGCACTATATTGTCTTGTAATGCATTTTTCATCATAAAATATGTCAAGGATTTGGTTCTTAAATTCTATTCCTTGATCACATCTTGCGGTTTTGACCTTGTGATCATATTGATTCTCAATTTTTAGAATGAAATTCTTCAAGATCTCAGGAGTCTCATCCTTAGTACTAAGGAAAAAGACCCAAGTGAATCTTGTGAAGTTATCTGTGATCATCAAATAGTATGAGGTCCTTCTTAGACTTATTACGCTGGTGGGACCAAAGAGATCCATATGTAATAAGTGTAGGGGAGTAGTGATAGAGCTTTTTTCCTTTGTCTTGTGAGACACTTTGTGTTACATCCCTTTCAGGCATGCTACACAGTGGTCATCACTTGTAAACTCTTTCTTTGATATTCCAGTTACCAAATCATTCTTAATTAATTTATTCATTTTTTTAAAGTTTACATGGCGCATTCTTTTATCCCAAAGGAAAGACTCATCAATATTTGCTTTAGATAAAAAGCTGGAAACTTCTCCTGAGGGAGATTTTCTTGCAGGTCCATCTTGTATATGTTCCTTTTCCTAAGGGCTCTGAACAGGATATGCTCTTGAGGAATGACCACCTCCGGCTTGAGAACAATGCACACATGCTTAGTGAAGATCATGTTTTGTCTTTGATCACAAAATTGGGATACACTCAGTAGATTATACCCAAGCTCTTTGAAAAAGTTTACATTTTCAATGCTGAGATTACCATTTGTGACCCTGCCGCTTCCAATAATGAAAGCACCAGCATCTCCTCCAAAAGCAACTAGCCCTCCATCAATTTTCTCAAAATTTTGAAGTAGAGAACCATTGCTTGTCATGTGCCTGGAACAGCCACTATCAATGATCCATACATTCCTCTTGGTCTTTACCTGTTACTACATAAGAAAGAAATGTTTAGTTACATTTGGAAACCCAAGCCTTATTGGTCTTGGGCTTATCAAAGTGATTTGAAGACAATGTAATAGTAATTTATCTTATGTTCAAGTTTTGAGGATCATCAGCTGTTGTTGATGAATAACCTTCAGTCACTTGGTCTTCCTTCATCTTCCACGCCATCTTTGGAAGATTAGACTTGATCTTCAATACTTCGAAAGTTTTGACAAATTCAGAAGTTTTGGAGACTGGACCTTTGGAAGATCTTTCTTTCACTACAGTAGGCTTTAGTACTTCTAAAGCATTCCTTTCTTTCGAGACCAACTTTTCTTCCGAAGGCAAGTTTTCACTTGTCTTCATCTTCACCTTGGAGCTTCCGAAAGGAAAAGATTTTCCTTCTGAAGCTAGATTTCCTTTCTTCTTCTCAGAAGTTTTCTTTTTGATCATATGGATAACACTTTTAGGATTGTAGATGCAATCCTTAGCAAGATGGGAAGTACTACCATACATGGTGCAATCCATTTACTTCTTTCTGAGAGCCTTCTTTTGAGAGAAAGACTGAACTTGATCACTTTCCACCTCCATCTTCATCTTCACAGATGATCCAGCAAGCTTCTTAGGGTGAGGTTTGCTTTGGGAACTGGATGGTTCAGGTTGTGTAGCAGTGATACACAGCTGATCAGCCTTCTTCTCTTTGCTGGAATGAGTTGGACATGAACTAGAACTTCTGGTACTAAAGTTCATAGTTAAGTCTTCACCCTTCACCACTTTAAATTCCATGAAGATAAACACTTTTTTCTGCTTAGAGTTAAAAGTGGCCTTAATCTCTTGAGCCTTCTTTGATTTCCTCTTGGCATTTCTGATCAAGTTCTTCCTTTTAGACTTGGTCATCCCAGATTCTTTTTTCTCCTCAGGAGAATAGTGTCCCTTCTTAGGATGATCTTCTTCACTCTTCTCAGAATCATCCTTCACTATCTCCTCTTCATCCTCTTCATCAATGGGGTCTATGAGGGGAAGCTCATGTTCACAAGTTCCACGCCTTGGAGATCTTATGGACAATACAGTGTGTGGAGGAGCTGTCTCGGTAGATCCCAGTCCCTGCTTATTCTGATAACAAACTTTTGCATGCAATGATGTGGATATCATGTTCTTGAAGGTCTCTTTTTGAAGAACACATCTTTTTGCCCTGGCTTTGCTGATCACAAGCTTAGCCTGGCATCCGGTTAACTTAGTGATGAGATCTTTTATCTGAGTCCTGTAGTTGGTATGTTCATCCTTAAGAGTTGAAATGGTTTTCTCTAAATCTTCTATTTTAAGTTTGTAATCTTTTTTAGCTCTTTTGAAATTAGCTTTAAAAATGTTTAAGGACTCAATGTGACATCCGTCACTATCGGGTCCGTCAATTGACTCAAAGCTTGTTAACTATCCTTGTGTACTTATTATCTTTGCGTATTGTTGCGCACGCTGACCCTAATCTTATTATATGATGATTAAAACAATTAAATTCAAATCATTTTATTAATCACTATTAATATAATTATGCGTAATATTATTATTATTAATATTATTACAGTATTAATACTATTATTATTAGTATTATGAATATGATATTATCATTATTATTATTATTATTATTATTATTATTATTATTATTATTATTATTATTATTATTATTATTATTATTATTAAAAAGTTTAGGGTTTAAGTTGTAAATTAAGTAAACTTAAGGGATTAAATAATTAAAAGTTGAGGGTTTAGAATGTAAATTGGTAAACACATATATAAATGTCGTGATACCATATGAACCCTAGAATCGTTTCTTCCACATTGTGTTTGAGCTCCAGCAACACCCACCCCCCTGTTTCGATCACTCACCGGCGACCTTTCACCACCATCGTTCTGTGCACCGCTTCCCTCGCTCCTCCGTGACGCATACCGCAGGTACGTGCTCGGTTTCCGTTATGGTTTGTGTTTGTTCGGTGTCGACTTCTCGGTTCGGGTTGATTCGGTTGGTTTACGGTGATGCTAGGTGGTGGTACGATGGTGCGTGGCGGGTGTTAGTATGTATATATGTATAGTATGCGTATATGGTTGTTGTATGTGTATGGTTGCGTATATGTATGGTTCATGGTGGTTTTGATGGCTGCGTTTGTGACGGTGTATGTTTGTATATATGTATGGGTGTGATGAATATATATATTTGAAAGTGTGTGTGCGTACAAATATATATATATATATATATATATATATATATATATATATATATATATGTATGTATGTTTCAGTGTGTGAACAGGTGTGTGTTGGTGTGTTGCGTGTGTGTATGAATTGTGTATGTGAGTGTATGTATAAAGTGTGTGTGCAAATGTGTGTTCTTGTTATTGTTTACATATAATTGTTGTGAGAGTGTACAAATGATATTGTGTGTGTTAAAGTGTGTGTGTTTGTATGTGTTTTCTTTTTTGTGTTTGTGTTAGTAGTGTGTGTACATATTTGTATGTATAATTGAGTGTGTGTTTGGTGTGTGTCGTGTGTATGTTAGCTATGTTGTTTAGTGTGTGTTTGTGTGTGTTCGATGTATTGTATGTGTGTGTCTGGGTATATATTATTGTGTGTGTTCAAATGCTATATATATATGAATAAAAATATATTGTTTTGGTGTAATATGAGTATGACGTCTATGATTGGTGAATTATATATATATATAAATGTGAATAATAATGAGGGTATATGAACTAATAATTTATAAGTAAACATATGCAGGTACTTATTTACGTAAATAACTAAATTATCCATATATTAATGTATGTAGATGTGTGTTTTGTGTGCTTGTCGCGCGTCGTACTCAAACCGACCCGAAACCGACCGAATGTATCTAATCTCCTTAGACGCATTTTAAGTTTTTAATTTATAACTAATTATAGGTGTTTGGTCGTTCGTTGCTCTCATCTTTTGAAGCTTTTGTTCATCTTATTTCGTATCATCCTAAGGTGAGTTTCGCGGTCCCGTTTTCATTTCAATTATTTATAAAAGTTAGGGTGAAAAGTATGCTCACCCTTTTTATGCTGTGAACTCATTTACAATTTGGGAGTATTGTGCTTACTGTTGGTAAGTTGATATCTAGTACATGCATGAGTTGTCTATGTGGTTCTTTATTCACAACTATTAAACTCCGGTGTTGGAGCCGACGGACAGGTATTGATAAACTATTGGACTGACAGCCCCACCCTTGTTTGTTAGTATAGTTAGGACTGACAGTGGCCATGGACGGGCCCTAGGGTGAATATGTTCTGACAAAATCTATGTGTACGTCATTGGTTTAGTTGTGAGGCTCATGATTATATGTGATATTGCTTGCTTATAACTGTATGCACCTATGTCCTACCAAACTATTCCACAGACTCAATTGTTGATTATTATTTAAACCTGCGAACTCACCGACAATTTGTTGACCTTTTTGAGTATATCTTTTCAGGTAACAACCATTGAGCATAGCTAGAGTTGCTGGCCTTAGCGATGACTCTAAGGAAATGCATTTTAGAGACTTGTCTTGTGTTACTGATATTACGTTCGTTTGGAAATACCTTTGTTGATCATGTCTTGTTTACTTATTCCCAGGTTGTGGGACTTAAATTTCTGGCTGTTTGACTATGTTGTCGTGGGATTGACTAACTACGACACAAGTCTCCATTTGTGTCGGGTGACATCATGACACGTTGGCCATACATCATTTAATATATCTCTATTATTTAACAATGTGTTATGAAGATCCCGTCCGTTACATCCTCGTGTTTCCGCTATAAGCGGGGGTGTGACACTCAAGATCAAACCTCATCTCTAAGTTATAGGACCTATATTTGTTAACTTTAGCAATACATTCAGGTGTACAAAGATGTTCCAATACCTTGGCTTCTTCATGATCTGCAATCAGTGCTTGGTTTGGAGATGCATCCTCAACCTGAAAGCTCCAGTCAAAGCCTCCTTCTTCAACAGCAACTGCAGCTTGCTGCTTAGGCTTCTCATTCTGGGGAGCTCCATTAGTATAGTTTGGTCTAGTTTGTGCTTGGCCACCATTTGTTCTTGGTGCCTTGCACTCTCTAGCAAAGTGTCCTATTTGGTTACAGTTGTAACACTTCACTTTGCTTTTGTCCAACCCAAACTTTCCACTCATTTCATTGCTTGGAAACTTCCTCCCTATCCTCTTATAGAACTTCTTAGCTCTGTGAGTGAGAAGAGCCATCTGCTAGACTATTTCCATGTACTCTAGATCATCTAGATGGATACAGTCCAGGTCTTCGAGACTAAAGAGAAGGTTGCTTGTGCTTTCATCAGTAGACACAAAGGCTTGTGAAGCGCTTGTCTCTTGGAATGGGCTTCCTTGGATATAGCACTCTCTTGGTGTCTCCGAGAAGGTGATGAAAGGACCCTTTTATGAGTTGTCAGGGTAGTAGATGAGAAGATGTTGTGGTTCTTTGCAATCCCTTTCAACCACATGAAGGGTTGAACTCTACTGATTATTGGAGTTACCAGATGGATTTTGCATGTTCATCTCCATTTGGTAGCCACTGAGAATTTCAAATAACTCAGTGAGAGTAAGGGTCTTGAGGTTCTCAGTCCTTTTAATGACCACACAATAGTGTGTCCATTGTCTGGGAAGAGAGGGCATAAACTTCCTCATAATGTCCCTGTTCTCAAGAGTTACTCCAACATCCATTAGAGTGTCCACAATCTCAACATACCTGAAGTATTATTGAGTCATGGTTTTACCTGCCTTAAAGGTGAAGTTGTTAAACTGCTGCTTCATAATGTCCCTTGTTCTCTTTTGCTTCAGTGGACCCCTCATACATAAGCTTTAGTGCATCTCATAGTTACTTAGCAGTCTTGTACTTCTTGAAGCCTCTGTAGATGGAGTTTGGAAGAGCAGTTTGGAGAGTGGTCATGGCTTTTTGATCTATATCTATCCTTTTCCAGTCTTCTTCAGAATAGTCAGCCACTTCCTTTGGTATTATACCACCACCACCAGCAGCTTAAGAGGTGGATGTTACATGAAGTCCAGAGACAATAGATCGCCACATCCTAAAGTCATGAGAGTTGATGAAGCCTTCCATTCTTTGGCACCAGTGGAGACTTTGTCATGGTATCGGTTTCCATATCAGCCTTTATCATAGCTGCCATTTGAGTTGTTAAGTGTTTTGTGAAACTGAAGGGATTTTGTAACACCTGGAAATTTCAGAAAAAGAAAGAAAAGAAAAGTAAGGGAGCAAACAGAAAGTTAGTTTAAAAGCAAAGGGGTTAAAAGCATGCAAGGTCCAAACTTACATATAGTTGGGTTTAAAATAAGAAAGGTTGCCATACTTTCTCTCCCACAACACTCAACTTTCGGTTCTAGTGAGAGAAGAAACTCTCATCCGAAATTTAGTGAGAGAAAGTGGAAGAGATCTTCAAAAGGTTAGATTTTAAGGTAATTCTTCTCGGTTTTCAGTCGGGTTTCAGCTTCTGGACCGAGTTTCTGGTGTTTAGTGCTCGTTTTGTGTGCTTTAGGTGTTGGAACTTCAAGTGGGCTCTCGGGTTTGAGGTGTTCTACTCGAAAGTTGTTTAAGGTGAGTTCTAGATCCCTTCTTTTACTGGTTTGCTACGTGTTTGGGGCTGTTATGCATACTGGACAGGACGTTTCTAAACCAAACTATGATTTTTTCCATGATATACGACTGAATATGGTTGATGTATGATTTTAGAAGATTTTCTAAGTTGTTGTATGATATTTAGTATGTTTTATATGTGTAACATGTTAGATCTATGCTTGGTTTAAGTTAGAATGATGTTTGGGGACTGAAAGTACATATGATGTCCACTGTGGACACTTAGTTAATCATGCATGATGTCCGCTATGGACATAAAGTGTCCGCTGTGGACACTTAGTAAATGTAAGGACCCGTTCCCGAGATTCTTACATTTGATCAATCATTGCATAAATAATATAAAACATCTCAATTTGCAGCGAAAATTTAATTTTTCATTAATGAATAAAAACATGCCAAGTATCATATCATTTCGTTTACAACCTCAAAAATTGTATTAATACATTAACATGTTCAAAATACGGATGCCAGACTCGAATTGTCCCTAGTAGCTTATGCATCCATGCCTGCACCTCCCTAGCAACATCAATCACCTGCCAACTGATATGCATATAAAAGTCAGCAATGCTGAGTGAGTTTTAGTTTATATAATAAAATACTTTACTTTTAATAAAAACCTTTCCCTTACTTTCGTTCGTGATCACATATCATACGTACATCTTGATAATAATCATTTATTGTCTTTCATCATCGTTAGTTTCGTACTTTATTATCTTTCACTTCTATTTAGATCCTGCCATGTACTATGCCCCATCATTGGTGCACAAAGCGATTATAATCCTGGGGGCAAGTGGCAAGGATCCCGTTTCATACGTTTCCATCAGTCACGAAGACTGACCTTTAGGTGTGCACTCGGCACACAGTTGAGGTGGCAACCCATCATGAGCTACGAACCCCTTTTTAATATGCTTGCAAGATTTTAATTTATTCATTTCATTCCACTTTTCATTAACTTAATCTATCACTTTCATTACAATAATACTTTACGTAAGTAAGCACATTTCACACCACGTAAAGTCACATTATAATACATAAGATGGAACATTAACAATAGCCCTCAAACATATATAACATCAACAGGCATAAACCGTTATAAAATGTTAAGACTTAACACTAAGTTCTATTTCCCAAAATTTCAAAAAAAACTCTAAGTGTCTACGGCGCATGAACAACTTACAGCGGATGGCTTTAAAATTTTCTAAGTGTCCACAGCGGACTGCCAAAGTCCACAGCGAACAGCCAAAATCCACAGCAGACAGCCAAAATCCACAGTGGATGAACAAAGTTCACAGTCAACAGTTCTTAAAAATATACTAAGTGTTCAAGCGGATGAACAAAGTCCACAGTGGATGAACAAATTCCACAGCAGATGAATAAATCTACAGTGGACAATCATAAAATTCCTAAGTGTTCACAGCGGACGTGTAAAGTCCACAGCGGGCAAAACACAAAATCTGTCTAAGTGTCCACAGCGGACGTGTAGAGTCCACAGCGGATAACATGCACAATTTTTCTAAGTGTCCACAGCGGACGTGTAAAGTCCACAGCGGACACATGCATGATAATTTCCTAAGTGTCCATAGCGGACAGCCAAATCCACAGCGGACACATGCAAAAAATTTTTAAGTGTACACAGCGGACGTACCAAGACCACAGCGGACACCATACTTAGCACCTGCAATGCAATATCTGTATTTTCTAGTTCCCAAACAACATTCTAACCTACACTTAGCATGGATATAACATGATACACACTTAAAACATACTATACATCAACCCATTCATCACAACAGTCACCCAAACACACATATATCATAGTTCAGTCGTATATACTTTGAAAATACATAGTTTGAGCAGAAAATAATAGTTTAATATGCATAGCAGCCCCAAACCAGCAGAAACATGCAAAAAAGGGGATCTAGAACTCACCTCTAACAGCTTTTGAGTGAAAACTCTTCACATCCGAAAGCTACTTGGAGTTCAAGCAGTAAAACACACAAAACAAGTTGCCAAACACAAAGAAAACACATAAAGATTGGTCCAAAAGTTCAAACCCACTGAAAACCGAGAAGAAAACACTAAGAAACCTCACCTTCTTGAAGATCTTCTTCTTTCTCTCTCTAGAAACCGATTGCAGCTTCTTTCTTGCTTTTCCAGCCGAAGTAAGTGTGTAAAAAGGAAGTATGGGCTGCCATACTTCTTTTTATATCCTATAATGGGCAAATTTGCCCCTTGCACACTTTTAACCCCTTGTTTTTAAATGACACTCTTTTTCTCCCTTTTCTTTTCTTTTCTTCTTTCTGAAATTTTCCGAGTGTTACAAGTCCGCCCCCCTTATATAGGTTTCCTCCCCGACACCTGTCACTCCTCGAACAGTTATGGCTAATGCAATCCCATTTCCTCCTCAGTCTCCCATGTAGACTCAGACCCCTTCCTGTGTCTCCACTGTACTCGCACAACTGGAACCACTTTATTCCTTAGCCTCTTCTTTTTTCTGTCAATGATGGCCACTGGCTGCTCCACGTAATTGGGTCGTTCATCTACCTCGATGTCCTTGAGTGGCACGATCATATTTTCCTTAGCTAAGCACTTCCTCAAATGAGATACATAGAATGTTGGATGAATTCCACTTAACTCATCTGGTAGCTCCAATCGATAGGCCACCTCTCCTACTCGAGCAATGATTCGAAAAGGCCCTATGTACCTCGAACTTAACTTTCCCCGCTTCCTGAACCAGATGATCCCTTTCCATGGCTAGACCTTCAACATGACTCTATCACCCACTTTGAATTCAATCGGTCTACGTCTCTTGTCGGCATACGACTTCTGTCTATCCTTTGCCACCTTCATGAATGCCTTGATCCTTTCCAACTTTTTGATCGTAGGATCGATCACCTCAATGTTCCCTAACTCTTTCTGCCCAATGTCACCCTAACATACAGGCATTCTACACCTCCTACCGTATAGCATCTCATATGGAGGCATACAAATGCTGGTCTGATAACTGTTGTTATATGAGAATTCGGCTAACGGTAAGTGTTCATCCCAACTTCCTCCGAAATCAATGACGCATGCTCGTAGCATATCCTCTAGTGTCTGAATTGTCTTTTCTGACTGTCCATCTGTCTGAGGATCTTAACCCATGCTGATATGTAACCTCGTCCACATCGCATCATAAAACCTCTTCCAAAACTTTGATGTAAACTGAGTGTCACGGTCAGAAATGATAGACACCGGTACACCATGGCGAGTCACCATCTCTTTGATGAACAGATCTGCCAACCTCTCAGATGAATACATCTAGCGGATTGGTACAAAGTGAGCACTCTTCGTCAGTCGATCAACTATCACCCATATGGCATCATATCCCCTTGCCGTATGCGGTAACTTCGTAATGAAGTCCATGGTGATGTGCTTCCATTTCCACTCGGGTATATCCAAAGGTTGGATCTTCCCGTACCGCTTCTGGTGCTCCACCTTCACTTGTAAGCAAGTAAGGCACTTACTCACATACTCCGCCATATTCCGCTTCATTCCCGGCCACCAGTAATCTTTCTTCATATCATGATACATCTTTGTAGCACCGGGATGAATTGAGTATCGAGTCTTGTGAGCCTCATCCATGATCTTCCCACACAGATCCCCATATCGAGGAATCCACATCCACCCCAATCAGGTCTGGACACCAAGAGTGTTCTCCCCCAACTCGGCTACTAGACCTTTCATCCTTTCGGAATTAATTTGATCCTCTTTCAGCGCTTCATCCTAAAATTCCTTAACCTACTTCATCACATCTGAGGTCATAACCAACTACTAAGCTTTCACCCGAATCAGTTCGGGTCTCTCTTTTTGGTTAAGGGCATCCGCCACCACGTTGGCCTTGCCCGGATGGTAATGGATCCGACAATCATAGTCTTTGATCAACTTTAACCATCTCCTTTGCCTCATATTGAGATCCTTCTGCTCGAAGAAGTAATTCAAACTTTTGTGATCAGTGAAGATGGTGCACTTCGTCCAGTACAAGTAGTGCCTCCAAATCATCAATGTAAAGACCACAGCTGCTAACTCCAAGTCATGACTAGGGTAGTTAGCCTTATGGATCTTCAACTGTCGGGACGCATAGGCTATGAATTTTCCCCGTTGCATCAGTACGTAACTCAATCCCGAATAAGAAGCATCTGAATAGACCACCAAGTCTTCATTCCCTTCAAGTAACGTCAAGACAGGAGCTTGAGTCAATCTTGTCTTTAACTCTTCGAAAGCATTCTCCTGCTCTTGACCCCATACGAACTTCACATCTTTATGGGTCAACTTGGTCAATGGTAAAGCTATCTTGGAGAAGTCTTGGATGAATCTTCTATAGTAGCCCGCCAAACCCAAGAAACTATGGATCTCGGATGGCATCTTTGGTGATCTCCATTGCATCACCGCCTCAACTTTCACTGGGTCCACCATGATCCCTTCAGGATTAACCACGTGACCCAAAAACTGAACTTCGCATTACCAAAATGCACACTTGGAGAACTTAGCATACAGCTTCTCCCTTCTAAGCATATCCAGAACTTCTCGAAGGTGACTGGCATGCTCTTCTTTACTCTTCGAATAAATTAGGTTATCATCAATAAACACAATCATTGACTTATCTAGCATAGGCCGACACACCCGATTCATCAGATCCATAAAAGCAGCTGGCGTGTTGGTTAAACCAAAGGACATCACAAGAAACTTATAGTGTCCATAATGCATACAAAAAGTTGTCTTAGGAATATCCTGCTCCTTTACCTTCAGTTGGTGGCAACCAGATTGGAGGTCTATCCTCGAGAACGAACTAGCACCTTGGAGCTGATCAAACAAGTCATCAATCCTCGGTAACAGATATCGATTCTTCACTATCAACTTATTTAGTTCACGGTAGTCGATGCACATCATCATGCTACCATCCTTCTTCTTCACAAACAAGACCGGAGCACCCCACGAAGAGATACTCAGTCGAATGAACCCCTTATCTAACAACTCTTGCAGCTGAGTCATCAATTCTTTCATCTTGGAGGGAGCGAGACGATACGGCGCCTTTACGACAGGTTGGGCACCAGGTACCAGATCAATTTGAAACTCAATCTCGTGGTCAGGTGGCACACCTGATAAATATTCAAGGAACACGTCTGGGAAATCAGACACAACCGGTACATCCGACATTCGTGGCACTATTGCTTCCACATCTTTCACATAAGCCAAATAGGCACCATATCCATGCCTCATATAATTCTCTTCCATAACCATTGTGATTACTTTCAGGATTGTACTAACTCTATCACCGTAGATCGTCTCAAAACTCCCATCGGGCGCGGTCAACCAAATCATATTCTTATGGCATGCAATGTTTGCTTCATAGACTGCTATCCAATCCATCCCTAGGACTACATCAAATCCACCTAAGGGCATCACAAACAACCTAGCAGAGAACCTATGGCCTTCCAAATTCTATGTCACAGTCTTCTACCATATCAGAAATCCTCATAGACTTACCAATAGCAGTTTCTACATTGAAGGGCTCATCAATCTTTCTGCTCTTAACAGGCAACTTATCACAGAATGCAGCAGAAATAAAACTCCTACTAGCACCAGAACAGAACAATACAGAGGCACTAGCATCATTAACAAGAAATGTACCTGATACAACATCGGGATCCACTCTATCTTCCTCGCGGGTCATGGTAAAAGCTCTTGCCCTAGCCTTCTGCACTTCTTTCCTTTTCTCATCCTCTTTCCCTGCCTTCAAGCTCTCAGCCTCGTACACTCCCGACTCATCTGACCTGTTTCCCCATAGTTATAACACTTATTCCCCCACAATCCTTAGCCATATGCCCTGCCTTCCCGCATTTGAAACTAATATTCGACCCCCACTTACATTCCCCTGCATGCTCCTTCCCACACATATTACATCTCCTCGCCCCTGTACCTGCCATCCCCACCTTCTGATCATCCATCCTTGCCATTTTGTTCTTGTGAGTAAATCCACCATTGCCAAATGATTTCCCATTCCAGTTTCTGTCACCACCACCTTTCTTGCTCACCCCCACCATAGTCACTTCCTCCCTCTCGTCGTACAGTCTCCCTGCCAGATCGACCACTGACCCAAACGTACCTGGCCGGGCAGCAATCAGTTGCCTACGGATATCCGCCAGCAGACCCTGGATGTATCTTTTGATCTTTCATTGACCATCAGTTCACTCCCGATTACCATCTTAAGTTCTCCACCTTATTCTCCCTATCGCCCTGCTACCCTCGGCCTGGACAATGTTGTCCCACAAGCATAAGGCCGAGTCCATGAATGAGTGGGTAGCAAACTTCACCTTTTGATCCTCCCTGCATTCACTGATATCCAACACAGCCTCCATTTCTCTCACCCATTGGTGAGCGGCAGCAGCATTCCTATTTTCATCAAAAGTTCGGGGCTTGCATCTCTAAATGCCCCATAACTACACCCCCTTGTAGTTTCCTGCATTGCTTCCTCTTCCTCATCATCACTGAAGACAACCATCTCAGTCTCTGGCTGCTCCCCCTCACCTGAACCTCTTTCCTCACCCTTTCTCCCAATAGTTTTCCTCTCTCCTCCTTCCCCTTCTTTTCATCTTTTCTCACTGCTCTAATAACCTCTGTCACTACAGACGACAAAGTCTTTTGCATGACTTGATGAACTTCCTCCACAACTGCTTCTAAGGCCCTCAGGTTAGCACTCTCGTCTCCGCCTTCGTGGTGATGAAGCTCGGGTTCTTCAGGAGCCGTTTTAGCGGTTCTAGCTCTATTCCTTGTAACACGCGGCCCAGCACCACGTCCACCACGACCTCCACCTCTAAAAGCCTTTGAAGATCTACCACCAGCCATCTCTAAGCACTATAAGATTTAAACACCAACACGGTCATTCAAGGTAATAGCTCATATTATGTCAAGTAGAGTAAGTCCCTAATTACAGTGGCCAGTTATGATTAGCCACTTACTTTACTCTTCATCCCCCAAGCATTCCCTATCTAGACTACATCAGTATCCAAATCTACTAAGAGCACATAATCCACATAGCACACACATAATTCCTTTTTCTATTAATTTACATAAAATGTTTACATGAAATATTTACAAGCAGGCAGGTAGCTACTAGGACTGGCATCCCTTTCCCTTTCTTGTCCCATTCTCAGTTTAAGTTTTAGGTTTTTAAAAATAATTTATCCAATTCTCTTAAATTTGGCTCTGATACCAACTTGTAAAACACCAGATTTTGCAGCGGAAATTTAACTTTTCATTAATAAATAAAAACATGTCAAGTATCATATCATTTCATTTACAATCCCAAAAACTATATTAATAAATTAACATGTTCAAAATATGGATGCCAGACTCGAATTGTCCCCAATAGCTTATGCATCCATGCCTGCACCTCCCTAGCATCATCAATCACCTTCCAACTGATATGAATATAAAAGTAAGCGGCGCTGAGTGAGTTCTAGTTTATATAATAAAATACTTTACTTTTAATAAAAACCTTTCCCTTACTTCCGTTCGTGATCACACATCATACGTACATCTTGATAATACTCATTTATTATCTTTCATCATCATTCGTTTCGTACTTTATTATCTTTCACTTCTATCTAGATCCTGCCATGTACTATGCCCCATCATTGGTGCACAAAGCGACTACAGTCCTGGGGGCAAGTGGCAAGGATCCTATTTCGTACGTTTCCATCAGTCACGAAGACTGACCTTTAGGTGTGCACTCGGCACACAGTCGAGGTGGCAACCCATCATGAGTTGTGAACCCCTTTTTAATAAGCTTGCAAGACTTTAATTTATTCATTACGTTCCATTTTCATTAACTTAATCTCTCACTTTCATTACAGTAATACTTTATGTACATAAGCACATTTCACACCACGTAAAGTCATATTATAATACATAATATAGAACCTTAACTACAGCCCACAAACATATATAACATCAACAGGCATAAACCGTTATAAAACTTCCAGACTTAACACTAATTCTATTTCCCAAAATTTCAAAAAATTTCTAAGTGTCTACAGCTCATGAACAACTTACAGCGGATGGCTTTAAAATTTTCTAAGTGTCCACAGCGGACAGCCAAAGTCCATAGCGGACAGCCAAAATCCACAGTAGATGAACAAAGTCCACAGCGGACAGTTCTAAAAATTTACTAAGTGCTCACAGCGGATGAACAAATTCCACAACGCATGAATAAATTCCATAGCGGATGAACAAATCTACAATGGATAATCATAAAATTTCTAAGTGTTCACAGCGGACATGTAAAGTCCACAACGGATAGAATGCAAAATCTGTCTAAGTGTCCACAGTGGACGAGTAGAGTCCACAGCGGACAACATGCACAATTTTTCTAAGAGTAGAGTCCACAGCGTACAACATGCACAATTTTTCTAAGTGTCCACAGCGGACGTGTAAAGTCCACAGTGGACACATGCATGATAATTTCCTAAGTGTCCATAGCAGACAGCCAAGTCCACAGTGGTCACATGCAAAATATTTCTAAGTGTCCACAGCGGACGTACCAAGTCCACAGCGGATACCATGCAAATCTAGGAGTCCACAGCGGACACCATACTTAGCACCTGCAATACAATATCCGTATTTTCCAGTTCCTAAACAACATTCTAACCTATACTTAGCAAGGATCTAATATGTTACACACTTAAAACATACTCTACATCAACCCAATCATCACAGCAGTCACCCAAACACACATATATCATAGTTCAGTCGTATATACTTTGAAAATACATAGTTTGAGCAGAAAATAATAGTTTAATATGCATAGCAGCCCCAAACCAGCAGAAACATGCAAAAAAGGGGATCTAGAACTCACCTCTAACAGCTTTTGAGTGAAAACTCTTCACATCCGAAAGCTACTTGGAGTTCAAGCAGTAAAACACACAAAACAAGTTGCCAAACACAAAGAAAACACATAAAGATTGGTCCAAAAGTTCAAACCCACTAAAAACCGAGAAGAAAACACTAAGAAACCTCACCTTCTTGAAGATCTTCTTCTTTCTCTCTCTAGAAACCGATTGTAGCTTCTTTCTTGCTTTTCCAGCCGAAGTGAGTGTGTAAAAAGGAAGTGTGGGCTGCCATACTTCTTTTTAAACCCTATAATGGGCAAGTTTACGCCTTGCAAACTTTTAACCCCTTGTTTTTCAATGACACTCTTTTTCTCCTTTTCTTTTCTTTTCTTCTTTCTAAAATTTCCGGGTGTTACAGAAAAGTCACGCATGTTGTCTGTTGTGGACATAAAGTGTCCGTTGTGGACACTTAGTAGATTTTGTATGGTGTCCACTGTGAACACTTAGTGTATTTAGCATTTTGTCCTTTGTGGACCTTAAAGTGTCCGCTTTGGACACTTAGAAGATTTTTGCATGCTGTCCGCTGTGGAAATTAAACTGTCCGCTGTGGACACTTAGAAAGATTTATACCGTCCGCTGTGGAATTACATGTTCGCTGGACTTTGCATGTCCGTTGTGGACACTTAGTCAATTTTATGGTTTGTCAGCTGTGGACTTGTTCATTCGTTGTCGACTTGTTCATCCGCTGTGGATACTTAGAATATTTAGTCATGCGCTGTGGATTTTAAGTTGTCCGTTGTGGACCTTGGCTGTCCGTTGTGGACACATAGAATGTTTTTAAGCTGTACGCTGTGGATGTGTTCATGCGCTGTGAACACTTAGAATATTTTTGTAATTTTTGGGAAATTGATTTAAGTGTTAAGTACTGATTTTTATGGTGGCCTATGCTTATTCATGTTATGTATGCTTTTGGTTGTTGTTATGATGATGATGTTCCATGTTATGTATTATGATGTGACTTTACATGGCGTGATATGTATATGTACGAAAAGTATTATGTAATGAAAGTGAAAGATAACGTTAACGTGAAGTGGAACATAATGAATGAACGTAAAGTCTTGCAAGCAAAATGATGGAGGTTCACAACTCAACGAGGGAGTTGTTTGCTCAACTATGTGTGGTTTAGCTAACCCTTGTTAATGCGCACAGGGGTTTAATCCTTGAGATTCACCAAAAAGTACGAAACGGATTCCTTGTTGCTCCACCCTGGTACTGAGTTAGCTTCGGCATGACGTGGAGGTTTACTTGTAAGCACCGGCATAGTACCAGCTTCGGCATGACGTGGGGATATAGCATATGGCAGGATCTAGATAAAGAGGAAAGATAATAATGCAAGAAGTATGAAACGAATGATGATAAATGATAATGAATGATGATGAACGATGATGGAAAATAGTAATGATATTATCTAGATGTATGTATAATGTATGATCATGTACTAAAGTAAGAAAAATGTTTTACACAAAAGTAAAGTATTTTATTATAAAACTAGAACTCACTCAGTGTCGCTAACTTTTGTATGCATAATAGTTGGCAGGTATTTGTTGATGCTAAGGAGGTGCAGGCATGGATGCATAAGCTACTGGGGATGGTTCAAGTCTGGCATCCATATTTTGGAGAATGTTTCTGTATTAATATATTTTTGGAATGTAAAAGAAATGATATGATGATTTGACATGCTTTTAAATATTAATGGAAAGTTAAATTTCCGCTGCAAAATCATGAGTTTTATATGTTTTATGCGATGAATGACCAACTGTAAGCGTTTCGAGAATGGGGCCTTACAAGTTGGTATCAGAGCCAACGTTTAAGAGAATTGGGTAAAATATTTTCAAAAACCTAAACTTAAACTGATAATGGGACAAGAAAGTGAAAGGTATGCCAGTCCTAGTAGCTACATGCCTACAGGTAACTGTTTCATGAAAACATTTTATGTAAATTAATGGAAAAAGGAATTATGTACGTGTGCTATGTGAATTATGTGCTCTCTGTAGATTTGGATACTGATGTAGTCAGGATAAGAAATGCTTGGAGAATGAAGATAAAGTAAGTGTCTAATCACAACTGGCCATTGTAATTAGGGACTTACTATACTTGACATAATCTGAGTTGTTACTTTGAATGACCGTGTTGGTGTTTGAATCTTACAGTGCTTAGAGATGACGGGTGGTAGATCTTCAAAGGCGTCTTGAGGTGGAGGTCGTGGTGGACGTAATGTTGGACCACGTTTTACGAGGGATAGGGCTAAGGCTGCTAAAACGGCTCCTAAAGAGCATAAGCTTCATCACCATTAAGACGGGGATGAGAGTGCTAATCTGTGGGCCTTAGTGAAGGAGGCAATTATGGAGGAAGTTCATCAAGTCATGCAGGAGGATGAGTGGAAGGAGAAATAGGAGAAGGAGAATGCCGCTAGGCAAGAGGGTGAAGGAGGAGGAGCATGGGAAAGGGGGCAACCTGAGACTGAGATGGTCATCTCCAGTGATGATGAGGAAGAGGAAGCAGTACAAGAAACTACAAAGGGGTGCAACTATGGGGCATTCCAGAGATGCATGCCCCCGACATTTGATGGGAATGGGAGTGCTGCTGCTTCTCACCGATGGTTGAGGGAGATGGAGGCGGTACTTGATATCAGCGAGTGCCAAGAAGATCAAAAGGTGAAGTTCGCTACCCACTCATTTGTGGATTCAGCCTTATGCTGGTGGGACAACATTGTCCAGGCCTAGGGTAGCAGGGCGATTGGAAGGATGAGGTGGAGTGAACTGAAGGAGCTGGTGATCGAGGAGTTTTTTCCTTAAAGGGAACTCGACTAGATTGAGAGAGAGTTCCTACAGTTGGAGGTAGGAACTATGATGCATCAGTAGTACACAACTAAGTTTAATGAGATGGCAAGGCTGGTGCCAAAACATATGACACCCATGTCACTGAAAATAAAGAGATACATCCAGGGTTTGCCCGCGGATATCCGCAGACATCTGATCGCCGGTCAGCCAGGTACATTCAAGTCGGTAGTCAATCTGGTGGGGACACAGTATGACAAGAAAGAGGTGGTGGCGGTGATGGATGAGAAGAAGAAGTATGGCAATGATAGGAATGGGAATGAGAAACGGTATAACGGTGGTGGTTTTGTGCCAGGAGGTAAGAAGATGAGAGTGGATGATCGGAAGGTGATAACAGAGAGGGAGAAGGCATGCAAGAAGTATGGGAGAGATCATGTGGGGGTGTGTAAGTGGGGTTCAAACGTCTGCTTTCAGTGTGGGAAGGAGGTACATTTCTAGTAAACCAAACTTGTGCCTCTGTACTTTTTGATTTTGGTGCTAGTAGGAGTTTTGTTTCTACTGTGTTCTGTGATAAGTTGCCCGCCAGGAGTAGGAAGATTGATGAGCCCTTCGATGTAGAAACTGCCATTGGTAAGTCGATTAGGATTTCTGATATGGTAGAAGACTGTGACATAGAGTTGAAAGACCATAGGTTCTCTGCTAGATTGTTCGTGATGCCCTCAGACAAATTGATGTAGTCCTAGGGATGGATTGGCTAGCAGCCTATGAGGTAAACATCTTGTGCTGTATGAAGATGATTTGATTGACTGCTCCCATTGGGAGTTTGGTGACTACCTATGGCGATAGAGTTAGTATGGCTCCAAAGGTAATTTCGACCGTTACGGCAGAGAAGTGTATAAGATGTGGAAGTGGTGCCTACTTGGCCTGTGTAGAGGCTGTGGACACTTAGTGTATTTTACATGTTGTCCGCTGTGGACCTTAAAGTGGCCGCTGTGGACACTTAGAAGATTTTCGCATGTTGTCCGATGTGGACATTAAACTGTCTGTTGTGGACACATAGAAAGATTTATACTATTTGCTGTGGATTTGCATGTCCGCTGTGGAATTTGCATGTCCGTTGTGGACACTTAGTCAATTTTATGGTTTGTCCGCTGTGGACTTGTTCATCTGCTGTGGATACTTAGAATATTTTGTCATGCGATGTGGATTTTAAGCTGTCCGCTGTGGACCTTGACTGTCCGCTGTGGACACTTAGATTATTTTTAAGCTGTCCGCTGTGGATGTGTTCATGCGTTGTGAACACTTAGAATATTTTTATCATTTTTGGGAAATTGATTTAAGTATTAAGTACTGATTTTTATGGTGGCCTATGCTTGTTCATGTTATGTATGCTTGTGGGTTGCTGTTATGATGATGATGTTCCATGTTATGTATTATGATGTGACTTTACGTGGCGTGATATGTATATGTACATAAAGTATTATGTAATAAAAGTGAAAGATAACGTTAACATGAAGTGGAACATAATGAATGAATGTAAAGTCTTGCATGCAAAATGATGGAGGTTCACAACTCAATGAGGTAGTTGTTTGCTCAATGTGCGGTTTAGCTAACCCTTATTAATGAGCATAAGGGTCTAATCTTTGAGATTGACCGAAAAGGACAAAACATTTCCTTGTGGCTCCACCCCGGTACTGTGTCAGCTTCGGCATGATGTGGGGGTTTACTTGTAAGCCTCGTCATAATACCAGCTTAGGCATGTGTGGGGGTATAGCATATGGTAGGATCTAGATAAAGAGGACAGATAATAATGGAAGAAAGCACAAAACGAACGATGATGATTGATAATGAATGATGATGAAGGATGATGGAAGATAATAATGATATTATCTAGATGTATGTATAATGTATGATCACGTACGAAAGTAAGGAAAATGTTTTAAACGAAAGTAAAGTATTTTATTATAAAACTAGAACTCACTTAGCGTCGCTGACTTTTGTATGCATAATAGTTGGAAGGTATTTGTTGATGCTGAGGAGGTGCAGGCATGGATGCATAGGCTACTAGGGATGGTTCAAGTATGGCATCCATATTTTGGAGAATGTTTTTGTATTAATATATTTTTGGAATATAAAAGAAATGATATGATGATTTGATATGCTTTTAATTATTAATGAAAAGTTAAATTTCCGCTGCAAAATGATGAGTTTTATATGTTTTATGCGATGATTGACCAACTGTAAGCGTTCCAGGAACGGGGCCTTACAGATTTAAGATGGTGAGATCTTACAATCAAGAGCCTAAAAAGCCCTGATACCAATTACAAGACCGGTTAAAGGGATGGTCAATACAATCAATCTCACAATGAGAAGAGTGTTAGAACACTTAACATATCAAATACGGAACCGGGTTTATATGAATGATACTAAGAACACAAGTAAACAATGAGACAGAACTAAGAACAAGAACAGGATGGGCATGGTTTTCAAGAATGCTGTATATTGCTCTCAAGTTCTTTTACAAGTGTTACAAAGCATAAAAAGAAATACAAGAACCTAAGATACTTTATACTACATCCTACAGCCAGCCATACTTTGAAGGCCAGCTGGAAACACTAATCTAGACAACAAGATCAATGTAAAGTCAAAAGGTAGATTGCCTTTTGAAAAGTGACTATGACATGCCATAGCTCACATCCTAATATATTACAAAAAGGATAAAAGGCACAAAGTAGAAAGTTACAGACTCTAAACCATATTCTAGAGTTGCAAAAGCATGGACCTTTTCACCAACTAATGCAAGTTGGTGAGTCTTCAGAGTTTCAGTGGAAAATGGGTCAGCTTTATAGAAAAGTAGATCAGAGAAAGCATGTCTTCTCTATCTTTAGAAGAAATCAGTCTTCACTTCATTGGCTTTGGAAGACTTTGTCTTTGAAGCATCGCAAGACTTCATCTTTGGCTTCGGAAGATTTGGTCTTTGGCTTCAGAAGATTTTACACTTAGAATAATTTTCAGTGAGAAGTGTAAAAGTTTTGAAGTAACTTCTACTCTGCATAATGTGCATGCAAGCTGGCAGATCTTTGGTTGCTTTGGTTTCTTTGGTTGCATCAGCCTTTCAAGTATAACCTTACACAAACCTAAATTATTTTGAACCAATATGAACATGGATCTCCTTATGACCCACAATACTTGAGGCATACTAACCTAAAATCTTACCCTGAGGAAACATATCCATATGAAAGTTCATTATATACTTGTTATTAAACACCATCGCCTCATATAAGTTTATCTCCTCCACATAAGTTTATCTCCTCTTCATCCATCAACACCTAGTACTGGTATGGGTGCATATATGAAAACCATGACTAGAAAGAATGTGAGAAATATTGAATCTAGTGGAGCCAATTATATAGAAACCATAGCCAAACTCTAAGAAGATAACCACAAAATTGAAGGAAATATGAGATGACTAGAGGAGAGATATTAGGAACTGCAAGAAAAGGAAAAGTTGAAGAAAGAGGAAAAACCGGGATCACTTTTAATGGAACTTTTTAAATGTGGAAAGAAATAAATTGTATTGTACTATAAAAATATTCAAGTGTTATAGTAGTACAGACTAATGTAATAGCTTTTTAAGATATATTAATAAAAATATAATGTTAAATATTCTTCTAAGTGTAGGAAATTAAAAAGATATCAATATTAAAGTCAATCCTCAATTCACAATGGAAAAGATAAACAAGATATGAATCAAAGATTAAAACATAGAATATTATAAAAACTCACTTGAACATGATATTGTGCAAAGTATAGCTAGAGAAGTGGCTAAGATTATAACAGCCACAAATAGAGGAAATTTCAGCTACCTTCACTCTGAACAAGACTAATCAAACCAAGAATATTTATGGAAATGGCAAGAAATCCACATACAAGCACTTCATATCTTGTAAACCACTTACGTTTATGGGAAAGAAAAAGGCAATCAAAGCCCAAGATTGGTTAAACAGGATGGAGACTATCCTAGATATATATGATTGTGCAGATAAAAATAAAGTTCTATTCACATCAAGCATGTTCAAATCTAAGGTCTTACATTAGTGGAACATCACTGTTCACACTAAAGCACAGGAAGTTGTCTGATATTTGGATTAGAAAGAATTCACTTAAGAATTTCCAGCCATGTTTTCTCCACCTAGTGACACAAAACAAATAGACATTGAACTCTACCAACTCAAGATGGGAACAAGAACCTATCGTGAATACATTACGTGTTTCAATGAGATTTCTCAATTGGTACCCTATTTGGTAGCGACTGAGGAGAAGTTAATGAATAGATTCATGTGGGGATAACCCTTAGAGAGCAAGGTATTTATCAGTCTAAATCATGAAAAAAATATTCTAATGTTGTAAAAGCTAGTGCAATTAGGGCCACCAAGATACTATAATAGCAAGACAAGGATGTGGCACAAAAGAGAAAATGGGAAGGTAATAGAAGGGATAACCAGGGTTACAGCTTCATAAGACCAAGGGATATAGCTCCTTTATGTAAGATATGTCGTAAGAGGCATAATGGTCCATGCTAAATGTCGTTCTATTTAAATTGCAAAAAGAATGGCCATGTAGCTCAAGATTGTAAAGATAAAAGAAGATGTTTTAATTGTGATGAGGAAGGACACATGAAAATAGATTGCCAAAAACTTAATAAGAATGATAATCCTTAAAAAAGTCAAAGGGTCACACATTCGTTTTGATTACCAAAGAAACTCAAGGTAATAATGATATGGTTACTAGTACTTATCCGGTAAATGGAGTTGATGCCCACACAATATTCAATACCAGTGTAGATAATAGTCTCATGCCATATATTTTTAGACCTCATTTACGCTACAATCTTTAATATTAGGCTACACATCTATAGTAGAAATGGCTAAAGGAAGCCAACAAGAGATAAGTGATATTGTTAAGAATTGCGCAATCATGCCGAATAACCATCCCATCCATACAGATCTTGTAAGGATCAATACAATATGTAGATTGATCTCGTAATGAAAATGCTGAATATTAACATTACGGTTAAGATTGAATCAATTGATGAACATGAACACAAGATATAAATAACTTCGAGTAGTATTGCTCTCTGATTTGATTACAAATTACAGTAAGTGCAAAATCAGGAAATGAACAAAAAGCTTACTAATTACATTACAAAAATCCTATTTATACTAAACTAAGAGTTCTCGCGCGAGTCACTACTTCTCGCACGACTTGATGTTGTCGCGCGAGCGAGAAGCAGTTTTCGCGCTGTAACTTGACTTCTCGCATGGCTTGATCTTTTTATCTTGATTTGATTTCCCGAGCCTCTAGGTTCAACCTCTACAATCTCCCCCTAGGCTTGGTAAATCAATGCTTTTAGAAGTCAACATAATCAACCTGATAGCTGCCTCCATAAGCATACATCTTGTTATTCAAGGCCTTCATGATCATCCAACCGAACTGTGCTGCTATGAAATGTATAGATTCATCAGCTGCAATTGGCCAAGCCTGCAACTTCATCAAATCTTCCTTTCCAAATTTGAGCAAATTCATAGGGTCGATGACAAAGTATTCCTTATCTTCACACTTTATCAACGCATGACCCGTCTCTTTTTCACAACTCCACCCCTTAAGCTTTGGCAAGCTGTTAATAGGCATGGGAGTGTGAATGGGATCTTCTTCGCATACCTCGGATGTCTATAAACCCTTATCTTCATAGGCTTGTTAGTGTTTGGATCAATCCGAGTCTCATCTTCAATGACTTTAGATTTAGCAGTTTTGAAGTTTTTGAAGTTGGTTTTGCTTGGTTTCCAAATCATATTTCTATTCCAATTGGCTTTGCTATAGTTGCTAAGGTTAATAAATGGAGCACGACCCATGGCATATAAATCTGATGCTTGTAGAGTATGAAATTCATGTTCGTCTTGGAAATACTCAATAGCTCCACCCTTTCTCTTCACTATATACATCTTCTTCTCTTCATCGTAAGCCCAGGTGATAATAGGTTCTGAGTTCCCAATCTTGTGAAAGGTTTGGAATGCCTCAGCATGTGAATATAAGTCGGTGGAGGAGGAGCTGCAACAGTTAAGTTCCCAACCTGACGCACAGCACTTTGACCTGTAACATTGGCTGTCTCATCAGTTGCTTGTGAAATGCTTGACTCTCCTACGATCTCTCCCTCTTCAATCAAAGTGTCTGAAAACAAGTCTTTAAGACTGTTTCCAAATTTGTCTGTGTACTCTATTCCTTCTTCTAAATCATCAAAATCCCCAAACTATTCTTCTTTCTCCTTAGCAATGATTTTTTGCTGGAATGTATAAAATTCTCTTTCATAGGCAGCTTCTGTAGCAGGGTCTAATGGTGTGTACTCAACTGTATCATCGGGACTTGGTCCGGAGACATTTTCAGTACCCGATGATCCAGCAGTACCTATAACTGCACCCATATCTCCTCTTTGACCATTATCATCATTATTTCCATCATCATCACCCTCATCAATATCACCATCACCACCTTCATCCTCATCACCATCATCACTTGAATCATAATCTATCAAGTCTAAGACATCGTCTTCATCTACTGGGTTAGGAATGGGCATCATATGTTCAGGCTCCACAAATGCCTCTCCAGTATAAACTACAGGTTGATCCTTAGTAATCATATGAATATCAGTGATTGGTGACTCTCGATCAACATCAGCAGTCTCTATTGTCTTTTCTTGAACAATAGGATCAACAGGATGCTCTATAGTAGTAATAGGATCTTCAACAGGTTCAGGACCAGCAGGTTGATGTCCACTACTTTCTCTAACTTTTGTGGTCTGTTGTGTAAACTGAAAAGATACATGAGAAGTGAGATCTCTCAGATTCTGCTCTAGGATCTGAACATAGCTGAAAATGAATGTTTGCTGATGTTCAAGACCCTTGATCCTTTCATCCTTCTCAATCAATTGCCTCTGCAATTCATTAATCATCTGAGTCTTCTCCAACATTTCTCTCTCCAAATTACGTACATGTTCATCAAGTGTAGCCTCACTTACTGTGACTAGAGTCTCAGTAACAGTAGCATATTCCTCAATTGGCTCAGTGGTCACGGGGGTCTGACGTTTTCTCAACACGCCACGTCCTCTACCCCTACCACGAGGACCATCACCTGCCCTTCTAGCCATCCTCTTTCATATGGATAACTATATGAAATAAGTATTTCCAAAATGATGGAAGATACTTCTTCTTAAAAGATGGATATCTATGATCATATCACATCCACTTAAGGCAGTCTCTTACTACGTCATCATCTATCTTCACTGGTGAGTTGGGTTGATCTTCAAGCAATAACACACTGTATCACTTCAGCTGTGACAACAACCCTCTTCCCTTTAACAGTTGCGGAAATACAGGGTTCACCATCCTGATCAATCTCATGAACTGCTGTCTCCCAAAACTAATCGATAACATCAGTGAAAATAGTGGGATTAGCCAAAATGGCATAATAAATCCGAGACGACTTCAAACCCATCAATAAGTGATCTAAACAGGGCTTTGTCATTTGGTATATCTCCCAGATACGCCACAGCATTATGGTTTTTTTATTAAAAACGAATGGACGTGCCATCTGAAACATAGAACAAACTTAATAAGAACAAAAATATTTCAAACATGAAACAAAAATTCAAATTAAAAACAAAAATTCATACTTAGAAATTTTTTTGAAAAAATGGAACTTCTCGCGTTAGATGAACTTTTTGCATGCGACAAGTTTAATTTTCCTTTAAAAATTTTCAACTTTTTTTTTTCAAATTTTTCAAAAAAATTAATGAACCTTTAAGCCATTTGATTTGTTATGAAAATGATTATGTTTAACTAAGTATTTACAATTATTCTAACACCCTTAATTATGTAAAAGATATAAAATTAAAACAAGTAGAAAAACATATGTAAACAAACAATATTGACTAACTAATTATTTACTTAACTATTTTGATAAATTTTCAAATGCAGGATCATATTTCTTAGAAATCGATCATTACCATCATCCAGCTTTATTATAAATGGAACTTGTTATGTTGATTGTCAATATATTGTGACCAGTTTAAACTTAAACTTCAAGTTTACTTAGACACATAAGCTATGATATTTATCATGTTTTGGTTAAATTATATGTCTTTAATGTGTCCCACAATCAAAAATCCTGTAGAACCTTATCCAACTTCAAGACACTTTCGAGATTTCAAGTCACCTCAATTTGACTTAAACCTTTCACTTCTAATCAGTCTTTTCAGAATGAATTTTCTAATATAATATCTATTGTGAGCATAACTAGCCTAAGAAACATTTCTAAACATAGAATATTAACAAGTTTTAGGACTTATTAACAGCCAGTCAGACTTATGTTTTTGCCCTCGTAAGACGTTTAGGACTTACATGCCAAGTCGGACTTACATGCCCCATCTTTTGATTTTGCCTCCTATGTCAGAACATATTCTCAAAAAGAAAAATATTTATCATATAGTATGTATGTCTATGACATATCTTTTATTAATGTGCTCATTGGCATCTTTTATTCCTATATGGCCTTTTGGCTTCTTTTTGCTCCTTTTGTTTGTTTTTCTCCTTTTTATTTTGTTTTCATTTGTATATCTATTTTTGTATTTTGATTTTTACATATATATACAATATCTAAAGGAAACTGGATCAGAAAGTAACTGTCTTGAGTATGACCAGACTATAACTCTCAATCTGTTTTAGCATGAAATCAGAGTTACCACAAAACCTTGATGTGTTACCCATTTTAATCATAGATAGTTACTTTCAGTGCATCACAGAACATATTGCTTTTCATTCTTGAATGTCCAGCCTATCAACATATCAAACATAATCCAAGTCAATTTCTTGTAAGCCTTAGGATGCAACGAATCAAAATCAAGAAATGTACTATCATTTCCTGTAAACTCTTGAAAATTTAATTTTCTCAATTTTTGAAAACCAAAATCTTTTTGTACTCAAACTATTTACTCCCCCTAAGAACAAAATCTTTTTAAGTATTTTCAATTTTTCTTCCCCTAAAATTGTGAATATCTAAACAGAAAATAACAATTTTAACAAAAATAAAGAAAAATATTTTGTAAAGGTTGTAAGAATAAGCGTTAACCAAAGTTAATCATGCCTAAAGATTTAACTAAAAAATCATATCTGGAATGATCAAACGCCTTAGTAAACAAATCAGCAATGTTGTCATCTGTGGAAATTGATTCCAAATGGATAAGTTTGTGTTCAAAGCAGTCACGAATGAAATGCATGCGGATGTCAATCTGTTTTGTCTTTGAATGCTGAATTGGATTCTTCACAATGTTTAAAACTGCAGTATTATCATAAAAAATTTTAGTATCATAAATGTTTAGGCCATAATCAAGGAGTTATTGTTGAATCCAAACGATTTATAAACAACAACTTGATGCAGCCACATATTCAGCCTCTATAGTGGATGTGGATACTGTCTGCTGTTTCTTGCACTACTATGAAATCAACCTATTGCCAAGAAATTAACAACCTCCAGCAGTAGATTTCCTATCCAAGTTACATCCTGCATAATCACTGTCAGTATAAGCAAATACATTGAAATCAGAATTTTTAGGATACCAAAGGCCGAGTGTTGGTTGGCCTTTGAGATACTTAAAAATCCTTTTGATAGCTTTCATGTGAGATTCCTTTGGATTACTTTGATAATGTCCACACTGACAAATAGGAAACATGATGTCCGGTCTGCTTGTAGTGAGATACATCAGAGATCCGATCATTGATCGATACATGTGTTGATCAACATCTTCTCCCGTGAGATCTGGAGTCAACGTAGGACGAGAAGACATAGGAGTAGGAGCTGTCTTGGAGTCTTAGAATTTGTATTTGTCTAGGATACTATGAATATACTTTTCTTGATGTATCAGTATTCCCTTATCATCTTGTTTAACTTGAATGCCCAAGAAAAACGTCGTTTCTCCAAGAGAACTCATCTCAAATTTCTTCTTCATGACTACTTCAAATTCCTTGCACAAATCATCATTGGTAGATCAGAAGAAAATATCATCAACGTAAACTTGAACAAGAATAAGATCATCACCAGTCTTTCATATGAATAAAGTTTGATCAATTACACCTTATGTATAACCATTTGCAAGCAAATGTTCAGTGAGAGTGGCATACCAAGCTCGAGGTGCTTGGTGTAAGCCATAAAGTGCTTTGTCTAACTTGTAAACATAGTCAGGATGATCTGGATCTTCAAAACCTGGTGGTTGATAGACATAGGTTTCTTCTTTCATTTCACCATACAAGAAAGCATTTTTAACATCCATTTGATATACTGTGAAGTTCTTGTATGAAGCATATGCCAGAAAAATTCGTATAGCTTCTAGTCTTGCAAAAGGAGCGTATACTTCTTCATACTCAAGCCCTTCAATTTGATAGAATGCTTGAACAACAAGTCTAGTCTTGTTGTGAACAATCACATCTTTTTCATCCGTCTTGTTCTTAAAAATCCATTTCGTACCGATTGGCAACTTACCCTTTCGTAATTCACACAGATGCCATACATTCAGCTTCTTGAATTGCATCAGTTCGTCCTGCATAGCCTCTACCTAACTTTTTTCTTTTAATATGATTTCAATATTCTTTGGCACAACTTATGATAGAAAACATGAGTACAAACATGTATTTATCGCTCTTGATTGACATCGAGTTTGGATACCTTGTGTTAATGGACCAATGATTGCATCTGTTGGATGGTCTCTATGAATTCTCAACTGTGGAATAGCATCTTCAAAGATAACTTCATCTAAGTTAGACATGTGTCCAACTGGTTCGTCAGGTTGATAAACAATATCTTCGTCTTGAATATCATTGTTGACAGAAAGATCTTCAAATGGTACTTGTATTGTATCAATTAGGTCAACTTGAGTAGAAGAGGAACTCTGATCAGAAACTTGTGAAGCTTGTTCAACAATTGGATTATCATGATGTAAATCCATTTCAGAAACAGATGTTGGAATAGCTGCAACACTTGAAGAATAAGGTATATCTAAAGATATTCCTTTTGCTTGAGGAGTCATAGATCCAATATCATCAGCAAAGTTATCTGTAATTGAGGATGTCAAAGGTAGATTAGCAATAGAAACATTAGATGGTCGACTAAATGTTTCAAATAAAGAAGCATAATCAAAAACCCATGAAGGTGTAGAACCTGCATCTGTTTTGTTAGATTCATGCCAATCAATATCAAATGACTCAATTATTTGTTTTGATCTTTTATTATAAACCCTATATGCTACTTTGTTGGCTGAATATTCAACAAAATAACATTCATTAGCTTTTTCATCAAATTTTAATTTAGACTCAGATGTGTTTAACAAAGTACAACAACATCCAAATGTTTTGAAATATTTGACTTTGGGTTTATGTTTGAAAAAGATTTCATAAAGAGTCATATTTTGTTGTTTATTGATTAACACATGATTCTAAACATAACATGCAGTGTTAACAGCTTTAGCCCAAAAGAATGACGGTAATTTAGCTGCTAATAACATAGTTTTGGCAGCTTCAATTAATGTTCTGTTTCTTCTTTCTGCAACTACATTTTGTTGTGGAGTTCCTGCAGAACTAAATTGTCTTGCTATCCCATTTGAATCATAGAATTCATTCAATGTACGATTGTAAAATTCTGTTTCATTATCACTTCGTATGCATTTGATTGGTTTGTCCATCTAATTTTCCACTAGTGTCATGAATTTTATCAGCAAATGAGGTGTCTCATCTTTGGTTGCTAAGAAGAAAACCCTTGTAAATCTAGAAAAATAATTAGTAATAACTAAACAATATGCATGACGTTCCAAACTCAAAATACTAACAGGACTAAATAAATCCATGTGTAACAATTGAAGAATAGAGTCAATTTTGGTATGAGCAATTGGTGTATGAGGAAGTTTGTGTTGTTTGCCTTTTGAACATGACAGACAATGTTCTATTAGTTGAAATTCTTTCAAAGGTAGTCCAATAACATGATTTCCTTAATGAAATCAGCTTAAAATCATGATGAACATAAACATATTCAACATGAATAAAAGGTTGATTCCCCCAAGGATCTTTTCAATATCTCTCAAACATCAACACAATAGAATCATGGTACGGAAACCCATGATAATAGAGTATGAAATCAGTGTGTATGTGTGTGTTTGTGTGTGTGTGGTGTGTGTGCAAAAGCACAATCAAAATAAACTGCTTGTTTGTATTGAATTCGTTCAAAAGCTTACAAAGGATTAGGGTAGCATGCTATTTATAGCCTATACACATAGCTATATACAATTACTGAACTACCCTTATGTAAACGAATATTACATAAATAATCCTATGTCTATAATCTGTCCACTGTGGATGATTAGCTGTCCGCTGTGGAAGTCAGATAGCATGTTCGTTGTGCCGTGGATGTTGTCCGCTGTGAACACTTGTGTGTTTGCTTGTATGTTGTCCACTGTGGAATGTTCATCCGCTGTGGATGAACATCCACTATGAACACTTGTGTGTGTTTGCTTTGTATGTTGTCCGATGTGGAATGTTCATCCGCTGTGGATGAACATCCGCTGTGAACACTTGTGTGTGTTTGCTTTGTATGCTATCCGCTATGGAAATATTCATCAGCTGTGGACTTAGGCATCCGCTATGTGTGTTGATCATCCGCTGTGGGCACTTGGACTTGATCTTCATCCGCTGCATCTTCTTGTACATCCGCTGTGGGCAGTTATTCATCCGTTGCCGACACTTGGTCAAAATTTCTTTTATCTACAATTCTGAAAAAGAAATTTAAACAAATATTAATGTTTGTTATGAATGATAATGATGCTAATGTGTTAGTAAATGATTGTTTGAATGTTAGAACACATTATGTTTGATATATGTCTGATATGGCAAGCATCATACTTTTATGCATTAATTCTTAATGCACTTGTTGAGTCCAACAATACTCCCCCTAAGTATGATGTTGCCAACTTTTTATGTTTGCGTGTTACTGTTTTGTTTGTTAGAAACAATGTGTGTGTGTGTGTGTGTGTTATCTCTTAAACTGTTTGATTGCATGATTTTATGTTATTGAAATGGTTTGTTTGTTCATAGCGGATGAACATTTGTTCATGCGTTGTGGATCCTTGAAACATTTGATTGTTTGTTCACAGTGGATGAACATTTGTTCATGCGCTGTGGACACATGGATTTGATGTGAATATTTACAGCGTATGATTACCTGTGTGCGTACACTGTATACACTTACACTATTTCTACAACGGATGACTTATGTTAGTCATGCACTGTTGAATGGCACTGTATTCACAACAGATGCCTTACCAACATCATGCGCTGTGAACACTTGTATGTTCATAAGTGCATAGCAAATGTTTGTTTGTTTAGTCCGCGATATACACTTGGTGAATTTTGCATGTTATGATGATTACTATAGCTACAGCAGATGTATGTTTGTGTGTCCGCTGTGACAACAGTTTTTCAAAAATTTCAGATTTTTGTTTGTTTTGAACTAATGTCTTCCGAAGCATATGTTTGATAAAATTTTCTTCCGAAAGAACATTTGTTTGATGAAACTTGTTTAAATCAAAATTTTTGTTTAAATCTTTGATTTAAGATGTATGTTAAAATATTGAATTTTAACATATTCAATATATGAATGATAAGATATCACTCACAAGCAATATTATGCGATAAAATAAACAATTGTATGTGTGTCAAACTGCTGTGTTTGGGTGTTGGCTTGACTTGGCTTTGTTTAAAACTCAAAATTTAGAAAATTTCAAATTTTAAAATGTATGAATATGCACAATTCTGCTGCCTTTGATATTTCCATGTTTAATTTCTCCCCCTAAATTTTTGCATAGTTATAAAAATCTTTTACAAAATGACAAAAATTTGAATGTATTTGAGTGGAAATTAACAAAGTCTAATTGATTGCTTGCTTGATAAAAGTTAGAAAGATAATACCTTATCTAACTAATAAATGAATGATTTTTATGTTTGAACATGAATCTTTTGCACATACCATGAGATCATACTAGTCTACATTTCTTACTAAGTTGTTTGTATGGTTTTAAGAATAGACATAGACAAGTACAATGTTGATTGTGGATATTATGATCCACTTAAACTCAAGCATGGTATTAATGATTGATTGAAACAGTGAGTGATTATCATGTTTTGAGTTGATTGACATGAGTTGTATGTACCCCACATTTGATTGTATGATTGGTACAACCTTCCTTAAGATATGCTAGAAAGCACTTTCAATACTTAAAACCTAGCTACATAGGAGTATAAATGCTCAATTTGATCCATGTTGTTTGATCCTCATTGGGATTATTTTTCACTTCACTTTGGAAGGTGATCCTCTTTGGGATTTTTTTGATTCATTCACAAGGAATGTAGTCTAAAGACTTTATTGATTTTTCATCCAAACTGGATGTGTTCCTCTTTGGAAATCTTTTTGGATCATGATATAGGTCATTCAGGTCTGTGCTTAGCACAACAAAGAATGCCTAGGTGTACTCCAGGTCTTTGATTATCATAATAGAGGAGACACTAGTATGATTGAGCAATTTATAAACTGTTTCACTTGGTGCATTGTAGTTACTTTAAAAGCAACCTATATTGGATAGATTGATACTCGCCATAAACCAAGATATGTTGTTGACCACATAATCATGAGAATTTAGTTCTTCACTATTGTATGTGATGTTAGGTGTCCCATTCTGAGCCTATCCATATATCAAACAAAGTAGTGTCAGTCTTTATTAGTGGAAAAAGACTCAAGTGAAGAATTAAGCTAGTTTACTATCATTTCTCATGAGATGTATGTGTGATTCAATATTAAAAATGAATGATTTGCATGATTTCTAGATTTTGAAAAAGGTAAGTTTGGTGTTAATCTTAGACTTTGACAAAATCAAGCATGTTTGATTTTAATGTTTTGAAAAAACATTAATTTGTTGATTCATAGTTGATCATACCAAGTGACTGAACCAAAAATTCAAATCTTGTTGAGTCAAATGGTTTTGTAAAGAGGTCAGCCAATTGATTGTCTATATGGACCTTGATCAACTTGATCAGACCCTTTTCTGAGCAATCTCTCAGAAAGTGATATCTGATCTCTATGTGTTTTGTTTTTAAATGTTGAACAGGATTGTCAGTGATAAACATGGCTGCAGAATTGTCAATGTGTATGGGTGTTTTAAGAAAATTAAAGCCATAGTGAAGCATTTGGTTTTGAATCTATAACACTTGAGAACATCATGCAGAAGCAGCTATGTATTCTGCTTCGGCTGTTGACACAGAGACATTGGTTTGTTTCTTGCACTGCCAAGAGATCAATCTTGATCCAAGAAATTGACAGCCTCCACTGGTGGATTTCCTGTTGTTGTTGCATCCCCCATAACCACTGTCTGTGTACGCATATAAAGAGAAATCTCCATCTTTGGGATACCACAAACCAAGTGCTGGTTCGCCTTTTAAGTATCTAAAGATTCTTTTCACTGTATTAATGTGTGATTCTTTGGGATCTGCTTGATATCCTCCACACATGCATACTGTATACATGATATCTAGTCTGTTTGTTGTAAGGTACATCAGTGAACTTATCATAGATTTGTAAAGTTTCTGGTCAACTGACGTTCCTTCTGGATCTGATCCAAACTTCAATCTAGTTGCGAATGGTGTTTTACTTGATGAAAATTCCTTCTGCTGATTGATGAACTTGTAGACCTAGAAAGAATGTAAGTTCCCCTATTGAACTTATTTGGAATTTGGATTGCATAAGAGTTTCAAACTCTTTGCAAAGCTGTGTGTTTGTGGAGCCAAATATTATGTCATCCACATAGACTTGCACTACTAACAAGTCTTGTTCTTTTCTTTTTAAGAACAATGTTTGGTCAATTTTCCCACGGGAGTATCCACTCTGTAGTAGAAACTTTGATAAAGTTTCATACCACTTCCTGGGTGCTTGATGAAGACCATACAAAGCTTTATCTAACTTGTAGACTCTGTGAGGAAATTCTGGGTCTTCAATCCTGGTGGTTGAGCAACATATACCTCTTCATCTATCTGACCATAAAGGAATGCACATTTGACATCCATTTGGTAGACAGTGAACTTCTGTGATGAGGCATAAGCAAGGAATACGCGGATGGCTTCTAGTCTTGCTACGGGAGCAAAGATATCATCATAGTCAATGCCTTCCTCTTGAGTATAACCCTAGGCTATAAGCCTTGCTTTGTTTCTTATGACAATCCCTCTGTCATCTGCTTTGTTTCTAAAGAGCCACCTTGTGCCAATTACATATTGACCTTCAGGTAGATATACCAGCTTCTATACTTCTTGCTTCTTGAATTGTTGTAGTTCCTCTTGCATGGCTTCTATCCAACTGTTATCTTTGAGTGCTTCAGTAATGTTTTTGGGTACAGTTAAGAATAAGATACAAGAATACAAGCAAATGTTTGCTGTATCAGATTGACTACGAGTCAATCTGGTGTTGAGGTCACCTAGGATGTTTTCTATTGGATGATCTTTGTGAACTCTTGTTTTGGTGATCTAATCAACATGAATTGTTAAATCAAGATTAGTGATTGTCTGATCATGTGATGATTGTTGAGCAAGAGTATTGGGTAATGTGTGATTGTCTGGTTGAGTGATCTCAGTGAATGTTTGTGGGGAATCATGAAAGAAATCTAAGATTTCATCTTCATGATGTGTCTGGTAGTGAATAGTAATCTTCATCCTCATCAACAGTGTGTGGTTGATGTTGTTTTGGTTTGTTGCTTTCTTGTTGTTGGTTGGGTGCAGGAGATAAAGATACTGGTGAGGTTGATGATGTTCCTCTTGATGTGTTTAGTTGGTCGGGTGGAGTTGAAACTGTTGTACTTGAAGGAGTGTTAGTAGATCTCCTTGGAGGATCAGCAGTCAACAGAACATCAATGGGTGCTGGTGGAACCATTGGATACTTATTGTTATCCTTGGTACCTGAAACATCAAAATAAGATGTGTCAAATGAGTTGGTTAAAGCATCAATATCAAACAACCAGCTTGATCCAATGACTTTCTTAGTGAAAGAATGTTCATTAAAAACATCATATGTTGTTTCTTCCACTATATTCAGTCTTGGATGGTATACTCTGTAAGCTTTTGAGCTTCCAGAATATTAAACAAAGAATCCATCATCTGCTTTTGGAGCAAATTTGGATAATTGTTCTCTGGTGTTTAATATTGATACAAAACATCCAAAGGCCTTAAGAAATCCGATATATGGTTTTCTTTTAAACAATAATTCATAAGGTGTTTTGGAAAGTTCTTTAATGATTAATGTTCTATTTTGTATATAGCAAACTGTGTTTATGGCTTCAGCCCAAAAGAATATGGGCAATAGAGAGTCAGCTAGCATGGTTCTAGCTGCTTCTATTAATGTTCTGTTTCTCCGTTCAGCTACTCCATTCTGCTATGGAGTTCTTGCTACGCTGAATTGATGACTTATTCCTTTTCCTACACAAAAAGAAGAAATGTAATCATTTTAAAATTCAGTGCCGTTATCACTTCTTAAAGATTTAAGTTCAAGGTCAAGTTGATTCTCAATCTTTATGATAAAGGATGTAATGATTTGTGTGGTTTCTGTCTTGTGTAGTAGAAAGAAAACCCATGTGAATCTGGAATAATCATCTACTATGACAAGGTAGTATTGCTTCTTTCTTATACTTAGGATGTTTGTTGGGCCAAAAAGGTCCATATGAAGCAATTTGAGTGATGTTTGATTAGAGTTTACCAATTTAGACTTGTGGGACACTCTGTGTTGTTTGCCTTTCAAACATGCTATGTAGTAGTTTGTACAGAAGAATTCTTTTTGTGGTAGACCTATGACTATATCACCTTTAACAAGTTTGTTCATTCTGTTAAAGTTAGAGTGACCCAATCGTCTATGCCATAATTGGGAAACATATTCTATTACTTTTGATAATAAACAAGTTTCAGGGGTTGATGCTGAAACATTGTTCATATCAACAATGTATGTGTTGTTTAGACGGGGAGTTTTCAAAAGGATATGTTCTTCTAGAATCTAAAAACCCGTCTTAAGGATGTAGCAGTTAACAATGTATGAAAACCCGTCTTAAGGATGTAGCAGTTATTGGAGTCGAATAAGGTGGCATATCCCTTGTCACAGATTTGGGATACGCTCAGAAGATTGAACTGAAGATTGGAGCAATAGTTGACATTCTCAAAACTAATCAACCCATTTGTTACAGTTCCTTTGCCAGTTATCTTACCACCTGTTTTATCTCCTCCAAAGGCTACATTGCCTCCGTTTGTTCTTAAAATCCTAAAGGAGGGAACAGTTGCCGTTTATATGTCAGGAGCATCCACTGTCAACATACCATATGTTATCAGGCCTTCTTTGATGTCCCTATAAAATAGAAGAAATCAGTTAGTTGAAGCAACCCAAGCCAAGATGGTCTTGGGTTTTCCATCTTTTCTAACAATGCAAATTTCTTCCAAAACGGCATTGTCTGCTGGTTTTGGAACTCTAAAAACACTAGATTTCCTTTGATTTGTTTTAGCTTTATTTGGGAGAAGTGCTTTGTGCTCTTTTCTTTTATGAGCTAATGTCAGGTGACTGTCTGTTTTAAGACTTATGTCTCCTTGTTGGTTGTTTAAAGTTGTCATAAAATGTTTTATCACTGTTTAAAACAACTTTTTGGTGAGGAGTTTGTCTTGGTGCTCCTCCTTTGTTCTTGTTAGGAACAACTGTCTGTTTCTCAGTTGATTTTTCAACTTGAGGCTGTTTGTTTTGCTTTTTGTTTTTCTTATTGGAAAAACAGTTGGCAGTGATATCGTTATTTCATTCACAAAATGAGCAGTAATTATGAAAATGACATGATTTTGTACTGTGATTATTCATCTTACAGTATTTGCAGTACTTACCATATCTACGCTTTTCAGTGGTGTGTGTGAATTGATCACGCCACTCATAGTATGGCAACTCTGATCTTGATTGTTTATTGATAACTTTATTTTTCAAATTTGATTTTTTATGGGATTTCAAAAGTAACTGACTGTTGTTTTCGCTGAAAGGTTGCTTTGCCTTTCCCTTTGCTTGCCTGTTTGGGAGAGGCAGTGGAAGATACAGCCTTCCTTCCACCGGAACAGATATCAAATCCTTGACTCTGTTTCATTTGTTTGTTTGATGTATCAGCCACACTTGAAACCTTTTGAGTTTTAGTAATTGGCTAATCAGGCTCATCATCTAATAAATCATCCTCATCATCATCTGTTGTTTGTTCATCAAATACATTGTTTTCCCCTTGATAAAAGTCAGTTGATTTGATTGGTTGAAGTGTTGAACTTTTAACAAACTTTATCAAAGGTGATTTTGATGATGATGATGATTGTTTGGAGTCCTCAGTCTTTTCATGAGGATCAAGAGATTCACCTTGTTTATTGGTCATTGAGTCAGGAAGAGGAATATAGTTGTCATTATAAGGTGGATTCACCTGATGATATCCAAGTCCTGATGAGTCCTTAAAAGTTCGTTGCTGAGCAAGAAGTTCTTTGAACTTCTTATTGCTCACCTGAAACTTCTGAAGCTTCACTTCAGTTTCAGCTTGTCGTGATTTTGACTCAGTTAATGAGATAGAGAGTTGCTCAACCTGAGCTGCCAAAGTCAGTTTTTCAGACATTAATTTGTCTAAATCTGTTTGCAATGAAAGTATTTTAGTTGCATATTGTTTATGTTTAGATTTTAAACTTTCATTTAAATTGTTAGTTTCTATAACTTTCTTTGACAGTTTATCAACATGCTCTCTATACCTATTTACCTCATCAATGCATGCTTGGCTATATAGGTTTTCTTTTTCCTCTTTCGGGATTTCTGTTAGTTTGTCTTCAACATCTGCCATAAGGGCATGATTTGAAGATGATGGTATATCAGCCTCATAAAGGCTCCAGTCACACTCTCTATCTTGTTTAATAATCATTGATGAAGATTTTGAATGTTGATTTGGACTGTACTGTGTGATTTGTGGTGGGGTTAGTGCAGCTGGAATGCTGATTGGAGGTAGCACTTGTCTGTTTGAATGATATCCACTGGATGGTTGTGCCTGATGTGTGTTTTTGTCGACTGTGGGCTGTTGACATTCTCTTGAAAAGTGCACATAAAGCTGCCAGTTGTAGCACCTAACTTTGGTTTTATCAAAACCAATTCTTGTCTTTTTGTCCATGTTTAACCCCCGATTTCTTTGTAGAAACCTTTTGGACCTGTATGCTATCACGCCCATGGACCATTGCAGATCTATCTCTTCTACCATATCAGGTGGAAGTTCATCCAAATCCTATTGGATGATCTATGAAGGAGTCAGACTTGCTCCTAGGAATGCTTCAAAACTGGTTGAAAAGGCTGCATATGCTGCCTTTTGTTCTTCACTTTGAAGAATGATGGTGAGAGCATCCATAGGTTTTTCAAGTCTGTGAATGTTTGGTTGTGGCTGTGATTGTTTGTTTGTTGCTGAAGAGTGAGGGTGGTGCTTGCTATAGGGAGTGGCTTCATGAGAAGCATGCACACCAGTCTGCTTAGACTTGTGTTTGGTACTGGGTGTTTCTGAAGATGAGAAGAATAAAGTGTCATTAGAATCCAAGAATTCTTCTTATAAGCCTCTACGTGTCAGATTTGGTTATTGTTCTTGGATTTTTCATCCATTTCCAATGCTTCAATCTTGGCTACTAGTGAGTCAAGGGATAGGGCTTCTAAGTCCAATGTTGCTTTCATGAGAGATACTAACTGAGTCCAACCCTCAGGCAATGTGTGCAACATTTTCTTATTTATTTCAACAATGTCATATTTTAGTCCATAAACTATCATTTCATTGACCAATTGGACGTATCTATGCAAGTGTTGAGGGATGGATTCCCCATGTATGTGATGAAAGGTCTCGTACTGGGTCCTTAGTTTTTCTTTCTTGATTTCCCGTATTTCTTCACTACCTTCACACATAGTGTGAAGAACCTTCTATAATTCGTGTGCTGTTTTGAAATTTTCAACGTGAGTCAAAATTTCAAAAGGCAGTGTCATAGCAAGAATGCTATATGCCTTCATGTCTGTTTTGACCTGTTTCAGGTCATCACTAGCTACACTCTTCAGACTAACTGGCTTTTGGATGTTGTAATCTGGTCCTAATGTCAAGGGAATAAAAGGACCTTCAGTGATAGATGTCCATAGATCAGGATCTTGAAAAATAATCCAATTTCTAAACATTATCTTCCATTAATCTGACTTGTTCTTCAACCTGGGAGGTTTTAATCCACTGTTAGAACCAGTCATATCGTCAGCCATGTATGTTTAAATTTTAACTTAAAAATTTTTAAGTGAAATTTGTTTGTTTAAATTTTAGTCCGTTGCTAAAATTTGATTATCCTAATTGTCTCTAGGATTTGTTTGATATTTGTTAAACCTTTTTAATTGTTTACCAAATAAAGAAAATTAATTAATTAATTAGTTTTCCTATGTAATGTTGTTTTCAATGCCACGGTGACAAGAAAGAAATATTGTGAAAAGAAATGTTTGTCCTTTCTAATTAATGTGTGGTCAACGCAGAAAAAGGTCAAAAACCCTAAAAATAAAAGTTTTGTCTTTTGTGAGTTACTTTTTGGATCAAAAAGTAGCTTTTCGAAAAATTTCAAACAAGAATACTGTTCTTCTTCGTTTCTTCAAATAAACAAACACAATTCCCTTGAATTGTGAATGTATTTTCAGATCAAAAACCTAGGGTTTTTTAGGGTTTTTGGCGACTGAGATAATTTCAACAAAAACAACAATCGGTTTGTTATTTGATGAAGATTAATCGCCTGTTTTGAGTGAAAAACAACTCAAATGTGATGTTTAAATACAATGAACAGATTCAAAGTATTCAACCCAGTGTTTGTTTGATAAAAACTGGATAGAACAATAACCGTATATTGTTTATCCGAAACCCTTAAAAACCGATGAGGTTTTAGTGAGTTTTGTGATGTAAACGTTTGAAAATCATGTATGAATGATGTTTCAAGCTAGAAATTCAAAAACACTTCTTCAAAATTCACAAACCGATTCTGAAATCATGTTTGTTTGCATTTAATGAATGTTATGAGTAGAAGAAGATGAGTTTGAAGATATTGCAGCTTGGAAATGTTTGTTTTGAAGCTAATGAACCACTGATTTCATGTTTGTTGAATGAGAGGATCGAAATCTATGAATGATTGAGCCAAGACTGTGATACCACCTAATGAAATCAGCTTAAACACATGATGAACATGAACATATTCAACATGAATAAAAGGATGATTCCCCCAAGGATCTTTTCAATATCTCTCAAACTTCAACACACTAGAATCATGGTGAGGAAACCCATGATAATAGAGTATGAAATCAGTGTGTGTGTGTGTGTGTGTTTATGTATATGTGGTGTGTGTGTAAAATCACAATCAAAATAAACTGCTTGTTTGTATTGAATTTGCTCAAAAGCTTACAAATGATTAGGATAGCATGCTATTTATAGCCTATACACATAGCTATATACAATTACTGAACTACCCATATGTAAACAAATATTACATAAATAATCCTAAGTCTATAATCTGTCCACTGTGGATGATTAGCTGTCCGCTGTGGATGTTAAGTTGTCCGCTGTGGAAGTCAGATAGCGTGTCCGCTGTGCCGTGGATGTTGTCTGCTATGAACACTTGTGTGTTTGCTTGTATGTTGTCCGCTGTGGAATGTTCAACCGCTATGGATGAACATCCGCTGTGAACACTTGTGTGTGTTTGCTTTGTATGTTGTCCGCTGTGGAATGTTCATCCACTGCAGATGAACATCCGCTGTGAACACTTGTGTGTGTTTGCTTTGTATGTTGTCCGCTGTAGAAATGTTTATCAGCTGTGGACTTAGGCATCTGCTATGTGTGTTGATCATCCGTTGTGGGCACTTGGACTTGATCTTCATCCGCTGCATCTTCTTGTACATCCGCTGTGGGCAGTTATTCATCCGCTGCCGACACTTGGTCAAAATTTCTTTTATCTACAATTCTGAAAAAGAAATTTAAACAAATATTAGTGTTTGTTATGAATGATAATGATGCTAATGTGTTAGTAAATGATTGTTTGAATGCTAGAACACATTATGTTTGATATATGTCTGATATGGCAAGCATCATACTTTTATGCATTAATTCTTAATGCACTTGTTGAGTCCAACATTCCTCTAACCAGTTTGTTCATAGTTTTAACATTTACATATCCAAGACAACGATGCCATAACAAAGTATCGCTTTCCAAGGCCTTAGATAACAAACATGACGCAGTTACAAAAGAATGTGTACCATTCATGTCTAGTTAATACGTGTCGTCGTCTCTCGAAGTTCTTAATAAAATCCATTCATCAGGAATTACAAAGCCAGGTTTTAGAATAAGACATTCTTTATCAGTGAAATCTGTTGAATACTTTTTGTCACAAATTTATGGGACACTAAGCAGATTATGTTTTAGTTCCTCTATAAAATTGACATCTTCAAAACTTAACACCATTTGTCACTGTACCTTTCTTTGTAATTTTACCTCCTTTGTCTCCTGCAAAGATAAAATATCCTCCGTTGTATGGTTTTATGTTGTTTAACAGAGATATATTACCAGTCATGTGTCTTGAACAACCACTATCTACATGCCAAACACTGTTGATAGCTTGTCTTGGTTGTTTCTGCACAATTGAACAAGTTTATTCATTTTAGGAACCCAAGCCATGGTTGACTTGAGCTCTTTGTTTTCATCTATATATGATACATTTTGCAATATCATATCTCTTTTGTCATCAAAAACACATTTATCAACAACAATAGGCTCAGGAGATTTGTCTTTAACTTTCCATCTTTGAACCTTTTTGATCGGTGGTGTGGTGGAATTGTTATCATCAACTTGTACTGATTTTACTGTTGACTTTTCGTTGTTTAAATCAATATTGTTTTTAGCAAGAGAATTTGACTTATTTAAGTTTCTTTTCAAATTTTCATTTACAAAGAAACGTTTTCTATTGTTTGAAATTGAATTATGAAATCTCTATTTGCTTGTCAGTTGATGTTGATGATGACAATTTCTAGCCTTGTGATTTGGCTTTCCACACACGTAACAACATATTTTATGATATGTATTTGATGCTTGTATGTTTTGCACGAACTGTTTTGGATAACTTCCATAGTTATCATAGAATCTGGCCTTAGTATGTCCTTCGCCTTTTGATTCTTTAACAGTCTCTCTTTTCTTTTTCTCGTTATGAATTGTTCGAAATGATTCCAGAGGAAATGAGGTATTGGTCCTAGCTTTTAGATTCACTACTGATGCTGATGTAGCATGATTTGTGACTTTATCCTTATGAATCATTTGTACTTGAGTAGGACCATTGTCTTTCAAACCTGCTCTACAAACATCTTGTTTCACAGATTTAGCAATAATAGAAGATTTATTTTTGAAGAAACTAGCATTGGTTTCTTTAAAAATATGATCCTCCTTATCAATGTTGCCTATAGAAACAAATCTGTTCTTGAAATCAGTTTTCAAGTCAGATATGGATGTTGTGACATGTTTACTTTCTTTGTTCTTAAAGTTTATTTTTGATTCCCTTTTCTTTTCTTTATTTGACATTTTTGAACAGACATTTGAATCAATAAAAACTACACATCTTTCATTTATGACAGATGATGATTTACAAGATTGTTTTTCATTACAAATCTTATTTTCCTTAAAGTCTATTTCATCATCGCTCTTCCACTCTTCAACCAACCCTTCTATCTTCACACTTTCTGCAAAAAATTGTCATGATTAATATTAATTTCAGTTTTTGTGACGGGGTCAACAGTTAGTGAAACATTGACTGAAGGTGTGAAGTCTGTGTTTGGTTAAAAACCTAATCCATAGGTCTCTTCATCAGGAGTTGTAATTGACGAAGACAAAGATGTATAATCTTGATTAATAGGTGGTGCAATGTTAGTATAACCAACTCCACTTTTACCACCATTAATTTTCTGTGTCATCTGAGACTTGATTATACCTTCAACCATGTTCGATGAAAGCTCAAATTTTTAACAACCAATTTAGCAGACATGAGTTCAGTGTTGAGTTTGTTAATTTCTAAAGATAGTTCATCATTACGTGTTGTCAAATCTTTTATATTACACTCTTTATCATGAAGATTTAGTTTTGATTGGTAAATTGATTTGTTTAAACCATCTATCTTTTGTTTAAAAATTTTCTCATCAGATTTATATTTATGAGCTTGATATTGAAGTTTTTCAAATTCCAAGATCAAGCGTTCGTTGTGAACTCTATATCTATTTACCTTTTCTATGCAATTATCAGAACAAAAATTAGAATGTACCTCTTTAGTTTCTTCTTGTTTCTTTGTCTCTTCAGGCATAACTTGTACCATTTAGCACCGTCTTCTCTTCTGCTTTGATTGCTGGAGTGTTCTTAACAGCATTTTTCTTGTCATCACATGCAGATGCTAGAGTGAACTCAACAGCATTAACAGATTCTTCAATTTTGACTGGAGTGTTCTCAACAGTCTTTTCTTTCATCTCAACTTCCTTCTCATTGACCTTGGTTGAATAAGCTGGAGTCAACTCAATAGCTGTTTTCTTTACTTCTTCAACATTCACGTTCAAACTTTCAACCTTCTTCACTTCCACTTTCTCAAACACTCCTTCTAGCAACTCTACAGACACAAACTCAGCCAACACATTCTCTTCAACTTGATCTTCATCACTTTGAATTTCTGCTAACAAAGCAGTAGATAGCTTCATATCTAATACCTCCATCTGGTCAAACCAATCATACTCTCCTTCAGTCTGAGATACCAGTGCTTTGTTATTAGAGGTACTAGCCTTATCACCTTTAGTTTCAACCTCCACCATGACCATATTCTTTCCATTATCAGCTTGAATAGACCTTCCCTCAGTGCATTCTCTAGCAAAGTGACCAAGTTTGTCACAGTTGTAACATCTCAAGTTTGATTTATCAAACTCGATTTTGCTAGAGTTGTTAAGACCAAAAACTTTCCTCCCAGTTCTTCTTGCAAAATTCTTGGCACGATACACCACTATGGCCATCTGATATTTGATGTCATTTTCTTCTACATCATCTGGGTTGACTTGTTTCAAATCATCAACCATGATGTTGGGTTTATTGAGTCTTCCATCAAAGAAAGCTTCAAGTGTTCATGAATGAGGTAAAAAGAGCAAGGGGTTCTTCTGCAATCTGAATTGTCTGCTTGTTAGGTTGAGAATTGACAACAAATGCTTGTTGTACAGGTTGAGATGATTGACTTTGAGGATAGGATGGGATAAATGGTTAAACTTTAGGCAATGATTTATCCTTGACAGTTGAATAACCTGACGCTAATTGTTGCTGTTGCTGACACAACTAGGAGTAGCTGACATAGTAATTCGGATTACTAGCCATTTTGGTATACAAAGTAGATGCTTCAGCTCCCATTGTGTTGATATAATTGGCAGCCATTTGTTTGTCATCCATGTCATAGGACTGGATTGACGAGATTAGATCGCTCAGGGATAGGGTAAACAAATCTTTGGTTCTCTTGATAGTAGTGCAGTTGTTGTTCCAGCTATACGGTAGTGAGTTCAACAACTTCTTGTTCACTGAAATGTTCTCCAGTGTAATTCCTGCACTCTTCATTTTGGTTATGAGTTTGACAAACCTGCTTCCAAAGTTTCACCAAGAATATGATTGAACATATTGAACTCTTAGTTAAGCATGTCTTTCCTACTTTCCCGCATGTCTTTGTTTCCCATTATCTGCTCTTCCATAGCATCCCATAAATCTTTTGCCTTCCTGAAGTCCTTGAATTTCTGGGCTATCTCAGTTGTAAGCACCATGGTGATGGCAGCATACGCTTTGTCATCAAGCTCTAAATTTTTCATGTCTTCCTCATCCCATAGATGCTCAGGCTTCGGCACTAAGTCTCCCTTGTCATTAGTGTAAATTGGAATGTACGGACCCTGTTTAATAGATCTTATCATCCTGGGTTCTATGTAGATGACATGGTTCTCAAAGCGATAGACCCAATCCGGATAGTCTTCCTCGCTGAGAAGTCGGGACGCTTCGTGCTTGTTCCGATCTCATTGTCGAGATTGAGTGTAGTAGTAATGTGCTTCAGATTTGCCATCTTTCAGAATTTGAGATCAACTTAAAAAAATTCTTCAAACTTGAAGTTTTCGTGCGAATACCCAAGTTCTCGCCGAAATTTAACAAACTTTTCACGCGCGAAAGGAATCTTTTTGTAACAAACTTCTGCGAAAACTAATACTTCTCGCGCGAATACCAACTTTTCGCACAGAATCACCAACTTTTCGCTTGATCCATATGTGCAATTTCTAAGATTTTCAGCTTCAATTTTTCACCAAATTGATAAAAGTTTGATTAATTAAACGTTCAATTAGTGATTTAGGTTCAATTAAGATCCTAATTGTCTCTAATTGATTCAATCAAGCTTGATTAAGGTCAAACACATCTTCAAAATCTTCAAATGCCGAGATTATTAGTTTCACCATCTTCAAAAATTATCAAAGTTTGTAGAAATCAAGTAGATCTTCAAGAATAAGGTTCAAGAACACTCCAAAAGTCTCACTTCAATCTTCAAATCAATCGATCTAGAGCAACAAGGCTCTGATACAAATTGTAAGGATCATTACAATATGTAGATCGATCTCATAATGAAAACACGGAATATTGACATTACGGTTAAGATTGAATCAATTGATGAACATGAACACAAGATGTAAATAACTTCGAGTAGTATTGCTCTCTGATTTAACTACAAATTACAGTAAGTGCAAAATCAGGAAATGAACAAAAATCTTACTAATTACATTACAAAACTCCTATTTATACTAAACTAAGAGTTCTCGCGCGAGTCACTAGTTCTTGCGCGACTTGATGTTGTCGCGCGAGAAGCAGTTTTCGCGCGGTAACTTGACTTCTCGCATGGCTTGATCTTCTTATCTTGATTTGATTTCCCGAGCCTCTAGGTTCAACCTCTACAATCTCCCCCTAGGCTTGGTAAATCAATGCTTTTAGAAGTCAACATAATCAACCTGATAGCTGCCTCCATAAGCATACATCTTGTTATTCAAGGCCTTCATGATCATCCAACCGAACTGTGCTGCTATGAAATGTATAGATTCATCAGCTGCAATTGGCCAAGCCTGCAACTTCATCAAATCTTCCTTTCCAAATTTGAGCAAATTCATAGGGTCGATGACAAAGTATTCCTTATCTTCACACTTTATCAACGCATGACCCGTCTCTTTTTCACAACTCCACCCCTTAAGCTTTGGCAAGCTGTTAATAGGCATGGGAGTGTGAATGGGATCTTCTTCGCATACCTCGGATGTCTATAAACCCTTATCTTCATAGGCTTGTTAGTGTTTGGATCAATCTGAGTCTCATCTTCAATGACTTTAGATTTAGCAGTTTTGAAGTTTTTGAAGTTGGTTTTGCTTGGTTTCCAAATCATATTTCTATTCCAATTGGCTTTGCTATAGTTGCTAAGGTTAATAAATGGAGCACGACCCATGGCATATAAATCTGATGCTTGTAGAGTATGAAATTCATGTTCGTCTTGGAAATACTCAATAGCTCCACCCTTTCTCTTCACTATATACATCTTCTTCTCTTCATCGTAAGCCCAGCTGATAATAGGTATCGAGTTCCCAATCTTGTGAAAGGTTTGGAATGCCTCAGCATGTGAATATAAGTCGGTGGAGGAGGAACTGCAACAGTTAAGTTCCCAACCTGACGCACAGCACTTTGACCTGTAACATTGGCTGTCTCATCAGTTGCTTGTGAAATGCTTGACTCTCCTACGATCTCTCCCTCTTCAATCAAAGTGTCTGAAAACAAGTCTTTAAGACTGTTTCCAAATTTGTCTGTGTACTCTATTCCTTCTTCTAAATCATCAAAATCCCCAAACTATTCTTCTTTCTCCTTAGCAATGATTTTTTGCTGGAATGTATAAAATTCTCTTTCATAGGCAGCTTCTGTAGCAGGGTCTAATGGTGTGTACTCAACTGTATCATCGGGACTTGGTCCGGAGACATTTTCAGTACCCGATGATCCAGCAGTACCTATAACTGCACCCATATCTCCTCTTTGACCATTATCATCATTATTTCCATCATCATCACCCTCATCAATATCACCATCACCACCTTCATCCTCATCACCATCATCACTTGAATCATAATCTATCAAGTCTAAGACATCATCTTCATCTACTGGGTTAGGAATGGGCATCATATGTTCAGGCTCCACAAATGCCTCTCCAGTATAAACTACAGGTTGATCCTTAGTAGTCATATGAATATCAGTGATTGGTGACTCTCGATCAACATCAGCAGTCTCTATTGTCTTTTCTTGAACAATAGGATCAACAGGATGCTCTATAGTAGTAATAGGATCTTCAACAGGTTCAGGACCAGCAGGTTGATGTCCACTACTTTCTCTAACTTTTGTGGTCTGTTGTGTAAACTGAAAAGATACATGAGAAGTGAGATCTCTCAGATTCTGCTCTAGGATCTGAACATAGCTGAAAATGAATGTTTGCTGATGTTCAAGACCCTTGATCCTTTCATCCTTCTCAATCAATTGCCTCTGCAATTTATTAATCATCTGAGTCTTCTCCAACATTTCTCTCTCCAAATTACGTACATGTTCATCAAGTGTAGCCTCACTTACTGTGACTAGAGTCTCAGTAACAGTAGCATATTCCTCAATTGGCTCAGTGGTCACGGGGGTCTGATGTTTTATCAACACGCCACGTCCTCTACCCCTACCACGAGGACCATCACCTGCCCTTCTAGCCATCCTCTTTCATATGGATAACTATATGAAATAAGTATTTCCAAAATGATGGAAGATACTTCTTCTTAAAAGATGGATATCTATGATCATATCACATCCACTTAAGGCAGTCTCTTACTACGTCATCGTCTATCTTCACTGGTGAGTTGGGTTGATCTTCAAGCAATAACACACTGTATCACTTCAGCTGTGACAACAACCCTCTTCCCTTTCACAGTTGCGGAAATACAGGGTTCACCATCCTGATCAATCTCATGAACTGCTGTCTCCCAAAACTAATCGATAACATCAGTGAAAATAGTGGGATTAGCCAAAATGGCATAATAAATCCGAGACGACTTCAAACCCATCAATAAGTGATCTAAACAGGGCTTTGTCATTTGGTATATCTCCCAGATACGCCACAGCATTATGGTTTTTTTATTAAAAACGAATGGACGTGCCATCTGAAACATAGAACAAACTTAATAAGAACAAAAATATTTCAAACATGAAACAAAAATTCAAATTAAAAACAGAAATTCATACTTAGAAATTTTTTTGAAAAAATGGAACTTCTCGCATTAGATGAACTTTTTGCATGCGACAAGTTTAATTTTCCTTTAAAAATTTTCAACTTTTTTTTTTCAAATTTTTCAAAAAAATTAATGAACCTTTAAGCCATTTGATTTGTTATGAAAATGATTATGTTTAACTAAGTATTTACAATTATTCTAACACCCTTAATTATGTAAAAGATATAAAATTAAAACAAGTAGAAAAACATATGTAAACAAACAATATTGACTAACTAATTATTTACTTAACTATTTTGATAAATTTTCAAATGCAGGATCATATTTCTTAGAAATCGATCATTACCATCATCCAGCTTTATTATAAATGGAACTTGTTATGTTGATTGTCAATATATTGTGACCAGTTTAAACTTAAACTTCAAGTTTACTTAGACACATAAGCTGTGATATTTATCATGTTTTGGTTAAATTATATGTCTTTAATGTGTCCCACAATCAAAAATCCTGTAGAACCTTATCCAACTTCAAGACACTTTCGAGATTTCAAGTCACCTCAATTTGACTTAAACCTTTCACTTCTAATCAGCCTTTTCAGAATGAATTTTCTAATATAATATCTATTGTGAGCATAACTAGCCTAAGAAACATTTCTAAACATAGAATATTAACAAGTTTTAGGACTTATTAACAGCCAGTCGGACTTATGTTTTTGCCCTCGTAAGACGTTTAGGACTTACATGCCAAGTCGGACTTACATGCCCCATCTTTTGATTTTGCCTCCTATGTCAGAACATATTCTCAAAAAGAAAAATATTTATCATATAGTATGTATGTCTATGACATATCTTTTATTAATGTGCTCATTGGCATCTTTTATTCTTATATGGCCTTTTGGCTTCTTTTTGCTCCTTTTGTTTGTTTTTCTCCTTTTTATTTTGTTTTCATTTGTATATCTATTTTTGTATTTTGATTTTTACATATATATACAATATCTAAAGGAAACTGGATCAGAAAGTAACTGTCTTGAGTATGACCAGACTATAACTCTCAATCTGTTTTAGCATGAAATCAGAGTTACCACAAAACCTTGATGTGTTACCCATTTTAATCATAGATAGTTACTTTCAGTGCATCACAGAACATATTGCTTTTCATTCTTGAATGTCCAGCCTATCAACATATCAAACATAATCCAAGTCAATTTCTTTTAAGCCTTAGGATGCAACGAATCAAAATCAAGAAATGTACTATCATTTCCTGTAAACTCTTGAAAATTTAATTTTCTCAATTTTTGAAAACCAAAATCTTTTTGTACTCAAACTATTTACTCCCCCTAAGAACAAAATCTTTTTAAGTATTTTCAAATTTTCTTCCCCTAAAATTGTGAATATCTAAACAGAAAATAACAATTTTAACAAAAATAAAGAAAAATATTTTGTAAAGGTTGTAAGAATAAGCCTTAACCAAAGTTAATCATGCCTAAAGATTTAACTAAAAAATCATATCTGGAATGATCAAACGCCTTAGTAAACAAATCAGCAATGTTGTCATCTGTGGAAATTGATTCCAAATGGATAAGTTTGCGTTCAAAGCAGTCACGAATGAAATGCATGCGGATGTCAATCTGTTTTGTCTTTGAATGCTGAATTGGATTCTTCACAATGTTTAAAACTGCAGTATTATCATAAAAAATTTTAGTATCATAAATGTTTAGGCCATAATCAAGGAGTTATTGTTGAATCCAAACGATTTATAAACAACAACTTGATGCAGCCACATATTCAGCCTCTATAGTGGATGTGGATACTGTCTGCTATTTCTTGCACTACTATGAAATCAACCTATTGCCAAGAAATTAACAACCTCCAGCAGTAGATTTCCTATCCAAGTTACATCCTGCATAATCACTGTCAGTATAAGCAAATACATTGAAATCAGAATTTTTAGGATACCAAAGGCCGAGTGTTGGTTGGCCTTTGAGATACTTAAAAATCCTTTTGATAGCTTTCATGTGAGATTCCTTTGGATTACTTTGATAATGTGCACACTGACAAATAGGAAACATGATGTCCGGTCTGCTTGTAGTGAGATACATCAGAGATCCGATCATTGATCGATACATGTGTTGATCAACATCTTCTCCCGTGAGATCTGGAGTCAACGTAGGACGAGAAGACATAGGAGTAGGAGCTGTCTTGGAGTCTTAGAATTTGTATTTGTCTAGGATACTATGAATATACTTTTCTTGATGTATCAGTATTCCCTTATCATCTTGTTTAACTTGAATGCCCAAGAAAAACATCGTTTCTCCAAGAGAACTCATCTCAAATTTCTTCTTCATGACTACTTCAAATTCCTTGCACAAATCATCATTGGTAGATCAGAAGAAAATATCATCAACGTAAACTTGAACAAGAATAAGATCATCACCAGTCTTTCATATGAATAAAGTTTGATCAATTACACCTTATGTATAACCATTTGCAAGCAAATGTTCAGTGAGAGTGGCATACCAAGCTTGAGGTGCTTGGTGTAAGCCATAAAGTCCTTTGTCTAACTTGTAAACATAGTCAGGATGATCTGGATCTTCAAAACCTGGTGGTTGATAGACATAGGTTTCTTCTTTCATTTCACCATACAAGAAAGCATTTTTAACATCCATTTGATATACTGTGAAGTTCTTGTATGAAGCATATGCCAGAAAAATTCGTATAGCTTCTAGTCTTGCAAAAGAAGCGTATACTTCTTCATACTCAAGCCCTTCAATTTGATAGAATGCTTGAACAACAAGTCTAGTCTTGTTGTGAACAATCACATCTTTTTCATCCGTCTTGTTCTTAAAAATCCATTTCGTACCGATTGGCAACTTACCCTTTGGTAATTCACACAGATGCCATACATTCAGCTTCTTGAATTGCATCAGTTCGTCCTGCATAGCCTCTACCTAACTATTTTCTTTTAATATGATTTCAATATTCTTTGGCACAACTTATGATAGAAAACATGAGTACAAACATGTATTTATCGCTCTTGATTGACTTCGAGTTTGGATACCTTGTGTTAATGGACCAATGATTGCATCTGTTGGATGGTCTCTATGAATTCTCAACTGTGGAATAGCATCTTCAAAGATAACTTCATCTAAGTTAGACATGTGTCCAACTGGTTCGTCAGGTTGATAAACAATATCTTCATCTTGAATATCATTGTTGACAGAAAGATCTTCAAATGGTACTTGTATTGTATCAATTAGGTCAACTTGAGTAGAAGAGGAACTCTGATCAGAAACTTGTGAAGCTTGTTCAACAATTGGATTATCATGATGTAAATCCATTTCAGAAACAGATGTTGGAATAGCTGCAACACTTGAAGAATAAGGTATATCTAAAGATATTCCTTTTGCTTGAGGAGTCATAGATCCAATATCATCAGCAAAGATATCTGTAATTGAGGATGTCAAAGGTAGATTAGCAATAGAAACATTAGATGGTCGACTAAATGTTTCAACTAAAGAAGCATAATCATAAACCCATGAAGGTGTAGAACCTGCATCTGTTTTGTTAGATTCATGCCAATCAATATCAAATGACTCAATTATTTGTTTTGATCTTTTATTATAAACCCTATATGCTACTTTGTTGGCTGAATATTCAACAAAATAACATTCATTAGCTTTTTCATCAAATTTTAATTTAGACTCAGATGTGTTTAACAAAGTACAACAACATCCAAATGTTTTGAAATATTTGACTTTGGGTTTATGTTTGAAAAAGATTTCATAAAGAGTCATATTTTGTTGTTTATTGATTAACACATGATTCTAAACATAACATGCAGTGTTAACAGCTTTAGCCCAAAAGAATGACGGTAATTTAGCTGCTAATAACATAGTTTTGGCAGCTTCAATTAATGTTCTGTTTCTTCTTTCTGCAACTCCATTTTGTTGTGGAGTTCCTGCAGAACTAAATTGTCTTGCTATCCCATTTGAATCATAGAATTCATTCAATGTACGATTGTAAAATTCTGTTTCATTATCACTTCGTATGCATTTGATTAGTTTGTCCATCTAATTTTCCACTAGTGTCATGAATTTTATCAGCAAATGAGGTGTCTCATCTTTGGTTGCTAAGAAGAAAACCCTTGTAAATCTAGAAAAATAATTAGTAATAACTAAACAATATGCATGACGTTCCAAACTCAAAATACTAACAGGACTAAATAAATCCATGTGTAACAATTGAAGAATAGAGTCAATTTTGGTATGAGCAATTGGTGTATGAGGAAGTTTGTGTTGTTTGCCTTTTGAACATGACAGACAATGTTCTATTAGTTGAAATTCTTTCAAAGGTAGTCCAATAACATGATTTCCTTAATGAAATCAGCTTAAAATCATGATGAACATAAACATATTCAACATGAATAAAAGGTTGATTCCCCCAAGGATCTTTTCAATATCTCTCAAACATCAACACAATAGAATCATGGTACGGAAACCCATGATAATAGAGTATGAAATCAGTGTGTATGTGTGTGTTTGTGTGTGTGTGGTGTGTGTGCAAAAGCACAATCAAAATAAACTGCTTGTTTGTATTGAATTCGTTCAAAAGCTTACAAAGGATTAGGGTAGCATGCTATTTATAGCCTATACACATAGCTATATACAATTACTGAACTACCCTTATGTAAACGAATATTACATAAATAATCCTATGTCTATAATCTATCCACTGTGGATTATTAGCTGTCCGCTGTGGATGTTAAGCTGTCCGCTGTGGAAGTCAGATAGCATGTTCGTTGTGCAGTGGATGTTGTCCGCTGTGAACACTTGTGTGTTTGCTTGTATGTTGTCCACTGTGGAATGTTCATCCGCTGTGGATGAACATCCACTATGAACACTTGTGTGTGTTTGCTTTGTATGTTGTCCGATGTGGAATGTTCATCCGCTGTGGATGAACATCCGCTGTGAACACTTGTGTGTGTTTGCTTTGTATGCTATCCGCTATGGAAATATTCATCAGCTGTGGACTTAGGCATCCGCTATGTGTGTTGATCATCCGCTGTGGGCACTTGGACTTGATCTTCATCCGCTGCATCTTCTTGTACATCCGCTGTGGGCAGTTATTCATCCGTTGCCGACACTTGGTCAAAATTTCTTTTATCTACAATTCTGAAAAAGAAATTTAAACAAATATTAATGTTTGTTATGAATGATAATGATGCTAATGTGTTAGTAAATGATTGTTTGAATGTTAGAACACATTATGTTTGATATATGTCTGATATGGCAAGCATCATACTTTTATGCATTAATTCTTAATGCACTTGTTGAGTCCAACAATACTCCCCCTAAGTATGATGTTGCCAACTTTTTATGTTTGCGTGTTACTGTTTTGTTTGTTAGAAACAATGTGTGTGTGTGTGTGTTATCTCTTAAACTGTTTGATTGCATGATTTTATGTTATTGAAATGGTTTGTTTGTTCATAGCGGATGAACATTTGTTCATGCGTTGTGGATCCTTGAAACATTTGATTGTTTGTTCACAGTGGATGAACATTTGTTCATGCGCTGTGGACACATGGATTTGATGTGAATATTTACAGCGTATGATTACCTGTGTGCATACACTGTATACACTTACACTATTTCTACAACGGATGACTTATGTTAGTCATGCACTGTTGAATGGCACTGTATTCACAACAGATGCCTTACCAACATCATGCGCTGTGAACACTTGTGTGTTCATAAGTGCATAGCAAATGTTTGTTTGTTTAGTCCGCGATATACACTTGGTGAATTTTGCATGTTATGATGATTACTATAGCTACAGCAGATGTATGTTTGTGTGTCCGCTGTGACAACAGTTTTTCAAAAATTTCAGATTTTTGTTTGTTTTGAACTAATGTCTTCCGAAGCATATGTTTGATAAAATTTTCTTCCGAAAGAACATTTGTTTGATGAAACTTGTTTAAATCAAAATTTTTGTTTAAATCTTTGATTTAAGATGTATGTTAAAATATTGAATTTTAACATATTCAATATATGAATGATAAGATATCACTCACAAGCAATATTATGCGATAAAATAAACAATTGTATGTGTGTCAAACTGCTGTGTTTGGGTGTTGGCTTGACTTGGCTTTGTTTAAAACTCAAAATTTAGAAAATTTCAAATTTTAAAATGTATGAATATGCACAATTCTGCTGCCTTTGATATTTCCATGTTTAATTTCTCCCCCTAAATTTTTGCATAGTTATAAAAATCTTTTACAAAATGACAAAAATTTGAATGTATTTGAGTGGAAATTAACAAAGTCTAATTGATTGCTTGCTTGATAAAAGTTAGAAAGATAATACCTTATCTAACTAATAAATGAATGATTTTTATGTTTGAACATGAATCTTTTGCACATACCATGAGATCATACTAGTCTACATTTCTTACTAAGTTGTTTGTATGGTTTTAAGAATAGACATAGACAAGTACAATGTTGATTGTGGATATTATGATCCACTTAAACTCAAGCATGGTATTAATGATTGATTGAAACAGTGAGTGATTATCATGTTTTGAGTTGATTGACATGAGTTGTATGTACCCCACATTTGATTGTATGATTGGTACAACCTTCCTTAAGATATGCTAGAAAGCACTTTCAATACTTAAAACCTAGCTACGTAGGAGTATAAATGCTCAATTTGATCCATGTTGTTTGATCCTCATTGGGATTCTTTTTCACTTCACTTTGGAAGGTGATCCTCTTTGGGATTTTTTTGATTCATTCACAAGGAATGTAGTCTAAAGACTTTATTGATTTTTCATCCAAACTGGATGTGTTCCTCTTTGGAAATCTTTTTGGATCATGATATAGGTCATTCAGGTCTGTGCTTAGCACAACAAAGAATGCCTAGGTGTACTCTAGGTCTATGATTATCATAATAGAGGAGACACTAGTATGATTGAGCAATTTATAAACTGTTTCACTTGGTGCATTGTAGTTACTTTAAAAGCAACCTATATTAGATAGATTGATACTCGCCATAAACCAAGATATGTTGTTGACCACATAATCATGAGAATTTAGTTCTTCACTGTTGTATGTGATGTTAGGTGTCCCATTCTGAGCCTATCCATATATCAAACAAAGTACTGTCAGTCTTTATTAGTGGAAAAAGACTCAAGTGAAGAATTAAGCTAGTTTACTATCATTTCTCATGAGATGTATGTGTGATTCAATATTAAAAATGAATGATTTGCATGATTTCTTGATTTTGAAAAAGGTAAGTTTGGTGTTAATCTTAGACTTTGACAAAATCAAGCATGTTTGATTTTAATGTTTTGAAAAAACATTAATTTGTTGATTCATAGTTGATCATACCAAGTGACTGAACCAAAAATTCAAATCTTGTTGAGTCAAATGGTTTTGTAAAGAGGTCAGCCAATTGATTGTCTATATGGACCTTGATCAACTTGATCAGACCCTTTTCTGAGCAATCTCTCAGAAAGTGATATCTGATCTCTATGTGTTTTGTTTTTAAATGTTGAATAGGATTGTCAGTGATAAACATGGCTGCAGAATTGTCAATGTGTATGGGTGTTTTAAGAAAATTAAAGCCATAGTGAAGCATTTGGTTTTGAATCTATAACACTTGAGAACATCATGCAGAAGCAGCTATGTATTCTGCTTTGGCTGTTGACACAGAGACATTGGTTTGTTTCTTGCACTGCCAAGAGATCAATCTTGATCCAAGAAATTGACAGCCTCCACTGGTGGATTTCCTGTTGTTGTTGCATCCCCCATAACCACTGTCTGTGTACGCATATAAAGAGAAATCTCCATCTTTGGGATACAACAAACCAAGTGCTGGTTCGCCTTTTAAGTATCTAAAGATTCTTTTCACTGTATTAATGTGTGATTCTTTGGGATCTGCTTGATATCTTCCACACATTCATACTGTATACATGATATCTAGTCTGTTTGTTGTAAGGTACATCAGTGAACTTATCACAGATTTGTAAAGTTTCTGGTCAACTGACGTTCCTTCTGGATCTGATCCAAACTTCAATCTAGTTGCGAATGGTGTTTTACTTGATGAAAATTCCTTCTGCTGATTGATGAACTTGTAGACCTAGAAAGAATGTAAGTTCCCCTATTGAGCTTATTTGGAATTTGGATTGCATAAGAGTTTCAAACTCTTTGCAAAGCTGTGTGTTTGTGGAGCCAAATATTATGTCATCCACATAGACTTGCACTACTAACAAGTCTTGTTCTTTTCTTTTTAAGAACAATGTTTGGTCAATTTTCCCACGGGAGTATCCACTCTGTAGTAGAAACTTTGATAAAGTTTCATACCACTTCCTGGGTGCTTGATGAAGACCATACAAAGCTTTATCTAACTTGTAGACTCTGTGAGGAAATTCTGGGTCTTCAATCCTGGTGGTTGAGCAACATATACCTCTTCATCTATCTGACCATAAAGGAATGCACATTTGACGTCCATTTGGTAGACAGTAAACTTCTGTGATGAGGCATAAGCAAGGAATACGCGGATGGCTTCTAGTCTTGCTACGGGAGCAAAGATATCATCATAGTCAATGCCTTCCTCTTGAGTATAACCCTAGGCTATAAGCCTTGCTTTGTTTATTATGACAATCCCTCTGTCATCTGCTTTGTTTCTAAAGAGCCACCTTGTGCCAATTACATATTGACCTTCAGGTAGATATACCAGCTTCCATACTTCTTGCTTCTTGAATTGTTGTAGTTCCTCTTGCATGGCTTCTATCCAACTGTTATCTTTGAGTGCTTTAGTAATGTTTTTGGGTACAGTTAAGAATAAGATACAAGAATACAAGCAAATGTTTGCTGTATCAGATTGACTACGAGTCAATCTGGTGTTGAGGTCACCTAGGATGTTTTCTATTGGATGATCTTTGTGAACTCTTGTTTTGGTGATCTAATCAACATGAATTGTTAAATCAAGATTAGTGATTGTCTGATCATGTGATGATTGTTGAGCAAGAGTATTGGGTAATGTGTGATTGTCTGGTTGAGTGATCTCAGTGAATGTTTGTGGGGAATCATGAAAGAAATCTAAGATTTCATCTTCATGATGTGTCTGGTAGTGAATAGTAATCTTCATCCTCATCAACAGTGTGTGGTTGATGTTGTTTTGGTTTGTTGCTTTCTTGTGGTTGGTTGGGTGCAGGAGATAAAGATACTGGTGAGGTTGATGATGTTCCTCTTGATGTGTTTAGTTGGTCGGGTGGAGTTGAAACTGTTGTACTTGAAGGAGTGTTAGTAGATCTCCTTGGAGGATCAGCAGTCAACAGAACATCAATGGGTGCTGGTGGAACCATTGGATACTTATTGTTATCCTTGGTACCTGAAACATCAAAATAAGATGTGTCAAATGAGTTGGTTAAAGCATCAATATCAAACAACCAGCTTGATCCAATGACTTTCTTAGTGAAAGAATGTTCATTAAAAACATCATATGTTGTTTCTTCCACTATATTCAGTCTTGGATGGTATACTCTGTAAGCTTTTGAGCTTCCAGAATATCAAACAAAGAATCCATCATCTGCTTTTGGAGCAAATTTGGATAATTGTTCTCTGGTGTTTAATATTGATACAGAACATCCAAAGGCCTTAAGAAATCCGATATATGGTTTTCTTTTAAACAATAATTCATAAGGTGTTTTGGAAAGTTCTTTAATGATTAATGTTCTATTTTGTATATAGCAAACTGTGTTTATGGCTCCAGCCCAAAAGAATATGGGCAATAGAGAGTCAGCTAGCATGGTTCTAGCTGCTTCTATTAATGTTCTGTTTCTCCGTTCAGCTACTCCATTCTGCTATGGAGTTCTTGCTACGCTGAATTGATGACTTATTCCTTTTCCTACACAAAAAGAAGAAATGTAGTCATTTTAAAATTCAGTGCCGTTATCACTTCTTAAAGATTTAAGTTCAAGGTCAAGTTGATTCTCAATCTTTATGATAAAGGATGTAATGATTTGTGTGGTTTCTGTCTTGTGTAGTAGAAAGAAAACCCATGTGAATCTGGAATAATCATCTACTATGACAAGGTAGTATTGCTTCTTTCTTATACTTAGGATGTTTGTTGGGCCAAAAAGGTCCATATGAAGCAATTTGAGTGATGTTTGATTAGAGTTTACCAATTTAGACTTGTGGGACACTCTGTGGTGTTTGCCTTTCAAACATGCTATGTAGTGGTTTGTACAGAAGAATTCTTTTTGTGGTAGACCTATGACTATATCACCTTTAACAAGTTTGTTCATTCTGTTAAAGTTAGAGTGACCCAATCGTCTATGCCATAATTGGGAAACATATTCTATTGCTTTTGATAATAAACAAGTTTCAGGGGTTGATGCTGAAACATTGTTCATATCAACAATGTATGTGTTGTTTAGACGGGGAGTTTTCAAAAGGATATGTTCTTCTAGAATCTAAAAACCCGTCTTAAGGATGTAGCAGTTAACAATGTATGAAAACCCGTCTTAAGGATGTAGCAGTTATTGGAGTCGAATAAGGTGGCATATCCCTTGTCACAGATTTGGGATACGCTCAGAAGATTGAACTGAAGATTGGAGCAATAGTTGACATTCTCAAAACTAATCAACCCATTTGTAAAAGTTCCTTTGCCAGTTATCTTACCACCTGTTTTATCTCCTCCAAAGGCTACATTGCCTCCGTTTGTTCTTAAAATCCTAAAGGAGGGAACAGTTGCCGTTTATATGTCAGGAGCATCCACTGTCAACATACCATATGTTGTCAGGCCTTCTTTGATGTCCCTATAAAATAGAAGAAATCAGTTAGTTGAAGCAACCCAAGCCAAGATGGTCTTGGGTTTTCCATCTTTTCTAACAATGCAAATTTCTTCCAAAACGGCATTGTCTGCTGGTTTTGGAACTCTAAAAACACTAGATTTCCTTTGATTTGTTTTAGCTTTATTTGGGAGAAGTGCTTTATGCTCTTTTCTTTTATGAGCTAATGTCAGGTGACTGTCTGTTTTAAGACTTATGTCTCCTTGTTGGTTGTTTAAAGTTGTCATAAAATGTTTTATCACTGTTTAAAACAACTTTTTGGTGAGGAGTTTGTCTTGGTGCTCCTCCTTTGTTCTTGTTAGGAACAACTGTCTGTTTCTCAGTTGATTTTTCAACTTGAGGCTGTTTGTTTTGCTTTTTGTTTTTCTTATTGGAAAAACAGTTGGCAGTGATATCGTTATTTCATTCACAAAATGAGCAGTAATTATGAAAATGACATGATTTTGTACTGTGATTATTCATCTTACAGTATTTGCAGTACTTACCATATCTACGCTTTTCAGTGGTGTGTGTGAATTGATCACGCCACTCATAGTATGGCAACTCTGATCTTGATTGTTTATTGATAACTTTATTTTTCAAATTTGATTTTTTATGGGATTTCAAAAGTAACTGACTGTTGTTTTCGCTGAAAGGTTGCTTTGCCTTTCCCTTTGCTTGCCTGTTTGGGAGAGGCAGTGGAAGATACAGCCTTCCTTCCACCGGAACAGATATCAAATCCTTGACTCTGTTTCATTTGTTTGTTTGATGTATCAGCCACACTTGAAACCTTTTGAGTTTTAGTAATTGGCTAATCAGGCTCATCATCTAATAAATCATCCTCATCATCATCTGTTGTTTGTTCATCAAATACATTGTTTTCCCCTTGATAAAAGTCAGTTGATTTGATTGGTTGAAGTGTTGAACTTTTAACAAACTTTATCAAAGGTGATTTTGATGATGATGATGATTGTTTGGAGTCCTCAGTCTTTTCATGAGGATCAAGAGATTCACCTTGTTTATTGGTCATTGAGTCAGGAAGAGGAATATAGTTGTCATTATAAGGTGGATTCACCTGATGATATCCAAGTCCTGATGAGTCCTTAAAAGTTCGTTGCTGAGCAAGAAGTTCTTTGAACTTCTTATTGCTCACCTGAAACTTCTGAAGCTTCACTTCAGTTTCAGCTTGTCGTGATTTTGACTCAGTTAATGAGATAGAGAGTTGCTCAACCTGAGCTGCCAAAGTCAGTTTTTCAGACATTAATTTGTCTAAATCTGTTTGCAATGAAAGTATTTTAGTTGCATATTGTTTATGTTTAGATTTTAAACTTTCATTTAAATTGTTAGTTTCTATAACTTTCTTTGACAGTTTATCAACATGCTCTCTATACCTATTTACCTCATCAATGCATGCTTGGCTATATAGGTTTTCTTTTTCCTCTTTCGGGATTTCTGTTAGTTTGTCTTCAACATCTGCCATAAGGGCATGATTTGAAGATGATGGTATATCAGCCTCATAAAGGCTCCAGTCACACTCTCTATCTTGTTTAATAATCATTGATGAAGATTTTGAATGTTAATTTGGACTGTACTGTGTGATTTGTGGTGGGGTTAGTGCAGCTGGAATGCTGATTGGAGGTAGCACTTGTCTGTTTGAATGATATCCACTGGATGGTTGTGCCTGATGTGTGTTTTTGTCGACTCTGGGCTGTTGACATTCTCTTGAAAAGTGCACATAAAGCTGCCAGTTGTAGCACCTAACTTTGGTTTTATCAAAACCAATTCTTGTCTTTTTGTCCATGTTTAACCCTCGATTTCTTTGTAGAAACCTTTTGGACCTGTATGCTATCATGCCCATGGACCATTGCAGATCTATCTCTTCTACCATATCAGGTGGAAGTTCATCCAAATCCTATTGGATGATCTATGAAGGAGTCAGACTTGCTCCTAGGAATGCTTCAAAACTGGTTGAAAAGGCTGCATATGCTGCCTTTTGTTCTTCACTTTGAAGAATGATGGTGAGAGCATCCATGGGTTTTTCAAGTCTGTGAATGTTTGGTTGTGGCTGTGATTGTTTGTTTGTTGCTGAAGAGTGAGGGTGGTGCTTGCTATGGGGAGTGGCTTCATGAGAAGCATGCACACCAGTCTGCTTAGACTTGTGTTTGGTACTGGGTGTTTCTGAAGATGAGAAGAATAAAGTGTCATTAGAATCCAAGAATTCTTCTTATAAGCCTCTACGTGTCAGATTTGGTTATTGTTCCTGGATTTTTCATCCATTTCCAATGCTTCAATCTTGGCTACTAGTGAGTCAAGGGATAGGGCTTCTAAGTCCAATGTTGCTTTCATGAGAGATACTAACTGAGTCCAACCCTCAGGCAATGTGTGCAACATTTTCTTATTTATTTCAACAATGTCATATTTTAGTCCATAAACTATCATTTCATTGACCAATTGGACGTATCTATGCAAGTGTTGAGGGATGGATTCCCCATGTATGTGATGAAAGGTCTCGTACTGGGTCCTTAGTTTTTCTTTCTTGATTTCCCGTATTTCTTCACTACCTTCACACATAGTGTGAAGAACCTTCTATAATTCGTGTGCTGTTTTGAAATTTTCAACGTGAGTCAAAATTTCAAAAGGCAGTGTCATAGCAAGAATGCTATATGCCTTCATGTCTGTTTTGACCCGTTTCAGGTCATCACCAGCTACACTCTTCAGACTAACTGGCTTTTGGATGTTGTAATCTGGTCCTAATGTCAAGGGAATAAAAGGACCTTCAGTGATAGATGTCCATAGATCAGGATCTTGAAAAATAATCCAATTTCTAAACATTATCTTCCATTAATCTGACTTGTTCTTCAACCTGGGAGGTTTTAATCCACTGTTAGAACCAGTCATATCGTCAGCCATGTATGTTTAAATTTTAACTTAAAAATTTTTAAGTGAAATTTGTTTGTTTAAATTTTAGTCCGTTGCTAAAATTTGATTATCCTAATTGTCTCTAGGATTTGTTTGATATTTGTTAAACCTTTTTAATTGTTTACCAAATAAAGAAAATTAATTAATTAATTAGTTTTCCTATGTAATGTTGTTTTCAATGCCACGGTGACAAGAAAGAAATATTGTGAAAAGAAATGTTTGTCCTTTCTAATTAATGTGTGGTCAACGCAGAAAAAGGTCAAAAACCCTAAAAATAAAAGTTTTGTCTTTTGTGAGTTACTTTTTGGATCAAAAAGTAGCTTTTCGAAAAATTTCAAACAAGAATACTATTCTTCTTCGTTTCTTCAAATAAACAAACACAATTCCCTTGAATTGTGAATGTATTTTCAGATCAAAAACCTAGGGTTTTTTAGGGTTTTTGGCGACTGAGATAATTTCAACAAAAACAACAATCGGTTTGTTATTTGATGAAGATTAATCGCCTGTTTTGAGTGAAAAACAACTCAAATGTGATGTTTAAATACAATGAACAGATTCAAAGTATTCAACCCAGTGTTTGTTTGATAAAAACTGGATAGAACAATAACCGTATATTGTTTATCCGAAACCCTTAAAAACCGATGAGGTTTTAGTGAGTTTTGTGATGTAAACGTTTGAAAATCATGTATGAATGATGTTTCAAGCTAGAAATTCAAAAACAATTCTTCAAAATTCACAAACCGATTCTGAAATCATGTTTGTTTGCATTTAATGAATGTTATGAGTAGAAGAAGATGAGTTTGAAGATATTGCAGCTTGGAAATGTTTGTTTTGAAGCTAATGAACCACTGATTTCATGTTTGTTGAATGAGAGGATCGAAATCTATGAATGATTGAGCCAAGGCTGTGATACCACCTAATGAAATCAGCTTAAACACATGATGAACATGAACATATTCAACATGAATAAAAGGATGATTCCGCCAAGGATCTTTTCAATATCTCTCAAACTTCAACACACTAGAATCATGGTGAGGAAACCCATGATAATAGAGTATGAAATCAGTGTGTGTGTGTGTGTGTTTATGTATATGTGGTGTGTGTGTAAAATCACAATCAAAATAAACTGCTTGTTTGTATTGAATTTGCTCAAAAGCTTACAAATGATTAGGATAGCATGCTATTTATAGCCTATATACATAGCTATATACAATTACTGAACGACCCATATGTAAACAAATATTACATAAATAATCCTAAGTCTATAATTTGTCCACTGTGGATGATTAGCTGTCCGCTGTGGATGTTAAGCTGTCCGCTGTGGAAGTCAGATAGCGTGTCCGCTGTGCCGTGGATGTTGTCTGCTATGAACACTTGTGTGTTTGCTTGTATGTTGTCCGCTGTGGAATGTTCAACCGCTATGGATGAACATCCGCTGTGAACACTTGTGTGTGTTTGCTTTGTATGTTGTCCGATGTGGAATGTTCATCCACTGCAGATGAACATCCGCTGTGAACACTTGTGTGTGTTTGCTTTGTATGTTGTCAGCTGTGGAAATGTTTATCAGCTGTGGACTTAGGCATCTGCTGTGTGTGTTGATCATCCGTTGTGGGCACTTGGACTTGATCTTCATCCGCTGCATCTTCTTGTACATCCGCTGTGGGCAGTTATTCATCCGCTGCCGACACTTGGTCAAAATTTCTTTTATCTACAATTCTGAAAATGAAATTTAAACAAATATTAGTGTTTGTTATGAATGATAATGATGCTAATGTGTTAGTAAATGATTGTTTGAATGCTAGAACACATTATGTTTGATATATGTCTGATATGGCAAGCATCATACTTTTATGCATTAATGCTTAATGCACTTGTTGAGTCCAACATTCCTCTAAACAGTTTGTTTATAGTTTTAACATTTACATATCCAAGACAACGATGCCATAACAAAGTATCGCTTTCCAAGGCCTTAGATAACAAACACAACGCAGTTACAAAAGAATGTGTACCATTCATGTCTAGTTAATACGTGTCGTCGTCTCTCGAAGTTCTTAATAAAATCCATTCATCAGGAATTACAAAGCCAGGTTTTAGAATAAGACATTCTTTATCAGTGAAATCTGTTGAATATTTTTGTCACAAATTTATGGGACACTAAGCAGATTATGTTTTAGTTCCTCTATAAAATTGACATCTTCAAAACTTAACACCATTTGTCACTGTACCTTTCTTTGTAATTTTACCTCCTTTGTCTCCTGCAAAGATAAAATATCCTCCGTTGTATGGTTTTATATTGTTTAACAGAGATATATTACCAGTCATGTGTCTTGAACAACCACTATCTACATGCCAAACACTGTTGATAGCTTGTCTTGGTTGTTTCTGCACAATTGAACAAGTTTATTCATTTTAGGAACCCAAGCCATGGTTGACTTGAGCTCTTTGTTTTCATCTATATATGATACATTTTGCAATATCATATCTCTTTTGTCATCAAAAACACATTTATCAACAACAATAGGCTCAGGAGATTTGTCTTTAACTTTCCATCTTTGAACCTTTTTGATCGGTGGTGTGGTGGAATTGTTATCATCAACTTGTACTGATTTTACTGTTGACTTTTCGTTGTTTACATCAATATTGTTTTTAGCAAGAGAATTTGACTTATTTAAGTTTCTTTTCAAATTTTCATTTACAAAGAAACGTTTTCTATTGTTTGAAATTGAATTATGAAATCTCTATTTGCTTGTCAGTTGATGTTGATGATGACAATTTCTAGCCTTGTGATTTGGCTTTCCACACACGTAACAACATATTTTATGATATGTATTTGATGCTTGTATGTTTTGCACGAACTATTTTGGATAACTTCCATAGTTATCATAGAATCTGGCCTTAGTATGTCCTTCGCCTTTTGATTCTTTAACAGTCTCTCTTTTCTTTTTCTCGTTATGAATTGTTCGAAATGATTCCAGAGGAAATGAGGTATTAGTCCTAGCTTTTAGATTCACTACTGATGCTGATGTAGCATGATTTGTGACTTTATCCTTATGAATCATTTGTACTTGAGTAGGACCATTGTCTTTCAAACCTGCTCTACAAACATCTTGTTTCACAGATTTAGCAATAATAGAAGATTTATTTTTGAAGAAACTAGCATTGGTTTCTTTAAAAATATGATCCTCCTTATCAATGTTGCCTATAGAAACAAATCTGTTCTTGAAATCAGTTTTCAAGTCAGATATGGATGTTGTGACATGTTTACTTTCTTTGTTCTTAAAGTTTATTTTTGATTCCCTTTTCTTTTCTTTATTTGACATTTTTGAACAGACATTTGAATCAATAAAAACTACACATCTTTCATTTATGACAGATGATGATTTACAAGATTGTTTTTCATTACAAATCTTATTTTCCTTAAAGTCTATTTCATCATCGCTCTCCCACTCTTCAACCAACCCTTCTATCTTCACACTTTCTGCAAAAAATTGTCATGATTAATATTAATTTCAGTTTTTGTGACGGGGTCAACAGTTAGTGAAACATTGACTGAAGGTGTGAAGTCTGTGTTTGGTTAAAAACCTAATCCATAGGTCTCTTCATCAGGAGTTGTAATTGACGAAGGCAAAGATGTATAATCTTGATTAATAGGTGGTGCAATGTTAGTATAACCAACTCCACTTTTACCACCATTAATTTTCTGTGTCATCTGAGACTTGATTATACCTTCAACCATGTTCGATGAAAGCTCAAATTTTTAACAACCAATTTAGCAGACATGAGTTCAGTGTTGAGTTTGTTAATTTCTAAAGATAGTTCATCATTACGTGTTGTCAAATCTTTTATATTACACTCTTTATCATGAAGATTTAGTTTTGATTGGTAAATTGATTTGTTTAAACCATCTATCTTTTGTTTAAAAATTTTCTCATCAGATTTATATTTATGAGCTTGATATTGAAGTTTTTCAAATTCCAAGATCAAGCGTTCGTTGTGAACTCTATATCTATTTACCTTTTCTATGCAATTATCAGAACAAAAATTAGAATGTACCTCTTTAGTTTCTTCTTGTTTCTTTGTCTCTTCAGGCATAACTTGTACCATTTAGCACCGTCTTCTCTTCTGCTTTGATTGCTGGAGTGTTCTTAACAGCATTTTTCTTGTCATCACATGCAGATGCTAGAGTGAACTCAACAGCATTAACAGATTCTTCAATTTTGACTGGAGTGTTCTCAACAGTCTTTTCTTTCATCTCAACTTCCTTCTCATTGACCTTGGTTGAATAAGCTGGAGTCAACTCAATAGCTGTTTTCTTTACTTCTTCAACATTCACGTTCAAACTTTCAACCTTCTTCACTTCCACTTTCTCAAACACTCCTTCTAGCAACTCTACAGACACAAACTCAGCCAACACATTCTCTTCAACTTGATCTTCATCACTTTGAATTTCTGCTAACAAAGCAGTAGATAGCTTCATATCTAATACCTCCATCTGGTCAAACCAATCATACTCTCCTTCAGTCTGAGATACCAGTGCTTTGTTATTAGAGGTACTAGCCTTATCACCTTTAGTTTCAACCTCCATCATGACCATCTTCTTTCCATTATCAGCTTGAATAGACCTTCCCTCAGTGCATTCTCTAGCAAAGTGACCAAGTTTGTCACAGTTGTAACATCTCAAGTTTGATTTATCAAACTCGATTTTGCTAGAGTTGTTAAGACCAAAAACTTTCCTCCCAGTTCTTCTTGCAAAATTCTTGGCACGATACACCACTATGGCCATCTGATATTTGATGTCATTTTCTTCTACATCATCTGGGTTGACTTGTTTCAAATCATCAACCATGATGTTGGGTTTATTGAGTCTTCCATCAAAGAAAGCTTCAAGTGTTCATGAATGAGGTAAAAAGAGCAAGGGGTTCTTCTGCAATCTGAATTGTCTGCTTGTTAGGTTGAGAATTGACAACAAATGCTTGTTGTACAGGTTGAGATGATTGACTTTGAGGATAGGATGGGATAAATGGTTAAACTTGAGGCAATGATTTATCCTTGACAGTTGAATAACCTGACGCTAATTGTTGTTGTTGCTGACACAACTAGGAGTAGCTGACATAGTAATTCGGATTACCAGCCATTTTTGGTATACAAAGTAGATGCTTCAGCTCCCATTGTGTTGATATAATTGGCAGCCATTTGTTTGTCATCCATGTCATAGGACTTGATGGACGAGATTAGATCGCTCAGGGATAGGGTAAACAAATCTTTGGTTCTCTTGATAGTAGTGCAGTTGTTGTTCCAGCTATACGGTAGTGAGTTCAACAACTTCTTGTTCACTGAAATGTTCTCCAGTGTAATTCCTGCACTCTTCATTTTGGTTATGAGTTTGACAAACCTGCTTCCAAAGTTTCACCAAGAATATGATTGAACATATTGAACTCTTAGTTAAGCATGTCTTTCCTGCTTTCCCGCATGTCTTTGTTTCCCATTATCTGCTCTTCCATAGCATCCCATAAATCTTTTGCCTTCCTGAAGTCCTTGAATTTCTGGGCTATCTCAGTTGTAAGCACCATGGTGATGGCAGCATACGCTTTGTCATCAAGCTCTAAATTTTTCATGTCTTCCTCATCCCATAGATGCTCAGGCTTCGGCACTAAGTCTCCCTTGTCATTAGTGTAAATTGGAATGTACGGACCCTGTTTAATAGATCTTATCATCCTGGGTTCTATGTAGATGACATGGTTCTCAAAGCGATAGACCCAATCCGGATAGTCTTCCTCGCTGAGAAGTCGGGACGCTTCGTGCTTGTTCCGATCTCATTGTCGAGATTGAGTGTAGTAGTAATGTGCTTCAGATTTGCCATCTTTCAGAATTTGAGATCAACTTAAAAAAAATCTTCAAACTTGAAGTTTTCGTGCGAATACCCAAGTTCTAGCCGAAATTTAACAAACTTTTCACGCGCGAAAGGAATCTTTTTGTAACAGACTTCTGTGAAAACTAATACTTCTCGCGCGAATACCAACTTTTCGCACAGAATCACCAACTTTTCGCTTGATCCATATGTGCAATTTCTAAGATTTTCAGCTTCAATGTTTCACCAAATTGATAAAAGTTTGATTAATTAAACGTTCAATTTGTGATTTAGGTTCAATTAAGATCCTAATTGTCTCTAATTGATTCAATCAAGCTTGATTAAGGTCAAACACATCTTCAAAATCTTCAAATGCCGAGATTATTAGTTTCACCATCTTCAAAAATTATCAAAGTTTGCAGAAATCAAGTAGATCTTCAAGAATAAGGTTCAAGAACACTCCAAAAGTCTCACTTCAATCTTCAAATCAATCGATCTAGAGCAACAAGGCTCTGATACCAATTGTAAGGATCATTACAATATGTAGATCGATCTCATAATGAAAACACGGAATATTGACATTACGGTTAAGATTGAATCAATTGATGAACATGAACACAAGATGTAAATAACTTCGAGTAGTATTGCTCTCTGATTTAACTACAAATTACAGTAAGTGCAAAATCAGGAAATGAACAAAAACTTACTAATTACATTACAAAACTCCTATTTATACTAAACTAAGAGTTCTCGCGCGAGTCACTAGTTCTTGCGCGACTTGATGTTGTCGCGCGAGAAGGAGTTTTCGCGCGGTAACTTGACTTCTCGCATGGCTTGATCTTCTTATCTTGATTTGATTTCCCGAGCCTCTAGGTTCAATCCCTACAGATCTAATGCCTATGGAGCTTGGAGAATTCGATATATTTATAGGAATGAATTTGTGACCCTTAAATATGCTGAGTTTGAATGTGATAAAGAGCTAGTATAATTATGTTTACCGGATGATAAGAAGCTAGTGGAATCTGGCCAACAGTATAGAAACATAAATAAGATTATCTTGGTAGCAAAGGCATAGAAATGTTTAAGGAATGGATATATTGCCTTTCTGGTAAATGTACTAAATTCTACTAAAAGTCGTTCGATAGAAAATATGCCAGTAGTTAAAGAATAAGTTGAGGTATTCCCTAAGGAGTTACTACGATTACCTCTAGACAGACAAGTAGAATTTCAAATAAATATTAAACCTGGAACGGCTCCAATCGCAAGATCCCTTTATAGACTCGCTTTGATGGAAATTCAAGAACTAAAGAAGCATCCGCAAAAGCTTTTGGATAAAGGATTTATCCAACCAAGTTCATCACCATAGGGACTTCTATTTGTTAAAAAGAAGGGCATGACAATATGGATGTGTACAGATTATAGAGACTTGTATACGTCAATATAAAGAATCAATAGTTGTTACCAAGGATAGATGAACTTTTCGATTGACTACAAGGGGCCAACTACTTCCCCAAGATCAATCTATGGTTAGGATATCATCATGTAAAAGTGACCCCATAAGATGTACCTAAAACAACTTTCAAAACTAGGTATGGTCACTATGAATTCGTGGTGATGTGTTTTAGATTAACCAATGCACCTGTAGTATTCATGGACTTGATGAACTGATTGTGAAATCTTACTTGGATAAATTTGTAATCTTCTTCATTAAGAATCATACTTTATTCCAAGAGTAAGGAAAAGCACGAGGAACATCTTAGATTGATCCTAGAACTTCTAAAGAAGGAAAAACTCTATGTTATGTGTTTCCGAATGTTAGTTTTGAATTCGGGAGATGCAATTCCTATGTCATGTCATGAATTAACATGGTACTAGGTGATTCCCGCAACAATAGAAGCAATTAGGAAATGGGAACTTCCAAAGAATATAAGATATTATAGAAGATTTATCTAGGACTTCTCTAAAGTTGCTTTACCTTTGACTAAATTGACCTAGATAGCAATAAAGTTTGAATAGGGACCAAAACAAAAAGAAGAATTTTGTACTTGAAAACAACATCTACGTAGTGCCCCAATTCTATTACTTCCTTAAGGAATTGAAGACACTTCTTTGCAAAGAGGCAAAGTAATTGCCTACGCCTATATACAATTGAAGAAACATGAATGCAACTACTTAACCCATGATTTTGAATTGGGTACGGTATTGTTTCCCTTAAAACTCTGAAGGCATTACCTATATGGGACAAGGTGTATGGTCTACACCATTCACAGCCTCAAGAACATCTTCGAACAAATGGAACATAACATGCGTCAAAGGAGATGGATGGAGTTTCTAAGTGACTACGATTGTGACACTCAGTATCATCTAGGAAAGATAAACTTTTTCGCCGATGCATTAAGTCGAAAAGAGAGGACTCAATCTACCAAAATATATGCATCAAGGTTTGAAGTCAAAGTAAATCTTTTCGATCAGATTAAAGAAAAATAATAAGAAAGATTAAAGGATATCCATATAAAGGAAGAAGGGATGACTAGTAATTACAAGTTACTAACTAAAGGGAATGATTAAACATAAGGCTTAGAGACCGTATATGTGTAACAAAAACCGGAGGATTACAAGAAATAATCTTAGAAGAAGGTCATAAACGTGATACTCAATACATCCCTTTAACGATAAGATGTATAAGGACTTAAGACGAGATTATTGGTTGTCAAATATGAAGAATAGTATTGCAAAGTATGTGGAGATATGCCTTATGTGCCTTACAGTTAAAGTCAAACATCAAAGACCAACTGGCACTCTTCAACAACCGGAAATTTTTGAATGGAAATGGGCAAATATAACAATAGATTTTAACGCAACGCTCACTAGATCAAGCCATGGTTGTAACTCCATATGGGTAATGGTAGACAGATTGACTAAGTCAACTCACTTTCCACCCATTCATGAGGACTATAAGATAAGTAAGCTAGCATATTTATAGATTGAGAAAATAGTCTCACGCCATGGAATACCTGTTTTGATAATATCAAATCGAGATAGCCAATTCACTTCTAGATTTTAGTAGTCATTCCACAATAAGCTAGGAACAAAGTCAAATTTAAGTACGGCTTACCATACTCAGACTTATGGGAAAAGCGGCATACAATCCAAACCATGAAAGACATGTTGTGTGCATGTTTGATTGACTTTGGATGAAGCAAGGATAATCACCTACCACTTATAGAACTCCCCTACAATAATAGTTATCATATCAGCATTAAGGTGGCACCTTACGAGGCATTATACAGTAGAAAGTGTTCTTCCCCTATATGGTAGACGGAAATAGGCGATAGTCGGTTATCAGGACCCGAGATAATTCAAGAGAAAATTATAAAAACAAAACAGCTTAAAAATGAAAGGTGGATAAGATCACCAAAAGAGTTATGTACACCAAAGATGAAGACCACTAGATATTTCAAATAGGAGATAAATTGATGCTTATGGTATCACCTATGAAGGAAGTAATATGCTTTGGCAAGAAAGGTGTCATGCCAAGATACGTTGGACTATTTGAAGTGATAAACAAAGTCAGACCTGTAGCTTACAGTTAGAACTTCCTGAGGAACTAAACGGAGTACATGATACATTCTATGTATCAAGACTAAAGAAGTGCTTGGTGGATGAAGCCTAACACATACTACTTGATGATGTATAGATAAATGAACATACTGCTTGATGATGTATAGATAAATGAAAAATTAAACTTTATAAAAGAACCATTGCAAGTAGATTACAGAAATGTAAAGAAATCATGTTGTATAGAAATTACATTAGCTAAAATCAAATGGAATGCATGTCACGGTTCAAAGTACACATAGGAATTGGATGAAGACATGAGAAAGAAATACCCAAAACTCTTTCAATAAAACTTCAAGGATGAAATTTTTATATAGAGGAAGAATGTAATATCATAGTTGAGCAAAAGGCTCACCATCAAACGGGCATCAAGGGCAGCACTCCTCTTAGCGGGGTCCAAAAGGCGACAGCCCCTGGTGGGGTCGAAGGGGCAAAGCCCCTGGTTGACTGCAAGAGAAAACCGATGCGTATCGTAACAGCCAAGGGTTTTGGAACATAATAGAAGAAAAGGTGATGCATGGAAGGATACGCGCCACAACTTGGTGGTCACCAAATTATTCGATGACTAACACATGTCGTGGTGACTCAGCAACAATGTGGAATGCAACGTAAAGCTGTTGCGATCTATAATGTTAGTGGCAACTCAGAAGCGTAGAGCTGACACGTGTGCCTGTTAGGCAACCTAGTGTAATGCGGATCACATGGATTTTCCATTGCAGGCAGCTACTGGCCTTAGTTTGGCCCTATAAATAGAAATCCAAATTCAACCATTTCTTTCAAACTTCTTAAAAGTATCTCTTAAGTCATCTATCTAAGCACATTGGATGTTTGCGAGACCTCGGGTATCATCTAGCAATCTTTGATAAGGTTTAAGTTCATTTTGGTTAGTTAAATTCTGTTCGGGAATGAGGTTTAGAGGTTAGGACTAGGTTATGTAGTGGGTAACGTGGTCCTAAATTATGCATAGCCTGATCACCTATGCTTAAACTATGACAAGTCACCTAAAGCTAACTCCGATAATGATTAACCATTTCCTAATCCTATTCTTAGTTCATCATCTAAGCACATTTTGATAATCGATATGATCAAGGATTACTATACTATTCATATATCCAACACCAGACTAATAGCTCTTGTAAGTTATCATAATTGTTTTATAATATAGAATATACTCTTATTAAATGAGAATGCGATGATATTTAGTATGATGGTGTGGGTATATTGGATCCATTATACTTAATGGGGTGTTAAAGAACCCATAGGGGGATTTTACTGAATTCAAGGGGGGATTCATGATACGGGTATGGACAGCGGGGTGAATGGCCTTGTAGGATGGTTATGTCCATGTAAGACACCCATACTCAGCCAATTGATTTAGGGGATGTATTCCATGCTCTTGTGAGTTGTTATGAAAGCCATGGAAGGCAATGTGCCTTTGGCTGACGTACAGCTCATATTGTAAAGCATATTTATTTGCTTATTTATAACATGTGTCTCATGTGCTTAACAACGTTAACTAAGTCGTTTTGAGTATACTTGTGCATGTAGCTGACTTATAAGCAAGCAATAAGAATTTTTCACCACAATGGGCCATACGAGGCATAAAAATCTTAGTTGTAAACAATGTTTTAAATATCAATAAAATTTACTAGTTGTTTGTTCTGCTGATTACCAATTATGAATTTCACCTCGTCTACTAGGTGGGTTTTTACATTTTAGTCACTCTTTCACTTTAATGTTAAAGGATTACAATTTCTAGCATTTAAATCACTCTGAAATTGGTTTGTGCTGAATTATATTTAACGTAGTTGATTGTGTTGAATTATTTTTAATGTACTGGACTGTGTTACATTATTTTAATGTAATGGTTTGTGCTAGTAAATCAACACAAATCGTGTTATTTGAAGTAAATCAGCACAGAACGTACTATTTTACGATGAAACTACACAAGACATGCTATCCTTTCTTTCTTTTTTTTCTTTTTTTTTATTCTTCCAATATTTTCATAATAACCTTTGATTAAAAATTAGAATGTTAATAAAGTAGACAAATTTCATCAAGGAAACTTCACTTTATCCATACGCAAATTAAGCTCACGTTAGCAGAAAAATAAACACATGCACATCGTTTTACACGTATCCCACCAAGTATTTATGTCAACTGTTTATTTAACGATAGCATCGCACACCACAAACCAAAAGCAAAACCATTGGATCTCATTTACACATTTATTATCTGAACGACATATACATATTTTGCCCCATTTGTTTAGTGTGAATATATGTATTTTAGTATAAATATATACTAGTGCTTTCCCAACGCGCGTTGCGCGAGGAATTCCACAACGTTTACTCGGATTACAAGCTTGTGTTCCATCTACCCGGTGACTTCTTCATAACTAGCCAGCGAAATTTGTGAAAGCGAGGTGACATCATGACATTACATCGCTCTCTCTTCTTCTTCGTACTTCATTACTACAATTTTTTTTTTTTTTGAACGGCTTCATTACTACAATTGAAACCCTAATTTCTTACCTTTGTTTCCTGCTTTCCAGCCTATCCCTAATATGCTTATTAGTACCTGAAAACAAAATATATATCCATATTCACCAATTACTCTATTATCACTCATTATCTTTTTAAGAATTTTAATTAGAGCTTACCAAGTAAGTTGAGGTTCCATTAGTCTTCTGTTTTCTTGAATTTTAAGCTGCCAGAACCAAACAAAGTATCAAATCAGTTGCATTCACCCAGCCATCAAGATTATAGATAAACACAAATGAATCTGAAAACATCCAATCAGATATTATCTGTTTAGTAACTATGATGTTCTGGATCTTGAACCACCTGGCCTGATATGTAGTATGAGTAGTAATTTAAAGAGAATGAAGCTGAAAGAAACGAAGTACACATGTACTTACTAATTTAAAAAAAATTGGGAGGGTGTGTGTCATCTTTTATAACAATATCGTATGACAACAAAACACCTATATATAGGTTGATACACGTCGAATTAGGCTCACGTCTGCTTAGCAAAAATGCAATTGGCTGCAACAAAGACTCAAAGTGGATAGACCAACCTGCGTCCTCGTATTTCGTTGTGCCAAAGTGAAAGTCTTAAGTTTCATCGTCATAGCATCTTGATCTATAAGGAACAGACTCATAAAATGCACAAAGCACTTTTAACCTGCTTCATTAGAGACATGTAGATCACTCTACAATCCCATGACATTTAAACAAAGTAGTAATAATTGAAAAATCTATGGATGTGTTTAACATCAGTATGGCAAGAAGTCATGCTTATCAAATATAACAATTACAAAAGATTTATAAAACTTAGAATAATATTGCAAAGAAAATGTGCTAAATTTAGCACTTACACTTTGCTGTTGTGGTCCCGAATAACTAACATGTGCAAAAGCAAGGATTAAACACCACTGTACAAGTCTAATCTTAACTACAAAATTTAACAGCTATTGTGATGCTTAATGAGGTTCAGATCTAAAAACAAAGAAACAAAGAAAGATGATTTTGCCATGGCTGCAAATGTATATGTTACAATGTGAGAGAAACTGATGATCCTTTATCGCGAACCGAGGGAGGAGGAAATCACCCTCAATAACCTTAAGCACGGACCAAAAACAACTTTTGCCATCGCCACCTAGTACAACGAAAAGGCAAAAACCAATTTTCCATACAAACGTTAACCATCATCCAAATGATGAATGCAACAGCGATAGAGAGACAGGAAAAAAATAATAGAGAATGTATTTGCATATGCACATCCTTCTTAAGGGCACAGAATCATCACAGCCTCCGGTCAAAAAACCACTACAACCATCATAGATTGCCGCTACCTAGGGTTCCTGATAGGTGTAAAGCAGCAGTAGAAATCAAATCCCAAAAACTGCAAGCAACAAAGTCAAATTCCAAATGTTAGCCTTTGTAACTTATTAACATCTTATCGGTTTCGTCATTAGACCACACCGCATGCAATTGTCCTGTGGTAAAGGGTATGACATTATAAACCTTAAACATAGGTTTGCAAGGAAATTAAAAACATATAATATCTTGCAATTAACACCCAAAATTTTGCCACATAAAAGAAAGAAAAGAAAAGTATTTTGAAGAAAACTAAAAGAAGCCAAAGTTGAGGGGTGCTTTGTGTAAATAGTACATAAAAGTCAATATTTTAATATAAAGAAGGCACGGTCGCCCATATTGCCTTTCTTACTGCTACGTTCAACTGAGACAAGAAGAAAATAAGCTGAATTTGGGTTTTCTCTTGGTTGTGAAGAAGTAGAAGGCTGAAATCTTCATTAGTAAGTGTTTTCGTGTTAAATGGTTCGGTTTTTATGGGATTTTCATCCTTATAATCGATATTTAAGTGCTCTTTGTGTTTGGGTGATTGTTTTGCTTGATTTAGGTGCTCGAACTCTTGTGCAAACAAGTTTGGTGGAGTTTTGCTTGTTTGCTGCAATAGGTGAGTTCTAGACCCTGGTTTCTACGTGTTTTAAACTGTTTTGGGGCTGAAAATACATGATTAAAATGTTTTACCACTGATTTATGTTTACATGTATGTTTATGTATGTATATGCTCTTGTTCTATGCTTGTTTATGTGTTGTGGTTGCTTAGAATGTTAAGTTTATGCTTAGGATAGGTACAAATGTAGATCTGGATTAGTTTTGATTCTGAAAGATGAATAACAGGTGGTCATGCACCCAAATAGGGCCCATGCGCCTGAGGTTTAGGCTTAGAAATGCCTAAGTACCGGTCATGTGCCCAAGATATTTGCCTGAAAACAGCAAGTATAGACTCATGCGCCCCAATAGTGTCCATGCGCCCAACCCTTTTGTACAAGCGCCTAAGTGCTAATCATGCACCTAAACAGTTCATGCGCCCAGAAATGTAAGCTAAATGCCTAAGTGTAGGAGTCATGCTCTCGAATAATGTTAATGCACCTAAGCAGGGCTCATGCGCCTGTATAGTGCCCATGCGCCTAAACACTTAGAAATTTTTCTGGAATTTTGGGAAATCAGAATTTTAGTGTTTGACCCTGGTTTGACTTGGTGTTATTATTTGATTATTTTATTTATGTTTTGGGTCATTCTTGTGTTCCTTATTATTATACTATTACGTGACTTTACATGGTGTGATTTTATCCGTATCCGTAAAGTATTATCATTAAAGAAAGTGGAAAGAACAATGATAATAAAAGTGGAACATAAAGAACGAAAGAAAGTCTTGCAAGCAAATTCACATGAGGTCCATAACCATTAGGTTGTTAGCTCAATTGTGTGCGGTTTAGCTAACCCGTTGGATGCACACAGGGTCAATCTTTGAGATTGAGGGGACCTTTGTTGCTGCCCCGATACTGGAGTTAGCTTAGTGCACCAGTTTGGGGTCTATTTGTAGACCTCGGCCCAGTAACAGTTTTATGCGCATTATTTGGGGGCATAGCATATTGGTTTGGATTAAGTGAAAGATTAAAATAAAAGTTCGAAATGAATGATGATGGAAATGGTAAAAGAAGATAATGGATGTTATCTAACTGTACGTATAATGTGTGATCGCGTACGAAAGAAATGTATATTATTTTAAAAGGATATTTTCATATACAAATCTTTCAAGTTATTTTAATGTTTTTTTTTTTTAAACTAGAGCTCACTCAGCAACGCTGACTTTTATGCATTTTCAGTTGGCAGGTAATTTTGCTGAGGATGGCACATGGGGAGGCTACTAGTCAGGGCTAGACTGGCATCCGTTCACCCTTAATATCATTGTTGTTTTGTAATGCAAATATGGGCTTTTGTAACTGATAATAATCAACGATGTATTGCTTAGCAACAATCTTTATTAATGAATGGGTGGCTTTTGATATTGACTCCGCTGCATTGATTCGTACACTATATAATTTTTATATATATTTTGCTATGATTGACCAACTGTGAGGTCTCCGGGAACGGGGCCTTACAAGTTGGTATCAGAGCCAAAGTTTAAGAGAAATAGGTAAATATTTTCAGAAACCTAAACATAAACTGAGAATGGGACCAAATGGAGGGATGCCAGCCCGAGTAGCTACGTGCCATCTGGTATTTCTTTTCTTAATATTAATCGGTATTATGTGCGTGTGCTATTTGATTTACGTGCTCTTAGTAGATTTGAATACTAATGTAGTCAGGATAGGAAATGCTTGGGGATGAAGAGTAAAGTAAGTGGCTAATCACAACTGGCCACTGTAATTAGGGACTTACTATACTTGACATAAACTGAGCTATTACCTTGAATGACCGTGTTGGTGTTTGAATCTTATTGGGTTTAGAGTATGGCCGGAGGGAGATCGTCTAAGGCTTCTAGAGGTGGAGCACGAGGTGGACATGCTGGTAGCCCACGGGCCGTAAAGAACAAGATGAGGACTACAAAGACGGCTCCTGCTAGGCCTGGGCTTCATCACCTGGAGGGAGGTGATGAGAGTGCCAATCTAAGAGCCTCAGTGAAAGAGGCAGTGGTTGAGGAAGTTCACCAAGTTATGCAGACGATCCTACCGTCTTTCGTGACTGAAGTGATCCAGGCTGTAAGGGAAGACGAGAGGAAAGAGAAGGAGGAGGAGAGGAGAACTACAGCTGGAAGGAGGGAGAATGTGAGGGATCATGATGATAAGGAGGAGCTGAATGCTGAAAGGGGAGCCTCCAGTGATGAAGAGGAGGTGGTAGTGCAGGAAACCGTAAGGGGATGCAGCTACGGGGCATTCCAACGGTGTAAACCCCCTACGTTTGATGGCAATGGCGATGCTACAACTGCTCACCGCTGGGTAAGGGAAATAGAGGTGGTGTTAGAAATCAGCGAGTGTCGGGAGGACCATAAGGTGAGGTTCGCCACACACTCGTTTGTTGACTCGGCACTGTGTTGGTGGGACAACATTGTCCAAGCCGAGGGCAACCGGGCCATTAGGAGGATGAGATGGGAAGAGTTGACAAAGATGGTGATTGAGGAATTATGTCCTCACCGAGAACTCGACAAGATTGAGAGGGAGTTCTTACAGCTTGAGGCGAGAACCATGACCCACCAGCATTACACTACCAAGTTTAATGAGATGGCGAGGCTGGTGCCGGATCAGGTGAAGCCGATGTCGTGGAAGATTAAGAGGTATGTGCAGGGATTACTACCTGATATCCGCAAGCACTTGATTGTTACCCGACCAAGCACCTTTAGGTCGACGGTGGATCTGGTTGGGAGGTTGTACGATGAGAGAGAGGTGGCGGTGGTTGAGGTGAAGAAGACTGGTGGTGGTGACAAGAACTGGAGTGGGAAATGATTCGGGCGTGGCGGTTTCACCCCGAATAATAAGAGGATGAGAATGGATGACTGAGGAGTGGGGTCATCAAGCTTAGGGATGAAGAGGTGTGGCCGATGTAGGAAGGAGCACACTAGTTAATGCATGAGGGGCGTGACTGTGTTCTTTAAGTGTGGGAAACCCGGTCATATATCAAAAGATTGTGGAATCCCGAAGTGCTTCAACTGTGGCAGGACTGGCCACAGGAGCCACGAGTACAGGAAGCCTAGAGCTGAGAGCTCTAAGGCCAAGAAGGGGGCTGAAGAAGGAGGACAGAGGGCAAGTGCTAGAGCCTTCACGATGACCCGAGAAGAGGCCCGGGTAGACCCCGATGTCGTGTCAGGTATGTTTCTAGTAAACCAAACTTGTGCCTCTGTATTATTTGATTTTGGTGCTAGTAGGAGTTTCATTTCTGCTGCTTTCTGTGCTAAGTTGCCTGTTAGTAGTAGAAGTATTGATGAGCCATTTGAGGTAGAAACTGCTATTGGTAAGTCTACCAGAATTTCTGTTATGTTAGAAGACTGCGACATAGAACTAGAAGGCCATAGGTTCTCTGCTAAACTATATGTGATGCCCCTAGGCGGATTTGAAGTAGTACTAGGGATGGATTGGTTAGCAGCCTATGAGGCAAATATCGTGTGTCGTAAGAAGATGATTCGAATAACTGCGCCCAATGGAAGTTCGGTGATGGTCTACGGTGATCGCGTCACTACGGTTCCGAAGGTGATTTCGATGGAGGTGGCAGAGAAGTGCAAGAAGCGGGGATGTAGTCCCTGCCTGGCTTATGTGAAGGATGTGGACACGTCAGTACCACAGTTGTTTGAAGTACCTGTGGTGTGTGACTTCCCAGACGTGTTCCCAGAAGATTTACCAGGTATGCCACCAGACCACGAGATCGAATTTCAGATTGATCTGATACCCGGTACTCAACCTGTTGCCAAGGAACCATATCGATTAGCTCCGACAGAGATGAAGGAACTTATGGATCAACTACAAGAGTTGATAGACAAGGGATTCATCTGACCAAGCATCTCTCCCTGGGGTGCTCCGGTCTTGTTTGTTAAGAAGAAAGACGGTAGTATGAGGATGAGCATAGACTACCAGGATCTAAACAAGTTAACAGTGAAGAACCTATATCCCCTGCCCAGAATAGATGACTTGTTCGATTAGCTCCAAGGTGCCAGTTGGTTCTCAAGAATAGATCTCCGATCTGGCTACCATCAATTGAAGGTGAAGGAGCAAGATATTCCTAAGACAACTTTTCACATGCGTTATGGACACTACGAGTTTTTCGTCATGTCCTTCAGTTTAACTAATGCACCAGCTACCTTTATGGATCTGATGAACCGAGTGTGTCAGCCAATGTTGGATAAACCAGTGATTGTGTTTATTGATGATTCCTGATATATTCAAGGAGTGAAGAAGAGCATGCCAACCACATACGTGAAGTGTTGGAGACACTTAGAAAGGAGAAGCTATATGCTAAATTCTCTAAGTGTGCTTTTTGGTTGCGTGAAGTTCAATTTTTGGGTCATGTAGTGAATTCTGAAGGAACCATGGTGGACCCGGCGAAGGTGGAGGTGATGATGCAATGGAAATCTCCAAAGACGCCATCGAAGATTCGCAGTTTCTTGGGTTTAGCGGGCTACTACCGAAGGTTCATTCAAGACTTTTCCAAGATAGCCTCACCTTTGACCAAGTTGACTCGCAAGGATGTGAAGTATGTGTGGGGACAGGAACAAGAGGATGCTTTTGAGGAGTTAAAGGCGATATTAACTCAAGCTCCTGTCTTGACATTGCCCGAGGGGAATGAGGATTTAGTGGTCTATTCGGATGCTTCCTATTCAGGACTGGGTTGCGTGCTAATTCAACGTGGGAGAGTGATAGCTTACGTATCCCAACAATTGAAGACCCATGAAACCAATTACCCCACTCATGACTTAGAGCTAGCAGCGGTGGTTTTTGCGTTGAAGATTTGGAGGCATTACTTATACGGGACAAAGTGCACAATCTTCATGGACCACAAGAGCTTAAAGTATTTCTTTGTGCAGAAAGATCGCAACATGAGGCAGAGGAGGTGGTTAGAGCTGATCAAGGATTATGATTGTGAAATCCATTACCACCTGGGCAAAGCCAATATAGTGGCCGATGCCCTGAGCCGAAAGGAGAGACCCAAGCCAATCCTGGTGAATGCTTATCAATTGGTGATGACCTCTGACGTGATGACACAGGTCAAAGAATTTCAGGATGAGGCATTGAAAGAAGATCGCCTTAACTCTAAAAGGATGAGAGGTCTAGTCACGGAGTTGGGAGAAAATACCCACGGCGTTAGAACCCACTTCGAGCGGATGTGGATTCCCCGATATCGAGATCTACGGGGACGAATTATGGACGAAGCTCATAAGACTCGATACTCCATTCATCCCTGTGTCTCCACAATGTATCAAGACATGAAGAAAGATTACTGGTGGCCGGGAATGAAGCGCGAGGTAGTGGAGTATATGAGTAAATGCCTTAGTTGCTTGCAAGTGAAGGCAGAGCACCAGAAGCCATACGGGAAGATCCAACCGTTGGACATACCCAAGTGGAAGTGGGAGCACATCACCATGGACTTCATCATGAAGTTACCCCATACGGCGAAGGGGTACGATATCATATGGGTGATAGTTGATCGTCTGACAAAGAGTGCTCATTTCCTACCGATCCGTGAGACGTATTCCTCCGAGAGACTGGCAGATCTATTCATTTAGGAGATTGTAGCTCGTCATGGTGTGCCGGTGTCTATCGTGTTAGACCGTTACACCCGGTTCACATCGAAGTTTTGGAAAAAATTCCATGATGCGATGGGGACGAGGCTACACATTAGCACGGCTTATCATCCTCAGATAGATGGTCAGTCTAAGAGAACGATTCGACACTCGAGGATATGCTCCACGCATGTGTAATTGACTTTGGAGGAAGTTGGGATGATCACCTACCGTTAGCGGAGTCCTCATACAACAATAGTTATCATGCGAGCCTTAGCATGCCACCATATGAGATGTTGTACGGTAGAAGGTGTTGGAGGCCCGTGTGTTGGGGAGACATTGGGCAGAAAGAGTTGGGAAGTATTAAGGTGATCGAGGCTATGACAGAGAAATTGAAAAAGATCAAAGCCTTTATGAAGGCGGCAAAAGATAGACAAAAGTCGTAAGCCGACAAAAGGCGAAGACCGATTGAGTTCAACGTGGGTGATAGAGTCATGTTGAAGGTCTCACCTTGGAAAACGATCATCCTGTTCAGGAAGAGGGGTAAGCTGAGCCCGAGATACATAGGGCCTTTCCGAATCGTTGCACGAGTAGGAGAGGTGGCCTATCGATTAAAATTGCCTGATGAGTTAAGTGGATTTCATCCGACATTCCATATATCTCATCTGAGAAAGTGCTTAGCCGACGAGAACATGATTGTACCACTGGATGATATCGAAGTGGATGAACTGCTCAATTACGTTGAGCAACCAGTGGCAATCATCGATCGGAAGGAGAAGAGATTGAGGAATAAAGTGGTTCCACTTGTGCGGGTGTAGTGGAAACACCAGAAGGGTTCTGAGTCTACGTGGGAGACGAAAGAAGAAATGAGACGGCATTACCCATAGTTATTCGAAGAGTGATGGGTTTCGGGGACGAAACCTCTTTAAGGGGGGTAGACTTGTAACACTCAAAATTTTTCCACATAAAAGAAAGAAAAGAAAAGTATTTTGAAGAAAACTAAAAGAAGCCAAAGCTAAGGGGTGCTTTCTGTAAATAGTACACAAAAGTCAATATTTTAATATAAAGAAGGCATGGTCGCCCATATTGCCTTTCTTACTGCTGCGTTCGACTGAGACAAGAAGAAAAGAAGCTGAATTTGGGTTTTCTCTCGGTTGTGAAGAAGTAGAAGGCTGAAATCTTCATTGGTAAGTGTTTTCATGTTAAATGGTTCAGTTTTTATGGGATTTTCATCCTTATAACCGATATTTAAGTGCTCTATGTGTTTGGGTGTTTGTTTTGCTTGATTTAGGTGCTCAAACTCTTGTGCAAACTAGTTTGGTGGAGTTTTGCTTGTTTGTTGCAATAGGTGAGTTCTAGACCCCGGTTTCTATGTGTTTTAAACTGTTTTGGGGCTAAAAATGCATGATTAAAATGTTTTACCACTGATTTATGTTTACCTGTATGTTTAGGTATGTATATGCTCTTGTTCTATGCTTGTTTATGTGTTGTGGTTGCTTAGAATGTTAAGTTTATGCTTAGGACAGGTACAAATGCAGATCTGGATTAGTTTTGATTCTGAAAGATGAATAACAGGTGGTCATGCGCCCAAATAGGGCCCATGCGCCTGAGGTTTAGGCTTAGAAATGCCTAAGTACAGGTTATGCGCCCAAGATATTTGCCAGAAAACACCAAGTATAAACTCATGCGCCCCAATAGTGTCCATACGCCCAACCCTTTTGTACAGGCACCTAAGTGCTAGTCATGCTCCTGAACAGTTCGTGCACCCAGAAATGTAAGCTAAATGCCTAAGTGTAGGATTCATGCGGCCTAAGCAGGGCTCATGCGCCTGCATAGTGCCCATGCGCCTACACACTTAGAAAATTTTCTGGAATTTTGGGAAATCAGAATTTTAGTGTTTGACCTTGGTTTGACTTGGTGTTATTATTTGATTATTTTATTTATGTTTTGGGCCGTTCTTATGTTCCTTATTATTATACTATTACGTGACTTTACGTGGTGTGATTTTATCCGTATCCGTTAAGTATTATCATTAAAGAAAGTCTAAAGATAAATGATAATGAAAGTGGAACATAAAGAACGAAAGAAAGTCTTGCAAGCAAATTCACATGATGTCCATAACCATTAGGTTGTTAGCTCAACTGTGTGCGGTTTAGCTAATCCATTGGATGCACACAGGGTCAATCTTTGAGATTGAGGGGACCTTTGTTGCTGCCCAGGTACTAGAGTCAGCTTCGTGCACCAGTTTGGGGTCTATTTGTAGACCTCGGCCCAGTACCAGTTTTATGCGCATTATTTGGGGGCATAGCACATTGGTCTGGATTAAGGGATAGATTAAAATAAAAGTTCGAAATGAATGATGATGGAAATGGTAAAAGAAGATAATGGATGTTATCTAACTGTACGTATAATGTGTGATCGCGTACGAAAGAAATGTATATTATTTTAAAAGGGTATTTTCATATACAAATCTTTCAATGTATTTTAATGTTTTTTTTAACTAGAGACACTCAGCAGCGCTGACTTTTATGCATTTTCAGTTGGCAGGTAATTTTGCTGAGGATGGCACATGGGGAGGCTACTCGTCAGGGCTAGACTGGCATCCGTTCACCCTTAATATCATTGTTGTTTTGTAATGCAAATTATATGGGCTTTTGTAACTTATAATAATCAACGATGTATTGCTTAGCAACAATCTTTATAAATGAATGGGTGGCTTTTGATATTGACTCCGTTGTATTGATTCGTACACTATATAATGTTTTTATATATATTTTGCTATGATTGACCAACTGTGAGGTCTCCGGGAACGGGGCCTTACAAGCAATTAGGTGTCTGCGGATATCCACTGGCAATCCTTGGATATACCTCTTGATCTTCCATGACACGGGTGTCACCTGTCTGGCACCAACCTAGCCATTTCATTGAACTTTGTGGTGTATTGCTGGTGGGTCATGGTTCCCGCATCTAGCTGCAGGAACTCCCTCTCAATCTTATTGAGTTCTCGGTGAGGACAGAATTCCTTAATTATTATTTTCTTCAACTCTCCCCACCTCATCCTCCCGATGGCCCTGCTGCCCTCGGCTTGGACAATATTGTCCCACCAACACAGAGTCGAGTCAACGAACGAGTGAGTGGCAAACTTCACCTTTTGGTACTCCCTGCACTCATTAATCTCTAACACGACCTCCATCTCTCTTACCCAGTGATGAGCAGCGGCAGCATTACCGTTGCGATCGAAAGTCGGGGGATTGCATCTCTGAAATGCCCCATAGCTACACCCCTTGGCAGTTTCCCGTACTACCACCTCTTCCTCATCACTGGAGGCCGCCATTCCAGCGTTCAGCTCCTCCTCATCATGATCTTCCTCGTTCCTTCTTCTCCTAGCCGTGGTCCTTCCCTCCTCATCTTCCTTTCTCTCATCCTCCCGCACAGCACGGATGACTTCAGTCACTACAGACGGTAGGATCTTCTGCATGACCTGATGCACTTCTTCCACAACTGCCTCCTTTACTAAGGCTCTTAAGTTAGCACTCTCATCCACACCCTTCAGATGATGAAGCCCAGGCTCAGCAGGAGCCGTTTCTGCAGTCCTTGTCTTGTTCCTTGTGGCACGTGGCCCAGCACCACGACCACCTCGTACTCCTCCTCGGGAAGCTTTCGATGATCTACCACCAGCCATCCTCTAACACTATAAGATTCAAACACTAACACGGTCATTCAAGGTAATAGCTCAGTTTATGTTAAGTATAGTAAGTCCCTAATTGCAGTGGCTAGTTGTGATTAGCCACTTACTTTACTCTTCATCCCCCAAGCATTTTCTATCCTGACTGCATCAGTATTCAAATCTACTAAATGCACATAAATCAAATAGCACACGCACATAACACCGGTTAATATTAAGAAAAGAAATACCTAATGGCACGTAGCTACTCAAGCTGGCATCCCTCCATTCGGTCCCATTCTCAGTTTAAGTTTAGGTTTTGAAAATATTTACACATTTCTCTTAAACTTTGGCTCTGATACCAACTTGTAAGGCCCCGCTCCCGGAGACCTCACAGTTGGTCAATCATAGCATTATACATATAAAACATTATACATTTCATAAGATTAAGCAGCGGATTAAGTTAACAAAAACCATTCATGCTTATAATTATTGTTGTCAAATAATACATCGTTGTAAGTTAGGGTTACCAAACAATCAAGTAGTTGCATTATAACACAACAAAATCATTTTCACGAATGGATGCCAGTCTTGCCCTGACGAGTAGCTTCCCCCGCATGCCACCCTCAGCAACATTTACCTGCCAACTGAAAAATGCATAAAAGTCAGCGTTGCTGAGTGAGTTCTAGTTTTAAAACATTTAAAACACCTTTATTTATATACAAAAATATCATTTTTCTTAAAATACTTCCTTTTTATAAAATGCATTACTTTCATACGTGTTCACACGACATATATACAGCAAGATAATATTCCTCATTATCTTTCATCGTTCATTTCGTACCTTCGTTATTATCTTTCACTTTCTACCAGACCATTGTGCAAAACCCTAAACATTATGCACGAAGCGGGTACTGGGTCGAATTCTATAAATAGACCCCTAACATTACGCATGAAGCCTGACCCAGTACCAGGGCATGCCACAAAGGTCCCGTCAATCTCAAAGATTGACCCTATGTGCATCCTTCGGGTTAGCTAAACCGCACACAGTTGAGCTAACGACAACATGGTCGTGCACCTCTATTCAATTTGCTTGCAAGACTTTCATTCATTCGTTATGTTTCACTTTTCATTATCACTAAACTTTCACTTTCATTATGATAATACTTTACGTATACGAACATAAACACATCACGTAAAGCCACACTAATACATAATATGGAACACAAGAACAGGCCATAAACAAGCATGGAATAAACAAATACAACCATCAAAATATCCCAGGGCAATTCCTTAAATATCCTTTTTCCCAAAATTTCAGAATATTTTCTAAGTGTTCTAGGCGCATAAGCTCTATGCAGGCGCATGAGTACTGCTTGGGCGCATGAACACATTGTGGGCGCATGAACCAACACTAAGGTGCCTGAGAACCAATCCTGGGCGCATGGGGTACTGTTTAGGCGCATGACTAACACATAGGCACCTGAGGAAATTTCTAGGTGCATGACTTCTATATGGGCGCATGGGCTGGTACTTAGGCTATTTTGGCAAAAATTCCAGGCGCATGGGAACTATTGGGGCGCATGAGCTTCACTTAAGTTTTCTAAGTCAAAATTTCAGGCGCATGAGCCCTATTTGGGCGCATGACCAATAGTTATGCATATTTCAGACTTATTTCAAACCTAATCTGCATATTAACCTGTTCGAAGCTTATTCCTATCATTCTAAGCATCAACAACACATAATCAACCATAAAACACAAACACAAACACACATATACATACGGGTAAACATAAAACAGTTGTAAAACCTTTTTAAACATGCATTTTCAGCCCCAAGAAGTTTAAAACACATAAAAACCGGGGTCTAGAACTCACCTATGCAGCCAACAAGTAAAAATCCTCCAAACTTGAGTGCACAAGAGTTCAAACACCTAAAAACACACCAAAATAAACAACCAAACACATAGAACACATAAAAATCGGTTTCATGGTCAAGTATCCAACAAAACCGAGCCAATTATACAAAGAAATACATATTGAAGGAAAACACAGCTTCTTCTTCTTCTTGTAACCGAGAGAAAAGTTTCTACTTCTTCCTTCTTCTTCTTTTGTTCGAAAAGCAGGAGTGAGAACTCCAAATGGGCGGCAATACCCTTTTATTTAATAAAATATTAGATTTTGTACTCTTTTACACTTTGGCCCCCTCCACTTTGGCTCCTTATCCATTCTTTCAAGATACTTTTTATTTTCCTTCTTATTGTTTTCTTCTCTTTAACTTGACAAAAATTTCGGGTGTTACAGAGTACTACCTCGATCACCGCCTTGACAGCTACTTCGACCACCACCTTGACCAATACCTTTACCAACACCTCGACCAATAGTTTTTCCACCTACTTGAGTACTACCTCGATCACCGCCTTGACCGCTACTTAGACCACCACCTTGAGCACTACCTCGGCCAACACCTCGACCACCAATTTATCCACATGCTTGAGTACTACCTCGATCACCACCTTGACCCCTGCCTCGGCCCATAGTACGTGCCATGATATTATCTACAACAAAAATAAAATAATAAATGTTAATAGTACAACCAATTAGCAACAAAAATAGCACTTGAATGAGCAAATAAACTGTGTTATTCTAAGTAACAAACTAACCATTATATATAATAAACAAACCTATCAACTTCTTCATCATTATCATCAAAATCCCCATTAGCTAAATTTTTTATTCTTTCATTCTCTTGAGAAAAATGCTCCTCATTCGCATTATCATCTTCCACTTCACTAACATCTTGGGCGAGTTGGTAAATTGCCCTTGGGGTTGTCTTTACAATAGCTAACCAACCTTTTAGTTCCTTTTCGTTTCAAGGATATAATGTATAATACACTTGATGCACTTGTGATGCTAAGATAAAAGAGTCGTCAACACATCCTATCATTGTGGGCTTAACATCAACCATATAAGTTTTAGGGTCCACCCTTACCCCCTTAACAGGATCAAACCAAGTACTTCTAAACAAAACAACCACACATCGTCCTATGGTGCTATGATATTCCAACTCTAAGATCTCATCCAATAATCCATAATAATCATTTTCACTTTCATTACATGTATTCCCTTTGACATACACACCACTATTTTATGTGACCCGACCATGATAAGATGTTTGTGTGTGAAACTTGTAACCATTGACAAAATAGCCTTTGTGGGACTTAACGTAAGTAAGAGGCCCTTGGGCTAGGCCTCTCAAATGTTCCTTATTTGGAACATTCATAACCTACATTCATAATGTTATGTTAGTATGTTTACAATTCTACAATATTATGATATAAAAGATGTGTTAAAAGCAAAATGCTTACATGCATCTGCATCCACTTAGCGAATTCCTCTTCTTTCAATTTATAAAGGTATGCTTCATCATAATGGGGGAATGAATCTTTCAACTCTTTATCAAATAAGCAAACGAATTCGAGAAGCTCTTTACAGTTAAGCAATATATAACTATACGCCTTGTCTCTGTCTTTTTGTGTAGGAACTTTGTCCTTTCCATTCTTTTCAAATAATCTTCATGAAGGATGTTAAATATACTTAACCGAAGATCGGTACTCGAAGAATAAGCAATGTTTGGGGCAAAATCGTGTGTTTCACGAACTGTCGACTCAAGATATAGAGACCAATAGTTAGAATGCTCATCCACGAGATTAGACCGAACGATGGAACCTTCAATCTTTCCTTTGTTTCTAATCATTCTTTTTAATCGACCCAACTTCCTAGAAAATGAGGTTGAAAATGTTAGCATTTATCTAACATTTAATATGTGAACATAATACTTTGTTAAGTTAAAACAATTACCTCTCATACGGATACATCCACCTAAACTGCACTGGACCACCGAGAATAGCTTCATTGGTCAAATGTATAATAAGGTGTTCCATTGAGTCAAAGAACCCAGGTGGAAAGATTTTTTCTAGCTTGCAAATTGTTACAACGATACTACTCTTCAATTTTCGTAAATCTTCAATGTGTAAAACCTTTGAGCATATTACATGAAAGAATGTGCAAAGTTTAATTATTGATTCCCATATTTTCTTTGGTAGCATCCCACGTAAGACGATAGGCAACAATCGTTGCATGAAGACATGACACTCATGGCTTTTAAAGTTGTGAAATGTGCCATCTATAACATTCACACATCCCCTTATATTTGAAGCATAGCCATCAGGAAACTTTACTTGTTTCAACCATTTACACACTTCATTAACCTCTTGTTTAGTTGAAGAGTATGATGCTTTTGGTTTAGAAACTTTATTATTGTTTCCACTCAAAAGATCTAATGATGGTCGATTACAAAATTGTTCCACATCATTCCTTGCCTTGATATTATCTTTCGTTTTAGGAGTATCCATGACCATTTGAAATAGATTCTCAAAAACATTCTCAATATGCATTACATCAAGGTTGTATCGAATTAACAACATAGGCCAATATTCAAGCTCCCAAAAAATGATTTTCTTTACCCAATTATGAGTTTTACCAAATTCTGGATCTTTATGCTTTGGGTTATAGGTTGCACCTAGAGACTTGTTCAAGTATTTGCCAACCAGTTAACTCAGGTGGGGTCCTACTAATGATTGTGTTGATCTCCGAAATCCGTTTCTATCGGTATTAAAAGGATGTGAAATTGGTAGAAATCTTCGATGACAGTCAAACCAACTTGATTTACCACCAGTATGTAATCGAAAAGCTTCAGTGTCTCCCATACAATACGGGCAAGCTAAACGACCATGTGTACTCCAACCTGATAACATTGCATATGCCGGAAAATCACTAACAGTCCACAAAAGAATAGCTCGCATAATAAAATTTTCTTTACGATAAGCATCATAAACTTCAATACCTTCCTCATACAACTCTTTCAACTCATCTATTAACAGTCTTAGAAAGACATCAATGTTTTGACCGGGACTCTTTCCTCCAGGAATAATCAAACATACTTCAATAAACGAGTCTTTAATACTCATCCAAGGAGGTAAGTTATAGACTGTAATAAAAACAGGCCAAAAGGAGTATGAAATTGAATTTGAGTTATTTGGATTAAAACCATCCGTGCATAACCCAAGACTAGCATTTTGAATCTCTTTAGCAAAGTCAGGATTCTTCAAGTCAAAATGCTTCCAAGCCATACCGTTACTTGGATGTGCCATGCTACCATTTGTTGTTTTGTGGTCATGGTGCCAATTCATATCTTTGGTTGTTTTTATAGACATATATAACCTCTTAAGTCTAGGACTAATTGGCATGTACAACATCACCAAATTAGGTATCTTATTCTGGTGACTCTTGTAACGAGATTCCTTACAATATTTACACACTATCAATGTCTTGTCTTGCTTATAGAATAACTTGCATGATTTTTGCAAACATCAATTCTTTCATAAGGAAGGCTTAGTGTTTCCAAACTCTTTTTTGTATCATAGAAGTTTTTCGGGAGCTTATTTCCTTCCGGCAACAATGCATTAACCATGGAAATGTTATAGTTGAAAGCTTCAGCGGACACATTGTAAAGTGATTCCATGTCAAAAAACTTGTTGCAGCTTGTAACTTTCGATATTTTGTAGCCTTTTCCCCTTCCCACAAAGGTTCATCGGCAGCTTCTAACATTTCATAGAATCTTTTTGCTTCTGGATTCGGTGCATGTCCTTCCATAGTGTTTGAAGTATAACCGCATGAATACATGCTATCTAACACCAAATATTTGTAACCATCATCATTATCATCAATTTCTATAATAGTAGAAGACTGTCTAACTTCATGGGTGGATTTTTCACCATGTTCACTCCATGTTTCATAATGAAGCATGAAACCTTCTTTATATAAGTGCTTTTGAATAGTGCCTCTGTCACTAAAATTTATATTTTGGCATTTATAACAAGGACATTTGATATCACGTATTGTCTCACCATGCATATTCACCCTTATGTCAACAACCGCTTCATTAGAAAATACAAAGTCTAAAAAGAATTCCACATTGTCACAGTATTCAGAATTAAAAAATCTGCGGCTATCAGTCTTTCTTGACATCCACCCTCGATCGGTATACCATGCCATTACTAAAAACACAAAAAAATAAACTTCCCAACAAATTCATGTAAAAGTATTATATATTAAATTTCTTCATTATTATTTGTAACCTAGCTATAGAATGGTAGCTATAATAATAGAAATTCAGGGTTAAAACATCAAAGGACACTCTAATATTCTTAGTTGTATATGTTCTTCCAACTTTCATCTACAATTATATATATATAGAGTTTTATTTTATGCTCTTTAGAAAAATATTAATAAATAGAAAGTTGAAAATTTACAGTAGTTGAATTTATGGTTAGTTTCAATTTCATGTATGAAATTTCTTCATCATTTTTGCAAATTAAACTTTAACAATACAAAACAAAACAGTCAAATATGTGGGTTGGTCAATAGTTCAATATCAGTGGTAACTAAAGGCAAAATAATGTAAACATACATGCACAAAAGCAATCGACAAATGCTAGAACAACAAAAGCATAAGAAGATGAAATGCAGCGATGAAAAGAAGAAAAACAAAAGAACCTCCAAATTCAGCATAATTGAAACTATCATCTTCATATACAAACAATACAAGCTTCTAAAGTTATATTTCTGAGTATCTTCACAATTGAAACTGTTGGATTATGTACGGGTTCGATTGATTGACGTTGCCAACTGAGTTATGACCTGTAAGAGTTACACATTGGACAACGATTTACAAACCCACTTAATTTAATTAATTGGCGGTTACGAACTAGATCGGGTTTAATAATTTATAAAAGTATAAATTACTTAACTAAAACGTTTAAGTGTTAAACGTTATTGTTCCGGTTTTTTGTTTGACACATGGGCTAATATTAATCTGACTGGGCCCGGGGCCCGTGAAAAGATTAATATTAAATCAATATATAAGGATCATTAGGGTGAAAAATCCCTTCACCTTTTTGATTTACGGCTAAAAAAAAATCAAGAGGATTTATCTTTTTGATTCATAAAGCCCAAAAACATTATTTCAATTAATTGCTTTTGGCCGTGAGCATTCATACGCAATCCTCAATCGCAATCAGAAGCCTGTTAAACCACCTTCTGCCGCAGTCGGTTTCGATCATTTTGGTCGTACCCTTCTGCCGTGGAACCGAGACTCAATCCCGAGCACCCATGTAACGTTCGTTTGTTTCTAGCAATTAATCGTTGAATCCTCGGTGTCTCAAACGGTTAATTATTAACCAAGGTATATTATATCTCATCGGTAGGTTAATACTATTCTGTATTTGCATTGTTTGTAACCCAGATCCTGTCGGGTTCAATTTTGGTATTTTGATTTTTACTCCACTGCGTTAACTATTATTAATCTGATTAATAATTATCAAAATTGTTTTGATAAATAAACCTAACCAAGATACCACTTAACCCAACAGTGGTATCAGAGCCACGCTTACAACATGCAAATCAGATCCGGTCTGTTAACCGGTTATAGATCACAAACTTTAAAATTATTTAAAGTTTCTGATTTATTATTGAGGGCAATTATATATTTTGGTTATATATTTATTAACCAAAAGATTGCCCGTTTTATTTTGATTTTTTTTTAATATGTAAACTTGGCTAGACCCTGTGGTTGACTGGTTGTGATGTGATTTGTTTTTGTTAAAGTTTTTGGTTTTATGGTTTTGGCCCATTTGATGACTCAAAGTTGTAATAGATTAGGGTTTTCTTTTATTTTGTATTTCTTTTGTAAATATTGTAATATTTGAAGACCCGAAGCCAAACTGGAGACAAGACGAATCAAGGAGTCAATGGGAGCCCATCAAGACAACTAGATGCATTTAGGTCTATCCATGTGGTTGTTTTGTGTTTTGACTCCGTGACCTTGTTTGATCCTGCCAATTGGCTCTAGCGAGATCAAACAATCATAGCCATTAGATTTACATATTACTTTGTTATTATGGTTGCTTTATTTTATAATTGTTATAACATCCAACCTAATATCAAACTAATTAAAAATATTTTTTTTACAATCAAAATAAATAACAACTTTTAAACTTATTTTTACAACTTGTTAAAATATGAAAACAAATTGTTTGTTTTAAAAGGGATAACCGGATAAGTGTTTACAAATTCAAAAAATTAATTTGAATTTCAAAACTTAAAACTTGATAATTTTAAATTAAAAATTAATTATCTATTTAAAAGAATAACTAGATAAGTTTTCAAATTTAAAATTAATTTAAATTTCAAAACTTAAAACTTAATAATTTAAAATTATCAACTTAAAATCGGTCGTCTATCTCGCGACAAACCTAGTTTTAATAGGGTATTAAAATTTCAAAACTTAAAACAATCATAGACCGAGAGATGAATGGATTCGTCATTTATTATCATGAACTGAATATTGTAAAACTGGCTTTTACAACGCACGTATGACTTAATTATACGTTGTGTTTGACCCAATTCGGTAAACACTAAAACTGGATCCCATAGATAAAATTAGTAGTCTATGCCACCCTATTATAAGGAACACTTGGAACATTAAGCGAAACATCAGTGTTTGGAGCCACAACACCACACTTGATATGTAGTTTATTCTTCCAAGGTGCAAGGGTTTTGTTGACACATCTGGCCCTTCCACACGTACCTATTTTAGGATGACTATTACTTTTCTCTCTTGTTACATGCCACAACTATCTAGAGAGAAAAGTGGGCATAGATGAGGCTAAACGTATCAATGCATTGACAAATGTTGTCGTTGCGGTCTCATACCCTAGAGTTGTGCAATTTTCACAATTGATAAGCGTTGTCAGTTTGCCTAGTCACTTACTAATGTTGCGTGCCCCAGCTGCCTTTAGTAACTGACCAAGCCAGATTCTCATTTCTTATTTAAAATTACTATAAATGGGTCATTAAATAAAATAAGGAAATAATACATCAAAAATACTAATTAATTTGTTTTTGCTTATTTAAACAGATGTCTTCAGAAACCAACAACTCCTTCATTCTCAAGTCTATTCTTGAGAAAGAGAAACTTGATAACACCAACTTTCTCGCATGGCACCGCAATCTGAGAATTGTTCTCAAGATGGCGAAAAAGCTCTATGTTTTAGATAGCGCTATTTCCAACGAGCCTGAAAACAATACGGCCGCTGCCCGTATAATTTTGGAAAAATTTAAGGAGGATGCCAATGAGGTAGCCTGCCTTATGCTAGCCACCATGTCCCCTAATCTCCAGAAGAACATGGAGGACATGGTTGCATTTGACATGATTGAGCAACTTAAGGGCATGTTTTAGAAATAGGCCTGACAAGAGCGCTATGATACCATGAAGCAGCTTATATCCTGCAAAATGCAAGAAGGCTCGCTTGTTAGTGCCCATATGCTTAAAATGAAAGGTGCAGGACCGTTAAAGGGTACTTAAGCTTGCACTTAGTTAACACACTTAGGAGGATCTTAAGATCACTTAACAATTCAAATAGGGAACTTGGAACTTTTATAGAAGATACAAGACAAACACAAGTAAAAGCAAGAGCAAGAACACAAGATAAAATTTTCAAGAAAGTTGTATATTGCTTCTCTAGTTCTATTACAAGTATTGTACAAGTATATTTTGAATACAAGAACCGGAGACTACTTATACTACATCCTACAACCGTCAATATGAAAAAAGAGAGTTGGAAGTGACTAATCTAGACAACAAGATCAGCCTAAAGTCAAAAGGCAGATTGCCTTTTGACTAGTGACTATGACAAGCCATAGCTCACTGACTTTCCTATTACAAAAAGCCAAAAAGGAACAAAAACAGAAACTTGCAGACAAAGACCTTATCTACTTTATCATAAAGTATGGAAGTTTCACCAACTAGTGATAGCAGGTGAACTACCAGAGCATGCAGAGGAAAGTAGGTTGCTTTATGATAAAGTTAATGGAAAAGGTATCTTTTCTCTCTCTTCAGAAGAAAATCAGTCTTCTCTTTAAACAGCTTCAGAAGACTTTCTCTTGAGAGCTTCGAAAGACTTCATCTTTTACCTTTGGAAGAGTTGAGTCTTTGGCTTCGGAAGACTTTACACTTAGAATATTTTCCAAGTTCAGTGTAATGCTTCCGCAGCAGTTTCTTCTGAACTTTGGCTTCGGAAGATTTTACACTTAGCATTTTTCTTGAGTGTGTAAAACTTCCAAAGCTAGTTCACCTTTGTTCCGAAGTGCATGTTGGAAGACTTGGTTGTTTTGGTATCTTTTGGTTGCATCAGCCTCTTAACTTTAGATGTTCCTACAAACTCCCCCTAGGCTGATGCTACCAAAACAGAGAGGTTCTTCAGACTGGGATAGTCCACATGAGGATCTTCAGAATTCCTTTCTTCATTAGCAGATCTGGATTCTTCAGACTCATGAAGTACCTTCTTATTTCATAAAGATCATGCAGAAGGAGTTCAAGCATGTCACTTGTGAAGTAGACATATTGTTCTCCCTGATCTCTAGTGACATACCATCTGTCTGGATCTTCAGCAAAAGTACAGGATAGAATTTATCTTCTAACATAGAGAGGCTCTACTATGATAGGAGTTGGTTGAGAGTCCTCTTCATGCACTTCCTCAGGATGTTCTGACTCATCCTGAGGTTGGGAGGAGGATGTCTTTCTTCTTTTCTTCTTTGAAGATGATCTTCTTTTGGCCATCCTCTTTTTCCTCCCTGATGATTTTAACTAAGAGGGTTGGTCTTCAGTACCAGGTTCTTCAGTGGATTCTCTCTCACTTGGGATCTCCTCTCTCCCAGTTTTAGAAGGAAAGGGAGGAGAACCCTGCTGTGGGTTAGAAGATGAAGTTGGCTGTTGCGCAGCTTCAGGTGCAGGTGGTGTTGTCCCTATAGGTTCCACCTTTACCTCAACTTCAGGTTGAGCTTGACTTGATGATGAATGAAGGTCAACAAGCTCTCCCCTTTTTATTTTCAGCTTTATCACCCTTATGTGCTCATCCATTGTGGATAGAGACATGGGACCAAGCCTCCTTCCGGAGAACCCATACAGCTTCAAGAAGCTCATCATCCTCTGCCTATCTGCAGACTTTTTCTGACTTTTTTGGATGATGGCTCTTGATTTTGTAGCTTCTTCCCTTTGCCTCTTCTTTGCAGCTTGCCTTTCTTTCTTGGCTTGCTCTTCCAGCTGCTTATTGTATTCAAATAATATATAATCATAAGGAAAGGGAAGGAGTGCAGGTGCCTGATAGAGACCTATGGCACTCAGGTAGTTGATCATTTTTAATCTTTCTTCTTCATCAACTACCTGAGGTTGTTTAGCAGCCACAGTCTCTAACTCGGGACTTTCTTGAACTGGGGAAAGGACAAGAATGTTCTTGTAAAGCCTTTTTCTCCTCATGTCTTCCTTGTTTTTAAGGGTCAAGGCTGCATCCTCTGCTTCCTTCCTCTCCTTTGACAATTCAATGTCAACCAGTTCATTTAACTCCTCTAAGGGGAGAGAGATGAGTTCATCTATGTTGTAGTTCCTGGTCCCCAGATAGTTGAGCCTGGCTGCCCTTAATTCATCTTCTTGAGTGTTTGTTACAAGGGCAGTCAGAATTGCAGCTTGCATGAATCCTTGGGAACCACTTGAACTCTCTCCCCTCAGCTTCCTCTTCCTCTCTCTCTTTTCTTCTTCAATCTCTTTAGGAGTCATCTTTCTTTTGCCTTTGTAAATTGCAGATCTTGATGACTCATTCTGAGGAGAGCTTTGGCCTTTATTGCTTGATTCAGCAGTCAAGCTCTGGCCAGAGATAGGTTGTGAAGCACCATCACCAGCTGGTGCCTCACTGAGGGTATGGGGTGCTGGAGGAGATCTTGTCTCAAGGTTCACAGTCTCAGCCTCTGGGCCTTCAGTCAAGGCTTTCCCTTCGAAACTAATCTTGGGGTCTACCTCAACATCCAGTTGACCAAAGGCTTCAACTGCTAGCCTCTGTCTATATGATGCAGTTCTCCTTTTGAATTCTGCCCGCACCCAGTCTTGAATTTGATTGCCTAATCTGACAGCTTGTCTGTTATTGCTTGGGTTGACAAGTGCCAGATCTACCAAGTTTATACTCTCATAGAAACTCAGGGTGGAGATGTTGAGAATTTCTTGTTGACCCTGAGCTCTAGAGATCATAAGAGCTTTCCTATCGCTATCATACCCCCAACCCCAGATTGGGTTCTCAGATGGGGCAGACATTGCTCTTGGTACTCCCTCCTCAAACAATTATTAAATGAGCAGTTCTAGATCACTATCTAGAGGAGGTTGCTGAGCATGGACAACTACAAGATAGGATGGTGAGTCCTGTATGTCCATACTTGAGGAAGAACTCCCAGGTTCTATGGCTGTCAGAACTTCCTCCCCCTTTTTGGTAGCATCACCCTCATGCATAGGTGAGCTAGGGAAGTGATCCATAACATCCATAGGTTCTTGTGGACCTGGATGAGTTTGTCCTACAGGTCTCTCATCTAACTGGCCCTTGAGATCGGTGAACTCAAGTTGCTGTTCATGGACCCTCCTTTGCAAGATAGTCACCTGTGATTCAAGCTGAGCAATCTATGAAACCAGTTGGGTGCAGATGTCTTCGAGTTGGTGTACCCTGAGTTTCAGACTCCCCTCATCTTCAGTTGAAGAATCATTAGGGGATGAAGGAGGTAAACCGAGATCTGCTCCTTCACCACCAGCATGGGGTTCTTGGCTGCTGGATTTCCCATGCCTCATGACAATGTCAAGAGGCTGGGTTGCCGTGGTTGAGGTCTTAAAGATGTAATCACTGGCAACAGTGAGAGCCTCTTCCACATGGGTCTCCTAGACAATTACAGGAAGATCCACCTCAGTTTGGGGTGTCTAATATGGGCTAGACATGGGTGAAGCAGGAGTACTCATCTCCCCTTGAGTGTGGGTAGAGAGGGGAGAGTCATGATACTCACTGAAACCCAAATCTTCATCAGAATAGAAGTCAAGGCTGGGAATGGGTTGGTTAAGATCAAGAGGCTAGGGATGGTAGCTTTCCCCTGAAGGTTGATCACTAGAGTGTTGAGACTCAAAGTGATGGATTAAGGTTATTTGTGGAGTTGTGAGCTCATCAGGCTGAGCATGAGGAACCTCCGCACTGATTGTTTGAAAGATGGGAGTGGTCTGCTCCTCAGGGAAAGTGGGAGCTTTGGATTCCACTTCCTCCTGTATGGGTTGTCATATAGGGGCATGCACATGCTCAGTAGCAAGTGCAGGGGTTCGTTTGTGTTTTCTTTTGTAGGTGAGGGTAATTCTTGGCCTTGATGGTGGTTGAGAAGTAGAGGGTGTTGGTTCATCACTAGATGGTGCAGCTAGGATGTCACCCTGAGCAATGAGCTCAAACATTTTCATGACAAGGGCTGTTTCTACCCCTGAGAACCCAACAGTTGGCTTTTTCAATATCTTGAAAATGGCGGGCCTCATATGTGCAAGTTTAAGAACATTACATGTTCCCTTCAACTGTGGTCCCAATTCACAGTTGAGAATGTGTTGAACATACCAGGGGAACATGTAATATTCTAAGGAATCCAAATTCGCAAGTAAATTTGTAAATACACACTGAGAGTACCTGAATTTGACCCCTTGAACCATCCCATGGACAATGAAGGAGAGGTCTTCTGGAATCTGGTCCCATCCTCCATGTTTGTTGGATAAGCTATGGACAACGACATAGGGAGGTATTTCTATTGGAATGAGACCTTCCCCTTCCTAATGGTCTTGACTGAGAAGTCACCTTCATATCCCATCTGCTCAAAGGATTGGTTGACAGTAGTTTTTGGGAAAGACGGTTCACCTGCTTCATCATCCAGCTGAAGATGGGTGTTGATGATGGCTGGAGTGATGAAAACCGTCCTCCCCTGCACTATGGCAGACAGTGCCGCCAGAACTTAAGCAACTGATCCTCATAAAGAGGAGGATCGATTGTAAGGGAGGTGAAGTAGTGAGACAAATAAAGATACCTACACACGTCTGAGAAGCTTAGATCCTTCTCAGAGTTGAATAGAGCAACTTGATTGTGTTGCCTGTGTAGGTGCATGGTGAAATCATGTTTGTTACGACGATCAAGATTGGCCATTTGAAGAAGCTTTGTAGTGAAGGAAGGAAGAAGAAGATGAAATTTGGGGGTAATTTTAGGTTAAGGAACAATGAGAGAAGTGAGATGAAATAGAACCGTTTGGAATGATATAGTTTGGATTTGAGACAAAGTTATGACAAAAAGATAAACTTTGAAATCCGCAAATGGGTCCTACTTCTGTAAAAGGTTCCCAAAAAGTTAGTTTTTTTGAAAGTAGTAAAAGCTTCCGAAGGCAATTTTGGTTTCGGAAGCTTTGCAATCAAAGCTTCCCAAGGTAATTTTGCTTCGGAAGATATTTCAAAGAGTTTTGAAAATTTTGGCTTTGGAAGAAATAAATAAGTCTTCCGAGACTAAATTGCTTTCGGAAGAAATTTGTTCCTAAAATGCATTTAAGTACTTATACCAAAATTTAAGCTTTGGAAGATACTTCAAGAATTTCTTCCGAAGGTAAATCTCAGATAAGCTGTTTAAACGATTTAAAGACATAAATTTTCTTCCGAATGCAACTTTTGCTTCTTCCGAAGGTAAATTTTCATCATTCTAAGAGATATCATTTTAAAAGTTTGTTTTTCTTCCAAAGAGAACTAAGCTTATGAAGTGATCTAATAGACAACCTAGGACACACAGTTTTAGGAAATAAAATTGATTAAGTTATTAAGAAAAATCTATTCAAAGTTAATCATCCTAATAGCTGATACAAGATACTTAAATCTTTTTTCATCAAAAGCTTTTATGAACAAATTAGCATATTGTTCATTTGTGTTAACTTTGATTAGTTTTATCAACCCCTTTTCAAAATTATCCCTAATCAGATGATACCTGATATTGATGTGTTTGGTCCTTGAGTGCTGCATAGGATTCTCTATAATAGAGATGGCACTGTTGTTGTCTATGTGGATAGGAGTCTCTTTGAAATTGAACCCATAGTCTAGCATCTGATTCTGAATCCAAACACTTGAGCTGTTTAGTGGTCTTGCACTTCTTGAAACCTCTGTAGATGGAGTTTGGAACAGCAGTTTGGAGGGCTGTCATGGCTTTCTGATCAATGTCAATTCTTTTCCAGTCTTCATCAGAAAAGTTAGCCCTCTCCTTTGGTATCATGCCACCACCAGCAGCAGCTGAAGAGGTGCATGGTACATGAGGTCCATTGACAACAGACTCCCACATCCTGGAATCTTGAGACTTGATAAAGCCTTCCATTCTTTGACACCAAGTGTCAAAATCCTCTGGAGTGATCAGTGGGGACTTTGTCATAGTTCCAGTTTCCATATCAGCTTTGGAGATAGCTACCATTTGAAGAGTTAAGTGATTTGTGTGACTAAGAGGATTTAAAGATGGTGAGATCTTACAATCAAGAGCCTGGAATGCTCTGATACCAAATACAAGACCGTTAAAGGGTGCTTAAGCTTGCACTTAGTTAACACACTTAGGAGGATCTTAAGATCACTTAACAATTCAAATAGGGAACTGTGAACTTTTACAGAAGATACAAGACAAACACAAGTAAAAGCAAGAGCAAGAACACAAGACAAAATTTTAAAGGAAGTTGTATATTGCATCTCTAGTTCTATTAGAAGTGTTGTATAAGTATATTTTGAATACAAGAACCGGAGACTACTTATACTACATCCTACAACTGTCAATATGCAAAAATACAGTTGGAGGTGACTAATCTAGACAAGAAGATCAGCCTAAAGTCAAAAGGCAGATTGCCTTTTGACTAGTGACTATGATAAGCCATAGCTCACTGACTTTCTTATTACAAAAAGCCAAAAAGGAACAAAAACAGAAACTTGCAGACAAAGACCTTATCTACTTTATCATAAAGTATGGAAGTTTCACCAACTAGTGATAGCAGGTGAACCACCAGAGCATGCAGCGGAAAGTAGGTTGCTTTATGATAAAGTTGATGGAAAATGTATCTTTTCTCTCTCTTCAGAAGAAAATAGTCTTGTCTTTAAACAGCTTCGGAAGACATTGTCTTGAGAGCTTTGGAAGACTTCATCTTTTACCTTCGGAAGAGTTGAGTCTTTCGCTTCGAAAGACTTTACACTTAGAATATTTTCCAAGTTCAGTGTAAAGCTTCCGCATCAGTTTTTTCTGAACTTTGGCTTCGAAAGATTTCACACTTAGTTTCCTTGAGTGTGTAAAACTTCCGAAGCTAGTTCACCTTTGTTCCGAAGTGCATGTTGGAAGACTTGGTTGTTTTGGTCTCTTTTGGTTGCATCAGCCTCTTAACTTTAGAGGTTCCTACAAAAGGGTACATCGACCAAATGGCCAAAATTGGTTATCCTATGCAGGATGAAATGGCAGCAAACTTTATCTTGAACTCCCTACCTAGTTCTTACGACCAGTTCGTAATGAACTTTAATATGAATGCATGGGTTAAGAGTGTTCCTGAACTTCACGGTATGCTCAAAACTGCTGAGCAAAACATACCAGGTAAAGCCAGTCACATGTTGATTGTTTGATCTACTGGTGTTAGGAAGCCAAACCCCAAAAAGAAAGCTTATAACAGTAAGGGTAAAGGTAAAGTTGTTGCTGCCAAGTCTGCCACCAACAACAAATAGCTAGCTAAAAACAAAGTAGTACCCCCCCCCCTGAGGAGCGACACTGTTTTGAATGCAATAAGATGGGGCACTAGAGACGTAACTGTCCTGACTATCTAGCCAAGCTGAAGGCGAAGAAGGCCAATGGTGAAGGCTCTTCTTCAGGTATTCTAATTTATGTTATTGAACATTTCACTGTTTCCAGCAACACATGGGTATTTGATACTGGATGTGATTACCATATCATTAATGTCTTGCAGGAGCCTGAAAAGTGGAAGAAACTGAAACAAGGCGACATGGAGCTCATCGTTGGTGATGGGAAAAGAGTACCACTTCTTGTAACTGGAACATATTATCTTTCTTGTCCATCTAGCCTTGTAATTACTTTAGATAATTATTTGTTTGCTCCTGGTTTAACTAGAAACATTATTTCAGTTTCTTTATTGTTTGAACAAGGATTCAAGTACGTTTTTAATGATGCTTTTATTTATGCCTACTTTAATGATGTCTTTTATTTTTAGGCTAAACCTCGAAGTGGTATTTATGAGATTGATATTCAAACAAACAATAACATATATAATCTTACTAAACGTATCAAATCTGGAATTAACAATACGTTTCTACGGCATTATAGACTTGGCCACATAAGCAAGGCTCGTATGAAAAGGCTTCAGTCCGAAGGGATTCTTGAATCCACATGACATGAATCTTTTGATGAATGTGAATCTTGTTTAGCTAGCAAACTCACAAAGGATCCTTTCACCCATGTTGGTGAACGGGCCAAGGATCTGTTAGCAATTATACATTCTGATGTATGAGGTCCTTTCAGAACCATGTCTAGAAATCACGAAAGATACTTCGTTACATTTATTGATGATTATAGTCGATACGCCTATGTCTACCTTATGAAGAATAGACATGAAACCTTTAAAAAGTTCATAGAGTTTCAGAACGAAGTAGAAAACCAAGTTGGTAAAACTATCAAGGTACTTCGATCAAATCGAGGTGGAGAATACCTAAGCCAAGAGTTCACTAATCATCTAAAGAAACGTGAATTGTTTCAGAGTTCACTCCACCCAGCACACCCCAACTTAATGGTGTGAGTGAGAGGAGAAATCAAACCCTACTTAATATGGTTCGATTGATGATGTGTAGATCTAACTTACCTCAATCCTTTTGGAGTTATGCTCTTATGACCACCGCCCGCCTTGTCAATCTGGCATCAACTAAGAAGGTAGACAAAACTCTATATGAGATATGGCATGGGTCTAAACCTAATTTGTCTTACCTTAGAGTATGGGGATGTGATGCTTATGTCACCAGCGAGTCTGATGACAAGCTAGATCCTTGAGGCGAAAAAGTTATTTTCATCGGGTACTATAACAAAAGTGGATATTACTTTTACCATCCTGATGCAAATGTGATTTCCATCAAAAAGAAGGCACATTTGCTCGAGAAAGAGTTTCTTGATCAAGGAACTGGAAGTAATATTATAGATCTTGAAGAAATTCAAGAACCACAAACAAACGCTGATGTAGTCGGTGCGTCTGAATAACAAGAAATTATTGTTGATTTAGACATAAACGCAAGCGTTCGCAGAAGTAGCAGAACTCGCAAAGAAGCTGACAGATATCTTTGCAATCTAGAGGGTCCTAAGGTTTTGGTAGTAGCTGATTTTAATGATGAACCTATTAACTACAAATCTGCTATCTCAGATCCAGAATCTGCGAAATGGCTAGATGCCATGAACGCCAAGATGCAATCCTTGCGAGACAATCAAGTCTAGGACTTGGTTGAGCTACCCCCCGGTTCATGGGGAATAGGGAGCAAGTGGCTTTTCAAGAGAAAAACCAACATGCATGGAATTGTACACACCTATAAAGCACGGCTTGTTGCAAAAGGTTTCACTCAAACTCAAGGTGTTGACTATGATGAAACTTTCTCACCCGTTGTTATGATCAAATCGATCAGGATATTGCTTGCCATAGCAGCATACTATGATTACGAGATATGGCAAATGGATGTCAAAACTGTTTTTCTAAATGGACATCTCTCTGAAGATGTTTATATGGTTCAGCCTGATGGTTTTGTCGATCCACAATATCCAAATAAGGTGTGCAAACTAAATAAGTCTATTTATGGACTTAAACAGGCATCTCGTAGCTGGAATCTTCATTTTGATTAGAGAATCGTAGAATTCGGTTTTGTCAAAAGTGAAGATGAGCCTTGTGTTTACAGGAAGACTAGTGGGAGCACTATATCATTCCTCATATTGTATGTGGATGATATACTAATCATTGGAAACAATATCACAATGCTTAACAAAGTTAAAAATTGGTTGGGAGCTTGTTTCGCAATGAAAGATCTTAGAGAAGCTGCTTACATTCTAGGAATCAAGATCTATAGGGATAGATCTAAGTAGCTTCTAGGGCTTAGTCAAAGCACATACATAGACAAAATGATGACACGCTTTAAGATGGAAAACTCCAAGAAAGGAGGTGTTTTGATGACTAAAGGTACCGTGTTGAACAATTCTCAATCTCCTTTAACGGACATTGATATTAAGCGAATGGAAAAGGTTCCATACGCTTCAGCGATTGGTTCCATCATGTATGCTATGTTGTGCACTAGACCTAACGTCTAGTATGCTTTAAGCATTACTAGCTGTTACCAGCAGAACCCTGGCTTTGCCCATTAGACTGCAGTTAAGAATATTCTGAAGTACTTGAGAAGGACTAAAGCTATGTTTTTAATATTTGGAGGAGTTGAAGAACAGCTCACTATAGGATGTTACACTAATGCTAGTTTTCAAACTGACCGAGATGACTCTCGCTCATAATCTGGTTTTGTATTCACACTCAATGGTGGAGCTATCTTTTGGAAAATTTCCAAGCAAAGTGTGGTGGCAGATTCCACCACTGAATCTGAATATATTGCCAATCTCGATGTGGTTCCAAGTATTCAGTACCCAATCGAGATATTATGTGATAACACAGGTGCCATTGCTCAAGCCAAAGAGCCCAGATCTCATCACAGGGCCAAGCATATTCAGAGGAAGTTTCACTATATACGGGACATAGTAAAACAGGGAGACATCGTGATAAGCAAAATAGACACAGATCAAAACCTAGCAGATCCGTTTACTAAGCCCATGACTCAGGACAAGCATTATCAACATAGGGATGCGATCAGGATTAGATTAGCTAGTGATACGTTTTGATTTAGTATTTGGATGTACAAACTTTTAACAGTTACACTTTTGAATTCATTTTCATTTACTGATTTAAGTGCAATTATGAATCTTATACCTGTGATTGATTTTAATACGTTTAATCTATGAATATTGTATTCTAAATTATCCATAGTCGGTTAGACTTGTGGGAACAATTCTGAATTAAGACTATTCTGAATTTAGACTCAAGGAGTTGACTTCTAAATTCACATACCTCATTATGAATGACGTTGGATGTAACTCGCCACAAACCATCTTTATTATAAGATGCTTTGATACTGGTATACTCATTTAGTATCCTCTGACCTGAGGTGCATACTAGAACTTCCGTTTACCAGGGGTTATTCTTTAATCACTGTCAACCGTTGTCGCGTAACTGCCAGTTATAAAAGCTTTGGTTGGGAATAGTTCTGAAGTTCAGTGGGAGTTGTATGTAGTCAATAAGGGATTCTGTACTTTTACATTATATGTAACAGTTAGACATTGTTGCGCCCTCATTGATTCAAACTGGTGAAGTGTGAGGCCTCACCCAAACTGACTGTGTGTTTGATTGGAACATTTTGAATCTGGATCGAGAACAATAATGATTGAGTTCCAAATAAGAATTTTGATGTCTTTTACAGAAAAGATAAATGATTAGGATTACCATAAGTCTATTGTCTTGTTGTAGTAAAATGTTACTAGATCAAGATATTTTGGTTAATGACTTTAAAGTGTCATACCTTGTTGGGGGCAGCCATGTGCAGCTAGAGCACCGCTGACTGTCTACGTTAATATTTAACTGAATACCGTCCAAGTAGGAGATTGTTGGATTATGTACTGGTTTGATTGATTGACGTTGCCAACTGAGCTATGACCCGTAAAAGTTACACCTTGAACAACAATTTACAAACCCACTTAATTTAATTAATTGGCGTTTACGAACTAGATCGGGTTTAATAATTTATAAAAGTATAAATTACTTAACTAAAACGTTTAAGTGTTAAACGTTATTGTTCCGGATTTTTGGTTTGACACATGGGCTAATATTAATTTGACCGGGCCCGGGGCCCGCGAAAAGATTAATATTTGTGACACCCCAACCTTAACGGCGGAAACGTTGAGATGTGAGGGTTAAGATTGTTCATGCCACACAACGCTATTTCAAAGTGTAAATATTATTAAATTCCAAGTTTCCTGACATACATAAATGACAAGCATAAGTTTCAAACAAACAATGTAACAAATATTCAAATAGAATCATGTGACAATATATGTCATTTTATTAATCTCTAGGTCCAATCCTAGATGTGTTCAAGTCTTCAAGAGCAATTAAGCGGGTTCATTTCCTGAAACATGTGAAAAATAATGTCAACATATAATGTTAGCGAGTTTTCATAGGTTTATCATACATAAATATATAAACTCTAAGACGGCAATTCATGTCATAGGTTAATGAATAATGTAATAATAGATGGATAAACAAATGTAACAATCAAACCTCGACAAATATGGCCACAACATGATTATACGATTAGCTAAGTGTACTTGGTTCCCATAGTGATCAAGAATACGTCACTAGGAGCCGGCAATACCTCGGCTTTATCACCAAATAGGCTTGTCAGGCCCATAGATCTATGACGTCGCTAGGCTAGCAATAGTTAATGATTGTATCTTACAAGTGTTATCACAAGATAATTACAAAAGTCCAAATAACCATGAAAAAATAAGATGAAATGCACAAGTGTTACAAGAGTAAAACGTATTTTCAAGTGAGTTTTAAAAAAGATAACATGTTTCATCCCAAAAAGTATGAAATAATATAAAATGGGATATGAAAAACTCACATGTATAATAAGAATGAATAATAAGAAGTCTTGTATTAAACGCCGAAGATTCGTTAAAGTTCAACCTAAACGAACGACGTCATAAGTTAATAACGATTTTTTTAGTGGTACTCGGGAATTCACGGTTTAAATTTGAGGCTTTTGGATAACGATGTAATATTATAACGATATAAATTTTATATCTCTTACTCCACGATTTTAAATTCTAAAATAGCTATATTTTTACAATATTTAAATGTTTGAATAAGAATTTTGTGATAAAATAATTAATAAAAGTTAAATTTTTATTATCAAGGAATTTTATTTATTATTTGATATAATAATAGATTTATAAATTTTATATGGTTAAATTAATTCTATTAACCAAAATAAATGCACATTTTAAATATGTGCGTATATTTATTCTCATATAAATGTAAAATTAATGTTGGTAAATAATAAAAAAGAAGAATTTATTAAATTTAAATTCTTGGAATTTAAGGAGATTTATTACAATTTAACTTTAGTAAAAATTAGTATTTTGTAAAAAAAATTATAATTTTAAAAATAAAATAATAACAATTTATTAATTAAATTTTTTAAGAAAATTTAAAAGAAAATAATTTTATTTAATTTCTGATTAAAAATGATTTTTATATGATTAATAATAATATTTAGATATTTTCTGAAATTAAAAAAAAACAATAAAAACAAATTTTAAAAATAAAGGCAGGGACTCGGGTTCGAACCCGGGTCTCTTGCCACACCAAACAATACCCAAACCACCGGGCTAAGGCCTTGTTTTGTGTCAAGGAACAGAATTAAAAATTTAAAACATAAACCCAGAAACATCCCCAATTCCATACGAACCCTAGATTCCAAATCGATCAAATTGAGCAACAATTCGATGATGATAACCAAATTAATCATAGGGCTTTGATTCCCTATGATTAATCGAGTGTGTTCCCGCTTTTAATTACCTGAATTCGATGGAATTTGAGAAAACAAAACGATGAACAGGTCGACTGTTCTTGGTTGAAGAATTCGATGTGTGTGTGTGTTTTAAATGGAATTGAGCTTACAGGAAGATTAGGAAACCCAAATGGAGTGTTTTGCCTCGTTTATTTAGTTCCAATTTGACCGTTTGAACACCCAACGGGTTCAAGTTGTTCTCGGTTGTTTCAGGTCGAATAAAACGTGTATAAAGCCGTTTGAGGTGCAATTGATCATCCTAATAACTTCGAAATGATTATGGGAACGTTTATAGCCGTTTAATTTAATTGTTATTATGATCTAGATGTAGAACGGCTTCGTGGTTTGATGATATTCGGTTTCGGTTGAAACCGATGTTAAAGAATCGAATTTAATGGTGTTGTAGGGTTCGAAACTGTTGTTTGATTTTTATTGAGCGGTTTAATTCGATTAACATTGTTGATTTTCGCAGTTTTGAGATGGCTGGAGCTCCGCCGGAGCTCGGCCGTAGATTTCACCGGGAAACCGGGGTTGGTTTTTTTTTGGATTTAGAAAAGTTACACTTTGGTCCCTGTAGTTTATGATTTATCCCTTTTAATCCAAAGTTTATGTTCTAATTTAAACTGACGTTACAGTTTAGCCCCAGTGGTTTTTAATTTTATTATTTTATGCCCAAGTTAATAAATTACAAGTTTTTCTAAAATTTTAAAAAAATAAATAAACTTATAAAATTTTTATTTATTTCATAGGTTATCACTTATTATTATTATTATTATTATTATTATTATTATTATTATTATTATTATTATTATTATTATTATTATTATTATTATTATAATTATTATTATTATCATTATCTTAACTATTTAATAATGAACGATTTATAATAATTCTAAATACCAAATAAGATCAAAATAAAAGAATTTACAAATGAGCCCTCGTATTTATGTTAGTGACTAAACAAGCACTTACAAGAGATAACGACAATAACAAACAATTTAACAAATATATTGAAAGTCACATATTAATTACCAATTCTTTTCAGAATCTTGAAAGGTCCTACAAAACATGGGGCTAACTTGCCCTTCTTCCCAAAGCGGACAACACCCTTCCACGGTGAGACTTTAAGAAGGACCATATCGTTGACTTGGAACTCCAAAGGTTTGCGTCTTTTATCCGCGTAACTCTTTTGACGACTTCTAGCCACCTCAAGGTTATTACGGATTTTGGAGACTTTATCGGTCGTTTCTTGAATAAGTTCCGGACCGGTAAAGAAATTCTCACCGATATCAGTCCAGCAGATCGGAGAACAACATTTACGACCGTATAAAGCTTCGAACGGTGCCATCTTGATACTTGAGTGGTAAATGTTGTTATACGAGAATTCCGCTAGTGGTAAATGCGTATCCCAATCACCACCAAAGTCAAGGACACAAAGCCGTAGCAAATCCTCAAGGGTTTGAATTGTTCACTCGGTTTGACCATCCGTTTGAGGATTGTAAGCCGTGCTTAAATCCAGTTGTGTACCCAAGAGTTCTTGCATAGAAGACCAGAAGTGTGCAGTGAAACGAGCATCACGATCGGAAATAATATGCAATGGCATGCCATGACGACTCATAATTTCATCGATATAAATACGAGCCAACTTTGAAACCATGTAAGTGTCTCGTATTGGTATGAAATGTGCCGTTTTGGTCAAACGGTCAACAATCACCCATATGCTATCATGGCCTCGAGTAGTACGTGGCAACTTGGTTATGAAATCCATGGATATGTGTTCCTATTTCCATATAGAGATTTCGGGTTGTTCAAGTAAACCACTAGGACGTTGATGTTCAGCTTTGACCCTTGCACACGTGAGGCATTTGGATACATACGATGCGATATCCTTCTTCATCCCTGGCCACCAATATTGGCCACGCAGATCCATATACATCTTATCAGACCCAGGGTGAATAGAATAACGTGTTTGATGAGCTTCGTTCATGATGAAGTAACGGAGATTGTCACGATTTGGAATCCAAAGCCGGTTCAAGAAATACAACATGCCATTCTGTTTTGTTTCCAATTATGACCGAACGTTAAACACTAGTTCCTCATCCTTCCATTCCTCGGTTAATGCTGCTTGTTGAGCCTCGCGGATGCAAAACTCAAGATCACTATCAATCCTTATATTTTGAAGCATGATAGTAGCCTCGTTAACATCCATGTGGATCTCAGTATCAAATTCTCCCAGCGTGTCAAACCATTGCCTTCGATCTCGAATTTCTTGAAGTGAGACAGTCTTATTGTGGATCTTGCGACTCAGCGCGTCGGCTACAACATTCGCCTTTCCAGAATGGTAACGAATGTCACAGTCGTAGTCACTAATCAACTCAATCCAACGTCGTTGCCTCATGTTGAGGTCCTTTTGATTGAACACATGTTAAAGACTCTTGTGATCGTTGTAGACTATACATTGCGTCCCTTAAAGATAGTGCCTCCAAATCTTTAAAGCAAAAACCACGGCACCAAGTTCAAGCTCATGGGTCGTTTAATTCACTTCATGAACCTTCAATTGTCTTGATGCGTATGCTATGACCTTTCCTCGTTGCATGAGAACACAACCAAGGCCTTGATTAGACGTATCACACTATACGGTAAAATCATCATTTCCATCAGGGAGAGTTAGGATAGGAGCATTACATAGCTTGTGTTTTGATGTCTCGAAAGCCTCTTTTTGTTCAGGTCCCCACTCAAAAATTTGATTCTTTTGAGTTAGCGCCGTGGGCAATTTAGCAATCTTCGAGAAGTTTGCAATGAACCTACTGTAGTAACCCGCTAAACCCAGAAAAGAACGAACCTCAGTTGGGGTCGTGGGAACACACCAGTTTTTCACGGCTTCTATTTTAGCATGTTCGACGTGAATTCCTTGGGTATTCACCACATGACCTAGGAATTGAACTTCTTTGAGCCAAAATTCGTACTTAGAGAACTTGGCATACAGTTGTTCCTTCTTCAAAGTTCGAGAACTTGTTGCAAATACAACTCGTGATCGGCTTTTGTCTTGGAATAAATGAGAATATCATCGATGAACACGATCACGAACTTTTCCAAGTACGGTTTACATACTCGATTCATGAGATCCATGAAGACAGCAGGTGCATTAGTCAAGCCAAAAGGCATGACCATGAACTCATAATGTCCATATCGAGTACGGAATGCGGTTCTTGGAATATCATTCTCGTGAACTCGCAATTGATGATATCCCAAACACAGATCGATCTTTGAGAATTACGTAGCTCCTTGGAGTTGATCGAAGAGGTCATCGATTCGAGGAAGAGGGTATCGGTTTTTGATGGTGAGCTTGTTGAGTTCCCGATAATCGATACACATATGAAAAGATCCATCTTTCTTCTTCATGAATAGAACAGGTGCACCCCATGGTGAAGAGATAGGACGAATAAAGCCCTTATTGGTCAATTCTTGTAGTTGACTGGCTAGTTCTTGCATTTCAAAAGGTGCAAGACGATAAGGTGACTTAGCCACAGGGTTTGCACCAGGAATTAGATCAATTTTGAATTCAACTTCCTGAACATGAGGTAACCCACTAAGATCCTTGGGAAACACTTCGGGAAAGTCTCGTACTACAGGAATATCCTTGAGTTCCTTCTCCTTGGCTTTCGTGTTGACTACGTAAGCCATAAAGGCTATGTAATTCTTACTTAAGCACTTTTGGGCCTTGATACAGGACATGAGTTTGAGTCCTTGAGACGACCTCTCACCAAAGACTTTTAGTGTATCTCCCGAAGGTAGAGGGATTCGAATACACTTTTCGAAACAAATGATTTCAGAGTGCTGTTTGGCTAACCAATCCATGCCAATAATGATGTCGAAGCTTCCCAGTTGCATAGGAATAAGATTGATAGAAAAGTCATGCTCGTTAAGACTTAGGATGCAGTCGTGTATTATGACGTCAACTACGATTGATTTTCCATCAGCGACTTCGACCGTAAAAGATCTTTCTAGTGTAGAACGTGGCTTAGCAAGAATGAGTTCGAATTCTAAGGATACAAAGCTCTTATCCGCACCCGAATAAAATAATACAGACGCATAACGATTATTTATAAGGTACATACCTGCTCAGATATAGAACTATCATTGATACACAGAAAGCAGGTAGGCTTTTACACAATAAAAGATTGATTAATAGAAAAGGATGACGTACCATTCACCACGTCGTTGTTGGTTTACGCTTGATTTGCGTTGATGTTGAAAGCCCGTCCTCGAGCCGGTGGAACATTTCCCGCTAGACGAGGACATTGTGGATGGAAATGCCCAGTTTTGCCACAATTGTAGCAGGCTTGGTTAGCAATCATGGCAGCATTGTTTGGAGCACGATGACATGTAGCCACCAAATGCCCATATTTCCCACAAAGAGTGTAGATTCGGCATGGATTATTCCCCGCATGATGGTACTTGCAGGTGTTGCACATCGGGTGTGGACCAGTGTAAGCTCTTGCCACGGGTGCTTGGTTTACAGCGACAGCTTGCCTTTGAGGGGCATTAGGTGCTGTCACAGCGAAGTTGGGGGCTGATGTGAACTTGCGCTTCTTACCCTTGAATGAGGGTTCAGTTTTCAACTCCTTCGTCGTCTCAGGAGTCACCTTCGCAATTGGCTTTGCACCCTTCACCGTCAAAGTACCAGCCTTAATATGATTCTTGGTGAGCTGGGCGGTGATATTGATTGCTTCTTCCAGGGTCATGGGCCTACTTCCCACCACAGCATCTTGAATTTAGGGTGGTACTCCCTTGATAAACTTCTCGATGCTACGGGGTACGGTATCTACCATATGCGGTAGAAGCATGCTCAGTTCATGATGCCGGGTGGAGTATGCCAAATGGTTTTCACTATCCTGTTTGAGGTTCCAGAACTACTCCTCCAATTTTTATAGTTCACTCCTTGAGTAGAATTTTTGGATCATAAGGTCCTTGAACTCTTCCCAAGGGAGTGCCAAAGCCACTTCCGCACCCCGGTTTCGTTTCTCGCTATTCCACCAGGTAAGTGCCCATTGTTGAAGGACACTTGCAGCATAATGAACCTTAAGCTCCTCGGGACACTCACTATTTATGAAGGTATTCTCCATACTCTCGAACAACTCGAGAAGTCCAGTGGCTCCTTCCTTTCCACTAAAACTAGTGGGTTTGCAAGAGTTAAAATGTTTGAAGGTGTAGGTCTGGTTGTTTCCCCCTTCATTGTTACTATTCTCACCATGGCCATTGTTAGCAACACCACCATTATTTCCATTTGCATTGTTGCTGTTGTTAGCCATTAGGGTGCCACTAAGTTCGGCAACCATGGTCGGGAGGACAGCAGCCATTTGCCAGGCAATCATCGCGGCAAGTTTGCGGTCGAAGGTAGCACGTTTTCCTTGGTGACGAGACATTCTAGAAATAAAGAAGATGTTAATTTAGTTTAGGAAATCATGAATTTTTAATATTAACAAATATAAACAGGATGGTTCTATTTGGTACCACACAACCAATAGGAACATGGATACTTCGAGGTAACTTAATCCCAATTACCTTGGGGAAAATGTGTGTGTTGACCATAATTTAGCACTCATCCCAGAAATCCCAATGGTATTTATATGAAATGCTTGCCTTAGCCCGAGGGCCTTTTGCTAGGAAATCCAGAATACAGGTGTTTATGTGTCACACACTTCCCTATAGGCTATTAGAATTAAAACCTCGATGAGATTTTCAAGATCTAGACATAACGTCTAAAGTGTTTTATCCACTCGATAAGATGCGTAGAACTCCACACGTAGTCGAGAATAAGTTTTAGAAGAGATTAGGCGTGGTAGAACTTAAAGGCATAAGAAGAGGATTAGGAAGTTGGGGTATACAAGGTTCAAGTCATACTCCTAAGGCACCATTTTCTAAATAAAAACAAATAGCATATAAAAGAATTATCATGCAACAAGTAGGTCATATAATAGACATGTGAGCAAGCTTACAAGATTATAGCAAATATTCATGAAAAGGGGTCCCTAGGTTAACCATAGTCTAGGCCACTATTTCTAATAACCTACATCCCTATAGTTATGGGCTCTAATACCAATCTGTGACACCCCAACCTTAACGACGGGAACGTTGAGATGTGAGGGTTAAGATTGTTCATGCCACACAACGCTATTTCCAAGTGTAAATATTTTTAAATTCCAAGTTTCATGACATACATAAATGAAAAGCATAAGTTTCAAACAAACAATGTAACAAGTATTCGAATAGCATCATGTGACAATATATGTCATTTTATTAATCTCTAGGTCCAATCCTAGATGTGTTCAAGTCTTTAAGAGCAATTAAGCGGGTTCATTTCCTGAAACATGTTAAAAATAATGTCAACATATAATTTTGGTAAGTTTTCATAGGTTTATCATACATAAATATATAAACTCTAAGACGACAATTCATGTCATAGGTTAATGAATAATGTAATAATAGATGGATAAACAAATGTAACAATCAAACCTCGTCAAATATGGCCACAACATGATTATACGATTAGCTAAGTGTACTTGGTTTCCATAGTGATCAAGAATACGTCACTAGGAGCCGGCAATACCTCGGCTTTAGCATCAAATAGGCTTGTCAGGCCCATAGTCTATGATGTCGCTAGGCTAGCAATAGTTAATGATTGTATCTTACAAGTGTTATCACAAGATAATTACAAGAGTCCAAATAACCATGACAAAATAAGATGAATTGCACAAGTGTTACAAGAGTAAAACGTATTTTCAAGTGAGTTTTAATAAGGTTAACATGTTTCATCCCAAAAATGTGAAATAACATAAAATGGGATATGAAAAACTCACATGTATAATAAGGATGAATAATAAGAAGTCTTGTATTAAACGCCGAAGATTCGTTAAAGTTCAACCTAAACGAACGACGTCATAAGCTAATAACGATTTTTTTAGTGGCACTTGGGAACTCACAGTTTAAATTTGGGGCTTTTGGATAACGATGTAATATTATAACGATGTAAATTTTATATCTCTTACTCCACGATTTTAAATTCTAAAGTAGCTACATTTTTAAAATATTTAAATGTTTGAATAAGAATTTTGTGATAAATAGTTAATAAAAGTTCAACTTTTATTATCAAGAAATTTTATTTATTATTTGATACAATAATAGATTTATAAATTTTATATGGTTAAATTAATTCTAATAACCGAAATAAATACACATTTTAAATATGTATATATATTTATTCTCATATAAATATAAAATTAATGTTGGTAAATAATAAAAAAGAAGAATTTATTAAATTTAAATTCTTGGAATTTAAGGTGATTTATTAAGTAAAAATTAGTATTTTGTAACAATTTTTATAATTTTAAAAATAAAAGAATAACAATTTATTAATTAAATTTCTAAGAAAATTTAAAAGAAAATAATTTTATTTAATTTCTGATTAAAAATGATTTTTATATGATTAATAATAATATTTAGATATTTTTTGAAATTTAAAAAAAAAACAATAAAAACCATTTTTAAAAATAAAGGCAGGGACTCGGGTTCGAACCCGGGTCTCTTGCCACACCAAACAATACCCAAACCACCGGGCTAAGGCCCTGTTTTGTGTCAAGAAACAGAATTAAAAATTTAAAACATAAACCCAGAAACATCCCTAATTCCATATGAACCCTAGATTTCAAATCGATCAAATTGAGCAACAATTCGATGATGATAACCAAATTAACCATAGGGCTTTGATTCCCTGTGATTAATCGAGTGTGTTCCCGCTTTTAATTACCTGAATTGGATGGAATTTGAGAAAACAAAACGATGAACAGGTCGACTGTTCTTGGTTGAAGAATTCGATGTGTGTGTGTGTTTTAAATGGAATTGAGCTTACAGGAAGATTAGGAAACCCAAATGGAGTGTTTTGCCTCGTTTATATAGTTCCAATTTGACCGTTTGACACGGGTTCAAGTTGTTCTCGGTTGTTTCAGGTCGAATTAAACGTGTTTAAAGCCGTTTCAGGTGCAATTGATCATCCTAATAACTTCGAAATGATTATGGGAACATTTATAGTTGTTTTATTTAATTGTTATTATGATCTAGATGTAGAATGGCTTCATGGTTTGATGATATTTAGTTTCGGTTGAAACCGATGTTAAAGAATCGAATTTAATGGTGTTGTAGGGTTCGAAACTGTTGTTTGATTGTTATTGAGCGGTTTAATTCGATTAACATTGATGATTTTCGCGGTTTTGAGATGGCCAGAGCTCCGGCCGAGCTGTAGGTTTCACCAGGAAACCGAGGGTTGGTTTTTTTTTTGGATTTGGAAAAGTTACACTCTGGTCCCTGTAGTTTATGATTTATCCCTTTTAATCCAAAGTTTATGTTTTAATTTAAAATGAAGTTACAGTTTAGCCCCAGTGGTTTTTAATTTTATTATTTTTTGCCCAAGTTAATAAATTACAAGTTTTTCTAAAATTTTAAAAAAATAAATAGACTTATAAAATTTTTATTTGTTTCATAGGTTATCACTTATTATGATTATTATTATTATATTATTATTATTATTATTATTATTATTATTATTATTATTATTATTATTATTATTATTATTATTATTTTTATTATTAATATTATATTTATTATTATTATCATTAACTTAACTATTTAATAATGAACGATTTATAATAATTCTAAATACCAAATAAGATCAAAATAAAAGAATTCACAAATAAGCCCTCGTATTTATGTTAGTGACTATACAAGCACTTACAAGAGATAACGGCAATAACAAACAATTTAACAAATATACGGTTTTGATTTACGACTGAAAAAAAAATCAAGAGGATTTATCCTCTTGATTCATAAAGCCCAAAAACATTCTTTCAATTAATTGCTTTTGGTCGTGAGTATTCATACGCAATCCTCAATCGCGATCAGAAGCCTGTTAAACCACCTTCTGCCGCAGTCGGTTTCGATCATTTTGGTCGCACCCTTCTGCCGTGGAACCGAGACTCAATCCCGAGCACCCGTGTAATGTTCGTTTGTTTCTAGCAATTAATCATTGAATCCTCGGTGTCTCAAATGATTAATTATTAACCAAGGTATATTATATCTCATCGGTAGGTTAATAATATTCTGTATTTGCATTGTTTGTAACACAGATCCTGTCGGGTTCAATTTTAGTATTTTGATTTTTACTCCGCTGCGTTAACTATTATTAATCTGATTAATAATTATCAAAATTGTTTTGATAAATAAAGTTAACCAAGATACTATTGAACCCAACAGAAACTACTCTGTTCATGTGATAAAATCAGAAGAAACATCAGACATTACAGATTCATGAAGTTCGCACCAATCTCACTCAAACTTCATGTGCTTCAAACAATAAATCAATATAAAGTGCAATGCGAACCAAATTCGACTTCAAGCCATAACAATAAATCGTTATAAATTACCTGGTTTTGAACAGAATTTAACTTCAAACTCACAAACCAATAACGAAGGTAGAGAAATCACAAATTGTAACGAAGATAGATCCGAATTCGACTTCAAACTCACGAACCGATAACGAAGGTAAAGAAATCACAAATCGGGACGAAGATTCGACTTCAAACTCACGATGGTAGAGAAAAGCCCGCTTTAGTTAAGCCCTAGTTTTGGAGGCCCTAATACATTGAATAAGTAACAGAGGCCCGCTTTTCTTTTTAAATAAATTTTTTAACCTACTATTGCGACCGCTAATTCGGTCGCAGATCTTGGTGGTCGCAGTTCTGTCGCTATTCAAACATTCTTTTTCTTATCGTTTAGCAATCGTACTTTACAGATTAATTTTTCTTATTATTATTTATTATTTTCTCACATGTTTGCTACTGTTTTGCGACCTGTTTATATTAAATTATTGAATTTGCTTCCATTATGATTTTGATGGCTAATCGATCGCTAATCTTTCAACTGTTTTTTTCGGTAGCAAAATTTCGTAGCAATTGCTCCATTTTCTAGTAGTGACTCGAACTCATTTTAGTTTGCATATCATATCCAGCTTTTAGTTTAAATGAGTTAAAACGATTCGAACTTACTTAGTAGAGTAGGATAACGTTGCTAGTACTGTTAGTATCATTATTTTTATTAATATAGGTTGATTGAAATTTAAGAATTGTTACCTTTTATTATATATAGTTGAACAGTTTGTAATCAATTAACAATAGTTATCCTATGGAATTCTAGTAAAACATTCTATGTAGATTATTCATATTGTTTAATGCGATGACAAACTCAAGGAAGATTAATAGATCATTGTCAAGCTTGTTTATAATGAGACCTTGGTACTGTGACCCCCGGTATCTATCCATATTTGTAACCCGGTCTATTTCTTTCATTTATTGTTTTATGAATTAAAAATTCGGAATGCTATATTATATTATTTGTTTTATCATACATACATTATACATGATAACTTATACTCTTATACATGCTATACATAATATTCTATAATAACTATATTTTTAGTATGACTAATCTTTTTTTTATAACTATACTTGTGCTATAACTTGATAATGGTGAATGGAAGCCTAGATTAGTAATATTTTAAAGTTCTTATATATTTATAAATTTTTAAAGTTTGTATTATTAGTAAAGTTTTTAACTTCTTATACAAGTACACATGTTGTAAGCCCCCGTTCCCGGAGACCTCACAGTTGGTCAATCATAGCATTATACATATAAAACATTACACATTTCATAAAATTCCGCAGCGGATCAGTTAACAAAAACCATTCATCTTATTAATAATTACTGTTGTTAAGCAATACATCATTGTTTCTTAAGTTATAAAAGACCTTTTAATTGCATTACAAAACAACAATATCATTAAGATCGAACGGATGCCAGTCTTGCCCCGACGAGTAGCTTCCCCCGCGTGCCATCCTCAACAATAATTACATGCCAACTGAAAATACATAAAAGTCAGCGTTGCTGAGTGAGTTCTAGTTTTAAAACGTTTAAAATACCTTGTAAGATTTATATATGAAAATATCATTTTCAATAAAATATTTCATTTACTTTCGCACGTGAACATTCATCAATATACATCAAGGTATAGTCTTAATTATCTTTCATTATCTCATGCAGTCGTTCGTTTCGTACTTTTTCATTATCTTCCGCTATTTCTAGATCCTATCATAACTTTACCCTCATCGTTGGGCACAAAGCCACCTCATTCTCGGGGTTAAGTGACAAGGACCCCATTTCGTACGTATGGATCAATCACTAAGACTGATCCCCCTGTGTGTGAACCCTCATGGGTTAGCCAAGATCGCACGCTATATGACACACAGTTGAGCTGACAACCCTCAGTGGATTGTGAACCTCCTTAAATTTTGCTTGCAAGATTTTTCATTCATTTATTATGTTCCACTGTACATTAGTCATTAATCGTCCACTTTCCTTAAGGATAATACTTTGCGTATACGAATACATCACACCACGTATAGTCACATGATAGATACATAATAGGGAACATAAGAACAGCCCAAAACATGCAAAACATAAACAATTACAAACATCAAGTCAAACCAGGGTCAAACCCTAAAATTCTGATTTCCCAAAATTCCATAAATTTTTCTAAGTCTTTAGGCGCATGAGTTCTATGCAGGCGCATGAGTACTGCTTGGGCGCATGAACACTATGCAGGCGCATGAACCAACACTTAGGCGCCTGGGGAAAACTTCTGGGCGCATGACTACTATATGGGCGCATGTACTTACACTTAGTCACTAGGCAGTAGGCGCATGGTACTATTGGGGCGCATGACCTAACAGTTAGTCTATTTTGATAAAATTTTAAGGCGCATGAGGTACTGTTCAGGCGCATTAGCCCTATTTGGGTGCATGAACCACTCTTATGTTTTTCTAAGTCAAAATTTTCAGGCGCATGAGCCCTATTTGGGCGCATGACCAGTAGTTGTGCATATTTTAGACTTATTTCCAAACCCAATCTGCATTCTAACCTGTTCTAAGCTTGTATCCATCATTCTAAACATCAAGAACACATATACAACCATAAACACAAACATAAACACACATACACATATGGGTACATATTAAACCATTGTAAAACATTTTAATCATGCATTTTCAGCCCCAAAGAGTTTAAAAACACATAAAACCGGGGTCTAGAACTCACCTATTGGAACCAACAAGTAAAACTCCTCCAAACTTGTGTGCACAAGAGTTCAAACACCTAAAACAAGCCAAAACAAATAACCGAACACATAGAACACTTAAAAATCGGTTTCAAGGTTAAAGCCCAACAAAACCGAACAAATAATCACATATAATACTCACCAATTGCGTAAACCAGCCTTTCTTCCTTGCAAAAACCGAGAGAGCACTTCTTCTTCTTCTTTCTACATTTTTCAGTCGAACAACAGGTGCAAAAAGGTGTTATGGGGCGGCCATACTCACAATATCTAAGAATATTTGAGTTTTGTACTTTTTACACTTAGCCCCCTTCCACTTTGGCTCCTTTTCGTTTTCTTCAAGATACTTTTCTTTTCTTTTATTTTGACGAGAAATTTCGGGTGTAACACATGTGCTATTGTATAATAAAACTAAACTTTTATGGACTCTCATCTTTAATTTTATAGAAAGTCTTAATCATAATATTTTTATAGAAGTTTATAATTATTATACTTTTATAAAAAGAAATACTAACTATTTTAAAATCTTTACAATCCTCCAAACATAAATCTCTAATTTTACAACTTTAATACAAACTCTTTATAAAAACTAATTTTATAAACATTCTATCATTTTTATAAAATTTAAAAGACTAAAACTCTCTCTTTTTGACTTATTTATAACCCACTCATAACCCTCAAATCTTAATTATGCTCATCAAAATTCCCCAATCATAACCCCATTTCCCCACCTATAAATACTAATATTTGTTTCACTATTTTCTTGCACAAACTCTTCTTCTCAACTTACAAGAGAGTTCTTCTTCACCCTCTATATAATTTCAAGAAACTTTTAGCCCCAACCCTCCATTCAATCCTTTGGAATTTTCAAATTTGTTCATCATTTTTAAGGTAGCAACCGTATTCTTAATTTTAGTGTTCTTATTATTATTTCGATTTCTAAATAATTCTAAGCAATTTTATAATCAAACTTCTCATGCTTTTCTTCAATTATAACTGTAGGGATCTATCTGAAGATTATGAGGCTGATGCAACCAAAGATCTTTCAACATGCACTAAGGAACAAGGATGAACTTGCTGCGGAAGCTTTACACTCTCTAAAACTCTAAGTGTAAAGTCTTCCGATGCCAAAAGTTCAGAAGAAATTACTTTGGAAGCTTTACACTTAACATAAAATATTCCAAGTGTAAAAACTTTTGAAGCCAGAGGCCAAGTTCTTCCGAAGCCAAAGATAAAGTCTTTCGAAGCTTCAAAGACAAAGTCTTCCGAAGCCATTTTGTTGTGAAGACTGATTTCTTTGGAAGACAGAGAAAAGATACTTACTCTGATCTACTTTTTATAAAGCTGACCAACTTTCTGCTGCAACTCTGATAACTCACCAACTTGTATGAGTTGTTGAAACTTCCATGCTTTAGTGAATAGTAGATAAAGTCTTTGTCTATAATTTTCGTCTTTTGTTCCTTTAGACTTTTTGTAATATGAAAAGTCAGTGAGATATGGCATGTCATAGTTGTTGGAACAGTATGCCCAAGACACATATTGAATTGATGTGGCTAGTACGTTATGATTCAAGTCGGGTCATACCCAATAACAAGCTAGACAAACACCTACAATGGTTGTTTTATGATATGATCATATAAATAAATATTGACACTTGAAGTATTTAGAAATTGGGTTTCTAAATATTTGCACTGGTGTTATGAATAAATTATATGGATGATTTATTCTAAAGAGAGAGAGTACTTTGTATTGTTATTCAAATGGTTGAACAAACAATACAAGTGTTTTGTCTGCATTTCTTTTGTTCATCTGCATTTACTAATGCGGATGTGTTACTGAGGAAATGCGGATGAATGTTCCTCATCCGCATTTACAAATGCGGATGTGCATTTGGGGAAATGCTGAAGGAAATACTTCATCCGTATTTACTAATGCGGATGAGCATTTAAGGAAATGCTGATGAAACTGATCATCCGCATTTACAAATGCGGATGTGCATTTTGGAAATGCTGATGGAGTTACTTATCCGCATTTACAAATGCTGATGTACATTTGGGAAATGCGGATGAAGTTTCTCCTTCCACATTTACAAATGCTGATAGAGTTTGTTCATCCGCATTTACTAATGCGGATGAATATTAGAGAAATGCGGATGGGTTAAAGGGATGGGTCCCACCCACTTTTCTCTCACTCTGAAATTCAGTTTCATAGGATGTGCAATATATAATTGCATTCAACCACTCTCTCTAATAACTTACAACACACACAAAGGGGCAATCGGTGTGCTACTGTAGCTTTTCTCTCGATCGGTCGTGAAAAACCAAGAACAGAACCCGATTCAAGAAAATCCTAGCAAACTGGTGTATTGTTGGAGGCTTGGGGTAGACAAGCTTAAGGTTTCCTGCTTTGAAAGCTACCAATCAAAGATCTTTCTCCTCTGTTCCTTCGAGAGGTAGATTTCCAAACACCCTATGGTTGTTTGTAAGCATTGTTTTTCATATAACGATCCATTACGGGTTTTCCTTTAATAGACATTATAAATTGGTTTATAATTAACTGTAACAAGTTTTTCATTCAATTTCCGCTGCGTTTTCATTTTTTAAGGATAAAATGACTTTGATAAACTTGTGAAAACCCTACAATAGTCACTTGTCAAAACGCAATCTGTCTTTTGAGTCCAGATTGATCTTGTTGTCTAGATCAGTCAATTCCAACTGTCCTTCCAAGTATTGACAGTTGTAGGTTGTAGTATAAAAGAGTCTCAGGTCCTTGTAATTTAGATTATGCTTTGAACACTTGTAATAGAACTTTAGATCAGTATACAACATCCTTGAAAACTAATGCTTGTGTTATTGTTCTAAGTTCTGTCTTATTATTACTTGTGTTCTTTGTATCTTCAAAGTATCCTGTTCCTTATTTGAATTGTTAAGTGATCTAAGATCACTCCTCTTGTGAAACTAATTGTAGTTAACACCCTTACCTGGTCCTGCAATTGGTATCAGAGCATTCCAGGCTCCTGATTGTAAGATCTCACCATCTTAAATCCTCTTAGTTTCACACTTCACTTAACTTTTCAAATGGCAGCTATCTCAAAGGGTGATATGGAAACTGGAACTATGACAAAGTCCCCACTGATGACTCCTGAGGATTTTGATTCTTAGTGCCAAAGAATGGAAGGCTTCATCAAGTCTCAAGATTCCAGGATGTGGGAGTCTGTTGTCAATGGACTTTATGTACCATACACCACTTCAGCTGCTGGTGGTGGTGGTATGATACCAAAAGAAAGGGATGATTTTTCTAAAGAAGATTAGAAGAAAATTGATGTTGATCAGAATGCTATGATAGCCCTTCAAACTGCTCTTCCTAACTCCATCTACAGAGGTTTCAAGAAGTGCAAGACCGCCAAACAGCTATGGGATGCACTGAAGTTGATGTATGAGGGGTCCAATGAAGCCAAAGAGAACAAGAAGAACCTCTTGAAGCAGTAGTTTAAAATTTTTACCTTCAAGATAGGTGAAACCATGACTCAATAGTACTTCAGGTATGTTGAGATTGTGGATACTCTAGCTGATGTTGGGGTAACCATTGAGAATAGAGATATTGTTAGGAAGTTCATGTCCTCTCTTCCCAGACAATGGACACACTAGTATGTGGTCATTAAGAGGACTGAAAACCTCAAGACTCTTACTCTTACTGAGTTATATGGAATACTCAGTGAATACCAGATGGAGATGAACATGCAGAACTCATCTGGTAACTCCAACACTTATCAGAGTTCAACCCTTCATATGGTTCAAAGGGATTGCAGAGAACCATAACACCATCTCATCTGCTACCCGGACAAATCACAAAAGGGTCCTTTCATCACCTTTTCGGAGACACCAAGGGAAGGATACATCCCTGGAAGCCCATCCAGGAGACAAGTTCTTCACAAGCTTTTGTGTCTTCTTATGAAAGTTCAGGCAACTTTCTCTTCACTCTTGAAGACCTGGACTGTATCCATCCAGATGATCTAGAATATATGGAAATAGTCAAGCAGATGGCTCTACTCACTCATAGAGCCCAGAAGTTCTACAAGAGGACTAGGAGAAGGTTTCCCAGCAATGCAGCCAGTGGAAAGTTTGGGCTGGACAAAAGCAAGGTGAAGTGTTACAACTATAACCAAATGGGACACTTTGACATAGAGTGCAAGGCACCAAAGTCAAATGGTGGCCAAGCACAATCCAGGCCAAACAACACTTAGGGAACTCACCAGAATGAGAAGCCAAGATAGCAAGATACAGTTGCTGTTGAAGAAGGAGGCTTTGACTGGAGCTTTTAGGTTGAGGATGCTTCTCCAAACCAAGCACTAATGGCAGACCATAATGAAGCCAAGGTATTGGAACATCTTTGTACTCCTGAATGCATTACTAAATTTAATAGATACAGGTCCTATAACTTAGAGATGAGATCTGATCTTGAGTCCTTAAATATCTTAAAAGCTGACTTTAAAAGAGCTAAAAATGATTATAAACTTAAGATAGAAGATCTAGAGAAAACCATTTCAACTTTTAAGCATGAGCACACTAACTACAGGACTCAAATCAAAGATCTCATCTTAAAGTTAACTGAATGCCAGGCTGAGCTTGTGATCAGCAAAGCCAGGGCAGAAAAATGTGTTCTTGAAGAAGAGACCTTCAAGAACATAATATCCTCATCCCTACATGAAAAAGTTTGTTATCAGAATAAGCAGGGATTGGGATCTACTGAGATAGCTCCTCCACATATTCTATTGTCTGTAAGATCTCCAAGGTGTGGAACTTGTGAAGATGAGCTTCCCCTCATAGACCCTATTGTTGAAGAGGATGAAGAGGAGATAGTAAAGGATGACTCTGAGAAGAGTGAAGAAGATCATCCTAAGAAGGGTCACTATCTCCTGAGGAGAGGAAAGAGTCTGGAATGACCAAGTCAAAGAGAAAGAACTTGATTAGAAGAGCTAAGAGAAGATCAAAGAAGGCTCAAGTAATCAAGGCCACTTTTGACTCAAAGCAGAAACAAGGTTTCATTTCTGCAGGTTTTGAAGTGGTAAAGACTGAAGACTCAACTATGAACTCTAGTACCAGGAGTTCTAGTTTAGTTCCAAATCATTCCAGCAAGAAAAAGAAGACTGACCAGCCTTGTACCACTGCTACACAGCCTGAACCATCTAGCTCCAAGAGCAGGCATCTCCCTAAGAAGCTTGTTGCATCATCTGTAAAGATGAAGATGGAGAAAGAAAGTGATCAAACTCAGTCTTGCTCTCAAAAGAAGACTCTTAGAAGGAAGGAACTCAACTGTGTCATGTGTGGTAGTACTTCTCATCTGGCTAAGGATTACAAGTACAATCCCAAAAGTACCATCCACATCACCAAGAAGAACACTTCTGAGAAGAAGAAGGAACACACAGCTTCAGAAGGAAAATCTGTTTCCTTTGGAAGCTCCAAAATGAAGAAGAAGACAAGTGAAAACTTGCCTTCGGAAGAAAAGTTTGTCTCGAAAGAAAGGAATGCTTCCAAAGTACTGAAGCTTGCTGCAATGAAAGCAAGATCTTCTGAAGGTCCAGTCTCCAAAATTTTCGAAGTTGTCAAAACTTCTAAAGCTTTGAAGGTCAGGCCCAATCTTCTAAAGGTGGTATGGAAGATAAAGGAAGACCATGTGACTGAAAGTTCTTCATCAACAACAGCAAATGATCCTCTAAGCTTGAATATAGGATCACTTACTGTTACATTGTCTTCAACTCATTTTAATAAGCCCAAGACCAATGAGGATTGGGTTTCTAAGTGTAACTAATCACCTCTTTTTGTGCAGGAACAGTTAAAGACCAAGAAGAATGTTTGGATTATTGATAGTGGTTGTTCCAGGCACATGACTGGCAATGGTTTTCTACTTCAAAATTTTGAGAAAATTGATGGTGGACCAGTTGCTTTTAGAGGAGATACTGGTGGTTACATTTCTGGAAGGGGCAGAGTCACAAATGGTAAGCTCAGCATTAAGAAGGTAAAATTTGTCAAGGAGCTTGGATACAATCTTCTGAGTGTATCGTAATTTTGTGATCAGAAAAGCCATATGCTCTTCACTGAGCATGATTGCATTGTTCTCAAGCCCGGGGTGGCCATTCCTTAAGAGCATATCTTGCTCAGAGCCCTAGGAGAGGGAACATGTACAAGATGGATTTACATGAAACATCTCCCTCAGGAGAAGTTTCTTGCTTTCTATCTAAAGCAAATAGTGATGAGTCTTTTCTTTGGCATAAAAGAATGTGCCATGTAAACTTTAAGAACATGAATAAATTAATTAAGAATGATTTGGTAACTAGAATGCCAAAGAAAGAGTTTACAAGTGATGACCACTGTGTTGCATGCCTGAAAGGGAAGCAACACAAAGTGTCTCACAAGCCAAATGAAATGAACTCCATCACTACTCCCCTGCACCTATTACATATGGAATTGTTTGGCCCCACCAGTGTAATGTGTTTAGGAAGAACCTCTTACTACATAGTGATCACAGATGATTTCACAAGATTCACTTTGGTCTTTTTCCTTAGAACTAAGGATGAGACCCCTGAGATCTTGAAGAACTTCATCCTGAAAATTGAGAATCAATCTGATCACAAGGTCAAGACCATAAGACGTGATCTAGGAATAGAATTTAAGAACCAAATCCTTGATACATTTTATGATGAAAAGGGTATTACAAGACAATATAGTGCTCCCAGGACTCTTCAGCAAAATGGTGTTGTTAAGAGGAGAAACATGACACTTATTGAAGATGTAAAAACCATGTTGTCTGACTCTAAACTACCCATCACCTTCTGAGCAGAGGCAGTTAACACAGCCTGCTATGTGCAGAACAGAGTTTTAGGGGTTAAGACTCATGGTAAGACTTCTTATGAGCTGTGGCACAAAAGGAGACCATTTATTAGTTTTCTCAGGTCATTTGGATGTCCTTGCACCATCTTGAATACCAAAGATCAAAGTCAGATGATGGACATTTTATTGGATATTCTTCCCAAGCTAAGGCTTATGGAATATACAATCTTAGAACTAGAGTAGTTGAGGAGTCAGCCAATGTGACCTTCAATGAGCACACTCCTAGTGTGAAAGGTTTTGGTCCGGATTGGCTATTTGATCTTGACTTAGTTACTAACTGTTTTAACAAGTATTGTGAGAACGTTTCAGGATCTATAAATAATATATCAACAGGAGATCCCGACCCAAGATTTAAGCTGAGAAGAGCAAGCAAAAACACTACTTCAGCTCCTTTGGTGGCTAACCCCGCAAATGAAGATCCTATCAGCACAAACATGACAAATTCAGCTGATACATCTGAGGTGCCTTCAAATTCCAGCTCAGAGGTTCAAAACTCAGGTGAAGGAGCTTCAAATGTAGGAGGAAATGGAGGTGGTGATAGTGATCAAGAATTTCTTGATGCAGATTACCACTCCATAGAAGACAACATAAATGATGTCACACACTCATTGGATCAAGTATCACTTGATAAGTGTGCGGATATGGTGGGTGACACTCCATTGCCAGATCTAAATTTCTCTAATTTAGATCTGTCCAATCAACTTGCTGTGATCCCTCAACTAAGGATCCACAAGTCACACCCCACCATAAACATCATTGGAAATGTTGAGACTGGGGTAAGAACAAGAGGACAAACCCATGACCAAAATTTTTGTCTGCACTCTTATTTCTTGTCCAAGATTGAGCCAAAGAAAGTTGATGAGGCTCTAAAAGATGGAAGCTGGGTTGAAGCTATGCAAGAAGAGCTACTTCAAATCAGAAGATAGAAGGTTTGGATCTTATGTCCTCTTCCTCAAGGGAAGACTATCAAAGGAACCAAATGGGTTTTTAGGAACAAGAAGGATGATAGAGGACTTGTCATCAAGAATAAGGCAATACTAGTTGTTCAAGGGTACACACAAGAAGAGGGAATTAATTACACATATGTTTTTGCTCCTGTGGCAAGACTTGAAGCTGTAAGAATATTCCTGACTTTTGCTACATCCAAGGATTTCAAGGTCTACCAACTTGATGTCAAGTGTGCTTTTCTGTATGGGGTGATTGATGAAGAGGTGTATGTTAAACAACCACCTGGCATTGCAGAACCAGATCATCCTAATTATGTCTGCAAGTTTGATAAAGCTAAGCACCAAAGAAGTGGTATGAAACACTATCTCAGTATCTCTGTCAACATGGTTATAAGAGGGGTACTATAGATGGAACTCTCTTCATCAAAGGGACATGGAATGACTTAATGCTGGTTCAAGTATATGTGGATGACATTATCTTTGGGTCAACTAATCCAAAGCTCTACAAAGACTTTAAGAGGCTGATGAAGAACAGATTTGAAATAAGTGCCATTAGAGAACTAAATTTCTTTCTGGGAATTCAAGTGAAGCAAGTTGACAATGGCATCTTCATAAGTCAGTCAAAGTATGTACAAGACATACTTACAAGATTCAACATGACTGAATGTAAGGTTGCTAAGACACCCATAGCTAGAAACCACTCCCTAGGACCTGATCTTGAGGGGGAGTAAGTGGATGAACATCTTTACAGGGCTATGATTAGGTCTCTTATGTACCTAACAGCCAGCACGCCTGATATCATGTTTGCCACATGCATGTGTGTAAGATATCAAGCCAACCCCATGATGTCACACCTGCTTGCTATCAAGAGGATTCTTAGATATCTCAAAGGTGCTCCCAAGCTTGGCCCTTGGTATCCAAAGAGTTCTGACTTCAATCTGTATGCTTATACAGATAGTGACTATGGTGGTTGCAACATGACTGCAAAGTCTACATCTAGGGGATGTCAATTCCTTAGTGGAAGGATTGTCTCATGGCAATGCAAGAAACAATCTTAAGTCTCTGCATCAACTGCTAAGGCTGAATACAAGCTACTGCAAGTTGCTGTGCTCAAGTGCTTTGGATTCAGAATTAGATGCTGGACTACGGATTCAACTTCAAAGAGACTCCCATCCATATAGACAACAACAGTGTTATCTCTATTACAGAGAATCCTGTGCAACACTCAAGGACCAAACACATCAACATCAGGTATCATTTGATTAGAGATAATGGATTAATCAAATTAGTCAAAGTTAACACAAATGAACAATATGTTGATCTGTTCACTAAAGCTCTTGATAAACAGAGATTCAAATATCTTGTACAACTATTGGGATGATTAACTTTGAGTAATTTTAAAAAAAAAAACTTAAATCAACTTTATTTCTAAAACCTGTGTGTCCTAAGTTGTCTATTTGATCACCTTCATAAGCCCAGTATATTTTGGAAGAAAAATTTTAATGATATTCCTTAGATTTTTGAAAATTTTTAAAAACATATTTTCCTTCAGAAGATTTCAAGTTGCCTTCGAAAGAAATTTATGTCTTCAAATCAAGAACTACTTATAATAAATTTACCTTTGGAAGAAATTCTGAGAATATCTTCCGAAGCTTAAATATGCTTCTAAGTACTTGCATGTATTTGAAGGACAAATATCTTCCGAAAGCAATTAAGTCTCGAAAGATTTATTCTATTTAGAATAAAACTCCCAAGACTTAATATCTTCCGAAATCAAATATGTGTCGAAAGAAAAACTCTCTAAGTATTTTTCTTCCGAAGCCAAATTTTCACAATTCTTAAGAATATCTTCCGAAGCCAAATTGGCTTCGGAAGCTTTCTCTCAAAACTTCCGAAGCAAAAATTACCTTCGGAAGATTTTCAACTTCCAAGAAAACTACCTTTTTGGGCCCTTTTTTTCAGAAGTGGGACCTACTTTTGGATTTTAAAGTTTATCCTTTTGCATTAACTTTGTCTTAAATCCATTCAATATATATTTTCAACGGTTCCCCTTCTTCTCACTCTCTTTTTCTTTCATAAATTCTTGACCTAAAATTCTCCCAAATTAACCTTCTTCTTCACCAACAAACTTCCTACATGGCAAACATTGATCGACGAAACCAATCGGGTTTTACCATGAACCTTCACAGACAACACAATCAGGTTGGTTTGTTAGACTCTGAGAAAGATCCTCATTTCTCAGAGGTCTGTCGATACCTTTCTGCGTCTCACTACTTCACCTACCTTACCATTGATCCTCCTCTTTATGAGGATTAGTTACTTGCATTCTGGAGCACCTGCCAAGCGGTCACCAGGGATGGGGAGAAGGCACGATTTGCTATAGTATAGGGGAGGACAATCTTTATCACTCTGGCCATCATAAGCTCACACCTTTAGCTGGATGATGAAGAAGGTGAGTTGTCCTTTCCGAAAGCTGCTGTCAACCATTCTTTTCAGTAGATGGGCTATGAGGGTGACTTCTCAGTCAAAACCTTCAGGAAGGGGAAGGTCTCATCCAAATGGAAATAACTCCTCCATGTCATCATACACTGTCTCTCCAACAAGCATGGAGGATGGGATCAAGTTCCAGAGGACCTCTCCTTCATAGTCCATGGAATGGTTCAGGGGGTCAAATTCAGGTACTCTTAATTTTTCTATACAAATTTACTTGTTAATTTAGATTCCTTAGAATACTACATGTCCCCACGATATGTCCAGTACATTCTCAACTATGAACTGGGCTCATAATTGAGGGAAAGAGGTAATATTCTTAAATCAAGACAGATGAAGCCCAGCATCTTTAAAATACTGAGAAACCCTACTGTTGGCTTCTCCGGGGTAGAAACAGCCCTGGTTCCAAAAATGTTTGAGTTCATTGCTCAGGGTGGCAACCTAGCAGCACCAGCTAGTGTTGAACCCACACCCTCTACCTCAACTCCACCCCCACAGCCTCAAATTACCATCACCTACAAAATAAAAACTAAATGAACCCCTGCACCTGCTACTGAGCATATGCAGGTCCCTATATCACAACCCATACAGGAGGAAGTGGAATCTCAAGCTCCCACTTCCCCTGAGGAGCAGACCACTCCCATCTCTCAAATGATCAGTGCTGAGGTTCCTCATGCTCAACCTGATGAGCTCACATCCCTAACAGCCTTAAGCCATCACTCTGAGTCTCATCACTCAAGTGATTAGCCTTCAGGGGATAGTTACCACCCTCAGCCGCTGGACTTAAACCACCCAATTCCCAGCCTTGATTTTTATAATGATGAGGACTTGGGTTTCAGTGAGTACAATAAGTCTCTCCTCTCTTCCCACACTCAAGGAGAAATGAGTACTCCTGACTCACCCAGGTCTAGCCCATATCATCTACCCATAATTGAGGTGGGTCTTCCTGAACATGTTTAGGAGATCCATATGGAAGAGGCTCTGACTTTAGAAAGTGATTACATCAGTAAGACCTCAACCATGACAACCTAGCCTCTTGACACTTCTCTAGATGTTGTCATGATGCAGGGGAAATCTAGCTGCCAAGAACAATATGCTGGTGATGAGGAAGAAGACTTTGGTCCAATTCTCTCATCCCCCAGTGATTCTTCAACTGAAGATGAGGGGAGTCTAAAACATAGGGTGCTTAAACTAACAAACACCTGCACTTATCTAGTTTCAAAGATAGTTCACCTAGAATCTCAGGTGACTATCTTACAGAAGAGGGTCAATGACCAGCAACTTGAGATCACCGATCTCAAGGGCCAGTTAGCTGAAAGACCCTTAAGGAGGACTCCACCAGGTCCACAAGAACCTGTGGAAGTGATGGATGACACCCCCAGCTCACCTATGCAAGAAGGTGATGCTACCAAAAAAGGGGAGAAAGTCCTCACAACCACAGAACCTGGGAGTTCCTCCTAGAGTATGGACATAGAGGAGTCACCAACCTCTCTTGCAATTGTCCAAACTCAGCAACCTCCTCAAGTCATAAACATAGACTTACTCATTCAACACTTGTTTGAGGAGGGAATTCTAAGAGAAATGTCTGCTCCCTCTGAGAATCCAATTATGGGATGGGGGTATGACACCAACAGAAGAGCTCTTGTGATCCCTAGAGCTCAGGCATCTGCACTTCTTCCCCTATACTATGAGTATGTAAAGTTTGAATATCTCAAGCTGCTTAAGCAACAAGTCATGAAAGAAAAAAAGGCTGCTAAGAGAAAGCTTAGGGAAGAAGCTGCAAAATCAAGAGCCATCATCCATAAAAGCCAAAAGAAGTCTACTGATAGACAAAGGATGATGAGCTTCTTGAAGCTGTATGGATTCTCCGGAAGGAGGCTTGGTCCTATGTCTCTATCCATAATGGATGAGCATATAAGGGTGATCAAGTAGAAGATCAAAAGGGGAGAGCTTGTGGACTTACATTCTCCACCAAGTCCAGCTCAACTTGAAGTTGAGGTATAGGTTGAACCCACTGAAACAACATAACCTGAACCTAAAGCTGCATCTCAACCAACTTTATCTTCTGATCCACAGCAGGGTCCTCTTCTCTCTCCTTCTGAACCTGTAAGAGAATAGAACCTAGCTGAGAGTGACACTACTGAACAATCTAGGTGATGAAGACTAGTCCTCTTAGTTGAAATCATCAAAGAGGAGAAAAAGGATGGCCAGAAGAACCCCTACAAAGAAAAAGAAAACTAAGGCATCCACCTCTACACCTCAGGATGAGTCAGAACATCCTGAGGAAGTACATGAAGAGGCTGCTCAACCAACTCCCATCAGAGTAGAGCCTCTTGCAGTTGGAAGACCCATTGTGTCATGGAGTTTTGCTGACAATCCAGACAGATGGTATGTCACTAGAGATCAAGGAGGTCAAGATGTCTACTTTTAGCAAGACATGCTTGCCCTTTCTCTGCATGATCTCTATGACATGAGAAGATTGTATGAGAGTCTAAAGGATCCTGACCATATGATGAATGGAGGTTTGCTACTGATCCTAATAAGGACTATCAACATCTGAAGAATCTCTCTATTTTGGTAGCATCAGCCTAGGGGGAGTTTGTAGGGATCTATCTGAAGATTATGAGGCTGATGCAACCAAAGATCTTCCAACATGCACTAAGGAACAAGGATGAACTTTCTGCAGAAGCTTTACACTATCTAAAACTCTAAGTGTAAAATCTTTCGAAGCCAAAAGTTCAGAATAAATTACTTCGGAAGCTTTACACTTAACAGAAAATATACAAAGTGTAAAAACTTCCGAAGCTAGAGGCCAAGTTCTTCTGAAGCCAAAGATGAAGTCTTTCGAAGCTTCGAGACAAAGTCTTCCGAAGCCATTTTGCTGTGAAGACTGATTTCTTCGAAAGATAGAGAAAAGATACTTTCTCTAATCTACTTTTGATAAAGCTAGCCAACTTTCTGCTGCAACTCTGATAACTCACCAACTTATATGAGTTGGTGAAACTTCCATGCTTTAGTGAATAGTAGATAAAGTCTTTGTCTATAATTTTCTTCTTTTGTTCCTTTAGACTTTTTGTAATACGAAAATTCAGTGAGCTATGGCATGTCATAGTCACTAGTTAAAAGGCAATCTGCCTTTTGACTCCAGATTGATCTTGTTGTCTAGATCAGTCAATTCCAACTATCTTTTCAAGTATTGATGGTTGTAGGTTGTAGTATGAAAGAGTCTCAGGTCCTTGTATTTTAGATTATGCTTTGAACACTTGTAATAGAACTTGAGATCAATATACAACATCCTTGAAAACTAATACTTGTGTTATTGTTCTAAGTTTTGTCTTATTGTTACTTGTGTTCTATGTATCTTCAAAGTATCATGTTCCATATTTGAACTGTTAAGTGATATAAGATCACTCCTCTTGTGAAACTAATTGTAGTTAACACCCTTACCCGGTCCTGCAATAACCCTCTGGTTATTATATATATTCTTAACAAAATTTATTATACGCGTTTATTATTTTTAAAACCCTAAAAGGTTCACATAAGTGCTACCGTTGATTTTGGACTGAATCTGTTACAAATTCAAATGACCATAACTTGGTCATAATAAATCAAAAGTTAACAAACTCAAATTCCAAGAACAAGTTCATCAAATTATCTTCCAACAATAGTTTACCCAATTTCTAATTCTATTGGACAACTCTGTAACAGCCTCTACAATGTAAGTGCGCATATTTACACCTTCTGCTTTACACAGATGTGTTTGATCAGCTTTTGATCCGAATTTGAAAAACTTTTCTAAATATCCTAAACTAATATACTGGGGAGTTTCAGAATTTTTACTTAAGTTTTGATATTTTTAATAATCATATTAACTGTATCAATGAATCAGTTCAAATATGTTTTTATCTTGCAACAACCTTTCTTTTCTTTTGCTTTTGATTCTTTTATTACAATGGTCAATACTCATAACCATAACCTTAATAAAAGTTCTAATGCATATAATCATGCTAATCTAGGACTTCACCATCTCTATTAATCAAGTCATAAGTCAAACTCATACTCAAGAACTCAATGTGAGTATTAATAGTCTATTTTTCTTTTATGTTTTTGGGATGTGATATGTATACGTATTCAATTTCAAATCTTTCTTGCAAATCATACGATTCAATTAAGTCTTGTTTGTATTCTATGCTTTTATGATAAACTTGTATTTATGTTTCATGTGGTAGTCAATATTGCTTACTTACTTGCTAGCATGTGATCATTAACTTTCTAGAGCCTAAGGTAAATATGGTAGCACTATTGGTTTGACACCCGCCCGAACGGGCCGTTGTAGACGACATTTGGGTATCGAAACTGATATTCTTAGTCTAACTCGTTGGTTAGGGACACTTGTCAACAAAGGTTTGATCAATGCATTTGGTTTAATCATACTTGCTTGATTTCATACTTTGAGTCTTGAATCGTGTTTTAGATCTAGTATCTATAACAAAACCTATATTTACTCACCAACTTTCTAACTGACATTTATTTTATACATGTCGCAGGAAATGCCGCTTGAGATGCCTACAAGTTTATGACACTTAGGATCCTTATGGACATAGTTAATAAATCAAACTTTATTTTATTTGTTTATTTGAACCACTTATGGTTTCTTTGTAAGACTTATGTAATTAGGTTGATTAAATAAATTATCACTTTAATAGTGTCACATGTCATGAACAATCTACACATCCCGACACATTCCAGTGCCGGTTGAAGTGTAACAGGTAGATGAGGTTGAGGTTCTTGAACATTCCTTAGTACATATGCACACCCACCACAATATAAAGAGTTGTGAGAACAGCGACGACAAGTGAGTGAACGATGGCAGTAACAACAAAAACAACAACAAAATAAAAGAATGCACCAATGAATAAATCAACTCCTTTCTATGGTCAAAAATAATTTGGCATCTTGTCGCGTTAACCCAATCAAGAAGATGATGCAAGTGATTAGGTAGTTTGATTTCGTTCATTAAATGTGTTTGAACAATTGGATGCAAAAATTTATATGTTTTCACGTGGTACGATTTTTTTATACTAGAATGCAACTGAGTTTGATATTGTTACGATTGTTTTATGTTGGGTTGTACGTATTTTATTTAGAAAACCTGGAAAATTAGAAAAAAAAAAATATCAGTACGACAACATAAATACCTTTATTTCCAAAAATAAAGATATACTGTAAGTCTGGAAATTGTTTCGCCACCAACAACCCGGTTACGACAACATGTTGTCTCCATATCTTCAATTATTGAAGAAAATTTTTTAACCTAGCGCGGCCAACTATGGCGATAACATATTTGCGACCAACTTTCGTCGCTATATGCTATAGTGACTACGCTCTCATTTGCTTAACGGCGCTGTCGTCGTTGTACGTTAAAACTCTTACAGTGTCATATGTGAGATGAATATGTACTTTTATAATTATGGTGTTCTCATAATCTGAAAATTTAAAGCTTTATCTTTTTTCATCTATGTGCATGTTTTTGTTAAGGTTGCTCACAAGCTGAACAGGGACGAGCCAGGGTTAGATCGAACTCGGCTCGAATTTAAACCGAGCCAGCTCGGCTCGAATTTAAACCGAGCCAGCTCGGTTCAATATAAAACCGAGCTGCAAAATTTGAGCTCAAGCTCGGCTCATTTTTAATCGAGCTGGCTTGGTTTGATTCGTTTTGGCTCTCTTTTAACTTCATAAACACAATTCAAGAATTCAAATGCAAAATAAATTCAATATACTATATAAACCATAACCGATCAATGTCATGTTCCATCAAATATAAAAATAATTTAAAAAACTAAATTAACTTCAACAAAATCAAAATAACTCATCAATTTTCGAACCAAATGGATCAAATCTGTAACACTACATAAGAATTAGTAGTTTTTTTTGACAGAGTTTGAAAATATGCTTGAATGCTTCGTTCTAATGCACAAATTAATATACATAAACAACACATGAAACAATTCAATACAAATATTATAGTTTAATATTATGATATTATTAGATATAGCTTCAAAATCTATATCTATAAAATATTGCATAACTCGTCTATTGTTCTCAAAAGAAAAGTTGCATCTTTAAACACATAATATCATGCTATTCGCTACACATAATATTATGCTACTCTTAGCAAATGGGCAAATTTCATTATATATGTTTTATACATGAATATAATATATAGTACAATTAAAATAATCCAAGCCATACTAAACCTAGTTAACAAGTAAGCCAAATCGAGCTGGCGCAGCTCGTTACAAATTGAGCTGAGTTCAGCTCGTTTTCATGCCGAGCCAATTCGGCTCGGTTCAGTTTCAAACTGAGCCGTTTCGAGCGAGTTTTTTTTAAGTTTTTTCCGAGTAAGCTCCGAGTCGCAAGTTATTTGGAGAGCCTTTATGACAGGAAGGTGTAGAGTGCAAGAAAACAAATAGATGGAGGGGGTAAATTGCATCTTGCATGATCAGTACCCATGCCTCCTAACATTCCATTATTCTCTCGCCAAAAAAGAACTAACAAATTAAATTAATTATGAAAACTAATCCAGAAAGGCAAAATAATATATGGATGCAAGAAGAAAACTATTAATGGATTCTTTTAGGTTCCTGCAATGCATTCTCTTATTTCTCTTGCCACCTTCTTTCGTCGGCTCTTCTTCCCCAATTTCATGTAAAATATTCTATATTTTCTTCAATATCTAGTTTCTTGGTTATTTCAATAAAAATTGTTTGTTCGTCGAGTTTCGTAATTAATCTGGGGTTTTGATGATTTTTTCATCTCTATAGATAAAGCTCTTGAATCTTATCGAGGAACCACCCGTAACCTTCTTCAACAAAAACATTGTAAGTTATTTCTTTTTCGATTCCTTTGGAGACATCCTCGTCTCATTAAATCTATTCACTCGACAATTTCCCTGACATGAATCTTGATGTTCATATAAGTGTATATACGTATGATGTATACGTATATTTGTATGCCTATGACATAGATGTGAATTTCTTTGGGAATGTCTATGTTTATGTGTATTTTAACATATTTTTCATTTTAAAACGATTGCTTTGCATGATTTTCAAAACCAATTTTATGTTTATAAATACGAGAATTATATAATGCACTTGTATGTTTGGTTTTAACTGTAATACATATGTCGTAAACCGCCTATCACATTATCTTAGACACCATATACAAGGGCTTTATGTGTATGTACATGTTTATACAAGTATATGTATGTAATATGTGTATGTGTGTGCATATGCATATGCATATATATATATATATATATATTGTATGTATTTGTATATGTATGCGTTTATGTGTATGAGGATGAGATATATGTGCATGCTTATGTATATACATGCCTATGGGTATCATTATGCCTATAATATATGAATGTATTTGTTTATGTGTAGCTACATGTCTATGTATTTATATGTCGATAAATGTATCTATGTGAGTAGTATATGTGTATTCGTGTATGTATATGGCTTTTAAAGCTACAACAGGAAGATTTTGAATTATTTTGAACATTTTTTACAGCTTGTCCAGTGAACTTTGAGAACGAAAACTACACGATCATCACTAGCCAATGCAAAGGACCAGTATACAAACGCGACCTATGTTGTAACTCGTTTTTGCAAATCGCGTGCCCTCATTGGAAACAAGTTAACGATGAGAAGACCAATTGTGCGTCAACTTTGTTTAGTTATATAAACGTGTACGGAAAATACCCACCAGGGCTTTTTGCTAGCATGTGCAAAGGAGGTAAGGATGGTCTTAGTTGTGACCATGTCCATAAATCAGCTAACCAGAAGGCCAACAGTGCTCAGGCTGCAGTCACACCGGTGCGGTCACCACTGCTAATGATCGCTATTGGTCTCCTAGTTGTTATACTAGACTTGTTTTAGTGGATGAAGGTACAGGTCGAAAGAAAGTATAATTAACTGTCATTCATGATCATATTTTGTGAATCCAAGGATCGTTCAGGAATTATCAGGTTTGATTTGAACAAGTATTGATCGTGGAATTATCAACACTTGCTATTTAAGAGATTATCAAACTAGAAATCAATCAAACAATAGAACAACCAAAATATAAGAATAATCAAACCACGAGTGTTAACAAATGATGATCGTAATGCTTTCTTGTTGCTATTGATGGTTTGATGTAAATGTTGCTTATGTTGCTTAATCGTATGTTGATCGTCTATCTACACCTGATCTTGATCTCATGTTATATAGAGATCTTATTCTATTATGTTTCTAATCCATTGCTAATCTTTCGCTAACTTGTTGCTATAATTCAGCTAACTATAGTTATCTGAATCCTCGCCATATTTATCGGCATAGGAGTTCGAGATTTACAATGAAATAAATACATATAATGTTGTTGATGTGACGTGGAATATTCGCTTGAAATATATGTCTTCATCGCCATTAATGTTGTTGTTCTGCCACGTTGACTTGTTACTTTCTGTTAGTTGACTACTTGATGATGTGAAATCATACAAGTGTTAAACAGTCTTCCGTAGAAATTTCTTCTTTCGCAGGAACTTAGTCTTCCGCAGCAACACTTGATCTTCATTGCTTGTTCTTCTGTGATTGTGCTTCGTAGGAGTTCTTGAACTTGTTCTCCATGACAATTTCTCCTTCAGTAGCTTCACTTTCTTTTGACTTGTTCACTGGAATTGTTCTTTCACAGAGATCTACGGATGTTCACTTCAGTTGTATTCCTGAGAACATCTACGGAAGAACACTTTATTCATCCGCAGTTGTTCTAACACTTGGTCAATTTTCCAAATTGACACAGTTTGATGTTCACTGCACACATTCACACATACATTATGAAATACATTATATCATATATTTATAACATATATAATGAGATGTAACATTATATTGTTCAATTCATAAACACAAATGTAATCAAAATCATTCATATCATATCATTCAAATAATAATTACAAAGTGTGATTACAAGAGTTGATTGATCATCTAAACCTATACATGAGTTCTAGACCTAACAATACTCCCCTTAGGTTTAGACTCTAGTAATCATTGGTTTAGGTCTTTCAGTTCTTGAACTCTTGACAAAATCTTCATTTTAAAGTATTCTACGGCAGTCTTTTGATCTTCATATTTGAAACTGATCTGCCTTCTACCCATTCTTTTCAGTGTTTTATATTCAGCCCCTAGGATGTCCTCTTCAGTGGTCAGTGTTGCAACAACCACTGTTATTGGATACCACTTCTAATTCGTCCTGGTCAGAAGTTCTTTAATTATGTTATGGGTTTTATCTCTGACCCAATCAGCTGCCCAGCTTCATACTTCCTCCTATTGTAGCTATGGCATGCAGTTTGTCAATGACTTGAATAAGATGGACATATAAGCATAAGTCATTTTGAGCATTTTGATCTTGCAGCCTTGGAGTGTTTGTCATGTAAGTAAAAGGTGTAGCTTGGATGCAGCAAATTTATTTCAACCGGGTCAAAAAGTCTTATGCTTGCAGCTCTTCTTTGAGGATCATTCCTCAATAAAACTAGTTCTTTGTTTTCTCTACTATCTCTAGTTTGTGATAGGGAATGTAAATTGATTGACTTCTATTATCTTTATTGATGCAGTAGCTCTTTCTTCAGCTCCAATTCTCATTAACAATTCATCATCACCAACTGAGACTTGACTGAGACCTTCTAACTTTCCTTCGGTTATGCTCAGCATCTACACATTCTTGCTTCCTCAGAACCTCTCTTGAACTTGGACTCAGTTTAGTCACAAGTCCGAGAAGTCTCTTCCTCTTGGACTTATGGGATAGTTGATGATAGGAATGTTTTGTAGATATTTAGGTCTGCATCTGGTAGTGTCAGTAAGGATTCCACCCCTATGAAGTATTGCACCATGCCAGATGCCCTCTTTATCATTGCACAGTCCCATTCTCCATCATATTTCCATGCTATTATATGAGGTCTTCTGCTTCTTCTGGCGTTGTGATTAGATCAAAGAATTGAATCAATGTATCTTTTTGCTTAATGATCTCTCTCATAACAGTGCCTAGAGGCCAGATCTTGTGTGGAACTAAATCCCTTGGCTCTCTGATCAGTTTCCTCTTTTCCCTGATGCAATTCTTTTGCTTTACTACAGTGGCTCAGCAGAGGTTTGTGCTGATCGTTGTTGATATGCAAGATTGGGGCCTCCGGATCTGAATTTTACACCATGTCTAGCTCTACCTTCATCACGTATTCCATCATCGCCCTTACTCTCTTACTGTTCGTCCCTTTTAATTCATTTGTTCATGATTGTGACTTTGCAGCCACCGATCATGTTATACCTTATGAGCTGTCTTGTATCACAGTGACCTAAAATCCTTCTTGATTTTCTCCATAGCCTTGAACTTGGAGAAGGTTCATAATTGCACACAGGGATCATCATTCTGATAGCATTAAATTCTTTCAATGTTTGGACCATCTCTCCCCATGTTCATCTTTTCTACCAAGTCATATGGGAATCCATGATTGGCAACTGCATAAACATGGATGACTGTGGTCTTTCCTCTACTATGTCCAGTTGTCAGTAGCTCTCCTTGTTTGGGCTCTTCAGACTCTTCTTTGGTCAGCTCTTCCTATTCAGGTCACTTTCTTCTACACTTTGCATCAATGGGTTTGATGCTCGGAGAATCTGGTTTAGATCTCTTTGATGATTCTCCAGCTGCATCAGCTGTCTTCCCCAAGTATTTCCTCTTCTTTTGTAGGTGATCAATGCTGATCCACCTCTATTCTATTCAGCATCAGTCAACTTCCTTCAAATTCACAATCTCAATCTCTTTCTTTTCAGCTGAGTTGCTTGTTCACTACCAAATCATTCAGGGCATCAATCACCTCGTTGTCAATCACAATATCTTCTCTTAGCTTTTCAGTCAACCTCTTCTAGTTGAATGATTGTTGTATCTTTCTCAGCTATCAGCTTGTCTTTCTCTTTCAGCTCCTTCTTCAATCTTCTCAGCTTTTCAGCTTCGTGTTTCCCTTCAAGATGAGGTTGTTATATTTTGCTACTAAATAGCTCTTACTTACATCTATCTCCTCTCCTCATCCTTCAGGTCATCCTCATGATAAGCTTCAATCTCAACAAACTCTCCTTGAAGCACCTCCTCCCCTTCTCTTCCTCAGCCTCCATACACATCCCTCAGTAGTGCCTTTTAGAATTTCTTCATCCTCTTCTAGATGGAATTCTTCAGTTGAGGATGGGCTTTTTAAGGGTTCAGTAGGTGTGGGAGAAGTGGATGGTTCTAAAGGTGTTGGTGAGGTGATTGGTTCAGTAGGTGTTGGTGAGGCAATTGGTTCAATTGGCTTGGATGTGTGGGTGTTGGTTGAGTCACCTCCTCATCAACTACTTTAGTTGAGTAGTATTGTAATTGTTTGTGATGGGTCAAGGGAGATTGGTTGTGTCTGTTCACTAGAAGAAGAGATCAAGTGAGTTATTGATGTTGATTGTGGCTGTGGTTCTTGGTATGGGCAGTAGCTGTGATTGCTATTGGAGAGTGTGCAGGGGATTCAACTGGAGTGTTCTGGTGTTGAGGTTCTTCAATCCATAGGAGTTCTTGTGGGATGTTCTCAGTTTCATCCACCACATGTGCAAATAAATCCAACCTCCTCCTTCATACTGCCCTTTAGCTTATTGAGGAGAGATCTTCCTAGGTGAGTTTTCACCAACATCACCATCTCGTTCAATTGTTGGTAGTGGTCCTTGATGATCAGCTGAAGGAATCTTGGAAACATGAATATTTTGTTCTCTTTCTGCTCTTTTATATGGTCACATAGGCATTGAGTATGTACTTGTAGTAGTTGTACTTCCTACCCTCGAATATCCCAATAATCCCAGACGAAATATGCCTTGAAAATCTATCCAACCCAGACTTCCGGTTGGATATACACTTAAGATAAGTGTGGCATAAAAAACGATAGGGCTTTCACAACCTGCCCTTTTTGATTTCTTCATGGTGGTAATCACCATCATAGCCCATCAGGGCAAACACCTTCTGAATGTATTCATGATCGAATACATCAGGATGACCTTCTTCTTCTTCTCTCTCCTCCCAACTCCAACGCACTACGTATTGTGCCTTCATCTATCCACAGTGGTAGATTCCCAATGGTGGCAGTGATGACAGATCCTCCACCTTCATCCTACTCTTGCGGAGCTCCAAAGTCTGTCATGTGCGATAGATAGATGAGTGGGTCAGCAGTTAGTGCATAGAAGAGTCGTGTTCTCCTCAGGTAGCGGATGATGACTCACACGTCGTCTTCTACATCTGGATTAAAAGAACACAACAGACATTATGGTCCTTTACGAATCTGTTTGCCATGATGGCAGAGATGATTTAGTGAGAAGTGTGAAGATTGTTAGGTTAAAGTGATCGATTTTGGTGAAGGTGAAATAGCTTTTGGATCAAGAGATTTCTAGGTTGAGGGTAATTTTAAAGTGAATAGAAGGCCAACGGTCGAAGTGCCTTTTTTATGCCTTTTCCAAACCAGGCTGTCTCCCTTTATCCTAATCACGTAGACCCTTTACACACTTTTTATCCTTTCTAGGGTATTAATTATAAATATCAGACAGTTAAGATACTACACATAAATAATTATGTAAGGCAAGATATGTTCTCTTCCGTATAACATCTACGGAAGTTAGCTCATTCTGTCTTCTTCCAGCTGCGGAGGACAGATCTGTGGTTATTAATTATAACCAGTTAATATTCAAACAACTAGTTATTCATACGAGGCAATGTAAAATATCTACGAAAGTCCAAGATTTCTGTCTCTTCCGTATAACATCTACGGAAGATGATTCATTCTGTCTTCCGTAGAGCATCTGCGGATGAACTAATTATCATAACTTCCGAAGGTTATTGATCTAACTTTCTGTATGAGTTAACACATGGTTAATTAACACATGGTTAATCCATTTGTTGTTTTACTGTTGGACCTTATGTCATTGCATCATAGCATTGTGCATATGTATTGATTGTTTCAGATATCCTTTGCAGCCAAGTTAGTGCTCAAGTTCCAATTTTTCTTCATTTTATATCATTGTATTTGAAATTAGTTAAACTCATTTGAATCTCAGTTTCATACTTTGACTACGCCCCCTAAATTTGTGATTAATCATAGACTTATGTATTTATCAAAATTTAAGAAAATAGCATGAACAACAATTAATTTGTCCAACTAATAATCATAGAGAAATAAATGATGTTCATAGCTTGTTACAGGCAAATAAGGATATACTAGGATCATACGATAATCTATACATTTTCCTGAATATTGTGTGAGATTATTTACTTGATCTAGTGCTGATTGCAAATATATGGATCCGCAGAAATTCAGTCAGAGTGGTATTTAACGTATCATGTTGTTTATCATGTTTTGGTAAGAATTAAAGGTAACAAAGATGAACTCATCATTGAAATGTAAGTTAGTCCTCCAGTAGTTAGTCAAGTTATCACTTTATCACACTGAACTATGTTCCGTAGATTATAAGCTCTATCTTAAGATTTCTTTGAAATCTTATTAATGCTAAGATGATTTGCATGCTCTGCAATAAATGATCACATTTGATTCTTTGAGATCAGTTCCTTTTGGAACGTTTGATGATTAGCATCCGGTCACCAGGCCTTACTCACGTAAAACAGAGGTGCCCGTTGACCCAGGTCTTTGCTTACGCAAAACAGAGGGTCATGATGCACAAAGATTGAGGTTATAAGGTGTTACAACATAGTAAGTGTGCATGGGCGTTATCCTGATCACATCCGGATTAGACTTACTTGAATGCATCTCTCAATGACTTGTCCACTCTTAGTCACCTTGACTTTATGTTGTGCATGACATTGTTAAGTTTCCACTCAAGCTAACCTATTCATATCAAACACCTCTGATCAGTAGGTAGTTGTTGATTGAAGAGCAGGAGTGAATGTCAAGTTATAGTGTACTATCATATCCTTAGAATATCAACTGCCTTAGGTAGGTATTTAAGAAAAACTGTTTGCCTTTCTCGTATGATACAGGTAATCGACAAATATTGCTGTTGTTATTATGAAACTAATCTAGGTTGAGCATGCCTAAGGATTCAATTAAGAAATTAAATCTAACTGAATCAAGGCTTTAGTGAACAATCAGCAAGTTTATTGTGTGTTTGTCCACTTTGATCAACTTGATTAGGCCCTTTTCTGAACAATCTCTCAGAAAATGGTATCTGATTTCATGTGTTTAGTTTTACTATGTTGACTGGATTAGCAGTGATAAATATAGCAGCTGAGTTATCTATGATATTGAGTTTGAAGAAAATTGTAACCATAGTCAAGTAATTGGTTTTGCAACCATAGAACCCGAGAGCACCCAGTGAAGTAGCTATGTACTCAGCCTCAGCTGTGGATACTAAAACATTTGTCTGCTTTTTGCACTGCCAGACATAAGCCTGGTCCAAGAATTGACATCCTCCAGTTGTTGATTTCTTGTTGTTGTTGCAGCCTCCATATATGAGTAAAGTTGAAATCTCCTTCTTGGGATACCAGAGACCAAGTGTTGGTTTCCCTTTGAGGTATCTGAAGATTCTTTTTACTGCATTCAAGTGAGACTCCTTTGGATCTGCTTGATACCTAGCAACACACACAGCAAACACATTGTCAGGTCTACTAGCAGTTAAGTACATTAATGATCCATCATAGATCTATAAATCTTTGATCATAGACTTCCCTGTTGGATCTGGTATAATTTGTCTCTAAAATAGATGCTGGTGCTTTGCATGAGGAGGATTCTGCAAGTTGTATTTCTTAAGTGTTTAAGGACATATGTTTCTTTATTGATGAAAATGCTATCTGTTTTCTGATGAACTTGTAATCCTAGAAAGAATGTTAATTCTCCCATTGAAGTCATCTGAAACTCAGATTGCATTAAGGCTTCAAACTCTCACACAGTCGCTTGTTTGTTGATCCAATATGATGTCATCAACATATATTTGTACAACTAAGAGATCCTGATGTTCATGTTGAGGAAGAGTGTCTGGTCAATGTGTACCTCTTTTGTACCCATGTTTCAGTAGGAATTTGGACAATGTTTCATACCATTTTCCTTGGTGCTTGATGGAGACCATATAAGCTTTGTCAAGCTTGTACACCCTGTGAGGATAATCTGGATCTTCAAAGCCTGGTGGTTGAGAGACATAGACTCTTCATCAATCTTCCCATATAAAAAGGCATATTTTACATCCATTTGGTAAACTGTAAAACTTATTATATGAGCATAGGCTAAGAACACTCTAATTGCCTCAATCCTTACAACTGGTGCAAAGACTTCATCATAGTCTATGCCTTCCTTTTATGTGTAGCCTTGTGCAATTTGTCTTGCTTTGTTTTTGATGATTATTCCCCTATCATCTAGCTTATTTTTGAATAACCATCTTGTGCCAATAGGATATTAGCCTTCAAGGAGATCAACTAGATTCCACACTTTCTGTTTCCTGAACTGCTAAAGTTCTTCTTGCATTGCTTCAATCCAGCTGTTATCTTTCAAGGCTTCTGTTATGTTGGATGGAACTACTTGTGAAAGAAAGCAGGAGGACAAACAGATGTTTCCTGCTCCCCCTTGTTTTCTAGTAGTTCTGCTGTTGAGGTCACCTATCAAGTTATCAATTAGGTGATACTTATGTGTTCTAACTGTAGGTACATCATAACTTGTATGGATGAGTCCAGGTTGTGATGTTGGTTGTGGGTAATGGGGTCATTATGATGGAGAGTCAACAAAATAGTCCATCTCATTTCTGGTGCGCTGAATGAGTTTCCGCAGGAATAGGTATGCCTTCCGGGTTATGGACATGCCTTTCGTAGCATGCAAATGATCAGCTGTATTCTCTGTAGCGATATATCTGTATGGGCAATGGTGTGAGTGTTTTGAGGTGATTTGGTCCTTGGGGATTTCAGTCCATCATCTGCGGAAGTAGAGACATCTACGGAAGTAGATGGTACTTTGCTGCTATATGCATGGTAAAGGTTCATCAGAACCTTCTTACTTGTTTGAGCTGATGTACCAGTATCATTGTTACTTTGGTTCTCTGGATGAATGACTCTGGGGTGGATCAGCTGTCATTGGTACACCCATATTTGAAGGAACATAGGTAACATGTATCCGCATCACCTTCACATTAAGATAACCAGAGTTAAATGAGTTAGTTAATGCATCTATATCAAACAACCAACATGATCCTTTCACAGACTGTGAAATAAGGATTCATCAAAGGATACATTAGGATTTCTTCCACTATGTTATCATGTGAATGTATACTCTATATGATTTGATGTTGATTAATAACCAACAAGAAACCATCATATTCTTTTTCAGTAAATTTTCCTAACTGTTCTTTTGTCTTTAATACAGATGCGTGACACCCAAAAGCTTTAGATATCCGATAAAAGGTTTTCTTTTAAACAGTTTCATAGGGTGTTTTATTATGTTCTTGACAATCAAAGTTTTTGTTTTGAACAGTGCATGCTGTGGTTCCCAGCTTCTGCCCAAATGTTATTGGCAGTTGTGAGTCAGCTAGCATTGTTCTTGCAGCTTCAATTAGAGTATGTTCTTCCTCTCAGCAACTCCCTTCTGTTGTGGGAGTTCTTGGTGCACTGAATTGTCTGGCTATGCCTTTGTCTCTGCAAAAAGTATCTAAAACATAGTTTAACAAATTCAGTTCCATTATCACTCTCTTCAGTATCTTGATTCTAGATCAAGTTGATTTTCTATCTTAGTGATGAATTCCATTAAAGTTTCTGATGTTCACTTTTATGTTTTAAGAAAAAACCCAAGTGAATCTAGTGAAATCATCAACAATCACCAACAGTATTGCCTTTTGCCAATACTTAACACATTGGTTGACCAAAGAGGTCCATTGTTTCTTCAGTGGTGTTGTGTTGGTGTTAATTGTTTTTAACTTATGTGGGACTTTATGTGTGTTTTCCTTTATAGCATGATAAACAGTGATTAGAACAGTAAAATTCTTTCTTAGAACACCCAATGACTAAGTCTTTTTCACCAATTTATTCATGTTTTCAAGTTTGAATGAGCCATCCTTCTATGCCACAGTTGTGCTTCATCTTCTGATGATTTAGAAATCAGGCATGTTTCTTTGCTTGTAGTGCTGTGTTGTTCATGTCCAACATATAGTGTTACCTTTTCTTAGTGCTTTAAGAAGGATCTAGTCTTCTGGAATTTTGAAACCTGGCTTAAGAATATACAATCAGAGTTATCAAAGAAAGCATAGTGTTGGTCACAGATTTGAGATACACTTAGTAAATTAAACTGTAAGTTTTCACAAAATTAACTTTATCAAACTTTAAAACTCAATTTGTTACCATTCCTTCACCAGTGATTTTACCTCCTTCTTTATCCCCACCAAATGCTACATATGAAGCATTTTTTATGCTTGAAATCCTGCAGGAGGGTACAGTTTCCTGTCATGTTTCTAGAACAGCCACTGTTAACATTACCATTTGTTGTCAGCCCTCCTTGGATTTCCTGCAACAGAATAAACTTAGTTAGACTTAGGAGCCCAAGCCTTGATGGTCTGGGCTTGCCATTATTATCTAATATGTGACTTTATCATGATGAGTCTTGAAGTTTTCTAACTTAGTTTTGCTGTCATTTAATTCATTATGTGTTGTTTTGGGTGAGGATTTTTTTGGTGATAATGATGAGGTGTTTTCATCTTGTTTATACAGCCTTTGTCAAAATCATCAAAGCAGTCATCATCTTCTTCAAGAGCTACCTTTTTGTGTGGTGCATTCCTATGCAATTGTTGTTTTTCCTTCTTAATTTTAATTACACCTCAGCAACTGTTTTCTTTGTCTTAGTAATTTTCTGTTTTCGTTGTTGTTTCTTTTGTTTTGCACCTCTAGGATTATCATCCTCAGAAGATTTGACTCTGACTCATTGGACTCTGCATACTTCTTCTTGAGGATCTTTGTTTGGTTCTTCTTATTGAAAAGCATTCCTTGGTAGAATGGTTATTTTTGTTGCATATTGCATAATATTTGTTGAAGGAACAATCTAAAGTCATGTGATTGTTCATATTACATATTGAGCAATAGTTGCTGAAGAAGCATCTTCTGTACTATGATTGTGCATGTCATACCATTTACAGTATTTTTCTTCAGCATCACTGTCTGATGCAGCCTTAACCTTTTTCTTAGTTGAAACCTTATGGTTCTTCAGTTCTTTGTCCAACTTTGTTGCTGATGAAATTTTACCTCTACCTGACATGATGTCAAAGGGTTCTTGTTTAGCCTGCAAGTATTTCTTCTGAGCTTTGTCTTGCTTAATGATTGAGCAATTTCTTGCTTATCCGTATGATTTCTATGGATCTCACAGACTCTTCCGCAGATGATCTGCTAAAGTCGTGGACTTTTCTTCTGAGGCTTATTTGCTGGCTTTTCCTTGTTAAGGTTATTGAATGCATGTATGCCTTCATTTAGTTGCTCAATCCTTGTGTGGATTGTCTTCAGCAGGTTTCTTGTTTTGGTGGATGGTAGTTTAAGTTCATTCAGTACCTTTGGGACTGAGTATTTAGTTAAAACAGTTTTACCCTTATACAAACCAGTATTATCAGACTTATCATCATCATGCAAGTCATCACAGTTATCATAATCAAATCTGATTTACTTTGATTTGAGTGTTCTGATTCTGATGAATCATTCATATAATCAGTGTCATTAGTACATTACTATTATTTTTATCTGTTGACTCACACATGTTACTGGACACAAAGTGAATAGATAACTGTTGGTCATGGACTCGGGCAAAGAAGTATAGTTATCATTCACCGGTGGTGGAACTGCATGAAATCCCAATCCTGACTTGTTCTTTGACTCAATATGAGAGGTTAATAGTTTCTCATACTGTTGTGATGACAATTGGAATTTCTGCAATTTCACCTCGGTAGATGCATGATCTAACATAGACTTGGTTAAAGATGTAGGCAGATGCTCAACTTGTGCTTTTAGGTTGTAATTTTCAGATACAATTTTATCTAAATCCTTTTGTAAAGAATTAATTTTGACTTGATAAAATTTGTGTTCTCTAACATGAGATTCATTTATAAGCAGTGTTTCTTTTACTTTATCAGCCAATTGTTGAGCATGTGCTCTATATCTTTCTACTTCATCTATGCAAGTGGGAGAACACAACCTTTCTCTTACCTCAGCGGCCATTGGAGGAACTTTGTTTTCCATGTTGGCCATTAAAGCTTGATTCTCTGCAAGTACTACCTCATACATGCTCCAGTCACAAGTACCAACCTGCAAAATAATTAGACCAATTTCTTTAGCATTAGTGATATCTGTTTTATTGTTTGTAGTTGGTGGGGATGCATTGGTTAATTGAGGTTGTGTAAAGTTCTTTTGACTAGGTTGTCTTGAGTCAGTTGACTGCTATTGATTGCTGTTGCACTCCCTCAAAAAGTGTCCATATAAGTTAAATTTAAAGCATCTTACTTTGGTCTTGTCCATATCGATTTTTGTTGATCTTCCTCCCACGGATAGTCCTTTATTTCTTTTCATATACATCTTTGCTCTATAGGCGATCATTGCCATTTGCCATTACAGATCCATCTCTTCTACCTCATCAGGATGAAGTTCTTCTAGATCTTGTTGACAAAAGTGAGCAGGAGTCAAAGTACTTCCTATATAAGCCTGAAAGCTTGAACTGAAGGCTGCAAAGGCAGCTTTCTGTTCTTCAGACTCCAGAACCATAGTAAGTGGTTCTGCTTGATTGTTATTCTTTTTGGTTTTAGACTCATCAGCTTTTCCTTTAGTCTTTTTGTTCTGATTGCTGTGGTTACTTGATTTTGAAGACTTTGCAGAATAGAAACTTGTCTCTTCTTCATGTTCACTCTCATCACAAGAGTTGTCTTCATCTTCATTGGAGATGAATGCACTTCCAGTACTTTTCAATTCTTTGAATTGATAAGGAGCTACATATGCTTTCACACTTTTGTTTCTTGTCTTCTCATCCAGCTCCAATGCTTCTACCTTTGCCACTAGAGTGGTTAGTCCTATTGCTTTTAAGTCAATAGTGTTCTTAAACATAGACACAGTTTGTGTCCAGTTCTCAGGCAATGAATGAAGCATCTTTTTGCTCAGCTCTTCATTGTTGTACTCAAGCTCAAGTATGTTCATCTCTGTAACAAGTTGCATGAATCTATGCAATTGTTGAGGAACTGACTCACCCAAAATATGATGGAATGTTTCATATTGTGCACGGAGAGTATCCTTTTTATGCTTCTAATCTCGTCACTTCTTTCACACAAAGTGTGTAGGATTTTCCATAACGAGTTAGCTGTTTTATATGATTCACACCTGATCAAGAGTTCTTCAGGCAAAGCCATAGTAAGCATACTAAAGGCTTTGATGTCAATCTTGACTTTCTTAGCATCATCAGGTGATAAATTCTTTAGACTTATGGGATGATTTTTATCCTTATAGTCCGCACCTAAAGCAGGTGGAATATAAGGTCCTTGGGTAATCGAAGCCCATAGGTCTGAATTTGTATAATTGACATGATTCCTGAACTGATTTTCATGTTTTAAAATCAGATTTGTTTTCCAGTTTAGGAGGTTGATAAGCACCAACAACTGAATTACTCATGATAATTAATTTTTATTTAGAAAGCAACAAATTGTTTTTAGCAGTAATCGATTAAACAAATCAAAGCTGATAGATCCATTGATCTGGATCAATGAGCACAAGCTCTGATACCACCTGTGAATCCAAGGATCGTTCAGGAATTATCAGGTTGATTTGAACAAGTATTGATCGCGATATTATCAACACTTGCTGTTTAAGAGATTATCAAACTAGAAATCAATCAAAAAAATAGAACAACCAGAATATAAGAATAATCAAACCACGAGTGTCAACGAATGATGAACGTATGTGCTTTTTTGCTATTGATGTTTTGATGTAAATGTTGCTTATGTTGCTTGATCGTATGTTGATCGTCTATACATCTGATCTTGATCTCATGTTATATAGAGATCTTATTCTATTTGTTTCTAATCCATTGCTAATTTTGCTAACTTGTGCTATAATTCAGCTAACTATAGTTATCTGAATCCTCGCCATATTTATCGGCATAGGAGTTCGAGATTTACAATGAAATAAATACATATAATGTTGTTGATGTGAAGGGAATATTCGCTTGAATATATGTCTTTCCATCGCCATTAATGTTGTGTTCTGCCACGTTGACTTGTTAACTTTCTGTTAGTTGACTACTTGATGATGTGAAATCATACAAGTGTTAAACAGTCTTCCGTAGGAATTTCTTCTTTCGCATGAACTTAGTCTTCCGCAGCAACACTTGATCTTCATTGCTTGTTCTTCTGTGTGCTTCCGTAGGAGTTCTTGAACTGTTCTTCCATGACAATTTCTCCTTCAGTAGCTTCACTTTGTTCTTTTGACTTGTTCAGCTGGAATTGTTCTTCCGCAGGAGATCTACGGATGTTCACTTCAGTTGTATTCCTGAGAACATCTACGGAAGAACACTTTATTCATTCGCAGTTGTTCTAACACTTGGTCAATTTTCCAAATTGACACAGTTTGATGTTCACTGCACACATTCGCACATACATTATGAAATACATTTTTCATATTTATAACATATATAATGAGATGTAACATTATATTGTTCAATTCATAAACACAAATGTAATCAAAATCATTCATATCATATCATTCAAATAATAATTACAAAGTGTGATTACAAGAGTTGATTGATCATCTAAACTTATACATGAGTTCTAGACCTAACATATTTAGGTTGAGAAAAATGGTCATTTGATTCGAGGATAGATGTAAAAAAAATTCATTTTTACTTGTGTTGTGTAGAACTCAAGTAACCTTTTATTGGGAGAATAGGGGTAAATGCTAAAGAAGTTTTAAATATGTTCAAAGTTAATAAAATGAACGAATGAAAGCAGGGCGGCAAATCCTTTATAGGCCCAAAACAATATGAAAATAAAAAGCTCATGCCTAATTAAAGTGACTTATATGATGAATATGAGACATACAAAACTAAAAAGAAACAAGTATACTATTTGTAAGAAAAAAAACAGCACCGTCATCTCATGAAAAGAGGAAACATAATATAACCTAACAATTTCTTGTAGTCAAGACTTTGCCAGTAACGAACCAGTGATAACACGAGCACGTACAAGAGAGTGCAAAGAAGAAAATATGCCTATCAAATCATGAAACGAATAATGAATAGATTAGAAGTACCAAAGCATAGCTACAGGTTAATGCAGCTAGTAATCAAAATAAGCTAAGTTATAAATGATATGAACTTAATACAGTCCATACGCTCTTCAATGATTAAACACAAGCAACTTATCACAACTAGTATGTGATAAATACTTGGAATTGGGTAGCATGGATTTAAAAGTAGAAGAATGAATCAAATAACTTCACATTCAAACCAGGAATGTTATATATATGTATAAACGAACTGAACCAAATCTAATGAAGCCTTTTTCATGTTCGTTTATTAAGAATTGAACGTGTTCAAGAATGATTCATGAACACATAATTGAATGAAAATTTTTGTTCGTGTTCATATATTATGGAATTCAACTTGTTCACGAATGCCTCACGAACATATAACAGAAAGGTTCGTAAACACATAACCGAACAATTCAAGAACACAAACAAACATATAAGTACAATTTAAAGTTAAGCTCTTCACATGTTGATCATATGCATGATTATCAACAATATATTATTAAACGTTTATGAACATAAATAATTATAAACTATAGATGTTAGGTTGATAAAAAACTAAAAACTACAAAATATATAAAGATTAGGTAGATTAATTAAAATTAGAAGTTATAAAATATATAAATATTTAATAAACAAACATGAGCAAACATATATGAATGGACACGAACAAATGTAAACGAAAATAAATGAACACTTTACAAATGTTCACGAACACAAATAAACGAACACTATACCAAACATTCATGAACACAAATGAACGAACACTACCTTTTTTCATATTCATTCTTTTAACTAAACGAACAAAATTTCATGTTCATGTTCGTATATCTAAATGAATGAAAGTAAATAAACATTCCGCTGATCGGCACAAGAACTGTTCGCTGAACGTTCGGTTCGTTTACAATCTATAGCCATCACAAAAAGACTTGTTCAGACCTAGTACTTTTCCAATCATGTTTCCTAAGCAAGATGTGAACTAACATATACACCAGCTGTAGCAAGGATGACCTTAGTTCAGTTTATTGTGAATTAAACACGGACAAAATTCAAGAAACATGAAAACCTAAACATATATACATGTCCTAGTATCTAGTGGAATTGTGGACAATTTGACGATTCTTCATTCCACTTACTAAGAGTTTTGTTATGCAGAACCCTAACTGGTTTAGGTGATGGTTAAAGGAGTCAGGCTTGGTTGGGGGAGAAACATGTTCGAGTCCAAATTGGTTCGAAGATAAGGAAAACCCTAAGAACCAAACTGGTTGGTTTTGGACCGGTGGGTTTCAAGGGTTTATTATAATAATTTTATTTTACTAATTACTAAAAACAAATAACCAAATAAACAACATATAATTCATCTTTTATGTTTTAGATTTTCTAAGTAAAACAAAATTATAATACCCTAGGCAAATCTCATATTGGTCGTGGATATGAGAGATGCGGATTCATAAGAATTGTCTTGTCTCTAATATCATCAACACGTTTAGGCCTATTAGCTATGGATGAGAGGAGAACTTCACTTTTAAATGTGCTTGGGTTGCAGCAACCTAGGAGTAGGTGATCCCCTTGGAAGTTTTCACTAGAGCAATCAAAAGCAAATTTGTAATCTTCTCGTGAGCAAAAGAATAATATTGATAGTATGAGGCGTGGATGTTACACCACGTGCCCTCATCTTTGGTCTTCTAATCTCTGTTAGCCGGTTACAATATTTATAAATAAACAACTTTACAAATAATAAAAATAAACCTATCGATACACTAAGGTTCTAATGTAATGTTATGTATTTTCCAAATGTAATCTTACTCTTTATTCAATCCTTGTAATGTCAAGACTTGATCATAGTGAAGATATTTTTTATCATTCTTGTTGATTATATGCTTGTGTAACACTTAAACAATTACAAATACACATTTAACACAAAACCGAGCAACTTATCAAGACTTATATTTTTTGAAAAATTATATATAAGTTGTATTTATGGTTCATATGTTAAAGTATCCAAAAACATGCTTAATCATGAGTTTATGGTGCAATTTAATAAATAACATAAGTTGAGTGGTTAAAATTGAAACTTTTGAATTTTCCATCCACTCATCTCTCCAACTACTTTTTTAATACCCAACCATAATTTCTATCTATGAATACTAACCCAAATCCTCCCAAATCACTTCCATTACTCTAAACTCTCTCAATCCATCCAAGAACTTCATCTTCTTTTAAGAAATCTTCAAGAACAACTTGTGAGTTATTAATTTTTTTTTTCTTTTCTTATTTTCTTTTTTCATTTTCTTTATCACTTGGAACAACTCTAGGACACAACCACTTAGTCACCAAGATGAACAAGTATGGTAAACCCCCATTTTTGAGGTCTAAGTTTGAAATGTTCTACTTGATTCTTTCATACATGTTTTTATTGTGTTGTTTTTTAGCCTTTTGCATACTAAACAGTCACTGGTAACTTAATATTGGAAGGCTTGTGTTGAAGTTATACATCAATGTTGAAAGGCTTGTGTTATGGTATATATAAGGCCTCGGTTCCCGGGACACTTACAGCTGGACCATCATCGCATAAAATAGTTAAAAACAAACATAACTTTTGCAGCGGACTTTAAAAACTTTCATTTATAATTAAAACACGTTATCACATTACATAAATCGTTTACATTTCAAATTACAACATCATATCAAAATGTGGATGCCAGCTCAAAAAATTCCCAGTAGCGTATGCATCCATGCCTGCAACTCCTCGCATCACAAAATACCTGCCACTATCTGCATACAAAAGTCAGCGACGCTGAGTGAGTTCTAGTTTTATAAATAAAATGCTTTACTTCTGAAAATCATAACCTTCACAATCGTACGCAATCACACATATACGTACACATTGATAATATTTATTATTTAGTCATCATAATTCATTCGTTCGTTCATTACATCTTTTACCATTAATCAGATCCTGTCTCGTGCAATACCCCGACTCATGTCCGAAGACTGATACTGTATTGTGGCCTGTAAACAAAACCCCGACTCATGTTCGAAGACCAACACAATACCGGGGTACGCAACAAGATAGATTAAAGCATCTTCTTGCGACACTCGAAGTTTTGTCTCATAGGCTACTATCCAATTCATTCGAAGGTGTACGCCTATCCACCTAAGTTCGTCCTGAACAGTCAAGAAGGAGACACGCGCTCTCTCAATTCTATAGCGCAATCCTCTTGGGCATCAGGTATCCTAGTGGACTTACCAGTAGCAATTTCTACATCAAAGGGCTCATTGATCATTCTACTCCTAGCGTGCAACTTACCACAAAAGGCAGCAGGAATGAAACTACTACTAGCACCACAATCAAAGCATAGATGCACAAATTTAAATTACCAGAAACGTACCTGACGTCACGTTGGAGTCTTCTCTAGCCTCCTCCCGGTCATAGCAAATGCTCTGACCTTCATCCTCTGCTCTTATTCCTCACACCAGAGCTTCCTGCCCTCGACTTCTTGCAGTCTCTGCTCATATGTCTAGTCTTGCCACAGTCGTAACATTTAGCCAGGTGACAATCCCTCGCCTTGTGGCCCTCTTTCCCACACTGGAAGCAGACATTCGATCCCTACCTGCACTCCTCCACGTGGCCTCTACCACACTTCTTGCATACCTCTTCCCTCTCAGTTATCCTCTTCCGATCATCGAACCTCATCGTCTTACCTCCAGCCACATATTCACCATCATCATTGACCCGCCTTCCATTCCTACTCTTAACATAACCCCGCTCCTCCTCATCCATTATCGCCACCGCCTCTCGCTCGTCATACAGCCTCCCCGCCAAATCAACCACCGACCTAAAAGTGCTTGGTCAGGCAGCAACCAGATGTCTGCGGATATCTGCTGGCAGACCTTGAATATACCTTTTGATTTTTCTTGACACAGGCGTCACCTGATCTGGCACCAGCCCTACCATCTCGTTGAACTTCGTGGTGTACTACTGGTGAGTCATCGTTCCCGCCTCTAGCTACAGGAACTCCCTCTCAACCTTGTCAAGCTCTCTATGAGGGCAAAACTCCTCAATTACCAACCTCTTCAGCTCCTTCCACCTCATCCTCCTGGCTGCCCAGGTAACCTCGGTTTGAACAAAGTTGTCCCACCAGCATAAGGCCGAGTCCATAAATGAGTGGGTAGCGAACTTCACCTTCTGATCCTCGTGACACTCGCTGATGTCAAGTACCGCCTCCATCTCTCTCACCCAACATTGTGCAGCAGCAGCACTCCCATTTCCATCAAACATAGGGGGCCTACACCTTTGGAATGCTCCATAGCTGCATCCCTTCGTAGTCTCCGGCACAGCTTCCTCCTCCTCTTCATCGTCGCTGGAGACAACCATGTCAGCATCGGGTTGCTCCATATCCCCAGAACCTCCAGCTTCACCTCCTCCCCGTGCGGTTCTCCTCCTCTCCTCCTTCTCCTTCTTCTCGTCATCCCTCACAGCACGGATAACTTTAGTCACTACAGATGGCAGAATCGTCTGTATGAACTGATGAACCTCCTCAACCACCGCCTCCTTCACTGAGGCTCTCAGATTGGTGCTCTCATCAACGCCCTCGTGTTAATGAACCTTGGGATCTACAGGGGTCGTTTTAGCAGCCCTAACCCCTCTCCTTGTGGCACGTGTTCCAGGACCACGTCCACCACGCCCTCCACCTCGAGAAGCGTCAGAAGACCTACCACCAGCCATCTAAACACTACAAGATTCAAACACCAATACGGTCAATCAAGGTAATAGCTCGGATTATGTCAAATATAGTAAGTCCCTAATCACAGTGGCCAGTTGTGATTAGCCACTTACTTTACTCTTCATTCCCGAAGCATTTCCTATCCTGACTACATCAGTATCTAAATCTACACAAAAGCACACAAGCCACATAACATCCGTACATAATACCGGTTATCATTAACTTACATAAAACCTTTATATGAAACTTTTACCTGCAGGAATGTAGCTACTAGGACTGGCATCCCTTTTCTTTCTTCCTATTCACAGTTTAAGATTAGGTTTCTGAAAATATTTACCCAATTCTCTTAAACTTTAGCTTTGATACCAACTTGTAAGGCCCAGGTTCTCGGGACGCTTACAGCTGAACCGTCATCGCATAAAATAGTTAAAAACAAACATAACTTTTGTAGCGGAATATAAAAACTTTATTTATAATTAAAACACGTTATCACATTACATAAATCGTTTATATTTCAGATTACAACATCATATCAAAATGTGGATGCCAGCCTCAAAATGTTCCCAGTAGCGTATGCATCCATGCCTGCAACTCCTCAGCATCAACAAAATACCTGCCAACTATCATGCATACAAAAAGTCAGCGACGCTGAGTGAGTTCTAGTTTTATAAATAAAATGCTTTACTTTCGATGAATCATAACCTTCACAATCGTACTCGATCACACATTATACGTACACATTGATAATATTTATTATTATCTTCGTCATCGTTCATTCGTTCGTTCATTACATCTTTTACCATTAATCAGATCCTCTCATACAATACCCCCAACTCATGTCCGAAGACTGATACTATGTCGGGGCCTGTAAACAAACCCCGACTCATGTCCGAAGACTGACACAGTACCGGGGTACACGACAAGGATCCCCTCTTTGTTTGCAACACCCCCGACTCATGTCCGAAGACTGATACTGTGCAGGGGCCTGTAAACAAACCCCCGTCTCATGTCCGAAGATGACAAAGTACCGGGGTGAGCATCACGACCTCATTCAGGTCAATCTCAAGGATTAGACCCTCATACGAGTCATTATTAGACTGCCTTCGAGTTTATCTCAAGGATAGACTCCCCGTGTGTATCCTTCGGGTTAGCTAAACCGCACACAGTTGAGCTAACGACAACATGGTCGTGCACCTCCATTCAATTTGCTTGCAAGACTTTCATTCATTCATTACGTTCCACTTTCATTATCATTATCTTTCACTTCGTTACATAATACTTTACGTATACTCATTCATACATCATACCACGTAAAGTCATAACATCATACATAACGTATAATATAACGTAATAGATACACTTTGAAAACCGTTTAACGAAGAAAGATAAAACATCAGACACACACACACATCATAAACCTCATCACAACATCATGCATACATCAAGCATAAGCCATCACATCACAACGGGTCCTATCTCAACCATCTACCTCTTAAAACCCCTTAGAAAATCCTAAGTCCAAAATGAGGCACAAGGAACATTTCAGGCGCATGAGCATGAAATTCTAAGTATAAAAAAGTCTGGGCGCATTAGCACTATGCAGGCGCATTAGCACTATGCAGGCGCATGAGCCCTGCTTAGGCGCATTTCCACTATGCAGGCGCATGAGCCCTGCTTAGGTGCATCAACACTTAGGCTCATGAGCAACTCTGGGCGCATGGGCACTATTTGGGCGCATGGACAACACTTAGGTGCATCAACCCTTATTCTGGGCGCATGAACTACTGTTCAGGCACATGTCCACTATTTGGGCGCATGAGGACACTTAGGCGCATGAGATAAGTTGGGCGCATGGGAACCTTCTGAAAATTCTAAACTGCCATAAACACCCAAAACCTTTCTAACACTATCCAAACACAGATCTAACATTCTAACGCACTTAAAACATACTAACAACAATTCCAACCCAAGAACAAGCTCAGAAACATAAACCCATAGCACAAAAGTCGAACAACAAGGCATACACATTCGGTTTCTTTTAAAAAAAATGTTCACTTAGTATGCATAATAGCCCCAACACTTTAAAAATCAGTAAAAGAGGGGTCCTAGAAACTCACCTTGAACAGCCTTGAGCACTTCACTTCGGATCTGAAGCTCCCCCACGATTTCAGCACTAAAAATCCTGAAAACAAGCATCAAACACCAAGAACTTCGGTCAAAAGCTTGTGAATTTGGTTAAAACTGAACATATACTTAAGAAACTTACCTTTTGCAGCTTCTTCTTTCTTCTTCTCTCAAAAACCGAGAGTTCTTCTTCTCTTTTCTTCCTCAACCGAGAGCAAAATGGCAGATCCACTTTAAGTGGGCGGCCATACTCCCATTTATATTAAATAATGGACTTTTGTGCTTTTTACACTTTTCCCCCTTCTACTTGTGTCCATATTCTTTTCTCTCTAGATACTTTTCTTTGTTCTTCTTTTTAATAAAAATTCGGGTTGTTATAGTATAAAATGATGATGTTGAACCTTGGTTCTATAACTAATCTTTCCACCATATTCTACTTGAAGACGTAGTCAAATTAGTTAGTTTACTTTAGTACTTTTATTCATGTACTCATGACCATCCGAATCACCCTTATGTGGAGATATTGTGCAATGGTGACAATCTTGAGGTTTGTGAATATCCCTACCTCTAATACATGACTTATATGAATATAACACTTGAGGTTTGTGGATTACCCTACCTCTAATGCATGACTTATATTTATATCTACATAATACTTAGTCAAAACTAAACCGTAACATCAATCAAATAATGGTTGAATGTTATGTGTTAAGGTAGACATTATACTAATCTTATGATTCCTTATTTTGGACTTCTAATGAGTTACTAATACTCATGAAGAACACACACAATACATGGTGTCCAAATAAGTGTCTACGTAGTATATACTTTCATGTACTCTCATATTTGTAATTTTCGTATACTTTCCAATTGCTAAATCTCAAACTTTGAATCCTGAACTTACATACTTTTGTTTACCTTTTAGGGTGACTTTGGTGACTCAATCCTTTAAACTCATTCATCTATCCTTGTGGATTCTAATCGCCAAACCGTGAGTCATACTTCACCCATTTTGTTTTAACACTATTTGGGTTGCAACATGTACCAATTATAAAATACACTCAATGATACATTTAATAAAACTTATTCTAAAAATCAATTCATACAAACATGCTTACTTGTTATACTATTTGTGAATACATGCTAGAATACATTAGCTTGCAAGCAATCTAAACCACCCTTAACATTTATAGCGCTATAGGACTAGCACATCCGCCTTATTATGATGGGTCTATGTTAAGTTATCAATCTTTACGGTCTTCCTCACTTTCGATGCTAAGATTACGCTAGTGGACTTTTTGGTTTGATTATTGGCTTTGCATGCTAGCAGTGTACAAACTTTAGTATACTTTACTCATGTTGAATTGAGATTTATTCACTATTATGCTATGTATTCAAACTTGTATGTTTATCAACATATTCATATGTTGACCAATATTTTATACATGTTGTAGAAAATGCTTGAAGCTTTATCAAAAAATTCAATTAGGTGGACTTAGAAACACACAAAATCTATCATTTTGTTATGTTTGTTTTACACTTGTATTTAAAATTGTTGTATGTTTATTTGAAACTTGGTAATATTATGTTGATGAATGGAAATAAAATTCAACCTTAATTTATTATTACTTTAGTGCTATGATGTCTTTGAACAATCTATCACTTCTCGCGCCCTGATGTTTCCACCATCGGTTGGGGTGTGACATCCAAAACACCCAAAATAATATTACAAAGATTAAAACCAAATAAACAACCAAAAACCATTTAACCACGGGTCAGTAGCACTCAATTTCAATCACAATCATTCTTAAACACAAAAGCTAAAGACTTTGACTAAAAGTGTTAAAATTTAACTATAAAAGTTACTAATAATAGAAAATTTTAGTACAAAGTCATGATCTTTCCTTCAAAATCAAAACTTTTGATAAATAAAACTCAAGATCAATAAGTAAATATTCAAACGCATGTAAAAGTAGCTGCGATACCCCTGTTGAGTATCGTTTCTCAACTTAAATTGATTAAGGTTACTAAAAATATAAGTTTTTTAATATCAAAAGTTAGCGGAAGCGTTTGATGACTGATATGATTAATCAAAGCCAAACAGGTATCCAATTACACACGTATAAACAATTAACAACCATAGATTGGTTAAAGATTGTACCTTTAACGACAAAGCTCAAAACTTTAAACCTCGGGAGCAATCAACGACCTAGCTAGATTATTAGAATCACAAAAAGTTCCGACCTTTGCAATGTTTGCAATGCGAAGTAGATTCCAGTAATAATGGTGGTGGTACATGGCAGAAGTTTATGGTGCTTGGTGCCTGACTGTCGATAAAGGGGAGGGGTTGCTTTCGATGGCTTAGGTAGATAGGGATTAGGGTTTCCTAATCCCCTATTTTATATGAACACTATTTACGCTTTAACCCCTATAGTTCCGTTTAGGTCCTTATAATTATTAATATTTAGTAATTAGTATGTTATTAACGTTTAATTACATTTAAAACCTTGTGGTTTTACAATTAACCTTCACTTAGGAAAAATCAGTTAAACCATTATAAAAAAAGTTTAATTAATTAATAAATGTTTAATCCCCATTTAATTTATTATTTCTTTAAATAAGTAATTACCACCGATTAAATTGTAATTTAGGATTCAGAACGTGAAATTATTATACATTATTAGTTGTTGTTTCCCAAGGTGTAACTATTTGAATCACACCTTGATAGTACTTTGAATTATCGATGATTGAATATCTAATGTCCAACACACTACCCATAGATCGACATATCATATCAAAATAATCTTTAAGTGGAATGAGATGTGGAAACATATCCTTAGATGTGGGAAATATACCTTTTATTGTAAGAACTTGGCTAAGTGTTGAGGATTATGTTGGTCATAGTGCTTACGAATGCATTAGGCTAGTTTTGAAGGAATAGATATTTATGGAGGTGTTGCTTTGGTAACAGAGTAGGAAAATTAGCTACGGGAAAGACTACTACGAGGAGACCATTTGCGAAAGATGACAAGTTCATCTACAGGCTAGTATAGCCAGTTACAAAGGTGCAAATGGTTATGGGGGCAAGGTCATTTTCAAAGGGTCACATGTTCACATTCTTGTCAATTACAACTTGTTATGGGGAAGGACTTGGTTATGGGATGGTTAGGAAATTTACACAGGGGATTTAGCAAAACTTTTTAAGTATAAGGGATATGGAAGCTTCAAGGGAACTTGTGGAGGTATTAAAGCCACTTATGGAGTCTTTTATGTTTCTGAAGCTTTTTGGATAGTTAGTTGTTACAAAAGAACAAAACTTCTAGGCGATAAGAATAACTTTCGTAGTCCATCACCACTTACAGGAGTATTATTACCACTTAACGAAGTATACACATACTTACGAAGGTTACAAACCTTATGTTCATTGATCATTTCATTTCATTGACCTCATTCCAATAAAATCATTATGCTCATTACATCAATCATGCTCACATTTAGGGTTTAAAACATATACTATGACATGCATGCACCAAAAGCATCATAAACATAAGCCCAAACATCAATAACATGAAAAGTTATAGATCTATTAACATGTAACCGAATGATATGCTGCCATGCCAAAATCAGTTAGAAAACATATAAAATGAGGGGATCTCATACTCATAGTTGCTTCAATAAAAAAACAAACACTAGAATATGCTCCACTCGACAAGATGTACACACGCGTAAAGTTATCACAATTTTCCTAAGATCTCATGATAAACATGATTACAAGAACGGATCCATGTTCATCATTGATAAACAAGACATAAACCTATTTGTGTGAGATCTTATCAGTTGATTGTAACCCCACAATTTATGAAGCAACTCTATAACGCTCAAACTAAAGCCTAAAAGTTGAGTAGGTAGAATGTCGAAAGAATGATTGGACAAGACACGAATATAGAGAAAAACACTCATGGTCTCAAACTAGATTTAGACGGATATGGATCCCTTATTATGGAGAACTCAAAGTAAATATGCTAGAAGAAGCTCATAAACATGATATTTTATCCATCTTGGTTCCACAAAGATGCAACAAGAATTGAAGAAAGATTATTAGTGGCCAGGAATAAGTTATGATATGACCCAGTTAGTTGGTAAATGTCTAACATGTTTTCAAGTCAAAGTCAAACATAAAAAACCCTATGGAAAGATCCAACTTTTGGAAGTTGAATGGAAATAAGAGCATATCAAAATAAATGTCATAAAAAAATTCAGGCACATCTAAAGTTTATGACATAATTTAGGTAATAATGGATCGATTTATAAAGACTACTCACTTCTTGCCAATAAAATAAATGTATACCTCAGCGCGGTTAGCTGAATTGTTCATCAAAAAGATAGTAGCATGACATGGTGTACTGGTGTTAATTATTTCTGATAGAGACATGCGATATACATCCAAGTTTCAAAGTAAGCCCTGTGATAAAATCAAAACGAGGTTACATATTAGTACAACATTCCACCCATCGACAGATGGTTAGTCGAAAAGGACTATTCAAACCTTAGAAACATGCTTTGGGCATTTATCTCTAATTGTGGTAGAACCTGCGATAGTCACCTTCCGTTAGTAGAATTTTCCTATACCAATAGTTATCATGCTAGTATTGGTTTGCCTTCACATGAGATGTTATATGGGAGAATATATAGAGCACTCATATGTTGGGGTGACATTAGACAAAAGAAACAAGGAGGCTTAAAAGTTATCTAGGTAACAATTGAAATGCTAGAAAATGTCAAAGCTTATATGAAAGTAGGGGTGTGCAAAAACCGAAATAACCGAACCGCAACCGAAATAACCGTCGTAACCGAACCCAAAAAACCGAAACCAATTAGAAACCGACGGTTTCGTTTGATGATTTTTTAAAAACCGATTTTTCGGTTTGGTTTCGGTTTTGCTTTTAACAGAAACCGAAAAAACCGAACTGAAACCATAAAACCGAACTTGTAAATTTAGAGGTGTATACATATATTATTAAATATGACTAGCCTATAAATTACTTATTTAACTTTTCCTATCTAGAAAAGATTGAATATTTAGGTTTCAAAAATAATATTTAAACTTTTCTGTTTGGTAGATTAATGTGTTTTATTCATTTTTTTGTTATTGTATTTCATAAATTGCTATTAATTATAATGTTAAGTAGCAAATAAAAATATAAAGATTATGTTTAAAGATCAACAAATGATGTAAACCCAAAACTTCTAGCTTAAATTAAATACTTTAGACTAATTTTTTTAGAAAAAAACTTAAAGCCCAAAAAGCAAAACCGAAAAAACCAAAACCAAACCAAAACCAAAGTGAAAACCGAAAACTAAAAACCAAAAAAACCAAAACTAAACAGTTTTAAAACCTAGAAACCAAAATATTGGTTTTTGGTTTTTGTTTTAGGCTAAAACCGAACCAAACCGACCATGTCCACCCCTATATGAAAGCATGTAAAGACAAACAGAAGACGTACACCGTAAAGCGACGAATGCCGATAGAGTTTAATGTTGTAGATAAAGTTATGTTGAAGGTATTGCCATGGAAAGGCACCATTTGATTCTAAAAAAAACTGAATTAAGTCCAAGATTTTTGATATGTTGTAAGGCCCCGTTCCCGGAACGCTTACAGCTAGTCAATCATTGCACACAAAGCATAAAACATACATTAACTTTACTAAAATATTGCAGCAGAATTCTTTTAAACAAACCATTTCATATATATATAAGTACTTTTGCAAAATAATACATCGTTGACGGGTTACAAAATATTACTCGTTGCATTACATCACAAAAACATTATAATTTAAACAACGGATGCCATCCAAAAATGCCAAGTAGCTGCCCCGTGCCATCCTCAGCAACATTACCTGCCAACTGGAAACACATAAAAGTCAGCGTGGCAGAGTGAGTTCTAGTTTTATAAAATAAAATACTTTTCTTTCGTTTAAAACCATTCTTTACAACCATACGCGATCATACAACATACGTACACATAGATAATAATTCATTATTATCTTTCGACATCATTCGTTAACTTTTGTTCATTCATCATCGAACGTCATCTTTATCATTCGTTATCTTTCTTACCGTACCTTACGTACATTCATTAACTTCTGATGACATGTACTGTACCTCGAACATTGTGCACGAAGCTGGTTACTGGGCCTGAGGTCTATCATAGACCTCGAACATTATGCACGAAGCTGACCCCAGTACCTAGGGCAAGTACACTCATCATTATCATTCATCTTTCATTCCGGACCAATGCCATGTGCTATACCCCAAACATTGTGCACGAAGCTGGTTACTGGGCCTGAGGTCTATCATAGACCTCGAACATTATGCACGAAGCTGACTCCAGTACCTAGGGCAAGCGACAAGGGTCTCATACATATGGTTAATCACAAAGATTAGACCCCAGTGTGCATACTTCCGGGGTAGCTAACCCGCACACAGTTGAGCTAACACCCTTCATTGGGTGTGAACCTCCATACATTGCTTGCAAGACTTTTCATTACATCTTTCATTCATTCATTAATACATGCATACATTCATTCTTTACGTTCCTCTTTTCATTATCTTCCGCTTTACATTACATAATACTTTCCATTTAATTCATAATCATACCACGTAAAGCCACAGAAAAAATATAATAATGAACATAAACATAAACATAACCATACCATACATAGCATCATCATCACATCACATATGACATCATAAATTCATCTTACATAACCCCCAGGAACATCCCATGTCAAAGCCTACACTTTACATTTTCCCCAAAATTTCAGACAATATTCTAAGGCATGGGTGCATGGCCTTCTGGGCGCATGGGAACACTTAGGTGCATGGGAAAGGTTCTGGGCGCATGACCCAACACTTAGTCTCCTGGGCAAATTTTTGGGTGCATGGGCACTATGCATGCGCATGAGTGCCTAGGCGCATGGGCAGTTTTGGGAGCATGGAACACTTGGTCAAATTCAGCCTATTCTAGGCGCATGGGTACTATTCAGGCGCATGGGTTTTGGGCGCATGGGGGACACTTAGGCAAATTCAATCGTTGGGTGCATGGGCCAAATCCAGACGCATGGGCAACCAACACATCCTAATAACATCATAGTCAGTCCTAAATAATCAATTCATCATGTTCTACCTTAGTTCTCGCATTCTAAGCATCATAACATGATCATGGCACAATCATAACATCATAAATCACCCAAATCATAACCCACCCACATTCACACATACACATACATACGGGTACAAAACCCATTTTCGTAAAAACATACATACATGCATTTCCAGCCCCAAAATCAGTTAAAAAATGTAAAAGGGGTTTCTAGAACTCACCTTAGCAGCCTTCGAGTATGACTTCCTTCAAAACCGTTTGTAAATGAGTTCAAACACCTAGAAACCCACCAAAAACACACACCCGAACATAACAAAACACACATAAGCATATAACCGAGGCATAGGCCGGGCAAGAACAACTTAAAACCAAGAATTCTTACCTTGAATTCGAATTTTTCTTCTTCCTTCTTCACAATCCGAAGCTCTTCTCTGTTTTCTCTCTCTACAATCCGAATGAAAAGTGGTATGCAGATAGAGTGGGCGGCCATTCCCACTTTTGTACCAACTTTTTATACTTTTTGTCCTTTTGACACTTTAGCCCCTCGACTTGGGTTAAATTGTGTTTCTTCCTTTTTCTGCACATTTATTCTTTCTTTCTCGTCTTTTAACACTTTCCGGGTGTTACAAGTCCACCCCCCTTATATAGGTTTCGTCCCCGAAACCTGTTATTCCTCAAATAAATGTGGGTAATGCTGCCTCATCTCTTCTTTAGTCTCCCACGTAGACTCAGATCCCTTCCTGTGCTTCCACTATACACGCATAAGAGGAACCACTTTATTCCTTAACCGTTTCTCCTTACGGTCAACGATTGCCACTGGTTGCTCCACATAATTAAGCCTTTCATCAAATTCAATATCCTCCAGAGGTACAACCATATCCTCGTCAGCTAAACACTTCCGTAGATGAGATACATGGAATGTCGGGTGAATTCCACTTAACTCATCGGGTAACTCTAACCTATAGGCCACCTCTCCTACTCGAACAATAATTCGGAAAGGACCTATGTATCTCGGGCTCAACTTGCCCTGCTTCCTGAACCGAATGATACCTTTCCAAGGTGAGACTTTCAACATAACTCTATCGCCCACTTGTAATTCAATCGGTCTACGTCTCTTATCGGCGTACGACTTCTGCCTATCTTTGGCTGCCTTCATAAAGGCTTTGATCTTTCCGAGCTTCTCAGTCGTAGCCTCAATCACCTCAATACTTCCCAACTCTTTCTAACCAATATCACCCCAACAAACGGGTGTTCTACATCTCCTACCGTTTAGCATCTCATAAGGGGGAATACCAATACTGGCATGATAACTGCTATTATATGAGAACTCAGCTAACGGTAAGTGGTCATCCCAACTTCCTCCAAAGTCAATGACGCATGCCTGAAGCATATCTTCTTGTGTCTGAATAGTCCTTTCTGACTAACCATCCGTCTGAGGATGATAAGCCGTGCTAATGTGTAACCTCGTCCCCATAGCATCATGGAATTTCTTCCAAAACTTAGATGTAAACCGAGTGTCACGATCAGACACAATAGACACCGGCACACCATGACGAGTCATAATCTCTTTGATGAATAGATCCGCTAATCTTTCAGAGGAGTACGTCATGTGGATCGGTAAAAAGTGGGCACTCTTTGTTAAACGATCAACTATCACCCATATGGCATCATACCCTCTCACGGTACACGGTAACTTCGTAATAAAGTCCATGGTGATATGCTCCCACTTCCACTCCGGTATATCCAATGGTTGGATCTTCCCGTACGGCTTCTGATGCTCGGCCTTCACTTGCAAGCAAGTAAGACACTTACTCATATACTCCGCTACATCGCGCTTCATACCCTGCCACCAATAATATTTCTTCATATCTTGATACATCTTTGTAGCACCGGGATGAATTGAGTATCGAGTCTTATGAGCTTCGTCCATAATCCTCCCACGTAAATCCCCGTAACGAGGGATCCACATCCGTCCGAATCGGGTTCTAACACCAAGAGTGTTTTCACCCAACTCCGCAACCATACCTCTTATCCTTTCAGAGTTAAGACGATCTTCTTTCAATGCCTCGTCTTGAAACTCCTTGTCCTGCTTCATCACATCAGAGGTCATAATCAACTGATAAGCTTTCACCCGAATCGGCTCAGGTCTCTCCTTTCGGCTAAGGGCATCCGCTACTACGTTGGCCTTGCCCGGATGGTAATGGATCTCGCAATCATAATCCTTTATGAGCTCCAACCATCGCCTCTGCCTCATGTTTAGGTCCTTTTGCTCGAAGAAGTACTTCAAGTTCTTGTGGTCCGTGAAGATCGTGCACTTTGTCCTATATAAGTAGTGCCTCCAAATCTTTAGTACAAAGACCATAGCTGCTAACTCCAAGTCATGAGTAGGGTAATTCACCTCATGAACTTTCAACTGTCGGGATGCATAAGCTATAACCTTTCCTCTCTACATCAACACGCAACCCAACCCCGAGTAAGAAGCATCCGAATAGACCACTAAGTCCTCGCTTCCTTCGGGTAATGATAAAACTGGAGCTTGAGTCAACCTTGTCTTTAACTCCTCAAAAGCACTCTCTTGAGCTTGACCCCATACAAATTTCACATCCTTGCGGGTCAACTTAGTCAACGGAGAAGCTATCTTCGAGAAGTATTAGATGAATCTTCTCTAATATCCCTCCAACCCCAAGAAACTACAAATCTCGAATGGCGTCTTTGGAGACTTCCATTGCATCATCGCTTCCACCTTTACCGGGTCTACCATGATCCCTTCCGGATTCACCACATGACCCAAGAACTAAACTTCGAGCAACCAGAACGCACACTTGGAGAACTTGGCATACAACTTCTCTTTTCTCAACGTCTCTAACACTTCCCGAATGTGACCGGCATGCTCCACCTCATTCTTCGAATAAATCAGGATATCATCAATAAACACAATCACTGATTTATCCAACATCGGCCGATACACTCGATTCATCAAGTCCATAAAAGCAGTCGGCGCGTTGGTCAAACCAAAGGACATAATGAGAAACTCGTAGTGTCCATAACGTGTGCGAAAAGCTGTTTTAGGAATATCTTGCTCCTTCACCTTCAGCTGATGGTAGCCAGATCGAAGATCTATCCTTGAGAACCAACTTGCACCTTGGAGCTGATCAAACAGGTCATCAATCCTCGGCAATGGATACCGATTCTTCACCGTCAACTTGTTCAGCTCGTGGTAGTCTATGCACATCCTCATACTACCGTCCTTCTTCTTCACAAATAAGACTGGAGCACCCCAAGGAGAGATACTCGGTCTAATGAACCCCTTATCAAGCAACTCCTGCAGTTTCTCCATCAATTCCTTCATCTCGGTTGGAGCCAACCGATACGGTGCCTTAGCAACAGGTTGAGCACCGGGTATCAAGTCGATCTGGAACTCAATCTCACGGTCCGGTGGCACACCTGGTAAATTTTCGGGAAACACATCTGGGAACTCACACACAACCGGTACATCCAACAGTTGTGGTGTTGGCGTATCTACATCCTTCACGTAGGCCAAGTAGGCACCACATCCATGCCTCATGCACTTTCCCACCACCGCCATCGAAATCACCTTCGGAATCGTCGTAACTCGATCACCGTAGATCGTCACTAGACTCCCGTCGGGCGCTGTCAGTCAAATCATCTTCTTACGACATATGATATTCACCTCGTAGTCCGCCAACCAATCCATTCCTAGGACTACGTCAAATCCGCCTAAGGTCATCACGAACAGTCTAGCAAGAAATTTATGACCCTCTAATTCTATATCGCAGCCTTCTATCAGGTCAACAATCCTGGTAGACTTACCTATGGCAGTTTCTACATCGAAGGGCTCATCAATGCTTCTACTACTAATAGGTAACTTAGCACAGAAAGCAGCAGAAATAAAACTCCTACTAGCACCTGAATCAAATAACACAGAAGCAAGAGTTTGGTTTACTAGAAACGTACCTGACACCACATCGGGGTCCGTCCTAGCCTCCTCCTGAGTCATCGTGAATGCCCTGGCTCTCGCCCTCTGCCCCTCGGTCCCGGTCTTCATCCCTACCCCGGAACTCTCAGCCCTTGGCTTCTTGCAGTCCCTGCTCAAATGACCCTCTCCATCACAGTTATAGCACCGTATCACCCCACACTCCCTTGCCACATGACCTGGCCTCCCACATTTGAAACAGAGGTTTGATCCCCACCTACACTCTCCTGTATGCTTCTTCCCACATTTACCACAACTCTTCACCCCCACTCTGGATGTGACAACACGCTGGTCATCTACCCTCGCAGCATTGTTGTCTGGAGCGGCCCCGACACGTCTAAACCGCTTTCCATTCCAGTTTCGGTCTCCACCACCCTTCTTGTTCACCTCAACTACGGTCTCTTCCCTCACCGCTCTAATCACCTCAGTCACAAAACGCGGCAGAATTGTCTGCATGACCTGTTGAACTCCCTCGATGACCGTCTCTTTCACTGTGGTCCTCAGATTAGTACTCTCATCACCGCCTTCTGGGTGATGTGTCTCGGGCTCTTCATGAGCCGTCTCCTCAGCTCTAGCCTTTCCTCTCGTGACCCGTGGTCCAGCACCACGTCCACCACGGCCTCCACCTCGAGAAGCCTTAGAAGATCTACCGCCAGCCATCCTCTAAACATGCTATAAGATTCAAACACTAACACGCTCATTTAAGGTAATAGCTCAGTGTATGTCAAGTATAGTAAGTCCCTAATTATAGTGGCCAGTTGTGATTATCCCCTTACTTTACTCTTCATACCCCAAGCATTTCCTATCCTGACTACATCAGTATCTAAATCTACAAAGAAGCACATAAATCACATAACATGCGCATATAATACCGGTTAACATCAAGAAAATACCTGATGGCACGTAGCTACTCGGACTGGCATCCCTTCCCTTTGTCCCATTTTCATATTAAGTTTAGGTTTCTTTTGAAAATTTTAACATTTTTCACTTAAACTTTGGCTCTGATACCAACTTGTAAGGCCCCGTTCCCGGAACGCTTATAGCTGGTCAATCATTGCACACAAAGCATAAAACATACATTAACTTTACTAAAATATTGCAGCAAAATTCTTTTAAACAAACCATTTCATATATATATAATTGCTTTTGCAAAATAATACATCATTGACGGGTTACAAAATATTACTCGTTGCGTTACATCACAAAAACGTTATAATTTAAACAACGGATGCCATCCAAAAATGCCAAGTAGCTGCCCTGTGCCATCCTCAGCAACATTACCTGCCAACTGGAAACACATAAAAGTCAGCGTTGCTGAGTGAGTTCTAGTTTTATAAAATAAAATACTTTTCTTTCATTTAAAACCATTATTTACATCCATACACGATCATACAACATACGTACACATAGATAATAATTCATTATTATCTTTCGACATCATTCGTTAACTTTCGTTCATTCATCATCATACTTCATCTTTATCATTCGTTATCTTTCTTACCGTACCTTACGTACATTCATTAACTTCCGATGACATGTATTGTACCCCGAACATTGTGCACGAAGCTGGTTATTGGGCCTGAGGTCTATCATAGACCTTGAACATTATGCACGAAACTGACCCCAGTACCTAGGGCAAGTACACTCATCATTATCATTCATCTTTCATTCCGGACCAATGCCATGTGCTATACCCCAAACATTGTGCACGAAGCTAGTTACTGGGCCTGAGGTCTATCATAGACCTCGAACATTATGCACGAAGCTGACTCCAGTACCTAGGGCAAGCGACAAGGGTCCCATACATATGGTCAATCACAAAGATTAGAGCCCAGTGTGCATACTTTTGGGGTAGCTAACCCGCACACAGTTGAGCTAACACCCTTCATTGGGTGTGAACCTCCATACATTGCTTGCAAGACTTTTCATTACATCTTTCATTCATTCATTAATGCATGCATACATTCATTCTTTACGTTCCTCTTTTCATTATCTTCCACTTTACATTACATAATACTTTCCATTTACTTCATAATCATACCACGTAAAGCCACAGAAATAATATAATAAGGAACATAAACATAAACATAACCATACCATACATAGTATCATCATCACATCACATATGACATCATAAAGTCATCTTACATAACCCCCAGGAACATCCCATGTTAAAGCCTACACTTTACATTTTCCCCAAAATTTCAGAAAATATTCTAAGGCATAGGCGCATGGCCTTCTGGGCGCATGGGAACACTTAGGTGCATGGGAAAGGTTCTGGGCGCATGGGCACTATTGGGTGCATGACCCAACACTTAGTCTCCTGGGCAAATTTTTAGGCGCATGGGCACTATGCATGTGCATGAGTGCCTAGGCGCATGGGTAGTTTTGGGCGCATGGAACACTTGGTCAAATTCAGCCTATTCTAGGTGCATGGATACTATTCAGGCGCATGGGTTTTGGGCGCATGGGGGACACTTAGGCAAATTCAACCGTTGGGCGCATGGGCCAAATCCAGGCGCATGGGCAACCAACACATCCTAATAACATCATAGTCAGTCCTAAATCATCAATTCATCATGTTCTAACTTAGTTCTAGCATTCTAAGCATCATAACATGATCATGGCACAATCATAACATCATAAATCACCCAAATCATAACCCACCCACATTCACACATACACATACATACGGGTACAAAACCCATTTTCGTAAAAACATACATACATGCATTTCCAGCCCCAAAATCAGTTAAAACATGTAAAAAGGGGGTTCTAGAACTCACCTTAGCAGCCTTCGAGTATGACTTCCTTCAAACCCATTTGCAAATGAGTTCAAACACCTAAAAACCCACCAAAAACACACACCCAAACACAACAAAACACACATAAGCATATAACCGAGGCATAGGCCGGCCAAGACCAACTTAAAACCAAGAATTCTTACCTTGAATTCGAATTCTTCTTCTTCCTTCTTCACAATCTGAAGCTCTTCTCTGCTTTCTCTCTCTACAATCCAAATGAAAAGTGGTGTGCAGATAGAGTGGGCGGCCATGCCCACTTTTGTACCAACTTTTTATACTTTTTGTCCTTTTGACACAATTAGCCCCTCAACTTGGGTTAAATTGTGTTTCTTCCTTTTTCTGCACATTTATTCTTTCTTTCTCGTCTTTTAAGATTTTTCGGGTGTTACATCTGTGAAAAGAACAAAGCTACCAAAAACTCAGGGATTAACACATGGCTCTCAACAGCCAAATGATTCCAAGTACTGATTCACTGCCAATCAGCACATGCCAAATGCTGAACCAATGCTAATCAGCACTGAAAGCGATGAAGTGTTGATTGACTACATATTAACACTCAAATGGATGCTATGCTGATTAATCACAACATTGGAGAATACTATTTGTACCGAAGTACTCTAACGGCTACTGTGTTCTACCTTTTGAAGACAATGTAGTAGTGAAGCTGCCTAACTCTGTGGTACCAATTGTCTGTCTTATTGTACATTCTAAACATAGAATATTTATTCTAATTGTTTAGATTTCATAGTATAAAACATCATGCTTGTATAGTTGAGAGGTAAGCTTGTTAAGCCACTTGTTTTATCTGTTGAATGTAACTCTTTGTACTCAGTACTGATTAATCAAGTGAATACTTTGAAAAAACATCTTGTGCACATATCTTTACTCAAAAGTATTTTTGTTTGTTAGTAAGTAGTTGACTTAGATTCCATATTTTTAACTACTGATCAATAGAAAAGTCTTGTTAAGTCATTAACCCCGATCCAACAAGGGGTTTTAGAGCTTTGGCTCTTGATTTGCTTGAAGTCACCTTTAAAAAAATCACTTGTTTTCTTTTGATCACACTATCAAACACCACATTCCTTCATACCCCTCTATCCTTTCAAAATGGATATGGATTCAAAGACTCTGTGGCTAATCAGAATGAGCATACCCAACAGCATCATCCATAGCTTCAAGAAATTCATAACTGCTTAGAAGTTTTGAGAAGCACGATTCGAAGGAACTGAAGATATGGATGAGAAAAAAAGAGATGTCTTGAAACAGAAGTTTGAAAACTTTGGTTTCACAAGGGGAGAAACCATGACTACTACATATCTTAGATATGTTGAACTACTAGACTCTCTCAATTAAGCTGGAGTGAAGATGGAGAATAGTGACATTTTCAAAAAGTTCTCGAGTTCCCTACCTAAGACATGGACAGTTTACACTTTGTCCATAAGAAGAACTGAAAATCTAAAGACAATGACTCTTGAAGAGTTATATGGCATTTTGAGTGCCTATCAAATGAAGATGGATGCAGATGAAAAATCACTCGGCAGATCATCAAACCCTTAAAAGTCATCAGCACTTATAGATCCTATTCATGAACCCTTTCACTCCTAAGCCCACCAAATTCCAATAGTGACTCATCAAGTACCAATGATAACCTACCGTGATTCTCAAATTGCTGAATCACAACCATCATCATCTTTCAGGGAATGAAATAAGCAAACCTCGCCATTCTTTTCACCAACCTACTCTTCAAATTCAGCCTTTGTTAGTGAACAAGCAAGCTTTCTTTCAACTCTCTGAAGAAGATCTGAAATGCATCCACCTAGATGATCTTGTGGAGATGGACATCAACTATCAGATAGCCATGATCTTTTTTGGGGCTAAATAGATTTAGCCGAAAACTAGAAGAAAGTTCTTAAGGCAGAGAAGATTAAGATTTGAGTTTGATATAAGCAAAGTGAAGTGTTTCAACTACAGCTAGCGGGGACACTTGGCCAAAGAATGCAAAGCACTTAAGTCAAACCCATCTCTCCCAAGCTTATCAAAGTTCAAACAACCCTCAACCTATCAAAGCCCTTCTACTTCTACCTATCAAAGACATACAGAAGCTATAGCCTTAGGAGAAGAGGTGATTGACTGAAGATTTCAAGTAGAGGATATCACTCCCATCAATAATGCACTAATGGCTGGAAGCTCAACCTCCTCGCCTCAGGTAACTTCTGAACCTTGTTGTATACCTGAGTGCATTGCTAAGAAAAATTGTACAGAAATCACATTCTGGATCTCATGAAAGATGTGAAATCAATCAACATTCTTGAAACTGATTTTAAGAAAAGTGATCAAGATCAGCAAGAAAAGATAAGTGCTAGAAAAGATTGTTTCATATCTAAAACATGAACAAATTAACTTGGAGACCTTGATTGATGGTCTCTTGAGCTGATTAAAATCAACACAATATGATTTAGCTGTAGCTAAAACATATGCTGATAAATACAATGTTCAAACTAAAAAGTTTGAAAAATTGCTTGATTTCACTAAAAACTCCTAAAAGTTTTGTCAAACCAAGACAGGGTTAGGGTACAATACTATGGAACCACCAATGATATAAACTCCCACATACACCCCTAAGTGCAACCTGGTGGTAAAGAAGCAAGTATCTACTGATACAATCTGTACAAAGGCAGCTGCTAAAAAAGTAGAGAAAGAAGAAAAAGAGGGAGTAGTTGAAAAGATAGATGAAGAAGAAGAGAAGAAATAAAAGAAAAAAGAAGAGATGGAGAAGAATATGGAATAACTCCAAGCTAAGGCAAAGAATAATATGATTCGAAAGATAGTTTGTCAAAGAATAATCATTTTCCAAAGTCAACTTACTATCTGCTTAGTCAAACCCATCCATCAAGTCAAACCCCCACTCAAACCACACCTGCAACAAAAGGACAAATAATAGAAACTGTTGTGCAGGAACTTCAAGCTCTTAAAAAGAGAAACCACAACCACATGTTCAAAAGTATTTTTCTGAAGCAGTTAAGATTCATAATGAGAAGTTCCCAAGAAAGAATATTGATCTTTCCACTTACATTGACCACAAGCTAAACAAGAACACAAGTGGTACTAAGGAAAACTGACAGATGAAATCTTCAAAGAAGAAGATGATTCTTGAAGATTTCATTGATCATGAGCTAATTAAGTGAGGAAAGAAGGTGGATATGAAAAGGGATTTACAAGAACTCAAGTTGAAGACCAAGACAGCTAGGTAGCAGATGAAGATTATATGCCTAGTATGTGGGGAAGACAGTCATTTTGCAAAAGACTGCCCATTTAATATCTTAGCTCACTTCAACAATCATCTCAGATCCTTAGAAGGATCTACAGCTACTGATAAACCATTAAAAGGAAGAAATGGTGTTCACAAGGATGGTCTGAAGACAAGTAAGTCCAGTGTCAATTCTAAGAAAATTCGGCACTTCTGAAGAGTCTGCCAAACAAATCAGTAGCTGTAACATCAATGAAAAAGACTTTTAAGAAATCTTCACCATCTCAAAAGAATTCTAAAGGTCATTAAAGTAGAGAAGATGTCAAAGAGTCCAGCAAGACTAAAGCAAACAAGAAAAGCCGGAGACCAAAAACATCTGCCAAATTTGACAGAACCTTAGATGAACCAAAACATGAAATCAAACTTTTAGCATTAAAAACCAATGAAATTTTGCTGAAATCTGAAAGACCCAAGAATAGACAAGCTTGGGTCCCCATTCATAATTTTGCTGAAATCTAGAACACCCAAGAATAGACAAGCTTGGGTCCCCATTCATCACTAACTAATTCATTCATGTGCAGGAACATCCACAGACCAAAGACAACTTATGGATTGTGAATAGTAGATGCTCTCGGCACTTGATTGGTAACAGATCATGCCTGCTAAATCTTGAACCACATGATGGTGAGTCTGTTGCCTTTGGAAGTGATAAAAGAAAAGGATACATTACTGGCAGAGGGACAGTCAGCAATAGTAAGGTAAGCTTTGACAAGGTGAATTATGTGAAAAAGTTGAACTAGAATTTGTTAAGTGTGTCTTAGTTATGTGATCAAATACATAACACTCTTTTCATAGAGCATGAATGTATTGTTTTATCTCCTAGATTTGTTATACCAAATGATAAAATACTTTCAAGAGCTCCCAGGAGAGACATTATATACATGCTCAACATACAAAATGCATCACTTTTAGGTAATGTATCATGTTTCATTTCCAAAGCTTCAACAAATGAATACTCCATTTGACATAGAAGACTAGAACATGTAAATCTTAAACATATGAATAAACTAGTTCAGACTGGGTTTGTCACTTGACTACCAAACAAAGAGTTTACATATGCTGATCACTATGTTGCTTGTCAAAGGGGAAAGTAACATAATAATTCTCATAAGTCCAAAGAGTTGAATTTTGTCATAACTCCTTTACATCTGCTGCAAATGGATTTGTTTGGTGCAACTGGTGTAAAGAGTTTGGGAAAAAAATCATATTTCCTGGTAATAATAGATGATTTCACAAGTTTCACTTTGGTTTTATTTTTAGAAACTAAAGATGAAACTAATTAAATTATAAAATCATTTGTTATTAAAATTGAGAATCAAATTGATCAAAAGGTTACAAATATTAGGTGTGATCAGAGAACAGAATTCAAAAACCACACTCTTGATTCTTTTTGTGAATCCAAATGTATTGCTAGACAATATAGTGTTCCTTGAACTCCTCAGCAAAACGGAGTTACTGAGAGAAGAAATAGGACACTTATTAAGGCTGCAAGGACCATGTTGTCTGATTCAAAACTTCCTATAACATTCTAGGCTGAAGCAGGCAATACTACATGCTATGTTCAGAATAGGGTATTGATAGTTAAGACTGTAAGGTAATATCAGAAGATTATAAGGCTGATGCAACTAATGAAGCTAAAACAACCAAGGGTCTTCCTGCATGCATGCACTGGACGTACAAGGTAGAAGTTGCTTCGGAAGTTTTACACTCTCCATAGAAAATACTCTAAGTGTAAAATCTTCTGAAGCCAAAGTCCAAATCTTTCGAAGCCAAAGATGAAGTCTTCCAAAGCTTCAGAGACAAAGTCTTCCAAAGACATTTTGCTGTGAAGACTGATTTCTTCCAAAGGCAGAGAAGACATGCTTTCTCTGATCTACTTTACATAAAGCTGACACACTTTCCGCTACAACTCTGAAGACTCACCAACTTGTATGAGTTGGTGAAAAGTCCATGTTTTTGTAAACTGTAGATTAAGGTCTTTGTCTGTAACTTCCACTATTGTACCTGTAAACCTTTTTATATTAGAAAAGGATGTGAGCTATGGCATGTCATAGTCACTAGTCAAAAGGCAATCTGCCTTTTGACTCTACATTGATCTTGTTGTCTAGATTAGTGTTTCCAACTGTCTTTCTAAGTATTGAAGGTTGTAGGATGTAGTATAAAGTGTCTCAGGTCCTTGTAATTCTTTTATGCTTTATAACACTTGTAATAGAACTTAAGAGCAATATACAGAATCCTTGAAAACCATACTTGTTTGTTCTTGTTCTTAGTTCTGTCTCATTACTTACTTGTGTTCTTAGTATCATCATACTCAAACCCAGTTCCCCATTTGAACTGTTAAGTGTTCTAAATCTCTTCTCATTATGAGACTGATTGTATTGACCACCCTTCACATAGTCCTACAAAGACACATGTGAGAACCTCTTATGAATTATGGCATAAGAGAAGACCATTCATAGGGTTCTTAAGATCTTTTGGGTGTCCATGCAATTTACTAAATACCAAAGATCACTTATCCAAATTTGCTAAAAATTTAGTAGATGGGTTCTTTGTAGGATACTCATTATAAGCTAAAGCTTACAGAGTATATAACAAAGTTGATCACACTATTAAGAAATACGAAAATGTCATATTTAATGAATATTCCTCAGATAGCGTTAGAAACACCCCAAGTTGGATGTTTGATCTAAATGGAATTGCAAATACTTTAAACCATTTGCTTAAGAACATTTTAGGAGACTCACTTAATAGATTATCAGACACACAAGTCACAAGCACTAAAGACTACAAGGTTGATCTACCTTATGGTCTCAGTCTCAACAGATCAACTTCTAATCCAATCCAACCACATTCATCAGAAGCGGATGCTAGTAACATAAATAATGTAGACCAACCATCACTTGCTCATGATGACTCATTAGATAAGGAGTCTTATCATCATTATGGTACTAGACAATCTATTGAAAAGGAGCTAAATGTGGCAAGTGCTGAAGGAGGAGTCAATTCGGCAGCTGATCAAGTCACTCAAAATGATACATCTGTCAAACTCCTTAAGAAAAACTTCTCCAGTTTGAATCTTTCTTAGCAACTCCAAGTGATCCCAAGACTAATAATTCATAAAGAGCACCCAGTTGAAAATGTCATCGGAAGTGTCAATGCTGGTGTCAAGACTAGAAGCAAGACACATGAGGCAAACATCTGTTTGTCCTCATGCTTCCTTTCTTAATTGGAACCAAGGAAAGTAGATAAAGCTTTAAGAGACAATAACTGGGTTGAGGCTATGGAAGAGGAGTTTTTTCAATTTAAAAGACAGAAGGTCTGGAAACTATATGCACTTCTTAAAGAAAAGACTGCAATAGGAACTAGATAGGTGTTCAAAAACAAGAAGGATGACAAAGGTATTGTTATCAAGAACAAAGCACGACTTATGGTACAAGAGTACATACAAGAATAAGGGATTGATTATGATGAAGTCTTTGCTCCTATTGCAAGGCTTGAAACAATCAAAAATTTTCTTGATTTTGCTACCTCAAAAGACTTCAAGGTATTTTAGATGGATGTCAAGAGTGCATTTCCCTATGGGGAGATAGATAAAGAAGTTTATGTCTGCCAACCACCTGGGTTTAAAAATTCTAAGTTTCTAGATTATGTCTGCAAACTTGATAAAGATCTCTATGGGCTTTATCAGCCTCCTAGGAAATGGTACGAGACACTCTCTACCTTTCTTATAAGAAATGAATACACCAGAGGATCCATAGACAAAACTCTCTTCATCAAGAAAGTTTATTTGGACATCATTTGGTGCAAGTATATGTGGATGACATTATATTTGGTTCAACAAATGAGAGATTGTGTACAGACTTTAAGAGTCTCATAAAGTCCAAGTTTGAGATGAGCTTAATGGGGGAACTCACCTTCTTCTTGGGACTACAAGTAAAACAAACACCTGATGGAATATTTATAAATCAATTTAAGTATGTTAAAGACAACTTAGTGAGATTTTAGGCTACAGATGAAAAAGCTGCTAAACTCCTATGTCCAAAACATGTTCCTTAATTCCTAATCTTGAGGGACAAGCAGTTGATAAGCAACAATATAGAGCCATCATAGGATCTCTTATGTAGCTCAAAGCAAGCAGACCAGATATTATGTATGTTTGCCATATGTCTATGCTCAAGATTCCAAGCTACTTTAAAAGTGTCACACATGATGGCCACCAAGAGAATTTTGAAGTATCTTAAAGGGGAACCTAAGTTAGGATTATGGTACCATAAGAGTGCTGACTTCAATCTATATAGATATACGGATAGTGACTATGGAGGATGCAATATCAACAAGAAGACTACCTCAGGAAGATGTCAGTTTCTAGGAGGAAGATTGGTTTTACGGAAATATAAGAAGCAAACCTATTTGTCTACATCAACCGCTAAAGAAGAGTACATTGTTGCATCTAGTTGTTGTGCTCAGGTGCTATGAATTCAAACTCAACTTAGAGATTATGAAGTAACCTTTATGAATACTCCAATTCACATTAACAACAACACTTCTATCTCAATCACCAACAATCCAGTTCAACATTTAAAGGCAAAACATATCGATATCAGGTATCATTTCATTAAAGACTGTGTAGAATAGAAAATCATTAAATTAATTAAGGTTCATAAAAATGAACAATATGAAGATCTTTTCACAAAGGCATTTAATGAAACAAGGTTAAATATCTTGCATCTACTATTAGGATGATGAACTTTAAATAATTAAATGATTTACATAATAAAATCTTATAAAAATTATGAAAAATGCTTTGTTGATAACAAAACTAGGTAAAACTGGGTACCTGCCGATTTTTACAATCCGGCAGATAAGAATGCTTCGACATGTGTCTTTTAAAGGATCCGATAGGACCCGCTTTTATCTACCGATACGTAGTGGCGCTGTTGTAGTTGCCTGAAAAGACTGTTCCATCATCACAAGCTGTCAGATTTGAGGTTACGGTGGTAAAAAATTTTAAAATAATACTATTATATATTAACCACAAACTATAAATATGAACTTCTTCCCACCATTGTCATCTTCTACCCTCCTTCAAGAGCAAAAACCTTCAAAAACACTCATCCTTTCGAAACCCTACACTTCATCAAAATCTTTCCAAATGGCCGCTCTTAACCTAGAATTCCAACCAAATCACAACATAGCCGCTTCACTTTAACCCATTGGTGACTCAGTCTATGATCTTGTTCTTAACTTTCTCTGCAACAGCAACGACGCTTTTGTAATCTCGATTGATCCTGTGATTTGTGCACCACGTATCAAGAAATTTTGGGGTACATGTTCTATCCAAAGAGAACACCAAAGTCCTCACTGTAATGGTGCAAGGAATGAAGATCGCCATCTCTTGTGCAACAATTCATCAACATCTCAAATTCAATGAAGAAAATGGTGTATTTTCCTTCTCCAAAGAGGTGGTGAGTGCCACTTTCAAGGAGATGGGATATGAAGGACCACTCCCAACATCCACCTTCTCCATATTAATGGTATATTACAACTGGAGAATCATTCTCCATTTTCTTCATTGTTTGTCCAATAAGTCGGGGGGATGGGATCAAGTTCCATTGGATTTAGCAGGGCTATCCACGAACTTGCGAAATAGCATAGTTACAATTTTTCAAACTACATCTTTCAAAACCTTTGCAAAAATGTAACTGCTACTAAAAATTTAAGTTTTTAATGTACCCAAGGTTCATACAACTAATTTTAAATGAAGAAGTGGGTAGCAAAATTAAACTTGAAAGGGAAAGTCACTCCCTTGTTTACACATATGCTTGAGATCACTAAGCCTTAGGGTGACAGCATGGCTACACCCTCCACTATTGATCCCACACCCTCAACTTCAAAGCCTAAAGTTTCCTCAAAGAAAGGAACCCCTGTATCTTTTACTGAGAAGATGCAGGCCCTCAAATCACGTCCACCAAAGAAGGCAAGGCTAGAAAGTCGGGTACTAGCTAAGTCAAAGGTGTCAGCCACACTTAAACAAGGCTCAAAGAAGAATGTTTATCTTCTTTCTTTAGAGCAAATCCACACCATCCCTACTGGCCCTCAATTAGATTCCCAACACTCTATTGAGAAAGCAATAAAGGATACCCCTATAATTGAGACAACTTCTAAGGAAGAAGTCTCATTAGGATTTGGCACACATCTTGAGACATTAGACTCAGCTCCTCATACTCCCATTCATATGTGTATTACCCAGGATGAAGATTTTACAGCTGCCATTCAGCATGACCCATTATCTTCCCCATCCCATACACTATAGATAGTGGAGATAGATATGTATGCTCAAACATCTGACCTACATCCTCAGTTTGAAAAAATTGACCCAATGGGTGAAAGGGTCAATGTAGAAGGCTGTCTTTACTGCTGATCGATCAATTGATTAGCAGGACAGAGACATCATAGCTAGGACCTTAACCATGGCAACTCACCTTAAGAGTGTCTCTTTGGAGTCATCTCTTGAGGAGAGGAATACAAGGTGCTAAGAAACCACATCTGGTGGTGAGGGTGCAAAGGCTAGGCCTAGGACCTCATCTTCTCCCAAGGATTTCACACCTGTGGATGAGAGAAGCCTGGAACAAATAAACAAATTGATGGCCCATAACCTTGAGCTTGCATAAAAATTGAATGCCTTACAAGCAAAAAATGCAAGGCTTCAAGGTTATGCTAAAAGAGCCATGATTCTTGAGTTTGAGAACTATCTACTAAAGTCATCAGCATATAGGGTCCTTGAGATTGAGGCTTAACTCATGACTCTACAAGACCAGACAGGAAGAGTTACTTCACTGGAACAATAACTTACAACTCTTTAACAGTTTGCAGCCAGCAGCCAGCAGCCAGGGAAATAAACCTTGAACTTAAGGTTGAATCCCTGCAAGAAACTATAAAGCTTCAACAATCCATCATCCTGAGCCTCCAAGTTTCATCAGCACCACAAGAACCTTTCGATGTTCCTTCCTCTACCCACTTAGAGTCATCTGGAATCTTAAAATATGCTATCAAAATGAGGGAAGATAAGCCCAAAGAAGCTAAAGACATCCTTCAGGGATTGGCTGATCAAATTATACACTCTTCAATGCTAATCTCATTCTCTTCCAAATGGACTGAAGACAATGAGCCTCTATTTGAAGCTGAGGTCAAACTGAATAAGCTTCTAGATATGTATGGCTATGACACCTCGAAAGAGAAAGAAATGGAAGCAAGAAGGGTGATAAGAAGAATGAACTAGAAGGTTCAACTTGGAAAGAGAAGAATGGCTGAAATGAGAAGGTCCGGCATTTCTCCCTTACTCTCTCTCAAAAGGGAAAGATCTGATGAAGAATCATCAAACAGAAAGCTTATGCTAGAAATTGAAGCCTCTTCCAAGGCATCTGCTAGAGAAGAAGCACCTCCGCTAAAAGTGCTTTCTAAAGCTGTAGAAAAGCTGAACAAATTAGCTGTTGATGCCACTGCCGAAATTGCCAGACAAGAGACTTCTTTGACAGATAAACCCTCAGGAAGATTGGTGGTTTATACAAGAGGAACCTAAACCATGGAAGATGAGATAGAAGTGGGAGGAGTGGGAGGGGGGATGGACCTTACCTATGTTAAGTAACAAGCTTCCATTTATAGCTTTTGTTTCTAGCCGACGAAAATAACTAAATACAATTATAAAATCTACCATTTATCATTTTATACTTTCAAACTACTATGATTTATGATTTATAAGAGTATAATAGTAACATTATAACTTTTCTCTCTTCCTTGCAACATGAAAAAACATAATTTTTTAATGGCTTAATTTCCTTCTATTTCTAGAACATTTTTTTCATTTATTTTCTCTCTTTAATTTCCTTTCATTTTGCTTAATTCATTGTCCACAAGCTACCAAGAAGCAAGCATTGTTTCAGACGTGTTTAAATTATAGATTTTTAAATTTTAGATTTTTTAGATATTAAAATCTAAATTTTAGGGTTTAAAATCCTTGCAACATTAAAAACATAATTTTTTAATTGCTTTAATTTCCTTTTATTTCTAGAACATTTCCTTCATTTATTTTCTCTCTTTAATTTTCTTTCATTTTGCTTAATTCATTGTCCACAAGCTACCAAGAAGCAAACGTTGTTTTTCAGTCGTGTTTAAATTATAGATTTTCAAAATTTAGAATTTTTAGCTATTAAAATTTAAATTTTAGGGTTTAAAACGCGTAAGTAGAATAAATGACAGGATGATATTGGGATATTGCCTATGCAAGAATTTCATGAAGTCTAAGAAACTAGAGTTTTTTTCTGAATTAGTGTGTTTTAAAAAAATATTTACCAATTTGGTGTTGTTAGTAAAATAAATATATAAAAATCTGTTTATATTTTATTTTAGAAATTAGAAAAAAACAAACCAACCTTTCGTCTCTTCTCAAATTCAAAAACCATCTTCAGATCTTTGAGTTAACCTTCAGATGCTCATATCTATCATCATCATTATTTTCCAATCATCGACTCTATTTTCCAACAGGAGTGTGTTTCTTTCTCTTTCATTGAAGATCTTGTCTATTTTTCGATCGCGATTTCATCTCCTAACCTTAAGATATCACGATTTTCTTCAATTGGACAAGAATTTGAAGGATATTGAAGGAGAAGAAGGGGAAATGGTCAAAATTGGAGAATCGGAATATGATTCCGATGTGAAATTTCGTGTTCCGCCAGCGAGAGATATATTTTTTCTTCATTGTGAATTGTGATGAGCTATGGCATTTTATTATTTTTTTTTTTACAAACAAGTAGTTCATAGGATTAATCCTATAAGAATCATTTTTGTATGCAAAAAGTTTACTGAAAATCATTGCTTTCCAACTAGCTGATTAGGCTTTGAAACACTAGTCATCTAGTGTATTCATGTCGAGTAACGTACTCTTTTATTATGCTTGTGACTCGTTGGCGAAATTTATCTAAAAATAAATACAAACGTTTACTCAATTTCCGAATGCACAGACCAGAAACAAGCCCACTCAATCCATACTTTTAATCTCTCTCCAAACATGCCATAACTTCAAACCAATCCATCAAACCTTGCTTTTCTTTCCACAGGAAAACCAACAACATACATTTCGAAGATTACCAAAACCATAAAAATGGGGAACAATAAACCATTGATTCCCCCAGTTCAATCCCTAATCTAAGTCAAATAAAACCAAAGAAAAAAAAAACATCAAAATCTAACCACCTATATAGACGAAAGATCCTCGTAAACCGTCTTGATCCCAGGTCGCTCAGAAAGGGGCCGTATACAGCGTAACGCGATCCCAAGAACCTCCTTCATGCCCTTATCTGCAGCCGGTGTCCCCATTTCCGTTATCAAAACCACATCAAAACAATCAGGCCCACGCCCTTCAGCCACCTTCAACCGAACCCAATCATTCAAATCCACCCCACCACCGTCTTCACTCGACACCACATCACCCGCACACTTCCCAGTCAAAAGCTCCAACAAAATCACTCCAAATGCATAAATGTCTGACTTCAAAGAAGGAACCGGGCGTTTGGAAGCAGCAAGCTCTGGTGCACGATAGCCTAGCACCCCAGCGTCAAGAATCTGTTCTACGGTTCCTGCTTGGGTCATCAGTCGATGGAGACAGTAATCAGCAACACGCGCAGTTAAATCTGCACCGTCTAATAAGACGTTGGTTGCCTTTAGGTTCCCGTGTGGGATTGCCCGGTCAAAATGGAGGTAGTTTAGACCGCGTGCTATGTCAACTGCTATTTTCAGCCTTTGTGCCCATGTTAATGGTGGCCCTTTTCTTCCCGGTCGATCTGCAGAGAGAGAGAGGTTAGTCAACCTGATTAACTTCAAAAGTGATCAATAATTGTAATTAGCAAGATAGTTGAGAACATATCAGTACCGTAGAGGAAACTTGCAAGACTTCCAGGAGATATGAAATCAGAAAGGATTAATTTTTCGTATTGTGTTGGTCCCCAATAGTATCCTCGCAATCCAACAACATTCGGGTGTCTTATATTAGCAAACTTTTTCGCCTCCTTAGCAAAATCTTTTCTCTGTTTCGCAACCCCTTCTCTTAACCATTTGACAGTCAACGACAACCCATTATCGAGTGTTGTTCTATACGAAGTCCCATGGCTGCTCCTACCCAAAACCTCAGCCGGGGCCCTAGATAATTCCTCAGGTGTAAACGACACTGTGTCATCAAGAAAGTAGAGTTCACCAGCCAACCGATCAGGTGACCTCACATCAAGTCTGGAGAGATTTTCAACAGTATACGAGTCACCAGAATCCGGCGAGTAAGAAAAGCCACTGGTTTTGGATGGTGAGAAACTCGGGACAGCCCCAGCACCCAATTTTTCAGGAGTAATCATCTCCGATGATGAACCTTTTCGTGAGGTTGCAACATCTCCAGCCGAAACAACTGTCCCACCACCACTTCCAGATACAGGTTGGCGGTGGACGTCTTTTGTCCCAACTTGTTGGGATACCGGTCGACGTGATATCCTCATGTAATGAATGAAAACCGCTAGAAGGATTAAGATCACTACAGCAATAACACAAGCAACAATCACCAACACTTTAAAAATGGTTTTGATGGGCTTCTTCTTGCTCGATGAGCCCCGTGTGTTTGATCCTGCAGGAGGATTAGGAAATTCCAAGTCGGAATTCCCAGGAAAGAAAGACGATTCTGGGAACTTCCTCAAATTCTCAGGAACAACACCGGAAAGATCATTATACGAAGCATTAAAACTCTTTAAACCGTCAGTCAAATTCTTTAACAATGGACCAGTGAAATGATTTTGGGAAACATCTAAAGAAACAAGACTGGTGAGTGCAGCCAAAGACAATGGTAAAGCACCAGAGAAACTGTTTCCAGATATATCAAGGAACCGAAGTCCAGTCAAGGAATCAAATCCATCAGGAAAATCGCCATCTAGCTGATTGTCAGAAATATCAAGAACTCGAATGTTGGAGACGTTAGATACGGAAGAAGATGGAAACAAATCGATACGTCCAGAAAGTTTATTACTTTGAAGATGAATTTGTTCTAATGTAGGCATAGATATTAAACCATTTGGGAATGGTCCATCAAACCGATTGAACCCTAAATCAAGGACTGTCAATCTGGGGAACTGAGTGATTACTTTAGGAATGGAGGAATCAAGAGAGTTATGAGAAAGGTTCAAATGGTTTAGCCGCAGGAACTGAGCCGTTACCTCCGGAAATGGACCGGTTAAGCGATTCTGGCTAAGATCAAGAAACTCTAGGTTCCCCCATTTCACCAATTTGGTCAGGTTTCCTTCAAAGTTGTTCATTGACAAATCAAGAACAACACATCCACCAGTCACCAGTGGAAGCTCGCCCGTGAGCCCATTACCAGACAGATTAAGAACTTGAAGGGATGTTGACATTATCATACTGATTGACCCTGCAAATTTGATCAACACATTAGTAAAAACACACAGAAAGAGACAAAATTACATATGTAAAGAATATAAGAAGTGGAGAGTTACCAGTGAAGTTATTGCCACTCAAGTCTAGTTCGGTTAAAACCAACGAATCGCCTTTTAGCAGATCATTTGGAATGAAACCGGAGAAATGGTTATTCGAGAGCTTAAGGACTTGAAGATCATAGGCAAAATTGAAACTGGGGAGTTCACCAGACAACTGATTGTAGCTCAAATCCAACAAAACTAAGCTCCCAAACATCTGAGCCACACCCCCACTAACCAAAGATCCTGTCAACTGGTTACGGCTAAGATTCAAGTACTTAACAGTATCAGAAATCCCAGGTAAAAACTTCCCACTTTGACTCGAAGAAGTTGTAAGCAAATTCCCACTAAAATCAACATGAGTGGCAGTTGTTAAAAGCAAGAACTGAGGATCAAAATCGCCATTGAGCATATTTCCATGTAAATCAAGAACCTCAAGAACTCCCATGTCCTCAAAACCTTTCGGTATGCTCTTCGTGAACCCGTTAACAGATAGATTCAGATAAACGAGATTGTTTAACTGAACAAAATACCGCGGAATCGGTCCAGAAAACGAGTTACGACTCAAATCTAAAGATTGTATAGAGCTAAGCCCTGAAACCCAATCTGGAATGGGTCCAGAAAAGTTGTTCCCAGCTAAAGATAGATTCTTTAAGCTTGCAACTTTGCCAACGTCTGCAGGCAGAGTCGAATTGAAAAGATTATCTGAAACATCAAGAAACTCAAGCATTTCCCCTAACTTTCTAGGAAATCTTCCAGAAATCGAATTGTTGGATATCGAAAGCTTAACGAGCTTTGTAAGGTTTGCAAAGACATCCAAATCAACATCTGCTGATAAGGAGAGATGGTCAAGAACAACCCCAGCGACATTACCACCGTTGCACATGATTCCATTCCAAGAGGAGGGGCATCCATTGAAGTCAATCGACTCCTCGTTCCATGAACTGAGGACGAACCCAGTTGGGTCGTGTTTGATGCCTTTCTTGAATTCGAGTAATGCTAGAATATCCTGTGAAGGAAGCTGACCCATAGCACGAACAACGAACATAACCACTACTAAAGCCCTAAACATCATCATTATCACCATTACAACAGAAAGAAAAAGCTCAACAAGGTTTTGAGCTTTTTTCCTGACACCCAAGTTAGATTAACAGCATTCACAACCACAGTGAACCCTAAAACAGCAGCAAGTTAAAGATTCTTCAAATGGGTGTCAGAAGACGGAAAAACAAAAACCCCAAAGGGGTTGAGGGAAATGAAGGTGCAGAAGCAGTAAAGATGGAGCGAATCAACAGAAAATAGATGTAAAATGGATGTGAAATGTAGAACGGAAGCAATGCAGAAGAAGAAGATGACGCTTCAAGGAAAGGAGATGGGTTTTGAGATTCAAATGGGTTTGGGTTTTGCAAGATTTATTAGCGAATCTGTTACCGTACGAGTGGTTGTGCGGTATGTACAAGTGTTTCGTCACTAGCAAAACAAGGTTGAAGGTAGGAAGAATGTGAGAGAGTAGATTTGCTGCATTGTAAGGGAGTGTGAGTGTACGGACGGTGGTGCTGCGGCGGAGCAGGTGGCGGTGCGGCGGAGGGGAGCAAGCGTGGGCAAAAGCGTTGAGACTCGAGAGAGTGATTTGATTTAAGGGTGGTGTGGAGTAAATGGGCTTTTGGTGCTTTCATTCTTTTGGGATAAAGAAAGAATTTTTTCAATTACTTTCCTTCTTTTATTTCATCTACTTTTTTAGGAAAAGTTTCAAAATGAATTCTTTCTTGGTTAAAACATAATAATATGTTTTTTTAGTATATATCTTGATGGAAAATAACGTCAAGCCTTGTGCTTAAGTATATACTTAAAGAAGTTAAAATAATTTTTCTAGTTTTTTAAGCAACTTAATATAAAAAATAATATCTATTTATGGGGCAAAAGAGAAATACAAATAGGTACCGATCATTAATTGAGGAAAAGATTGTTTGTCTATTTCATTTAATTACGTTACAATCCCGTGTAATATACAAATTAAATAAAATCATATTACATTGTTAATAATATAAAAAGTTATATTTTAAATATTGTGTATTATACGAATTTAATAAACCAATGCATTACACATTTGAAAATTTGAAGTTAACATATTTAAAATATTAATTATGTATAGTTATTAATTAATGAATAACTATTATAATATTCATAATTAAGAGAAGAAAAAAACAAGAAAATCAATTATTACATGGCGTATAATGATGAAAAGTGTCCAAATTTATTTTTATTTATTAGTATATATATATATATATATATATATATATATATATATATATATATATATATATATATATATATTTATTTATTTATAAAAAGATCATTAAAAATGGCATGGTCAATTATGATATTAACCGTTTATATCTGGAATGAAATTATTAGCTTACAGGCAAGAACAATATTGTTGTATTTTTAAAAGGTTTGTAAAAAGCCTAGAAAGGAAGCACTTTAAATATTTCTAAATATAAATAAAATAATTTATCAAATCCTGTCATAAAGTATTTAATAGATTATAAGCAAGGGTCATCAATATTTATAAATTAGTCATTTAATAACTAAAAAGCAGCATACTGTATTCAATTAAATAAATATAAAGCACCATTAACATAGCTAAATTAATTAATCAATTAACTAAATAAATAAATAGTGGCATGAATACTTAATTAATAAAAAGCGGGAAACTAAAAGTATTTTTAGCGTAAACTTGTAGCCTTACCCGCCAATTGAAAGGTTTATTGTTATTTTGCATATTGCATATTGCATATTTTAAGTCATTAATTCCAAATCAACGTACAGATTTCCATGAAGATTGTACAAGTGTGGTATGCGGAGTAAAGCCAGGAATCTATCAGAGGTGTAAGTTTTTTGTTTTGTACAGCGGACGTGAAATTATGTATGAAGTGAAATTATGTGGGGGGAGTGGGTTCCGCGCGTGTTAAATAAGTGATGGTGTTGATGTTAAAAAAGAAAAAGAAAAAGAAAAAGAAAAACAAAAACAAAAACAAAGCAAGTGATGGTGTTACCAAGGGACATAGGGAAGAACGTGGGAGAGTGTCCACGTAGGACCGTTAACGGTGGGAAACGGAAGGAAGGATGTCTACGTCAGGATTTTATAAGGGGAGGCGAAGTAGGTGTTAGGGTTAAGAGGGTGGGGAGTGGGGCAATCAAACACAAGGCCCACAAATGTATATCGACACCATCAACATGACAACATGATAATGAATATTGTTTACAAAATATATTTAAGAAACTAATATCAAGACACACGTCTTTATAAATATACATCATTCTATACGTCTTATGTAGTTCTATACGATACGTATAAGGTCGAAAATACTAAAAACGAAAAAATTCAGGTGGGCTATCACATAGTTAAACGATTTATATAACACTATACGACTCTCGATACGACACATATAGACCTATACGACACGTATAGCAATTTTCGACACTGACTATGAGGAAAAATTTAGGGGGGCTGCCAGAGGGTTATACAACGCGTATATGGTTATATGCACTCTTATACAACGCGTATAATGCTATACGACCCACATAAAAATCTCGGTATATTTATTTATAATTGGAGCTTATCTCAATAACCAGAACTTTTAAAAAACCGTATTCTGTTTGGCTTTCTACGTTTTAGTTTTTCTAGTATTTTATTCTAAATGAAGATAGTGAATTAGTGATGATAACTTTTATCCAAGTATTTTATTGTTCATGTGTTACGTAAGAGAAAAAAAATGTTACTCCTACTATTATGATTTTAATTAGTAAACACGAGTATTAAGCTCCTCGCTTTGAGGTGGAGCCGTAAAATCGTACCAAGTAACACCAATGTCATATTATCGTCAGCGACAGCCTACACCGGAAAAGCTCAACGGAAGTTTAACAAGAGACAACACTAAAAACAATCGCCGATCAAAAAATTCCAAACGGTTAACCATCGTGTCACCGGAAATACAACCAAAAACCAATACGGAAGCATACCTAAAACTCCTAAAGAGTTAACCGGAGTAATAACTAAGTCGATCTAGGACCCGCACTTTGCGTCTTGACAATTAAACAGAGAAAATAAATGTGAAGATGTTGAACTACAGAGCGTGTAACTTGCAAAATTTAGATCGCAACGTAAAAAGAAAAATTAGTAAGAGATGAAAAGTATTGGGGATCAAAGTAGAAAATAAAAAAATACTAGGGTTAAATAGTAAAAAATATAAAACTATAATGGTTATGGTAAAAGAGAAAGGAGGAAATAAACCATTTAGTAAGTACAACTCACTAAAACACAATGTACAAACCACAAAAGCCTATAAAAATTGGTAATTAGAATACATTAAATTATTGTATGTGAAAGGTGATTACTTAATTATTGAATGTTTAAGATGTGATCAGTAGAGAAATTACTAAATATATTTTACTAAATTTCGATACTGACTACGAGAAACAAAGGTCTGTCAGAGGGGTTATATGCCCCGATAACCATACCCTTTAAAAACCATATTCTATTTAGCTTTCTAAATTTTAATTTTCCTAGTATCTTATCCTAAATAAAGGTAGTGAATTAGTGATGATAACTTATATTAAACTATATTATTGTTCATTAGGTTAGTAACCCGTGTAATACACGGGTTGAAAATAAAAAAAGGGCATATTATTTAGAACTATAGACAAAAATATTTAATAATTATTGTTTTTAATTCAATTCTATAACATAAAGATAAGGACTTGTGAGATGATTATTATAAGGTCTAGGAGATTAAATAAGATTAAGATGATTGATATAGGGATTTTGGTGATAATTGAGATAGTTAATAAAACATAATATTCAAAATAAGAAAGATAGTATGATTGATGGAAAGTTTGTTAGAAGAAGTTTTGACAGAAAAATCATTGTGAGGTAAAATCTAATGATTACATGTAACACCACATGTAATCATTTATTATAAGTATGATATGTTATGTAAGAGATAAAAAAAAATATAAACTCTTACTTATTTAAAATTATTACTAACCATCATTGTATGTGAGAGATGATCACTAAATTAGTAAAATATTTAAGATAGTGATATGTAGAAACCTATGTGGTGAGTCTAATGTATCAAATATTGTATTATGCTTTTGGTGTAAACAAGTTCCAAAAGTACTTGGTTAGTAAATGTAGCGAGTACATGTATTCAGTAGATTACTATTTGAATTGAGTGCTGGGAGTTCTCGACTAAGTACTCAGTTGGTGCATTAGTTCTTGGTTAGTCATTATAATATTCGAATGGCCTTTTGTATACGGATTGGGTTTTAATTGTATTCGTATAAATAGTCAACGTACAGTACAAAATACAAGTTAGTCTTTCTAGTTAGTCATCTATAATTGAGAATTGTTGAAACATATAGTGATCATCTGTGGTTCGATCTATATATGATACAAGTATATTTGAAGTGTATCATGTGTTCATGGTTCAACTACTTTTGAATCATCACAATGTTTAGATTCCGCATAATCTTTGTGGTTGTCGGTGGTATTTCGTTTATTCTAGAGATATTTGGGACTTTACAATTGGTATTAGAGCTTTGAGCTCTTGAAGGCTAAAATATCATTGATTCGAGGTATTGTTTTAGTTTATACTTATTTTGTATTACTAACCAGGTGTTGTGTTAGTTTCAAAGAAATGTTCGAAGAATTTGCAGTAAAAAAAAAGATTAGATTTTCTATGTTATTCGAAGACTGCATTTGAAGTTTGAGTCCAAAAGTTTAGAAAGCAATCTGAATTCTCTTCATTCAAGTTGGGAAAGTAAATCTCGGTCTATTTTAAAATTCTCAGGTGTTTTGGTTCTCGACGACTTCATAGATCACAACTTCGGTTCATGGTCTTACTATAAGGGAATTTCTGCTCTTTGTTCTAGGTTTCATTAGTTCATGGCTTACTTTCTAGTTCATCGGTGTATAAGTACACGGGTTACTATTCTTGAGTGTGTCAAAGTTCTATACTTTACAAGTTATCTGGTCTTGTTGTTTTTGGTTTGAAGTTCATGGCCGAATACTTTTTACTCTGGTGAATGCACTTAGTAAGTTGAATACTAAACAGGGAGGTCTTGGCCGAGTACTTGAGTTGGTCAAATACTTTAGGTCAGACGATTACTTTATGTGTACCAGATACTTACTTTGGATTCGAATATTTCCTATTGTTCCAGAATGGCATCTTCTCGGTCTCAAAGTTCGAATTATATTAACAGCTTAATTAACCTGGGCAATGAAATTAGAACAAGGACTAAACACAATGTCTGGTATCTAGACATGATTTCTTATATTAGAAGTTTCATTATAGAAATTATGTTAAATTTATGGATTCTAATAAGTGGAGATCAATAGATAAGTGCCCACATGTTCCTACGTATGATAAGGTAGACAAAACCATGGCACTAAAGGATCCCAAATTATACGTTGAAGCTGACTACAATGCCTTGGAGAGGGATGAAAAAGGTCTTTGCCTCTCTGTCCATGGCATTGGCCACCGATATTGCTCATGGGGTTAAGTGATATACTACTGCTAAGGAATTATGGGATGCCTTAGTCAACCAATATAAAGAAAATGAAGGCACGAAAGAAAGCTAAAGGGATATGTTAAAACCAAAATTTCAACATGTTCAACCATATCATGGGAGAGATTTTAGAAACCTAAATTAACAAGTTCGTGCATCTAGTCATGAAGATGAAAGGTGCTTACATTCTTTTATCTGATGAAGAAGTGAACAAAAAGCTTCGAAATTCATTGCCATACACTTGATTACAACCACATATCTATCAAGAAGACTAAGGACATGTATAAGACATCCTTGTTAGGTCTTATCTTAACCATTTATTAGTATGACATAGATGACAAGTAGAGAGTTCTTAACCATGCGAGTTCTTTGGGAGTTGTTGGTGTTCAAGACAACAATTCCTTAGTACCTAATATCAATCTATAGTAAAGGATGAATTATTCTCAGTTTGGTCAAGCCCTAATTTAGACCAATTATGTTGCTCGTATCCAGCTCAAAATCAGACTTTCATTCCAGCATAGAATGTTAAAGTTGTTGAGGATAACCTTGCTCTTTTGTCATGATTTATGAATAGTTATAACACTGTCATGGCTGGAAATCACTCATTTGCAGATCTTATGCAAGATAAATTAAATTAGATACATCCTAATAACACGGGAGGAGATGAACATCACCAAGCAAATAGCTATAGTAGTCTTTAGTAGGTAGTAATTCATCAAAAGAACTAGGAGAAATAGGTTCAGGGATAACACCAACAAGAATAAGATGTTCAACAAATCCAAGTTGAGATGCTATAACTACAATGAACAAGTTCACTTGGCTTATGAATGTCTAAATCTACAAGTCAACAAAGACAAAGAAAAGGAGAAGGGAATTGAATCTAGTTCATCATCATCTAGACTGGCTCAAAGGCACTAGTCAGTCAACAAGATGCTAGATATGACTAAGCAAATCATGTTCAGGCACTTGATCTAAGTTCAACCATGCTTTCATGGCTGGTGTGTCTGAATCTTACTCTAACAAAAGAAGTTAATAAGTTATAGTATTACAATTTTGAATACCTAAAAACAAAAAAAAAACTTACAATCCAAGATAGATGCTGAAAAGGCAGACATTACAAAACTAAAACTGGTTTTAAGTGATAAAGAATGTGTATATAAAGATACAAAGAAAAGAATACTACACAACTGAATGACATATTAAATGAGCTTTCTATAACTAAAATTAGTGTCGAAAAATTCAAGTTGTCGCATAATATAGTTGAGAATATGATAAATGTTCAACTATGGGAAGTTTAAAAAGGATTTAGGTTATAAGAACACACAACTACCATTTGCCATGGCTGAAATCAAGAATGATGCAAATTTAGTTTATGAATTGGATGGTGGAAAGTGTGATTCTTCTGATAAGGGCACGTTAGTATCACTAACCATAGACCCTGAAATAGAACGTGTGAATAATACTAACCCGTCTATTTAATGTGTAGACCGAGTAGCGTAGAGGATTAGGAGAGTGACGGTGATAAATGTGATGATATTCCTTTAAAAAAATTAAATTTTGTTTTTAAATCTCAGTTTAAGACAAACAATTCTCTTTTTGGTTCTATTTCAAACAATTATGATGGTTTTTTTAAGTTCTATTTCATAACATAACAATCTAGCTAGTTCTAATTGTGTTGCTTTAAAGGTTGACTGTAGAACTAAGTTTGTGAAACCTATTACTGATAATGAAAATGATATATTCAAATATTCTAACATGGATGTTTATAAGTTAAAAGAGCAAGGCAAAGCACCAGAACAATCAAAGCCTGTTCCTCACTTGACAAGTGCTCCTCAAAGATTCTCGTTAGTGAATGCTTCTATTCTAAGACTAATAAACAAACTGGACATAATGAGAAAGAAAAGTCAAAACCAAAGATTTTTTTTAAAAAACAAGCAAAAGGATGTGAGAATAACCCTAGAGTCGTTACATATCAACAACGATGTCATCTTTCACAATCCTCATCATCATCTTGGTCTAAAAGCTTAGGGTATTCTCATTATGCAAGGAGCAAATGTCTTACATTCGTGGCACTGTAGGCCATTTTACAAGAAATTATCATTTTCGTCCTTATGAGCTTTATTACCTGAATCATCAAAGGACAAGTTACATTCTAAACTAATGAAGGATAAACAACCTAAGGCAATGAAGAAAATATGTCATGATGTTAAACCTTTAGATGGAAATTAGAATGCTACTAAGTATAAAGAAAATATTTTAAAATCTAATAAAAACTTTGCTCCTAAGCAACAAATAAACCTAAGGTTAATGAAACCATGTAACTAACCGTTTGTTAAATTAAAACTAGTAAGAGAAGCAAAACCAAAGATGGTTGTATCTTGAATGATTGAAACTAAAAAGGACTTGATTTTACAGTAAGTTTCTTATATTAATGCTTTAGGGATACCCATGACTGTAATGGCTTGGGTACTAAAGACTAATAGATTTCCTTCATTCTCGATTCTTAAACAACCTATCTTCTCCACACTGAATCAGCATTTGATAGATTATCCAACCCCGAGCAATCTTAGTTATTGGTGGGGGTTCGATCCGTTAGCTGGTATTTGTTTAGTCATTCAGATAGTGACTGCGTTTTTTTAGCTATGCATTACACACCTCATGTGGATCTAGCTTTCAACAGCGTAGAACACATTATGAGAGATGTTGAAGGGGGCTGGTTGCTCCATTATATGCATGCTAACTTCGAGCTAGAACTAATGGATTAGCATTAATAGTCAGTTCCCCCTGGGCTAGGAAACTTCCAACATTCTATACTGATACCTTTCTTGCATACCACTTCTGGGATTGCTTGAGAACCTTCTCCATGATTCGCGTCATTCTTTTCGACCTGAATAAAGTAATGCACTAAAATTAAAAGACAAGTTCACTCTAGGGGCTTGCTAAGAGAATCGCTTCTCGCCTTGCTTACAAGAGTAGAAGCAGTAGCATTTTGACCCTATATGAGATATAACTCTTTCAATTCATGAGAGAAAGTGCTTTAGTAGAGTAGCAATTTCCTTGTTCTAGCGCAAGACGCAAGGAGAAGCACGAGCGGAGCCACATGTGCAAGGACAACCAAGGAGGCCTGTCAACAACCTTTGGTATATTGATAGTGGTTGTTATAGGTACATGACAGGAGACATCGGTCTGTTACACAACATCACATCATTCAACAGAAGGTATGTTACTTTTATAGGAGATAAAGGAGGTAAGATCAATATGAAAGGTACAACCATAAATAGTACATTGTGTGTTGAAAATGTGGATTATGTCAAGGAACTGAATAATAGATTGTTAAGTGTGTCACAAATTTATGATAAGAACTTTTTTGACGCACTTTACAAACAATAAGTGTTTAGTTTAGACACCAGTTTTATGGTACCTAAGAGTTGGACATTAACAAGATATCCTAGAAAAAAATAATGCTTATGTCATTAACATGAACAGTCCCACTATTCATGAAAATGCATGGTTGTTTCCAAAATCATTTGACTCTCATGCCTTATTATGGCATCCTAAATTAGGGAATGAAAACTTTAAAACTTGAATTGATTTGTTAAGGTAATCATGTTCAGGGTTTACCAATTAAACAGTTTTTCTCAATTGCAAAGTGCATTCCATGTCTAAAGGGTAAACAACATAAGAAATCTCATAAACCTAAGTTGCTTAACTCTATTAACCTAATTCTATAGTTAGTTTGTACGGATATGTTTGGGCTAGTAAACGTAGTGAGTATAGGGAGAAAATCCTATTTTATAATCATTACTGATGATTACTCATGTTTTACTTGGGTTTTCTTTTCGTCTTAGAAACATGAAACTACATAGTTCCTTAAACCATTCATGCAACTCATTGAAATTCAAACAGAAAAAGGATCCAGATAATTCATAGTGAAAACATGACAGGGTTTAAAAATGCCCTTGTAGACAACTACCATACAGAGGTATTACATGATAGTACAATGCAACAAGAACTTCTCAAAAAACTAGTCTTGAAAGGTGGAATCATACCTTATAGAAGTTATAGGTACTATATTTTCAGATTCCAAACAACCCACATTCTTTTAGGTTGAAGTAGTCATTACCATATTCTATATTTAGAATCGTGTTCTTTATAACAAGGAATGATAGAATACACCGGATGAGATCTTCTATAAGAAGAAGCGTAAAATGGGGCATCTTAGAGCCATTATGTCCTTGCACATTGTTATATACAAAAGCAGGACAAAAGTTTGATGAAAAGGTAAATGAGTGCTTATTTGTTGGATATTCTTCCAACAAAACTGCATGTCGCTTATACAACATGAAAACAAAAGAGATTCTCTATTCATACTATATTGACTTGCAAGAACTAAACCAAATAGATGTTGGTCAAGGTCCCACATGGTTGATTAATTATGTTACTTTATCTAATTTATTTAATGTTTATAATGATGTCATTGCGAGAACAAAATGTGATTTCTACAAGTACTCGGATGAAGATTTTCGAGTTAATTATGTATGAATGTTATCAAGTTTACTCAGTGTGGATCCACTAGGGATTGTTCAAACACACTCCTACTGCTAAAAGGTAGACCATTCAAAATACTTTCCCTAAAGAATCATCAGAGGTGCTATCTTCTTTGGAGTCTAAGAAAATATCTGAAGTTACAACTAAAGCAGATTTTAGAACATCCAGTTCTGATAATGCTAAAGGTTCACATTTTTAGGTTCAAATTCTTAATGAGAGTTTTATTGAACAACCAGTACTAGACAACATGAAAGAAACAACAGATATCACTAATCATGCAAAAAATCTGCAATACTCTATGTAAGTGCCTAAGTTTCCTTCACTTCGCATCAACGGACGCCATCTTTGGTCCACTCATAGAAGGTGTGAAGACAAGGAGTAAGTTTGGAGTTAATAATACTTGCTTATACTCATGTTTAATTAATAGATTCCATCATAACCCGTTTCCTCATGTTGAATACATTCTATGTCCGTTGATTGTTGGAGTAACAAACAAAGTAACATTCTCGGCCTTGAACGTGAACTTTTTTAGTGGATTAGAAATATTCAATACTATGCATAAACACCTGATGTTTCTAAAGTTGATTATGAGCTTTCGCTTATGCATAATCTCGTAAGGAGTCTTTTAGCACCCCTTAGTGATTAAGACTTTGTTTTGCATAAAGCATGCAGTAATGACGGCTTCACCCTAAAAAGTGACTGGCAATTTGTAATCTACTAGCATGGTTTTAGTAGCTCATTTAATTCTATGATTTCTTCATTCAGCTACACTATTTTGTTGTGAAGTTCTAGGTCCATTGAACTACCGAGATATGCCTTCACTATCACAAAATGAGTCGAGAGTGACATTCTTGAACTTCGTGCCATTATCAATCTTGATTATCTTGATGTAAAGATTATACAAGTTCTTAATCTTTGATAAATAAACCTTGAGTACTCCTCACTTTCATCTTTTGGCCCCAAGAAGAAGAAAACCCACGTGAACTAAGCGAAGTCATTGGTCACAACCAAGCAATATGATTTCATCCCAAGACTTATGTTAGGTTAAAGAACTGAAACACGACTTTTTAGTGATCGACAGATAGCAAATGCGGTATCTTTACTAACTGCTTACTAACAAACACAAGGATAATACTTGAATGAAAACAACACAATAAGTTCTTTTAAAGTTTTCACTTTGATTATATTCATTGATTACACGATGCAATAACATGAAAAATAAGTGAGCAAACTAGCTAACCTCAAAACTATATAAGTTTGATATATCTATACTATATTAATATGCATATAAGGAGGGTAGTGTAACTCCCCGAAAAATCAAAGGAAAAGAAGGAAGAAGAAGTTCTTGCGCGAAGGGGAGTTTCCGCGCGAGAACCCATGCGAGAAGCTGAGAATCATATAAATAGATGAGAACCTGATTAGCTCTTTTCTCACGCAAAATTGTAGCTTTTAGAGAGAGAAAGCAGTGAAGTAGAGAGAGAAAACAAAGATTTGAAGTGTTTAAGTGTTGGTTCGAAAAGCTCTCGGGAAAGTTGATTCGGTGTTAGAATCTTCAGGAGGTGAGTTTCTAGCCCTTTTTTATGAAATTTTTTACGTTTTGGAGCTATTATGCATACTAAAATGCTTGATTATGCTTGTGATGATGTTTTTATGCTGTTGTGCATGTTAGAATAGCCTTAGATGTGATAAGTTGGGTTTAGGCGGGAAATCAGTAAGTTCGCGCGAAATAGATATTTTAAGCGTCGATGGATTTCGAGTCTGATAAAGTTCTCGTGCTATAGGTAAGTTTTCACGTAATTGATTTGGGTAGATGTGACCCTCGCGCGACATGGAGGTTCTCGCGCGAGATTATGCTACATGATAGGCATGTTTCACGTGGCTTGTTGTGATATGTGTTATGTTTTCTTATGTTTTATCCGTTTTCGAAAAATATAAAGTTTTATGATATGTCTTTACTTGGCATGCTATGTATATAAGTAAAGTATTATGTAATGAAAGTGAAAGATAATGATGATAACAGAACGTAATGAATGAATGAAAGTCTTGTAAGTAAAATGAATGGAGGTACATAACCATGTTGTTGTTAGCTCAACTGAAGTGCAGCTTAGCTAGCCCATGAGGATGCACTTCAGGGTTTTAATACTTGAGATTGACAGAACAATACTGGATCCTTGTCGCTTTACCCCGGTACTGTAGTTAGCTTCGTGCATAATGTATGGGGTTTATTTATAAGCCTCGGCACAGTACCGGCTTCATGCACAATGTTGTGGGTCTAGCACATGGCATTGATCCATACAGTGAAAGATAACGATGAATGAACGATGATGAAAGAAAATGAATGAATATGATCAACGTGTATGTATTGATGTATGCTTGCGTTTAAAAAGGAAATGTTTCTATCAATCTTAAAGTATTTTACTTATAAAACTAGAACTCACTCAACATCGCTGACTCTGTATGCATAATAGTTGGCAGTTAATTAATGATGTTGAGGAGGTGCAGGCATGGATGTGGAAGCTACTGGGATAGTTCAAGTCTGACATCCACATTTTTGGGAATGACACTGTATTAATACCATTTTTGAAATGTAAAAAGGAAATGGCATGATGTTTTGATACAATCATATCCCGAATGAAAGTATGTTTTTCTACTTCAAATGTTAATATATTGATTTTTTATACTATGAAAGACCAACTGTGAGGCTCCTCGGGAACAGGGCCTTACAAGTTGGTATCAGAGCCAAAGTTTAAGAGAATTGGATAAAATTATTTTTCAAAAACTAGAACTTAAACTGTAAATGGGACAAAAAGGAAAGAGATGCCAGTCCTAGTAGCTACATGCCTGTAGGAAAATGTTTTAAGTAATGTAATGGAAATGGACTTATATGTGTGTGTTATGTGAATTATGTGCTATTAGTAGATTTAGACACTAATGTAATCAGGATAAGAAAATGCTTAGGGGATGAAGAGTAAAGTAAGTGGTTAATCACAACTTGCCACTGAAATTAGAAACTTACTATACTTGACATAATCTGAGCTATTACCTTGAATGATCGTACTGGTGTTTGGATCTTATAGTATTTAGGAGATAGCTGGTGGAAGGTCATCGAAAGCTTATCGAGGTGGAGGTCGTGGTGGACGTGGTGTTGGTTCGCGTGTCTCTAGGAGCAGGGCTAAGACTACAAACGGCTCATGAGGAGCCCGAGCCTCATAATCATGAAGGTGGGGATGAGAGCGCTAATCTAAAGGCCTTAGTAAAAGAGGCTATAGTGGATGAGGTTCATCAAGTCATGCAGACGATTATATTGTCTGTGGTGACTGAAGTTATTAGAGCCATGTGGGAAGATGAAAGGAAGGAGAAAAAGGAGAAGAAGAGTAATGCTAGGAGAGAGGGTAAAGAAGAAGGATCAGGGGAGCGAGAACAGCCCAAGACCGAGATGGTTGTTTCTAGTGATAAGGAGGAGGAGGAACCTGTGTAGGAAACTACAAAAGAGTGCAATTATGGGTCATTCCAGATATGCAAGCCCCCGAATTTTGATGGAAATAAGAACGCTACTACTGCTCACTGATGGGTGAGAGAGATGGAGGCTGTGTTGGATATCAGCGAGTGTAAGGAAGATTAGAAGGTGAAGTTTGCTACTCACTCACTTGTGGATTCAGCCTTGTGCTGGTGGGATAATATTATACAGGCTAAGGGTAGTAGGGCTATTAGTAAGATGAAGTGTTGGTACTAAAGAGGCTGGTGATTGAAGAATTCTGTCCTCACTGGGAGTTGGATAGGATTGAAAGGGAGTTTCTGCAGCTGGAGGTAGGAACCATGACACATCAGCTGTACACGACCAAGTTTAACGAGATGGCAAGGCTTATGCCAGAGCAGGTGACACCCGCGTCATGAAAGATCAAGAGATACATCCAAGGTCTGCCTTTTGATATCTGCAGACACATGATCGCCGCCCGGCCAGGTATGTTTAGGTCAATGGTTGATCTAGCAGGGAGACTATATGATGAGCGAGAAGTGGTGACAGTGGTGGAGGTGAAGAAGAAGTGGAACAACGAAAAGAACAGTAATAGGAAACGGTATGGTGGTGGTGGTTTCACTTCTGGTGGTAAGAAGGCGAGAGTTGATGGTTAGAAAGCGTTGATAGGAGGTATGGGGGAGAGGGCCTAAGTGTGGGAAGGACCATGTGGGGGAATGCAAGTGGGGGTCGAATCTATGCTTTAAGTGTGGGAATGAGGGTCATATGGCGAGGGATTATGGAGTGGTAAAGTGTTATAACTTTGGTGAATCAGGGCATTTGAGCAGAGACTGTAAGAAGCCAAGGGATAAGGGTTCCGGGGCTAAAAAGGGAATCGAGAAAGAGAAGGAGGGCTAGAAAGCCAAAGCTAGGGCATTTACTATGACTAGAGAAGAGGCTAGGGTGGATCCCGACGTTGTGTCAAGTACATTCCTAATAAACAAAACTTGTATATATGTACTCTTTGATTCCGGTGCTAGTAGGAGTTTTATTTCTGCTGCCTTCTATGATAAGTTGCCTGCTAGAAGTAGAAAGATTTATGAGCCCTTTGATGTAGAAACTGCCATTGGTAAGTCTACCAGGAAATCTGATGTGATAGATGATTATGATGTAGAATTAAATGGCCATAGATTCTTTGCTAGGCTACTTGTGATGACCTTAGGCAGATTTGATGTAGTCCTAGGGATGGATTGGTTAGCTGCCTATGAGGCCAATACAGTGTGCCGTAAGAAGAAGATTCGATTGGCCGCGCCCGATGGGAGTTCTGTTACTATTTATGGGGATAGAGTTCGCATGGTTCTGAAGGTAATTTTGATGATTACGACTGAGATGTGTATGAGGTGAGGATGTGGTTCTTATCTAGCCAATGTAAAGGACGTGGATGCGTCAACACCATAATTGTCAAACGTGTCGGTCATGTGTGATTTCCCTGTCGTTTTTCCTAAAGATCTACTAGGGGTACCACCTGACCATGAGATCGAGTTCTTGATCTGTTACCTGGGGCTCAACCTGTTGCTAAGGCACCGTATCGCCTAGATCTCTTTGAGATAAAGGAATTGATGACTCAGTTGGAAGAAATGCTGGATAAGGGTTTCATTCGATCGAGTATCTCTCCGTAGGGTGCTCCAGTTCTGTTTGTGAAGAAGAAGGACGGTAGTATGAGGATATGCATTGACTACCTTGAGTTGAACAAGTTGACTCTGAAGAACCGGTACCCATTATGAGAATTGATGACTTGTTCAATCAGCTTCAAGGTGCCAGTTAGTTTTCGAGAATACACCTTCGATCTCGTTACCATCAGCTAAAGGTGAAGGAGTAGGACATCCCAAAGACAGCTTTTCGCACACGTTATGGACACTATGAGTTTCTTGTGATGTCCTTTGATCTAACTAACACGCCAACTGCTTTTATGTATCTTATGAATCGGGTATGTTGACTGATGTTAATCAAATCAATGATCATATTCATTGATGATATTCTGATCTACTCAAGGAGTGAAGACAAGCATGCCCGTTATCTTAAAGAAGCACTGGCGACACTTAGGAACGAGAAGTTGTATGCAAAGTTCTCTAAATGTGCATTTTGGCTATGAGAGGTCCAATTTCTTGGCCATGTAATTAATCCCGAAGGAATCATGGTGGACCCTGTGAAAGTCGAAGCCGTAATGCAATGGAAATCTCCAAGAACGCCATCCGAGATCTGTAGCTTCTTGGGCTTGGCAGGTTAATACAGGAGATTTATTCAAGATTTCTTTAAGATGGCTTCTCCGTTGACTAAGTTGACTCATAAGGATGTAAAGTTCGAATGGAGTTCAGATCAGGAGAGTGCCTTTCAAGAGTTAAAGACGAGGTTAACTCAAGCTCCTGTCTTGACGTTACCCGATTGGAATTATGACTTGGTGGTATTTCGGATGCTTCGTATTCAGGTCTGGGGTGCGTGTTGATGCAAAGAGGGAAGGTTATAGCCTACGCGTCCCAACAGTTGAAGATCCACGAAGTCAATTACCCTACTCATGATTTGGAGTTGGCAGTCGTGGTCTTTGCATTGAAGATTTGGAGGCAATACTTGCATGGGACCAAGTGCACTATCTTCACGGATCACAAGAGCCTGAAGTACTTCTTGGTAGAGAAGGTGGCTAGAGTTGATCAAGGACTATGGATGAGAAATTCACTATCATCCAGGCAAAGCAAACGTGGTTAATGACGCCCTTAGTCAAGGAAAGGCCCGAACCAATTTGAAGGTATCAGCTGATTATGACGTCCGACGTCATGGGCCAGATCCGAGAATTTCAAGATGAGGCATTGAAGGATGATAGGATCAATTCTGAGTAGATGAAGGGGTAGATTTCAGACTTAGGGGAGAACACCCTTAGTGTTAAAACCCAATCTGGGTGGATGTGGATTCCTCGCTACAAGGATTTTAGAGGAATGATTATGGATGAAACCCACAAAACTCGGTACTCCATTCATCCTGGTGCTACTAAGATGTATCATGACCTGAAAAAGGATTATTGATGGCCGAGGATGAAGCGTGATGTGGCGGAGTACGTGAGTAAATTCCTAACTTGTTTACAAGTAAATGTATAGTACCAGAAGCCCTATGGGAAGATTCAACCCCTAGATGTTGCAGAATGGAAGTGGGAGCACATCACAATGGACTTTATCATGAAGTTACCCCTTACGATGACTGGATGTGATACCATTTGGGTGATTGTGGATAGCTTGACGAAGAACACCCACTTTCTGCCAATCCGAGAGACGTACTCCTCTGAAAGGTTGGTAGATCTGTTCATCAAAGAGATTGTAACTTGTCATGGTATGCCGGTGTCTATTGTTTTGGATAGGGACACTCGGTTTACTTCCAAATTCTGGAAGAAATTCCATGATGCGATGGGGACGAGGTTACAAATCAGTACTGCTTATCATCCTCAGACGGATGGTTAGTCATAAAGAATGATACAAACGCTGGAGGATATGCTCAGAGCGTGTGTTATTGATTTCGAAGGAAGTTGGGATGAACACTTATCGTTAGCAGAGTTTTCATATAATAACAGTTTTCATGCCAGTATTGGTATGCCTCATTATGAAATGTTATACTGTAGGAATGTAGAACGCCTATATGTTGGGGATACATTAGGCAGAAGGAACTGGGAAGTATAAAGGTGATCGAGGCCATGATAGAGAAGTTTAATAAGATCAAAGCCTTTATGAAAGCAGCGAAGGATCGTAGAAATCCTACGTTGATAAGTGAAGAAGGCCAATCGAGTTCCAAGTTGGTGATAGGGTGATGTTGAAGGTATCTTCCTGGAAAGGGATCATCAAATTCTGGAAACGAGGAAAGTTGAGCCCAAGGTATATAAGGCCGTTCAGGATCATTGCAAGGGTAAGAGAGGTGGCCTACCTATTAGAGCTACCTGATGAGCTAAGTGGAATACATCCGACATTTCATGTGTCTCATCTAAGGAAGTGTTTGGCTAATGGTGATATGGTTGTGCCACTCAAAGATATCGAGGTGGATGAATGGTTGAATTACATGGAACAACCGGTGGCCATCCTCGATAGAAAAGAAAAGCATTTAAGGAATAAAGTGGTTCCACTAGTGCAAGTACAGTGGAGGCACAGAAAGGGATCCAAGTCTACATGGGAGACAGAGGAGGAGATGAGGCGGCATTGTCCATAGTTATTTGAGGACTGACAGGTTTCGAGGATGAAACCTAAATAAAGGGGGTAGACTTGTAACGCCCTGAAAATTCTAAGGAAAAGAAGGAAGAAGAAGTTCTCGCGCTTAGGGGAGTTTTCACGCGAGAACCCTTATGAGAAGCTGAGAATCATATATATAAATGAGTGCATCTGATTGGCTCTATTCTTGCGTGAAAACTACAGCTGTTAGAGAGAGAAAATAGTGAAGTAGAGAGAGAAAACAAAGATTTGAAGTGTTTAAGTGTTGGTTCAAAAAGCTCTCAGGAAAGTTGATTCCATGTTAGAATCTTCAGGAGGTGAGTTTATAGCCTATTTTTATGCAAGTTTTTACGTTTTGAGGCTATTATGCATACTAAAATGCTTGTTTATGCTTGTGATGATGTTGTTTATGGTGTTGTGCATGTTAGAACAGCCTTAGACGCGATAAGTTGAGTTTAGGCGAGAAATCCGTAAGTTCTTGCGCGAAATAGATATTTTAAGTTGCCATGGATTTCAAATCTGATAAAATTCTCACGCGATATGTTAGTTCTCGCGTGTTAGGTAAGTTTTCGCGCAACTGATTTTTCTAGATGTGACCCTCGCGTGACATGGAGGTTCTCACGCAAGATAATGTTGCATGATTGGCAAGTTTCGCGTGGCTTGTTGTGATATGTGTTATGTTTTCTTATGTTTTATCCGTTTTCGGAAAAGATAAAGTTTTACGATATGTCTTTACTTGGCATGCTATGTATATAAGTAAAATATTATGTAATGAAAGTGAAAGATAATGATTATAATGAAACATAATGAATGAATGAAAGTCTTGCAAGCAAAATGAATGGAGGTGCATAACAATATTATTGTTAGCTCAACTAAAATACGGCTTAGCTCACCCATGAGGATGCGCTTCAAGGGTCTAATCCTTGAGATTGACCAAACGATACGAGATCCTTGTCGCTTTACCCCGGTACTATAGTCAACTTTGTGCACAATATATGTGGGGTTTATTTACAAGATTCGGTACAATACCAACTTCGTGCACAGTGTTAGGGGTCTAGGACATGGCATTCATCCATACAGTGAAAGATAATGATGAATGAATGAAAGGAATGAACGATGATGAAAGAAAATGAATGAATATGATCAAGGTGTATATATAGATGTATGCTCGCATTTAAAAAGGAATTTTTTCTATCAATCGTAAAGTATTTTATTTATAAAACTAGAACACACTCAGGTTTGCTGACTCTGTATGCATAATAGTTGGCAGTTAATTGATGATGTTCAGAAGGTGCAGGCATGGACGTTGTAAGGTAATATCAGAAGATTATAAGGCTGATGCAACCACAGAAGCCAAAACAACCAAGGGTCTTCCTGCATGCATGCACTGGACGTACAAGGTAGAAGTTGCTTTGGAAATTTTACACTCTCCATCAGAAAATACTCTAAGCGTAAAATCTTCCGAAGCCAAAGTCCAAATCTTCCGAAGCCAAAGATGAAGTCTTCCGAAGCTTCAGAGATAAAGTCTTCCGAAGCCAATTTGCTGTGAAGACTGATTTCTTACGAAGACAGAGAAGAAGACATGCTTTCTCTGATCTACTTTACATAAAGCTGGCACACTTTCCTCTGCAACTCTAAAGACTCACCAACTTATACAAGTTGGTGAAAAGTCCATGCTTTTGCAAACTGTAGATTAATGTCTTTGTCTGTAACTTCCTACTATTGTACCTGTAAACCTTTTTATATTAGAAAAGGATGTGAGCTATGGCATGTCATAGTCACTAGTCAAAAGGCAATATGCCTTTTGACTCTACATTGATCTTGTTGTCTAGATTAGTGTTTACAACTATCTTTCAAAGTATTGACGGTTGTAGGGTGTAGTATAAAGTGTCTCAGGTCCTTGTAATTCTTTTATGCTTTGTAACACTTGTAATAGAACTTGAGAGCAATATACAGCATCCTTGAAAACCATACTTCTTTGTTCTTGTTCTTAGTTCTGTCTCACTACTTACTTGTGTTCTTAGTATCATCTCACTGAAACCCAGTCCCCTATTTGAACCGTTAAGTGTTTTAAATCTCTCCTTATTATGAGACTGATTGTATTGACCACCCTTCACACGGTTCTGCAATTGGTATCAGAGCATTTTAGGCTCTTGATTGTAAGATCTTACCATCTTTAATCCTTTCAATCTCATAAAATACTTAACATATCAAATGGCAGCTATCACCAAGGCTGACATGGAAACTGGTACTATGACTAAGTCTCCACTGATCACTCCTGAAGAATTTGACACTTGGTGCCAAAGAATGGAAGGCTTCATCAAGTCTCAGGACTCGAGGATGTGGGGATCAGTAGTCTTTGGATCTCATGTACCATCCACCCCATCAACTGCTGCTGGTGGTGGTATGATACCAAAGGAAGTGGCTGATTATTCTGATGAAGACTGGAAGAAGATTGATATTGATCAGAAGGCCATGACCGCCCTCCGAACCGCTCTTCCAAACTCTATCTACAGAGGCTTCAAGAAGTACAAGACTGCCAAGCAACTATAGGATGCACTGAAGCTGGTGTATGAGGGGTCCAATGAAGCTAAAGAGAACAAGAAGGACCTCTTAAAGCAGCAGTTTAAGAATTTTACCTTCAAGACAAGTGAAACCATGACTCAACAGTACTTCAGGTATGTTGAGATTATGGATACTCTAGTTGACATTTTAGTAACTTTTGAGAACAAGGATATTATGAGAAAGTTCGTGTCCTCTCTTCCCAGACAATGGACACACTATTATGTGGTCATTAAGAGGACAGAAAACCTCAGGACCCTTACTCTCATTGAGTTGTATGGTATACTCTGTGGCTACCAGATGGAGATGAATATGCAAAATTCATCTGGTAACTCCAGCATCCAACAGAGTTCAACCCTTTATGTGGTTGAAAAGGGCTGCAGAGAACCACAACACCATCTTATCTGCTACCCTGAAAACTCACAGAAGGGACCTTTCATCACCTTCCTGGAGACACCAAAGGAGAGCTACATCCCTAGAAGCCCATTCCAGGAGACAAGCTCTTCACAAGCTTTTATGTCTTCAGATGAAAGCACAGGCAACTTTCTCTTCACTCTTGAAGACCTGGACTATATCCATCCAGATGATCTGGAGTATATAGAAATAGTCCAGCAGATGGCTCTTCTCACTCACAGGGCCAAGAAGTTCTACAAGAGGAGTAGGAGGAAGTTTCCTAGGAATATGTCCAGTGGAAAGTTTAGGCTGGACAAAGGCAAGGTGAAGTGTTACAACTGTAACCAAATGGGACACTTTGCCAGAGAGTGCAAGGCACTAAAGTTAAATGGTGGCCAAAGTTAAATGGTGGCCAAGCATAAGCCAGGCCAAAGTACACTGAAGGAGCTCACCAGAATGAGAAGCCCAGGCAACAAGCTGTAGTTGCTGAAGAAGGAGGTTTTGACTGGAGCTTTCAAGTGGAGGATGCATCTCCAAACCAAGCACTTAGATCATGACGAAGCCAAGGTATTGGAACATCTCTGTACACCTGAATGTATTGCCAAAGTCAATAAATACAGGTCCTATAACTTAGAGATGAGATCTGATCTTGAGTCCTTAAATATCTTAAAAGCTGATTTCAAAAGAGCTGAAAATGATTACAAACTGAAAATAGAAGATTTAGAGAAAACCATTTCAACTCTAAAGCATGAACACACCAACTACAGGACTCAGATTAAAGATCTCATCACTAAGTTAACTGAATGCCAGGCTGAGCTTGTGATCAGCAAAGCCTAGGCAGAAAAACTTGTTCTTGAAGAAGAGACCTTCAAGAACATGATATCCTCATCTCTGCATGCACAAGTTTGTTATCAAAATAAGCAGGGATTGGGATCTACTAAGATAGCTCCTCCACACACTCTTTTATCTGTAAGATCTCTAAGGTGTGGAACTTGTGAAGATGAGCTTCCTCTCATAGACCCCATTGCTGAAAAGGATAAGGAGGAGATAGTGAAGGATGTGTTTGAGAAGAGTGAAGAAGACCATCCTATGAAGGGTCACTATTCCCCTAAGGAGAGTGATGAAGAAGCTGGGATGACCAAGTCTCAATGGAAAAACTTGATCAGGAGAGCCAATATAAAGGCAAAGAAGGCTCAAAAAATCAAGACCACTTTTAACTCTAAGCATAAACAAGTGTTTATATCTGCAGGGTTTGAAGTGGTGAAGGCTGAAGACTCAACTATGAACTCTAGTACCAGGAGTTCTAGTTCAGTTCCAAATAATCTCAGTAAAAAGAAGAAGGCTGATCAGCTGTGTGCCACTTCTACACAGCCTGAACCATCCAGCTACTAGAGCAACCCTCTCCCTAATAAGCTTGCTACATCTTCTGTGAAGATGAAGATGGAGATGGAAAGTGATTAAGTTCAGTCTTCCTCTCAAAAGAAGACTTTCAGAAGGAAGCAAATGGATTGCATCATGTGTGGTAGTACTTCTTATCTGGTTAAGGATTGCATCTACAATCCTAAAAGTACTATCCACATGATCAAAGAGAAAACTTCTAAGAAGAAGAAGGAAAAGCTAGCTTCGGAAGGAAAGTTTGTTTCCTTCGGAAGCTCCAAGGTGAGAAAGAATCAAAGTGAAAACTTACATTCGGAAGAATATTTGGTCTCGGAAGAAAGGAATGCTTCTGAAGTACTGAAGCCTGCTGTAGTGAAAGCAAGATCTTCCGAAGGTCCAGTCTCCAAAACTTCAGAAGTTGTTAAAACTTCCGAGGTGTTGAAAGTCAAGTCCAGTCTTCCAAAGATGGTGTGGAAGATGAAGAAAGACCTGGTGACTAAAAGTTCTTCATCAACAGCAACTAATGATCCTCAAAGCTTGAATATAGGATCAGTTACTATTACATTATCTTCAGATCACTTTGAAAATCCTAAGACCAATGAGGCTTGGGTTTCCAAGTGTAACTAACCACTTCTTTTTGTGCAAGAATAGCTAAAGACCAAGGGAAATGTATGGATCATTGATAGTGACTGTTCCAGGCACATGACTGGCAATGGTTCTCTGCTTCAAAATTTTGAGAAAATTGATGGACGACCAGTTGCTTTTGGAGGAGATGCTGGTGGTTACATTACAGGAAGGGACATGGTCAAAAATGGTAAGCTCACCATTGAAAAGGTAATTTTGTTAAGGAGCTTGGGTACAATCTACTGAGTGTATCCCAATTTTGTGATCAGAGACACAACATACTCTTTACTGAGCATGAGTGCATTGTTCTCAAGCCCGGGGTGATCATTCCTCAAGAGCATATCCTGCTCAGAGCCCCCAAGAAAGGGAACATGTACAAGATGGACTTGCAGGAAACATCTCTCTCAGGAGAAGTTTCTTGCTTTCTACCTAAAGAAAATAGTAATAAGTCTTTCCTTTAGTATAAAAGAATGTGCCATGTAAACTTTAGGAACATGAATAAATTAATTAAGAATGATCTGGTAACTGGAATGCCAAAGAAAAAGTTTACAAGTGATGACCACTATGTTGCATGCCTGAAAGGGAAGCAACACAAAGTGTCTCTCTAGAAGCCTCTCGAAGATTAACATTTAGTCTTTATTAGTCTTTGTATAGTTTTTGTCATAATGTAGGGACTTATTTTGTAAATATATGTTCCTTTTTGTATTGATAGTATAAAGAGCATAGATAAGGTATTGTGAAGGTAAGCACTTAGAAATCAGTAACGAATTGTAACTGTTTTTCTCTCTACACTTGTACTTTCTATGCAATCTATCAATGAAACTATGAAATTTTGATATGTTTGTTTAGATTTGATTACTTGTGTTTGTTTGATTGAATTGTATCATAATATCATCACAGATTGATCCATTTTGATCCTATCAAATGGTATCAGAGCTGTTGGTTCAGTGATTTGAGTTCTTCAAACTGTCGAACTTTGAATCACATGAATCTGTGATTGATAAGCAATTCAATCAAATAATTGTTGATTTCAGTTGTGTTTCATCATTAGAAACATGAATTGAATCACAATTGGCAGTTCAATTCGTTCAAAATCAGTGAATCTGTTCAAATTAATGCTCGAACTTGTTTTTCATTTTCGAACTGTTTTTCAATCAAAGGATTGAATTGTTGTTGTTGTTTGGTGAAATTGAAGATAAAGGACTGTTAATCGATCCAATTACTACCTAATTGGAGATTTTTAGGTCAATTTAACAAGTTTTGAAGAATTTCAGAAGATCTGTGTTCGTATGAATCTTTTGAAGTTGGCGCATTAGGTTAAAACACTACTGAAAATTGCCCAAGTGTATAGGCGCTTGATAACTGTTCAGGCGTTTTATCACTGTTAAAGGCGTTTTTGGTCTAGGCGTTTTACCACTGTTGAGGCGCATTACAACTATTTGGTCACTTTGAAAATTTTCAGAAACCAAGGAATTCTAGGCGCATTACAACTATGTAGGCGCTTTTAAACTGTTTGGGCGTTTTTACACTCAGGCGTCTGACAACTGTTTGGACATTTTAAAACTGTTCAGGCGCATTTCAAGTTGGGCATTTGAGAATTTTTCTAAGGCAATCCCTTAGACGTTTCAAAGTCAAAGTCAAGTTTCACAACTGTTTGGGCGCTTCATCACTATTTAGGAGCATCATCTCAACACTTAGAAATTTTTCAAAATTTAAAAATCCAAAAATATTTTCAATTCATTGTTTAAATTCAAAAACTTAAAAACAACAAAAACAAATCTTTTTCTAAAATCAAAAGTATAAAATGGTGAAGTCAGAAGATTCAGAGAACAGAGTTCCTAAGTTGAAGAACAGAGCTGATTTTAAGAACTGGTCTCTTAGATTGAAACATCATCTTAATTCTATTAACACTGACTTGTGAAAGTCAATAGAAAGAGGACTGCATATTCCTATCACTTCAGAAGGCCCTGATAGAGGGTTTGTTTACACTAAAGACTCTCCAGAACCATATCCTGAAGATGGGTTACAAGGTGATGATCTAAGGAAAGTAAAGAATGACATTAAAGCCTATTCTTTGATGTGTAAAGGATTACCACTTGAAGTCTTAACTACACTTGATGGATATCAAACGGGATATACCATGTATAAAGCTTTAAAGATAATTTGTGAAGGTGGTAAGGAGATTCAAGATCTCAATAAGCAGAAACGGAAGAGGCAGTTAGAGCTGTTTGAGCATTTATCTGGTGAAACTATAAACCAAATGATGAATAGATTTGTGCAACTCCCAACTGAGATGTCAACTGCTGGCATCAAAAATGATCTCGAAGATCTAAATTTTAGACTTCTTAATGCTCTTCCATCTTCATGGAAACAAAGAGTAACACTGTTGAAGCATACTGAGAAATTTCCTATGGATCTTGATGTATTGATTGCCAAGATTGAGTCAGTTGAGATTGATGAAAGCTCAAGAAATAATGATAGAGCATCCTTAATGTCTCAGTACAAATATGTTGCATCTCCTTCTAGTACAGTGGAGAATGAATTTATGGCAAAGAATGAGAATTTACCAGAAGAAGAGGGTGATCTGTTTGTTGGAGCAGGATTCTTTACAGATTCTTCATATACAAGTGCTTCTGTTTATGCATCTCAACCTCAACCTCAGTCTCCTCCAAAACCTCAAACTGAGACTCCATCTGTTAACTCTGCTAGAACTAGCAAAGTTAAAGATGTTATTAACATCCTATTATTGGATGAAGAGTCTAAAACTGCTTTTACTGCTTTTATGGCTAGTTTTCAAGCTTATCAAGGTAGTCATTTACCTCAATAAGATCTTGTTTTGCAGGACTTATTTGAGATGGATCCAGATGATGTGGAAGAAATGGATCTAAACTGGCATATGGTGATGATTGCATACAGGACTCAAAACAACAGGAACTACAAGCCAAGTGCTAACAAGATTGTTGGATTTGACAAGTCTAAGTCAAGGTGTTTCAACTGCAATAGCTATGGTCACTTTTCAAGGGAATGCAAAGTTCCCAGAAACAAAGGAGGAAATAGTCAATCGAGTTCAAGCAATCAGAGGTTTCAACATTCATCTCAGAAGACATTCCAAAAGCCATACCAAAGCTTACCAATACCTGAACTTAAAGATGAATCTAAGTCATCTGAAGAGCCAAAGAAAGCTCTAGTTGTTAGCATTAAGGACAGATATGATAAGAGTGCTTATGCAGAACAATTTACTGCAGATCTAACTTCCAGTTTATCTCTTATTGCTGAAGTTCAAGGAGAAGATTGGTCAGATGATAGTGATCCTAAAGCTGAAGGTAATTCTAAGAATGAGGAAGAAGAATATGACTGGAGTGATAAATCTAATCCTAAAGAGGATTCAAAAGAAGTTGCTTTAATGGCACAGTCAAATCAACCAAAGGTTGAAAATTCTAACTCTGAGACTTCTTCACCTAAATATCCTGAAATACCAGCTGAAGTAAGAGAAAAATTATGCACCAAATCTTGCTTTGACAATGTAGAATATTACTGAACTTACTCTTATAAAATCTATGAAAAGCTTAAGCAAGAGGATTTAATGCATAATAAACTTAAATATGATCACAAAATATCAGATGAAAAGATCATTTCTCTACAAACTTCATGGAACAAAACTTTGAAAGAATTAGAAATTGTTTCCAAACAACTTGAAGAAATGACTAAGAACTTGGAACAGGAGAAAATAACACATGATGCTACACAAGTTGATCTAGTAAAAGTAAAAAGCTCCAAAACGATTGTGGAACAACTGGTAAGTGTCAGGATCAGCGATCTAAGTTTGATCAATTAGAGTTGAATCGCAGCGGAATTAGAACAAGAATTAGACAAATATAGCAAGAACACAATAGATATTCAATGGAACAGTACACGGTTATAGAGAAAGAGGGTTTTCTGCAAAATGGATAATATCATTCATGCACAAATGCTTCGGTATGGCGGCCGCTAAGCTTTACTAAGCTGCGCTGAGTTTCGCTATAGCTGCACACCTTACAATTAGGTCAACATTCCTTATATAGAGGAATGTGACATCTGCTGATGTCACTTGATAGTGACATCTAACAGAATTATTACAAACAACTGAAAGTAAGCAAACTACTGAGAATGTTCACAACAACTGAGAACATCTCAGAGTATGCTAAGTACAAGATGAAACTAAAACTACTGAAACTACAAGTACTGATTACAAGAAACATAAAACTACTGAAAGGAAACCATCACAACTACTGAAGAGGTCTTCTTCAGCTGTTGTGACAACATCTGAAACTTGGTCTTCAGTCTTTGTCTTCAGCTTTTGTCTTCAGACTTTGTCTTCAGCTTTTGTCTTCAGACTTTGTCTTCAGCTATTTCACTTCAGACTTTGTCTTCAGCTCTTTCACTTCAGACTTTGTCTTCAGACCTTGTTATCAGTTGATGTCTTCAGCTGTTGCAGACTACTTCAGTTGTTGTAATATCCGTGGGACTTAAAGGTTTTTCTGATCAGGCTCATTGGTTCTTTTGGTCCAACAAACTCCCCCTGAACCAATGCAGCCAAAACCTTTAAGCTTATTGAGGTCCCACTTATTCTTGGCAGAAATACTCTCTTGATCAGCTTCAGAGATATCGGATAAGCACAGGCCAGGGAACAGGTTTCAGTAGATGTGAATGTCAAAGGATGGAAGGGAACTCTGTCTTGGGGAACTGGACACAAGCTGTTATCCCAACCATGAAACCTACTTCCCATTGATGAGTCTATAAGACTCTCTGACGTAGGCCTCAAGGAGAACAACTTGTTCCTCCTTAGTGAGTTCTTCTGCTTCTCCTTCGAAGAAGAACTCTGGGCCATAGTACTCTGATAGGTACTTTACCGTCTTTCCATTTTTCAACTCAACAGTTGTTATCTCTCTGTAAGCAAATTCATCTGGGTGAGTCCCTTCTAATAACAACTGGAGTTCATTTTTCTTGATCTCTTCAAGCCTCTTGTATAACAACCCCTTCTTGACCATTTTGTTCTCCATTAGAGTTTGAGGGGTCATCTTTGACTTGTAGGCTCTCTTGAAGTCTTCAAGTATCTCCCAGGGTGAGACTACAATGGCCAACATAATAACAGCATCTATGGTCTTTCTCACTTGGCCATTGTATCTACTTGGTATGGATTTCTTATGAATTCTAGAACTAACCCTGGGGTCTGGCCAAATCCTTACTCTCTCCTTTTGATATTGAAAGGTATACCTGAGAGCATACAGCCTTTGAGCGTGTTTCTTCATGGCTTGTATAGATGATGACTGAGGAAACTCTTTGTCAACCATCTTCAAAAGTTGCTCATCGTGCTGTTTCTGCTGTTCTTCTTCTTCAATCTTAACTTTCACCATTTGCCTCTGAAAGTCTGGTGTGATCATTTGTTGACTTCTGGGCTCAGGTATTTTTAGAACAGCAGAGATTGGCAGACTGTCTTCTTCATCATCTTCTTCTTCTTCTTCTTCCATCCTCAACACCCTTCTCCTCCTTCTGGGTGCATCATTGGATGTGGTTTGAGGTGGTTTTTGGGGTAAGGGAGTTGGTTTTGAGGGTTGAGTTGGTTTAAGTTTAGGTTTAGGGATTGGTTTGGAGAGTTGTGGGGTTGGTTGTTTTTGAGTGGGAGTTTGGGAAGGCTGATCTAGCATTTTTGTGGTAAGTTTGGCTTTGGAAAGCTTGGCCATATCAGTTCTCTTCCCAGCACCTGCTTCATCTAAGGCTTCGATAATCAACCCTTATTGAATGCTTCAGAAGCACAGATTCTGGTGGTTATTGCCAGAATACTGTCTCTGGTCCATGATTTAATCTCAATTAATGATCTTCCCAAGTATTTTGCAATAAACCTGATCATTATCTCCAACCTCTCCCTTTCCATCACACTGTAACTGGCCCATCTCTCTTGTATCTCTTTAATCTCCAGCCTTCTGATCTCAGTGTCTAATGTAGCTGTATCAAAGCCTTGTCTGAAGAGTTGGTCTATTATTCTGTCCATTGATCTGCTGTGAGCTTCATCAGCTTCTTTAATCAGATCTTCCAATGATTTCTCTTCATCAGGCTTTTGAGTTTCAGCACTTTTCTTTCTCTTGTATGTGATCAGCTGTTTTTCCTTTTCTAACTCTTTTCTTTCTCTTGTTGTTTCTCATCTTCCACTCTCTTTCTCTTTCTTTCTTTCACTGCCTTAGACTCCCCCTTTTTGGGTGCATTGGGTTCAGGGGTTTGAATGGCAGAAAGCTTCTTTTGCACACATCATCAACAAGTGTGTAGATTTGAGGAGATCCTCTCATCAATGGCTTTATGCACAATCTCATTGATGATGGGAGTGATGAGAGGTAAGGAATGTTGAAAGGTAGAAACCATCTGCTCAGAGGGGTTCTGTCTCTGTGGGTTTATTGGGGCAGATGGACTTTGATCCTGAGACATTTTGGCAAGCAGTTCTTTGAGTCTGCTCACCTCAGCCTCAAGGATTGTGTTATGGGCTAAGACATCGAAGAAAAAGCCCAGGTCATCATCAGTCTTTGCTGAATCACCTGACCTCCTGATTGAATCAGGATGTACATGCCCTGAGTGTAGATCAGTTGTAGCATGTACCCCTTGTTCTTGGTTCTGGGGACTTCCTGCCTCAGGACTAAGTCCTTCATTGGCAGTTGCCTCTGGTGAGGTCTTAGAGATGTTACCAACTACATCCTGTTCATTTGCTGAATCAGTAGAAGTGGCAGCCTCACCAGATGTTCTAACCTCCTCCTCTACAAGGGAGATTGAACATTATAACCCCTGTGCTGTGGGTTATCAGCAGCATTTTGGTCCTCTTCCTCAGCTGTTGAGGTTCTCCCCATTGTAATTGGTTTCAGGGGAGGAGGAGAGGAATGCAGCTGACTCAGCACTTGTGCAACTATAATGGTTGGGCTTTGAGGGGCGGTTGCATTTGGAGATAGGTTTGAAGCAGATTGCACCCGGGGTGACTGGTGCTCTTCAATGGTAACCTTCTCAATTGAGATAGGTTCCAGCATTGTGGTATCCCCAATTATGGTTGCATCAGGATCCTGTTGAGAGGATGCCTGAGCGGCTAGGGCTGGTGGAGTCTTTGACACTACTGGGGGGTTAGAACCAGTAAGTGTTTCCTGTATTGGTGGTACAGGGGCATCCTCAGGGGACTCATCTCCCTGAGTAGCCTTTTTGGGCTTTTTGGTGTTGGGTTTGGTGGGGACTTTGGATCTGGAAGTGGAGGCTCCAAGGCCAACAAGGCCGTCTGATTTTAGCTGATTTAAAATTATGGCCATGAGAAACCTGGGATATAATATCCATCTGTTTGCCACAGGTTTCAAAGCCAGATCCTTTAGTTCCATGAAAACTATCTCAGAAAAATTTAGATTTTGTCGTTCAAAGATAGAGTATAATACCTGTTGCCATCGGGAGGACATCTGATCCCATGAGGAGGTTTTTGATGCAAGGCAGACATTCACCATGTGGAATATAAGACGTTCAGCATCATGGAAGTGCTTCTTCAGAATGGTGGTAGCACTTAAGTCTCCTTCATACCCGTTATTGATGAAAGACATATCAGTTGTGCCTTTCGGGTATTCTGTGACACAGGTGGCATCATGTAGATTTAGGGTTTGTCGAATGATGTCTGGAGTGATGACCACCTGTTTCTGGTTAACCAACGACTGGAGAGTGATTTGGCGATCATTCTCACCAGTTTGCACAGAGACGTTGGTCCAGAATTGGCTTAGGGAATCGGGGTATATGGTAGGATTCAGAAGAAAAGCGGTTCGGTACTGGGAATCTACCATAAGATCGATGGCATTATCAAATTTGTTCCAAAAGGCCGATTTCGAGAGGTAGGCAACACAGTTGTGTCTGGGTTTGAGTTTCATGGTCGCCATTGTTGAGAGAGTGAAGGACATAAAACGGCTAATGAAACGTTTGAAATTAGGTTTAGGTATTTATAGGGTAAGAAAAGGCTGATATAAACGACTGAAAGTGTTGGTGCTGTCATCAGTTGTTTGAAAACAACTGAAGACCTGGTTTTAACTTTCAGAAGTTGTAACAACTGAAGACTTGGTATTAGTCATCAGTAGTTGTGAAACTACTGAAGACATGGTTTTGGCTTCAGGTGTTGTAAACAACTGAAGATTTGGTGTTAGTCATCAGTAGTTGTAAAACTACTGAAGACATGGTTTTGGCTTCAGTTGTATGAAGTGAAACAGCAGTTGTAGAAACAACTGAAGAGAAAAGTTTCTCATCAGCTGTTGTCGTCAATTCTTAGCTCATCAGCTGTTTCATTCTGACCTCAACACTTATCAGACTTTTTGTCTGATTTTCAGACGTTTCATTGGTCATCAGTACTTATCTGTTATACTGACATCAGTAGTTGTAACTACATCAGTAGTTGTAACCACATCAGTTCTTTTCAACAGATAGAGTACTTCAGTACTTTTAAGTAATTTAGTCTTCAGTAGTTATGAAAACTACTGAGGATAAAAGAACTTATCAGTACTTATTTGTGACAATAGTATACGAATGCTCATCAGTACTTGTTGACTGAGATCATCAGTAGTTGTCACTTATTCTAGCTGCAGCATACCAAGCCTTAACACTAGGTTTTGGAAAGTTGAACTGTCCAAAGGCTTAGTAAATATGTCTGCAAGCTCATCAGCACTAGGAACAAACTTTGGATCAATCAGACCTTTTTCAAAACAATCCCTAATAAAATGGTGTCTGATCTCAATATGTTTGGTCCTAGAGTGCTGGACTGGATTCTTGACAATACAAAGAGCTGAAGCACTATCCATTAGTAATGGAGTCTTAGTCTCTGTAATGCCATAATCCAATAATTGATTCTGAAGCCAGAGTACCTGAGATGTACAACTTGCAGCAGCAATGTACTCGGCTTCAGCAGTGGATGTAGCAACAGATGTTTGTTTCTTACTCTGCCAAGAAACCAAACAGTTGCCTAGGAATTGACATCCACCAGAAGTTGATTTTCTAGTTAATTTACACCCTGCATAGTCACTATCAGAAAAAGCAACTAATTTGCAAGAGTGCCCAGTGGAATACCAAAGACCTAGAGATTGAGTACCTTGCAGATATCTAAAGATCCTCTTGACTGCAATCAAATGAGACTCTTTAGGAGCAGCCTGAAATCTAGCACAAACACAAGTTGCAAACATAATATCTGGTCTAGAAGCTGTTAAGTACATCAAGGACCCAATCATACATCTGTAAAGTGTTTCATCAACAGCTTTACCTTTCTGATCTGCATCCAGTTGTGTGGTGCTGCACATGGGAGTAGAACAGGGCTTACAGTTTTGTAAATCAAACTTTTCCAAAAGACTCTTTGTGTATTTTGACTGATGAATGAAAGTTCCATCAGCCTTTTGTTTGATTTGCAAACCTAGAAAGAACTGTAATTCTCCCATGGCACTCATTTCGAATTTTTGTTGCATCAACTTTGTAAATGCATCACACAACTGTGGATCAGAGGATGCAAAAATAATATCATCAACATAAATTTGAACAAGGAGCTTATGCTGACCCACTTTCTTAATGAACAAAGTTTTATCTATGGAGCCTCTAGTGAAATTATTCTGAAGAAGAAAATTTGACAGTGTTTCATACCAGGCTCTAGGAGCTTGTTTCAACCCATAAAGAGCCTTATCAAGTTTATACACCCAATCAGGATGTTTATTATCCTCAAAACCTGGTGGTTGACACACATAAACCTCTTCTTTTATTTTACCATATAAAAATGCACTTTTGACATCCATTTGAAAAACTTTAAGATTGTGGAATGCAGCATAGGCTAAGAACAATCTAATTGCCTCCAGTCTGGCTACAGGGGCAAAGGTTTCATCATAATCAATACCTTCTTCTTGTGAAAACCCCTGGACAACCAGTCTGGCCTTGTTCTTGACAATTTGCCCATTTTCATCTGTTTTATTCCTAAACACCCATTTAGTGCCTATTGCACACTTACCTGGGGGTAGAGGAACCAGTTCCCACACTTGCTGCTTTTTGAACTGAAGAAGCTCAAGCTGCATGGCATCAACCCATCCATTGTCTCTTAATGCAATATGATAGTTCTTTGGCTCTTGCTGACTGATGAAGAGAGCATAGAAGCAGAAGTTGGACAATTGACTTCTAGTTGAGACACCAGCATTGATATCACCAATGATTTGAGACATTGGGTGATTCTTCAGCTCTTGGTACACTATGAGATCTGTGCAAGTGTTTGTAGCACGCTCAGCAGCAACAGATGTTGATCCAGATTCTTGAAACCAAGTATTAGATGGCAAGTCAAATGAAGTAGAGGATTCAAAAATCTCATCAGCATTTGTTGTGGATGGTGCTACTGAAGCTACAGGAACATCAAGTTTAGTAGACTCAGGCAGTTGATCACTAAACTTGAATAGGTGAGTACTGGGATCATCATCAACATCAGTACCACCAGATGGATGACTAGCTGCAGAAGGTGATGAATTCACATGATCTGCAACAGCTGGAGGCTGATAAGGAACATATTGCAGTATGTCCAGATCAAACAACTCCACAGGGTTTTGTGGAATTTTGTCCTTAGGGGATTCATTGAACTTCACATGCAAGGTTTCTTCAACCATCTTTGTTCTGCAGTTGAACACTCTGTAAGCCTTGCAAGTGGATGAATACCCAACAAAATACCCTGCATCCACCTTAGAATCAAACTTTTGGAGTTGATCCTTTGTGTTGAGAATGTAACAAGGACACCCAAATGCTCTGAAGAATGAAATTAGAGGAGCCAAATGATGTAGAACTTCATAAGGAGTCTTCATCAACCTCTGATTCACTAAAGCTCTATTTTGCACATAGCATGCTGTGTTGACAGCTTCAGCCCAAAAGGTCAGTGGCAAACCAGAGTCAGCCAACATGGACCTTGCAGCTTCAATTAGGGTCCTGTTCTTTCTCTCCACTACTCCATTTTGTTCTGGAGTCCTTGGGATGCTATACTGCCTCTTGATTCCTTTTGAAAGGTAGAAATCATCAAGTGTATGGTTTCTAAATTCAGTTCCATTATCACTTCTTATACACTTGACTGATAGGGAATACTGCTTCTCAACATACAACACAAAGTTAATAATTGTCTGAGCAGCCTCATCCTTTGAATGCAAGAAGAAGGTCCATACAAATCTGGAGTAATCATCCACAATTACCAGACAGTATTTCTTCTTTGCCATGCTCATTACTCTCACAGGACCAAAGAGATCCATGTGCAGTAATTGCAAGCAGGCAGTGGACTTTGGTTCTTCTATAGGAGGGAATGAAACTTTGTGTTGTTTTCCTTTTAAACAAGCAGTGCAGGTTTCATCACAGTGGAACTCCTTTATTGGTAGACCTCTCACTAAACTATTGTGGATCAGCTGATTCATGTTTTTGAGATTAACATGACCCAGCCTTCTATGCCACAGTTTAGATTCCTGAGGAGAGGCCTTGGAGAACAGGCAAGGATGACCTTTTAAATCAATCTTCTTTGACAAATCCAAGGCATATACTCTTCCTATCCTGTTGGCCTTCAGGAGAGTATGTTCATCCAATACCTTGTCAATCAGCCTCAGAACTTTGGAAGACAGAATCCGGCAGTTCTGGCTTGTGAAAAGTGCAACATGCCCTTTATCACACATCTGACTGACACTCAGTAGATTATACTTGAGATTCTCCACATGGTTAACATCATCAAATCTGATTTCTCCATTTGACACAAATCCTTTCCCGATGATGTAACCCTTAGCATCATTTCCAAATGAGACAAATCCCTTCTTTCCTTGAGAGTAGTCATTAAGAAGAGAACTGCTCCCAGTCATATGCATAGATCCTCCACTGTCTACATACCAGATGCTTCTTTGGCATGCTGAAGAACCCTGCATTTATCATAAGAAACTAGTTAGCTTTAGAGACCCAAACCTTTTGGTTTTGGGTCTGTTTTCATCAACAGATTTAACCATAACTTGTTTCTCATGATTAACAGCTGATGAAGGTGGAGATGGTGCTGAAATGGATTTCTTAGATTTGGGCTTGGATTTCCTTTTCAGTGGTTTGATCACAGGTGCATCTAGTTGGTTAACTCTCCCCAACAAATGCTGAACCATCATAACAAGTTGTGTCTGATTTGTTGCTAAAGCCTTCAGCTCATTTGACACATCAGTACTTGTTTTTGATGAGTTCCTGTGACCCACCATTTCCTCCTTCTTGAAATTCACAGACTTAGTCTGATGTTTATCATGAGGAACACTATCAGCTGTTTTCTGATAAACCCCATCCTTCTTTTTGGATTTTGGCGAGGCCTTGGGTTTATCAGTTTGAGATGACTGTGGTACAAACTTGGTCTCAAACTCATTTTTCATTTTATTAATCTCTTCTTTAATGAGCTTATCTCTGTTGAGTTTGGAACCCTTTTTGTACCAGCATTCATCAGATAGATGATTGAATTTACCACATATTTCACATGGCTTATTCTTCATCTTGGATTGATCAACTGCTGAAGTGGAAACTACTGAAGGTGTGATCTTCAGTACTTTCCTCCTTTCAGTACTTGTGTTAAGTACTGAAGGATCGGTAACAACTGAAGACTTGTTCTTCAGCTGTTCTCTATCCGTCCTGAAAGACCGTATGATAGATTCCTCAGCAGTTGTTAATCCTTTTATTTCAGCAGATTTGAAATGCTTTTCAGATGTTGTGACTTGCCCTTCAGTACTTGGAGTACTTTGAGGGACAACATCTGAATTGCTCAGCTTCATGTGTTTATCAGCATTTAAACCATCAGGCAATTGATTTGCTGAGATCTTAACACTGACTTCATCCTCTGATTTTGTATTATCATTTGAGGATGAATCACATGATGATGTGGTTTGGAAATTACTTTCACCTTCAGATTTTACTATTGATTTTGAAGTAAAATCAGTAGGTGGTGCAGTATGATTGTAACCTATTCCAAACTTCACATTTGAAGCTGTTTGCTTGCTGAGAAGCATTTCAAATCCCTTGCAGGATGTTACCCAGCGGTCACACTCAACTTGGGTAGCTGCAAGTGTCTCTTTGAGACTTCTGTGGTTCTCAAGTATGACCTCTACCTTAGCCTTTTCATCATTAAGTTGGCATTTAAGCTTGTAAATCTCATCATCTTTGTCATTAAGAGCAGACTCATACTCAGCTTTTCTTTTGGAAATAGTTTTCTCAAGCTCAAGATTTTGATTGATTAAAGCTACATTTGCCTCTCTAATAGAGACAAAGGCAGCTATGCATGATTCAGAACATAACTTGGCTTTAGCCTCAGAAGATACCTGGGTTACCTGTGAAGATGATGCATTGGAGCAGGAACCCTCAGTAGACTCCAGGGCCATGAGAGCAAGATTCCCAAAAGGATGTTCACCACCATGTTGACCAGCACCAGCAAATAATTGCTCATTGAAACCAGAAAGATCATCTGGTGAGCTGCTCCAGTCAACAACTCCTGGTGTGAAGAAGCTGTGATGAGGTTGAGATTGTGATGGAGATGGTTGAGGCTCAGGTAGGGCTTGAGGTTGTTGTGCTATAGGAACTTGAACTGGATTTGGCTGTGGCATGTAATAGCAGGGATATGGATATGGCATTGGACCCTGAGGGACAAAATATGCAGAGATTGAGGTTGTGAGTGATGACCAGAACTAGCAGGATGTTGCCCTTTGTTTTGTGAACTATTGCTTGGAAAGGTCACAAAGGGTGCAGAGGAGTTAGATCCAGTTGATCTACACTCTCTTGCAAAGTGCCCAAGCCTGTGGCATTTGTGACACCTCAACTTACTCTTGTCAAAACCAACTTTGGTTTTGCCAGAGAGTCCTGGAAATTTCCTACCAGTTCTCTTGTAGAACTTTTGAGATCTGATATTGATCAAGGCCATTTGGCTCAAAATATCCATCTCTTCTAAATCATCATCAGCAATACCCATCAAATCATCCATGATAAAGCATAAATTATCACTATTACACCCAGAATGACTGTCAACACCAACAAATGCATGATCAGAACTGTTTGAAGAGAAATCTATATGCTCATCATAATGGCTTTCTGATCCAGCATATTCTGACTCATGACCGACCAAGGCAGTGTTCCCTGGTACAAAGTCATCAGTGAGCTTTCCTGATGATGCCAGTTTCCTTTTCTGCTCTATCTCTCTTTCAAATGTAAGCAGTTTCCCATGGAGTTGGGTGAGAGATAGGCTATCCAGATTTGCACTGGAGCGTAGGACAATGGTGTATGTGTCCCATCTCTCAGGCAGTGATCTGAGGAATCTGTTGTTCATCTGGCTGTTAGTATACTCATGCTTGACCATTTTCAGCTCAGAGATCAAGCAGGAGAAAGCTCAAACTGTTGAGTCAGTGTCTCACCCTTCCTATGAGAGAATGTCTCATATTGTTGGGCGAGGATTTCTCTGTTGTTTGCTAAGACCTCATCAGTTCCTCCGAATTGTTCCTTCAAAGCATTCCAGAGGTCATGAGCAGTTTCATGATGCATAAGCCCAGAATAGATTTCATTAGGCAGTGCCATGGCCAGAATTCCATGGGCTTTAGCATCAATCTCAAACAGTTTACGATCTTCATCTGAGTATTGCTCCTTCTTCTTCGGAACCATTTGGTTGGTCTCCGGATTGTTCACCATAGGCTTGTGTGGACCGTGAACCACAGATGTCCAACAACCTGAACTGTTAACAGACAGGTGATGGAGCATTCTTCGTTGCCATATGTTATACTCACTCCTAACCAGCATCGGAGGCTTGGTTGAGGAGCCAGTATTGTGAGGGTCATTAGAAGGAGTAGTCATTCTCAGATTCAAACCAATTCAATCAAGTTTCAACAGATTTAGCACAAAAACACAACAAACTCAATATGAACCAAGAAGAAACTCAAATTGACTAACCAGAAGCAGCAGAAGACCAATCTCTATAACCAATTCTTGCAAATATGCAAATTCGATCAAACTTTAGATATCGAAATAGCAGTTTCAATGATCAATTGTTAAACCGATCAATGATTAACCCGCTCTGATACCATTTGTCAGGATCAGCGATCTAAGTTTGATCAATTAGAGTTGAATCGCAGCGGAATTAGAACAAGAAATAGACAAATATAGCAAGAACACAATAGATATTCAATGGAACAGTACACGGTTATAGAGAAAGAGGGTTTTCTGCAAAATGGATAATATCATTCATGCACAAATGCTTCGGTATGGCGGCCGCTAAGCTTTACTAAGCTGCGCTGAGTTTCGCTATAGCTGCACACCTTACAATTAGGTCAACATTCCTTATATAGAGGAATGTGACGTCTGCTGATGTCACTTGATAGTGACATCTAACAGAATTATTACAAACAACTGAAAGTAAGCAAACTACTGAGAATGTTCACAACAACTGAGAACATCTCAGAGTATGCTAAGTACAAGATGAAACTAAAACTACTGAAACTACAAGTACTGATTACAAGAAACATAAAACTACTGAAAGGAAACCATCACAACTACTGAAGAGGTCTTCTTCAGCTGTTGTGACAACATCTGAAACTTGGTCTTCAGTCTTTGTCTTCAGCTTTTGTCTTCAGACTTTGTCTTCAGCTTTTGTCTTCAGACTTTGTCTTCAGCTATTTCACTTCAGACTTTGTCTTCAGCTCTTTCACTTTAGACTTTGTCTTCAGACCTTGTTATCAGTTGTTGTCTTCAGCTGTTGCAGACTACTTCAGTTGTTGTAATGTCCGTGGGACTTAAAGGTTTTTCTGATCAGGCTCATTGGTTCTTTTGGTCCAACATTAAGTGAACCAAACGACAACCAAAAAGCAGGCTTAGGTTTCACACACGAACCAATGCCTGAATCTATAACTAACACTTTACCAAAGAACTTCAATACGCATGATCATTCTCCTAAAAATAAGGCTAAAGTTAAAGCTTTCCAAAACAAAAACAAGATTTCTGATAGTGAAGAAGAGAAAACTAATGTAGAAATCTTTGAAGAAAAAGATACTGAAAAGTTCAAAAACGGTCATCCAGTAAAAGTAAAATCATATGAACGACGACCGAAAAGTAAGAAAATATTTGTTCCAAAAGAATCTGTGTTGGAAGAAGTGATCATTAAAAACAACAAACAAAACTCCAAAAACAAAGATAAAGCAAAACAAGAAGAAGGAACATCAGAAGATTCAAACTCTTATGGTCTAAATAATCCAGAGTTTATTAAATGGCAAAAAGATCAGAAAGAGAAAGAAACTTAAAAAGAATCTTCACCTAAAGATGTTCAATCTCAGATAAAATCAAGTTCTACAAAATCAAGGAACCAAAGAGGAAGAAGAAAATTGACTAATGCTAAAACTGATCAAAATAAGAGTCAAGAAAATCAGACAAAAACAACAAATCAAGCAAGTCAATTTAAACCAATAAAATTTATGTCTACTGGTAATTTGAACATGAACTTAATTCAAGAAGTTAAACAAACTCCTAAGAACCAATCAAACTCTGATCTGAAAACAGGTTCAGATTCGAAGACTTACGCTGTCGTTAAATGATTTTTTTCTAAGGATTCTAAGAATGCAGTTCATGTACAAAAGTCAAAACCAAATATACAAAAGAACAGATTGCCAAATTTGTTAAACCAAAAACAAAAGATTAACTTTTTGACTTCAAAATCTAAACAAGGATCAAACGTTGCGTCAACATCAAAAGTTAATAAACATTTGTTTAACACACCACAAAGGTATTGTGAAATCTGTGACATGTACAATCATAAGACTGCTGAATGCTTTTTCAACAAGTATTGTCATATATGTGATATGAGAAATCACTCAACAGCAGATTGTTACTTTAATAAGTACTGTACCTTCTATGATGAAAGGACTCACAATAAAAAAAACTGTTACTTTAGAAAGAGTTCGCCAAGGAAAGGATTTGCTAATACATAATTGAGTAAAGGTTATGTTAATCCTCAGTTTAAAAGAAATCAAACTGTCAGTTTTCAAAGATCAACTAATCAACCTTCCTTAGGCTTGAGATTTTTCAAAAGAAATGACTCTGTAAAACCAAAACAATACATTCAAGATCAATTCATTCCAATGTCTGTGAGAATGAATGATAAAAATTTTAGAAATAAAAATTTTTCAAAAATTGGTCATTCAAATGGTATGAATTTTCTTAATAATGATCTAAAATTTGTGAATAATAGAATTGGTAAATTCATCAAAAACAAGCCTGATGTGAATAAACTCCATTTTAAACAATTTACCATCGTTGATAAGTTTGGCAAGCCCAAGACCATTTCGGCTTGGGTAGATAACTCAACTTAATTTCTTTGTCTTGCAGGTACGCCCGAAAAGACCAATCAACACATGGTATGTGGATAGCGGGTGTTGCTGGCACATGACTGGTAATCATGCCTTACTTCAAGATTTTAAGTTAAATGATGGTACACATGTCGCCTTCGGTGGTGATGCAGGAGGAAAAATCACAGGCGGGGGAACAATATCTAACGGGATAATAAGCTTTGATAAAGTCAACTCCTGCTCATAGTTGAACTTTAATTTGTTAAGCGTTTCCCAAATTTGTCATAAATCGTATTCTGTTCTTTTTGATGATTCTTTTTGCTACATTTTGAAGCCAGGTTTTTAGATTAGCAAAGACTGGGTGGTTGTTAAAGCTGTTAGGGATGGAGATGTATACAAGCTAGATATGTCTCAAGTTGATCCATCTACAGAAACTACTTGCCAAATTGCTCAAGCATCAAATGATGAAAGTCAGCTTTGGCATAGACGTCTCGAGCATTCCAACTTCAAGAATATGAACAAGCTTGTAGTAGGAAATCATGTCATTGGCCTTCCATCAAAGAAGTTTGCCACTACTGATCTCTGCTCAGCATGTTTAAAAGGGAAGCAACATAGAGCGTCTTATAAGCCCAAGCAAATAAACTCAAATTCCAAACCCGTTCAGATATTGCATATGGACCTTTTTGGACCAACAAATGTGAAGAGTATTGGAAGAAAATCTTATTGTTCAGTTATCATTGATGACTTCACAAGATTTTCATGGGTTTTCTTTCTGAATGCTAAAGCTGAAACGACTGAATTATTAAAGAATTCATCAAAAAAGTTGAAAACCAATTAGAACAAAAAGTAAAAATAATAAGAAGTGATAATGGAACAGAATTTAAAAATGCTAATATTGACATGTTCTGTGCAGAAAAAGGAATTGCTCATCAGTTCAGTGCTCCCAGAACTCCATAACAAAATGGAGTTGCTGAAAGAAAGAACAGAACTTTGATTGAGGCTGCACGATCCATGTTAGCAGATGCGAAAATTCCTATCACTTTCTAGGATGAAGCCATATCTACAGCGTGTTTTGTACAGAATTGTACTTTAATTATGAAAGACAAATTGAAAACTCCTTATGAGTTGATGTTTGGCAGGAAACCAAACATAGATTTTCTTAAATCTTTTAGTTGTCCAGTTCTGATTTTAAATTCAAGTGATCATCTAGGAAAATTTGATTCAAAATTTGATGAAGGATTTTTCGTTGGATATTCATCTGTTTCAAAAGCGTATCGAGTTCATAACTCTAGGATAAATGTTATACTTGAAATATTCAACGTTAAATTCCTTGAAAATTCTTTTCCATCAGTTTCAAATGGTCCAGCCTGGTTATTTGATTTAGATTCATTGTCAAACTCTTTTCAATCTAACTTGTTTAATCAATCTAACTTGCTTGATTCTACAGGTGAGAAGAAACTTCAAGGAGATCTCAGCTCTTTCAATGATGATACAGATTCTAATGATATGGATGACTCAAGCCCAGATTATCCATTTTTATCTTTTGTCAAAGATTCAATAATTCGGTTTAATAATAATGATCAATCTCATCAAGAGGAAGATCATTCAGTTTTAGAAGATCAAGATGTTTCACAACCTATTCCTAATGATGGTATAGAAATTATACAACCTGAGTCTGGAACGTCATCTATTTCTGGTGATGCAGTTGATATCGGTAATCTTGATTACTTCATCAACTCACCGACTCAAGTTCCCAATTTCAATCCACATTCTTCGAACCTATTGCATCAGCTTTCTAACTTGAACCAAACCAATCTGGATGTTCATATTCAAGGGAATAAGATTCCAATATCTCGTATTCATAAGAACCATCCAACATCTCAGATTATTGGTCCATTGAATAAGAGAACAACGAGAAGTAAATCAGAACAAGCGAATCTTTGCTTATACTCGTGTTTTCTTTCTCAAATTGTTCCTAAAAATGTTACCGAAGCGTTAAAGGACAATAGTTGGATCGAGGCTATGCAAGAATAATTACTTCAATTCCGCAAACAAGAAGTGTGGAATCTTGTGGATTTACTTGAAGGAGAAAATGCCATAGCACAAGATGGTTGTTCAGAAACAAAATAGATGATCGAGGAGTTGTTATTCGAAATAAAACGAGACTTCTCGCATAAGGATACACTCAAGAAGAAGGTATAGATTATGATGAAGTATTTGCTCCAGTTGCAAGACTTGAATCAATTCGTGTCTTTCTGGCTTATGCGTCATTCATGAGATTCAAAGTGTATCAAATGGACGTTAAAGGTGCATTTTTGTATGGTCCAATCACCGATGATGTGTTCGTAAAGCAACCTCCGGGTTTTGAAGATTCGGAATTTCCTCATCGTGTGTACAAGCTTAGCAAAGCTTTGTATGGACTCCATCAAGCTCCTAGAATATGGTATGAAACATTATCACAACACTTAATCCAACATGGATACACGCGAGGGAAAATCGATCCAACTCTGTTTATCAAGAAGGATGCTGATGATCTTTTATGTATACAAATGTATGTTGATGATGTCATATTTGGTTCTACTAGTCCAAAATTGTGCAATGAATTCGAAGAAATAATGAAATCTCAATTTTAAATGAGTTCTATGGGAGAAATAAATTTCTTTCTTGGACTTCAAGTCAAGCAATCTGCAGATGGAATATTCATAAATCAAGAGAAGTTCGTTGACAAACTCTTGAAGAAATTTAAAATGCAAGATTGCCAGTCCATAAGAACTCCAGCTGACGTAAATTCCAAGATTGAGCCTGATCCAAAAAGAAAATCTATAGACTAAACTTTATACAGATCTATGATTGGTTCATTGATGTATCTTACTGCATCTATACCTGACATAATGTATGTTGTTTGTGTCTATGCCAGGTATCAATCAGACCCGAAGGAATCTCACTTAATTGCTGTAAAATGAATATTCAGGTGTCTCAAAGGTAAACCGGCCTTAGGGCTATGGTATCCTTATAAAGGTAACTTCGAGTTACATGGATACACGGATAGTGATTATGGAGGATGTTGTCAAGATAGAAAATCAACTATGAGTGGTTGTCAGTTTTGAGGACCCAGATTAGTCTCATGGCAATGTAAGAAACAAACAAATGTCTTCATTTCAACCATAGAAGCTGAGTACATAGCTACTTCAGCAGGATGTTCTCAAATCCTTTGGTTACAAAACCAACTACTGGATTACGGGTTCAATTTTCTTAAAACTCTAATTTACATTGATAACACTGCTGCTATGTTCATTACAGCTAATCCTGTCCAACATTCAAAAACAAAACATATCAAGATTCAATATCATTTTCTCAGAGATAACTCTGAAAATGGTTTAATCATTCTGATTCAAATTGCAACTGAAAAACAGTTGGCTGATCTTTTTAGTAAAGCCTTCTTACCAGGACGGTTTGAGTATTTAGTAGAGTCAATTGGTCTTATTAACCACATTTAAAAACTAGTTTTTGAGTATTTTAGTTAATTGAGTCTAAATTTGATCAAAACCCTCCCTTACCTGAATAGGACACAACAAGAGAAACTGTCAAAGTTAATTGCCTGATTGTATATTGTGTGTGTATGTTTCATAGAAAAAGCAAAACCAAAATTCATCTTATAATCTGTTTTTGAGAAGAATTTACTGAATTGATGTGTTTTATATCATCTACTTACTAACTTGAATGTAGTTTGTTCTTGAACAGATCATTTAAACACTTAGAAAAATTTTTAAGTGCAAGTTAGATTAAAAATATTTAAAACATAATAATTCTTTAAATTTCAATAAATATTCATTGATTTTAAATGTTAAAATTCAAAGTGTCTAAATATCTTGTTTCATTTTTGCAAATGGCTGAGTTAAAGTTTGAGCCAAAGCATAATGTGGCAGCATTATTAAATGAAGAAGTACAAGATGTTGTTAGCTATGAAGAGATGATAAGGTTCTTGTTGAGAACTAAGTATGTATATGCTATGTGCTATCAACCGGTCATATATGCACGATTGATAAAGAAATCTCGGAACACAACCATAGTTGAAATCAATGATGATGGTAGAAAAGTTGTAAGGGGATTTATAACAAATGTTAGAATGATTGAAGTTTCTGAAGATTCAATTAGAGAAGCATTGAGATTGGGACATAATGACCCAGAAGACTTAGCTGAATTATCTTTTAATGAATGTAGAGAAACATTCATGGCTACGGGTCACCCAGACAATTTCCCAAAGAATCAATTTTTCAGAGCACGAATTTACAACCATCGGAAGCTATTATGTTATATATTTTAGCACTGCATGTCAAAAAGAAGTGCAGGATGGAATTCATTTCCAGTTGACATGGCATCTCCTATTGTAGCTCTTGTAACTAACAGAAGGTTTAACATGTCAAAATGGATTCTTAATGGTTTCATTTTTAATCTGGAAAAAGGAATCAGGAATAAGTACTTGATGTATCCTAGATTCTTACAAATGATAATCAATGGAGAGCATCCAGATATTCATGTTCATGGTGTTGGTGGAGAAACAATGATACTGGAACATATGTCAGAGATATCTTACAAAAGACTTAATATGATCACAGGTGCACAAAATGTACCTATTTTTGAATACATGAGAAATGTTGAAAATGATGAGGTGGATATCACTATAGATCACTTTCATTTGATTGAGGAAGAACCAATTGATCCAAATGATCTTATAGAAGAAATACCTCAAGAACAATTTGATGATGATGAAGATGAAGGTGATGATGATGAGAATGATGATGATGATGAAAGCTCAAGTTCTTCTTCTGATGATGATGATAACAATGAAGGTGGTAATGATGATAATGAGATGGAAGTAGTTCATGAAGAAGTACATGAAGCTAATCAAGAAACTGAAGATGTTAATGAAGTAGATCAAGCTGATGATGTTGTTGATGAAAGTCAAAATGTTAAGGAGATTGTGGAAATGATTGAAGAAATGGTTGAAACTGAAGAACATGTTGAACTCAATGAAAATGTTCAAGATTTTGAAGTATTTGAAGCTGAGATACACAATGATTTTCAACAAGATACTCATGTGGTTGAAGAAACAAATGTTCAGCAGATTATTGATGAAGTGAAAGAAGAAAACTCTAAGCAATTGAAGCTTATTGAGGAATTGAAAGAAGAAAATGATAAGTTGAAAGAAGGTTTACAAAAGAAAGATGAAGTAATTGCAGATCTTCAGAAAAATAAAGAAGATAATGTAAAAACTTTTAAAGTTATGATGAAAGACTATGATCTGATAGAAGAAAAATTCAATAAGTTGAAAGAAGAAAATGAAGCTTTGAAACAAGAATTGGAAAGGATGAAAGAAAGTACAAAATATCCATCCCCTGAAGTGATGATCATTTCTGAGATTATACTAGTTGATTTGGAAAAGACTCCTAAGTTAGATAAAAGTAAAAGGAAAATTGATGATGTAGATGTTTCAGTTTTACCTGAATCATCAACAAAAGTGCAAAAGATTGTTGATGAACCTGCAAGTGAAGAAGAAGAAGAGACAGATATTCAAGAGACCATAGGAGCTCTTGATGATCTAGAAGCTGAGTTTAGTGATGACTTGTATGATGAGGTTTAGAAGATGAAGATTTAGTTGAAGCTAATGTTGATGACAATTTTTCACCAATTGAGACAATACAAGAAGATGTACCTGTAGACATTGAAGACAGGTATAACTATTTGATCAAGATGAAGTATAATCGAGTATTTCTTGATGGATTAACAGTATCTCAAATTAATGAAGAGTTTGAGAAGTGTATTACTGCTGAATCTGTTGCTCCTATTGATCCTGACGAGATAATTGTAGAGCATGGAGAGTGGAATCCTCTTCAAGAGAGCATAAATATGGAGGAACTTTCAACATCTGAGTTACATCATCCTAATCCTAATGACATAAATGTAACTGCTTTAAGAATGTGGCTACAATCAAGAAATTATTCAAGGAAGAAGCTTAATAGATTACAAGCAGAATCTTTAAGAAATTTGGTAAGAAGTTTTCAAGCAACAGAGAAGCAAACAAATAAAATGATTGTGCTTGATATGGATAATCCACAATATTTAGAGATAACAAAGAGAACAAGGATTTTAAAACCTCAAGAGATTAAACCCATGGCAATGAAGAGTAGTGTATATGAAAGAAGGAAAGAGCTTATGAAAATGTTTCCTGAAACTGAAAGACAAGCATATCAAGTTTCAATGGAACAGAAGCAATTATGGAATAAAGCTCGAACGGCAAGTGATTTGGTTCGTAATATGTTACAAAAAGGACAATCAATTTCAGAGTTGCTTAATGCAATGATTGTTCCTGACACGACCAAGGAAGTAAAGATTGTGGCATGGAAATACGATGAGATATTTGATGCATTTTTGATAAAAAGAGTTAATGCAATTTATGATGTATATCATTTTTTCTCGAGCATTATAAAGTTACCTATTCAAGATTTGAAGGAGTTGAATAAAATACCTTTAATCAATCCGACTAGAGCAAATCGAGGAGAAAATTTTGTACAGTTATTGAACAGAGGTATAAGCAGAATGAGTTGATTTTTGCAAACGAGATGTGACCAAAAAGATAAAAAATATTTTCAGTCATTGAAAAAGAAAAGAAAAGATGGTGATAAAGATGTTGGAGAAGAAAATTTTTTGGATGCTTTTAGCGATCAATACTTTGAGAAGGTAATTAATCCTCGCTTGAAAGTTATTGATGGAACTCAAAAGTCGAAACCAATTTTGAGATGGTTCTACAACGCTGATACGTTTGAGTTAAAGTTAGTTCAAGATCTAGATGATTGGAATCGTGACATGATTTTATTGTTTGGTGTATTCTAATTGAAACTCTTACATCCTAGCTACATCTCATTTTTGTCTATCCAGAAGTTTGAAAAAGTTGTACCAGAAGTTGCAGAAAATGATAAAAAGTATTTCTTGTCAATTATCAAAGTCATGAATGCTGCTATGGAGAGAATGTCTCTAAGAAAAGCCTTAGCTTATGCAAACTAGTTAAGAAGGATATCAAGAAAATAGAATTCTTAAGGATCTTGAGCAAAGGAGTGTTGGTAATCCATTCCAAAGAGTATCCAAAGCCAATTGAATTTTATGCTAATATTGATATTGCAGGTTTATCTAAAGAAACATTGGAGGTGATGAATAAATTGGAAATCAAGACGAATGAATCAAAACAGGAACAAGGAATTTTAGCAAGCAAGTTCAAATCTGGCATTGCTAAAGCCTTAAGAGAGCAGGAAATGTATAAAGAGAAGCCAATTTTCAAAATTAAAGAAGAACCAGAGGATTTGTTTGATGTATAAAGACAAAAGAAAGAAGACAAAAGATTGAAGATTAAAGATTGAAGATTAAAGAAGACAAAGACAGAAGATTGAAGATAGAAGATTGAAGATAAAGACTGAAAATAGAAGAATTTTGAAGATCTGAAGATAGAAGATTGATGATTTTGAAGACTGAAGACAATGTCAATCTTAGGGGGAGTATTGTAGAAGCCTCTCGAAGATTAACATTTAGTCTTTATTAGTCTTTGTATAGTTTTTATCATAGTGTATGGACTTATTTTGTAAATATATTTTCCTTTTTGTATTGATAGTATAAATAGCATAGATAAGGTATTGTGTAGGTAAGCACTTAGAAATCAGTAACGAATTGTAACTGTTTTTCTCTCTACACTTGTACTTTCTATGCAATCTATCAATGAAACTATGAACTTTTTATATGTTTGTTTAGATTTGATTACTTGTGTTTGTTTGATTGAATTATATCATAATATCATCACAGATTGATCCATTTTGATCCTATCAGTCTCACAAGCCAAAGGAAAGGAACTCTATCACTACTCCCCTACACTTATTACATATGGATCTCTTTGGCCCTACCAGTGTAATGAGTTTAGGAAGGACCTCATATTGTTTATTGATCATAGATGATTTCACAAGATTTACTTGGGTCTTTTTCCTTAGAACTAAGGATGAGACTCCTAAGATCTTGAAGAACTTCATTCTGAAAATTGAGAATCAATCTGATCACAAGGTCAAGACCATAAGATGTGATCAAGGAACAAAATTTAAGAACCAAATCCTTGATACATTTCTTGATGAAAAGGGTATTACAAGACAATATAGTACTCCCAGGACTCCTCAGCAAAATGGTGTTACTGAGAGGAGAAACAGGACACTTATTGAGGCTGCAAGAACCATACTGTCCGACTCTAAACTGCCCATCACCTTCTGGGTAGAGGATATTAACACAGCCTGCTATATGGAGAATAGAGTTTTAGTGGTTAAGACTCATGGTAAGACTCCTTATGAGTTTGGCATAAAAGGAGACAATTCATTGGTTTCCTCAAGTTATTTGGATGTCCCTGCACCATCTTGAATACCAAAGATCAGGTAGCCAAGTTTGCTGAGAAAATCAGATGATGGACACTTCATTGGATACTCTTCCTAAGCTAAGGATTATAGAGTATACAATCTCAGAACTAGAGTAGTTAAGGAGTCAGCCAATGTGACCTTCAATGAGCACACTCCCAGTGTGAAAGGTTCTGGTCCAGATTAGCAGTTTGATCTTGATTTAGTTACCAACTATTTTAACAAGTCTTGTGAGAATGTTTCAGGATCTACATAACTTATAAACAGGAGATCCTGACACAAGATTTGAGCTAAGAAGACCAAGCAAGAATACTACTTTAGCTCCAATGGTAACTAACCTAGCATGTGAAGATCCTATCAGCACAAACATGAAAAATTCAGCTGATACATCTGAGATGCCTTCAATTTCCAGCTTAGAGGTTCAAAACTCAGGTGAAGGAGCTTTAAATGTAGGAGGAAATGGAGGTGGTGACAGTGATCAAGAATTTCTTGATGCTGATAACCACTCCATAGAAGACAACATAAATGATGTCACACACTCATTGGATCAAGTCTCTCTTGATAAGTATGCTGATATGGTGGGTGACACTCCATTGCCAGATCTGAATTTCTCTAATTTAGATCTTTCCAATCAACTTGCTATGATCCCTCAACTCAGGATCCACAAGTCACACCCTACCATAAACATCATTGGAAATGTTGATAATGGGGTGAGAACAAGAGGACAAAACCATCACAAAAATATTTGTCTATACTCTTGCTTCTTATCCCAGGTAGAGCCAAAGAAAGTTAATGAGGCTTTGAAGGATGGAAGCTGGGTTAAAGCAATGCAAGAGGAGCTACTTCAATTCAAAAGATAGAAGGTTTGGAACCTATATCGTCTTCCTCATGGGAAGACTACCATAGGAACCAAGTGCGTTTTTAGAAACAAGAAGGATGATAGAGGACTTGTCATCAAGAAAAAGGCAAGACTAGTTGTTTAAGGGTACACACAAGAAGAGGGAATTGACTACATAAATGTTTTTGCTCCTGTGGTAAGACTTGAAGCTGTAAGAATATTCCTGGCTTTTGTTGCATCCAAGGATTTCAAGGTCTACCAACTTGATGTCAAGTGTGCTTTTCTGTATGGGGTGATTGATGAAGAGGTGTATGTCAAACAACCACCTGGCTTTGCAGACTCGAATCATCCTGATTATGTCTGCAAGCTTGATAAAGCTCTTTATGGGCTGCACCAAGCTCCAAGAAAGTCGTATGAGACACTATCTTAGTATCTCTGTCAACATGGTTACAAGAGGGGTACTATAGATGGAACTCTCTTCATCAAAGAAATAGGGAATGACTTAATACTGGTTTAAGTATATGTGGATAACATTATCTTCGCGTCAACTTATCCAAAGCTCTGTAAAGACTTTGAGAGGCTGATGAAGAATAGATTTGAAATGAGTGCTATGGGGGAACTCAATTTATTTCTAGGAATTCAAGTGAAGCAAGTTGACAATGGCATCTTCATAAGTTAGTCAAAGTATGTACAAGACATACTTACAAGATTCAACATGATTGATTGTAAGGTTGCTAAGACACCCATAGCCAGAAACCACTCCCTTGGACCTGATCTTGAGGGGGAGTGTGTGGATGAAATCTTTACAGGGCTATGATTGGGTCTCTTATGTACCTCACAGCCAGCAGGCCTGATATCATGTTTACCACATGCATCTGTGCAAGATATCAAGCCAACCCCAAGATGTCACACCTGGTTGCTATCAAGAGGATTCTTAGATATCTCCAAGGTGCTCCTAAGCTTGGCCTTTGGTATCCAAAGAGTTCTGACTTCAATCTGTATGCTTATACAGATAGTGACTATGGTGGTCGCAACATGACTGCAAAGTCTACATCTGGGTGGAAGGATTGTCTCATAGCAATACAAGAAACAATCTTATATCTCTGTATCGACTACTAAAGCTGAATACATTACTGCTGCAAGCTGTTGTGCTCAAGTGATTTGGATTTAGAATCAGAAGCTGGACTATGGATTCAACTTCAAAGAGACTCCCATCCACATAGACAAAAATAGTGCTATCTCTATTACAGAGAATCATGTGCAGCACTCAAGGACCAAACACATCAACATTAGGTATCATTTGATTAGAGATAACTTTGAGAAGGGATTAATCAAACTAGTCAAAGTTAACACAAATGAACAATATGCTGATCTGTTCACTAAAGCTTTTGATGAATAGAGATTTAAATATCTTGTATCAGCCATTGGGATGATTAACTTTGAGTAGATTTTCTTAAAACTTAAGTCAACTTTATTTTTAAAACCTATGTGTCCTAAGTTGTCTATTTTGTCACCTTCATAAGCCCAGTTTACTTTGGAAGAAAATCTTTAAAATTATATTCCTTAGATTTTTGAAAATTTCTCAAAACATATTTTCTTTCGGAAGATTTCATGTTGCCTTCGGAAGAAATTTATGTCTTCAAATCAAATAACTACTTATAAGAAATTTACCTTTGAAAGAAATTCTGAGAATATCTTCTGAAGCTTAAATATGCTTCTAAGTACTTACATGTATTTGAAGGACAAATATCTTCCGAAAGCAATTAAGTCTCGGAAGATTTAGTCTCTTTATAATAAAACTCCCAAGTCTTAATATCTTCCGAAACCAAATATGTGTCGGAAGAAAAAATCTCTAAGTATTTTTCTTCCGAAGCCAAATTAGCTTCGGAAGTTTTTTCTTAAAACTTCCGAAGCAAAATTACCTTCGGAAGATTTTCAATTTTCAAGAAAACTACCTTTTCGGGCACTTTTTCAGAGGTGGGACCGACATCCGGATTTCAAAGTTTATCCTTTTGCTTTAACTTTATCTCAAATCCATTTCATATATATTCTCACAATGGTTCCCCCTCTTCTCACTATCCTCTTCATCTGCATTTACTCTAACCTAATTTCACCCACAAACCGCCTTCGTTCTTATCTTCCTTCACCGTAAAGCTACTTCAAATGGCCAACCTTGACCGCAGAAACCAACCCGATTTTTCCATGCATCTTCACAGGCAACATAATCAGGTTGCTCTGTTAGACTCTGAGAAAGATCCCGGTTTCTTAGAGGTATGCCGTTACCTTTCTTTGTCAAACTACTTCACCTCCCTCACCATTTATCCTCCTCTTTATGAGGATCAGTTGTTGGTATTTTGGAGGACCTGCCAAGAGGTCACCATGGATGGAGAGATGGCATTGTCTGCCACAATGCAGGAGAAGACAATCTTCATCACTCCGGCCACCATAAACACTCATCTTTAGCTGGATGATGTAGAAGGTGATTTGTCCTTTCCTAAAGCTGCTGTTAACCACTCCTTTGAGCAGATGGGCTATGAAAGTGTCTTCTTAGTCAAGACCTTTAAGAAGGGGAAGGTCTCCTCTCAGTGGAAGTACCTCCTCCATGTTGTCATACATAGCTTATCCAACAAGCATGAAGGTTGGGACCAGATTCCAGAAGACCTCTCCTTTATAGTCCATGGTATGGTTCAAGGGGCCAAGTTTAGGTATTCATAATTTATCCATTCCAATTTACTTGCAAACTTAGACTCCCTAGAGTATTACATGTTCCCTAGATATGTCCATTTAACTGTGAACTGGGCACACAGTAGACAGGAACATGTAATATTTTAACACTGGGACAGATGAATCCCGACATCTTCAAAACCATAAGGAAGCCAATAGTTGGCTTCTCCAGGGTAGAAACAGCCCTAGTCCCAAAAATGTTAGAGCTCATTGCTCAAGGTGGCAACCTAGCAGCACCAGCTAGTGTTGAACCCACACCTTCAACTTCCCAACCACAAATACAGGCTACAATAACCATCACCTACCAGAGAAAAACCAAATGAACCCCTGCCCATGCTACTCAGCTTGTGCAGACCCCCATATCACCAACCATGCAGGAGGAAGTGGAAACTCAAGTTCCTACTTCCCCTGAGGAGCAAACCACTCCCATCTCTCAAATGATCAATGATGAGGTTCCTCATGCTCAGCCTGATGAGCTCACAACCTCAACATCCTTAAGCCTTCACTCAGAGTCTCAACACTCTAGTGAACAACCTTCCGGGGACAATTACCATCCCTAGATTCTGGATCTAAACCAACTAACTCCCAACCTTGACTTCTATGATGATGAAGATATGGGTTTCAGTGAGTACCATGAGTCTCTCTTCTCCACCCCTACTCAATGAGAGATGAGTACTCCTGTCTCACCCATATCTAGCCCACATCATCCACCCACCTCTAAGGTGGATCTTCCTGAACCTATTCAGGAGATCCATATGGAAAAGGCTCTCATTATAGAAAGTGAATACATCATTCAGACCTCAACCATGGCAACCCAGCCTCTTGATACTTTTCTTGGAGTTTTCATGATGCTGGGGAAATCCAGTAGCCAAGAACAACATGCTGGTGATGAGGAAGAAGACCTTGGTCCTATTCTCTCATCCCCCCGTGATTCTTTTGATGAAGATAAGGGGAGTCTGAAACTAAAGGTGCATAAACTGACTAAAAGTTACACCTATTTAGTCTCTAAGATTAGTCACCTAGAATCTCAGGTGACTATCTTACAAAGAAGGGTCAATGATCAGCAACTTGAGATCACCGATCTCAAGGGAAAATTAGCTAAGAGACCACCAAGGAGAACTCAACCAGGTCCATAAGAACCTGTGAATGTGACAGACTCGACCCCCAGCTCACTTATGGAAGAAAGTGATGCTACCAAAAAGGGGGAGAAAGTCCGAACAGTCATAGAACCTGGGAGTTCTTCTCAGAGTATGGACTTTGAGGATTCACCACCCTTACTTGCAATAGTCCATACTCAGCAACCTCCTCAAGTCCATATTGATGTGGACTCACTCATACATAGCTTGTTTGAGGAGGGTATACCCAGAGCCATGCCTACCCCATCTCTTCACTCTGAGAACCCAATCTTGGGATAGAGGTATGACATAGAAAGAAGGGCTTTTGTTATCTCTAGAGCTTAGGGTCAACAGGAAATCTTCAATTTTTCAAACCTGAGTTTCTATGAGTGTATCCATCTGGTTGATCTTCCACTTGGCAACCCAAGCCAAAAAAGATAAGCTGAAAGATTAGCAGATTGGATTCAAGGAAGGGTGCTAGAAGAGTTCAAGATGAGATCAAAATTATATAGACAGAGGCTAGCAGGTGAGATTTTTGATCAACTGGATGTTAAGGTGGACCCTAAGATCAGCTTCGAAGTGGAAGCCTTGACTGAAGGCCTAGAAGTTGAACCTGTGAACCTTAAGACAGGATCTCCTTCAACACCCAGTACCCTCAGTGAGGCACTAGCTGGTGAAGGTGCTTCACATCCTCTCTTTGGCCAGAGCTTGACTGTTGAACCAAGCAATAAAGGCCTAAGCTCTCTCCACCCTGAGTCACTAAGGCCAGTGCATGACAAATGGAAGAGGAAGATGACCTCTGAGGAGATATAGGAGGAGAGGAGAGAGAGGAAGAGGAAGCTAAGGGGAAAGAGTTCAAAAGGGTCTCCAAGCTTCATGGAAGCTGCTATCCGGGCTGCCCCCAGGCCAAACACTCAAGATGATGAGTTAAGGGCAGCCAGGCTAAACTACCTAGGGAACAGGAACTATAACATTAATGAACTCATATCTCTCCCCTTAAATAAGTTGAATGAGCTGGCTAACAATGAGTTGTCAAGGAGTGGAAGGAGGCAGAGGATGCAGCATTGCTCCTCAAGATCAAGGAAGAAAGGAGACTGAAAAGTCCTAAGACAGAGACTGCGGTAGCTGCACAACCTCAGTTAGACAAGGAAGCTGAAAGAATGAATATGATCAACTACCTGAGTGCCACAGGACTCTATCAGGCATCTGTACTTCTTCCCTTATCATTTGAGTATATAGAATTTGAATATCTCAAACAGCTGGAGGAACAACCTACAAAAGAAAGAAAAGCTGCTAAGAGAAAGTTAAGGGACGAAGCTCCAAAGTCAAGAGCCATCATCCACAAAAGCCAAAAGAAGTCTGATGACAGACAAAGGATGATGAGCTTCTTAAAGCTGTATGGATTCTCCGGAAGGAGGCTTGGTCCTATGTCTCTATCCACTATTGATGAGCATATCAAAGTGATCAAGTAGAAGATTGAAAAGGGAGATCTTGTTGACTTGCATTCTCCACCAAGTCCAGCTCAACCTGAAGTTGAGGTGAAGGTTAAACCCCCTAAGACAACACAACCTGAACCTAGAGCTGCATCTTAGCCAACTTCATCTTCTGATCCATAGCAAGGTCCTCTTCTCTCTCCTTCTGAATCTGTGAAAGAAGAGAACCCAACTGAGAGAGACACAACAGAACAATCTGGTGCTGAAGACCAGTCCTCTTAGTTAAAGACTTCACAGAGGAGGAAAAGGATGGCTAGGAAAAGTGTTTCAAAGAAGAAGAAGACCAAGGCATCCACCTCTACACCTTAGGATGAGTCAGAGCATCCTGAGGTAGTGCATGAAGAGGTTGATCAACTAACTCCTATTCAAGTAGAGCCTCTAACAATTGGAAGACCCATCTTGTCCTGGAGTTTTGCTGCTAATCCGGATAGGTGGTATGTCATCAGAGATCAAGGAGGTCAAGATGTCTACTTCTGGAAAAACATGCTTGATCTTCCTCTACATGATCTCTATGACATGAGAAGATACTATGAGAGTCTGAGGGATCCTGACCAGATGATGAAGAGATGCATGGTCTTGATCCTAATGAGGACTGTCAACATCTGAAGAACTTCTGTGTTTTGGTAGCATCAGCCTAGGGGGAGTTTGTAAGGTAATATCAGAAGATTATAAGGCTGATGCAACCAAAGAATCCAAAACAACCAAGGGTCTTCCTGCATGCATGCACTGGACGTACAAGGTAGATGTTGCTTTGGAAGTTTTACCCTCTCCATCAAAAAATACTCTATGTGTAAAATCTTTCGAAGCCAAAGTCCAAATCTTCCGAAGCCAAAGTCCAAATCTTCCGAAGCCAAAGATGAAGTCTTCCGAAGCTTCAGAGACAAAGTCTTCTGAAGTTAATTTGCTATGAAGACTGATTTCTTCCGAAGACAGAGAAGACATGCTTTCTCTGATCTACTTTACATAAAGCTGACAAACTTTCCGCTGCAACTCTAAAGACTCACCAACTTATACAAGTTGGTGAAAAGTCCATGCTTTTGTAAACTGTAGATTTGTAAACTATAGATTAAGGTCTTTGTCTGTAACTTCCTACTATTGTACCTGTAAACCTTTTTATATTAGAAAAGGATGTGAGCTATGGCATGTCGTAGTCACTAGTCAAAAGGAAATCTGCCTTTTGACTCTACATTGATCTTGTTGTCTAGATTAGTGTTTTCAACTGTCTTTCTAAGTATTGATGGTTGTAGGATGTAGTATAAAGTGTCTCAGGTCCTTGTCATTCTTTTATGCTTTGTAACACTTGTAATAGAACTTGAGAGCAATATACAACATCCTTGAAAACCATACTTCTTTGTTCTTGTTCTTAGTTTTGTCTCACTACTTACTTGTGTTCTTAGTATCATCTCACTCAAACCCTGTTCCCCATTTGAACTGTTAAGTGTTCTAAATATCTTCTCATTGTGAGACTGATTGTATTAACCACCCTTCACATGGTCCTGCAGACGTTGAAGCTATTGGGGTAGTTCAAGTCTGGCATCCATATTTTTGGGAATGACACTGTATTAATACCATTTTTGAAATGTAAAAAGGAAATGGCACAGTGTTTTGATACGATCATATTACAAATGAAAGTATATTTTTTCCGTTGCAAATGTTAATATATTAATGTTTTACGCTATGAAAGAACAACTGTGAGGCTTTCTGTGAACGGGGCCTTACAGGTAGAATGGTCATTTGACCAAAAACTCTTAATAAATTAAGAGTTTTACAAATCTTATAGCTTTTGGTACAACTCTTAGAGCTTTAAATACCCTTAAAGCTTTCCAACCCTGATCCCTTTTTAAAATGCGAACTCAGTCGTTCTCTCTCTAGCTCCCAAAAATCAACCCGCCTGGTTTAGATACATCTCATCATCCTTTTATACTTCCATCGCCATGCGTCTCTAATCTTTTGTCTCCCTCATCTTCACTAATTCGGTGCTTGTTGCCTCCTTCGAACCAGCTGTGGTTTTGATTTACAATCTAGGGCTTTGGTTATCATACTGGATGGTAAATTCTTGTTAAACTTAGCTTTAGTTTATGATTCAAGGCTTTTATTTCTTACCACACTTAGGTTGTATGGACAGGGGTTTACATTCTCATGAGGTTACTAAGCCGATAGAACCATTATGCCAAACACATACCAAGTTTTTGGCTAAACTGGGCAAGTTTTAGTACATGTGAAAAAAGTGCAAACACTGGTTCAGATTGATTAAAGAACTCGATATGTGAATCATAGAATCTATTGATTCTTTAACAAGTTTGTTTTCTTAAGTCCAAATGTTATGCTTATAGGTTATAGCATTTTAAATTTCGGTTTTCTCATTTGTTTGTTGCTTTGATATCATTCGAATGCTTATTGAATCAGAAGGTTTAGAGAAGCAAGTCTACTACTATCACGAACAAGAAATCAAATTCTTCAACTTGCAGATGGCATCGACATTAGGAGCCGCTGCATTTTTCATTCCAAGAGAAGCATTACTAGCTAAAGCCAATGAACAGAGCAGAACTCAATATCCTGACATTTAATTTCTTAAACATATGAAAATTTTAATTTAACATTAATCCAACTAGTTTGAGCCATGCTCTCACCAAAAAACATCATTTTTGTTTGGTGATCTAGGCCCCAACCAAATTTCATTTGAATCTTAAAATCTATGAGTTATGAGAAATAGTCTTGATTCATTTGTTGTTATTAGGCCTTTTCTCTCTTCATCACTTTATTATTGTAATCATTGAGATTGAAACTAAATTTGGTTTCAATTTGGAGGTATGAATGTAGTTGTATTTAAATGTAGTTTATTCAATATGAATATTCCTACACTTTGATAATTTGCGTACTAAAAGTTTATGTTAGACCCTGAAAGGATCATACTTGCCAATTTAAGAGGTGGTTGTAGGTTGCTCTGGTTGGGAATCAACAAGACAGAAGACAAAGACAAAAACAGAAGACCGAAGAAAAGACAAGAAAAAGACTAGTGTTGAAGTCTCCGCATTAGTTAATGCGGATGTCCATTGAACAAATGCTGGCAAGTATTTGTTCATCCTCATTAACTAATGCAGATGAAGAAAGAAGAAATGCTGGCATGTGTTTGTTCATCCTCATTAACTAATGCAGATGAAGAAACTTCATCTTAACAGATCTGTGTTTGTCGAGTTCTTACAAACTAACAGTGAAACCAGTGAACTCATCTAGATCGACACTTGCTAAGAACTGTTGAACAAAGAAGACAAGGACTATACACTGCTGGAACCTTACAAAGACATATACTCAACTAAAAAGTACTCAAAACCAAGTAACAAAAATCAGTAAATTAACTATGGATTCAAATAATCTCTCTGAACTTGGGCATGCTTCTAAACCTCCAATGCTTAAACACAAATCTGAGTTTAAGCAGGGGAAAATCAGGTTTAGAAATTACATTACAGGTGTAGATCCGGACTATTGGATCTCAATTTGCAAAGGGCCTTACATTCCACTGTCACTAAATGCTGATCAAGCTGCATAATACAGAACTTCAAGAATTCCCATTGAGGATCCAAGTTTAAATCTTAAAGATGAAGAGTACAAGAAAATCAAGATTGATCTTAAACCATACTCCATTCTAACACAAGCTTTGAAAATGGATGTACTCAAAAGGCTGGAAAAATATGGAACAGCCAAAGGGGTTTGGGATGCTCTGCAAATTATGTATGAGGGGAGCAGTGAGGTTACTAAAATTAACAAAGATAAACTGATTAATCAATATGAGACATTTCACCATACAAAAGGAGAATCTATTTCAAGGCAATTACATAGATTTGTCCAATTGGTAAATGATATTGAGATTATGGGAGTCACCTACAAGGAAAAGGAGATGAACAAGAAGATGCTGCATAGCTTACCAGAAAATTGGAAGCAAAATATCACCATGTTGAAGAACACTCTTGACTTGGAGAGTACAAGCCTAGACATAATGATTGCAAAAATTGAAGCACTAGAGCTGGATGAACGAAGCAAAAATCTTAGTGGACCCCAAGTCATAGAAGCATACAAGTTTCCTTCTGAAACACACTCTGTGGAGAATGATTTTGTGACTGAAGAAGAAGATTTTCTATGAACAAGAGAACAATCAAAGTCAACTGGTCTTTTTGCTGCCCCTCAACAACACAAAACATCAACCTCTGCTCAATCAACTGCAACACCCACAAGTTTGCCAAGGGACCAAAGATCTGAAGAGCAAAAGGCAACTTACAATGCCTTTGTTGCTAGTTTTGAAGCTTACCTTGGGGGGAGACTCATGTCAGCACACTTAATTCAGGAGGATCTAGAAGAAATGGATCCTGATGATGTTGAAGAGATGGATTTGCAATGGCAGATGGCCATGATTTCCATGAGAGCAAAGAAATTCTTTAGAAAAGGGAAGAAACTGAGTCTTAATGAAAACACTAAACTTAGATATGGCAAATCCAAGGTTAAGTGCTTTAACTGTGGAATGACTGGTCGCTTCTCCAGGGAATGCAATGCTCCCAGAAGAAGCAACACCAACTATCAAAGACCCGCTCATGGTCAGAATTCATCTCAATCCACTTCAAGCTTTCAGTCAGGCAATCATCATCAATACCAGTTTCAGTTAAGCAATCATCATCAAAATTAGAACCAGCATCAAATTCAGCAACAATAAATTCATCAAAGACAACCTCAATTGGCTCATCAAGCTCAGGGGAATAGCCAAACAACTTCTAATGCTCTTGTCATCAGACAAGATGGAGTGTGTGATTGGAGCTTATATGCTGAGAAAGTTCAACCTCAATTTCAGAATCATGCTCTTATGGCTCATATCAATGATGGCCCCACTTCAATGCCATCTGAGGTAAAATCTAATCTATGTTCAGATAAATATGTTCTTGAAGTTCAGGGATATAGAGAACACAATCACAAATTGTCTAATAAAATAAAAGAAGAAAAAGTGAAATCTGAAATGCTAAAACAAGAAATGAGAATTTTTGAAGTCAAAATCAAGTCTCTTTTATCTGACATGGAAACACTTCATGGTGAGAAGATTACACTTGCTATTGAAAATGAGAGGTTAACTGAACTGTTAGCCAAATCAAAAGCTGAGCAATCATCCACTGAAGTGAAACTTGAAAAGTGTCAACTCTCATCTGTCAAGCCGCAACAGTTACTTGAATCTCAAAAGGGAGCAAATGATATGTCTGGGATAGGTTACAAAACTTGTCCTCCTCCATATAATGACAACTACACAGTTATGCCAGAGTCACTCACCAAATCTGAGTCAATTGAACCTAAAGTCATTGAAACCAAAACAGTTGTTTCACAAACAACTAATCCTCATAATACACCAAGTATTTATATTGAAACAAATGAGGATAAAATCAAACTGGGTTATCCAATCAAGATTAAAGAGTGCTCCAACAAACCTGTAGTTGTCCAAAAACCAAAGAGCCCAGTCAAAGCCATCATTCCCTTTGTGAAATTTGTTCCTGAAAAAATCAAGATGAACAACACTGCTAAATGTTCAGTGAAACCCTCTGCTGAAATCAGATCTAATTGTGAGATCAAATCTCCTAAAAATTCAAACAAATCAGAAAAGGTTTTATTGAAATCCAAAGAGAAAAGTAAGACTTCATCAGTGTCCAATGGAAAATCCACTGTGAACCAAAAATCAAATGTAAAAACTGTTTCATCATTTGCTAAAAATAAACATGGAGTCGGTTTTGACATTTGTAACAAAGAACATGTGGAACAATTTGAAAGGGAATTGAACAAGAACAAAAAGAAGCAAAATCAGTCCACAAAAACCAAGCAAGTCAGATTTGTGAAACAATCTGCTGCCACCACAAAGACTGATGTGGCTTTTTCTTCAAAGTCAAAAGAAAAGCAAATTTATTGTGACGATTGTGATATGTGTAATCACAACACGGATGAGTGTTACTTTAATCAGTATTGCTCTATCTGTGACATGAATAATCACCCAACCAAAAATTATTATTTTAACAAGTATTGTTTTGTATGTGATATGACTAATCATAACACTTCTGATTGTTTCTATAAATAAAAGGGCTTGAGAATTCCTCAAAACAAGCCCATTTCACCAATTTCATCTAACAAGGTCAACATCAGAAGTTCAACAGAACTTAAACATCAACAAGTGTTAACTTCTGACAAGGATTTCTATGATCAATGGCAGCTAAAAAACATCAAAAGGAACATTGATACTATTATAAAACAATCACTGAATTCTTCTTCAAAACAAAATAATACAGTGATTTCAAAGAAACAGAAACGTATCCAATTTTTACATAGAAACCGAGATCAAAGAATTGTATAATCTTCTGACAGTTTAGCTGAAATTGATGAAATCAAACCAAAAAGAAATCAACAAAAATTGATGAAAGCTTCGTCCTCCAAAACACAACCAAGAGGAAAATATCACGAAGTCACAGTGACGGATAGAAACGGACAACCCAAGACCATCATGGCTTGGGTTCCATCATCTAACTAGTTCTTTCATGCTTCTAGGGTCGTCCATACAGGTCCAACAACTTATGGTACGTGGACAGTGGATGCTCCCGTCACATGACTGGAGATAGTTCCCTCCTTCATGATTTCAAGCATATTCAAGGAACTACTGTGGCATTTGGTGGAGATTCACAAGGTGGTAGAATTACAGGGGAAGGATCTGTGACAAATGGACTGCTGAGCTTTGACAAAGTCAACTACTGCGAGCAACTGAACTTTAATCTGCTTAACGTGTCATAGATCTGTGATAAGAAATATTCCACTCACTTCACTGACACTCATTGCTACATTCTGAAACCAGGATTTCAAATTCCTAAAGAATGGGTTGTCTTGAAAACTCCAAGGAAGAATAATACATATGTCTTGAACCTTAATTCTGCATACTCCTCAGAAGAGACATGTCTATTGACTAAAGCATCTTTTGATGAGTCACAACTTTGGCATAGACGTTTAGGACACACAAACTTTAAAAACATGAACAGATTGGTCAAAGGAAATCATGTAATTGGATTACCTCAAAAAGAATTTCATTTTGTTGATCATTGTACTGCATGTCTTAAAGGAAAACAACATAAGTCCTCTCATAAGCCAAAGCTCGTGAACACAAACAATTCTCCATTGAAATTACTTCACATGGATCTCTTCGTTCCAACTCATGTCATGAGTATTGGAAAGAAGCATTATTGTTTGGTGATCATAGATGACTTTACACGATTTATATGGGTTTTCTTTTTACTTCATAAAAACGAGGCGTCCTAAATCATAAAAGATTTTATCATAAAAATAGAAAATCAACTTGATCTGAAGGTAAAATCAATCAGAAGTGACAATGGGACAGAATTCAAGAATGAAGATCTAAGTTCATTTTACACACAAAAAGGCATTGTTCATCAATTCAGTGCAGCTAGGACTCCTCAACAAAATGGAGTAGCTGAAAGAAGAAATAGAACACTGATTGAAGCTACACGAACAATGCTAGCCGATGCAAAACTGCCAATTACCTTTTGGGCAGAAGCTGTAAACACATCGTGCTTTGTGCAAAATAGAACTTTGATCATTAAAGAAAGCAATAAAACACCATATGAACTTCTTTTTCATAGAAAACCATTTATTGGATTTTTGAAGTCATTTGGTTGTTCGGTCTCAATATTGAACACCAGAGACCATTTAGGAAAGTTTGCTCCTAAGTCTGATGAGGGATTCTTTGTGGGGTATTCCTCCGTCTTAAAGGCTTTTAGAGTGTTTAATCCTAGATTAAACATCATTGATGAATCAACCAATATTCAATTCAATGAGCATTCTTTTCCCAAATCAACAAATGGTCCTGATTGGTTGTTTGATATTGACTCATTTACTAGATCTTTTGATCAGTTTCACTTGTCTTATGCAGGATCATCTAGAACAGTGGAAAGAAGAAATGACTTTCCTATGATTCCTCCTTCTTCTACTGATCCATTTAATGAAGAAGTCTCACTACAAGCAGATCTGGTCAGACAAGTCACACAACATCAGAGTGTTTCAACTGAGGCTGGTCCTAGCTTAATGCCCACTCCTTCAGCTGAACCTTCAACTGAAGTGAGAAACCCAAAATTAGCTTCTGTACCAGTTGAAACCGAAGGAAATGCAAATGATGAAAGTATCCAAAGTGCTGTTGAAGTTGAAGATGTTGAAGCATTTGATTACTTTCATCATTCTCCTACATCTCAACCTAAAATGCCTCTTACCAAGATGATCTGAATGTCTCCAATCTTGATGTGACCATTGCTGGTGATTTGATTCCAATTACCAGAACACACAAGAACCATCCAGTGTCCAACATCATTGGTGATTTTGATGAGCGGGTGACCAGAAGCAAGTCAAGTATCTCAAACATCTGTTTGTTTTCTTGCTTTTTATGTCAAACTGTACCCAAGAATATTAAAGAGGCACTTCAAGACAATACCTGGATTGAGGCAATGCAGGAAAAATTACTACAGTTCAAGAAACAAAGGTATGGCAACGGGTGGATCTTCCCGAAGGATAATACCCTATTGGCACTAGATGGCTGTATAGAAACAAGACTGATGACAGGGGGATTGTCATCAGAAAAAAGCAAGATTAGTTGCACAGGGCTACACTCAAGAAGAAGGAATCGACTATGACGAAGTGTTTTCTCCTGTTGTGAGATTGGAAGCCATACGACTCTTTCTTGCTTACTCTGTATCCATGAAATTCACTGTGTATCAAATGGATGTAAAGTTTGCATTTTTGTATGGAAAAGTCTCAGAAGAAGTCTATGTGAGTCAACCACCAGGCTTTGAGGATCCTGATTTCCCTCACAGAGTATTCAAGCTTGACAAAGCTTTGTATGGCTTACATCAGGCCCCTCGAAAATGGTATGCGACTCTGTCAACTTTTCTTCTTGATCATGGTTATGAAAGAGAAAAGATTGATTAGACTTTATTCAAGAAGAAGAAAGGACATGAGCTGCTACTTGTCCAGATTTATGTGGATGATATCATTTTTGGCTCAACAAACAAGCAACTCTGTAAAGACTTTGAGAACCTTATGCATTCTAAGTTTCAAATGAGTGCTATGGGAGAGCTCACTTTCTTTTAGGATTGCAAGTACAACAGACAGCAGATGGAATATTCATCAATCAATCAAAATATGTGGAATCAATGTTGATGAAATTTCATTTTGCAGACTGTCAGTCTATCAGAACTCCTGTAGATACCAAAGTGAAGATTGGTCCAGACTCAGAAGGAAAATCAGTGGATCAGACTCTTTATCGATCAATGATAGGGTCACTTATGTATCTTACAGCTAGTAGACCTGACATTATGTTTGGTGTATGTGTTTGTGCCAGATATCAGGCAGATCCCAAGGAATCTTATGTGAATGCTGTCAAGAGGATATCCAGATAACTTAAGGGCAAACCTGCTCTTGGATTATGGTACCCTAAGGAAAGAGATTTCAATCTCTATACATACACAGACAGTGACTACGGGGGATGCAACTTCAATAGGAAGTCCACTTCTGGAGGTTGTCAATTTCTTGGTCCCAGACTGGTCTCCTGGCAGTGCAAGAAACAGACAAATGTATCTGTTTCCACCGCAGAAGCTGAATACATTGCAGCATCAGCTTGTTGCTCTTAAGTTCTCTGGATTCAAACCAGATGCTTGATTATGGTTATAATTTCATGTACACACCAATTTATATTGATAACACAGCAGCAGTCTTCATAACAAATACTCTAGTTCAGCACTCAAAAACCAAACATATTGAAATCAGATATCCTTTTTTGAGAGACTGTGCTAAAAAAGGGTTAATCAAACTGATTCAGGTTAACTTAGACAATCAGCTAGCTGACTTGTTTAGTAAAGCATTTGACCCTAGTCGGTTTGAATTCTTAGTCCAATCAATTAGCATGATTAACCTTGAGTAAAAAAAAAATTCACAAAAACATTCAAAAATTAAAAAAATATACAAAAAGAAATCTATTTTGTTGTAATACATGAATACATGAATTGTATTTTTATTGGGAAAAGATATAATTACAGTCGTTATATCATTCACTGTGCTTATTTCAAAATCTTGAAAGACTGACATGACTTATCTGATATGCGGGTAGGCTCATCTTGGAAAAGAAAATACATGCTGTGATAAACTAAATATTGGTCCTTCTGATTGATATAACAGTGCACTTGATGTATAACAATGATTTCCTACTGATTTAACACAATATACCCAATAACACAATGAACAATTTAGAATCTAAACAATGACAATCAAACCAAAGGCTCAATAATAATGATAATAAGCTTCCAGCCTCACATACACAATTGCAACAATGATATTTCGTATTAGGGTTTTGCAATCGATTGCTTACACAGATAGAAAACTTACAATATATAAGCAACCTAGTTTCGTTGGCAGTTTCGCTGACTAGCGAAACTGCCTGACTATCTACTAGATTCACCCGGCAGCGAACTACAGTTTCGCTGTGTGAACAGACACAGCTGACTCCGGGTGAAACTATAATTTCGCCCGTAGTTTCGCCGGAATATAAAAGTACATCAAAAATACAAATTACAATAGAAAACTAACATTTAACCTATCAACTATAGTGAGTCCAACCTATACTAGATTATCAATTCTCCCCCTTGGTTGGACCTCACTCTAGGTCTTCTTGCCCATCTCTAGGGTTCCTCTTCAGCTTTATCAGATGTTTCTTGATCCGCTCCTGCTGTACTCTCCTCTTCTGCCCTTGCACTTGCCCTTATGAATTGTCTTGTAAGATCCTGCATGTCCAACCTTAACTCATCAACCTTAGATACTTTCTCAGTGAGCTCCCTGACCTTTTTTGACTTTGACTATGTTGATAATATAGACTATCCTTATTAGACCCAACAATACTCCCCCTTAGTCTACCATTATCAACGTCTTGTATCGTGATCAGCACCAATAACTCAACCATATAATGATCTTCAATCTCCCCCTAGATTGATGATCTGGTATTAAAGATTTTTCATCTTTCAGGCTCCCCCTTTTTGAATGCTCCCTCCTTTTGTGTGCATCATGAGAATGATCAGGAACAACTTTTCCAACTCTCTATTCTTGAGTGCTTCAGAAGATGTAGGAGGAGGAATCCTAGCTCGGTATCTTCTACAAACTTGAGGAACATGTTCTCTGGTATGGTACTTTGCTCAGCTGATGATCGGCCATCATTTGAAGCAAAAATCTGTAACACAATCACAACCACAATCTCGCAACTTCCGGTCAGATCATTTCAATTAACAAATAAACCCGTGTTTATCTGTGTATGCAATTTCCCGTGAAATGCATGTGAAAATAATAACATTTTAATAGCATAATGTGGAAGACTAGAAAAAAAAATTTGAAATTAATATTTTATTTTATTTTGTTTTATCATATTACACCAAGAACTAATTTGATCATGAGATCACATCCTCAAGATATACTTAAGCACAAAGATGTATTTAAACATCGACAAGTTAGTGAGATCACACTGATACAGAGTCTGGTCACAATTTTAAGTTTTTGAAAGCCAAAACAGTTTAAAACTGATTATTGGTATATTTGTCCAATTTAAACCCATGCCTTATACTATTCAACGAGTGACCTGCAACTGATTTTATCATGTTTTAGATTCAATTAGAGAAGCTCAGGTGATTTGGTTCCCATAGACATCCGGCAAAGAAATTATCCCATCATCAGGGCTTATTGAGTAATATGATTAACTCTGCTTGATTTTCTTTTAAGTTTTCAACAATGATCTTTTTTTAAGAATCACTGTGCTTTTATTTGGGAAACAGATGATGAGAGCTCCAGGTCTATACCTACGTATAACAGAGGAGATGATCATCTGAGCGTGCTGATGAGAGTTTTAGGTCTATACTCACGTATAACAGAGAAGATCATCACTCCAGGTCAATGCTTCCGCATAGCAAAGGAGATAAGCACGAAAAGGATTCTGAAGAGCTTACAAGAAGCTATATTCAGAACTTGGGAATAAGGAGATTTGGGAGTAGAAGTAATCAAGGCTGAAGTCATATACTCTCAACCTATTTTTGACGAGACTTGTAACTTTGTGCAGGCCTAAATGTCAGAAGAATAATCCTTTGCACCGAGTTCTAAAGCTTTAGTTAGGCTACAGAATCACTGTTTACTTTGTTTTCAAGCTGAGCCTACCTAGCATATCATATAATCAAACTGTCTTCTTCAGATTTTAGAATTTAAGTGAAACAGACATCTACATCAGATACTATCATTTCTCATAATGTACAAGTCATGCAAATAAGCATACCAAGAAGACATACTATTATTTTTCAGTCATCCCAAATCAAGTTCTTAGTTCTCATTTCAACTATACTTGCAAAGAAATCTTCCAAATTATACTAGCAAAAATATGAGAAATAAAGTACCAAGAAAAATACAGTGATTGTGAATGGTAGATAAGAATCCAAAATGTGGATGAGATACCATAACCATAACCTATTTGTTCCACCTCAAATTAGAATTAGGAACAATCTCAGTCAATAAACCGGATTACTGATAGGCCTTCTGAATTATTCTTGCACTCATTAATAGATTAGTTAGAGAGGGGGACCCAGGCCATCGTGGTCCTGGGAGTTCCTTTTTCATCAGTGTATGTAACCTGTTTAAGCACATACTCTTTTGAAAGATCATTTATTTCTTTATCCTTTTCATTTTGTTTTACTTTCCAAATTTGTTTCTGTTCAATTACTTTTAATTTGAAAGAATTGAATTTGGAAATCATTTTCTTTTTAAGACCCGAAGGAAGAGATTTTAATTTTGAAACATTGGTCTTTTTCATTTTTGAATCATGTGAAACCGGCTTCACATGAGAAGGTTTGGATAGATTTTTCTTCATCCAACCATTCAAAGATGTGTGCTTTTTACTTTTTGAACCAGAGAAGCAACCCGTGCCCCAAGCCTGTCTTTGAACTTGAGGGCACATGACCTTCTTTTCCATATCTAAAGCAAGCCTTGAAAGGCTTTTGGTTCTTTGTAGTCCCGTGGATTATAGGGGAGGGTGGAGCCTGCTTTAAGGTTGATGCATCTTGTTGACAACCTTGATGCTTCTTCTTTTGGATATAAGGAAATTGAACCTTTTAAGGCTTTATCAATGTGGATTTCGAACTGGGCTGTTATTTGATTTGTGATGTTCCGGAGCTGAGATCTGAACATTCTTCTTAGAACCTTTTTGTATGACTGGTGACTTGTTAGACTTGGAAGCAGATTTGTGAAGATCATGATGGATAGCAGATGAAGATGGTGAGTGCTTCTGCTGAGCTTTGGAGGAGCTACTGATTTGCTTAGCAGTTGGAGATGAGATCCGTATAGGTCTTGATTCAACTGTTGGAAGCTTTTGACACTTGATAACTTTAGGTGACTTGATGATCTCTGGTTCATCATCATAACTTGTCCGGTCCTGTATACACAAGTCAGCTTCCAATGGATCTTGATTGATGACTCTTGTTGTGTCAATTTGTGTTGTTGAGTTCTGTTTGCTTGACGATTCCATAGTTGTTCCTTCTTTGACAAACTTGATAGGAACAAAAGAAGGGATGTTACCTGTCTTGAATTTGTTAAAGAAGTTACTGGAAACAACTGATACTGGTTTTGAAGCATCAGAGGTGGAATTATCATTTTGCAGATCAGATCCTTGCTTGATGAGCCCCAAACCTGCAGGAAAATCATATTCATCTCGAACCTCTTTGTGATTAATGCTGCTTAAACCTGCATGTAAACTGTTTGTATTTGCAGCTTTAATTAAATCATTAGATGGATGAGGTTGAGGCATAGGAGAGTAACAATGAGTGCTAGGAGGAGGATAAACATATGAAGTTTCACCACATCCCACACCTGTTTTGATTCTAGCTCCCCTTTGCTTACAGAATAGTTCTTCCTGTTTCATCCCTGATATTGTCCATTTATCAAGTTTAGTTTTAAGCTTACTAGTCTCAAATTCTGCTAATGTGACACGTTCGCTCAAAACATTAATTTTGACATTCTTTTCTAAAAGATTTATTTTTAAAAGATCATTTTCTTTTAAAGCTTCTTTTAGTTTGATAAAATATTTGAACTCATTGATTTTAAGTTCTTTGTTTATTTGTTTTAATTATTTTTCATTTTCTATCAATAATCTGCTTTATAAACTCCAAATAAATGAATTTTGTAGGGAGGAGAACACATGTCTTGAACAACCTCATAAGGAAGCCCCATAACAATCTTTTCAGTAGCTAGGGCTTTTTCACATTGATAGACAGGAGTGTTCTTTTTGTATTCTTCCTCCTCAGCAGCTCTCTTCTTAGCTTCTGCAGTTTCAACTTCCTCTTGCTTTCCTTCATCCTGAACTTTATACCGACTTGCACAATCACCAACATCACCAACACTCTCACCTTGAGTGTCACACCTGAATTCTTTGAAAGGATCAAAATACTCAACATTGAATCCACTCATCAGCTTGTTGATAACACCATGAGTTTATAGTCAGCAAAATTTCTTTCATGCTTTAACGATCTAACCTGTGGACTCCACTATGGAGGAAGAGATTCCAAAATTTTTATGACTTGTTCGTGGTTCCCCAGCTGGTCATTATACTTCTTAAGATTGCTTGCCACCATCAAAAATCGATCAACAAAATCAGATATCTTTTCATTTTTCATGGCTGCAAAAGAATCAAACTGACTTTGTGCTGATATTAGATTATTAGATTTATAGAAATTAGCTACTTCTGAAGAAGACATTTTAGAAATGATCAGAGGCTAATTTCACTAAATTTCACTAAATTCGCTGAATTTTTTTCCACTAATTTTGCTAGTAAGTTCGCTTGTAGTTTAACTCGTAATTTCGGCAGCAGTTTCGCCCAGCAATGGCACACAAATGCTAGTTTCGCAGGGTAATTTCACCCGAAACTAGTTGAACTTTCATTCAGAGAACAATTTGGCAGCAATTTCGCTGGGATTGGCACACAAACACTATGAACTTTCGTTCAAAACATGTACTTTCGCTGGAACGAGGAAACCAGATCCAAAAACCAAGACCAGCTTAGTTTCGCTGAAGGAACTCTAGTTTTGCAAGGCGAAACTATGTAGTTTCGCTGAAAGATGCTGAAATTTCGCTAGACGAGCTGTGAATTCGCCCGACGTATCTGGACAGCCTTTTTCAGCACGAAATCAGCTCAAACTCATCCAAATCTCAATGGATTTGAGATCTGATGATTCCTATAGCTACCCACACCATAATACAGCAATTCTCAATCAATTTCCATATCCAAAACACTTAGATCAGATCAAAAATGAATGGAACAGTGACTTAGAACTTGAAGCAAACAAAAAAACTCAAATCATCAAGAGCACAATGGCTCTGATACCATATTGTTGGTCCTTCTGATCGATATAACAGTGCACTTGATGTATAACAATGATTTCCCACTGATTTAACACAATATACCCAATAACACAATGAACAATTTAGAATCTAAACAATGACAATCAAACCAAAGGCTCAATAATAATGATAATAATCTTCCAGCCTCACACACACAATTGCAACAATGATATTTCGTATTAGGGTTTTGCAATCGATTGCTTACACAGATAGAAAACTTACAATATATAAGCAACCTAGTTTCGCTGACTAGCGAAACTGCCTGACTATCTACTAGATTCACCCGGCAGTGAACTACAGTTTCACCGGGTGAACAGACACAGCTGACTCCGGGCGAAACTATAGTTTCGCCCGTAGTTACGCTAGAACACAAAAGTACATCAAAAATACAAATTACAATAGAAAACTAACATTTAACATATCAATTATAGTGAGTCCAACCTATACTAGATTATCACTAAAGTTCATATTCAACTGTGAAACTATCATATCAGGGTGAATGTAAGTAATTAGCTTATCCAAGTGTGTGTGTGTGTAGTAACCTAAACACACCAGGTAGTGATACTTTATGAATTTCATTCACCCACGTCAGTTTCTCCTCTGTTTTGCTGAGCAAAGATCTGGAGAAACAGGCACATAGTGCTAATGTCAAGATCCAAAAAGATTCTCAATGTGGAACACATCCAACCTGGATGAATCAATAAAGAATACATTCCTAGTGAATAAACAAAAAGAATCCCAAAGCGGATCACCTTCCAAAGTGAAGTGAAAAAGAATCCTAATGTGGATCAAATAAACATAAGGATCAAAACAAAAAAATCCCAATAAGGATCCCCCTTCCTCAAATCAAAATGAGATTTCATAATTTAAACGACCTGGTCATGTAAGTTGTGCAAAAGTTCTACCATACATTTCATGAGGGTAGTTAACCTTTCCATACTGTTGAGTGTGAGGTACATGTTGAATATTTAATCCATTCAAAACATGATAAAGATCACATGCATTAAAATATTAACCAAACTTGAGTTTAAGAGGACAAACATTCCTACAATCAATAAGATCATGACTATTTGCACTTGTGAAAGGTTAGATTGATATGATCCCAAATAAGATACACATCCTCTTCATGTGCAGTTAAGAAAAACAAAAATATTACATAAATATTTTCTTTTTAAGTTTAAAAACTCATTACAGTTTCTATCCAATTTGGATATAAACTTTAGGGGGAGTAATTTTAAAAATTAAAAGAAAATATTCACAAAAACATAAAACATAAAAATTTTGAAAACAACTGACTGTGTTGGTGTGAAAGTTATACCATAAGTATCTCAGTGTATGCAGATATTTGGAAGCACAAAGTCTAAGATCAGTCAAAACTGGGAAACTTGTATCACACAGGGTATACAAGTTAATCCAAGCAAGAATTGACAATACAAGCAACAGCTAAAACTTCATAAAAACAAAACAGTAGACTCATCTTCATAAAAATCAAGAACATAAGTGTGCAAAAACAATCAGAATCATCCTCTACAGAAAACATTAATTTTTGACAAGTTCAAAATTAATACGGGTAAGAGTATTGGTTAATGCAGGTGAAGGTAACCCAGACACATAACCAATGCGGGTAACTGTTTTTTGTTCAAGTGTAACTAATGCGGACAACTTTTTGTTCTTCCATATTTGCTATAGTAATGCAGTTAAGTTAAAGTTGTTCATCCGCATTAGTTATAGTAAATGCGGTTAAGTTATTTTCTTGTTCCGCACTTGCTACAGTCAATGCGGATAAGTTAACTTGTTCTTCCACATTTGTTTCAGTAAATGCACTCATGACAAAATGTTCATGCGCATTTGCTACAGCAAATGGCTAAAAAAATTCTTCATGCGCATTTGCTACAGTAGTGAAATTTCTCAACGCATTGGTTCACACTTGTAAATTTTGGGTAAGTTTTCAAATGTACTATTTAAACACATTTAATATGAGTCTTTTATTACTTTTCAAATTTGAGTGAACTTTCATAGTGCGACGAGCGTTCATATACTGTTCTTCACTATCATTCAAATATTCACTAATCAAGGGTTTACTGTGATTCAATCAACTTCATATCAGTTCATTCTGATTCATCATCGTAGTGTTACCAAACAAAAACGTGATTCTCAATGGATTCAAAAACCTCAACTATCAAACCTGCATGAACATAGAACCCTAGGTTTGAGATAATTAAAAAATGCAACCAAGAACAATGGATTTAAATGACATTCTCAAGTTCATTAAAACAGATGTTTATGTGAATAACAAAGAACAACTGATTTTTAAACCCCAATTTGAACCACGATGAACAGGGGAACCGAAACTTAGGACTGTGTAAATCAAATCCAATGTTCTAGTTGAAAAGAATGTTTTGAAACAGCAAAATGATCAAAAATTAAGCATAAAACTTAACTTCAACGAGTCTCCATCACCTAAGTCAAGATTAGGTCAAAAATCTAATAAAACAGTAACATTTGAAATTTCAATTTTGACCTGAAAAAGTCAAAATATGAAAAGTCAAACTTGATCAAGTGCACATGATATAATGAATGTTAAAACATTACTAACTCACTTGTATCTATTGCAGAATCCATGGCTAATCTGACATGGAGTAAGCTCCATAATGTCAGTGGATTTCTTGATCATACTATGCCTGAAGCTGAAGGATTAAAAGATATTATCAGATTTATCTCTACTACCAGAGTGGCACATGCTATTACAGTTAGACCCATCATTTATAAGAACTACATTAGATCTTTCTGGGGAATAGCTAAAGTAGCAGAGATTGATGGAGAGAAGACTATTTCAGGAAGAATCACTAATGATCACACTCTAGTAATCACTGAACAAATTGTCAGACAGTGTCTATAATTTGAAGATGATGAGAACTCTCCACTAGAGCTTAAAGAAGATGAGATTATGACTTTCTTTGCTAACATTGGGTATGAAGGTGGTTTTGAAGGGAAGCAGATTGTCAAAGGGTTGGTTGATCTCCAATGGAGGTTTCTCATTCACTTATACTAATATTGCCTATCCAAGAGAAAGACAGGTTGGAATGACATCCCAATCACCATATCATCAACCATATGTGCCTTGTGCACAAATAAACATTTCAACATGTCTGCCTATGTTTTCAATGGTCTGATATCAAACATTCAAGAAGGGAGAAGGCACATGTTTCTGATGTACCCACGGTTTATCTAATGTTTCATCAATGAAGCATTTCCCAATCTTGTATTAGAAGGCCCTATTTTGGACATCCCTCATTATAATGCCAAGTCATTCATGTATATCAAAAAGAGGGATCCAAGGAATTTCTGTAGTAGAACCTTCTTTCCATTACTTCCTTGGATGTTGCAACAGATTAACAATGAAGAAGTGCAAGAAGCTGCTGCAGATGAAGTTGTTCCTATTGTGGAGGAATAAGTTGTTGTGGAACAAGCAATGGAAGAACCAACTGATGTACAAGAAGTTGTTGAAGAGCAACCAGCTGCTATTGATTAACACACTGTTGATGAGCATGCTGAGACTGCTAAAGACATACCAAGGACAGTGTCACCACAAGGTGATATAGGTGGTGATCTTCACACTGTGCCTATGGTTTATGAACAAGTATTTCCCTCACCCTTTGGTGCTTCACCCACTATTTCACCACCACATTCACCAATTCAACCCTCTATTTCACCTCCACATTCACCAATCCAAATCACTGAATCACCTCAACAATCTCCGATCCAAATCCATCAATTATCACTCTCTGTCTCAACTCCACAAGCTACTGTTGATTTTGGTGAAGCTGGTGAATCTGCCAGCTCATCAGATTCTTCTGAATCATCATCTGATGATCATCCTCCTGTACAACCTCCTATGAGACTAACACTCTTAGAGGAAGGACCATCAGAGAGCTTTGCTGAATCAAAAATAAACAGACCAGATAAGAAAGACAAAATAATCACTGATCTATTGCAGAAAGTTGCAAGGATGGAGAAAACTCTTGAGAGAAGGGCTGGGATAATAAATGACAGAATTCTTGAGCTAGATGAAAAAGAAAAGGAGCTCAAAGAACTAAGAATCAAATATGAGGCTGAAAAGAAAGAAAAGGATGAAGAGATTGAAAGACTCAAAGCTGCCTTAGATATGTCAAGAGAAGAAATCAGTGGTCATTTGGATACTGCAGCTATCCAGACCATTGCTATGGAAGAACAAGAAAACCTTATTGAGATGCAAACAAACATCATAGCTAATCTCAATAAACAGATTGAAGCTCTGAACAAAAGAGTTTTTGAATTAGAGATGCTTGTAAAGCTAAAAGATGAAGTGGCAAGAGAAGTGCTTGATCAAGATGATGTAGAAACAAAAAAGGCTGAAACCTCACAACAAGCAGAACATAGTGAGGTTGAGGGTGAAGAAAGTTTGGCAATGGTTGTGCATTCTGATCCCTCTACTGAAGAAGATTCAGTCATGAAAAAGCTTATAGAAGATCTGGATATGTACTCCTCTAGTGAGTTCATCATTGATGAAGAATTTTAGGACTACATCAAAGATATCAGAACTCCTGTAGAGACAATTGTTGTAATCCCTACGAATCCAATTCCTATACAAGAAGAATTAAAGCTGTAGCTTGTTCCAGCAGTCACCTTGACTGTTGAACAACAAGAATTGATCAAAAGCTTATGTGAAGAAATGAAAGATAGGGAAATGGCTGCAAAACAGATTAAAGAAGCTGAAAAACAAAAAGAAGCTGATGAGAAACAAAATCAAGAAGCTAAAAAGCTTAAGATTGAAAGAAAGAAACAAGAAGTGGAAGCATCTGTCCCATCAACCTCTGGCCCTAGACTGCATACATATTCAAGAAAAAGAAAGTACTTAACAGAGAAAGCCAAAGGCAAACTGCGATCCAATTGTAGAAGAAGAACAACCTGTTAAGAAACAAAAAGACGATCCAAGAAGCCTAGCAGCTATAGCTGAATTTTTAGAAGAACATGAGAAGGCAGAGAAAGAGCTAAAAGATATACTTGACGTGATTGTATTAGAAGAAGGAGAGATTGAAGGAAGATATGATGAAACATCAGTTGATGACCCTTTGACCAGGGACAGTCCTACAAAGGTTGAAACATCAGTTGAAGAAATGGTTGAAAAAGCACAATCAGATGATCTCATGATTAAGGCCATGTATCTGATCAATCATGGATATGAGGCAGATGAAGTGTTTAGCATGACTTATGAGGGCATGGTTGAAGAGGTGAGAAAAATGGAAAAGCTGCTTGATCCCACCTTTGTCACTGATTATGAGAAGAAGATTGAAACTGCCCAAATCACTACAAGTGCTGCCAAACCTGTAAAGCATCAAGAAACCCAATCTGCATATCCTGATCCCTATAGTATGACTGACAAGGAAATGAAGGATTATTTATCCAAGCAAGGGTTCACAAAAAGAAAGCTGGGTAATATGAAGACCAACTCTTTAAAGGCTGCCATGCTGATGATGATTAAAGAAAAGAAGGAGAGACTTCAGTCCATAGAAGAAGAAGTAATCGGAAGAAAACCAAGAACAAGAACTTCAGCATAAGATGTTCAACTGACTACCAAGGATCAAGATGTCTTGGCACCCATGTTTCACAAGAATCCAAAATGGTTCATTGAACCCTCCCAACTTAAGCTGCAGGAAGGGTTAACCACCTCTGATATGATTAAGGGTGTGTCTGCTCCTAAAGGCAAAACTGATGTTAAAATCATTACCTGGAAGTATGACAACAGTTGGAACATGTTTATGGTAAAGAGGATCTCTGGGCTTGTTCAATTTTTCATAGAGTACTCTGCTCTGGTGAACTCAATGGAGATTCATGACCTAAAGGAATTAGCAGAGCTTGAATTGATCAATCATGATGCCATGTATAGAGGATATGAATTTGAAGACATTTTGAAAAGGTTTAAGAAGACAAACAACTTCAAATCTCTGAAAGCTATTTGTTTGAGAAAGGATAGATCTTTCAGAAATCCTCTGGAATAAAAGAAAAAGAGAGAAGCAAAAGAGTTGGTATTTCCTGAATTGAATGTAAAGCCAACTGAGTCATTAAAAAGGAAGATGGTTGCTAGAACTCATAAGACTAAGCCAAATTTCCAATGTGTACTATGATGAGAAAACATTTGAGTTGGTAATTGAGAGGAAATGGGGTGGAAAAGAAGCACCTGAAATCAGACTGTTCAGTGGATATGAAGTAAGGCAGTTGGATGAATCTTATATTCACTACATTTTCACAAGACATTTCAGAGCTCTTAACAACAAACTGGGAGAAGATGACTTGGAGTTCTTTTTGAAATGTATCAAGATTTTGAAGATGGCATATGATAGAATAAACAAGAAAAGGGAACAAAGAAAGAAAAAGAAGGCGCCTCTCCAAATGGGCAACAATGTAAAGCTGGAAGTTGATGCAGATGGATCACTACTGATTCATAGAGATGGTCTTTCCATTCTGTGTGGGAACCCATCTCTTTGAAACAAATGCCCATTGCTGCCATACACACTATGAGTCAGATGAAGATACATGTCCTGAGCGGAGAAAAGATGAATGATGCCAAGGATTTCTCAAATATGATCAAGGCAATCTTGGATCCTTCTTTGACAGAACCTGTACTTCCTGCTGAAACTGCATCAACACTCTCCCCAACAACAGTCCAACCAAAGGAAGCACAACAAGAACCACCAGAATCATCACAACCTCCTCCACCATCACACTCTTGAAGAACTTAGGCAGTAGAATCCTTAGGGGGAGTATTGTTAGACCCTGAAAGGATCATACTTGCCAATTTAAGAGTTGATTGTAGGTTGCTCTGGTAGGAAATCAACAAGACAAAAGACAAAGACAAAAACAGAAGACAGAAGAAAAGACAAGAAAAAGACAAGTGTTGAAGTCTCCGCATTAGTTAATGCGGATGACCATTGAACAAATGCTGACAAGTATTTGTTCATCCGCATTAACTAATGCGGATGAAGAAAGAAGAAATGCTGACAAGTGTTTGTTTATCCGCATTGACTAATGCGGATGAACAAAAGAAATACTGCCAAGACTTGTTCATCCGCAACAACAAATACGGATAAACTAAGTTAATGCTGAAGACAATCAACAACAAATGCTGATGAAGACTTGTTCATCCGCATTAGTCAATGCAGATGAACACTTACAAATGCTTATGTTATTTTTGTACTTAGACTAGATTCTGATGTATAATAACCAGGGTAGTTTAGTCATTTTGTACAGGCAATGGGTATGCCTATAAATAGAATAGTATACCCTAACTTTGTAAGTTTCTTTCATCAGTTATAATATTACACATTTTCAGTAGTAACCTTGTTGTCTTTGTGAACTGTTCATCAAAGCATTTACTTCAGTAGTTAATGTTTTGCAATATAGTAATTCCGCAACTATATTACTGACTCAATCATCATATTTGATCCTAAGTTGAGTCACATCAACTGAGATTTTCATTCTCACAAAAACCCTTCAGTTTACATATCCTAAAAGTTGTATGCATGCATGATGCATCCAAAATTTGTTGAAATTATGAATATGTTTGGTTTGAACTTGGAAGTCAATCAGTAGCTTCTATTGTTGCTCAGAATCTGACGCTTCATAATTATGCATCACGGTTTGTGTCTTTAAGTTCTCTGTTGAGTTTACATGGTGCAAATTTATGGAATTCCGGAAATGTGGCTACTTTTAGTCTATAAAATTTCAAAGTATCGTGTGGCTACATATAATCTGCAGATATTTGAAGTATTGTAGTTCCAATTGATTTGACTTCTTTCTTTGATAACTTATGAGTTATAAAGATAGCGTTGGGTGTGATTTCCTCAAGAAAACCTTTGATTCAACATGCCATGAGTTATCTGATTATCATGGGATATTAATTGATTTCAATTGATTCTGTTGTTTTATGCAGGCTTCTATATAAGCAGCAACAGGAAAGAAGAGATGAAGAGATGGATGCTTAATGACTTTGACATTGGGAAACCAGTTGGAAGGTGGAAGCTTGGTCATGTTTATATAGCTAATGAAATGAGGGTTAGTATAATAAATCCATTTATTTTGCTTAAGTCTTAACACATTAGCTTTGAGATACTTGGAGTATGTACCAATGACACATTATTCGCTACTTGCACCTTGGAGTGTGTGATTTATTTGTACGAGTAGATGTCATTTTATTTGTACAACTAATATTGGTGAAGAATTCAAATTTAGTTCAATAAGTTACCACAAATTTTGATATCTTTTTTTCTAAACATATAGATGTTTTCATAGTTAATATAATTTAATGTAAGTTTCCACAAAAATTTGGCTTAGATGGCATGTAAAAAAGAGGTATAGTTTGTATATCTCCCTATTGAAAATAGCATTCTAATTAATTACAGTGAACTAGGCAAAAAAAATAGATGGAAAATTGTATCATGAATTTGTGTAGATGGTACATATGCTCAGTCCTAAGACGTGGTTCCATGACTGAGTTCACTTAGAGTTTATTTATTTTTTATTTTAGTCTGATTTTGCTCTAATTGTTGGTAATAGTTTTATCAACATTTATTATGTGTTATTAAAATGGTAGCTTTGAGAAGGTGTGATCGAATGGTGATTCATATGGTTTCAAGTGTACTTTAATAATCTTAGGTGATGAGGTTTTTTATGAAAATGAACATGAATCACTTTGGCATTCAAAGTTAACAGTTTTTGGTGTGATCAAATGGTGATTCATATGGCTCTAAGGGTACTTTAATAATTTTAGTTGACGAGCTTTTTAATAAAAATAACATAAATCACTTTGAAGCATCGATTGCCTGTTGGATAAAGGGATAAAGGGAAATCTTTTGATGCCTGGTTCTTTTCGTATAAAGTTACACCTTCTCCCTCTCAAATCTCAAATCAAGCAAATATCTCTAGGTAAGTACATCTTGATATGTTTTGATTTCTTGAATAGATGTTGCACGAAAGATGTAATCATATTACCTTATTGTTCTTTTTCAATCGATTTGATAATATGGTTGCTTTCAACTTGATGAACTCAGTTTGTATGTTTGTATAGTTATTATATGTGGATGAATGGATTAAGTTAGATACATTTCTTTTCATGATGAATACAAAACACATCTACTTCAATTTCAAAGTTAATAGTTTGTACTAGGTAGTAGGTTTTATAATTTGTAAGCTAAACCCAAAAGTCAATGGAATTCTTGTTTGTTTATTACATAAACTATAGATTTTTCTTGGTATTGTTTTAGGAATGCAGAGGGATCACAATTATCGGAGTCAACAACAGTTCTTCTTCCGTCATTAAAAACATTCATATTAAGAATATTATTTTACTTTAAGGTGAGCATTTACCGTCTTCAGTATAGATGAAATCGTTTTTTAGATGAATTGTTATGGTAACTCGATTAAGTGGTTGTAGACTACCAATAAAGTCTTGGTCTTGAGTTACAGAGCTTTGACTGTGAGTCTAAACCAACTCTATATGATGTTGGGTCCTGAGTTCTTTGGACCATAAAACTTAAAAAGCATTACTAAACTTTGAACAAAGGAAGTATTGTGTCGATTTTTGTGATGATATTGTGAGTCGAAAAAGAAAATTAATAGAAGTATTAAACAATGTATTGCGAGAAAATTTGATGCGGGCTCAAGTGTTGAAGACCGGGTCTTAATGATTTTGGAGGCCCAAGACCGCGCTGCACGAAAATATGCATAACCTGGGCTACGAGCCTCCGTTTCTGACGTGCTACCAGTCAAAACGACCGTGGAAACGAGGGCTACGTCATGGGTTTTGGGCCACTTTTATATTTTTTTCTAGTTTTTCGGTTTTGTTTTGGACTTTTGTTTGGCCCATGGTTGTTTGTTTTAGGCCCGTTCGAATTTTGGCTTGTTATTTAAGTTGTCTTGATGTAATTTGGATGGTCACTTGATCATTTCTGCAAAAAAAAAAAATTTGCCTTTTCAAATTCGTGACTTTTGGGGTCGAATTTGGGGTTTGGATAAAAATCATCACGGGTATTCGCAGAATCAACGTGTTTAAGCTTCGATTTCATTCCGTGCGCTACATCAGAATTAATAAACTACAAAAGCGAGTATCGTGATGTAAATTGTAACCATCACCGCATCGCGCGAGTTTCCGACTAGTATTTATATATTTGTGTGTGTGTGTCTATATATATATATATATATATATATATATATCTTAATAATTGTTTACATTTTTTGCCAAGTGTCAAAACTACATTTACTCTCGTCATAAACTTTCCCGCCCAAATGTTTGTATCCATTTCTAATCTTCACGAGGATCATATGACCCAGAGAATACCCATCGGATCTTCTCCTTTAACCGGAGTATTTAAGTCAAAATTTTGTTGTAACCACTTTCCACTCTTCGACGATAAGGATCCAAAGCTGTTCGATAAAACCCTAATTCTTGGTTCTTCTTGATCCCACGATTATCACAGGTATGATATCAGATGTAATCGATCTCCACAAGCGTTTCGGTCGCAGGTACGAAGATGCGACATTTTTATTTCACTTGTAGTTTTCCTACCTTCATTTCTCTTTCTTATCTTATCTTCATTCCTTTGACCTTGTGGAACCCTAACTCTCGCAGATGCAGCTGTGATGTCGATTGCATGTATGTTTTTATAACTATGGGTGTGGATTCTAAAGAAAGTAGATTTGGTGTGCTTGGATTTGGGTGGTATCGAGAAAAATATATGCCAAATCAATTTCTAATCAGATGAAAACTCTAATGGTTCGTTGTTGTTAAATTTAAATTAAAAGGTGTGTATATCTCTGTGAGAGAGTTTCTTAAATTCTCTTGATTTACATTTTGACATTTTGATTTGGTTTAAGTATCAAGATAAAACCTTAATGTTATTGATTTACTCTTTGGTTTCTGTTGGTTTGATTCACATTTTCCCCAAAATTTATTAATATTTTTATAATTTTTTAAAAATATATCTTGTAATTACTCTTTTGGTAAAAGAAATAAAAACCCATTGGAATCTTGATGCAGATGTTGGTAAATCTCATTCAAAAGGCTAAAGATGGAGGCTTGGATGTTATCTACACGTATGTGTTTGAATGGTCATGAACCTTCACCTAGAAATGTGATATGTTCTTTTGTTCATATATATGTGTGCATGTTTGTATATATTATTGTAATAATTTGACGTTGGTTTCATTTTCTATGATGTAATGTTGGTTGATGGATAATTGCTTCTTGATGTGGCATTCCACAAATGATGAACCTGAAAGTAAGGTTTTATTTGTTTATCTCTGTTGATCAGATTGCAAGGTGTATTCCTACAACGGGAATGGTTTTGTGCTTTGGGCTTTATGAATGACCACTATCCTGTTTGAAGTGCATTTTTATCTTATAAATCAAATAAGGCTATACAACCTTTGTATCCTTTTTTATATTAACAAGAAGAGAGGGACTGTATCGTATCTCTTATTCACACCAGTGTGCACTATCTCCTCAGGAGGATTATTATGTAAAAAAGCAAACCATGGTGATAAAAAAAAAAACGAGAAAAAACCTTCAAATCTCTTGTACATACAATATGTACATACAATAAACTTTTAACGGTAATCAGATTTATTCTCTCAAATGCTTTACATTTCATCAGTTGTTTGAAATATGTACATACAATAAACTATAATGTATTTTCTCAAATTTCATCAATTGTTTGAAATATGCTTTAAACTTTAATGTCCTTTCTCTAATTACTTAATCCAAAAATTGGTTTGATTGTTGGTTTAGGTGTTAGATGGATACAAAAAGAATTTTTGTGATTCATGGAAAATTATGCAAGCCGATTTAGTAGTACATTTTCTACTTCTGCTCCAAAATTTGAGACAATTTTATAATTTTTCTTTGCCAAATGATGCTGTTTGTTTTTATGTTTAACATTATCCCTGTTTCATGGGGATGGGGTGTTAATGGTGATTCAACAACCTAAACTCTTTTTGGTTTCTTGAAGAGTGGAGCAAGAAAGTGAAAATGAATATATTCATCCTTAAGTGTGGTCATTTGATGCTTCAGGTATTGCAGCGGTAGATGGGGAGGAGTAGCATGGCACTCAAAGGATCCTAAGAATGTGAATTATTGATGGTATATCACCCATGATCAGGTACATATGGACCATCAACTATGTTTAGTGCAATTCTAACGTTTTGCAAGAAAGGATATAACTGTTGAATAAATCTTATTGTTTTACTATTTAATTTCTTGCACTCTGCTAAATTGTATCGAGGTTTTAAGCATTTTTTTATTATTTTATGTAGTACGAGTTTTCAGTTTAAAAGGCATTTAAAATTTAGTTTAGTATATTCGTTTTCTTTATACAAAACCCTCGTGTGTAATACACGGGTCTATAATCTAGTGTGTGTATATATAAATATATATAGGGAAGAGATCAAATGAAAATCATTATCTTAAGAGAAAACCAAAAAAACTAAATCCAACCAATCATATAATTTCAAATGAGTTTTTACTTTTGTTTTTTAAAAGGGTATTTTAGTAAAATTCCAATTCACTATTTTAGAAAGTTTTCCTATAATCGCTTGCACCAGTTTGAATATTTTTATCATATGATCTTCTTTAAATGCTTATTACCTTCATCAAATTATTTAAAGAACCATTGAAGGATTTGACCAAATAAAAAAACTCATCACAAATTGAAACAAATCAAGAAAAATAAAGATGATTTGGAGAAACTTGTGAAGTCTCGTGCTTCTGTTTCTTTCTAGGTGAGTTTTTATTTCTGATCTAATTTTTCAAGTGATCAACTATTTGAACTTTTTATTGTGTAAACGAGAAATATTAAATGATCAATTATGCATGAAATATGAATTTTTATTGAAAGAATAATTAAAAGAAAAGTATAGTTAGCTTGCAAAAGTGATTAAGTACTCTTTGTGGACATACGAATGACCTTTTTTTAATATTCTAGATTCATATATATATATATATATATATATATATATATATATATATATATATATATATATATATATATATATATATATATATATATTAAATTACTGGCTTTTAAATTTGCCTAATAGTCATGTATTGGATGAGGTTTCTTGAATAAATCATATATTTGATATATGTTGGTCCATACGAATAACCTTGTTAGAATATTATGAGTCTTAAATTGGTTATGCGGCCAATTTGGATTTTGTTTATAAACTACAAATTTGAACATAGAGTCAAGTATACAACAACTTTAATATCAAGTCTTAACCCTTTCCGTAAATATTTGGTCAATTTATGAGTAAATCGAGTAGGCCAAGAATATGGATGTGTATGTGTGAATATTGATGTGTAGCTTCATGCATTTTACATCAAAGAAGATCGAGTAGGCCAAGAATTGAAGCATCAAAAAAGATCAAGTAAGAAGAGAAATCGCTTTGAACTTGATTTCTATCAAGATGAGATGATAAAAATAAACCCAGTTACATATATGTTTGCAAGATGAAGATAGCGATAAATTAGATAGGAAAGGAGTATCCGAGTACAATAAAGATAAATTGAAGAAGACAATGATTGATTGAAAACGTGTGGGATACATATATCTAACCATGAAGAACAAAACAAACACTTAAACATGATAAACAAGAGGAACATGAAGAATATAAAGATTTTTATTTTTATCATAACCACATATATGTAGCATTGTGCTACATATACGTAACTCTGCTATTACATATATGTACCTCTATGTTGTTACGTATATGTAACTCTATTATTCGAACGTTTATGTAACTTTACTATAAACATGTGTAAATGTGTTTTTATATATGTGCTTTTGTTTGTTACGTATGCGTAAGGTGGACGTGTATTCTCATATATATATACATATTTCTAGTTTTTCTAACTGTTTTGGTAGTTAGATATATACACTATATTTGTTACACATATGGGACTTTGTTGGTACGTATATGTAAGGCCATTGTTACATATATGTACTTTAGAAATCGTTTTTGGTATTTAAAATTATTAAACACAATCATATCTACGTTATCAGAATTTGTTAGTTTTGTATATAAAATATAAAAAAAATAATATATAAATGAGAAAGAATAAATTTGGTTTAAAATTAATATACATGTGAGAGAAAGAGAAAGAACAAATTGTATTTTTCTTTTTGATAGGAATGATTCTAAAAATAAATTTTAGTCTTTGCCTATTCTACCCTTATCATTAATAGTTATCATGTTTAATTAAGAAAATAATTACAAAAATGCCATCTTTAATTTTGACCGTTGATTAACATTGATCAATGGTTAAAAAATGGTTTTTAATTATAAGATGGTTTTCATTGGAACCCTCCCCAATATATATATATATATATAGGGATCCATTCAAATGAAAACCATTTGTTGTAAAAAACCAAAAGAACCAATCCACATCACAAATCATTTAGATCCATGGTTGTAAATGAAAGGGTAAATATGTATATTCTAATTTGTAAAACTACATGGATGAAACAATTAAAAGGGCATAATTGGAAACTCAATTAAAACCCACAACTGCAATTGAGATTTTGTTGGCCACGTTTATTCTCAATCTTAGAAGTGGGATTATGAAACCAAAATTAGATTTCACATCCATTCAACAAAGACGAACGGGGAAATGCGACACCTTTGCATCGGACCTGATTTGAAGGAAATTATGAAAAGGTAAGAATGATCTTGCATTTTGATGTACATAGGCGGATGATTTATTAGTAAAATCAATGATATTATGTAATGGGAAATAGTTGATTTATTGACACTATAGTACATAGGTGAATGATCGATTGTCAGGGATAGAATCATACAAAGAATTAATTGTACCATGAGACTGCTGTTTCGAACCTAAAGGCAGGAGTCAAACAACCCATCTTTAAGGACTACGGTGCAAATGTGCAATAAAACGACTTCTATCAAGAATTAACTCGAACAAGGAAGAAGTTTTAGGTGACGCAACAAACATATCAACAGAACCTCAAAGACTAAAGCAAATTAAAAGGCCAAAACAAGATAAAAAGACCAAGAAGAAAAAGACGAAGATGGAAAAAATTAATCTCATGTGATGTCAATTTTAAACTTTGTTGTTTCGTCGCACTATGTTTGGTTGTTTTATGACCACTTAATATCAGTTGTTTTGAACATCTGAAGATAACTAAAACTTGTGATTATGCAAAATAAACGGTGTTATGTATTTTTGTTGTCTGTAATGATGTCTAAGCAACATCGGATCTCTAAATTAGATAATTAATTGAGTATTGAATCCAATAACATTCACATTCTATGAAGAATATGCATATACTAAATATTGACATGCATTATTGTACATAAGAAATATATGCATTAAACCACTTAAGCAACTCATTTTGTAATGCACTTATGCAAATTGTGCATGATTGCAAAGTTGCATATACCAACTACTTATATTCTTACATAGTTTAGTTTGAAAAATTATGTAATAAATGTGAAATTTACCAATTGAAATAAGTAATAATTACAATTATAGATGCATTTGTGCATTAATGCATATACATACTACTGCATATTCACTTTAAACAATTGATAATATGTAATACAACTAATTGGGACAGTTGGTTTCATTCATATCTTTATTAAGCCCGTAAATTGTCTTTAATTTTGTATGTAAGATAGAGCTACTAGTATATTCAGATTGTACAGATTAAGTCTAATATAACATACAATGTCTAAGTTATTTTTTGTATTAGCATGGATATATGCACATTTGGCGAAGAAAAGTGGTGTAGTAGTAAAATACAATGAAAAGATAAAGATAATGTAAATGAAAGAATACAGTGCTAACGTACAAAAACCAATGTAAAGTATAATAGATGATAAAGAGACTATATGTATAATGTATTGATGGTTTAATTGTGGTTAAGGTTAATGTTTTTTAAATGACTAATATGCTAAAGAGTTCTTTAATGTTTTAATACTAGAACTCACTCAACAACGTTGAATTTTGTATGCATATTAGCTTGACAGGTAAATGAAAGATGGAATAAGGAATGATAGCTTTGCATGAATATGAAGTTACCTAGTTGTGATCCTTACTAGCATTTTAATAGATTGATAGATACTTTATGGATGAATGTAATAGATATTGAGACAATGTTCTATGTAATGACAGTTTTAGTTTCCTCTCCTGTGATGATGAATGTTTAATATTTTAGAATTATGCATCTCTGATATCTAGAATCCAACTTTTAGGCTGCTTGGAAATAGGGCCTTAAATCATGGTATAATGGTTACGGGTTAAACGACACATAACGGTAATGTCAAATTCTTATGAGATGGAAGCACCATATAGGTAAATTATGAATACATAATGAAACATGAAATATGATATGAATTTAAATCGTATTACGTCATGACTAATAATAACCATACAAGTATGGAAAATATGAATAGTTACACATGAATCCTGAAAAAAGTAATTTAAAATAACCAAGTCATTCAAAGTAAACTAAAAGTGTTGATGGTTAATCGAGTATGTAATAAATCCATATAAGCTCCTAACATGCTAATATCATCAACATATACAAGAATGTTACATGTTATCAATAAACAAAAAAGGATGTTTCAAACACATCACCATTAAGAAAACCATTGTTGATATCTACTCTAACATCCACCCTTTCATGTGAGTCGTTGTTTCACTTTTACTTATTTGCTTTTAGTTGCCCGAACCTTTTTATGTGGTCACCCATTACTAGATAGTATCTTTATTGGCCATAGTCTTTGCTAGGATTTCAACCAAGTGCTTTTCCATCTTAGGTGAACGAGCTACGATCTCGCAAGGCACTGGTTATCTATTGTTTATATTTCTTATGTTCTATGTATTGTACACATATCATCAAAAGTTAGAGTTTTACACCATGCACTACACTTTTTAAAGTGTTTTTAATTTGTATGAACGTACTGAGTATTTAAAGAAAAATTTTGATGCTATTTCTCATACCAATACTTGTGTTGGTAATTCATCTGTAGAACATGGTTTTTATATTAAACTAAATGATAATTTGCCTAGGATTTCATTTTGTAATAACATTAAAGGAATTTTCATTGCTTTCACAATTCATAGTTCCTTGAAAAGATGTTCCTCATGTGCGTATGAGTAAAACATAGAGTTCTTAGTATTGAAACATGTGAAAGATCAGTCAAAAGAGTGTAGAACTAAAACACTCTAACAACAATGAAGTTTGTTATCGAACATCCTTCATCCAAGGCATCAACATCACAATCATCTCCAATTAGTTGTGGTGTTAATATACAGAGACACGGTTCTTAGGTTACGTGTTTTGTTTGTGGAAAACCTGGACATTTGGCTAAAATGTGTAGCCACTCTTCTACAAATAAGCAAAACCAAAAATAGGCATCAAAGTCAATTAAGATCACATGCCAACCTAAGGTGATTCCAAACCTCCAAAACCTCCATCCAAAAACAAGAGGGGTTCACCTATGATCATCCGAAAAAAGCATAAGCATGTTGTTGGAAAACCGGTTTCCCTACGAAAAGGAAGTCTATAGATACAAAACCAATTTTTAAGAAACCAACTTAGGTTTGGGTTGTTATAAATTTAAAACTTCCTGAACTTCCATCTGATAAACCAATATTTAATCCAAATAAAGCAATTGTTCTTGATTTTCAAGAAATATATATGCTTGAACCTAACGAAAAGCAATCAAGACTTGGGTTAGAATCTCTAACTAGTCGGATTAGATATGCACGGGCATTTAAGCAGGAATATGAACAACATTCAACATGTTGATAGTGGATTCTCCTAGCACATGACGAGTCAATATTCTCTAATACAAGATTTCAAGGAAATCAATGGAGGGTTTGTGGTGTTAGATGGATATGGGAAAAGGTGGAAAGATTTTTGGTCTAGGCATGGTTTCCATAGGATGATCAGCTTAGAAAAGATCAATTATGTTCCCCAACTAAAATATAATCTAATGAGTGTCTCTCAGATTTGTGACAAAGATCTTGGTGCCTACTTCATCGCTAAAGAACGTATCATTATGAAGCCCGATGTAGTTATTTCCGAATAACTTATTCTGATGTGTGTGCCAAGGAGGTTAAACACGTATAGGTTAGATATGAGCAAACCTATAATATCGAATATTGTATCATGTTTCATGTCAAAGGCATAAAAAGATGAGTCCTTCTTATGGAAATGAATAATAGGGTATGCTTATTTTAGAAGTATGAACCGACTGATGAAAAAAGACCTAGTGTCACGTTTACCATGAAAATAATTCCATAGCATTAAGCATTATATTACATGCTCAAAACGGAAACACCACAAGACGTCCCACAAGCCTAAGTTCATCAATTTTTAATGACACCCCACTTTAGTTACTTCACATAGACTTGTTTGGTCCTTTGAGTGTGTTAAGTTGTTGAGACATGAAGAGGATGAAGCTATCCAAACACTATGTATATATGTTCTTTGCTAATTAGCTATGCCAAAGGGAAAGTCCATCTACTAATGGACTACATCAAATTGATAAAGTACTAAACAATTGTGAATCAACATAAGTGTATCTATTAAATTTTTGAATATCGGCTAATTTAATGCTTTTTTAGACAATGAGTAGTAGCGATAGGATTACTCTAGACCTGCTGATCTTCTGTGTTGCTGATTTATGTATGTGTTGTACATTACTTTATAACCAATAGTATTACACATTTGTGGAATGCATAATGTATAGATCAATGGCTAGAACATGCCATTGATCCTAAATCTAGAATAGATGGTCAATCTTTGTTCTTATGTTTAGCTTTCATAATGTGTGTGTGTGTGTGTTTATATATATATATAGGGGCTTTCAAATGAAAACCAAAATTTTATAAAAAACCAAAAGAACCAACAACAACCAATCAGATTTTTTTATAATTATTATAAGATTTTTATTTAAATAGTTATCCAAAGGGGCAAGAATGTAATTTAATATCTTCAAATGAAGTTAGTGGGGTAATATACAATCGTTCCCTCCCTTCCATAACAACATGTGATTCTTTAGCCATTGATCTTTCTTATACCATCATGGAGTTAAAAGAAATCGATCTGGAACGCCCAATTGATTTAATTGATCCCATGATTTACACTAAAAAATAAAGATTGTTGTTCCAGTTTCATTCGACTGATGCTTGCTGTTTTTCGCTTGTCTTTGGTGGGTAACTTATTCCATTCAATGTCCTTCTTTTTTCTTTTCGTCTATAACTTATTGTAATGTTTTGATGGTATTGCTTGTAGATGAAAGAAGTCATGACCCATACAAAAGCAATGTGTAGTTGAATTTCATAATGCTTGTGTTGCTAAAACTGTTTTGAACAACAAGAAGGCTACATCAGCATTGAATGAGGTTGCTTGTATTGAGTCAAAATCAATATGAGCCCCAAAATACATAAAAACACGTAAAAAATGGGGATCTAGAACTCATCTTTGCGCGTAGACTTGACGAAAGTCTACCCCAAGAAGGAACAACTGAGATCTACACACATACATGCAAAGGTGTCAATGTTAGGGTGTAAGTTTCTTTTGTTGGGCTTTTGTCCCTAATTCTTTCACTGCTTTAAGTCGTCCCCTTTTACATTTCTTTAACCGAGACCTTTAACCAAAATTAGGGTGTTGGAAGTCTACCCCCCTTATTTTAGGTTTTGTCCTCGAAACCTACTATTCGTCAAGCAACTATGGATAATGCTGTCTCATCTCTCCTCGGACTCCTAAGTGGATTCCAAACCCTTTCTATTCTTCCACTATATTCGGACAAGTGGGATTACTTTATTTCTTAGGCGCCTTTCTTTTTTGTCATTAATAGCCATAGGCTGCTCAACATAATTCAATCTGCCATCAACTTTCACATCATTGAGTGGAATATGAGCATCTTCGTTCGCTAAACACTTACGTAGATATGATATATGGAAAGTAGATGGAATCCTACTTAATTCATATGGTAAATCCAATTTGTATGCCACTTCGCCCACACGGGCTACTATCTTGAATGGCCTAGTGAACCTAGGACATAAGTTTTTCCTATTTCTAAGTCGAATCATTCCTTTCCATGGTGAGACCTTTAGCATAACTTTATCGCTAACATTAAACTCTATCCGCCTTCATCGTTTATCAGTGTACAACTTATGTCTGTCTTTGGTAACTTTCATGTAGGCTATGCTCTTTTCCAACTTTTCATTCACAGCCATTATCACATCTACACTTCTAATTCTTTCTGCCCAATATCACCCCAGCCTATTGGGGTTCTATATCTCTGACTGTAAAGCATCTCATACGGGGGCATACCAATTCTAGTATGGTAGTTGTTGTACGAGAATTCCGCTAACGGGAGATGACTATCCCAGCTCCCACCAAAATCTATGATACATGCCTAAAGAATATCCTCTAAAGTCTAAATAAACCTTTCAGACTGTCCATCAGTTTGCAGGTGTTATGTTGTATTGATGTGTAATTTCATTACCATAGCATCATGGAACTTCTTCTAGAACTTGGATGTAAACCGAGTGTCTTTGTGAGAAACGACTGACACTGACACACCATGACAAGCAACTATCTCTTTGATGAATAGCTCATATAACTATTCTAATTTATACATGTCTCAAATTGGTAAGAAATGGGCACTCTTCGTCTGTCTGTCTACAATAAACTTATGGCATCATAACCCATAGCTCTACGTAATAATTTTGTTATCAAGTCCATAATCTTTCTGTTAAGCTTCTAATTCTCTGCTTTAACCTGAAGACAAGTTAGACACTTCTTTACATATCAAGTTACATGCACTTTCATTCCTAGCCACCAATAATTCTTCTTCAGATCATGGTACATCTTGGTGGTTCCCTGATGAATCAAGTAGCGAGTTTTGTGAGCTTCATCTAAGACTTCCATTCGAACTTTACATCTTTCATAGTTAACTTAGTCAATGGTGAAACAATCTTGGAAAAATCCTGAATAAACCTCCTATAGTAACCGGCCAATCCAAGGAAGCTCTGGATATCTGATGGCGCCTTTGGTGACTTCCATTGCATAACTGCTTCCACCTTAGCAGGATCCACCATGATCCTATCTAGGTTACTTACATGACCCAGAAACTATACTTTGCGTAGCTAAAATGCACACTTAGAGAACTTTGGATACAACTTTCCTTCCTGAAGGTTTCAAGCACTTCATAGATGTGACAGGCATGGTCTCCCTTATTCTTTGAGTAGATGAAATTATTTTTTATGAATACTATCATAAATCTATCAAGCAAATGCCAGCAAACTCTATTTATAAAATGCATGAACGCCACCAAAGCATTTGTAAGACCAAATGACGTTACAAGGAACTTGTAATGATCATATCACGTCCGAAACATCGTCTTAGGTATATCATGATCTTTAACCTTTAGCTGATGATAACCTGACTTGAGATTGATCCTTGAGAACCAACACACCTTTTAACTAGTTGAACTGATCATCAATCCTAGGCAACGGGTACTTGTTATTCACTATCAGTTTATTCAGTTCTCTGTAGTTTATACAAATTCGCATGCTTCCACCTTTCTTCTTTACAAACAACACTAGAGCATCCTTTAGGGAGATGCTCGATCTGATGAATCCTTTATTGAGAAGGTCCTGTACTTGGCTCACCAATCCTTTCATCTTTGATGGAGCCAAACAATACGATTCTTTGCCTACGAGCTGAGCTCCTAGCACAAGGTCAATCAAAAACTCGATCTCCTAATCAGGTTGCATTCCTAGAATGAACTAAGGGAACACATCAGGGAAAGCATACACCACGGGTACATATGTCAACAATAGCTTTTTAGCTTTAGCATCTTTCATATATTCCATATAAGCCCCACCTCATAAACTTTTCTAGCTTTATCATCGGGATCATCATTGGAACTATGAAGACTTTATCATCGTAGACCGTGACTGGACTACTGTCAGGCACAATTCGATGAATCATCTTTTTATGACAGATGATGTTATCCCCATAAGTAGCCAACCAATCCATACCCAAAAGTACATCGAATCCACCTAAGGTCATAATATGCAAACTAGCGGGGAAACTACAACCTTGCAGTTCTATACTACAATCATCTGTTGCTCTGTTTTTCTTAGTTGTATTATCAATAACAGTCTCTACCTCAAAGGCAACATCTATCTCTTCATCATTACGATTAAGCTCTTTACAGAATGAAAAGACTATGAAACTCCTACTTGCACCGAAATGGAACAAAATAGAAGTAAACACATCGTTAACCAAGAACATACCTGACACATATCCAGTTGACTCTTGACCTCTTTTCTCATCATCATGATAGCCCTAGCTTTCATTCCCTTTATCACTAGCTTTCTTTTCTTCTTTCTTATCATCACCGGAACCACTGGGCTTTGCTTTCCTACAATCACGGCTGAAATGCATAGTGCTTTAATAATTGAAGTACTTCCTTATTCCCTGGCAATCTTTAGAAAAAATGACCCGTCTTTCCACATCGGTAGCTTTGCTTCAGGTGACTAGTATCTTGCCAGCATGGCCACCATGTTCACCACCATGACCACCATGAGCACCACCTAGGGCTTTCTTCTTTCTAGCCATATCTTACTTCCTATAAGGTTTAGAACACCAACATTTTCATTCAAGGTAATTGTTCAGATCATGATAGGTAATGTATGTTCTTAATGACATTGGCTAGGTGTAATTAACTTCTTACTTTACTCTTCATGTCCTAAACATTCCCGATCCTAGGTCACATCAATTCCTAAACTTACTATCACATACTATACATACATACACATACATACACATATGCATACATTTACTATCATTTATCATTATCATAACAATCATTAGCTTTACGTTATCTATACACAATCTTTACTTTTACTTTACCTCTTAGCATAAAGTAATCTGAACTGGCATTCTCTATTTGGTCCCATTGTCTGTTTAAGTTTAGGTAGTACCTAAATCTCTCAAACTATGCCTCTAATACCAACTTGTAAGGCCCTGTTTCCAGGTAGGCTTACAGTTAGATTCTAGATATCAAAAACATACAATTCTTAAACTTTAAACATTCATCATCATAGCAGTGGAAATTAAAATTGTCATTACATAGAACAATATCTAAATATATATTGCATTTTTTCATAAAAGATATACCCATCTATCACAATGTCAGTCAAGATCACAGCCAGGTAAATTTACATCTATGCCAAGCTATCATTCTTTATTCCACCTTTCATTTACCTATCAAGCTAATATGCATACAAAAATTAGCGTTGCTAAGCTATACACATCCACATTTATACACTTAGTGAATAAGGCACTAATGCGGATGACTATCCAGTGAATGCGAGTGTTGATGAATCATATGCATTAACTTTTACACTTTACCATTCCATTACCATGCGTACCATTAGGGTTCATGAATCCCCTATCATAAAGCCAATTTTTATAAAAATGAACAAAAATGATAACTTGCGTACTTTAACTCCTTTAACCAATATATTGGACTAAACAAGTGCAATGAAGGATAATGCTTGCCATAATCAAACATAATGTGTGCTAACATTCAAACAATCATTAACTAACACATTAGCATCATTAACATTCATAACAGACACTAATTATGATTTAACTTTCTTTTTCAGGTTTTTAGATAAAATAAATTTTGACAAGTGTCGGCAGCGGATGAAGATATGCCCACAGCGGATGAGTAAAAGTCAGCAGCGGATGAAGTCTAAAGAAGTCCTGTAAGATCATCTGAAGATTATGAGGCTGATGCAACCAACAAGCCAGAACAACCAAGTCTTCCATGCATGCACTAAGGAACAAAGATGAACTAGCTTTGGAAGTCTTACACTCTTAAATGTGTCTAAGTGTAAGATCTTCCGAAGCTAACAGTTCAGAAGGAGTTACTTCAGAAGTTTCACACTCAAACAGAAAAATATTCTAAGTGTGAAATCTTTCGAAGCCAAAGACCAGCATCTTCCGAAGCCAAAGATGAAATCTTCCGAAGCTTCAGAGACAAAGTCTTCTAAAGCTGTGAAGACTGATTTCTTCAGAGGACAGAGAAAATATGCTTTCTCTGAATCAACCTTTGATAAAGCTGACACACTCTTCGCTACCTGCTCTGGTGGTTCACCTACTTTACACTAGTTGGTGAAACTTTCATGCTTTATCAAAAAGTAGGAATGGTCTTTGTTTGTAACTTACCTTACTTGTTTCTGTAGACTTTTTATATTAGGAAAAGTCAGTGAGCTATGGCATGTCATAGTCACTAGTCAAAAGGCAATATACCTTTTGACTGTATATTGATCTTGTTGTCTAGATTAGTCAAATCCCAACTGTCTTTACATGTAAGTGACGGTTGTAGGTTGTAGTATAAAAGTGTCTCAGGTAATTGTAATTTGAATATGCTTTGTAACACTTGTAAAAGAACTTGAGATCAATATACAACATCCTTGAAAACCAATCTTGTGTTCTTGTGTTGTTCTTAGTTCTGTCTCTTTAATTTACTTGTGTTCTTAGTATCATCTGTCTCTAGTTACCAGTTCCCTATTTGAATTGTTAAGTGATCTAAGATCTCTCCTTAGTGTGAAACTAAGTGTTAAGTCCTCTTACCCCGGTCCTACAATTGGTATCAGAGCATTCCAGGCTCTTGATTGTAAGATCTCACCATCTTTAATCCTCTTAGCTTCACACATCACTTAACTCTTCAAATGGCAGCTATCTCTAAGGCTGATATGGAAATTGGAACTATGATAAAGTCCCCACTGATCACTCCTGAGGATTTTGACACTTGGTGCCAAAGAATGAAAGGCTTCATCAAGTCTCAAGATTTCAGGATGTGGGAGTCTGTTGTCAATAGACCTCATGTACCATGCACCTCTTCAGCTGCTGCTGGTGGTGGCATGATAGCAAAGGAGAGGGCTGACTTTTCTGATGAAGACTGGAAAAGGATTGATATTGATCAGAAAGCCATGACAGCCCTCCAAACTACTCTTCCAAACTCCATCTATAGAGGTTTCAAGAAGTGCAAGACCGTTAAATAGCTATGGGATGCACTGAAACTGATGTATGAGGGGTCCAATGAAGCCAAGGAAAACAAGAAGGACCTCCTGAAGCAGCAATTTGAAAACTTCACCTTCAAAACAGGTGAAACCATGACTCAACAATACTTCAGGTATGTTGAGATTATGGATACTCTAGCTGATTTTGGAGTAACTATTGAGAACAGGGATATTGTTAGGGAGTTCATGTCCTCACTTTCCAGACAATGGACACACTACTGTGTGGTCATTAAGAGGACTGAAAACCTCAAGACCCTTACTCTCACTGAGTTGTATGGGATACTCAGTGGATACCAGATGGAGATGAACATGCAAAATTCATCTGGTAACTCTAATACTCACCAGAGTTTAGCCCTTCATGTGGGTGAAAGGGATAGCAGAGAATGTAACTTTTTGTGTTTTCGTTAATTAATAGTTAACCCTGTTATGTTCTTGTAAGGACCATTTATGTCATTTAAGAAACTATATGGGTTGTTTATGAATGTTTCTTTTATTGTGCATTAATTCATTAATTGAAGAGTTAATAATTTGTTTTTAATATAATAAACATAATAATAATAGTCAAAATAAAATATAAAAATAATAATAATAATAAAAATTAATAATTTATAAAAGTTAAACAATTGATAAGTTATACAAATAATTAAAACTTAAAGTTTAATTAAGTTGAGGGGGGGTCTTTGTGTCAAATTTGAAACTTTAAATAGAAGTTTATGGCATAAAATAATAAAGTTAAGAAACTGCAGGGACCAATTGTGTAAAATTCAAAAAACCCAAACCAGATTTTCCCCCAACCCCGTAATTCCGGCGAGGGGCTCCGGCCAACTCCGACGAGACCCCAAAACCATCGAAACCCTTCGAATCTTGACCCTAAACCGTTCCAAATCGATTCGTGAACATGGTTCGAACTTAAACACACACTTTAATTGCGTTTAAACGCCGGTTACGAACACAATCGGTTTGAATAACCGAAGCTTTAATCATAGAACCGTTCAATCATTGAAACCTAATAATAATCTAATTAATTGCACCAAAAATGATCGTTAAACTATTCCTAAACTTTCAATAAACATAATTCTATATGAAACACACGAAATCATCTCATTCGATTCTTTCTTCATCGCGAACCTGCAACCCAATCGAAATCCACCTTCCAAGCAATCTAAACGGAAATTGGTAAAGGGCTTAAAGTCGTGAACATCCTCTGAAGCTTCACACGAAGTTAATTTGATTATCGTCAGCATTTGCACATCAATCAAACACAACGTTGGTCGCGGCCTGTTCATCATCTGTTCTTGTTGATTTAAATTTCAATCCGGGTAACTAAAACCACCTACCTGCTTGATTTTACATGGGGAACAAAAGCCCCATGATCACTAGCATTAACAGTAACATGTTGGTGATCAATTTGTTGATTTCGAATTAGGGTTCATAGTGATTTGGAGGTTTTCAACTGATTTGTGTTTATAAAATATGGGAATGGGTTTCTGTCAGGCATAGGCGCCCTAGCCTAATGGTAAACCACTCCCATGTCATCCTTGAGGTCCCGGGTTCGAACCCGGGCAACCTCAAACATTTTTTTAAGGCTTTTCAGCCTTTAAATAAATTATGGAAAATTTTTAATAATTATAAAAAATTATTCTTGTAAACTTTAAATATTTTTAAGGACACCAAATTATTTTCTGTAAATTTTTAATTTTAAATAATTAAATATTCTTTTAATAAAACATTTTAACAAAGGTTATTTTTGGATTATTTCTTATAAAATGGATTTTAATAATAGTTTAAATTAATAAATTATTATTGGTCAATACGTTAAATTATTGTTTAATCATGTTATTTTAAATAATTATAAAAATCTATTTACATCATATATTTAAACTTTATAAATTATTATAAAAGATTTAATTTCTTTTCTCCATATTAAACTACCTAAATGGTATATTTCTTTTCATTGGATTAAAATATATTTAATTTCATTAGCTAACCTTAATTATTTATAAAAACCCCAAATTCCTATTGAAACTCTAGTTCACGTTTAATCGTTAATATTACCTCTAAACTTAACCTTGAAATATATACGTTAGGTAACTTGTAAAAGAAATCATTGGAGCACCGTTTATTTCTTGTTATCATCTTATATATATATATATATATATATATATATATATATATATATATATATATATATCATGTGAGTTTTCCATGCCCCTCTTTTACTTTATTTTACACCTTTTGGGGTGAAACATGTTAACTTTATAAACTTACACTTGTAAACATCTTGATACTTGTAAACGCACATGCAATTCATCTTTACTTTTTGTCATGGTTATTTGTAATATTGTGAGCCTTATATGATGAACATTATATGTTGACAATCATTAACTATTGCTAGCCTGGCGACGTCATAGATCTATGGTCCTGACAAGCCTATTTGGTGCTAAAGCCGAGGTATTGCCGGCTCCTAGTGTCGTATTCTTGAGCACTATGGGAACCAAGTACACTTAACTAATCGTTTAATCTTGTAATCTTGTAATCTGTCAAGGTTTGATTGTAGCTATATGTTATCTCTAAACTTGCTTTATTCGTAACCATTGACATGAATTGCTACTTGTAAACTTTTATAAATATATGTATGCTTAACCCATGGAAACTCACCAAATTTCAAAGTTGACCCTTTATTTTTAACCTGTTTCAGGAAATGCGCAAGGTTAATGAATATCTTTTGAAGCATGCTTACACTTAGGATTTGGACCTAGGAAAAAATGAATAAAAAATATTGAAACTTGAAAGTTGAACTTTGTTTACTTTATTTCGTTGAGACATTTGGTTGTAATGTTTATTTCAACTTATGAATAATTATATTTACAATTTATGGTAGTATTATGTGGCTGTGAACAGTCTTAACCCTCACATCTCGACGTTTCCGCCGTTAAGGTTGGGGTGTGACAGATTGGTATCAGAGCCCATAACTATACGGATTTAGGTTATTAGAAATGGTGACCTAGACTATAGTTGATGCATGAACCTTATAAGAAAAATCTTTATGACCTTGTATTATATTTTGTTGCATGCTACATGATGCTACTTGTTTAGGAAGGCCTTTTTATGTGCAACATGATGCCTTTAGTTAGGATTGCCTTGTAATTGAGAAACTTGGTTGCCTTGTCTCCCCTAAAACTTATTCTTAATCCTTTATTCTCTTGATGATGAAATCTCTTAAACTTATTCTCGACGACACGTGGGAACGTAAGCTTTATATCGAAAGTTTCAAATCTTTAGACTTTATGTCTAATCTATGAAAATCTCATCAAGGTTTTAATTCCATGAACCTAAAGAAATATTGTGTGACACATAGACACCTGTATTCTGGATTTCCTGGCAAAAAGCCTTCGGGCTAAGGTAAACATTTCGCATAAATCCCGTGGGACTATTTATGCTTACCTGGAGATTTCTGGGATGAGTGATAAACTATGGTCAATATACACAAGTTTCTAAGGCAATTAGAGTTAACTCACCTTAACGTGTCAACGTTTCCAATTGGTAATGCGTTACCAAATGGAATCATTCCATGTGTGTTTTACAAGTCTTGAAAAATATTTGTTTGATTTATTATTTTCTACCTCCAAATTTCTGTGACTAACTTATTTTGTATCCAGCATGTCTCGTCATCATGGAAAGCGTGGTAGCGCCGACCGCAAATTAACCGCCATGATTGCCCGTCAAATGGCTGCAGTCATTCCGACCATGGTTGCCGAACTGAGTAGCACCTTGATGACCAACGCTAGTAACAACACTAATGGCAATGGGCAAGGAGAGAATAGTGCAAATCAAGGAAGAAACAACCAAAACTGCACATTTAAGCACTTCAACTCATGCAAACCCACTAGCTTTAGTGGGAAGGAAGGAGCCACTGGACTTCTCGAGTGGTTTGAAAGCATGGAGAACACCTTCATCAACTGTGAGTGTCCCGAGGCACTCAAAGTCCGTTATGCCACAAGTGTTCTTCAACAAAGAGCACTTACGTGGTGGAATAGTGAGAAGAGGAATAATGGTGCTGATGCTCTATTGGCACTAACTTGGGATGAATTCAAGAACATTGCCATCCAAAAGTTCTGCCCGAGAAGTGAGCTGCAAAAGCTGGAGGAGGAGTTTTGGAATCTCAAGCAAGATGGTGGAGATCATTTGGCCTATTCAACTAGGCATCACGAGTTGAGCATTCTATTGCCTCGCATGGTTGACACTGTTCCTAGGAACATTGAGAAGTTCATCAAGGGGGTGCCACCTCAAATCCAAGATGCCGTGGTGGGAAGTAGACCCACATCTTTGGAAGATGCCATTACCATCACCGCTCAACTTACTGAAAACCATATTCGAGCGGGCACCTTGTCTGTCAAAGGTGCTAAAAAGACTGAAAAGGCGGTCCCTGAAGCAGCTAAGGAGAGTAAAAATGAACCGTCTTACAACAACAAGAAACACAAGTTCACACCGGCGCGTAATTTCGCTGTGGCTACACCCAAGGTACCTCAAAGACAACCCGCTCCTATTGCACAAGCACCTACTGCTAGGGCCTATGCTGGTCCTCTACCCTTGTGCAATGTCTGTAGGTATCATCATGCGGGTAATACCCCATGCCGCATCTGTACACTGTGCGGTAAGTATGGACACTTGGTGGCTACTTGTCACCGTGCACCAAACAATGCCGCGTTAGTTACTAATCATGCTTGCTACAACTGTGGGGAACCTGATCATTTTCGCCCACAATGTCCTCGTCTTATGGGTAACGTACCACAAGCCCGAGGACGTGCCTTCAACATCAATGCAAACCAAGCACAAGCAAACAACGATGTGGTGAACGATATGTCAAATCCAACCCCAACTTTATGATCTAAGTTCTTTTGTTGCTTTACCTGTATCGTTAAACGTCTTTAAAACTAAACAGGTATGTTTCTTATTAATAATTCTTATGCCTACATTCTGTTTGACTCTGGAGCCGATAAGAGTTTTGTCTCGTTAGAATTTGAGCCTATACTTTTAAGCCACATACGAAATTAGAAAGACCGCTCACTGTCAAAGTCGCCGATGGAGAACCCATCACTGTTGATGTCGTTATTCGTGATTGCGTTTTGAGCCTAAACAAGCATGATTTCTTTATCGATCTTATTCCTATGAAACTTGGAAGCTTTGACGTTATCATTGGCATGGATTGGCTAGCCAAACATCATGCGGAAATTATTTGTTTCGAGAAGTGCGTTCGAATTCCTTTACCCTCGGGGGATACATTGAAAGTGTTCGGTGAAAAATCCTCCAAAGGACTCAAACTCATGTCGTGTACTCAAGCCCGAAAATGCCTAAGCAAGAACTACATAGCTTTCTTGGCTTACGTGGTCAACACAAAAGTCAAAGGGAAAGATCTTAAGGATGTCTCAATTGTACGAGACTTTCCTGAAGTGTTTCCCGATGACCTTAGTGGGTTACCTCCCGTGTGTGAAGTCGAGTTTAAGATCGATTTAATTCTGGGAGCGAACCCCGTGGCTAAGTCACCATATCGACTTGCACCGTCAGAAATGCAAGAGCTAGCTAGTCAACTCCAAGAACTATTCGACAAGGGCTTTATCTGTCCTAGCTCATCGCCTTGGGGTGCACCTATTCTGTTCATGAAGAAGAAAGATGGATCATTTCTTATGTGCATCGATTATCGTGAGCTTAACAAACTTACCATCAAGAACAACTACCCTCTTCCTCGTATCGATGATCTTTTTGACTAACTTCAAGGAGCTTCTATTTTCTCAAAGATTGACTTACGTTCTAGCTATCATCAATTACGAGTTCATGATGATGATATCCCAAAAACTGCGTTCCGTACTCGATATGGACATTATGAGTTCATGGTTATGCCCTTTGGTTTAACGAATGCTCCTGCTGTCTTTATGGATCTCATGAATCGAGTATGCAAACCGTATCTAGACAAGTTTGTGATTGTCTTTATTGACGATATACTTATCTATTCCAAGTACAAAACCGATCACGAACATCACTTGCGACAAGTTCTTGAGCTATTGAAGAAAGAACAACTGTACGCAAAGTTCTCAAAGTGCAAATTTTGGCTCAAGGAGGTCCAATTTCTAGGACACGTGGTGAATAGCCAAGGAATTCACGTTGACCCTGCAAAGGTGGAAGCTGTGAAAAATTGGTGTGTTCCCACAACCCCAACCGAAGTTCATTCTTTCCTTGGTCTTGCTGGCTATTATCGACGTTTCATTGCCAACTTCTCTAGAATCACGAAGCCGCTTACTTCCTTGACTCAAAAGAATAAACCATTCGAGTGGGGGTCTGAACAAGAGGAAGCCTTTGAAGCATTAAAGCACAAGTTGTGTAATGCTCCTATCTTGACCCTTCCCGATGGAAACGATGATTTCACCGTGTATTGTGATGCATCTAAACAAGGCCTTGGTTGTGTTCCCATGCAACGAGGAAAGGTCATAGCATATGCATCGAGGCAATTGAAGGTCCATGAGGTGAATTACACGACACATGATCTTGAGCTTAGTGCTGTGGTTTTTACCCTAAAGATTTGGAGACATTACCTTTATGGCACGCAATGTATAGTGTACACCGATCATAAAAGCCTACAACATGTTTTCAATCAAAAGGATCTCAACATGAGACAACGACGTTGGGTCAAGTTGATTAGTGATTATGACTGTGACATTCGTTACCACCCTGGAAAGGCAAATTTCGTAGCCGACGCACTAAGTCGCAAGATTCATAACAAGATGGTCTCGTTTCAAGAAATTCACGATTGACGACAATGATTTGATACCTTGGGAGAATTTGATACTGAGATTCGTCTGGATGTTAACGAGACTACGGTGCTGCTGCAAAATTTGAGGATTGAGAATGACATCGAGACTTGTATCATGGAGGCTCAACAAGCGGTTCAAAAAGAAGGAAAAATGGGAGAGGAATTGGAGTACAATCTTCGAGCTCAACTGGAAACGAAACCCAATGGGTTGATGTATTTCTTGAATCGAATTTGGGTTCCAAACCATGATAATCTTTGTACCTTTATCATGAATGAAGCTCATCAAACTCGTTACTCAATTCATCCTGGTTCTGATAAGATGTATATGGATCTGCGTGGTCAATATTGGTGGCCTGGAATGAAGAAAGACATAGCAACTTACGTAGCTAAGTGTCTTACGTGTACGAAGGTTAAAGCTGAACATCAACGTCCTAGTGGATTGCTTGAACAACCCAAGATTCCCATGTGGAAATGGGAACACATATCCATGGACTTCATAACCAAACTACCTCGCACCTCTCGTGGTCATGATAGCATATGGGTGATCGTTGACCGATTGACCAAGTTGGCACATTTCATACCCATACGTGACACTTACAAAACATCAAGGTTAGCTCGTATATACATTGACGAGATTGTGAGTCGTCATGGCGTACCTTTGCATATCATATCCGACCGAGACACTCGTTTCACTTCGCACTTTTGGTCGTCTATGCAAGAACTCTTGGGTACTCAACTGGATTTAAGCACGGCTTACCATCCTCAAACGGACGCTCAAACCGAGCGAACCATTCAAACCCTAGAGGATTTGCTACGTCTTTATGTCCTTGACTTTAGTGGTGACTGGGATACGCATTTACCTCTCATGGAATTTTCGTATAATAATAGTTACCACTCGAGTATCAAGATGGCACCTTTCGAAGCGCTTTATGGTCGTAAATGTCGTTCCCCGATCTGCTGGACTGACATTGGTTAAAATTTCATCACTGGTCCTGAGCTCATACAAGAAACAACTGATAAAGTCTTCATGATTCGCAAGAACCTTGAAGTGGCTAGAAGTCGACAAAAGAGTTATGCCGATAAACGACGCAAGCCGTTGGAATTCCAAGTTGGGGATATGGTTCTTCTTAAAGTCTCACCATGGAAGGGAGTCGTTCGCTTAGGGAAGAAGGGTAAATTAGCTCCACGATTTGTAGGACCTTTCAAGATCCTGAAAAGGATTGGGAAAGTGGCTTATAAACTGGAACTACCTTCCGATCTTAGCGGGGTTCATCCTGTTTTCCATGTCTCAAATTTGAGAAAATGTTTGGCTGACGAAAGTCTGCATGTCCCATTAGATGACATCCAGATCAAAGAGTCATTACATTTTGTTGACGAACCCGTTGAAGTCATGGATCGTATCATGAAGAAGACTAGGACCACTACCACCCCAGTCGTCAAAGTTCGTTGGGAGAATAAGCGTGGATCTGAGTTTACTTGGGAGCGTGAGGAGCATATGAAGAAGAAATACCCGTATTTGTTCGTTTAGTTCATTCTTAATTTCGAGACGAAATTCTTAAAAGTTGGGAAGACTGTAACCTTTCGTGTTTTCGTTAATTAATAGTTAACCCTGTTATGTTCTTGTAAGGACCATTTATGTCATTTAAGAAACTATATGGGTTGTTTATGAATGTTTCTTTTATTGTGCATTAATTCATTAATTGAAGAGTTAATAATTTGTTTTTAATATAATAAACATAATAATAATAGTCAAAATAAAATATAAAAATAATAATAATAATAAAAATTAATAATTTATAAAAGTTAAACAATTGATAAGTTATAAAAATAATTAAAACTTAAAGTTTAATTAAGTTGAGGGGGGTCTTTGTGTCAAATTTGAAACTTTAAATAGAAGTTTATGGCATAAAATAATAAAGTTAAGAAACAGCAGGGACCAATTGTGTAAAATTCAAAAAAAAAAACCCAAACCAGATTTTCCCCCAACCCTGTAATTCCGGCGAGGGGCTCCGGCCAACTCCGACGAGACCCCAAAACCATCGAAACCCTTCGAATCTTGACCCCAAACCGTTCCAAATCGATTCGTGAACATGGTTCGAACTTAAACACACACTTTAATTGCTTTTAAACGCCGGTTACAAACACAATCGGTTTGAATAACCGAAGCTTTAATCATAGAACCGTCCAATCATTGAAACCTAATAATAATCTAATTAATTGCACCAAAAATGATCGTTAAACTATTCCTAAACTTTCAATAAACATAATTCTATCTGAAACACACGAAATCATCTCATTCGATTCTTTCTTCATCGCGAACCTGCAACACAATCGAAATCCACCTTCCAAGCAATCTAAACTGAAATTGATAAAGGGCTTAGAGTCGTGAACATCCTCTGAAGCTTCACACGAAGTTAATTTGATTATCGTCAGCATTTGCACATCAATCAAACACAACGTTGGTCACGGCCTGTTCATCATCTGTTCTTGTTGATTTAAACTTCAATCCGGGTAATTAAAACCACCTACCTGCTCGATTTTACATGGGGAAGAAAAGCCCCATGATCACTAGCGTTAACAGTAACGTGTTGGTGATCAATTTGTTGATTTCGAATTAGGGTTCATAGTGATTTGGAGGTTTTCAACTGATTTGTGTTTATAAAATATTGGAATGGGTTTCTGTCAGGCATAGGTGCCCTAGCCTAATGGGAAACCACTCCCATGTCATCCTTGAGGTCCCGGGTTCGAACCCGGGCAACCGCAAACATTTTTTCTAAGGCTTTTCAGCCTTTAAATAAATTATGGAAAATTTTTAATAATTATAAAAATTATTCTTGTAAACTTTAAATATTTTTAAGGACACCAAATTATTTACTATAAATTTTTAAATTTAAATAATTAAATATTCTTTTAATAAAACATTTTAACAAAGGTTATTTTTGGATTATTTCTTATAAAATGGATTTTAAATAATAGTTTAAATTAATAAATTATTATTGGCCAATACGTTAAATTATTGTTTAATCATGTTATTTAAAATAATTATAAAAATCTATTTACATCATATATTTAACTTTTTAAATTATTATAAAAGATTTAATTTCTTTTCTCCATATTAAACTACCTAAATGGTATATTTCTTTTCATTGGATTAAAATATATTTAATTTCATTAGCTAACCTTAATTATTTATAAAAACCCCAAATTCCTATTGAAACCCTAGTTCACGTTTAATCGTTAATATTACCTCTAAACTTAACCTTGAAATATATACGTTAGTTAACTTGTAAAAGGAATCGTTGGAGCACCGTTTATTTCTTGTTATCATCTTATATATATATATATATCATGTGAGTTTTCCATGCCCCTCTTTTACTTTATTTCACACCTTTTGAGGAGAAACATGTTAACTTTATAAACTTGCACTTGTAAACATCTTGATACTTGTAAACGCACATGCAATTCATCTTTACTTTTTATCATGGTTATTTGCAATATTGTGAGCCTTATATGATGAACATTATATGTTGACAATCATTAACTATTGCTAGCCTGGCGACGTCATAGATCTATGGTCCTGACAAGCCTATTTGGTGCTAAAGCCGAGGTATTGCCGGCTCCTAGTGTCGTATTCTTAAGCACTATGGGAACCAAGAACACTTAGCTAATCGTTTAATCTTGTAATCGTTTATGTGGCTGTGAACAGTCTTAACCCTCACATCTCGACGTTTCCACCGTTAAGGTTGGGGTGTGACAGAGAACCACAACATCATCTTATCTGCTACCCTGAAACTTCACAAAAGGGTCCTTTCATCACCTTCCCAGAGACACCCAGAGAAAGCTACATCTAAGGAAGTCCCTTAAAAGAGACAAGTTCCTCTCAAGCCTTTGTCTCTACTGATGAAAGTTCAGGTAACTTTCTCTTCACTCTTGAAGACCTGGACTGTATCCATCCAGATGATCTGGAATATATGGAGATAGTCCAGCAGATGGCTCTTCTCACTCACAGAGCCCAGAAGTTTTACAAGAGGATTGGGAGAAGGTTTCCTAGCAATGCAGCCAGTGGCAAGTTTGGGCTGGACAAAAGCAAAGTAAAATGTTACAACTGTAACCAGATGGGACACTTTGCCAGAGAATGCAAGGAACCTAAGTCAAATAGTGGCCAAGCATCATCCAAGCCAAACTACACTGAAGGAGGGAACTAGAATGAGAAGCCAAGACAGCAAGCTGCAGTTGCTGTTAAAGAAGGAGGCTTTGACTGGAGCTTCCAAGCTAAAGATACTTCTCCAAATCAAGCACTCATGGCTGACCATGATGAAGACAAGGTATTCAAACATCTTTGCTCTCCTGAATGTATTGCTAAAGTAAACAAATACAGGTCCTACAACTTAGAAATAAGATCAGATATTGAGTCTTTAAACATTTTAAAAGCTGATTTTAAGAGAGCTGAAAATGATTATAAGCTTAAAATAAAAGATCTAGAGAAAACAATTTCAACTCTTAAACATGAGCAAACAAACTACAAGACTCAAATAAAAGATCTTGTTACTAAGTTGATAGAATGCCAGGCTAAGCTTGTGATCAGCAAAGCCAGGGCAAAAAAATGTGTTCTTGAAGAATAGACCTTCAAAAACATAATATCCTCATCTATGCATGCAAACATTTGTTATCAGAATAAGCAAGGGTTGGGATCTTGTGAGATAGCTCCTCCACACACCTAACTATCAGTAAGATCTCCAAGGTGTGGAACTAGTCAAGATGAGCTGCCCTCTATAGACCCCAGTGATGAAGAGGATGAAGAGGAGATGGTGAGGAATAACTCTGAAATGAGTGAAGAGAGTCAATCCAAAAAGGGTCACCATGCTCCTGAGGAGAGTAAGAAGGCTGGTATGACAAAGACAAAGAGGAAGAACTTGATCAGAAGAGCAAAGAGAAGATCAAAGAAGGCTCAAGAGATCAAGGCCACTTTTGACTCCAAGCAGAAACAAGTGTTCATCTCTGCAGGGTTTGAAATGGTAAAGGCTGAGGAATCAACTACAAACTCTAGTACCAGGAGTTTTATTATAGTTCCAACTCATTCCAGCAAAGAGAAGTCTGAATTGCTATGTACCACTGCTACATAGTCTGAACCATCCTCCTCCAAGAGCAATTCTCTCCCTAAGAAAATTGCTGCATCATCTGTGAAGAAGAAGCTGGAGAAAGAAAGTGTTCAAGTTCAGTCTTGTTCTCAGAAGAAGACTCCCAGAAGGAAGCAAATGGACTACATCATGTGTGGTAGTACTTCTCATCTGGCTAAGGATTGCTTCCACAATCCTAAAAGTACTATCCACATGGTCAAAGAGATGGCTTCTGGGAAGAAGAAGGAAAAGAAAGCTTTAGAAGGAAAATCTGTTTCCTTCGGAAGCTCCAAAATGAATAAGAAGGCAAGTGAAAAATTGCCTTCGGAAGAAAATTTGGTCTCGGAAGAAAGGAATGCTTCCGAAGTAAGATCTTCCGAAGGTCCAGTCTCCAAATCTTCCAAAGCTGCAAAAGCTTCTGAAGCTTTGAAGGTCAAGCCAAATTTTCCAAAGGTGGTGTGGAAGATGAAGGAAGATCGTGTGACTGAAGATTCTTCATCAGCAACAGCAAATGATCCTCAGAACCTGAACATAGTATCACTTACTTTTTCATTGCCTTCAACTCATTTTAACCAGCCCAAGACCAATGAGGCTTGGGTTTCCAAATGTAACTAAATCATATCTTTTTATGCAGGGACAACCAAAGGCAAACAGAAATGTGTGGATCATTGATAGTGGCTTCTCCAGGAACATGATAGGCAATAAGTCCTTACTTCAAAACTTTGAAAGATTTGATGGAGAACTAGTTGCTTTTGGAGGAGATGCAGGAGGTTACATTACTGGCAGGGGCAAGGTTACAAATGGTAAGCTCAGCATTAAGAAGGTAAACTTTGACAAGGAGCTTGGATACAATCTTCTGAGTGTGTCCTAATTTTGTGACAAAAAACATCACATGCTCTTTACTAAGCATGAGTGCATTGTTCTCAAGCCTGTGGTTGACATTCCTCAAGAGCATATTCTGCTCAAAGCCCCCAAGAGAGGGAACATGTACAAGATGGATCTGCAGGAAATATCTACCTCTGGAGAAGTTTCTTGCTTTCTGTCTAAAGCAAATAGTGATGAATCTTTCCTTTGGCTTAAAAGAATGTGCCATGTAAACTTTAAAAACATGAATAAATTGACTAAGAATGATTTAGTAACTGGAATGCCAAAGAAAGAGTTTACAATTGATGACCACTGTGTTGCATGCCTGAAAGGGAAGCAACATAAAGTGTCTCACAAGCCAAAGGAAATGAACTCTATCACTACTCCCCTTCACTTGTTACATATGGATCTATTTGGCTCCACCAGTGTAATGAGTCTAGGAAGGACCACTTACTATTTAGTGATCACAGATGATTTCACAAGATTCACTTGGGTGTTTTTCTTTAGAACTAAGGATGAAACCCCTGAAATCTTAAAGAACTTCATTTTGAAAATTGAGAATCAATCTGATCACAAGGTCAAGACCATAAGATGTGATCAAGGAACTGAATTTAAAAACCAAATCCTTGATACATTTTATGATGAAAAAGGAATTTCAAGACAATATAGTGCTCCCAGGACTCCTCAGCAAAATGGTGTTGCTGAGAGGAGAAACAGGACACTTATTGAAGCTGCTAGAACCATGTTATCTGACTCTAAACTGCCTATCACCTTCTGGGCAGAGGCTGTCAACACAACCTGCTATGTGCAGAATAGAGTTTTAGTGATTAAGACACATGGTAAGACTCCTTATGAACTGTGGCACAAAACGAGACCATTCATTGGTTTTCTCAGAACATTTGGATGTCCTTGCACCATCTTGAATACCAAAGATCAAATAGCCAAGTTTGTTGAGAAATCAAATAATGGACACTTTGTTGGATACTCTTCTCAAGCTAAGGCTTATAGAGTATACAATCTCAGAACTAGAATCATTAAAGAGTCAGCCAATGTGACTTTCAATGAACACACACCCAGTGTGAAAGGTTCTGGTCCGGATTGGCTGTTTGATCTTGATTTAGTTACCAACTGTTTTAACAAGTCATATGAGAATGTTTGAGGATCTACAGATAACAGATCAACAGAAGATCCTGATCCAAGATTTAAGCTAAGAAGACCAACCAAGAAGACTCTTCAGCTCCAGTGGTGACTAACCCTGTAAGTGAGGCTCTTACCAGCACAAGTATGACAAATACTGCTAATTCAACTGAATTGCCTTCAAATTCCAGCTCAGAGGCTCAGAATTCAGGAGAAGGAACATCTAATACAGGAGGAACTGGAGGTGTGACAATGATCAAGAATTTCTTGATGCTGATAACCACTGCATTAAAGACAACATGAATGATGTCACACACTCATTGGATCAAGTTTATCCTGATAAGTGTGTTGATGTGGTGGGAGACACCTCATTGCCAGATCAGAATTTCTCTAATTTAGATCTGTCCAACCAACTTGCTGTGATCCCTCAACTTCAGATCCACAAGTTACACCCCACCACAAACATCATTAAAAATGTTGACTTAGGGGTAAGAACAAGAGGACAAACTCATGACAGCCATGTTTGTTTACATTCTTGTTTCTTATCCTAGATAGAGCTGAAGAAAGTTAATGGGGCTTTGAAGGATGGAAGCTGGATTGAAGCTATGCAAGATGAGCTGCTTCAAATCTAAAGACAGAAGGTGTGGAACTTATGCCCTCTTCCTCAAGGGAAGACTGTCATAGGTACCAAATGGGTATTCTGGAACAAGAAGGATGATAGAGGCATTTTCATAAAGAACAAGGCTAGACTGGTTGTCCAAGGATACACTCAAGAAGAAGGGATTGATTACACTGATGTTTTTGCTCCAGTTGTAAGACTTGAAGCTGTAAGAATATTCCTGGCTTATGCTGCATCCAAGGATTTCAAGGTCTACCAGCTTGATGTGAAATGTGCTTTTCTCTATGGGGTGATTGATGAAAAAGTTTATATCAAACAACCACCTGGCTTTGCAGACCCAGGTCATCCTGATTATGTCTGTAAGCTTGATAAAGCTCTATATGGACTGCATCAATCTCCAAGAAAGTGGTATGAGACACTATCAACATATCTCTGTTATCATGGATACAAAAGAGGTACTATTGATGGGACTCTCTTCATCAAAGAAACAGGGAATGACACACTGCTAGTTCAAATATATGTAGATGACATCATCTTTGGTTTAACTAATCCAAAGCTTTGCAAAGACTTTGAGATACTGATGAAGAATAGATTTGAAATGAGTACCCATGGGGGAACTCAGTTTCTTTCTAGGAATTCAATGTGAAGCAGGTTGAAGATGACATCTTCATTAGTCAGTCAAAGTATGTACAGGACATACTTACAAGATTCAAGATGACTGTCTGTAAGGTTGCAAAGACACCCATAGCCAGAAACCACTCCCTTAGGGATGATCTTGAGGGGGAGTGTGTTGATGAACATCTCTACAGGGATATGATTGGGTCACTTATGTACCTTACTGCTAGCAGGCCTGATATTATGTTTGCCACATGTATATGTGCAAGATATCAAGCTAACCCCAAGATGTCACACCTAATCACTATCAAAAGGATTCTCAAATACCTCAAAGGTGCTCCAAATCTAGGCCTTTGGTATCCAAAGAATTCAGACTTTAATCTGTATGCTTATACAGATAGTGATTATGGTGGCTGCAACATGACTGCAAAGTCCACATCTGGGGGATGTCAATTCCTTGGTGGAAGGATAGTCTCTTGGCAATGCAAGAAGCAATCCTATGTGTCTGCATCAACTACTGAAGCTGAATACATTACTGCCGTAAACTGCCATGCTCAAGTGCTTTGGATTCAGAATCAGATGCTAGACTATGGGTTCAACTTCAAGGAGACTCCCATCCATATAGACAACAACAGTGCCATCTCTATTACAGAGAATCCTGTGCAGCACTCAAGGACCAAACACATCAACATCAGGTATCATCTGATTAGGGATAATTTTGAAAAGGGATTGATCAAACTAATCAAAGTTAACACAAATGAACAATATGCTGATATGTTCACAAAGGCATTTGATGAACATAGATTTAAATATCTTGTATCAGCTATTGGGATGATTAACTTTGAATAGATTTTCTTTAATAACTTAATCAACTTTATTTCCTAAAAATTGTGTGTCCTAAGTTGTCTATTAGATCACCTCATAAGCCCAGTTCTTTTTGGAAGAAAACTAACTTTTAACTGATATTCCTTAGATTTGTGAAAATTTACCTTCGAAAGAACTCAAATTGCCTTTGGAAGAAATTTATGTCTTTAAATCATTTAACAGCTTATCTAAGATTTACCTTCGGAAGAAATTCTTGGAGTATCTTCCGAAGCTTAAATTTGTATATAAGCACTTAAATGTATTCAAAGAACAAATATCTTCCGAAAGCAACTAAGTCTTGGAAGACTTGTTCACTTCTTCCGAAGCCAAATTTTCAAAATTCTTTGAAATATCTTTCGAAGCAAAACTTGCCTTCGAAGGCTTTGCTACAAAGCTTCCGAAGCCAAAATTGCCTTCGGAAGTTTTACAACTTCCAAGAAAACTAACTTTTTAGGTGCACTTTTTCAGAAGTAGGACCCACTTAGGGATTTCAAAGTTTATCTTTTTGTTATAACTTTGTCTCAAATCCACGACATATATCCTCCAAACGGTTCTATTTCGTCTCTCTACTCTCACAGATCCTTACCCTAAATTTTACCCCAAATTTCATCTTCTTCTTCCTTTCTTTACTGCAAAAGCTTCCTCAAATGGCCAACATAACGACCCTGATTTTTCCATGCACCTAGACAGGCAACACAATCGGGTTGCCCTGTTACACTCTGAGAAGGATCCAAGCTTCTCAGATGTGTGTAGGTACCTTTCTTTATCGCATTAATTCACCTCCCTTACAATTGATCCTCCTCTCTATGAGGATCAGTTGCTTGAGTTCTGGAGGACCTGTCAAGAGGTCATCATGGACGGGGAGAAGGCACTGTCTGCTATAGTGCAGGGGAGGACAGTTTTCATCACTCATAAACGCCCATTTGCAGCTGGATGATGAAGCAGGTGAGTTGTCCTTTCCCAAATCTGCTGTCAACCACTCCTTTCAGCAGATGGGTTATGAAGGTGACTTCTCAGTCAAAGCCTTCAAGAAGGGGAAGATCTCATCTCAATGGAAATACCTCCTCCATGTCATCATTCACAGCCTTTCTAACAAGCATGGAGGATGGGATCAAGTTCCAGAAGACCTCTCCTTTATAGTCCATAGGATGGTACAAGGGGTCAAGTTTAGGTACTCTCAGTTTGTATATACTAATTTACTTGCAAACTTGGACTCCTTAGAGTACTACATGTTCCTTAGGTATGTTCAACACATTCTCAACTGTGAGTTGGGACCATAGTTGAGGGGAACAGGTAATATTCTTAAATTAGGACAAATGAGGCCCGGTATCTTCAAAATCTTGAAAAAGCCAACTGTTGGCTTCTCTAGGGTAGAAATAGCCTTTGTCCCAAAAATGTTTGAGCTCATTGCTCAGGGTGAAAACCTAGCAGCACCAGCTAGTGTTGAACCAACACCCTCCACCTCTCAACCACCTCAAACACAGCCTACCATCACCATCACCTACAAAAGAAAATCCCAACAAACCCCTGCACTTGCTACTGAGCATGTGCAGGCTCCCATATTAGAACCCATACAGGAGGAAGTGGAATCTCGAGCTCCCACTTCCCCTGAGGAGGAAACCGCTCCCATCTTTCCAATAATCAGTTCTGAGGTTCCTCATGCTCAGGCTGATGAGCTCATTACCCAAACATCCTCTAGCCTTCACTCTGAGTCTCTAAACTCAAGTGATCAACCTTCAGGGGACAGCTACCATCCCCAACCTCTTGATCTAAACCGCCCTATTCCCAGCCTTGACTTCTATTCTAATGAAGATTTGGGCTTCAGTGAGTACCATGAGTCTCTCCTCTCTTCCCACACTCAAGGAGAGATGAGTACTCCTGTTCCCCCATCTCTAGCCCACATCAGCAACCCCCTACTGAGGTGGATAGTCCTGAACTTATTCAGGAAATCCATATGGCAGAGGGTATCACCTTTGCAAGTGATAACATTACTAGGACCTCTACCATGGCAACCCAGCATCTTGACACTTCTCTGGAAGTTGTCATTAGGCAGGGGAATCCAGCAGCCAAGAAACCTATGTTGGTGGTGAGGAAGAAGACTTAGGTCCAATTCTCTCATCTCCCAATGATTCTTCATTGAAGATGAGGGAGTCTGCAACAAAAGGTGCACAAACTGTCATATCTTTGCACTATTTTGTTTCAAAGATGGCTCACCTGGAATCTTAAGTGACTATCTTACAAAAGAGGGTCAATGACCAGCAACTTGAGATCACCAATCTCAAGGGAAAGTTGGCTGAGAGACCCATGAGGACAACTCATCCTGGTCCACAAGAACATGTGGATGTCATGGATCAATCTCCCAACTCACCTATACAAGAGGGTGATGCTACCAAAAAGGGGGAGGAAATTCTGACAATCACAGAACCTGGGAGTTCTTCCCAGAGTATGGACATAGAGGAATCACCATCCTCTCTTGCAGTTGTTCATACTCAGCAACCTCCTCTGGATAGTGATCTGAACTTGCTCATCCAACAACTATTTGAGGAGGGAATACCAAGAGCAATGTCTGCCCCTTCTGAGAACCCAATCTGGGGTTGGGGGTATGACAGCAATAGGAGAGCTCTTGTGATCTCTAAAGGTCAAGGTCAACTAGAAGTTCTCAACATTTCACACTTGAGTTTCTATGAGAGCATCAACTTGGTAGATCTGCCACTTGTCAACCCAAGCAATAACAGACAAGCAGCAAAATTGGCAGAAAGAATCCAAGACAGGGTGCTAGAGAAGTTTAAATTGAGATCAAAATTATATAGACAGAGGCTAGCAGGTGAGATGTTTGGTCAACTGGATGTTGAGGTAGACCCGTAGATTAGCTTCGAACAGAAAACCTTGACTGAAGGCCTAGAGATTGAACCTGTGAACCTTGAGACAGGATCTCCCTCTGCACCCATTACCCTCAGTGAAACACCAGCTGGTGATAGTGTTTCACAACCTCTTTTTGGCCAGAGCTTGACAGCTGAACCAAGCAATGAAGGCCAAAGCTCTCTCCAGCCTGAGTCACCAAAGACTGGATGACAAAGGCAAAAAGAAAATGACTCCGGAGGAGATTGAGGAGGAGAAGAGAGAGAGGAAGAGGAAGCTGAGGGGAGAGAGTTTAAGTGGTTCCCCAGGGTTTATGGAAGCTGCAATCAGGGCTGTCCCCAGGCTAAACACTCAGGAAGATGAGTTAAGGGCAACCAGGCTAAACTACCTAGGAACCATAAATTATAATGTTAATGAACTCATCTCTTTCCCCTTAGATGAATTGAATGAACTGGCTGACACAAAGTTGTCAAAGGAGCGGAAGGAAGTAGAGGATGCAGCATTGCTCCTCAAGCACAAGGAAGAAATGAGGCTGAAAAGACTCTACAAGAACATTCCTGTCCTCTCCCCAGTTCAAGAAAGTCCTAATCTAGAGACTGTGGCCACTGAACAACCTCAGGTAGCAACTAAAGAAGAAAGACTAAAGATGATCAGCTACCTGAGTGCCACAGGTCTCTATCAGGTAGATGCACTTCTTCCCTTACCATCTGAATACATAATGTTTGAATACAATAAGCAGCTGGAAGATCAAGCCACAAAGGAAAGGCAAGCTGCAAGGAAAAGATTAAGGGAAGAAGCTGCAAAGTCAAGGGCCATCGTCCTCAAAAGCCAAAAGAAGTCTGCTGACAGACAAAGGATGATGAGCTTCTTGAAGTTGTATGGGTTCTCCGGAAGGAGGCTTGGTCCTATGTCTCTATCCATAATGGATGAGAAAATTAGGGTGATCAAGCAGAAGATAAAGAGGGGAGAGCTGGTGGACTTGCATTCTCCACCAAGTCTAGCTCAACCTGAAGTTGAGGTGAAGGTTGAACCTACTAAGACAACACAACCTGAACCTGGAGCTGCATCTGAGCCAACTTCATCTTTTGACCCATAACGGGGTCCTCCTCTCTCTTCTTCTGAACCTGTGAGAGAGGAGAACCCAACTGAAAGGGACACAAAAGAACCGACTAGTACTCAAGACCAGCCCTCTCAGTTGAAGAAATCTGAGAGGAGAAAAAGGATGGCCAGAAGAAGATCCACTTCAAAGAAGAAGAGAAGAAAGGCATTCACCTCCCAACCTCAGGATGAGTCAGAGCATCCTGAGGGAGTGCATGAAGAGGTCTCTCAGCAAACTCCAATCATAGTAGAGCCTCTTGCTACTGGAAGACAAATTCTGTCATGGACTTTTGCTGAAGATCCAGACAGATGGGATGTCACAAGAGATCAGGGAGAACAACATGTCTACTTCAGAAATGACATGCTTGAACTTCCTCGGCACGATCTCTTTGACATGAGAAGGTTCTATGTTAGTCTGAAGGATTCAGACCTAATGATGAAGAAAGGTATGCTGAGGATCCTAATGTGGACTATCAAAATCTGAAGAACTTCTCAGTTTTGGTAGCATTAGCCTAGGGGGAGTTTGTAAGATCATCTGAAGATTATAAGGCTGATGCAACCAACAAGCCAGAACAACCAAGTCTTCCATGCATGCACTAAGGAACAAAGATGAACTAGCTTTGGAAGTCTTACACTCTCAAATGTGTCTAAGTGTAAGATCTTTCGAAGCTAACAGTTCAGAAGGAGTTACTTCGGAAGTTTCATACTCAAACAGAAAAATACTCTAAGTGTGAAATCTTCCGAAGCCAAAGACCAGCATCTTCCAAAGCCAAAGATGAAATCTTCCGAAGCTTCAGAGGCAAAGTCTTTCGAAGCTGTGAAGACTGATTTCTTCAGAGAACAGAGAAAATATGTTTTCTCTGAATCAACCTTTGATAAAGCTGACACACTCTCCGCTACCTGCTCTGGTGGTTCACCTACTTTACACTAGTTGGTGAAACTTCCATGCTTTATCAAAAAGTAGGAATGGTCTTTGTTTGTAACTTACCTTACTTGTTTCTGTAGACTTTTTGTATTAGGAAAAGTCAGTGAGCTATGGCATGTCATAGTCACTAGTCAAAAGGCAATCTGCCTTTTGACTGTAGATTGATCTTGTTGTCTAGATTAGTCAAATCCCAACTGTCTTTACATGTAAGTGACAGTTGTAGGTTGTAGTATAAAAGTGTCTCAGGTCCTTGTAATTTGAATATGCTTTGTAACACTTGTAAAAGAACTTGAGATCAATATACAACATCCTTGAAAACCAATCTTGTGTTCTTGTGCTGTTCTTAGTTCTACATCTTTAATTTACTTGTGTTCTTAGTATCATCTATCTCTAGTTACCAGTTCCCTATTGGAATTGTTAAGTGATCTAAGATCTCTACTCAGTGTAAAACTAAGTGTTAAGTACCCTTACCCCGGTCCTGCAAGTCCAATGCTCACAGTGGATGAAGAACTCCACAACTGATGACCAAGCACACATAGCGGATGAATAAATCTCCACAGTTGATGAACAAGTCCACAGCGGACGCACATCCACAGCGGATGCACTTCCACAGCGGACAACAACAAGACAAACATTCATCAAGTGTTCACAGCAAATGACTATCATACACAGCGGACAACTTATTCATCATCGACATGGACGTTTATACATCCACAGCGGACATGTTTTCATCCACAGCGGATGACTTAGACTTAGGATTTTATTTAATTTTTGTTTACATAAGGGTATTTTTGTAATTTTAGATAGCTATTTGTATAGGCTATAAATAGCATAATACCCTAATCCTTTGTAAGCTTTTGAACACTCAATCAAACAAGTAGTTTATTATTATCACTCAAGCATTCAAGCATACAAACACACAATCATACACACACATAGATTTCATATCATTAATCATGGGTTTCCACACTATGATTATTAAGTATTGATTCAATAACAACTTGTTATTATTTGAGAGATCGAAATCGATCCTTGGAGGAAGTCATTGTTTTGTTCTAAGTGTTCTAAGTTCAAAACCCGAATTTCATCAGATGGTATCAAAGCCTTGGCTCAAATCATTCACTGGTTTTTGATCCTCTCAATCAATACAATGATATCTATGGTTAATTAGCTTCATATCAACCATTTTTGAGCTGAAAATTATCACAAAACCCTCTTCTACGTCAAAAATTCAACAAATGTTCAAAACATGATTCAATAATCTGTTTTCATTCATTATGAAGAAGATTTTGTGTGATTAAAGCTATAAACATCATTCATACACTGTTTTGAATGTGTTTATCATCACAAAACCTCAAAAAAACCTCATCGGTTCAAGGGTTTTTCGATACAACATAAACATGTATTGTTCTATCAAGTTTTCATCAAACAAACACTGATTTGAATACTTTGAATCCATTCATTGTATTTTAACATCATATTTGAGTTGTTCTGACTTAAATCAGGCGATTAATCATCTTCAAACAACAAACCGATTGTTGTTTCATTGAAGTTGTTTCAGCCGCAAACAAACCCTAAGATAAACCCTAGTCTTTGTTCATACACAACCTTCAAAATCTACAGTGATTTTGTTGGCTTCAGCATCAAAATCGAAGAAGAAACTTATTCTTCTTTTGAATTTTAGAAAAAGTTGCTTTTTGATCCAAAAAGTTAACTTTTAAATATATTTTTTTTTTTTTTAGGGTTTTTGACTTTTCTTGACTACATCATTAAAATTTATATTCCTAAACAGAATATTCCTTTCATTTCACCGAGATTTGAAAGTGACATCATTGGATATTAGTTGATTTAAAAAATTGAATTAATTAATTCTTTTATTTGGTAAAAGTTAAAAGTGACAAATCACTATCAAACAATCCCATTGATTTTAGGATAAATTAAATTTAGCACCGAGCTAAATCAACAAACAAAATTTGACTTAAACCGTTAAGTTTAAAATTTAACAAAATGTCTGATGAAATTTCCAGATCCAACAGTGGTCTCAAACCACCAAGACTAAAGAACAAGGCAGATTCAAACAATGGAAAACTATGTTCAGAAACTGGATTATTTTTCCAAGACCCGGATCTACGGATATCCATAACTGAGGGACCATAGATACCTGTGACTCTTGGTCTAGACTACAACATACAAAAACCAGTAAGCTTGAAAAGTGTAGCTGGTGATGACCTCAAAAAGGTCAAAATAGACATGAAAGCATACAACATTCTGGCAATGACTCTACCATTTGAAATCCTGACATGAGTTGAAAATTTCAAAACAACACATGAGCTGTGGAAGGTGCTTCACACCATGTGTGAAGGAAGTGAATAAATAAGGAAAATCAAAAAAGAAAAATTGAGGACCCAGTATGAAACTTTCTATCATGTGCAAGGAGAGTCAATACCATAACAACTTCATAGATTTGTTCAGTTAGTAAATGAGATGATTGTTTATGGTCTCAAATATGAATCTATGGAGATCAACAAGAAGATGTTGCATACACTTCCAGAGAGCTGAACTCAATCACTCTCTCTGATGAAAGCAACATTGGATCTTGAAGAATTGTCTCTAGATGCACTAGTGGCCAAAGTGGAGGCACTAGAAGTAGATGAAAGATCCAGAAATAACAACACAGTGTGTAGATGCTTCTTTTAAAGATTAACATTTGTCTTTGTATGTCTTTTTCATTTTTTTGTCATAGTATAGGGACTTTTATTGTAAATATGTTCCTTCGTTTTCTTGATTAGTATAAATAGGCTGAATATGTATTGTGTAGGTAGACATCGAGACATCAAGACATCTAGACATTCAGACATCTAGAGATTAGACTTTCAGTTTAGACGCTTTGTATCTGTTACTTACACTTTGTATTCTTCTCTACTAATCAATGAAAACTTCTATGAATTTTTGTTGATTTCGTGTGTTGAATTGAATACTTCTGTGTATTAGATTGAATTGCGTTCTTATATCATCACATATCGATCCATTTTGAGCTCATCAAATGGTATCAGAGCTTTTGGTTCAGTGATTGAAGCTGTTCTTCAACTGTCGAACACTCATAACCACTTGAATCTATGATTGATAAACAATTTAGTCTTAAAAATTATTGAATTAAGATCTGGTTCATCATCAGAAACATGATTTGATTCACAATTAGCAGTACAATTCGTTCAAATCTGTGAATTTGAGCAAAAAGTCTTCGAACTGTTCTTTGAATCAAAACATTAATCTTTGTTGATTAATTGATGAAATTGATGTTAGAGGATTGTTAATCGATCGATTTCAAACCTAATTGGTGAAATTTAGATCAATTTATCAAGTTTTGAAGAAATTGAAAGAATCTGAGTTCGTTGAAGCTGATGAATGTGGCGCATTAGGTCAGAAACACTGCTGAAAATCGTCTAAGTGATAGGCTCATAACAACTGTTTAGGCGCTTTACAACTGTTCGGGTGTTTTTCAGTTAGGCGTTTTACCACTGTGTGGGCACATTTCAACTGTTGGGACACTTTGGAAGTTATCAGAAACTAAGTAATTCCAGGCGTTTTTCAACTGTTGAGGAGTATTTGAACTGTGTGGGAGTTTTGACACCAAGATGTCTGACAACTGTTTGGGCGTATCACAACTGTTCAGAAGCATCTCAACTTGGGCGTTTTTTGGAATTTTTCTGAGGCAATCCCTTAGACGTTTCAGGGTCAAAGTCAAAAGGTGTACTCCAACTGTTTGGGCGTTTCACTATTGTTTGGACGCATCAGCTTTCACACTTAGAAATTTTTTAGAAATTTTCAGAAACTTTAAAATCCAAAAATATTTTCATTTTATTGTTTTAATTCAAAACATTAAAAACAACAAAAACAATTCACCTTTAAAAATCAAAATTAAAAATGGTAAAATCAGAAGACTCAAAGAACCGAGTTCCAAGCTGAAGAATAGAGCAGATTTCAAGAATTGGTCATTGAGATTAAACACCATCTGAATTCTATTGATACTGATTTATGGAAATCAATAGAAAAAGGTCCTTACATTCCAATCACATCTGATGGACCTGATAGAGGATTTGTGTATACAAAGGATCTACTGAACCTTATCCAGAAGATGATCTACAAGGAGAAGATCTCAGAAAAGTTAAAAATGATATTAAAGCATATTCCTTAATATGCAAAGGTCTACCTCTTGAAGTTCTGACAAGGCTTGATGGTTATCAGACTGGATACACCATGTATAAGGCCTTGAAAATAATATGTGAAGGTGGAAAAGAGATTCAGGATCTGAAAAAGCAAAAGCTAAAGAGACAATTAGAACTTTTTGAACATGTGTCTGGTGAAACAATAAATCAGATGATGAACAGATTTGTTCAACTGACTACAGAGATGTCGACTGCAGGGATCAAGAATGATTTAAAAGATCTTAACTACAGACTTCTCAATGCTCTTCCATCTTCATGGAAGCAAACAGTCACTCTGTTAAAGCATACTGAGAAATTTCCAATGGATCTAGATCTCTTGATTGCTAAAATAGAATCTGTCGAAATTGATGAAAGTTCTAGAAACAACGACCAAGCAGCTTCGATGTCACAATATAAGTATGCTGCTTCTCCAGCAAACACTGTGGAGAATGCATTCATGGCTAAGAATGAAACTTCACTAGAAGATGAGGGTGATTTATTTGTTGGTGCAGGGTTCTTCACTGATTCTACTTACACAAGTGCTCCTGCCTATACAAATCTGAATAAACCTCAATCTCCTTCTATGCCTAAAAGTTCTAACTCTCAAGCAGAGACTCCATCTGTTAACTCTGCTAAATCTAGTAAAGTTAACGATGTAATAAACATCTTATTACAATATAAAGAGTCAAAAACTGCTTTTACTGCATTTATGGCAAGTTTTCAAGCATACCAAGGTAGCCATTTAACTCAACTTGATTTTGTTTTGCAGGATTTATTTGAAATGGATCCAGACGACGTTGAGGAAATGGACTTGAATTGGCAGATGGTAATGATAGCATACAGAACTCAAAAGCATTCCTACGTCAACAAAAACTATAAACCAAGTGCAAACAAGACAGTAGGTTTTGACAAGTCAAAGTCTAGATGCTTTAACTATAACAACTATGGTCATTTCTCTAGAGAGTGCAAAGCTCCAAGGAATAAAGGATGAAATGTTCAATCAAGCTCAAGTAATCAAAGGTTTCAGCAATCATCATAGAAGACATTTCAGACACATTATCAAAGTCTACCAATGCCAGAATTAAAAGATGATTCTAATGCAACAGAGGAATCCAAGAAAGCTTTAGTTGTCAATATTACTGATGGTTATGATTGGAGTGCCTACGCTGAACAATTTACTGCTGATCTAACTTCCAATTTATCTCTTGTTGCAGAAATACAAAAGGAAGATTGGTCTGAAGTTAATGAACCAAAAGCTGATGGAAACTCTGAGAACGAGGAAGAGGATTATGACTGGAGTGATAAGTCTGATCCCAAGGAAGATTCAGAGGAAGTTGCTTTGATGGCAAAATCTGATCAGCCAAAGGTTGAAAGCTCTAACTCTGAAACGTCTCCTCCTAATATTCTGAAATTCCATCAGAAGTCAGAGAAAGTTATGCACAAAGTCTTGCTTCGAACATGTCGAATACTACAGAAATTATCTTATAAGATATGTGAAACTTAAGCAAGAAGAACAAATGCATAACAAGCTGAAAAAGGATCATAAACATCTGATGACAAGATTATCTCTCTTCAAAATTCATGGAACAAAACTCTAAGAGAACTTGAAATTGTATCAAAACAACTCGAAGAGATGACGAAAAATCTTGAACTGGAGAAGATAGCTCATGCAGCTACTCAAGTTGATCTAGCTAAAGTTAAAAGTTCTAAAACCATTGTGGAAAAGCTAGTAAATGAACGTAAAGATAAAAAAGGCAGGATTGGGTTTCACTCATGAACCAATGCCTGAATCAATAACGAATACTTTACCAGAAAACTTTAACACTCACGATCACTCTCCAGAAAACAAAGCAAAACTCAAAGCATATCAGAACAAGAACAAGATGTCTGAAAATGAAGAAGAGAAAACAAACGTAGAAATTTTTGAAGAAAAAGATATTGAGAAAATTAAAAATGGTCATCCGGTTAAAGTTAAATCTTATGAACCAAGACCAAAGAACAAGAAAATTTATGTTCCTAAAGAATCAGTTTTGGAAGAAATGAGTACGATGACAGAAAACAAAGCTAGAAATGATGAAGAAACATCAGAAGATTCAAATTCATTTGGTCTAAATAACCCAGAATTCATAAAATGGCAAAAAGACCAGAAAAAGAAAGAATGTGAAAAAGAATCTTCAACTGAAGATGTTCAATCTAAACAAACAACTGGTTCAAAATCAAAGAATCAGAGACGAAGAAGAAAGATAAATAAAGCCAAAAATGATCAATTGAAAATTCAAGAAAATCAGGCAAAAGAAATAAATCAGAAAACAAAATTAAAGCCGATTAAATTTGTATCTGCTGGTTTGTTGAATGTGAATTCTATTCAAAAGGTTAAAGAAAATCCTAAAAACCAATCTACCTCTGATCTGAAAACGGGTTCAGATTCTAAGACTTCCGCTGTAGCAAAAAGATTTGTATCTAAGGAAAACAAGAATGAAGTTCATGTTCAAAAACAAAAACAAATTGTGCAAAAGAAAAACATTTCAAATCAAAAACAACAAATTAACACTTTGACACCTAAAAGTAACCAAGTTTCTAATGTTGCGTCAACGTCAAAGGTTAATAAGCAATTATTCAAGACTCCACAGAGGTACTGCGAAATATGTGACATGTACAATCACAACACTGCTGAATGTTTTTTAAAAAAATATTGTCACATTTGCGATATGAGAAATCACTCAACTTCAGAGTGATATTTTAACAAATACTGTACTTACTGTGATGAGCAAACTCATAACACTAAAGATTGTTATTTTAGAAAGAATTCACAGAGGAGAGGATTTGCCACCTCAACAGTAAGCAAAGGTTATGTTAATCCGCAATATAAAAGAAACCAAAATGTCGATTTTCAAAGATTAACACACAAACCCTCCTTAGGTTTGAATACTTTCAAAAGAAACAATTTAGTGAGACCTAAACAATCTTTAATGATAATTTCATTCCACGGTCAGTGAGAATTAATAACAAAAGTTTTGAAAATAAAAGATTCTCAAACAATGGTCAGTCTAAAAGCACGAATTTTCCAAACAAGCATAATTTTGTTACAAATAACAGAATTGGTAAATTCATAAAGAATAAACCTGATGTCAACAAACTTCACTTAAAAATTTACTATTGTTGACAAGTTTGGAAAACCCAAGACCATTTCGGCTTGGGTAGATAATTCAACTTAAATTGTTTTGTTTTGCAGGTACGCCCTGAGAAGACCAATCAACACTTGGTATGTGGATAGCGGGTGTAGCCGGCATATGACAGGCAATCAGGCCTTATTACAAGAATTTAAGTTAAAAGATGGAACGCATGTCGCCTTTGGTGGTGATGCGGGAGGAAAAATAACCGGAGAAGGAACAGTATCCAACGGATTATAAGCTTTGATAAAGTCAACTTCTGTTCACAGTTGAACTTCAATTTGTTAAGCGTATCCCAAATTTGTGATAAATCCTACTCTGTACTTTTTGATGATTCTTTCTGTTATATCTTGAAGCCAGGATTTAGATAAGCAAGGATAGCATGGTTGTTAAAGCTGTCAGAGACCGAGACGTATACAAACTGGATATGTCTCAAGTGGACTCTTCTACAGAAACAACTTGTCTCTTTGCTAAAGCATCAAATGATGAAAGCCAGCTATGGCATAGACGTCTCGGCATTCAAATTTCAAAAACATGAACAAGCTTGTAGCAGGAAATCATGTTATTGGACTTCCATCAAAGAAGTTTGCCACAACTGATTTATGCTCAGCATGTTTAAAAGGAAACAGCACAGAGCATCTTATAAGTCCAAACTGATAAACTCAAATTCCAAACCACTTCAGTTGTTGCATATGGACCTTTTTGGACCAACCAACGTGAAGAGTATTGGAAGAAAATCTTACTGTTTAGTTATCATTGATGACTATACAAGATTTTCATGGGTTTTCTTTCTAAATGCAAAATCTGAAACGGCTGAATTAATAAAAGAATTCATCATAAAAGTAGAAAATCAACTAGATCAAAAAGTAAAATAATTAGAAGCGATAACGGGATGGAATTCAAAAATCTAACTCTTAACATGTTTTGTGCAGAGAAAGGAATAGCTCATCAGTTCAGTGCTCCCAGAACTCCTCAACAAACAGAGTTGCTGAAAGGAAGAACCGAACATTGATTGAAGCAGCACGATCCATGTTAGCCGATGCTAAAATTCGATCACATTCTGGGATGAAGCAATATCAACTGCATGCTTTGTTCAGAACCGTTCATTAATTGTTAAAGAAAAACTGAAAACTCCCTATGAGTTAATGTTTGGAAGGAAACCAAACATAGATTTCTTTAAATCTTTTGGTTGTCCGGTTATGATTCTGAATTCAGTGATCATTTAGGAAAATTTGAATCAAAATCTGATGATGGATTTTTCGTTGGATATTCATCTGTTTCAAAGGCCTATCGAGTTTATAACTCTAGGACTAATGTTATAGTTGAAACATTTAATGTTAAATTTTTTGAAAACTCTTTTCCATCAGTGTCAAATGGTCCTGCATGGTTATTTGATTTAGATTCATTGTCAAACTCTTTTCAATCAAACTTGTTTAATCAATCTAACTTGCTTGATTCTACAGGTGAAAAGAAATTTCAAGGAGATCTCGGTTCATTCAGTGATGATTCAGACTCTGACGATGCAGATGATTCAAGCTCAAACTATCCCTTCTTTTCTTTTTGTTAGAGATTCTATTATTCAGTCTAATAATAAGATCATCAAGACAATTCTCATTCAGTTTCAGAAGACCAAAATGTGTCTCAAAAATTCCTAATGATGGTACAGAAATTGTACAACCTGAGTCTGGAACGTCATCTATCTCTGGTGATATAGTTGATTCCGGTAATCTTGATTACTTTATCAACTCACCGACTCAAGTTCCCAATTTCAATCCACATTCTTCAAGCCTTTTGCATCAGCTTTCCAATCTGAACCAGTAATCTAGATGTTCAAGTTCAAGGAGATGAGATTCCGACATCTCGTATTCACAAGAACCATCCAACATCTCAGATTATTGGTCCTTTGAGACGAGAGTAAATCAGAACAAGCAAAATTTGCTTATACTCTTTCTTTCTTTCTCAAATTGTTCCTAAAATGTTACCGAAGCGTTAAGGACAATGGTTGGATCGAGGCTATGCAAGAAGAATTATTACAGTTCCGCAAACAAGAAGTGTGGAATCTGGTGGATTTACCTGAAGGAGAAAATGCTATTGGCACAAAATGGTTATTCAGAAATAAAAAATGATGAGGAATTGTTATCCGTAATAAAGCAAGATTAGTTGCACAAGGATACACTCAAGAAGAAGGTATTGATTATGATTAAGTATTTGCTCCAGTTGTAAGACTTGAATCTATTCATGTCTTCCTGCTTATGCCTCATTCATGAAATTTAAGTGTATCAAATGGACGTAAAGGGTGCTTTATATGGTTCTATCACCGATGATGTGTACGTGAAGCAACCTCCAGGTTTTAAAGATGCTACATATCCACATCGTGTGTACAAGTTGAGCAAAGCTTATATGGACTACATCAAGCCCCTAGAATCTGGTATGAGACATTGTCGCAACACTTAATCCAACATGGATATACGCGAGGGAAAATCGATCCAACTCTGTTTATCAGAAAGGATGCTGATGATCTTTATGTGTACAAGTGTATGTTGATGATATTATATTTGGTTCTACAAGTCCAAAAATGTGCAATGAATTTGAAGAAATCATGAAATCTCGATTCCAGATGAGTTCTATGGGAGAGATAAATTTCTTTCTTGGACTTCAAGTTAAGCAATCTACAGATTGTATTTTTATCAACCAAGGGAATTTCGTCGACAAACTCTTGAAGAAATTTAAGCTGCTAGATTGTCAGTCAATTAGAACTCCAACTGATGTGAACACCAAGATTGAGCCTGGTCCGAAAGGAAAATTAGTAGATCAAACACTATACAGATCGATGATTGGTTCTTTGATGTATCTCACTGCATCTAGACCAGACATTATGTATGTTGTTTATGTCTGTGCAAGGTATCAATCAGACCCGAAAGAATCTCACTTAATTGCTGTCAAAAGAATATTCAGGTATCTCAAAGGTAAACCGGCTTTAGGGCTATGGTATCCTTACGAAGGAAATTTTGGGTTACATGGGTATACTGATAGTGATTATGGCGGATGTTGTTAAGATAGAAAATCAACAACGGGTGGGTGTCAATTTTTAGGACCCAGATTAGTCTCATAGCAATGCAAGAAACAAACAAATGTCTCTGTTTCTACTACAGAAGCTGTGTACATTGCTTCTTCAGCAGGATGTTCTCAAATCCTTTGGTTACAAAACCAACTACTGGATTACGGGTTCAACTTTCTTAAAACACCTATTTACATTGATAACATACCTGCTATGTTCATTACAGCTAATCCTGTCCAACATTCTAAAACAAAACATATCGAAATTCGATATCATTTTCTCAGAGATAACTCTGAAAAAGGTTTAATCATTCTGATTCAAATTGCTACTGAAAAACAATTGGCCGACCTTTTTACTAAAGCCTTCTTACCAGGACGGTTTGAGTATTTGGTTGAGTCAATTCGTCTTATTAATCACACGTAAAATTGATTTTTGAGAATTTCAGTAAATTGAGTCTAAATATGATCGGATCCCTCCTTTATATGAATAGGACACTGTCAGAGAACCTGTCAAAGTTAATTGACTGAATTTATTTTTGTGTGTGCATGTTCTTTATAAATACAAAAACCAAATACAAAAATAGAAAATTGAAAAACAAAAGATAAAAAAATATAAAACCAAAAATCACAAAAATAATGTCTTTCCTTATTAATTATATAGGCATGAATTTGTTTTGCAATATGTGAGAAATGATAGTACATTAGTATGATCAGTTGCATTCTTCGCTTTCGTTTAAAGTCTGACATGATCAGATATGATGTGCAGGTAAGCTCATGCAATTATACTGAAAAAGTAAATTCTTGTGATTAAACTAAATCACTCATGCATTCATGTATGTCTATCTTAGCACTAATGAGTAGTGTTGATTTCTCAAATTGATTGCTTGTTAAGACATAATCTCACACCTGATGGCGATATGAATAACCATTGAGCTCTACTTATTTAATGCATCTAACACTTCTCTGTTATGAGTCATCATTGACCTGGAGTGATGAGATATCCTTTGTTGTAAGTGATTACAGACCTGGATATTCTCACTGATGTAACAAGATGCCAATATGCACAAACACCAAATGAGATCTGGTTATAGTATTTGTCAGGTTAACAAGTTAAGAATAGTGACTTCTCGCATATCTTTATGAGAATTAACCTCTCTAAGTCTAAATGTGACTACATAATGTCATATCTAATTGTACCTTAAACAATCCAAGAATTGAAAAAGTAAGTGTGCTGAGCCTCTTACCAAAAGCACTCATTTTCTATCCTTAGATCTAGTGTCTCCTTTGCTGCAGAACTGCTGACCTGGAACACACTTGATCAGGATTTAATCACTGTCTGTGACTACCCATCATTTTTTTTATTTCAATGTGTTGATCACTACTAATATGATCTCACTGTAAACATGATTCATTGTGAATATTAGATTTTTATTCTGTTTTCATTTTAATTTTTTGCATGTTTTCTGTGTGCAGGCAATTTAACAATGATTAGTGTGCTCTTCATGTGACAAATTCAAGAAACTTATAAGTTTTATCAAACTTAAAAGTTTAGGGGGAGTAAAAAGTGTTTAAAAGAAAAATGACTGTTAAATTTCAGAATATGTAAAATCATGAAAAATCAAAACCAATGTTTTGGATGGAAAGAACGATGCTACAGATGTTCAAGCATGTGTGTGTAACAAAATGAAAAATGAACCTGAAAAACATTTTAAATGAAAAAGCTTCTTGCAAAAGTGAAATGAGAGTTTTTGTTAATTTTAGAGACTAAAATGACGGGAAACTAATTTTGAAATATTAAAACAAAAAATAAAAATTTCAAAATTTTGGGATGAAAAATAAAAAATAAAATAAAAAAAATTTCAAAGTTAAGGGTTAATTTTGAAAATTTTGGGTAAAAGTCAAAATTTGACTTATTAAAGTTAAATTTTGAAAATTGTTTTTGTTGGACCCTGAAAGGATCATACATGCCAATTCAAATGGTGGATTGATAGTTGTTCTGCTGAAATCACCCCAAGTCCAAGATCTAATGCGGATGAAGAATCTGCATCAACAATTGAAAGCGTGTCGGCTATCCGCATTTGTATATGCGGATGACCATAGAACAAATGTGCCCAAGTGTTTGTTGTTCCGCATTAACAAATGCGGATGTCCAGCAACAAATGCGCAGTGTTTGTTCATCCGCATATGTCAATGCTGATGACCAAACACCAATGTTGTTGAACAACTCATCATTCGCATTTGTCAATGTGGATGACCAAGAAGAAATGCTGATGAAGACTTTTGTACTTGGACTAGTTCTGATGTATAGGTCAGGGTTAGTTTAGTCTTTTGTTCAGGCATGTGTCAGCCTATAAATAGAATAGAAATCCTCGCATGAGAGGTGAGAGAGACTGACTTTTGTTAGACATTAGACAATCAGAATATTTTGCTTTGTAATAAGTTCAAGGTGTACTGTTACTATTCATGCTGAAAAACCCTAGCATTCATTGTATCCGTTTTTCACCTTCTTTAATACAAAGAGCATTTATGAGTATTATTCAGCATTCAATGTTCTGTGATTGTTTGATTCCGCCTTACAATCATTGACTCAATCATCATATTCAGTCCTTGTTGATTCACATCAATAGAGAATATTATTCTCAAACCCAGTCAATTGGTATCAGAGCCTTGGCTCTCGGTTCTTCTTCAGATCTGCTCAGATCTGAGCTGAACTCGATAGATCTGGTGATTGAGTTGTTGATAGAGTGTTCAACTACCTCTATTCAGTATACAAACTGAATATCCGCTGAAACTCATTGACAGTCACTGTTCATCGGCATTCTCCATCTAAAAACTAATCTGTGAACAGTTTCTCATCCATAAAATCAGATCGGTAACATAAACAGATCTATCTACATAAGCTTGTTTTGGACTATTTGGACTACTTGGACTTGTTGAACATAACAATCAATTTAATCCATAATTAAACCAGTTAAAAACAGCTTATTAACATGGATTCATATAATTTTTCTGAACTTGGTCACACTCCTAAACCCCCTATGCTTAAACACAAATCTGAGTTTAAGCAATGGAAAATCAGGTTCATGAATTACATTACAGGTGTAGATCCAGACTATTGGATATCCATATGTAAAGGGCCTCACATCCCAGTAACACTCTCTGCTGATCAGGCTGCATTGTACAAAACCTCAAGAATACCTATTGAGGAGCTCACTCTTGATGATGATGACTAAAAGAAGATCAAAATTGAACTCAAAGCTTATTCCATTCTAACACAAGCATTGAAGATGGATGTGCTGAAAAGACTTGAGAAGTATGAAACAGCTAAAGCTGTGTGGGATGCACTGTTAATAATGTGTGAAGGAAGCAGTGAAGTAGCTGAAATTAACAAGGATAAGCTTGTTAATCAATATGAAACCTTTCATCACTTTAAGGGGGAGTCAATCTCTAAACAACTGCATAGATTTGTGCAGCTCGTGAATGATTTAGAGATTATGGGGGTTACATATAAAGTCAAAGAACTGAACAAAAAGATGCTTCACAGTCTTCCAGAAAGTTGGAAACAAAATGTAACCATGCTGAAAAACACTCTTGATTTGGAGAGCACCACCTTGGATATTATGATTGCTAAAATTGAAGCTCTTGAACTTGATGAAAAGAGCAGAAATCTAGGTGGACCTAAAGTCATTGAGGCATATAAATTTCCATCAAAACTCATTTGTGGAAAATGCATTCATCACTGAAGATGATGACTTCCTCTCATCAAGAGATCAATTAAAAACAACAGGATTCATTGCCACACCCTCAACAACCAAGCCATCTCCTTCAATTCAGTCAACTGGATTTGCTGCCACTCCTACAAGTATATCTGAAGATAAGAGAACTGAAGAGCAAAAGGCTACTTACAATGCCTTTGTTGCAAGTTTTGAAGCTTATCTTGGAGGAAGACTCACTTCTGCTCATTTGATTCAAGAAGACTTGGAAGAAATGGATCCAGATGATGTGGAAGAAATGAATCTGCAGTGGCAAATGGCTATGATTGCAATGAGAGCCAAGAAGTTTTTCAGAAAAGGGAGAAAGCTGAGTCTGAATGAAAATACAAAACTTGGATACGACAAATCCAAAGTCAAATGTTTCAATTGTGGTATGACTGGCCACTTCTCAAGGGAATGTAATGCTCCAAAAAGGAACAACCACTGTAATCAAAGAAATTCACAGGGCCAATCATCCCCACAACCAAGCGCAAGCTACCACTCCAGCAATCATCAACAGCTGCATCACTATCAACAACCCTATCAAAGTCTGTCACAACTGACTAACCTAGCTCATGGAAGCAGCCAAACTACTTCAAATGCACTTGTCATCAGACAAGATGGAGTATGTGATTGGAGTCTATATGCTGAAGAAGTAAAGCCTTAATATCAGAATCATGCTCTTATGGCTCACATAAATGATGGCCCAAATCCAATGCCATCTGAGGTAAAATCTAATCTTTGTAGTGATAAATGCATAGCTGAACTGCAACGATATCATGAGCACAATCATAAATTGGCTGATAAAATCAAAGAAGAAAAAGTAAAATCTGAGATGCTTAAAAGAGAAATCAAAAGTTTTGAAATAAAAATCAAATCTCTCATTTCTGATATTGAAAAACTACATGGTGAAAAGTATACTCTTTCAGCTGAGAATGAAGAGTTAACTGAAAAATTAACACAATCCAGAGCTGAGCAATCAGTTACTGAAATGAAACTTGAAAAGTTTCAATTGTCTTCAGCTAAGCTGCAAGAGATGCTTGATTCACAGAAGGAGCACAATGATTTGACTGGGATTGGATACAATTCATGTCCTCTACCATATAATGACAATACACTGTCATGCCTGAATCTGTCACTTTGTCTGATAAAATTGAACCTAAAACTAGTAAAGTTAAAACAATAATAACACAAATCACTAATCCTCAAAATAAACCAAATGTTTACATTGAAACAAATATGGAGAAAATTAAGTTAGGTCATCCTATCAAAATCAAAGAGTACTCAGACAAGACAGTGAATGTCATTAAACCAAGAAGCCTTGTCAAAGCCATAGTGCCTTTTGTGAAATTTGTTCCTGCTATTTCGAAAGAAAAGCAGAAAGCTGAGATTTCAGTGAAACCTTCTGCTGAAAGCAGTTCTGATTGTGAGATCAAATCTCCAAACAATTCAATCAAATCAGACACAGTTTCACTTCCAAAGAACACCAAAACTCCAAAAGCTTCAAAAACCAAAATCAAGGCTGACCCTCAATCGTCAAAACCAAAGCAAGGAGTTGGTTTTGATATTTTAATAAAGAACATGTAGATCAATTCGAGAGGGAATTGAAGCGAATGGTAAGAAAGCAGAAACAATCTAGGAAGAACAAACCTAGTAGAGTTGTGAAACAAGCTACTAAAAAGGCTGATTTGCTTCCTCACCAAAATCAAAGGTTGAAACTCAGTCAAAAACTGGTAAATCTACTGAGGTTTCAACATCAAGATCAGCTTCAAGAGACAAACACATGTATTGTGATGTGTGTGAAATGTCTAATCACAGTACAGATAAATGCTTTTTCAATCAATATTGCTCAATCTGTGACATGAACAATCATTCCACCAAAAACTGCTATTTTAATAAATATTTTTCAGTCTGTGATATGACCAACCACAATACATCTGATTGTTTCTTCAAACAAAAAGGGTTGAGAATTCCTCAACACAAGCACATCTCACCAATCTCATCTGTGAAACCCAAAATCAGAAATCACTTTCATAATACTCAATTCAGGACTGTCATTTCTGATCGGGATAGGGGTAACACATAAGAGTCAAGGAAAATTCGAGGAAACAAATGTCATAACATCAGCCAAACACATGATTTTCATAATTCAAAAATGATGTTTGATAATCAAAAACGGGTCAGGTTTCTTAAAAGAAATAGGGATCAAAGGTTTCATTATTCTTCTGACTCTTCAACTGAAATTGATAAGATGAAACATGCAAAATATCATCAATCTCCCAGAACACCTTACTCAAAGTCTTTATTTAGGGAAAAGTACCAAGAAGTTACTATCATGGATAGGAACGGGAAACCCAAGACCATCATGGCTTGGGTTCCACATTCTAACTAAGTTCTGTTATGCTTGCAGGGTCATTCATACAGGTCCAATAGTTTATGGTACGTGGACAGTGGATGCTCCCGACACATGACTGGAGATCATTCCCTCCTTCATGATTTCAAACATATTCAAGGAACTTCTGTGGCATTCGGTGGAGATTCACAAGGTGGTAGAATCACGGGTGAAGGATCTGTGACAAATGGGATGTTGAGCTTTGATCGAGTGAATTACTGTGAACAACTGAATTTCAATCTGCTCAGCGTGTCTCAGATCTGTGACAAGAAATATTCTACTCACTTTACTGACACTCATTGCTATATTCTGAAACCAGGATTTCAAGTTCCTGAAGAATGGGTTGTCTTAAAAACCCCGAGGAAGAATAACACCTATGTCTTAAACCTCAATTCTGCTACACCAAAAGAAGAAACATGTCTTCTGTCTAAAGCATCCTTTGATGAGTCACAGCTTTGGCACAGACGATTGGGACACACAAATTTCAAAAACATGAACAGATTAGTCAAGGAAAACCATGTCATTGGTTTACCTCAAAAAGAATTCCATTTTATTGATCACTGTTCAGCGTGTCTAAAGGGAAACAACATAAGTCTTCCCACAAGCCAAAACTGATGAACACAAACAACTCTCCATTGAAGCTGCTTCATATGGATCTTTTTGGACCAACTCATGTTATGAGTATTGGAAAGAAACAGTATTGTTTGGTGATCATTGATGACTTTTCCAGATTTACATGGGTCTTCTTCCTTCTTCATAAAAACGAAGCGTCCCAATTGATAAGATATTTTATCACAAAAATTGAAAATCAACTTGATAATAAGGTCAAAACAATTAGAAGTGATAATGGGACTGAATTTAAGAATGAAGACCTGAGTTCATTTTGTACAACCAAAGGCATTGCTCATCAATTTAGTGCAACTAGAACTCCTTAACAAAATGGGGTAGCTGAAAGAAGAAATAGAACACTGATTGATGCAGCAAGAACCATGCAAGCTGATGCTAAACTGCCAATCACCTTCTGGGCAGAAGCAGTTAATACATCGTGCTTTGTGCAAAATCAAACTTTGATTGTAAAAGAAACCAACAAGACGCCTTATGAACTTCTCTTTCACAGAAAACCATTTATTGGATTTTTAAAGTCATTTGGTTGTCCTGTCTCAATATTAAACACCCGAGACTATTTGGGAAAATTTCATCTAAGTCTGATGAAGGATTCTTTGTAGGTTATTCTTCTGTTTCAAAGGCTTACAGAGTATTTAATCCTAGATTAAATATTATTGATGAATCAACAAATGTTCAATTCAAGGAACATTCATTTCCCAAATCTACAAATGGTCCTGACTGGTTGTTTGATGTTGACTCTTTTACAAAATATTTTGATCAATTTCATTTGTCTGATGCAGGAAATCTACATTCAACAGAACCCTCTTCAGGAGTAGAAAGAAGAGATGAATTTCCAATGATTCCTCCAACTTCTACTGATCAACTAATTGAAGATGCTCCACTACAAGCTGACCCTGTCAGACAACCATCTCAAAATCAATGTGTTTCAACTGAAGATGGTCCAAGGACACTACCATCTCCTTCAGAAGATCCAGCAACTGAAGTCAGAGATCAAAATCAAGCTACTCCTCCAGTTGAAACTGAAAGAACCTCAAATGATGGAAGTAATCAAAGTGCTGCTGATGTTGAAGCAGGAACTGAAACCGGTTTTGATTATTTTCATAACTATCCCACAGTTCAAGATGAATTGGCCTCTCACCAAGATGATCTGAATGTCTCCAATCTTAATGTAACCATTGCTGGTGAATCAATTCCAACCACCAGAACACACAAGAATCATCCAGTTGAAAGCATCATTGGTGATCTCAATGAACGGGTGACAAAAAGCAAGTCGAGCATAGCAAACATCTGTTTGTTCTCTTGTTTTCTCTGTCAAACAGTACCCAAAAACATCAAAGAGGCTCTTCAAGACAATAGTTGGATTGAGGCATGCAGGAAGAGTTGCTACAATTCAAGAAACAAGAAGTATGGCAACTGGTAGACCTCCCCGAAGGACAATACCCTATCGGCACCAGATGGCTGTACCGAAACAAGACTGATGACAGAGGGATCGTCTTCAGAAACAAAGCAAGATTGATAGCACAGGGCTATACACAAGAAGAAGGAATAGATTATGACAAGGTGTTTGCTCCTGTTGCTAGCCTAAAAGCCATACGACTCTTTCTTGCGTACTCTGCATCCATGAAATTCACAGTTTATCAAATGGATGTAAAGTGTTCATTTTTGTATGGAAAGATCTCTGAAGAAGTCTACATGAGTCAACCTCCAGGCTTTGAGGATCTTGATTTCCCTCACAGGGTATACAAGCTTGATAAAGCTTTGTATGGCTTACATCAAGCCCCTCGAAAATAGTATGAGACTCTGTCATCATTTCTTTTTGACCATGGATATGAAAGAGGGAAGATTGACCAGACTATATTCAGAAAGAGAAAAGGGAATGAGATGCTGCTGGTCCAGATTTATGTGGATGATATCATATTTGGCTCCACTAACAAACAACTATGCAAAGACTTTAAAGATCTTATGCATTCAAAATTTCAGATGAGTGCTATGGGAGAACTCACATTCTTTCTAGGTCTTCAAGTACAACAAACATCAAGTGGAATCTTCATCAACCAGTCAAAATATATGGAATCAATGTTGAAGAAGTTTCACTTTACAGACTGTCAGTCCATCAGAACACCGGTTGATACAAAAGTGAAGATTGGCCCAGACACAGAAGGAAAATCTGTGGATCAGACTCTTTATCGATCCATGATTGGTTCACTTATGTATTTAACAGCCAGTAGATCTGATGTTATGTTTGGTGTTTGTGTATGTGCCAGATATCAAGCAGATCCCAAGGAATCTCACGTGCATGCAGTCAAGAGGATATTCAGATATCTTAAGGGCAAACCTGCTCTTGGTATATGGTATCCAAAGGATGGAGACTTCAATCTCTATGCATACACCGACAGTGACTACGGGGGATGCAATTTCAATAGAAAATCCACATCTGGCGGTTGTCAATTTCTTGGTCCCTGACTGGTGTCATGGCAATGCAAGAAACAGACCAATGTTTCAGTATCGACGGCTGAAGCTGAGTACATAGCAGCATCAGCTTGTTGCTCTTAAGTTCTCTGGATTCAAAACCAGATGCTTGACTATGGTTTTAACTTCCTGCACTCCCCAATTCACATTGACAACACAGCCGTAATGTTTATTACTAATAATCCAGTTCAACACTCAAAAACAAAACACATTGAAATCAAATATCACTTTTTGAGAGATTGTGCTGAAAAAAGGTTAATCAAATTGATTCAAGTTCATACTAACAATCAATTGGCTGATCTATTTACCAAGGCATTTGAACCTAATAGGTTTGAATTCCTTGTTCAATCAATTGGCATGATTAACCTAGAGTAAAAAATTCAGAAATTATCAAAAATCACAAAAAGAACTCTTTTTCTTGAAGTTTGTGTCTTATACTTTAAGGGAAATGATATAATTACAGTCGTTATATCATTCACTGTGCTTAATTCAAAATTTAAAAGACTATAATGTCTTACCTGATATGTAGGTAGACTCTATTTGGAAAGGAAGATACATGCTGTGATGAACTAAATAATCATATTCAACTGTGAAACACTCATCTCAGAGTACTGGTAAGTATCAGCTTATTCAAGTGTATGTGTGTGTAGCAACTCAAACACACCAGATAATGATGAACTATGAATCTCATTCACCTGCATCAGTTTCTTCTTTGTTTTGCTGAGCAAAGACCTGAAGAAACAAGCACATAGTGCTGATGTCATGATCCAAAAGATTCCCAATGTGGAACACATTCACCTTGGATGAATTAACAAAAGAGTATGCAAAAAGAATCCCTTTAGGGATCACCTTCCAAAGTGAAGTGCAAAATAATCCCAATATGGATCAAAATATCAAAAGGATCAAAGTAAAAGAATCCCAATGAGGATCAGTGAAATTGGGATCTCATAATTTAAGTAACCTGGTCATGTAAGATGTGAAAGTAGTCTACCATGCATTACATGAGGATGGTTGATCAAACCATGTTTCTGTGTGTGAGGTACATGTTGAATATTCAAATCAATCAAAACATGATAAATGTCACATACAGTATAATATTTACCAAGTATGAGTTTAAGAGGACAAACATACCTTCAATCAATAAGTTCATAAACATGTCTATTTTACAATCAAAAGATTGCACTTGTGTAATGTAGGATTGTTATGATCCCAACAAAAGTATACTTCCTCTTCATGCAAAATTTAACAAAAAAAAAATTCAAAGAGGTTTTATGATCCAAACTTTTTAAATCCTTAAAGTTTCTATCTAAATAAGGATATAAACTTTAGGGGGAGTAATTTAAAATTTTGATCAGTTAGTACAGGTAGTTTGTTTCTTGAGTTTTATAAAATCAAAACAAAAAGAATCTGACTGTGTTGGTGCAAAAGTTATACTATAGTATCTCAGCTTATGCAGACATTTGGATGCACAAAAGTCCAAGATCAGTCAAACTCTGGGAAACTTGTATGTATCACACCTGATATACAAGTCAATCGAAGCAAGAATTGACAATCCCAACATCAGTCAAAACTTCATAACAAACAAGTGAAAAGTATAGACAGTTCTTCATAACAGCCATCAGTTCATCAGAAAACAGAAAAGAATTCAATCTACAAAAACATTAAATTTTGATTAGGTTCAAATATTAATGTGGGTAAGTGCATTGGGTAATGCGGATGAAGGTATCCCTGGCATATAACCAATGCGGGTAGTTGGTTTCATACCTGTTAAATCTACCGCATTTGTGTCAAAGAAGTGCAGTTTGTCAAAAACCAATGCGGACAAAAGTGTTCAACCGCATTTGTCTATGCGGGTAAACCTTTGTTCTATCGCAATTTTTTTTACTCATCCGCATTTCCTGAATCTGGTGGAATTTAACACTCAACTATCTTGTGTATCAAAATGATCAAATCATGTGCTTAATCTCTTCTGTGATTATGATGGATGCAAGTCAAAAAATGCGAATAAACTTCTGGTCTACCGCATTTGTTAAAGTTGTGAGTCAACTAATTTACTCTTCCGCATTTGCTACAGTTTTTGTAAAAAAGGTCATTCGCATTTGTTTTCAACACTTGTAATATTTGAAAAAGTCATTAAATCTTCTTTTTAAAACCGAATTTAAAAGTTCATTTAATACTTTTCAAATTGAGAGACTTTACAGTGCGACGAGCGGTCTTCACATTTGTTCATCCATCATCATCCCTATCATCTAAAATTCATCACCTGTGATCTAAGATTCATTCACCTCAAAAACTCCTCATCTTCGATTCATTACAACAGTATTTTCGAAGAAAAGGTAAATTTCTTCAAAGTTCTTAACCTAAAACATCGAAGAGTCAAAAAAAAAAAAAAAAAAAAACTGATTTTGAACATAGAACTCTATGTTAAGAATCAATCACCAAAAGTAACATCAAACCAAGGTTTAAATGACATTTTCAAAGGCAATGTTAATCAGTAACAAGAATTTAACGTCCTACAATCGGGTTACAAAACCTAGTTCATGTCAAGAACAGGGTACTATCAATTCTGAAAAATTGAATGTCAAAACCTGATGTTAATGATTAAAAGATGTTAAAACCATGTGAATAATCTATATAAACTTGCAAAACATATAAGAGTGATTATACATGACAAAGTCAAGTTGTGTATGGTACGCATGTTCACTCAAGTTTGACCATTAAAAGTCAAACTGAGAACACACCTGATTTATGTATTACAATCTGTCAATTACAGTTGCATCTTCTAATTGATATGCCTCTAATGCAGGTTTCAATGGCTAATCTTACATGGAGCAAGCTTCATAATGTTAGTGGCTATCTTGATCCTGATGTTACTGACGCAGAGGGTTTGAGAGACATGATCAGATTCATCTTAACTACCAGAGTTGTTCATGCTATTACAGTTAGGCCTATCATCTATAAGAGATTCATAAGGTCATTCTGGAGCACTGCTGAAGTGATAGAGATAGATGGTGTGAGGACTCTGTCTGGAAGAATAACTCCTGATCATACTTTGACCATTACTGAACAGACTGTGAGACAGTGTCTGTAGTTTGGTGATGATGCCAACTCTCCTCTGGAATTAGAAGATGATGAAATCATAACTTTTTTTGCAAACATTGGTTATGAGGGAGGTTATGAAGGAAAGCAAATCATCAAGGGGTTGGTTGACTTGCAATGGCGATTCCTCATTCATCTCTACCAACATTGCCTGTCAAAAAGAAAGACTGGATGGAATGACATATCAGTGACCACCTCTTCTGCTATATGTGCTCTGTGCACAAACAGGCCATTCAACATGTCTGCTTATGTGTTTAATCATCTGGTGTCAAACATTCAGGAGGGTAGAAGATACAAGTTCCTCATGTATCCTAGATTTCTGCAGTGTCTCATCAATGAAGCTTTCCCTGGGATTATACCTGAAGGACCAGTGATGGTTATTCCTCACTACAATGCAAAGTCCTATCAGTACATCAAGAAGAGAGACCCCAGGAATTTATACAGTGGCACATTTGCTCCTCTATTACCCTGGATGCTGGAACAGATCAACCAAGATGAGAATATTGAGGAACAAGCTCAAGAGGTTTCTGATGCTGAGCCTGTTCATGAAGAAGAGCAAGCTGCTCCTAGTCAACATAATGTTGATGAGCAAGCTGATGTAGTTGAAGAAGGACAGAGGCCAGTGTCACCACAGGTTGATGTAGGTGGTGATCCTCACACTGGGCCTTCCGTTCATGAAGCTGAGATATCCTCTCCATCCGCTCCATATCCCATCCCCTCACCACAAAAATCACCAATTCCCTTTCCACAAACACAGCCCATCATCTCTTCACACATATCATCCATACACTCTCCCCATATTTCACCAATTCATCTTTCTCCTACATCTCCGGTTCATGCATCCCCAATCTTTACTGAGCCTGCTGAGTTTAGTGCTTCTGCCAGCTCTTCAGAGGAATCCAAATCATCATCTGTTGGACCAAAAGAACCAATGAGCCTGATCAGAAAAACCTTTAAGTCCCACAGACATTACAACAACTGAAGTAGTTTGCAACAGCTGAAGACATCAACTGATAACAAGGTCTGAAGACAAAGTCTGAAGTGAAAGAGCTGAAGACAAAGTCTGAAGTGAAAAAGCTGAAGACAAAGTCTGAAGCTAAAGAACTGAAGACAAAGTCTGAAGACAAAAGCTGAAGACAAAGACTGAAGACCAAGTTTCAGATGTTGTCACAACAGCTGAAGAAGATCTCTTCAGTAGTTGTGATGGTTTCCTTTCAGTAGTTTTATGTTTCTTGTAATCAGTACTTGTAGTTTCTGTAGTTTTAGTTTCATCTTGTACTTAGCATACTCTGAGATGTTCTCAGTTGTTGTGAACATTCTCAGTAGTTTGCCAACTTTCAGTTGTTTGTAATAATTCTGTTAGATGTCACTATCAAGTGTCATCAGCAGACGTCACATTCCTTTATATAAGGAATGTTGACCTAATTGTAAGGGGAGTAGCCTGCGAAGCCCTGCGAAGGAATTGAGCCCATTGTAGTGATATCTCAATCTCTTGTCCCTTTTGAGAAGGAATTGAGCCTTCAGCTTGTACCTGTTGTGACTCTCACTGAGGAGCAAAAAGATTTGATCAGAAGGCTCTGTGAACAACAACAACAAAAGGAAGAATCAGAACTAGAGTCAATAGAGAAAATCCCATCAGCTGGGGAAGAAAAGGAAGCTAAAAAATTGCCTAAAGAAGCTGAAATAACTGAACCCTCTTCTGGTCCAAGAGTACAAAGATATACCAGAAAGAGAAAATACCTATCTGAAAAGGCAAAGGGTAAGATCCTCCAAAGAAAAAGCATCAAGATGATCCTCGAAGCCTAGCTGTTATTGCTTAATTTTTAGAAGAACATGAAAAGGCTGAGGAACAACTGAAAATGAGGTCAGTGGGCATAGACCTCGAAGAAGGAGAGATAGAGGGTGGATATGTGATTGATGAACACATAGACAGAGAAAGCCCTAAAAAGTCTGAACCGTCTGTCCAAGAAATGGTAGATAAAGCCCAAACAGATGATTTGATGACCAAAGCCTTGTTTCTCAGCAATCATGGCTATGATCCAGATGAAGTCTTTGGGATGACATATGAGGGGATGATAGTAGAAGAAGAAAAGCTAAACAAACTGCTAGACCCTACTGTTGAAACTGAGTATGAAAAGACTCATTCTCCCAAAACTCAAGGTGATAAACCCACTTCAAAAGCCAAGCAGACTAAAGCCTCTCAATCATTATATCCTAATCCCTATTCCATGACTGATAGGGAAATGAAGGATTATTTGTCTGCTCAAGGGTATACTAAAAGAAAATTGGCCAATATGAAGACTAATTCCCTAAGGGATGCCATCCTTAGGATGATAAATGAAAAGAAAGAAAGAATGAAGAAAATGGAAGAAGAGATCATCAAAAAGCCTAAAACAAGATTATCTGCACAAGATATCCAGCTCTCCCATAGAGATCATGACTCTTTGGCACCTGTTCTACACAAAAATCCAGAGTGGTTTGCTGAGCCTTCCCAGTTAATACTTTAAGAGGGTCTCACCACTGCTGAAATGATCAAAGGTGTATCTACTCCACATGGCAAGACTGATCAGAAAATTATTGCCTGGAAGTATGATAGTGACTGGAATATGGTTATGGTCAAACGGATCTCAGGGTTAGTTCAATTCTTCACTGAGTATACTGCTTTAGTGAACTCCCTGCAGATTCATGATCTGAAAGAACTAGCTGAACTGGAGCTCATCAATCATCAGGCTATGTTCAGGGGTTATGAGTTTGAAGACATTTTAAGAATGTTCAAAAGAACAAAAAACTTCAAATCTCTCAAGGCTATCTGTATGAGGAAAGATAGATCCTTTGTTAACCCTCTAGAGAAGAAAAAGACAAAACCAGCTGAAGAGGTTGTGTTTCTTGAGCTCAAGGTGAAGCCAACTAAATCTTTAAAGAGAAAGATGGTAGCTGGAACTCATTCCTCCAATCCAATCTCAAATGTCTATTATGATGAAAAGACAAATGAGTTGGTTATTAAAAGAAAATAGGGAGGAAAAGAAGGTGCAGAAATTAGATTGTTTAGTGGATGTGAAGTGAGATTGCTAGATGAATCTTATATCCACTACATATACACAAGGCACTTCAGAAAGTTAAATAATAAGTTGGGTGAGGAAGACATGTACTTCTTCTTAAAATGCATAAAGATTCTGAAGATGGCCTTTGACAGAATCAAAGCTAAAAGAGAGTTGAGAAGAAAGAAGAAGACTCCCTTACAATTGGGGAACATAGTGAAGCTAGAAGTGGATGTTGATGGAGCTTTGCTGATCCATAGAGATGGGTTGTCCACAGTGTCAATATGGGAACCCATTTCTTAGAAGAAGCTGCCTATGGAAGCCATCTACACAATGAGCCAAATGAAGATACATGTGCTAAACAGAGAAAAGATGACTGAAGCCAATGAATTTGTCAACATGATAAAGGCAATTTTGGATCCCTCACAGGCAGAACCTCTCATCCCTCCTCAAGCTGCTCAAGACCCAGCAGAATCCTCACAACCTCATCCACCATCAAAACCTTGAAGTACATAGGCTGTGTAATCCTTAGGGGGATTATTGTTGGACCCTGAAAGGATCATACATACCAATTCAAGTGGTGGATTGATAGTTGTTCTGCTGAAATCTCCCCAAGTCCAAGATCTAATGCGGATGAAGAATCTGCATCAATAATTGAAACCATGTCGGCTATCCGCATTTGTATATGCGGATGACCATAGAACAAATGCGCCCAAGTGTTTGTTGTTCCGCATTAACAAATGCGGATGTTCAGCAACAAATGCGCAGTGTTTGTTTATCCGCATATGTCAATGCTGATGGCCAAACACCAATGCTGTTGAACAACTCATCATTCGCATTTGTCAATGTGGATGACCAAGAAGAAATGCTGATGAAGACTTTTGTACTTGGACTAGTTCTAATGTATAGGTCAGGGTTAGTTTAGTCTTCTGTTCAGGCATGTGTCAGCCTATAAATAGAATAGAAATCCTGGCATGAAAGGTGAGAGAGACTGACTGTTGTTAGACATTAAACAATCAGAATATTTTGCTTTGTAATAAGTTCAAGGAGTACTGTTACTGTTCATGCTGAAAAACCCTAGCATTCATTGTAACTGTTTTTTTCACCTTCTTTAATACAAAGAGCATTTATGAGTATTATTTAGCATTCAATGTTCTGTGATTGTTTGATTCCGCCTTACAATCATTGACTCAATCATCATATTCGGTCCTTGTTGATTCACATCAATAGAGAATATTATTCTCAAAACCAGTCAGTTTAAATATTAGTATGTGAACAGTGCTAATATGTCTAAACAGTATGCAGGTGGAAGATTATGAAAATTTACAAGTGTTAGACACATGAAAGTAATCTCATGCGCCTAAACAGTAGTCAAAAGTCCAAATGTAGGAGCATGATGATTTGTTCAGAATTTGTGCAAGTGTCGGACGTTTTTGACTTCATGCGGACAAACAGTAGTCATGCGCCTTAACAGTTCTAATGTGTCTGTGTAGAAACTAAGTATTGGGCGTTTCTGCTTAGTTCATGAGTCTGAACAGTGCAAAAGCGACTGAACGGTGCCCATGCGCCTAAGCTCATGCGCACAAACAGTGCTTATGCGTCTGAACAGTTCTCATGCGCCTAAGCCCATGCACACAAACAGTGCTCATGCGCCTAAATTTTTTCACTTAGTATATAAGCAACACTTTGTGTTTCTCACATTTCATTCTCAAATCTCCCCTGAACTCTCAGTTTCCCAAAACTCATACATCCCGATAAACCATAAATCCCCATTCTGATTGATTTTTATGTTGTTGTTGCACTCGAAAGTGATAGAAATCGATTCTAACTGTAAGTTCGAACTCAAAATCACACAAATTTCAGATTTTTAAGCTGATTGATTTGGGCGTTTCGAACCTGTTTAGGCTTTCGAACCCTAATGATTGAATCTGTTAAAATGTGATTTAACAAAAGATATTGAATGAAAATTGATGATTATATGATGAAATGAACTGGATTGCGAACATGTTTGTGCATTCAAATCGGGTATTCATCAAAGTTGAATGTTTGATGATAATCAAGCAGTCGACTTGAAGATGAACAGTCAAGAGAAAATTAATTTTTTTTAACAAAAATTCATAATAATAAAAAAAAAAAAAAATGGAAAATAAATCAAAATCTATATTGAAAATTGTTTTGAATAAAAGTCAAAATGTAAAATGGTAAATCATCTAAGAAACAAAACTGCTTGAATGTGTGAAATTCATCAGAATATAAAAATCTCAGCAAATTCAAGTTTTAAAGTGTTAAAGTCAAAAACTTCAAATTGAATAAAAATATAACTTTCAAACTCTAAATTTCTTTGTTTTCTTTGCAGATGGCAGATTTAAAATTTGAGCCCAAACATAATATGGCTACTCTTCTCAATGAAGAAGTTAGAGATGCCATTGGATACGAAGAGATTATCAGATTTCTGCTAAGAACCAAATATGTATATGCTATGTGTTACCAGCTTGTTATATATGCTCGTCCGATTCGAAAGTTCTGGAGCACCGCATATATTGATGCTGATGATAATGGAAGGAAAGTAGTTAGAGGGTTTATAACCAATATGAGGATGATTGAAGTATCAGAAGATTCTATAAGATATGCTTTGAGATTAGGTCAAAATGATGCTGAAGATTTATCTAAACTGACATTTGATGAATGTAGTCAAACATTCATGGAAATGGGTCATCCTAATCAATTTCCAAAGAAACAGTTCTTCAGAGCTCGTGTATTCAACCACTGGAAACTTCTATGCTATATATTCCAACATTGTATGTTCAAGAGGAGTGCAGGATGGAACTCTTTCCCTGTTGACATTGCTTCTCCGATAGTAGCACTGGCAACAAACAGGAGATTTAATATGTCCAAGTGGATCATGAATGAGTTTATTTTCAATTTAGAAAAGGGCATAAGGAATAAGTATCTGATGTATCCAAGATTCCTTCAAATGATCATTAATGAAGAATATCCTGACATAAGGGTAAACGGTTTTAGTGGAGAAACATTGATTCTTGAACACATGTTAGAGATATCATACAAAAGATTGTCTATGGTGACAGGTGGTCAGAATGTTCCTCTATTTGATTACATCAGGAATGTGGCAAATGATGAAGTTGATATAACTATAGATCACTATCATCTAACTAAATAAGAACCACTAGATCCAGCTGATCTATTGAAGAAATTTCAGCTGATGATGATGAAGAAGATGATGATGATGATGAACATGATGAAACTGATGATGAAAGTTCCAGTTCATCAGATGATGATAATGGAGATGATGGTAATGAAGGTGATGATAATGTTGAACATATAGAAGTGATCCATGAGCAAATACAAGAATTTGAGCATGTTGTTGAAGAGGCACATGAAGAAAGTCATGATGCTGCAGAAGAAATAGATGGTGATATTGAGGAAATGGATGAAAATATAGAAGAAAACATCCAAGAAGTTGATCAAATAACAGAAGAGCCAGTTGATGAATGCCAAACAGTTGAAGAAATAGCTGAAATGATAGAGGAAATGGTTGGTGGTGAAGAACAGATTGTATTAACTGAGTTTGTATAAGAGTCTATTCATGAAGAAAATTTGAATAAGGAAGAAGAGTTACAAAAACAAATTGATGAACTTAAAAAGGATAATGAGAATCAAGTTAAGAGAATTGAAGAGCTGAAAGTTGCTAATAAAAAGTTAATGGAAGAGATAAAGAGAAAGAAAAATTGATTGATGATTTAAGGAAAAGTAAAGAAGAAATTTTGAAAACTTTTGAAGTTATGATGGTTGATTATGATTTGATGGAAGAAAAGTTAAGGAAGATGAGTGAGGAGAATAATATATTGAAAGGTGAACTAAACAAGTTGAAAGAAACTCAAAAGTCTCCATCTCCTGAGGTAATAATTATGTCTGAGATTGCTCCAGTTGAGGTTGAAAAGATTCAATCTATAGATAAAGGGAAAAGGAAAGTGGATGAGATTGATGTTTCAGTTTTACCTGAATCATCGTCTAAAATACAAAAGGTGAATGTTGAAGAAGGCAAAGCTGACATTCAAGAGACGATCGGAGCTCTAGATGACATAGAGTCTGAATTTGATGATGATTTGTACAATGAAGTACTTGATGATGAAGAGATTCATGAGGCAAATGTTGAAGAACATTTTTCTCCAAGTGGATTAAGCCATGATGACATACCCGTTGATATTGAAGATAGATATAATTATCTGGTGAAAATGAAGTACAACAGAGTATTCTTAGATGGATTAACTGTCTCACAGATAAATGAAGAATTTGAAAAGTGCATACTAGTTGAGTCAAGTGCACCGATTGATCCTAATGAGATTGTGGTTGAGCATGGTGAATGGAATCCTTTAAGTGAAAGTATAAATGTTGAGGATATTCCAACATCAGAATTGCACCATCCGAATCCAGACGTCATGAACGTAACCGAGTTAAGGATGTGGTTGCAATCAAGGAACTATCCTTGGAAGAAATTGAAAAGATTACAAGCTAAATCCTTGAGAAACTTAGTACGAAGCTTTCAAGAGACTGAAAAACAAACAAACAAGATGATCATTCTAGATACTGACAATCCTCAGTATTTAGAAATAACTAAAAGAACAAAGATTTTGAAGCCACATGAGATTAAATCAATGGCTACGGATAGTTCAAGATATGATAGAAGAAGAGAGCTAATAAAGATGTTTCCACAAACAGAAAGTTAAGAATATGAAGTTCCTTTGGAACAAAGGCATTTATAGAACAAAGCTCGATCTGAGGGTGACCTTGTACGAAATGTTTTACAAAAAGGACAATCTATCTCAGAGTTATTAAATGCTATGGTTGTTCCTGATACAACAAAAGAGGTCAAGATCGTAGCTTGGAAATATGATGAAGTGTTTGATGTTTTTTTGATTAAGAGAGTTAATGCTATATGTGACGTTTATCACTTTTTCTCAAGCATTATTAAGCTTCCAGTACAAGATCTGAAAGAATTAGCAAAATTGCCTTTGATAAACCATTCAAAAGCTAAGCGTGGAGAGATGTTTGTAGAGCTTCTTCACCGAGGAATAAACAGAACGCCATCCTTCTTGCAAACACGTTGTGATCAAGAGGATAAAGAATATTTCCAAAAGTTAAAGAAAAAGAAAAAAGAAGTAGAAAAGGATATGGGTGAAGAAAAGTTTCTTGATGCGTATAGTGATTCATTTTTCAAAAAAATCACTAATCCGGGACTTAAAGTAATTGAAGGGTCACAGCAGTCCAAACCAATCCTGAGATGGTTTTATAATGCTGATACTTTTGAGATGAAGTTAGTTCAAGACTTGAATGATTAGGACAATGAGATGATCACTTTGTTTGGAGTATTTGAACTCAAATTACTTCATCCGAGTTATATTTCATTTTTGTCCATTCAGAAGTTTGAGAAGGTATTTCCCGAGAATGCAGAAAATGATAAGAAATATTTTCTATCCATCATCAAAGTTATGAATGCAGCAATGGAAAGAATATCTTTTAGGAAAGCAATGGCGTATGCAAATATAGTAAAGAAAGATCTTAAAGACATTGACTTTATGAGAATATCAAGTAAAGGTGTACTGGAAATTTATTGCAAAGATAATCCAAATCCAACAGAGTGTTATGCAAATGTGGATATAGCCGGATTATCTAAGAAAACTTTGGAAGTGATGAAGTCTATGGATATAAAAACAAATGAGAAGAAGCCTGAATAAGGTGTGCTTGCTGAGAAATTTAAAGCTGCAATTGCAAAGGCTATAAGGGAGCAAGAGACTTACAAGGAGAAACCTATATTCAAAGTCAAGGAAGAACCTGAAGACTTCTTTGATGTTTGAAGACTGAAGATCAAGCTGAAGACTGAAGATTAAAGGATGAAGATCAGATTGAAGATTAAAGATTGAAGATCTAAAAGAACAAAGATTTTGAAGACCGAAGACATGTAAATCTTAGGGGGAGTATTGTAGATGCTTCTTTTAAAGATTAACATTTGTCTTTGTATGTCTTTTTCATTTTTTTTGTCATAGTATAGGGAGTTTTATTGTAAATATGTTCCTTTGTTTTCTTGATTAGTATAAATAGGCTGAATATGTATTGTGTAGGTAGACATCGAGACATCTAGACATTCAGACATCTAGAGATTAGACTTTCAGTTTAGACGCTTTGTATCTATTACTTACACTTTGTATTCTTCTCTACTAATCAATGAAAAATTCTATGAATTTTTGTTGATTTCGTGTGTTGAATTGAATACTTCTATGTATTAGATTGAATTGCGTTCTTATATCATCACAGATCGATCCATTTTGAGCTCATCACAGACAAGTTCAAGGAACTACAACAAACAAACAGTGCATTCTTAACTTGCACTAGTGAAGAAGAGGATGAGGAGTTTCTGGATTCAAGTGAAACTTCTTTCTTCTCTGCTCATGAATCATCCCATAGCAAACAAAAGTCCAAAAAGACTGGTGTTCATGCTTCCCATGAAACAACACCTCAAAGCAAACAACATCCACATGCTTCCAGCTCCAGCAAACAACACCAAGCAATAACTCAAAACACTCACAAATTTGAGAAAACAATGGATGCATTAACAATCATATTGCAAAATGAGGAGCAAAAGGCAGCTTTTGCAGCCTTTTCAACAAGCTTTGAAGGCTACCTAGGGGCTAACCTCACACCATCACAGATCATACAGCAAGACTTGGATGAATTGCCTCATGATATGGTTAAAGAAATGGATCTTCAATGGTTAATGGCAATGATTGCATACAGATCCAAGAAGTTCTTACAAAGGAACATGGGGTTAAGCATGGATATGAAAACCAAAATTAGTTTTGATAAGACAAAGGTGAGATGCTATAACTGCCAACTCTTTGGACACTTATCCAGAGAATGCCAACAACCTAGAGTTGACAGAAACAACCAACAGGCACAAACCTCAAGTAGTTATCACTCAAACAGACAAATCCCACCTCCTATCAGTATTCCTGCTGCACCAACCCCAGCTCAAATCACACAGTATAACCCAAATCAACATTCAAAATCATCTGTAATGATCATCGAACAAGATGGTGAATGTGATTAGAGTATATACAAGGTTGAGATCCAATCTCCTGATCATGCCCTCATGGAAAACATAGAGGATAAAATCTCAGAAATCCTGAAAGAGGTAAGGGAAAACCTCGGTACACAAGCATGCATTGACGAACCCTATAGATATAGAGAACACGCAGGCAAACTTTCTAAGAAAGTGATTGAAACAAACATTTTAAATGAAAGTTTAAAATCAGAACAAAACCAATATGAGACTAAAATTCTTTTATTACAAAATGATCTTGACAAATTGATGTCTGAAAAATTAACACTTGCAGCTCAAGTAGAGCAACTCTATGAATCATTGACTCAGTCAAAAACATTACATGCTAAAATTAAAGTGAAACTTCAGAAATTTCAAGTGAGTAACAAGAAGTTTGAAGAACTTCTTGCTTAGCAAAGGGCTTTTAAAGATCCCTTAGGATTGATATACAACAAGGTCAACCCACCTTATAATGATAATTATATCCCACTTCCTGATTCTATGACCAACAAACAGGGTGAGTCTCTTGACCCACATGACAGGACTAATGACTTAAAACAATCATCATCATCATCAAAATCATCATTAATATCAGAAACACCTTTGATAAAATTTGTTAAGAGTCAAGCTTCACCACAAATAAAATCAACTGACTTTTATCAAGGGGAAAACAACAAGTTTGATAAACAAACAACAGATGAAGATGATGAAGACTTATTGTATGATGAGTTAGAACAACCAGTTACTAAACCTAGAAAGTTTTCAAGTGTGATTGACACAACATTCAAACAAAAAAAGCAAACACAAGGCTTTGACATCTACTCTGGTGGTAGAAAGGCTAAATCTTCCACCATTTCTCCTAAACAAACAAACAAGGGAAAAGGCAAAGCCCCTGTTTAGCCAGAACAAACAATAGTAACTTTTGATGTACCATTAAAGTCAAGTTTAAAATCAAAGGTTATTAACGAACAAAACACTACAAAATTACCATACTACGAGTGGTGTGATCAATACACACACACCACAGAAAAATGCAAATATGGTAAGTATTGCAAGTATTGTGACATGAACAATCACAACACTGAATCAAGTCATTTTCATAATTATTGCTTAATCTGTGAAATAAATAACCACAGTACTGCTAACTGCTTTTTCAACAAGAAAAACAAGAAGCAAAACAAACAACCTCAAGTTGAGAAATCAACTAAGAAAAAAACAGTTGTTCCTAACAAGAACAAAGGAGGAGTATCACGACAAACTCATCATACAAAAGTTGTTTTAAACAAAGACAAAAACTTTTGTGACAACTTTAAACAACCAACCAGGAGACATAAGTCTTAGAATAGACAAACATCAGACATTAGCACTGACAGGAGAATACATAAAGGAAATCTAGTGTGCTTAGAATTCCCAAAGCAGCAGACAATGCCACATTAGAAGAAATTTACGTAATGGGAAAAGATTAAAACCCAAGACCATCTTGGCTTGGGTTGCACCATCTAACTAATTTCTTTATTTTCGCAGGGACATTAAAAAAGGCCTGACAACATATGGTATGTTGATAGTGAATGTTCCCGACACATGGCTGGCAATTGTTCCCTCTTTCGGGATTTTAAAAGCAAATATGGAGGAAATGTAGCCTTTGGAGGTGATAAGATTGGTGGAAAGATAACCGGTGAAAAACAGTATCAAACGGGTTGATCAGTTTTGAAAATGTCAACTATTGCTCCAATCTCCAGTTCAATCTTCTCAGCGTATCCCAAATCTGTGACAAAGGATATGCCACCCTCTTTGAATTCAATAACTGCTACATCCTCAAGACGGGTTTTCAAATTCCTAAAGACTGTATCCTTTTGAAAATACCCCGTCATAACAACACATACATTGTTGATATGAACACTGTTCTAGCATCAACCCCTGAAACATGTTAACTATCAAAGCATCAGAAGATGTTCCCAATTATGGCACAGATGTTTGGGACACTCAAATTATAACAGAATGAATCAACTTGTAAAAGGTGACTTAGTAATAGGTTTACCACAAAAGAAATTCTTCTGTAGAGACACTGCACTGCATGTCTAAAAGGCAAACAACACAGAGTGTCCCATAAGTCAAAATCGGTAAACTCTAACAACACACCACTCAAATTGCTTCACATGGACCTTTTTGGACCAACAAACATCCTAAGTATAGGAAAGAAGCAATACTGTCTTGTCATAGTGGACGATTACTTAGGATTTACTTGGGTTTTTTTTCTACTACACAAGTCAGAAACATCAGAAATCATCAAATCCTTTATCGCTAAAATTGAGAATCAATTAGATCTTAAAGTTAGATCTTTAAGAAGTGATAGTGGTACTAAATTCAAAAATGACTCCATTTCTTCTTTTTGTGTAGGGAAACGAATCAATCATCAATTCAGTGTAGCAAGGACTCCTCAGTAGAATGGAGTTACTGAAAGGAGAAATAGAACATTGATAGAAGCTACTAGATCTATGCTAGCTGACTTTATTACCCATATCCTTCTGGGCTGAAGCAATCAATACAACTTGCTACATTCAAAACATAACATTAATAATCAAAGAACATTCCAAAACACCATATGAGTTTATGTTTAAAAGAAAACCTTTCACTGGCTTTTTTAAAGCTTTTGGATGTTCTGTCTCAGTATTAAACACTAGAGAACAATTATCTAAGTTTGCTCCAAAAGCAGACGATGGATTCTTTGTTGGATACTCAGGAAGCTTAAAAGCTTATCGAGTATATAATCCAAGGCTTAACATAGTGGAAGAAACAACAGATGTTGTTTTTAATGAACATTCTTTTACTAAGAAAGTCATTGGATTAGACTGGTTGTTTGATATTGACACATCAATAAAATCATTTGACGCATCTTACTTTGATGTTTTAGGTACCAAGGATAACAATGAGTATCCAATGGTTCCACCAACAACCATTTATGTTGCTTTAATTGTGGATCCTCCAAGGAGAACAAACATCACTCCTTCACGTATCATAGTTTCAACTCCTCCAGAACAAACAAACACATCCAAAGAAAAATCACGTCACACACCATCTTCACTAACTCTAGTAACCACTCAAACACAACCAAACAAACAACCAAGGTCACATCAACCAGACATAGTTGAAGAAGATGATGACTATCATTCATTACCTGATACACATCATGAAGATGAAATTTTAGATTGCTTTCATGATTCACCATAAACATTCAATGAAACCATACAGCCAGACCAACCAACAACCTCAAATAACCTTGCTAATCCATCATCACCCAACCAAACAATCATTAATCTTGATTCAACCGTCCCTGTTGACCAGATTGAAACAACCAGAGTTCACAAGGATCACCTTTAGAAAATATCATAGGTGACCTGACACGTAGTCAATCTGATACAGCAAATATTTGCTTGTATTCCTGCTTTCTATCACTAACTATTCCCAAAAACATAACTGAAGCACTCAAAGACAATAATTGGATAGAAGCAATGCAAGAGGAATTACAACAATTCAAAAAGCAAGAGGTAAGGCAATTAGTTGACCTCCCAGAAGGTCACTATGCCATTGGCACAAGATGGATGTTCAAGAACAAAGCTGATGATAGAGGGATTGCCAACAAAAATAAAGCAAGGCTCATAGCCCAAGGATATACTCAAGAGTAAGGCATTGACTATGACAATGTCTTTGCTCCTGTAGCTAGACTCGAAGCCATCCGAGTGTTCCTTGCATATGCCTCATCCAAAAACTTCACTATCTTCCAAATGGATGCAAATGTGCATTCCTCTATGGAAAGATAGATGAAGAGGTATATGTTGCTCAACCGCCAGGGTTTGAAGACCCAGAATTCCCTTATAGAGTCTACAAGTTAGATAAAGCTCTGTACGGTCTTCGTCAAGCACCTAGGAAGTGATATGAAACTTTATCTAAGTTTCTACTACAGATTGGGTACTCCCGAGGGAATATTTATCGGACATTATTCTTAAACAGAAAAGAACAAGACTTGTTGATAGTTCAAGTCTATATGGATGACATAATTTTTGGCTCCACCAACATACAACTTTGCAAAGAATTTGAAACTCTTATGCAATCAAAATTCCAAATGAGCTCAATGGGAGAACTTACCTTCTTCCTTGGTCTTCAAGTTCAACAATCTTGTTGGATCATATGAGGCTGGTGCAACCAAAACAACACTTAAAAGATTTTGATGTACAATTGTAGTGGTCTTCTAAAGACAAAGCTGCTCTTTCGAAGACAAGTCAAAGATCTTCTGAAGCTCAAGGTTGAAGAACTTCTGAAGTGAGAACTCAGTCTTCATAGACTGAGTAGTTCTCCTTCCAAAGTATACAACTTAGAAGATCCTAAAGACAAAGTCTTCCAAAGAATAAAGTCCTGAAGACTTGCAGAAGACTTGGAAGAAGTTGATTCTTCCGAAGTATAAATGGCCTCGGAAGAACTTATTCTTCTGAAGCCATTTAGCTTTGGAAGAACCAACTATTAACCAGTAGACATAAGTATGGTCTGTCTGACATCTGCTGCAACCTCTGATATACTACATGGCGCTTTCCCACGCCCATGTTGTTGACCATACTTTTTTCTACTGTTCACCCATTATCAGTTAGTACAGTTGCCACTTTTAGTTGGTGACCAAAAGGTAATTCATGGACTTGTCATGACTACCTAATCTAGGATAATATTTTATCTTAGATACTTTACTTCTTGCAATGTAGTATTTGTCTAGTTGCAGATTCCAGCTGGTTATCCAAGTATAACTAGCTGTAGATAGTATTATACATAGTTTTTCATTGTAACTTTGTAACCATGCTTGTAAGAGTCTTGTAATACTAAGTTGAGAAGTAATATATACAAGTATCTTGAAAACTACTCCTGTCTTCATTTTTGTTTTGCATTAATTTATTATATTACATGTGAACTTAATTAGAGATTCTGCTTCATCAAACCGAGTGAGATTGAGTGAGCGTGTGAGATAAACTTGTGTTGTGAAACCAATACCGATCCTGCAATTGGTATTAGAGCTTTTTTAGGCTATTGATTGTGAGATCTAACCATCCCAAATCACTCTTGTTTCCTCACACTTACTCACTTTACTCAAATGGCTCTTAATCAGAAACTTTCTGAGTCTGAGATGGGAACCATGACCAAGGCTCCTATCATCACCCCTGATGATTTTGGAACCTGGTGAAAACGTATTGAAGGCTTTATCAAGTATCAGGACAGTCGCATGTGGAGATCAGTCACTCATGGTCCTTACCAACCAAAGGTGGAATCCCTAGCTGGTAATTGCGCCATGATTGAGAAAGCTGTATTAGATTACTCAGATGAAGACTTCAAGAAGTTGGACATTGACTGCAAAGCCATGACTATGTTGCTCATAGCTATACCAAACTCCATAATGGTAGGCTTTAAGCAATGCGAGACTGCCAAAGAACTATTTGATGCTTTGAAGCTGATGTACTCTGGTTCTACTGAATCCAAGGAGACCAAGAAAGATGTGCTGATGCAAAAGTTTGAGAACTTCACATACATTGTTGGTTAGACCTTAAGCCAACAATACTTCAGGTACATGGACTTGATCACCTCTCTTCAGTCTATGGGAGTGGTTCTTGAGAAGAGAGACATAGTGAGAAAATTCATGAGTGCACTTCCTCATGAGTGGACTTTCTACAGTGTCTTAATCAAAAGAATTGGATATCGTATGGAAATGGAAACTCAGAAAGGCCATCAGATGAACAAAACCTCAAACCTTCCTTTTAGCAATACTTTACATGTTGCTGAAGGTTTAAGAACTCCCCAGCTCTAATTGCACCTGAACTACCCCCAATAGCCATCATCATCTTCTGGGCCATACATCACATTCTCTAAGACACCCAGGTCTCAATAGGCTCAACAAAATCCTTTCCAGGATAGTTGTGCTTTTGTTTCAGGGAGTGAGAACTCTGGAGATTTTCAATTCTTCTTGATGATCTAGAGTGTTTTAGCCCAGATGATGTTGAGTATATGGACATTGTACTGTAGATGGCTCTTCTGACCTACAGAGCAAAGAAGTTCTTAAAAAGAACTAGAAGGCAATTCCCTTAGAACCCAACCAACAGCAAATTTGGGTTTGACAAGTCAAAGGCCAATTGCTACAATTGCAACCAGCTTGGTCACTTTGCAAGGGAATGCAAGGCTCCTAGATCTAATCCTGGAGCAGCTCAAGCCTCCTAACATCCTGCTATCCTAAAAGCTATAGCCAAACCTAATGAACAACAGACTGCAGCTATTGCTCAAGAAGTTGATTGGAGCTTTATGATGTAAGATGTCACTCCTGCTCAAGCTTTCATGGCTGGAACTAAAGACAGTATGGTATATGTACATCTCTGTACTCCAGCCTGTATTGCTAAGGTTAAGTTGTATCAGGGCTACAACATGGATATTAAATCTGATATTGAGTCCTTAAACATATTAAAATCTGATTTTAAGAGAGTAGAATCTGACTACAAACACAAAATTCAAGAGTTAGAAAGTTGTGTCCTCTTTAAAACATGAACGTTCCAAATATAAGGCTAAAATAAAAGATTTAATGTCTAAGTTGACTGAGGCTCAAGCCCAGCTAGTAATAGCTGAGGTTAAAGCAAAGAAGTATGTCATTCAAGAACATAACTTCAACACCCTCATTGCGTCATCCTCCCACTCAAAGATGTGTTATCAAAACAAAAATGGGTTGGGAACCAATGAAATTGTTCCACCATACTCTTATGTGTCTGTTAGATAGCCAAGATGTGGTACTGATGAGCAAGAGGATCCAACTACTGACCCACAACCCAATGAGTAGAAGAATGATGCAATAATGGTGACCGGCACAGGGAAGAATAAGGTAAGAAACCTCATCCCCACAGCTATTGATCAACCCTTAACCACCAAAGCCTGAAAGAACAAAATCAAGGCAGCAAGAAAAACTACCAAGAAGGTGGCTGAGACTAAGTTGAAGATAGACTCAAGGCAAAAGGGTGTATTCATCTCGATTAGAACGGATAGAATGGTAACCGAAGGTTGAGTAGTGGGTACCTCGTAGGACCTCGACCCGCCTACAGCTAGATTCCAAGTGGTTGGAAGTTTTGATTCAGGAAAAGAGTGTAGTACCAGCACTCCTATCCAGCTAAAGGATCAGAAATTGAAGGGGAAGGCTATTGAAGAAGAAAACAAGTGCAAGAAACAATGGCCCTTATGCCCCATCAAGAATAACATTGAGTGCATAATCTGTGGTCCACATAATCACATGGCTAAAGATTGTTACTATAATCCAGCAGGCACACATTATGCAACCAATGTTAAGAAAGAAGGAGTCAATGATGGTTTCACATTTGGACCTTACCATATGGTTCAAGTGTTAAGGAAAGGAATGTTTGTTTCCAAAGCCAAGTTACTTTTGAAAGAAACTCATTCTTTAGAAAGGAAAATAGCTTCAGAAGAAAAGCTGAAGAACAAACAAAGAAACAAAAAGAATCCTTTGAAACCTTCCGAGAAGAAGACTGCTTCGGAAGAAAAGGTGGTGAAAACGTCTTCCGAGAAGAAAGAAGCCTCGGAAGCAAGTCATGTTGCTCAAGCCTCATCAGGCTCATCTACACTGATCAACCAGAGGATGGAATGGAAGATCAGAAAAGATGCTACAGCCCAAGCCTCTTCTTCACAAACCATAATTGAACCTCGATGCATACATTTTGGTTCAATTATATCATCTACATTGGAAGAGCCCAAGACCAACAAGGCTTAGGTTTCTAATAGTAACTAATCTTTTCACCTTATGTGTAGGGACATCCACATGACAAGAATGGAAATATATGGATTGTGGATAGTGGATGCTCCAAGCATATGACAGGGAATAGATCTCTCCTATAACAATTTGAACATTTTGATGGAGGTCCTGTTCAGTTTGGAGGTGAAGCCGGAGGATACATTTTTGGTAGAGGTAGTGTATCCTATGGTAAGTTAAAAGTTGATAAAGTAAATTTTGTCAAACAGCTTGAACATAATCTCTTAAGTGTTTCTTAATTTTGTGATCAAAAGCACCAAATGCTTTTCACAGAGCATGAGTGCATTATCCTCAAACTCGGGATGACAATTCCTCAAGAATTGGTGCTTCTTAGATCTCCCAGGAAAGGAGATATGTACAAGCTGGATATGAACAATGTTTCCCCTCTAGGTGAAGTATCATGCTTTCTTTCCAAAGCTAATGGTGATGAGTCAACTCTTTGGCATAAAAGAATGTGCCATGTTAATTTTAAAATCATGAATAAATTGGTTAAAAATAATTTGGTACATGGTGTGCCTAAGAAGGAGTTTTTCTATAAAGATAATTGTATTACTTGTCTGAAAGGGAAGCAACACAAAGTCACTCACAAATCTAAAGAGGTTAACTCCATCACCACCCCATTACACTAATTGCACATGGATCTTTTTGGTCCCATAAGTATAATGAGCATTGGAAGGAAATCATATTGCCTTGTGATTGTTGATGATTTTACAAGATTTACATGGGTTTTCTTTTTAAGAACTAAAGATGAAACTGTTAAAACTTTAAAATCTTTTATTCTTAAAATTGAAAATCAGAAGGATCACAAGGTAAAAATCATGAGAAGTGATCAAGAGACTGAGTTTAAGAATCAAGTTCTTGACTCATTCTATATCTCAAAAGGGATTACCAGACACTACAGTTCTCCTAGAACTACTCAATAATATGGTGTTGCTGAGAGGAGGTACAGGACACTTATTGAGGCTGCAAGAACTATGTTAGTTGATTCAAAGTTGCCTCTAACTTTCTGGGCAGAGGCAGTCAACACTCACGTTATGTGCAGAACAGGGTTCTCATTGTTAAGCCCCATGGAAAGATCCCTTATGAACTATGGAACAAGAGGTCATCGCTCATTGGCTATCTTAGGTCCTTTGGCAGCAGGAGCACCATACTTAACACAAAAGACAATTTAGCAAAATTTGCTGAAAAGTCGGATGATGCTATTGTAAGGTTATATTAGAAGGCTGATGCAACCAAAGAAGCCAAAACAACTAAGGAGCTTCCTGCATGCATGCATTAATGTATAAGGTAGAAGTTACTTCAGAAGTTTTACACTCTTCACAAAAAATATTATAAGTGTAAAATCTTCCAAAGCCAAAGATGAAGTCTTCCGAAGCTTCAGAGACAAAGTCTTCAAAAGACAAATGTTATGAAGACTAAATTCTTCTGAAGACAGAGAGGACATGCTTTCTCTGGTCTACCTTTTCATAAAGCTGACTTACTTTCCGCTGCAACTCTAAAGACTCACCAACTTATACAAGTTGGTGAAAAGGTCCATGCTTTTGTAAACTATAGATTATGGTGTTGGGTTTGTAACTTCCTACTTTGTACCTTTTATCCTTTTTATAATAGAAAAGGATGTGAGCTATGACATGTCATAGTCACTAGTCAAAAGGCAATCTGTCTTTAGACTCTATATTGATCTTGTTGTCTAGATTAGTGTTTCCAGCTGGCTATCATAGTATGGATGGTTGTAGGATGTAGTATAAAGTATCTTAGGTCCTTGTATTTCTTATTATGCTTTATAACACTTGTAATAAAACTTGAGAGCAATATACAACATCCTTGAAAACCATATTCGTCTGTTCTTGTTCTTAGTTCTATCTCAGTTACTTGTGTTTTTAGTATCATTTACACAAACCCAGTTCCCCATTTGATCTGTTAAGTGTTCTAAAACTATCCTTATTATGAGACTGATTGTATTGACCATCCTTTTAACTGGTCCTGCAATTGGTATCAGAGCATTAGGCTCTTGATTATAAGATCTCACTATCTTAAATCCCTTCAGTTTTTCAAAACACTTAACATCTCAAATGGCAGCTATCACAAAGGCTGGTATGGAAACCGATACTATGACAAAGTCTCCACTGATCACTCCTAATGACTTTGATACTTGGTGCCAAATAATGGAAGGCTTCATCAAGTCTCAAGACTTCAGGATGTGGGAATCTATTGTCCATGGACTTCATGTACCATCCACCTCTTTAGCTGCTGCTGGTGGTGGTATGATACAAAAGGAAGTGGCTGATTATTTTGATGAAGACTGGATGAAAATTGACATAGATTAGAAGGCCATGACCGCCCTCTAAATTGCTCTTCCAAACTCTATCTACAGAGGCTTCAAGAAGTGCAAGACTGCCAAGCAACTATGGGATGCACTGAAGCTGATGTATGAGGGATCAAATGAAGCAAAAGAAAACAAGAAGGAGCTCTTGAAGCAACAGTTTGAGAAAATCACCTTCAAAGCAGGTGAAACCATGACTCAACAATACTTCAGGTATATTGAGATTGTGGATACTGTAATGGATGTTGAAGTAACTCTTGAGATCAGGGACATTGTAAGGAAGTTCATGTCCTCTCTTCCCAGACAATGGACACACTATTGTGTGGTCATTAAGAGGACTGAGAAACTCAAGACGCTTACTCTCACTGAGTTGTATGGTATCCTCAGTGGCTACCAGATGGAGATGATCATGCAAAATCCATCTGGTAACTCCAACAATTAGCAGATTTTAGCCCTTCATGTGATTGAAAGGGATTGCAGAGAACTACAACATCATCTCATCTGCTACCCTGACAACTCATAAAAGGGTCCTTTCATCACCTTCCCGGAGACACCAAGAGAGAGCTACATCCAAGGAAGCCCATTCCAAGAGACAAGCTCTTCACAAGCCTTGGTGTCTACTGATGAAAGCACCGGCAACTTTCTCTTTATCCTTGAAGACCTAGACTATATCCATCCAGATGATCTGGAATACAAGAAAATAGTCCAGCAAATGGCTCTTCTCACTCACAGGGCCATGAAGTTTTGCAAGAGGATAGGGAGGAAGTTTCCTAGCAATGCAACCAGTGGAAAGTTTGGGCTGGACAAAAGCAAAGTGAAGTGTTACAACTATAACCAAATAGGACACTTTGCTAGAGAATGCATGGCACCAAGAACAAATGGTGGCCAAGCACAAACCAGACCAAACTACACTAATGGAGCTCCCTAAAATGAGAAGCCCAAGTAGCAAGCTACAGTTGCTGTTGAAGAGTAAAGCTTTGACTGAAGCTTTCAGGTTGAGGATGCATCTCCAAACCAAGCACTGATGGTAGATCATGAAGAAGCCAAGGTATTGGATCATCCTTGTACACCTGAATGTATTGCTAAAATTAACTGATATAGGTCCTATAACTTAGAGATAAGAACTGATCTTGAGTCCTTAAAAATTTTAAAAGATGATTTCAAAAGAGCTAAAAATGATTACAAACTTAAAATAGAAGACTTCAAGTTGTCTTCGGAAAAAAATTATGTCTTCAAATCAAATAACTACTTACAAGAAATTTATCTTCGAAAGAAATTCTGAGATATCTTCCAAAGCTTAAATATGCTTCTAAGTACTTACATGTATTTGAAGGACAATTTTCTTCCAAAAGCAGATTTGAAGTTGTCTTCGAAAGAAAATTATGTCTTCAAGTCAAATAACTACCTATAAGAAATTTACCTTCGGAAAAAATTCTGAGATATCTTTCGAAGCTTAAATATGCTTCTGAGTACTTACATGTATTTGAAGGACAATTTTCTTTCGAAAGCAATTAAGTCTCAGAAGATTTTGAGAAAGCATTTCAACTCTTAAGCATGAACATACCAACTACAGGACTCAGAAAAGATCTTATCACCAAGTTAACTGAATGCCAAGCTGAGCTTGTGATCAGCAAAGCCAGGGCAGACGTGTTCTTGAAGAAGAGACCTTCAAGAACATGATATCCTCATCCTTGCATGCAAAAGTTTGTTATCAGAATAAGCAGGGATTGGGATCCACTTGGATAGCTCCTCCACACACTCTATTGTCTGCAAGATCTCCAAGGTGTGAAACTTGTGAAGATGAGCTTCTCCTCATAGACCCCACTAATGAAGAGGATGAAAAGGAGATAGTGAAGGATGATTCTAAGAAGAGTGAAGAAGATCATCCTAAAAAGGGTCACTATTCTCCTGAGGAGAGAAAAGAATCGGGATGACCAAGTCTAAGAGAAAGAACTTGAACAAGAAAGCAAAGAGAAAATCAAAGAAGGCTCAAGAGATCAAGGCCACTTTCAACTCTAAGCAAGAACAAGTGTTCATCTCTGCAGGATTTGAAGTGGTGAAGGCTGAAGACTCAACTATGAACTCTAGTACCATGAGTTCTAGTTCATTTCCAACTCATCCCAACAAAAAGAAGAAGCCTGATCAGCTGTGTATCACTGCTACACTGCCTGAACCATCCAGTTCCAAGAGCAAGCCTCACCCTAAGAAGCTTGTTGCATCATCTGTGAAGATGAAGATTGAGGTGGAAAGTGATCAAGTTTAGTCTTTCTCTCAAAAGAAGACTCTTAGAAGGAAGCAAATAGATTGTGTCATGTGTGGTAGTACTTTTCATCATGCTAAGGATTGCATCTACAATCTTTAAAGTACTATTCACATGATCAAAGAGAAAAATTCTGAGAAGAACTAGCTTTGAAAGGAAAATCTTTTCCCTTCGAAAGCTCCAAGGTGAAAACGAAGACAAGTGAAAACTTGCCTTTAGAAGAAATTTGGTCTTGGAAGAAATGAATGCTTTCGAAGTACTGAAGCCTGCTGTAGTGAAAGCAAGATCTTCCAAAGGTCCAGTCTCCAAAACTTCCAAAGTTTGTCAAAACTTCCTAGGTGATGAAGGTCAAGTCCAATCTTTCAAAGATGGTGTGGAAGATGAAGAAAGACCAAGTGACTGAAAGTTCTTCATCAACAACAGCTAATGATCCTCAAAGCTTAAACATAAGATCAGTTACTGTTACATTGTCTTCAAATCACTTTGATAAGCCCAAGACCAAGGCTTGGGTTTTCCATTTGGGACAAATAAAGCCCAGCATCTTCAAGACTATGAGGAAGCCAACTGCTGGCTTCTCAGGGGTAGAAATAGCCCTTATCCCAAAAATGTTAGAGCTCATTGCTCAAGGAGACAACCTAGCAGCACCAGCTAGTGTTGAACCCACATCTTCTACTTCCCAACCACCAATACAGCCAAAAATAACCATCACCTACCAAAGAAACTCCTAATGAACCCCTATACATGCTACTCAATTTGTGCAGGACCCTATATTAACACCCAAACAGGAGGAAGTGGACACTAGAGCTCCCACTTCTCCTGAGGAGCAAACCACTCCCATCTCACCAATGATCAGTGCTGAGGTTCCTCATGCTCAACCTGATGAGCTCACAACCCCCATAGCCTTAAGCCTTAACTTAGAGTCTCAAAACTCTAGTGAAGAACCTTCAGGGGAAAGTCACCATCCCCAGCCTCTTGATCTAAACCAACCAATCCCAAACCTTGAATTCTATGATGATGAAGACATGGTCTTCAGTGGGTATCATGAGTCTCTCTTCTCCACCCCTACTCAAGGAGAGATGAGTACTCCTGTTTCTCCCATGTCTAGCCCACATCATCCACCTACTACTGAGGTGGATCTCCCTGAACTTGTTCAGGAGGTCCATATGGAAGAGGCTCTCACTTCAACAAGTGATTACATCATTCAGACCTTAACCATAGCAACCCAGCCTCTTGACACTCCACTTGAAGTTATCATGATGTAGGGGAAATCCAGCAGCCAAGAACAAAGTGCTGGTGATAAGGAAGAAGACCATGGTCCTATTCTCTCATCCCCCCATGATTCTTTTGATAAAGATTAGGGGAGTCTGAAACTAAAGGTGCAAAAACTAACCAAAACATGCACCTATTTAGTCTCAAAGATAAGTCACTTGGAATCTCAGGTGACTGTCTTACAAAGGAGGGACAATGACCAGCAACTTAAGATCACTGATCTCAGGGGCAAGTTAGCTGAGAGACCACTCTGGAGAACTCAACCAGGTCCACAAGAACCTATGAATATGATAGACCCAACCCCAAGCTCACTTATGCAAGAAGGTGATGCTCCCAAAAAAGAGGAGAAAGTCCAAACAATCACAGAACCTGGGAGTTCTTCACAGAGTATGAACTTGGTGGATTCACCACCCTCACTTGCAATGGTCCATACTCAGCACCTCCTCAAGTCTACATGAATATGGACTTACTTGCCCAAGTCTACATGGATGTGGACTCACTCATACAAAGTTCGTTTGAGGAAGGTATTCCCAGAGCTATGCCTACCCTATCTCATCACTCTAAGAATCCAATCATAGGATGGAGGTATGACACTGATAGAAGAGCTCTAATCATCTATAGATCTCAGGGTCAACAGGAAATTTTCAATTTTTTCAACCTGAGCTTCTATGAGAGCATCCATCTGATTGATCTTCCACTTGAAAACCCAAGTCAAAACAGACAAGCTGCAAGATTAGTAGATAGAATTCTAGAAAGGGTGTTTGAAGAATAAAATCTGATGTCAAGTCTATATAGACAGAGTCTAGTAGGTAAGACTTTTGGTCAACTGGATGTTAAGGTGGACCTTAAGATTAGCTTCAAAGGGGAATCCTTGACTGAAGGCCCAAAAGTTAAACCTGTGAAACTTGAGACAGGAACTTCTTCAGCACCCATTACCCTCAGTGAGGCATCAGCTGGTGAAGGTGCTTCACAACCTCTCTCTGGCTAGAGCTTGACTGCTGAATCAAGCAATGAAGGCCAAAGATCTCTCCACCCTGAGTCACCAAGGCCTGTGAGTGACAAAGGGAAAAGGAAACTGACTTCTGAGGAGATTGAGGAGGAGGAAAGAGAGAGGAAGAGGAAGCTAAGGGGAAAGAGTTTAAGAGAGTCTCCAGGCCTCATGGAAGCTCCCATCAGGGCTACCCCAGGCCAAATACTCAGGATGATGAGTTGAGTTCAGCTAGGATAAACTACTTGGGGACCAGAAACTACAATGTAGATGAACTACTCTCTCTCCCCTTAGAAGAACTAAATGAACTGGCTAACAAGGAATTGTCCGAAGAGAGGAAGGAGGCAGAGGATGAAACATTGCTCCTCAAGAACAAGGAAGAAAGGAGATAAAAAAGGCTCTACAAGCATGCTCCTACCCTCTCCCCAGTTCAAGAAAGTCAAGAGCCATCATACAAAAGAGCCAAAAGAAGTCTGCTGATAGAAAAAGGATGATGAGCTTCTTGAAGCTGTATGGATTCTCCTAAAGGAGGCTAGGTCCAATGCCTCTATCCACTATGGATGAGCACATTAGAATGATCAAGAAGAAGATTAAAAAGGGAGAGTTTGTTGACTTGCATTCTCCACCAAGTCTAGCTCAACCTGAGGTTGTCAAGTTTGAACCCCCTGAGCTGGTGCTGAAGTCCAGTCCTCTCAGTTAAAGACTTCAAAGAAGAGGAAAAGGATGACCATGAAGAGTGTTTCCAAGAAGAAGACCAAGGCATCCACCTCTACACCTTAGGATGAGTAGAGCATCCTGAGGTAGTGCAAGAAAAGGCTGCTCAACCAACTCCAACTCAAAGAGGAGCCTCTTGCAGCCTGAAGACTCACCTGTCCTGGACTTTTGCTGCTAATCCAGACAAGTGGTATGTCATCAGAGATCAAGGAGGTCAAGATGTCTGTTTCTGGCAAGACATGCTTGATCTTCCTCAACATGATCTCCATGACATGAGAAGATATTATAAGAGTCTGAGGGATCTTGACCAAATGATGAAGAAAGGTATGGTCTTAATCCTAATAAGGACTGTCAACATCTGAATAGCTTCTCTGTTTTAGTAGCATCAGCCTAGGGGGAGTTTGTAAGGTTATATTAGAAGGCTGATGCAACCAAAGAAGCCAAAACAACCAAGGAGCTTCCTGTATGCATGCACTGATGTACAAGGTAGAAGTTACTTCAGAAGTTTTACACTCTCCACAAAAAATATTCTAAGTGTAAAATCTTTCGAAGCCAAAGTCCAAATCTTTCGAAGCCAAAGATGAAGTCTTCCGAAGCCAAATGTTGTGAAGACTGATTTCTTCTGAAGACAGAGAGGACATGCTTTCTCTAATCTACTTTTTCATAAAGCTGACTTATTTTCCACTGTAACTCTGAAGACTCACCAACTTATACAAGTTGGTGAAAAGGTCCATGCTTTTGTAAATTGTAGATTATGGTCTTGGGTCTGTAACTTCCTACTTTGTACCTTTTATCCTTTTTATAATAGAAAAGGATGTGAGCTATGGCATGTCATAGTCACCAGTCAAAAGGCAATCTGCCTTTTGACTCTACATTGATCTTGTTGTCTAGATTAGTGTTTCTAGCTAGCTATAATAGTATGGATGGCTGTAGGATGTAGTATAAAGTATCTCAGGTCCTTGTATTTTTTTATGCTTTGTAACACTTGTAATAGAACTTGAGAGCAATATACAACATTCTTGAAAAGCATATTCATCTGTTCTTGTTCTTAGTTCTGTCTCAGTTACTTGTGTTCTTAGTATCATTTACACAAACCCAGTTCCCTATTTGATCTGTTAAGTGTTCTAAAACTCATCCCAAAGATGGATATTTCTCTTTATACGCATACACAGACAGTGATTATGGAGGATGCAAAAGCAACAGAAAATCCACTACAGGCAGTTATCAGTTCCTTGGATCAAGATTGATCTCCTCGTAGTGCAAGAAATAATCAAATGTCTCTGTGTCAACAGCTGAAGCTGAATACATAACTGCTTCTGCCTGCTATTCTCAATTTTGGGTTCAAAACCAAATGCTCGATTATGGCTTTAATTTTCTTAAAACACCCATACACATTGACAATTCTGCTGCCATGTTTATCACTAACAATCTTGTTTAACATTCAAAATCCAAACATATTGATATCAGATATCACTTTCTGATAGATTGCTTAGAAAAGGGTCTAATAAAGTTGATCAAGGTTCACACAGATAATCAATTGGCTGGCCTGTTTACCAAACCATTTGATTCAACTAGATTTGAATTCTTGGTTCAGTCACTTGGTATGATCAACTATAAACCAAACAAGTAATGCTTTTAAAACATTAATATCAAACAAGCTTGATTTTGTCAAAGTCCAAGTTTAACATCAAACAAACATCTTTCAAAATCAAGACATTAAACAAACATACATGTTTTCAATTAACAAACAATTTGAATCACACATAATCATACATGAAAAATGTTAGTACACTGGATTATTTCTTCACTTGAGTCATTTTCGACTAATAAAGACTGACAGTACTTTGTTTGATATGTGGATAGGCTTAGCATGGGACACCTAACATCACATACAATAGTGAAGAACTAAATTCTCATGATTGTGTGGTCAGCAACACATATCTTGGTTTATGGTGAGTATTGGTCTATCCAATATAGATTGCTTGCAAAGTAACTACTATACACCAAGCAAAACAGTTTATAAATTACTCAATCATACAAGTGTCACCTTTGTTATGATTTTCATAGACCTGGAGTACACTAAGGCATTTTTTGTTATACTGAGCACAGACCTGAATGACCTACATCATGATCCAAAAATATTCCAAATAAGGAACACATCTATCTTGGATGATCAATCAATAAAGTCTTTTAGACTACATTTCTTGTGAATGAATCAAAAGAATCCCAAAGAGGATCATCTTCCAAAGTGAAGTGAAAAAGAATCCCAATGTGGATCAAACAACATGGATCAAGTTGAGCATTTATACTCCTAAGTAGCTTGGTCATAAGTATAAAAAGTCTTTCTAGTATATCTTAAGGAGGGTTGATCTTAACATACAATTAGATGTGGGGAACATACAAATCATCTCAATACACCTAAAACATGATAATCATTCACTGTTTCAATCAATCATTAATACCATGTGTGAGTTTAAGTGGATAACAATATCTACAATCAATATTGTATTTGTCTATGTCTATTCTCAAATCATCAAAACCACTTAAGGAGGATTTAAGACTAGTATAATCCCATGTCATATGCATATGATTCACGTCAAACCATGAAATACATTCGTGTTTAGCTAGATAGAGTACTATCTTTCAAAATGTTTATCATGCAAACAATTAAATTGGACTTTGATAATTTCCATTAAAAAAACTCAAATTTTTGTCATTTTATAAAAAGTTTTTATAAGTATGTCAAAATTTAGGGCGAGAAAATGAACATAAAAATATCAAAGGCAGCAGAATATGTACATAATCTTACATTTTAAAATTTGAAATTTTAAACTTTTGAGTTTTAAATAAAGCCAAGTCAAGCCAGCACCCGAAACACAGCAGTTTGACACATATACATGCACGATATTGCTTGTAAGTGATATTTTAACATCCATATATTTATCATGTTAAAATTTTATAATTTTAACAAACATTCAAATTTGGAAACATTTCAAAATAATTTTCAAGCAAAACCAAAAATTTTCTATGTCTACATACGGTATGTATTAATTTACATAGCTAATGAGCAAAAATTTTCAAAACAAAGAAAAATTTTAAAATTTTGACAACTGTTGTCACAGCGGATAAACAAACATACATCCGTTGTAGCTACAGTTAACCATCAAAACATGCAAAATACACTAAGTGTATATAACGGACAAATAAACATGCATCCGCTATGCACTAGTGAACATACAAGTGTTCATAGCGCATGATTGTAAAACCCAGAAATTTCAAAAACAAAGAAAGAAAAGTAATGGATCAAATAGGAAGTTATTTTAAAAGCAAGGGGTTAAAAGCGTGCAAGGGCCAAACTTGCACATAGTGGGGTTTAAAAGAGGTATGGCCGCCCATAACCTCTTTTCTCTCCTGCAACCTTCTGTTCTAGAGAGTGAGAGAAGCCCTCAACTGGTTTTTAGAGTGAGAAAGTAGAAGATCTTCAAGAAAGGTAAAGTTTTCAATTGTTTCTTCCCTGTTTTCTGCTGGGTTCAAGCTTCTGGACCGAGATTATGGTGTTTAGTGCTCGTTTTTGTGGGTTTTAGGTGCTGGAACTTCAAGTGGGTTCTCGGGTTTGAGGTGTTCTACTCGAAATCTATTAAAGATGAGTTCTAGATCCCCTCTTTTACTGGTTTTCTATGTGTTTGGGACTGTTATGCATACTAGACAGAAGATTTCTAAACCAAACTATTAATTTTAGCATGATGTGCGACTGGGTGCTGTTGGTATACGTTTTTGGATGTATTTCTAAGATGTGTATGATGTTTATTATGTTCTAAGTGTTTAGCATGCTAGATCTATGCTAAGAATGTGTAAGAATGAGGATTGGGAACTGAATATAGCATAAGTGCAACTGCAGGTTGGTTTAGTTCATCCGCATTTAGATTTGAATATTTGAAGTGTTTTGTTCAGGCGCATTTGCTATAGTGATCATGTGCATTTCTTTTGTTCATGCGCATTTGCTACAGTGTTTAAGCGAATTTTCTTCAGTCATCCATATTTGGTTCATGGGCACTTCCTTGGACACTTGGAATACTTTCTGAAGCTTTCATACGCTTTGTGCATGCGCATATGCTACAGTGTTCATGCGCATTTCTTTGGGACACTTGGAATATTTTCTGAGGTGTTCATCCGTATTTGTCTGTTCAGCCGCATTTGTCTGTTCATCAGTATTTGTCTGTTCATCCGCATTTGTTTGCTCATCCGCATTTGTTTGCTCATCCGTACTTGTTTGCTCATCCGTACTTGTTTGCTCATCCGCGCTTGTTTACTCATCCGTATTTCTTTAAGGACTTAGGATTTTCTAGAATTTTGGGAAGTAGAATTTAAATGCTAAGAAATGATGTCTTGTGGTGGCTTATGCTTGTTTATGATGTGTACGCATTGTGTGCTGTTATGATGATGATATTGTTCCATGCTATGTATATGATATGACTTTATGTCGTATGTTATACTTATGTACGTAAGTAAAGTATTATGTAACAAAAGTGAAGGATAACTAATGGTGAAAATAGAAGTAATGAACGATGAGATCTTTGTTTCTGACCCCAGTACTGTGTCAGCTTCGGCATGAGTGGGGGTTTGTTTACGAACCCCGGCACAGTATCAGCTTTTAGCATGAGTCAAGGTTGTAGTATATGAGTTAAGATAAGATCCTTGTCGCGTACTCCGGTGCTGTGTCAGCATTGGCATGAGTGGTGAGTGGGGGTTTATTTATAAACCCCGGCACAGTACCAGCTTTTAGCATGAGTCGGGGTATAGCATGAGGCAGGGTCCATAAAGAAGTGAGAGACAAATGATTATGAACGATGATGAAGATAATAATTATTATCTAGATGTACATATGATGTGTGATCATGAACGAAAGTAAATGATATGTTTTGACGTAATGTAAAGTATTTTATTATGAAAACTAGAACTCACTCAGCATCGCTGACTTTTTGTATGCATAATAGTTGGCAGGTAATTGTTAATGCTGAGGAGGTGCAGGCATGGATGCATAAGCTACTGGTGATGGTTCAAGTCTGGCATCCGTATATTAGAGAATGTTTTGTATTAATACATTATGGGAATGTAAAAGAAATTATATGATGATTTGACATGCTTTTAATTATTAATGAACAGCTTTAATTCTACTGCAAATGATGTGTTTTAAATGTTTTAAGCGATGATTGACCGACTGTAAGCGTCCTGGGAACGGGGCCTTACAATGATGTTGGTAAGGCATCCGCTATGAATACAATGTTAAACACATAGCGCATGACTAACTTTAGTCATCCGTTGTTGAAACACTTCAAGTGTACACAACGTATGTACACAGGTAAGCATATGCTTTACATCATCATCAAGTATTCACATCTCATGACAATAAGTCATCCGGTGTGAATATCTTTTGAACAAACAAAGTGTACATAGCTCATGAACAAATGTTCATCAAACAAACAATCTAGTTTATACAACGCTTGAACAAATGTTCATCCGCTTTGTGAACTGTGAGCAACACACAGCGTATGACTTTTAGTCATCTGTTGTGAATTTTCATCACACAAGTGTGCATGGCACATGAACAAATGTTCATCCGCTGTGAACACAGTATAACATTCAAAGGGTCCACAACGTACAACTTAAAGTTGTACAGTGGACGCACTGTACCCACAGCGTTTGTGTATCTCACAGCGGACAACTAAAATTAAATTTTAAGTCTTAACTATTTACACAGCGCACATTCAAACTATATACACATTGGACATTCATTTTGTCCATTGTATATATAGTCAAACACTTGTCAAATTTTTCATTCATCACGAGTAAGAGAGACAAAATCAAATTTTCTAAAACGTTACACAGTGCGATAAACCCTTAAACCCCTGATCAATCAAAATCCCAATATCTATTTGATTCAACTACTGATTGTCGATCAAATAGGTATAACAACATGTTTCTTAACATCAAACAATCATTAAAACATCTGGTTCTTCGACTTTGAATCTGACTTTATCAAAACCTAAGTCGAACAATTAATTGAGATCAAACATGAATCTGTTGATGTTTAAATGAAATCAAACATTGAATACATGATTAACAACCCTAGTCAAATGTATTAGCACTATTATTGTGAAGAAATTTGATTAAGTGTTCATCGGGTTTATGAACAGTCATGATGTTCATGCCAAAAATCAGTCAAAATTAACTTTTGATCTTTGAAAATGTTTAAAGTGACTTGTAACTTGTTATAACTTTGTAAATATGTTCAAAAGTCAGTTACAAACATTTAAAATCAGTTAATTTGACATAACATTAACCACAACAACATAAATGCTTATGCATTCAATATGCATTGAATAGTAGTTATTGACTTTAAAAGTCAAACTGAAATGATGTTGTTATGAACTAAAATCAGAACAAGATTTGAAACAAACAACTCATTGTGATGAAACAAACATGTTGCAAAACAATTTGGATCATAATAACTTGAAAACAACAAGATTTGCAAGTTTAAAATTGATCAAATTTGACTTTTGAAAGTCAAACTGCTCAAAATTTGATAATGGTCAATTAACAAACATTTTGACATAATCAATGGGTTTAACATACATGATTCAATCATCTCATATCATACATCTGCCCAATAAACACATGATCAACATTTCATCACATTAAACATCACACATTATTATCATATGAGTTACTAACACATTTTTCTTCATCTTTGCAGATATGGCAAACTTAATATTTGTCAGAGATCATAATCTTTGTGCCTTTCTGAACCAAGATGCTCCTAAGGCTGAACACTACAAAGATATTATTCAAGCAATTAGACAGACAAGGTTGGTTCATGCAATGACAGCAAGATCAGAAATATATGAAGATCACACAGTGCAATTCTGGACTCATGCTCATCTGGAGTAAATAAATAACCAACAAGTAGAAGTATTTACTGTGCATGATCATTAAATCATCATAACAGAAGAAGTCATCAGAAGGGTTCTACAACTTGGAGATGAAGACTCAAAAGGACCAGTAAAATTTGATGAAAACTATGTCCTTCATGTTTTCAGGCAGATTGGTTACACTGGTACAATAGACAGAAAGCAAATCAAGAAGTCCTATATGTGTGCGCAACTCATATTCTTAATGCACACATGTCAGAAAACAATGACAAATAAGAAGACTGGCTGGGATGCCACTTCCTTGAGGAGCTCTTCAGCTATAGCAAGCATCATTGCTAGAAGGCCTTTCAACTTTGCAGCAGAAAAGTTGAATGGGATGATTTATAATCTAACAGAAGTGAGGAATAAATTCCAAATATACCCTAGATTCCTCCAAAGGATCATTGATGATCTACTTCCAACATACCAAGAGAATGTGCTATCTTCCAACCTGTTCATTTCAATGAACATGTTTTTAATAGAATCAAGTCAAGCCTTTATCAAGGAATTGAGGTTCCTGTTCCACCTCATATAATTGATCAAGACATACCTATTCCTAAAGTATTCTTAAGGATTCTAGGTCAGGGAGAACCAAACATGATTTTTTAGAATGTTATTCATCAAATACCAATCATTCAACCTGCTCTAATCATTTAAGAAGAACAAGCTGAACACATCCCAGAACCAATCATTGAGCAAGAACAAGCTCAAGAAGATGTACTTGAACAAGAACAACTCCATATTGAACATCACTTCCCCTCTCCTCCTCAGAGCCCAAACTTTACTAATCAACAAACTTTATTCTCTTTTGAGAGACATTAATGCATCACTAGTAGAAACAACATCTCATCAAGAAGAAGTTGGTACATCATCACAACATGAGCAAGATCAAGAAGAACAAAGTGCTCATGATGAGCAAATACAAAGTGAAGAGCAGACAAGTGAAATACCAACTGAGGAAGAAATTGAGTACTCCAAAGTATTTTTATTCACCGAGTACAACAAGTTGATAGAGAAATCAAACAACAGAGCAAAAGGTTAAAAAAGAAGCTCAAGAGCAAAGATGAAGAGATAGATAAGCTCACAGCTAGTGAAAAAGCACAAAAGTTGATTGTTCAATTCCTGGAACAACAAATAAAACAATCAAAGGAAGAAATAAAGACAAAAGATCAAGATTTGAACAACACCAGATTAGATGTTGCCTATCTGACTGAGCAGATAGCTTCCAAAGATGCTGAGATAGATGAGTTAAAAAAGAAGATCTATGCTCAAGAAGAAGAGATAAAGAGACTAAATAGAGAATTGGATCATGCTGACACTCATCTGAATGAAGAAGAACATTCAGAAGGTCTAGAACAAGACCTGAGTGATGAGTTTGTAGAACATATAATGTCTCAAGCTGAAGAAACCTGCCCAGGGGAAACTGAAAAGGCCATTATTATCCCTGAGGAGACTTTTTCAATGGATGAATTATTTGAAGAGGCAAATCCATTTGAAAACATACATTACTCACCTATCCTTAGACAACACTTTCACACTTCGGAGACTCAAACAGAAGAATCAAGCTGCATACCTATCAACCCTCTGTCAAAGAAACAGAAAGAGTTAATCAGACAATTTGCTGAATCAATAAAGGAGCAATCTCAATCATCAAAAGATCAAGCATCATCCTCATAGCTTCAAATGATAACCTATGAGATGAAAAGAAAGAGATTGTATTTGGCTTCCTTGAAAAAAGGAAAACAAATGGTTCAAGAGTTGGAAGAGCCTGAGTCTCCACCACTAAAACTTCTCAAGGTTAAAGCTGAACCTCTTGATGAAGATGAACTAAAACAAAAAGAAACAGAGGCTGCTATATTAGAAGAAGGTGAAATAGACCAGACACATGACAAGCAAACAGAGCCAATTATCATACTGAGTGATTCTGATGATGATGATGAAGAAAGAGATGAAGATGAGATTCAAAACATACAAGAATTGTTCCCTGATGATCCTAAAACACTAAAAGGAATTGAATTAGCTTCAAGAGGATTTCCCTATGACACATTCATGCAACTTAACCTCTCCGAGGTTAAAGACTTGCTCAAAGACTTTTAGGAAGTCATGAAAAATGAACAAGAGCAAACATACAAATGATATAAGAAAATCAAAGACCATCAAGAATTTCAAAAGAATCTGCCTAAGGATCCTCAAATTGATAAAATGTTATACTCCTAAGATAAAAGTTGGTTGAGTCATACAAGGATGCCTTACAGATCTTATGCAGGCAGATCACTCTCCCAAATGAAGGATATGGCTAGAGAAATTTACAAGAACATGTTGGCTAGTGCTTTAAAGCCACAAATCTCTAGACCTCATCTTACTTCTTCATTATCTACTTATCATCAAGCTCCACCTGAGATGCATCCCATAGAGGAGCCCAGGCAGTTCATGCCTCACAGGCTATGGCCTGAAGGTAATGAGGATAGGAAGATGATCAACAAAAACACTAATTTTGTGAAACTCTATGATAGAATAACACTCACAGCCTCAGCTGATGAAAGGATGATAGTAGCATGGAAATATGATGAGACATGGGATGTTGTGCTTATCAAGAGAGTATCTGGACTTATCCAATACTTATCATATATATCCCAACTATGATCATTGACTTATGAAGACAGATTAGATCTGATGCAGTTGAGAATGGTCAATCATACAAATAATCCCAGAGGCACTGATTTCTTCCATATCATGAGATCACACATGAATAAACAGCATTATGAGATAAGACTAAAGGATAATAGAGAAGACAAACTTCATATTGCAAAGCTCAGAAGAAAACAACAAGTAGCTAGCAAAAAGAAACAAACAAGTGAAGAACAAACAGAGCAGCCAGACAGAGAACTACTAGAGAGAGTTGGTTATCCAATAAGACCATTTGATTTGAAGTTTATTATGAAGAAGATTGATGATAATCAGTAGAACCACCCAATCACAAGATGGTACTATGATGAAAACCATTTTGCAGTGATATTAGAAAGAAAATTGGAAGGGAAAGAAACTACAGACATTAGATTATTTGATCCTGTTGAGATCAAGCTTCTACATCCATCATATGTATCATTTTTGAAAATAAAGTCATTCCCTGCAATCGAAGATATGTTGTGTAAGTGTGACTGCTTTACTTTATACACATGCTGAGAATCCTTGGCATAGTGTTTGTGAATGCTGCTTTAAAGCAAAGATTAGAAACACATCAGCAATCACTGACACATATTAAAGGAATCACAAGCCTAAGGATCTTAGAGAACAACAATTTAGAAGTTCTTAAGGGTGAACATGTTGTAACCACTTTGGTTAGCAACATTGAAATTCAAAGTCTTGATCAGACCACCCTAAAACAGATGGCACAACTACCAATCAAGTTCTAGTATGATGATCAGAAGAGTGCAGTTTAGTACTTCATTGAACATGTAGTGAATTGCCGCAATGCATTGAAGATTACTCATTTTCTTGATCAAGTGAAGGAAGCAGAAAAAGACCAGATCATAGAAAAAGATGTTGAAGAGTGTCTTAAAGCCACAGCTGAAGTACAGAAAAGTGTTGATGAAGCTGGTCCATCACATTCTTAAAGGTTATCTAACAGACAAACAAACAAAAAACAAACAAAAAATATCTAACCTTTCAAACAAGCAAACATCCAAACAATCATAACAGACAACAAACACATCAGAGCATCAATCATTCATTAATAACATACATATCATCAAACATAACAACTATCATGCAAATAACAAGTCATACTAGCAAGCATACATGAATTAGAACATACAAGATAATCTGATTACACTTGTGTAATCAGTTCATCATACAACTAAGTAATCATACATGTAATCATATAATCATTCACATCATACAATCAATCAATCAAACATCATTCAAAATGATTATCATTAATCATGTAAATCATTCAATCATGCAAATCATTCAATCATGTAAATCATTTAATCATGCAAATCATTCAATCATCATTCAATCATACAATCAAACATTCTAAGTCAATCACACAAACATGCAATCAGTTAAATCAAACACAAATATACACATTATTACTAACAAACATAACATTAACAAGCAAACATTAAAGTTGGCAACATCATCCTTAGGGGGAGTATTGTTGGACTAAACAAGTGCAATGAATGATAATGCTTGCCATAATCAAACATAATATGTTCTAACATTCAAACAATCATTAACTAACACATTAGCATCATTAACATTCATAACAAACACTAATTATCATTTAAATTTCTTTTTCATGTTTGTAGATAAAAGAAATTTTGACAAGTTTCGACAACAGATGAAGATATGCCCACAACGGATGAAGTCTGAAGAAGTCCAAGTGCTCACAGTGGATGAAGAACTCCACGGCTGATGACCAAGCACTCACTGCGGATGAATATGTCTCCACAACTGATGAACAAGTCCACAGCGGATGCACTTCTACAGCGGACAACAACAAGACAAACATTCATCAAGTGTTCACAGCGGATGACTATCATACACAGCGAACAACTTATTCATCATCCATAGCGGACATTTATACATCCACAGTGGACCTGTTATCATCCACAGCGAACGACTTAGACTTAGGATTTTATGTAATTTTCGTTTACATAAGGGTATTTTTGTAATTGTAGATAGCTATCTGTATAGGCTATAAATAGCATAATACTCTAATCTTTTGTAAACTTTTAAACAATCAATAAAACAAGCAGTTTATTATTATCATTCAAGCATACAAACACATAATCATACACACACATAGATTTCATATCATTAATCATGGGTTTCCACACTATGATTATTGAGTATTGATTCCATAACAACTTGTTTTTTTTATTTGAGAGATTAAAATCAATCCTTGGGGGAATTCATTGTTTTGTTATGAGTTTCTAAGTTCCAAACCCAAATTCCATCACTATAACAAATCATTTGTGGTATGCATACTAGCCCCGAAATACATAAAAACACGTAAAAAATGGGGATCTATAACTCACCTTTGTGCGTAGACTTGATGAAACCCTAACCCAAGAAGGAACAACTGAGATCTACAGACATACATGCAAAGCTGTCAACTTTAATTATCAAATTGGTTGATAAACACCAAACAACATAGATCTAGTCTAGAACTTTTATAGCATATGTAAAAGTTGATACCTTTGCTTGAAACCCTTGACTTTCTCTCTCTAAAAATGCAAATTTCTCTCTCTAGGTCGGAAGGCTTGTAACAAGCTTGCATGGGGCTGCTATCTTTCTATTTATAGGGGTTTTAGGGTGTAACTTTCTTTTGTCCACCTTTAGTCCCCCATTTCTTTCAACGCTTTAAGTCTTCCCTTTTTACATTTCTTTAACCGGGCCTTTAACCATAATAGAGATGTTACACAAGATCATATACATTATTGTTAAAGCTTATGTCACCATGTGTGCTTAAATTAGTAATTTAATCCATTTAATGAAAACTACATTTTTCTCCTCTACTGTAGCGCTTAAAACTCTATTTTTTTCACAATTCTATTGCATAGTGTATATGTATATACTAGGAAACTAAAGGAACCAAATGTTTATTTTAATGACTCAAAACTTCTGCATAAAGGTGAGGGTGGTGGCTCAATTAGGGCTTCCTTTAGTCACCTTTTTCTCTAAGATAAACGATAAATAAACCCCCTCTAATCCCATCTATAAATACATGATCATCCCCTTTCACTTTTATTGCACCAAATCAAAACAAAAACACTCTTCTCTATATGTAAAATAATTGACTAGCACCAATTAGATTTTGTTTTTCAAAAACTTGTTCTAGGTACGACTTTTCTTTTATCATGTTCTTGCATAATTATTACAGGACCAGTTAAGGGTGATGCAATAGTTTCATAAGTTAGAGAGTAAACACTTAACAGATCAAATAGGGAACCAGGTATAAGAAACTAAGAATAAAAGTTAGAACACAAGCAGAACTCAAGTATTGGTTTTCAAGAATGATGTATATTGCTCTTAAGTGTTTTACAATTATTACAAGGTTTAGTCCTAAGGACTGGTTAAATAAGACACTTTATATTATATCCTACAGTTGGCCATACTTTAAAGGCCAGCTAGAACACTAATCTAGATAACAAGAACAATGTAAAGTCAAATGGTAGATTGCCTTTTGACTAGTGACTATGACATGCCATAGCTCACATCCTAATCTATTACAAAAAGAATAAAAGTACACTAGTGGAAAGTTACAGAATCAAATACCATAATCTATAATTGACAAAAGTATGGAGATATCACAAACTTGTATAAGTTGGTGAGTCTTGAGAGATGGCAGCGAAAAGTGGTTCAGCTTTTGTCAAAAGCATGTCAGAGAAAGCATGTCTTCTCTATCTTCAAAAGAAATCGGTTTTCAGGCTTCGAAAGACTTTGTCTTCGAAGCTTTAGAAGACTTCATCTTTGGCTTTGGAAGAATTGGGTCTTTACCTTTGGAAGATTTGATACTTAGTGAATTTTTTTAAGCATTTGTCAAATCTTCCAATGTAACTTCCTTGTACTTCAGAATGTTTGCTGAGAGAACTTTGGTTTGCATCAGCCTCTAAGAGAACCCTTTGTCTTTTGAACACTTTGTCTTTGAGGCCATCGTTCTTGTTTGGGTTTGGGAGTTGGTTTGGGTGCCATCTTCTGAACACTTTGTCTTTGAGGTACCTCCTGCCTTCTTTCTAAGTGAATGTCAGCCTTGATGTCGCTAACATGTCACTGTAGGGTCTTTTCAGACATGGGTCCCACCTGCCTACCAATGAATCCGTGGGCTTCAAGATAAGCTTTCATCCAATCCTTATCTCCCACTTTCTTGGCAGCAGCAAGTTGTGCCTCTTCCTCCTTCTTCTTCTTTTCCCTCATCTTTTCCCTGGCAGCCTTCTTTCTCTTTTTGTTGATCTGATCTTGTTCTTTATAGAAGAAGAACAAGGTCATATCATGATCATGGATATGATCATGAGGTGCCAGCTCTTCCTACTTATAGTCTCTTGAACAAATAAAGGCTATCGTTTCCCTTTTATCTACTGCCTTTGACTCCTCCTTCTTTTTCCTTTTCTCCTCCTCTATGGACAACCTTGTTGCTTCCTCTCTTTCCTTCTGTAGTAAGGTTGCCTTTTCTAACTTCATAAGCTCATCAAGTGGGAGTAGAAGAATTTCTTCATTGTCTACTCCTAGCCTAATGAGCCTGTCAATGACCTCCACCCTCTTTTGATTGTTGATATTTTCTTGAGCGGCTACTGCTGCTTTGCTACTTACAACCAACAACTTCTCCGTATCAAGTCTTCCTTTCTTCTTCAGCTTCTCCAACCTTTCCTCCTCTAGAAGCTCTTCAGCAGTGAGCTTTCTCTTCTCTTTGGGATCAGAGGAAGATTCAGCCTTTGGAAATTCTAGTTTAGAGGATTCAGGTTGGGGTGGTGGAGGTTGAACTTATGGTGCAGGAGAAATAGGAGTTGTAAGAAAGTCCTCACTGTTAACCTCAGAAGCTAAGTCAAGAATAGCTTCTGTGATGAACATGTCATCGACATAAACTATAGTTTTATAATTTCTTCCGCAGCTTGGATTTCTACTTCGGAAGTAACTGCACTACCTATCCCTCTTAAGTTGGTTGCTGGGCCATCAGTCTGTATCTCCCCTTTAAAGTTAATCTCAGGTTCAATAAAGACCTTAGGTTGACCAACTTCCTCCTTAGAGGTAGGTGGTGCATTCAGCCTTTGAAGCTCTTCAGCTCCAAAGTAGGCAATAGCAACATCAGGTGAGGGTTGTTAAAATCTATTAAGGTCGATAAGCATCCTTGGGTCCACTTGAACTATGATAGGAGGGGGTTGAGGAAAAATGTTTGCAAGGTGTTGCTGTATTGGATAGAATGAAGAAATGGCATCAAGGGAAGAAATGACAAGGTTGGGTTCCACTTGAGTTGATATCTGCTCCAAAGAGTGAGTAGATATCTCCTTATCATGTCTTTATTTCTCAAAATTCCCCCCCTTTTTGGTAGCATCATCTTGAGAAGTATATGATCTAGAGGAAGAACTCAAAGAAACCTGAGTGTGTACATGCCTAACAGACTTCACAATCTATTTCTCAGCTAGTTGAGCCTTTAGATTTTCAATCTCAAGTTGCTGAGTGACAGACCTATCTTCTAAAGTCTTAACCTTTAATTCAAGGTTTGAGACTTTAGAAAGTAGGTCTTTGATAGTGAGTTGCAAACTACCCTCATCTCCGTATGAAGAATCATCGGGAGATGGGATAACATACCTAGTATATTCATCCACATCACTAGCTATGATTTCTTGGCACCTTGGATACCCTTGCATACTGATGTCGCTTTCAGAGGCATCAATTTGCAAGGTTGCCGTAGATCCAGTCTGACTGGTGTTACTACTATTCTAAGAGGCTATTGAAACACTCTTAGTAGTTGCAGCTGAATCTACATGAGTCACCTCCATTCTGGTTGGACTCACCTCAGTTTGGTCTAGCTGATGTGGGCTAGATATCAGAGGTTCCCTAGGGCTCAGTTGATGTGGAGAGTGGTGAGGTAGATTAACATCATAACCCTGATGAAACATGATATCCTCATCAAGTTGGGTTAAAAGGTCAAGAAAGGATACGGAGGTTATATTTATTGACCTGGGATCTTGGTCAGCACCTAATGGCTTTTCTGCAATAGCAGTTGAACCAATGATGTGGCTATCCTTTTATGGCTGCTCAGGGGAGTGTTGAAACTCACCCTGAGGACTTATGGCTTGGGTAATAGGCTCATCAAGTTGTGACTGAGGGGACTCAACACTAATATTAAGGTCAATTGAGGAGGATGGTTGGACCCCTGGCTGAGTGGGAGCCCTAGATTCCACTCTAGCCTTTTTGGTTTGAACAGAGGGGGCTTGATCAATCAGAGTAGATTGATCAAGGGTTCGTTTGGGGCGTCTTTTGTATGTGATTTTGATTAGGTGGAAAGAAGTAGATGGCAGTGTAGTGGTGGTGTCTAGTATGGGTTCATCACCTGCTGGGCTTGCAGGGATGTCATCAGGAGCCATTGGCTCAAGCATACCTGGAAGGAGATTGGTGAATCTTCCAATGAAGTTGATGGATACCTTCTTCAAGGTCTTGAAGATGCCAGGCTTCATGTGAGGGACCAGTAGAACATTAGCAAATTACAGTTTGTCCTGGTCCAACTCACAGTTGATGATATGCTGAATGAACCAGGGATACATATAGAATGGATCCCTGGTGAGATTACTACCCAGATTATTTGGCACAAACCTTGAGTAGTTGAAGAGGAGGCCTTTTACCAACACATGGACTAGGCAGCCTAGATCATAGGGAATTTGATCCCATCCCCCTGATTTGTTGGAGAGGCGATAATCTCCTGTCCACAGATCCTTGATCTGATGACCCTTTCATCATTGATCATTTCGCTTCGACCATTGGCCCAGAATTCGGCCATTTGGTTTGAGTAGATTGTGGGGTTAGCAATAAGGGTAGTGAAGTATGTCGATTGAAAAAGAAATTGGTTGATAGGGGAAAAATCGGCATCCCTTGACGAATCAAGGATTGAGACTTGGTTATGTTGGGGATTCAAGGCCATTGTTCTGAGAGTACTGTTTGATTGAGAGTGAGTGGAGAAGATGATGGAAATTTGGGGATTTAGCAGCAGTAAAGAAAGTAGAGAAAGAGAGTCGGAAGTTTTAAATGAGGTTAAAAGACCAAACGGATGGAGTGAAAAGATGGGCGGAATTAGGTTTAGATTCGACTTGGGAGGCAAGATAAACCATTTAAAATATTCCGACAATCATCAATAAAATCTTACTTTTTATAGAGTGGGGCCCAAAGATTTTAGTTACGCAGTAAAAGTTTCCTTCCGAGAGTAAGGTTGCTTCTGAGAGAAAACACTTGTGTTTCTCAATATTGTCTTTCGAAGCCATTTTTACTTCCGAAGGCAAACCATGTCTTAATCACAAATTTGCTTTCGAGAGTAAAATCTTCTTTCGAGAGAAGAAGTTAGTAAGCTTCGGAAGTGGATTTGATCTATGATCAAATGTCCTTTCGAGGCTAAAAACTCTTCGAAAGACAATACTTATGCAGAGAAATTTGCCTTTGGAAGATGAATAAAGATCTCTTTCGAGGGTAAATTTCTCTTCGAAAGAATTTTTACTTAGAAATTTTGAAGAAAACCTTTTTGTAACAGGGCTTAGATTGTATTTAGACAACATAGACAAGACATATTTTAAAAAGGTTTTCAGAAGATTAGTCAATGTTAATCATCCCAGTAGCTGTGATTAAACATTTAAATCTTTGTTCATCAAAGGCTTTTGTGAACAAGTCAGGATATTATTCATTTGAATTGACTTTGACTAGCTTGATTAGATTTTTCTCATGAATATCTAGAATGAAATGATATCTGATGTCAATGTGTTTTGTCTTGGAGTGCTTGACTGGATTTTCTGTGATAGAAATGGCGCTCTTGTTGTCTATTTGGATAGGAGTCTCCATGAAGTTGAAACCATAATCCAGCATCTGATTCTGAATCCAAAGCAGTTGAGCATAGCAGCTTGCAGCAGAAATATACTCAGCTTCAGCAGTTGATGTGGATACACATGATTGCTTCTTACATTGCCAGGAGATGATCCTTCCACCATAATCACTGTCAGTGTAACCATAGAGGGTAAAATCCCTATTCTTAGGATACCAAAGACCTAGTTTGGAAGCTCCTTTGAGGTATCTAATCTAAAAATAGGTGAACAGTGGATAAAGTATGGTCAACTACATAGGCCTGGGAAAGTGCCATGCAGTATATCAGAGTGGTAGCGGACTGTCAGACAAACTATACTTATGTCCACTAGTTCATAGTTAGTTCTTTCGAAGCTAAATGACTTCAGAAGAATAAATTCTTCTGAGGTCATTTTGGCTTAGGAAGAAACAACTTCTTTTGAACTTCTGCAAGTCTTCAGGACTTTATTCTTCAGAAGACTTTGCCTTTATCTTCTAAGTTGTATACTTCAGAAGGAGAAAACCTTAGTCTCGAAAGACTAAGTTCTTCCTTCGAAAGTTCTTCCTTCGAAAGTTCTTCATTCTTTAAGCTTCGAAAGATCTCTAACTTGTCTTCAAAAGAGTAGCTTTATCTTCGGAAGACCACTTTATTTAGCACATCAAAATTTTTATAAGTGTTGTTTTGGTTGCACCAACCTCATATGATCCAACAAATGCCATCAAGAGTGATCAGTGGAGATTTGGTCATGGTGTCGGTTTCCATGATAGACTTAGTGGGAACTGCCATTTGAGCAGGTAAGTGTTTTGTGAAACTGAAGAGAGATAAGATGGTGAGATCTTACAATCAAGAGCCTAAAAAGCTCTGATACCAATTGCAGGACCGGTTAAGGGTGATGTAATAGTTTCACAAGTTGGAGAGTAAACTCTTAACAGATCAAATAGGGAACCAGTCACAAGAAACTAAGAACAAAAGTAAGAACACAAGTAAGAAACAAGTATTGGTTTTCAAGAATGATGTATATTGCTCTTAAGTGTTTTACAATTGTTACAAAGCTTAGTCCTAAGGACTGGTTACATAAGACACTTTATACTACATCCTACAGCCAACCATACTTTGAAAGCCAATTGGAATACTAATCTAGACAACAAGATTAATGTAAAGTCAAAAGGCAAATTGCCTTTTGACTAGTGACTATGACATGTCATAGCTCACATCCTAATCTATTACAAAAAGGATAAAAGTACAAGAGTGGAAAGTTACAGACTCAAATACCTTAATCTACAGTTGATAAAAGTATGGAGATATCAACAACTTGTATAAGTTGGTGAGTCTTCAGAGATAGCAGCGGAAAGTAGTTCAACTTTTGTCAAAAGCATGTCAGAGAAAGCATGTCTTCTCTGTCTTCGGAAGAAATCAGTCTTCATGCTTTGAAAGACTTTGTTTTTAAAGCTTCAGAAGACTTCATATTTAGCTTTGGAAGAATTAGGTCTTTGGCTTCGAAAAATTTGACACTTAGTGAATTTCTTTGTGAATTTGTCAAATCTTCTAAAGTAACTTCCTTGTACTTCAGAATGCTTGCTGAGAGAACTTTGGTTTGCATCAGCCTCTAAGATGACTCCTACAATTGTTCTTCCTTTCTTAAGTTTTTTATTTTCAAGGATCATTATGTTTTTAACTACTATATATTCCCATATCTAAACGGATTCTTTGTTGCCCATACACCTTAGTGTAGCATCAAGGATGATCATATGGATCTCAACACACAAATATCATGATACTCAAAAATGATTGATTGTGTTGAATATTTTATTGTTTGTTCTTTGTTTTCTATTTTTGTTTTCTACACATGGATCAAAAACTTGTTTATCAAAAACATGACTAAAACCCTTAAAAGTTTACACACATGTAAATTTCATATTATTTCTAGAAATATAAGTCGACTTTAAATGGATATAACTCTTTCAAAACGGACCCAAATGATGAGTTTCTTTTTTCTTAAAACCAATTTCATTGATTTAGGTTTCTAACCCCACTACTTGTCTTAATAATTCGACCGTTTGATAAAACAGCTACAGATTACTTGTTGAAAAGAGGAAGGCATGAGTTTAAAAGGACAAACATATCAGCAATCCCGCAAATCTTTGATTCTCCGGGTCAATTTCTTGAAAAAAAAAGTCTCTATATCCTTTTATTTTTCTTTCTTATTTGTTTTATATTTTGTTTTAGTTTTGTTTTTGTGCTGATGTTGTGGGACGAAGAATGTTTTTTTTTTTTCATAAAGGTTTTATAAATAATTTTTTTTTTCAAATTATATTTTAATTTTATTTTTCTTTAAATTTTTTTAGTCTTAGGTTCCAGCGAAACTATAGTTTTGCTGGTAGTTTCGCCAAGCGAATCTATAGATTCACCCGGCTGCATCGCTGTTCTCTGAACACATGATTTCGTTTGTGATGCCGAGCGAATCTACAGTTTCGCTGCCAGCGCAACTAGGCCATATATATTGCATAGTGTGACACTCATTTCACATAACGTTGTGTGAAACTAAACCCTAGTTTCTCTGTGGCCGAAAATAATTGATCCCATTTACATCATTTCCGTCGAGTTTGTTAGTTTCAAAACTATCTGGTAGGCATTGCGATTCTGCATATATGGTTTAATCGCGGTTTTATTACTTTTTCGGTGGTTTTGGGTTGATTCGCTGGTTCGAAACTTCGCCTGTTTCATCCAGCGAATCTACCAAACTAACCAGCGAATCTGAACGAAAGTTCTCTGTTGCAAGCGAATCTATCTGGTTATGCTGTCCAAGCATACCTGACAGTTTCGCTCAAACCATTCCAGCGAAACTATACTTTCGCTCAGCACATAATCTATTCTGTTGGGGTCAGCGAACCTTCAACTTTGCTGTCGTCTGAATCATAAGTTTGTCCTCAGTAAAAGTGTAGAATCGCTCAAACTCATGGTCTAGGACTGAGTTACAGCAAATGTACACTTTTGTTTTGTCGAAACTTATGTTCAATCCACAGCGAAACTATTTGTTGTGCCTGGCGAAACTATAGTTTCGCCTGTCAGCGAAAGTGTTGAACTTTTTTTCAAAAACCTTAGCGAAGCTATCTTGCTATGCCGGGCGAAACTACAGTTTCGCCACGACAGCGAAACTATTGTTGTTTTAATTTTTTCTTATTGGTTAATTGTCTTTATGTTTTATCTAACTTACCTATGTTTATATTTTGCAGTTCATGGCAAACTTAAAGTTCGATGAGAAGACTAATCTTGTGGCATTATTAGACGATAATAATCTGAAGACTGTTGGATTCAGAGATTGTCTTAGATGGCTGAAGCAGTCTCCCATACATTATGCCATATCTCATTTACCCACGATCTACAACATTCACATAAGATATTTTTGGGTTAATACAGAATGTGATCTGGGATATACTCCACACAGGATTACTTCAAGAGTTCTTGGGGAAGACATAGTGGTTAGTGCTGAGATGGTTGCGAGGGTGTTGAGGTTAGAAGAAGATTGTGGAGATGAGGTTGGTATGACTGATGTTGAAGTTCTTAATGCTTATCGAAGCATTGGGTATGAAGGACCATCTTTTGGGTCAAAGAAGGAAATTAAAAAGTCGTTTTTGTCCAAGGAATGGAGATACATTGCTCACGTGTTCATTATGTGCTTGGATCATAAAAAGGGAGGATCAGATGGATTGAATGCACAGTGGGTAAAGGCCATGATTGTATTCTGTAAAGGACAAAAGGCCAATATTGAGAGACTAATATTCGACTGTATGACTAAGAATGTCATGGCTCTGAAGAAGGATAAATGGCTATTATATCCAAGGTTTGTCCAGATGATCATTAATTACGAGAAAACAAATTTGCCAAGACACGGGGAAGTTAAGAGGCTGATGCAGATGAATACAAGAATATTTGGAGATTGCTCAGCAGTTAGACATGACTTCAGTGGTAAAATAACTTATTTACTTGAAAACATGTATCCAGCTAAGAGATGGAACTACATAAAAAGGCTGATTGAGAATGAAAACAAAAATGCTGAAGAAAATCGGGATAAACAAACAGAGGCAATAAAGAAGAGGAAGAGGTATGCAAAGGAGAAAGAATATGATTTAGATGCTGGTATCGATGAGGTTGAAGAGGAGCTGTGGGCTCAAAGAGAGAGAAGGTCCAAAAGAAAGTCTGATCAAGGGGAACCGGCTCACGAAACTGAAAGGAGAACTAAGCATAAACAGTGAGTGTTCGAAGAAAGGAGGGATTCCCGATCTGAATTTGACCAAGATGTCATTCGAAATGTAAATGCATCATTGGCCAATGAACTAAGCATGATAAAGACTAAGTTGGTCAATCAAGAACTAAGAGAAAAGAAGAAGGATGAGCAAATAGAGAATATGAAAGCAATGATGATGGATCAGCAGAATCTTATTAAAAGATTATTGAAGGAGGTGAATGAGCTCAAAGGCAAAGTTGGTGTCACAAACCAACTATCATAAGAGGAGCTGGATGATCTGACCGACACATCAAAGTATTCATTCCTGAAAGTTGGAAAGTCATCTGGAATAGGAGGGGAAGCAAGTACAGCTGGAGTTGGTGCAAGTGGCAGTGGTGTAGGAGGTCAAAAGGTTGTTAAGACAGAAGCAGAGAAGAGAGTTGATGAAGGAGGAGATATGAGAGAGGAGCATGTGATTGTTAAGGCTGAATTTGTTGATTTAGGATTGGATATAGAAACAGATTTAACTGGGGCTGAGATGATTAGAGAAGAAATTATTAAAGGAAATAAGGAGGATAAAGGGAAGAGACTTATTGATGAAGAGGAAGAATATAAGGAACAACTGGTTGATTATGACTCAGAGCCTGAATATTATGAAGTGGAGGAGCGCCCAATGATTTATGTGGCACAAACGGGTTCAGAAGAAGGTGATGTATTTGAACTAAGCAAAGAAGACTGGTTCGTGAAAGAAAAGGAACCAGAACAGTTAACACCTCTATTCCAAAACATTAGTGAACCAAGCAAGAAGAAATCTGATAAGAAAATTGTGAGCTGGAAATATAATTCTGAATTGAAGACGTTTATGATCAAAAGAAGAGGCGGGGACATATCATATTTGCATAAAAGGAAGGCGTTCAAGACCTTGCCTATGTGGGACTTGAGGAGATTAGCTAAAATTCCACTTTTGAATGCCCACTTGAGTGAACGTGCTATGTTGTTGGAAAAGGAGATTAAAGCGGGAATGAATGACAATTTTGAAGCTTTCGGGTATATGAGGACAGAAAGAAGAAGATCGAAGAAAAACCTGGATTGGGCCACCGAAAAAGAAAAGATTATGTTAAAGCTGAAGCCAGTTAAAACCTTTAACAGGGTAAGGGTGCCCAATCCACTTCCCACTAGACTACAAAATTTTGAAAAATGGTTTTATGACAACAATACTAGGGAAGCAGTCATTAGGTTGAAAGGTGGTGCTGAGATTAAACTGTTTGATCCAATGAAAGTATTTTCCTTTTGTGTTGAAGACCTGGTGACTCTATGTGAAAATCATATCAAGGCTGGAGCTGGAGATGAAACAATAAGAGAAGCAAGTTTGTTCATGAATGTGGCAAATAAAGCTCTGGAGTAAGGGCAGAGGTCAGGGAGCTAGCTGAGAAAGTATCCAAGGCTAACGAGTTAAGGTTGTACATGCAAGATCTTACACGACAATTCGCAAGGGCAAGTGCAAGGGCTGAAGAAAAGAGTGCAGCAGGAGCAGAACAAGAAACATTTGATAAAGATGAAGAGGTAGCAAGAGAAGACCCAGAAGACCGAGAGTGAGGTCCAACCTAGGGGAAGAATTGATGATCTACATAGGTTGGACTCACTATAGTTAATAGGTTTATTTTGTTTTGTAATAGGTTAATTGTTAGTTCTCTTTTGTAATTTGTCTCTCTAATGTATTTTTGTATTGCAGCGAAACTACGGGCGAAACTATAGTTTCGCGCGGAGTCAGCTAATTTTGATCACCCGACGAATCTGTAGTTCGCTACCAGGTGAATCTAGTAGTTAGACAGGCAGTTTCGCTGACTATTCGCTAGTCAGCGATACTGTCAGCGAATCTAGGTTACTTATATATTGTAATCTTTCTATCTTTGTAGGTAACCTTTTGCAAGACCCTAATATAGAATGTTTGCTGTTGCAATTGTGTGTGGTTGGAAGTTTATTTTCAATATCATTGAGCCTTTGTTATTGTTATTATTGTTTAGATTCAATTGATATCATTATGTTATTGTGTCTATAAGTGTTAATTTGGTGGAATATCATTGTCAAGCATCAAGTGCACTGTTGAATCGATCAAGTGGACCAACACCATTTAACCCCTAAAATAGTCCATAGAAGATAAGTGCGAAGAATCGTTTGGGGTTTAAACACGTTGTTTTGAGTCACACTTTTGAAGGGGTTAAAAGGCTTATTAAAATCTAGTTTTTTGATATTTAAGTTAAAATACTAAGTAAAGGATCAACAAAAATTTAGTCTCTAATGAATCTTAATATGGGAAAGCGGTACACAAAACCGGTATGCAAATTTGGAAATTTGTGTTTTTACATACTTGTCTCATTTTAGACATATTTTTCTTTCTTTTGAGTCTTATACATTCTAATAAGGGATTAAAACCTTTTTATAGACCAACTTAGTATCATCATAAACTTTTATTAGTTTCACACAAACTAATTAGACCTAAATCAATAGGCATCCTACTAAAGGTTAAAAATTCAAGTGCTAACTCAAGAATTATAAGATGAGTTCTTCACAACCCATCGTTTCTTTAAAATTTTGGGGTGAAAGCATTCCACAAACATACAAAACTTTTTTTTATCCAATTTAAGATAAATATTTTCTACATACTTGAAAGGTTTAAGTGGTAAACATAAGTTCGTAATTCATTTGTCATAAATAACCATTAGCTCAGGGAATAAAGTAAGAGGTAGTACGATAAAAGATCTTTTGGTGTGAAAGACTTGTTCATTTTTCTGGGTAGGAAATTGGATGTTTGAAACCCTACATCCATACCTTGTTCACTCCTCAGGACAAGGAGTAAAAATAGAGGGCATTCGTCAAATGAATTGTATTGTTTGTTTTACGCATTCATGAAAACATATGAAGCTCACCAAGTGACATTAAATTTGACTCGTTTTTATTACATGCTTTCAGGTTATAATGCTTACGCTAGGAACTTGGGCATGCACACATAAGACTTAGCCTATATATTTAAATCAAGAAATATAATTGTTTTTTGTTTATTTTATTTAGATTTTCTTGAATATTTTAATCGTACCATGAAATATTTTATAAAACCTACTGGCCATCATTCGGTTACAGTTGTGTGCACCGCCTTACTAGTTTTTTCATTCATGCATATGCTCACACCATTGTTGCAATTCATTTGCTCATGTTCATGCTATCTAAGTTGTGTATCTCGTCCATTACTCCACCTACCCTTTGGTGTGATAATATTAGGGCTACCTACTTGGTTATCACTCTAATGTTCTATCAACACATGAAACATATTGATGTTGACCTACATTTTTTTCATGAAACCATGCTTGCTCAGATTTTTAAAGTTCGGTATGTCTCTACCGTTGCACAAGTTGCTGATCTTATGACCAAGGGACATACCAGTTTGACATTTTACAATCTAAGCTTCACTTCTTGCGACAACCATGAAAATATCTTGACTAAGATGTGAATTAAGAATGTCCAAGAACTAAAAATAAAAATATGAGGAAATATAAGTCAAAATCAAAGAAGAAGGACCCACATTTAAAATTATCATATCTTGGACTAGGAAATGAATTACAAAAACCATAAATATGAATTTTGGGTATCTTGATGAGAATAATATGAAAACGTAAACACAAAAATCTCATGGTGATATAGGGCACATCCAATTAGTGACGTAGAGCGCATCGTCCTCCGAAGCAAACAATCTTGCCTTGACATGTGTCTAATGACTAACAGATGAAAATTGGCATGTGTACTTCGATACGAGGCGCATCGGATTTCCGATATGGGCACATCACAAAAGGGGTTCAAAGCGATGAGTTGGCAACATATGTCACTTATGCAATGCTCAAAAAGATAAGGAGCGCATCAGATTTGCGACGGAGGTGCATTGGCCGCCAAAACTCAACTATAAAAGAATCACTCTGGTAAACCAAAATATCTCTCTAATTCTCATAAACCTAACCCCTCTTGTCACTTTAGATTGATCATAGGGCATTCACGAGGTACTACACAAAGAAATGACGCCAAAAACAAAGCCTCAAAGCTGAAGAATGAAAGAATTTGAGGTTAAGTCGAAGTACTCCTTCGCTAGGAACTTCCTTCATATCTCTAGGGTATTATTTGGCTTAACCACATACAACAAGGTGAATATGTTGTACATTTTTATAAACAAAACATTTATTATCTTTATTTGTGAAAATGATATAAATGAAACGATGAATCTTTAAGTTGTGACGCATTCTGTGATTAAGATATTCAGACAAGAAGTATATGTATAATTTGGCCGAAGTTAGATCTCGGGGATGGGTGAAAACCCCATACTAAGGCTGGTGAATGACTCAATGTAGATTGGGGAGGTCTCAAATGAAAACAAGACTGCCTAAGCCATAGAACCAATATATATTAAGGGTGAACTCCACACTTGTTCATAAAATTATGATATAAGATTCTAACTAACATTCATGCTTAAAATGTTTTAAGATTCAATTACGTGTATTAACCAGCTTTTGTTGATAAACGTTCTCTAAACCTTTTACAAGTAAACATGTATGATATATGTTAGCCATGGTTGAGGCCTAGCCATGGTTGAGGCCTAGCCATGGTTGAGGCCTAAAGGATTACAACTCCCTAGGCCTGAATAACCCAGATGGTTTTACATATTAACCAAGTTATTGCTTAAAAGATTACGATTCTTTAGGCGCTTAAATTTTGCTGTGGCAGTATCAATATAAATTGGTTGGTGTTTGTGTAACCAAAATTTGATTATAAAATATTGAAAGGGTTTTATGTCCCTTTTTAAATTATATGAAATATCAAAGTGTTTATGTAACACTAACATTACACGTTTTACGAGAAAAATCTGTTTGATATATAATATTTTGCTGCGTATAATGATTTTAAATTTCAAAACATGTAAAACGAAAGCCACCTCCTAGGGGTGCTGAAAACGGGGGTGTGACAGTTCTCCCCGACTATACTTAGGACGCCTCAAAGCCGCCTCTTAAACTTATAGAAACTTTTTTCTTCTCAATACTATGGTGATCTTATCATCATGTCTATATTATTTATCATATGATAAACAATTTTTGTAGCTTAATAATTTGTATATATAATTAAATATTGGTGTGAGATTCTAGCTTTATATTCACAATAAGTACTTTGCTCGTTTTCAAACTTTAATGCAACCACTAATGACCACCAACAACACCATTCAGGGTTGTCATCAACGCGGAGAGTTTTCTAGAAAACTCATCACCCTTGAAAAGTTCATTGGGCGAAACATTTTCAGCACAATTAAAACACGGTAAAATTATGTCTATATCAACAAAAACCTGATTATCGTCTCTTTCTCTCCTTTTAAGTTCTTAAGACTATTAACCAGTTAAAGAGTTTGACTCGTTTAGTAAGACTAACTTATTTATAATTATATATTGGTATATTTTTTTTCAAAAACAAATTTTGTCATTACATCTAAATACATAACTTATGTTTATAAAAATTTAAATCTACATCTCATAAGAGTGAGCACCATCCCATTATGCTTAAAGAATATAATTATAGAAACTCAAAAACGTTTTTATATCCCCCTATTGGGTAGAGGTGCACGAATCGGGTTTTGGGCCGTATCCGGGCCCGGGTACAAACCGGGTTAGGCCCAACCGGATTTTTTGTACCCGGGTATTGGTGACCCGGGTACGAACCCGGGTCGGGTTCACATTCATCTATACCCTACCTGATATACCCGGCTAGGGTAGGGTTGGGTCAGGGTCAGGTCCATATGTACTTTTAGAAGGGGGTAAATATGTACTTTTGTTTCTATAAATATATTCAATAAGCATAATGGGATGGTGCCATTTAGAATAACTTTGACAGTAGTTTTGCTTTGTAGAATAACACCATCACCAGGTTATTAAACCCGTTACTATTCACTAACCATGTTCACCACTGTGGCTAGTTTTACTTTTAGGGCCTTAACCGGACTCAAATGTTCAAAACACACCTTTGGACGCGCCACCACCACCATCTCCATGGACATGGCTGCGACCACCGGCGCCCTCTACTTCGACGCTTCTCCTTCCACAGAACACAACCGACGGTGCGTTGTTAGCCTTCAAGAATGGCAGGCCTGGGGCACTGATTCCCCGTTGCCCACACAAGTCGCCCAAATTGTTCACGAGATGATCGCTTTTGAGAGTCAAACTGATGCCCACATGACCTTTGGTGGCCTTGGTGGTAAACTTAAGGTAACACCATTTGATATCCAAATTTGTTCTGTTCTTGTTAATGTTTGAACATCGTATCCTATCCTTTTGCAAATTGATATCCAAATCTGTTGATAGATGAAGGCATTTTTTATGGGTGATTGATTGTGATTTGTGACATCTTTGAATTTCGTGAGTTTATTGTATTGTGTAAAGATGGGTCACTAGAGGTCGAGCTTGTGAATGTGAACAGCTTGTGAGATTAAATAGAATGGGCAAGTGATGAATATGGTCCACCAGTTTCTGAATTTTGTCTTTTATGTCTATGCTGGTTTGAAGATATTGAGCTTTGGAAAGAAAAAGGTTTTAACTTTCTGTTTTGAGTTAAAGTTCTTCACTGATATTTGGTAAGTTAAACAGTTTGAATATGTGTTAACGAATTCGGGTCAATCTGGATTGAGCTATGTATGATCATTGTTAGATAGTTTTGGGATGCAGTGGAGTGTTGCATACATTATGGCATGTTACTAATTTGTTGTTTTTTCTAGTTTCTTGCAAGTCAAGTTAGTTTTGATTGTTTGGGTGAAAGGTAATGTGATTAATTTGGTCAGAAGATTTAGATTTGGACAAGCATGCAAGAATTTAACCAAATTGCTTTACTAAAACTAATTATTGAGATAAATATTGAAAATGCATTTGGGTTTGCTTTTTTCTTTGGAAGTTTTAATGGTAAGTAATCAGATGTTTGAGTTTTTACTGAACTCTAATTATTTGTAAGTTCATAGATGAATGGTGACCAGTAAAAGACTCTTTGATTAGGTTAGAAGGGGGTAAATATGTACTTTTGTTTTACCCATTGATAATCAGTTTTGTTTTGTTACTGATTGTATGAAGATGCCAAACACCAAAACTGATTATTGCGACTTCAATAATCAAACTCAGTTTCACAGTGCATATCCATACATTCTCATCAGCTGTAATTAACTACTTATTTGCTTCTGATTGTTTGTGTCACAATTATTAGCTCTAAATGCACACCCTAACACTCTTTTAGTTTACTCAAATTGCTGTCAGTGTTTATTTTCAGGGAGATTTCAAGACACAAGAAGATAAAAAACACAGAGCAAAATACAAAGCTTTAGATGATTCTGAAGAAAAGCTTCATTTCTTTTCAGCTAGACAAATAGCGTGTCGTTTACTTGGAAGCAGAGGTTACCTTTGTCAAAAGGTATAAGTTTTTCCTTTTTTTGTATAATTGTAATTAATTACTTTTAAAATAAAGTTTGGTTCATCACACAATTAAGGTCCTGAGATAGTCAATCACATTTTTTTAGTGTTGGCTTTCTCTTGAAGATTGCATGTGTTCAAGAATTGTGCCTTGTAATCTCTGGCATCGGATACGGTTTTGGTTATATATGCATCCAAAGGTATGAAATTGTTGACCAATTTTGACTGCCAAGGGGTTGTGCCATCTTCATTTTATGCATATCTATTATTTTGTAGGATTTCTTGAGACAAAACAACACGGGAAAGTTACTATGGCAAGTATTTGGGATTGATGCAGCCAAGTTATGCCTATTTGGCATAGCTGAACATGAAGAAATCATGTGGAAGGCGTTTATGCAATCAGGTTGGTCATATCTGTTGTACTAATTCCTCTCATGAAGATTGTAACATTTCTCTTCTAAAAGGTTTCTTAATGCTAAAATTACACATTCTTATGATCGTCAATAAGTTAATTTTATTGGTTTCTTCTACACGATTCCTTTATTTCATCTCTTTTGCAAGGTTATTCTGGACTTTTGACGTATAGCCAAATTGCCTGAAACGATGTGATAGTTTTACTTGGAAGTTGTTATATTTCATTTGCCATTGATTTTTCTCCCCAATATTCCTTTGCTTTTGTTCTTTTATAAAAGGGTACTTTAAATATTTGACATATCATCCAGTATCTTCCTTAAACAATATGTGAACTTGAATAATCAGTAATCAAATTTTGGAATTGAACCTATGTTTGAAGTCAAACATTATAACATTTGTTGATCCTCCTATTGATTCATATAAGCGTGTGAAAAATTTTCAGGGAGGAATAATGTTTGGTGTCTTTATCCAAATAAGAACACACCTACAAAATCTGTAGAGGATAGCCTTGCGGGATATGCACCAAATAGTCTTCTCTGTGAACCACACCAGGTACTTTGTTTTAATATTTTTGTTTTGGTATTACAGTTTTTGAGATCAAAAGTCTGACTTTACAAGGTAATAACTTACTAGATTATATTTACAGACTGATGCAGGTGAAATATTCAACTTCATCTTGATTGATGGTACATGGAGCAATTCGGCTGCAATGTTTAGGCGATTAAAGGTATCTTATGGTGTTTGCATACAAATATTATCGTCCCATTTTGTGGGACCCAACGAAATTTACTTCACATTAACTAAAACTAGAGTCATTGTCACCTTTCTGTGTTCAAATTACATGTTTGCCACCTTGCTCGTTATCATTGTTTCTAATATATCAATGTCTTTTTTTTTAATTCTGATTGCAGGAACGAGCAGATTTAGTATGGGGAGATGATCTTCCTTGCATTTCACTCACCATTGGTGCATCTGCAATGCATAAACTTAGGTAAGATCCTATGATATGTACGTATTTGTCTCGCGTTTCAAAACTATTCATTCATTTTCTTTGTGATTTTCTGGATGTTGCATTTTCAACTTTTTAAAGTTTATAACTTTATATGGGTTGATTTAGGTGTATTTTTATCTATAACTGGTCGCATAAAAAAATGTAGCTAAAAGGGGAACCGGAATTGGGCTAAAAGTTGGTGTAGTCTATATTCATATGTTCTATATATAAAATGTTGTTTTTGTAATCATAAGTGACATATTATTTCTAATCTTTATTTTCAAAAAAGTGGACTTATTTATAATCTTTTCCCTTAGAACAAGAACAAATTGTATTTATTTTGGTCAAGATTATTGTATCTATGGTAGCATTGAGTCGAGTTGCTTGGTGCATCGGTAGGCATTATGGTCAGTTCATCACACCAACTTTGGCAGTAATCAATGTGGGTCTGAAATGCAGGCCACAACCATCATGGGACAGAACCTGTACAGCAGCCGCTGCCATTGGGCTACTAGACGAGCTACATCTTGTTTCACAATTTAACTCATTAGGTTTGGATAAACAAGCTGAAGCAGTTGAAAACAGTGTTGATGTGCTATTGGCATCACTCACAGGCAGAAGACTTCGTATGGGTCGATCCATCACTCGGAGACAAAGGCACCATAATGATATCTGTTAACATCAATACTAGCTAAAATGGTCATTTTGTTTTTTGCACTAAATTTCGTATACAAATTATGCAATGAAGAATTTCAAATTCCCAATTTGTGCTCATCTTTTTAGAAAACTAATTATTTCGATTTTGGTCCCATCTAAACTGGCATTTATAAAAAGAAATAAACAGCCAAATATGTTAATCTTGGCTACGGCTTAGAGATTAACATAGTTGGTCGCTCTAGATTTACATATTTGGTTGGAGAGCGACGGCAGAAGGAATACCCACCAAACAAGCAATTCTAAAATTAAGTATTCAGGCTGATTCTCTAGCATATGTCTGCTGTGGACCTGCGGTGAAGGGATTGAGACAGCTAATAACATTTTCACAGCTTGTATAATCGCAACTTTTGTCTGGCAAAAGGTCTGCATGGTGTAACATCCCCCCATCTATGCTTTCTCAGTTGGCTAGAGGTGGGCAAAATACCCGGGTACGGACCCGACCCGGACCCGGGTACGGGTACGACCCGGTATAGGGTGTACCCGGTTTGGACCCGAAAAAAACCGTAGGGTTGGAACCGGGCATATTTTTCTAGATTTTGGTAGAACCCGACCCGAACCCGACCCCATTGAACCCGGGTTGGACCCGGTTTTGACCGGTTTTTTTTTTTTTTTTAAATCTAGCCGTTAATAACGACTATATAGCCGTTAGCCCCGATTTGTTACCGTTTTTTTGTCTCTTTTAGCCTTATAAGTTAGTATAAATAGGTGTGGGTTGATATGGTTTAGTACCCAAGTCTCAAAAGCAAAAACATACGCAAAAAACGCAAAAATACTCTCGTTTAATCTCGTTTTACACTTTCACTCTCTCGTTTTACACTCACTCTCTTCAATCTTGATATGGCTCAATCACAATCTTCCGTTGGTCAAGGTTCGTCAAACTCTCCAACCGTCGTTCGTGTTCTTGCACACAATCGTAACATGGATGTTTGGTGCAATTGGATATGGTTGAGTTGAGTGACGGGTCTGTAAAGGCTCGTTGCAAGTTTTGTGGAGCTTTGTTTGCTAAAGATTCTAACACGACTTTAAGCAAACACATTAGCAAGAAGTTTTGTAAGTCGTTGAAAAGTAATCCGGATTCGCAACAAGCACAATTGGGTGGAGACGGTGGAATCTTTAATTACGATGTTAATACGGTTTGAGATCGAATGACGAAGTTCGTGATTCAAGAAGCTTTGCCTTTTAGTCACTTCGACAATCCTCGGTTGACCAACTTAATTCGAGAGACGCTTCAACCTCGTTACACCCACGTAAGTCGTACTACACTTGGACGTTATTGTTTAAAATTATGGAAACAAGCAAAAAATGATTTAATTGTATTATTTGAAAATTTAAATACCAGTGTAAACTTAACTAGTGACGTTTGGTCGGCTCCACACGGTTTACCCGAATTGTACCTTTGCGTCACCGCTCATTGGGTGGATCCCAATTCATGGCAATTAATGAAACATACGATTGCATTTGATCTTTTTCCGTATCCACACATCGGAGAATTTTTGTTTTATTTTTTAGATAATGTAATAAATACTTTTAAGTTACAAAATAAACTTTTTTCAATTGCATTTGATAACGCCTCTAACAACACAACCGCGATTGAAAAATTAAAATTAAAATATATTTCGATTGCAAATGGTGATTTTTTTCATACTCGTGTTGCACGTATAATTAATTTAGTAGTGCAAGACGGACTATCCGGACAATATGTTGATAACTTTACTAAAGCTTTTCGATTTATGTTACATGACGTTTTTAAAAAAAGTAGAAGAAGATATCAAGATTATAAACAACTTTGTAAGGATACGAAATCTAGATTTTTAGGTCCTAATTGGGATGTACCTACTCGGGTGGAATTCGACTTGTCACATGTTTGAATGTGCTTTAAAACAAAAGGGCACTTTGAAAGTTTTTCATAATAGTCTTTCGGATAATGGTGAAGCCGACCCATTTCCTGATGCGGATTGGGAGAATCTTCAACGTCTATCCGAGTTTCTTGTGGTTTTTAAAAACTAAACAACAAAATTATCGGGAGTTTATTATTCCACTAGTTATTCGGTGCTTCAAGAATTCTTTTTTATGTTTTCGAATTTTAAAATTTTCAAAATAAAAATAATATGTTTAATCAAATGATAGAACCACTGAAAGAAAAGTTTAAAAAATATTTTAAGGAGTTATAACCCGTTTTTACGTGTGCCGCCGCTTTAAATCCGTTTTTAAATGTTGCGGGGGTTGAATGTTTGATAGATGAGATAAATGACAATTTGGATATGCATGACGAAAACCTTAATTTTTCAAACGAGGCAAAATAAAATTTTAATGAAAGTTTAAAAACAATTTATAATTTTTATTTAAATAGATATGGGCCTAACGTAAACATAACCATGCCAAGCGGATCAACCTCAAGTGCTAGTACCTCGGTTAAAGACCCTGTTTTGACTATGTTGAATGTTGTTCGGGATGTGACGGCTAAACGTCAAAGGGGTAACACCCCAACAAGTGAGCTCGGTAGATATAGTGGAACGGATTTTATTTCCACTATGACTACCGAAGATTATCGTGCATTCGATATTTTGGCTTGGTGGAAAGGAAAAGAATCTCAATTTCCGATTCTTTCTACTATAGCCCGTGATTTACTAAGCGTCCAAGCTTCTACGGTAGCTTCGGAATCTGTTTTTCTCTTAGTGGCAGGGTAATATCATTACGAAGAACAAGACTAACTCCGGAAGCAGTGGAGATGTGCATTTGTTTAAAGGATCACTTAGACGCAATGGATCGTATACAAGACCAAACAAGCCTCGAATACGAAATTACACTCGAAGCTAAAGTACATGATGAAGAGGTAGAAGAAGGAGTATCTTCTGGCATATCCGATGAAGAATTAGCATTTGATCAAGCATCTCGTAGAAAATAAAATTAGACGATATTGTTATTTTTTATTGATTCATTTATGTATTTTTAAGTTGTTTTAATATTATATGTCTTTCATGTTCTTTTTAAATTTCTTTATCATTCAAATGTTTTATATAAAAAGTATTCAATATTTGTATATTATAAGTGTAATTTTTTCTGCCCAAGATTTGAACCCGGTATAAGAAAAGAAAAATAAAAAGGAAAAAAGAAAAGAAAAGATAAGAAAAGAGAAGATAGGACCCGGTGTTCGACAAACACACAAGAAAAGAAAAAAAAAGGAAAAAAATAAATTAAACCCGGTATGAACCCGGTTTCATACCCGACTAGGACCCGACCCAACCCTACCCGGGTATACCGGGTAGGGTTTTTATGATGGTGAACCCGACCCGGGTTCGTACCCGGGTTCACCAATACCCGGGTACAAAAAAACCCGGTTGGGCCCAACCCGGTTTGTACCCGGGCCCGGGTACGACCCAAAACCCGGTTTGCCCATCTCTACAGTTGGCGATCTACTACAAATGCACAAACATGGTCACAACAATGAAACAAAAAAGAAAGGAATAAAAGGTGTCGTTTTACTAGCGTGTTGGGCGATTTGGAGGCCAAAGAACAGATTCATCTTCGACAATCAGCCCGTATCTGTCACCAACATCATTGAGGAAATAAAGATTTTTGGCTATCTATGAATCAAGAATAGGAGTAGAATGAAATCCTTAGATTAGAACACATTGCGCACTTTTGATTTGTAGTTACTGGCATATCTTCTTTAGGCTTGTTTGATTCCGTTGTGGTTGTATGTTCATGTTGTTTCTCTCCCATGTACGGTGTTGGCTTCTGGCTGTCTTTGTGAATGAATTTTGCTTTAAAAAAATATTAAAAAAAATCAATAAGAAGAAAACAAAGTGTTCAAATATTCAAATTCAATGCGCATTATGTAATTTCTTTTGGATTTTAAAAAGACATATTTGATAGTGTTTGTTTTATGGGTACAATGAGAAATGAGGACTTCTATTCGTATTTGGTTGAGGTGTTAGGTTTTAAAAATGGATCTCAAAGATGTGAAAAAATAGGTACTTATCCGACCTGGTGTATTAGATCCGTTGGTGGTTCTAGATAGTACCTGTTGATCTATGAAGATTAAGTTATCGAAAACTCAAGCATTCAGCACTGATTGCTAACTACCAAATTGTACCAAGTGTTGAACTACTGCCGATTAGCATAGAAAGTGATGAAATGCTTATTGACTGTTGATTAGCACTCAAATTGATGAGCTGCTGATCAACTGCAACATTAGACAAGAGTGTTTGAGCCGAAGTATATTGGCTGCTTCTGTGTTTTGTCTTTTAGAGACAACATAGTACTGAAGCTGCTAACTTCTGATGTGGCGATTGTCTGTCTATGTTATACATATGTTTTTGTAAACTAGAAATAGATGTAGAGTGATTTATTTCTTTGTGTTTACCTTTCATAGTATAATACCTCTTATTTGTATACTTTGGAGGTTAGTTAGTTATCCCAATTGTTTATCTGCTGATTGTAACAAATTTGTAATCAGAAAAATTAATCAAGTGTATACTTTGAAAGAATTTTTTTTGTCTTTATTACTACTCAAAGTATATATGTTTGTTAAATAAGACAGCTGACTTAGATTTCGTATTTGTCACCTGCCGATCAAATAGAAAAGTCTTGTTAAGTGATTAGCCGATCCAACAGTACTCGTTCAATATCATACCCGGTTCTAACCTAATTATACACCCGCAAGTTGGCACCTAGTTCCTCCATTTTATGCTAGACCATACCCGACCTTGACTAGGACCCGACCCTGAACTGGTTGTATCCGAGTATTACTGTTTTTTCTCCTTTCAATAAAAGAAAACTACACTAAATAGTAAGCAAGTTTTAATAGTGTTTTGATTAGGTTATTCATATTTTTATTTATTCCAGTAGGGTCGCTAATACTTTTATTTATTTCAATCAAGTAACTAAAGTTTTAGGAGTGTTTCAGTTAGGTCAATCATTTTTTTTTTCAATTTATTTAAATAATTTACAATTTAAATAATTCATTTTTTATATATTGTAAATTTTTAAATATTTCAACTTTTTTCAAAATATTTGCAATTTAAAAGTTACCTAATTAGAGCAATAATGAAATTTTAGTGACATGGTTGGCATGACAAATCATGACTGGCTTGATTGAAACAAAAAGATTATGTGTGACCTAACTAGAATAATTCTGAAGCATTTTGACTATTTTACAAATTTATACCTTCAAAAAACTAGTTGTTTTTAATTGCTATATAGTCATTTGACCCGTTGTTTTGACCGTTCTTTTTTGTTTTTCAGCCCCTCTAAGTTGGAATAAATAGTTTTGGGATGAAGTGGTTGAATACCCAACTTGAAATGCAAAACCGAATGCAAAAATACTCTCATACTCTCCTTCTACACTTATACACTTTCTACACTTGTTCTACACTTTATATTCTCGTTATGGCTCACTTGCAATCTTCCGTTCGCCAAGGTTTTTCTAACACCACAACCGTTGTTCGGGTTCTTGCGCATAATAGGAACCCGGGAATTTAATACAATTAGAATTTGGTTGAGATGAGTTACATGTTGAAGAAGGCTCGTTGCAAGTTTTGTTCAACTTTGTTAGCAAAACATTCGAATTCTAGTTTGAAGAAACATATTGTAAAGAAATTTTGTAGGGCGCCGAAAAAGAATTTGGATTCCAAACAAACACAATTGGTAAAGAGAATGGACTATTGTTAAATGTCGTTTGAGATATGATGGCTAAATGACCTCAAGTGAATCAACCCACCAAGGGAAACAATCTCAAGTGGTAGTAGCATGATTAGAGGCTTGGTTTTGACTATGTAGAATGTTATTCGAGACGTGATGACTAAATGAAAAGGGGGTAACACCCCAATAAATGAGCTCGATAGGTATAGTGGAATAGATATTATATCTATTATGACTCTCGAAGACTATCGTGAATTTGATATTTTGACTTGGTGAAAAGGCGAGGAATCCAAATTTTGGTGCTTTCCACTATGGCTCATTATTTACTAATTGTCTAAACTTTTATGGTAACTTCAAAATCTACTTCTTCTCTTAGTAGCATGGTAATATCATTACGAAGAAGAAGACTCGCTCAAGAGGCGGCTAAGATGTGCATTTGCATAAAGGATCACCTGAACATAATAGATTGTATACAAGACTAACCAAGCCTTGAAGATGAAACAATATTTAAACCAAAAGTCACAATGAAGTGGCAGAAAGAGTATCTCCAGGCATATCCGATGAAGAACTCACATACAATGAAGCGTCTCGTTGAAAATAATACCGACTTAGACAACTACTAAATAAAATTTTTTATTAGTTTCAAATATTGTATTAGTGAGAGTATTTTATTTTGTCTATAAATTATTTAAAATAAATAAATGAGTACTTTTATGTTTATTTAATATTGTTAATATTTTATTTAACAATTTCTAACTTAATAAAATTAACTTAAAACTAAACAAGTTCTACATTGAAACTAAAATTAACTTAAAACTAACAATTTCTCTATTAAAGATAAAATTAGTTAAAAGCTAAACAATTTCTAAGTTAACTAAACTTAACTTACGATTAATCAATTCTAACTTAAAGAAATTAACTTAAGATTAGATAATTTTTAACATAAATAAAATTACAAATTAATTGTCGATTAAAAGCTCCCAAATTGCTAACTTAGCAAACGATCATCCATGAACTTGTTCGTATTCAACACAAGATGCTTGAAAAATGGTTGCATCTTTGTTAGCATATTCTAAAATGTCCATCCATCTGCGATAGATTCAATTAAATCTTTTCAACAACCGGTTTTATTCTTCTCCAATCTGTTTTTATTTCATCTTTTGTACACATCTCGATTAAATAACCATTTTTCTTGTCAAATTTATATTTAATGCGGTACTAGAAATCATTACTAGCAGTCTCGTTCGGAACGTGTACTGAAGTAGTTGCCAAAGCATACCACTCGTGACCGGTCCAAACGTTTGACATATTTTAAGTAGAATGTTTTTTTATTGTTGGAGAAAGATTGTAATTTTTTGGTGTTAATAATGGTTGATATTTAGTAGTATTTATAGCCTCTGTTTTATATATTTATATAGCATTTGGTAATGTTAAAATTCATAGTCATTTGCCAATGGTTAGATTTATAGCCATCGCTAATTTTTTTAAAAAACCTATGATTGTACCCGGTTCCGTTCCTAAACCTAACCGGCTCCAACTGTTTGGATACATGTCCTAGTGTACTCGGGTCGGGTTCATACCTGGATCTAAAGAATACCCGGTTTGGCCATACCCGATGGACAAATACTCGGGTTGGAACCAGCTTCGGGTATGGCCTAAAACTCGGTTTGTGCACCTTTACTCAAATCCATTAAATTACGTATATTCCACCCATCAAGATATGTATAATCCTTCCCATTACATCATACTTTAAACATTTTTAATCCTAACATTTAGAATTTACATCATGTATCTTGCAAAACAAGAAATATATTCTTTTAGCTGCAGAGTAAATCAACTATTATCATAAATTTTCTTAAGATGTTTTAAACATATGCTTATATAATTATCATTAGTAAGAACCAAATATCCCATTGGGATGATATTTTTTTTGGACAACTTGAACTACTCCGCTTTATATTGACACCTCCACTTTAGTTCTACTTCAATTGCTCATAATGAGGTTTGAATCCGCACCAGCTTGGCTGAGATTAGAGTTGCACAAAACCACATTCCCTTTGGTAGTTGGGATGGGATCTAAAAAGGTAATAAACATAAAACTTAGCCTAGGCTCAAGCCTACCCCTCCAATTCATTGAAAGCTTAAGCGTGTCTTGTTTTGATCCATATGTCTATAGGTTGGACTCGTCCCAAGGGTAATTTTCATGTTTGATCTCTTCACTTTAGCATATTTTTTGTATATAATTCTTTTGTTCAGGTGTGTATATACATTAATATTAATACATTATCATATCTATATAACTAACAGACTTGTTTTGCCATATAATCAAGCTCACTATATGTGGTTAGACTTGAAGCGACCTTTAATTAGTCAATTTTAATTAGTTCACGATTACTTTGGGTTGATTACACCCTGTTGTTGCTAATGCTTAGAAGGTAAGCATCAAAACCAGACCATGACATGAAGAGTACTAATGAACTCCTTATTTTGGAATGGTAGAATTTTATACATGAAAACCAGCTGGCAAGAAACTGGCTGTGATAAAACCACAAAGAGGGTTATGGAACGGGTAATCAATACCTACTGATTAACCTAGTTATGAATCTAAAACCACATTCCCTAACAGAATTTAAATAACCAAATCAAACATAGAAAATACGAAGTTACTAGATGCTACTGGATCGTTATAGACTCACAAAATGCTTAAAATGACTGTTTGAAAGTTAAATCTCATTTGAAGTGACTACCGGTGACACTTAGGAAAACAGACACATAAAGTGATAAGAAAAGTCAAAAAAACAAGACAAGTATAAGACAAACCTATATGTTTACTTGATAATCTCTAACCTTTAGACTACATATCTAAGAACTCTTATCACTGATCATGTCCTTGGAGATGTGCAAGTCTAACAAATCTCTCTTCATCCTATCATCTCATGTTAGTTTTGGTCTATCCATGCTCCCCTTTCTGTCCACTGTGACTGTATATACGTTTCATACATGTGTTGTGTTGAGCTATGAAAAGGACGAAACTACCGAAAACTCAGGATTTCAGCACTGGCTGTCAACTGCCGAATCAAGCCAAGTGCTAAATCCACTATCGGTCAACACATGCTGGATGATTGCCGATCAACATATGCTAAGCAACTGCCGATCAACAGTCTATTCAAGATCTGCCGATTGACTGCTACCGATCAGCAGAAGAACTCCATCAGCTGCTGATCAACTTCTACTCAAAACAAGAAGTCTGTGCCGATGACTACTGTGTTTCACCTTTTGGAGACAATATAGTACTCAAGCTGCCAACTCTGATACACAGATTATTTGTTTTAATGTAGACTTTAAACATTGAATAGTTTATTCTTATTGTTTAGATTTCATAGTATAAAAGTTCTCACACTTGTATAGTAGAGGCAAGCTTTTTAAGCCACTTGATTGTATCTGCCAATTGTATCATTTGTACTTAAACGATTAATCAAGTGAATAATTTGAAAGAACAACTTTCGTATTTACCTTTCCTCAAAGTATTTGTGTTGTGGTCATAAGTAGTTAGCTTAGATTCTGTATTCGTTAGCTACTGATCATAGAAGAAGTTCTTGTTAGTTTCAACCAAATTCGATCCAACAAGTGGTATCAAAGCATTGGCTATTGATTTGCCTAAAGTTATCTTTCAACAAATCACTTGTTTCTTATTTAATCACGCTATCAAACAACATATTTCTTCATAGCTCTCTACCCTCTCAAAATGACTGTTGTAGCCATTTCAAGTAAACATGATTTGGAGAATGGAACTCAAACCAAACCTCCCATGTTACACCAAATAATTATGATACCTGGAAAATACGAATGGAGGATTTCATAAAGAATCAAGACATTAGATTATGGCTCTCTATTTTGAATGGACCATTTGTCCCCATGGTCCAGCTGCTGGTGAAGGTGGAGAAATGATTCCAAAGACCCTACAAAGTACTTAGATCAAGATCTGAAGAAAATGGACGTGGCTTCAAAGGCTCTTTGGCTGATCAGAATGAACATACCTAACAATATCATGCTTGGCCTCAAGAAGTTTACAACTGCTTAAAAGTTTTGGAAGGCATTGAAGGTTAGATTTGAAGGAATTGAGGATATGAAAATAAATAAGAGAGATGTCTTGAAACAGAAGTTCAAAAACTTTGGTTTCACAAGGGGAGAAACTATGACTGCTACATATCTCAGATATGTTGAACTTCTAGACTCTTTGAATGAAGTAGGAGTAAAGATGGTGATGTTCTCAGAAAGTTCCTAAGATCACTACCAAAAACATGGACAGTCTACACTATATCCATCAGAAGAACTAAAACCTGAAGACAATAACTCTTAAGGACTTATATGGCATCTTAAGTGCTTATTAGATGGAGATGGATGCAGATGAAGAATCACTAGGCATATCTTCAAACCCCTCAATGTCATCAGTTCTCAACACCATCATTCAGCAGATGGAATCAGCCAGCCACACCATCCTTTTCACAATCATATCCCACAAACTCTGCCTTTGTTAGTGACCAAGCCAATTTCTTTCAACTCTTTGAAGAAGATTTGGAATGCATTTATCCAGATGACCTTGAAGAAATGGATATCAACTACTAATAGCCATAATATTCTTTAGGGCCAAACAGTTTCAACAGAGAATCAGTAGAAATTTCATGAAGCAGAAAAGATCAGGATTTGGGTTTGATAAAAGCAAGGTAAAATGTTTCAACTACAACCAATTGAGACAGTTTGCCAAGGAATGCAAAGCACCAAAGTCAAACCCACTCGTCTAATTTCATCAAATCCACAATAACACTCAACTCATCCAAGTCCTTCTACTTCATTCAGCCAAAGAAATACAACAGATGTAGCCTAAGGAGAAGGGGTGATTGACTGGAGTTTTCAAGTAGAAGATGTTACACCCATCAACAATGTATTGATTGCTGGAAGCTCAACCTCCTCACCTCAGGTAATCTCTGAACCTTCCTATACACTTGAATGCATAGCTAAGGTTAACTTGTACAGAAATCATAATTTCGATCTCATGAAGGATGTTGAATCAATCAATCTTCTTAAAACTAATTTTGAGAAAAATGATCAAGCTCAAAAAGAAAAGATAATAGAGCTAGAAATATTGTTTCATAATTAAAACATGAGAAAACAAACCTTGAGACCCAAATTGATGATCTTTTTAAGAAGATTGAAATCAGCACTAGGTGATTTAGCCATAGCTAAAACATATGCTGATAAATATAATATTCAAATAGAAAAGTTTGAAAAATTACTTGCGTTTACTAAAAACTCCTAAAATTTGTATCAAACCAAGACAGGTTAGCGTATAATTCTGTGGAACCACCAAAGACATACCCCCACTTATACCCTAAGTGCAACCTAAAAGTAAAACAGAAAGTATATGCCAAACCCATTAGTACAAAGGCATCTACTGAAGAGATTGAGACAATAGAAAATGAAAAAATGAAGGATGGAACAATTGAAAAATTAGATGAAGAGGAGGAGAAAAGAGAAAATATGGAGAATGAGAAAAAAGAGGAGGAGGAAAGAAGAGAAGAACTCAAGGAAAAAAGGGATGTCATTCAGAAGATAAAATTTGTAAAAGAAAAGCCATCTTACAACACCAACTAGCTATCTGCCGAGTCAAACCTTGCATCAAGACAAAGCTTCATTCAAAGCACAGCTACATCAAAAAGAACCACACTAGAAATTGTTGTGCCAGAACCTCACACTCTTCAGGAATGAGACTCCAATCATATATTCAAAAGTCCATTTCTAAAGCAGTTAAAATCCATAATAAGAAGTTCCTAAAGAAAAATATAGAGCTAACCACCCATGCTGATCATAAGATAAACAATAAGGTGGGTGGAGCTAAGGGAGGCAAGAATGAGAAGATGAAGAAGGAGCTATAAGATATCAGGCAGATGATGAAGTCAGTAAATAAGTAGCTAAAAATCATATGCCTAATATGTGGGGAAGACAGTCAATTTGCTAAAGAATGTGAATACAATCCTCTAGCCCACTCCATCAAACTTCCCAACAAGCCTAAACCCTCAAGTAAGTCTACAGTTGACAAACAATCATCTAAAAGAAAAGATGGTGATCACAAAACTATTTGGCAGTCAAGTCCCTAAAGAGCTAATTCCAAGGAAAAATCAGCACCTCTGAAAGATCTGCCGAATAAGTTAGCAGCTGTAATTCAAAAGAAGAAGAAGACTACGAAGAAACCTTTACCATCTCCAAAAGCTTCAAAGGGTCACAACAAGAAGGATGATGTCAAAAGATCAGGCAAAGTCAAAAGAAGAGCCTGGAAATCAAAGACATCTGTTGAATCCTTAGATGACCCAAAACCACAATGAACCCTTTCAGCACTTACATTGATATAAAACTACTGAAAACTGGAAGACCCAAAACTAAACAAACATGGGTCCCATTCATCACTAACCAATATGTTTATGTGCAGGATCATCCGTATGCCAAAACAAACTTGTGGATTGTGTATAGTGGATGCTCCGGCATATGACAAGTGACAAATCATGCCTGCTGAATTTAGAACCATATAATGGTTGATCTGTTGCCTTTGGAAGTGATACAAAAGGAGGATACATTACTGTAGGGGGACAGTCAGCAACGACAAGCGAAGCTTTAACAGTCATGCGTCTCAAAAAAATACTTTTAAGAGCTCCTAGAAAAGACAATATGTACATGCTCCTCATGCAGAATGCATCACCTTTAGGAAATGTATTATGTTTCATTTCCAAAGCCTCTTTAAATAAGTCCTCCCTTTAAACAGAAGATTAGCATATGTAAATTTTAATAACATGAACAAACTAGTTCGGAATGGGTTAATCATAGGACTGCCAAACAAATAGTTTGCAAGTGCTAACCACTTTGTTGCTTGTCAAAAGGGAAAGAAACACATATTTTCTTATAAGTCCAAAGAATTGAATTCAGTTACAACTCCATTACATCTTCTTCACATGGATTTATTAAAGCCAATAGATATAAAAAGTTTGGGAAGAAAATCATATTGCTTGGCTATAATAGATGATTTTACTAGGTTCACTTGGGTTTTCTTTTTAGAAAATAAAGATGAAACTACTGAGATTTTAAAATCATTTATTATCAAAATTGAGAACCAAATTGATCAAAAGTTAAAATAATTAGATGTGATCAGGGTATTGAATTCAAAAACCACACCTTTGATTCCTTTTGTGAATCCAAAGGTATTACAAGGCAATATAGTGCTCCTATAACTCCTGAGCAAAACGGAGTTGCTAAGAGAAGAAATAGGAAACTTATTGAGGCTGCAAGGACTATGTTGTCTGACTCCAAACTTCTATAACATTCTAGCCTGAAGTAGTCAGCACGTGCTATGTTTAGAACAAAGTGTTTATAGTGAAGACATATGAAAAAATCTCTTATGAATTATGGCATAAGAGAAGACCATTCATAGGGCTCCTCAGACCTTTTGGATGTCCATTCACCCTTCTTAATACTAAATATCATTTATCCAAGTTTGTCGAGAAATCAGTAGATAGGTTCTTTGTTGAATACTCATTTTAAGTTAAGGCTTATAGAGTATACAATAAAGTTGACCACACTATTGAGGCATCTAAAAATGTCATGTTTAATGAAATTATTCAATTAGTGATGGAAATACCCCAAGTTGGACGTTTGATCTAGATGGATTCACAAAGGAATTTAACCATTTAATTAAGAATGTTTCAGAGAAACTCTTAACAAATCAACAGACATACAAGTTCCAAGTACTAAAGAGCACATGGTAGATTTATCACAAGGGATCAGTCATAACAAGTCATCTGCTGATATAGTCTGGCATCATTCAGCAGAAGCAGATGCTAGTACCATAAAAATATGGATCATCCATCACTTACTCATTATGACTCATCAGATAAAGAGTCTAATGATCATTGTGATACTAAACAATCTCTTGACAAGGAACTAAACATGACAAATACTGTAGATAGAGTCAATTCAGCAGATGAACCACTCAATCCATCTGCCGAACTTCCTGAAACAAAATTTTCCAATTTGGATCTATCTTAGCAACTCCAAGTAATCCTAAGACTAAGAATTCATAGACATCATCCGATTGAGAATGTCATTGGCAATGTAGATGCTGGTGTCAAGACAAGAAGCAGAGTGAATGATGCAAACATCTATTTGTTTTCATGCTTTCTCTCTCAACTTGAACCAAGAAAAGTTGATGAGGCTTAACATATAATAGCTGGGTAGAAGCCATTCAAGAGTAGCTTTTACAATTTGCTCGACAAAAGGTTTGGAAACTATGTGCACTTCCAAGGGGCAAGACTATAATAGGAACCAAATGGGTTTTTTAGAAATAAGAAGGATGACAAGGGTATTGTTATAAAAAAACAAAGCTATACTTGTGGTATAGGGGTACACACAAGAATAGAGGATTGATTATGATGAAGTCTTTGCTCCTGTGGTAAGGCTTGAAGCAATTAGAATTTTTCTATCATTTGCTGCCTCCAAAGACTTTAAAGTGTTTCAGATGGATGTCAAATGTCTACCAACCTCCAGGATTTGAAGATCCTAAGTATCCATATCATGTATGCAAACATGATAAAGCCCTTTATGGTCTTCATCAAGTTCCAAAGAAATAGTATGAAATACTCCCTAACTTTCTCCTGAAGAATGGATACACTAGAGGATCTATAGACAAAACTCTCTGATGATCTACATAGGTTGGACTCACTATAGTTGATAGGTTTATTTTGATTATGTAATAGGTTAATTATTAGTTTTATCTTGTATTTAGTATTTCTTTGTAATTTTGTATTCCAGCGAATCTACGGGCAAAACTATAGTTTCGCCCGGAGTCAGCTGATTCAGTTCACTTGGCGAATCTATAGTTCGCTGCCGGGTGAAACTAGTAGTTAGACAGGCAGTTTCGTTAGTCAGCGAAACTGCCAGCGAAACTAGGTTTCTTATATATATATTGTAATCTTTCTATCTTGTAAGGAACTTTGGCAAAACCCTAATACAGAATATTTGTGTTGCAATTGTGTGTGTGTGGCTGAAAGTTCGTTATCTATATCATTGAGCCTTTGTTATTGCAATTTATGGTTTATATTCATTAAATTCCATTATGTTATTGTGTTTATAAGTGTTGATTCAATCGAAAATCATTGTCAAGCATCAAGTGCACTGTTGAATTGATCATTAGGACCAACAATATGGTATCAGAGCCATTGTGCTCTTGATTAGGTTGTTTTTGGGCATTTTTTTGAAAGAAAGTTATTGTTCCATCAATTTTCAAATCTGTTTTGGGTGTTTTTGTTATGAAAAGTGATTGAGGATTGAACGTTTTGGATTCTAAATTCATCATGCGAAGCTATAGTAACCATCAGATTCTAAATTCATTGTGTTTTGAATGAGACTGGGTTGATTCTGTTCTAAAAAGGAGTTTCAGATTCATCGGGCGAATTTATAATTCATCCAGCGAATTTACCAGCGAAACTGCTGGATTTGGTGATTTCAAATTCGGGTGCTATTGTCAGTGAAAGTAGTCCATCTTTGAACGAAAGTTCAACTGTTTGCTAGTCACATCGAGCGAAAGTGCTAACGAATTTATTTTAAAACGAAAGTTCTACTAGTCTCAGCGAAACTATTGCCGAAACTAGAGTTTTTGATCATTTGTTCAAGCGAAACTGCTGCCTGTTTCCCAGCGAATCTAGTAGCGAATTTGCAAGCGAAGTTACCAGCGAAACTGCCAGTCTGTCAGCGAAATTATCCTCTTTTAGGTAATGATGTCCACCAATATTACCATATCTGACTTGGAGAGTGTTGCTCCTAATAGGCCACTGAGGCTTATAAATGGTGATAACTTTGAGGATTGGAAAAGATGTTTGAAAGCCTTCTTTTACTACACTGATCATAACCAATAGGAATCAATTGTAAATGGTCCCCACACTCCAACTGTCACTGTTGGTCTAGTTACTTCTCCAAACACCAATTCATCTACCTTCACAAAAAAGACTTGAAGTTAATTGATCGTGATCAGAAAGCTTTTAGAGCTTAACTCTCTGCTTATCTCAAGACATCTATAACCAATTTGCTGAACACAAGAATGCAAAATCTTTGTATGACTCCTTGTGTGAATTCTATGATGGAAATGAGGATCTGAGGAAAGACAGGAAAGCTCAAGCTGAAAAGGAGTTTAATTCATTTGTTGGACATAAAAATGAAAGCCTTATTGACATAACAAATCGATTTCTGTCCATCTCAAGCACCTTAAAGAAATATGATGAGTAGTTGGGAAATCATGAACACACTTTCACCTCAATGGAGCCTGCAAGTTAGGGTGTTGAAGCAGGAAAGAAACTTTGCTGATTACAAACTTATGGATGTAATCAACAAACTGAAATCTTTTGATTTGGATTTAAAGAGAAGAGAATACAATCAATCCATGATGCTAGCCACTGTATATCCACAAAATGCTGCATTAATGTCATCCGCTGCAAACTCGTCTATGTATGGTTCAGCTTATGGTGGTTCTACAGGATTTGGTGCTTCAAATATGTCCAGTGGGGGGTCTACAGGTGTTAGTTCAAGCTCAAAACCTTCTGTCACTGCTCAGATTCCATCAGATACTATGGCATTATTTGGGATGTTCGTGCATAGTTATGAAGCTTTAGTTGCGGGGGAGTTAAAGGGAAAAGGAATGACTGTTGAAGACATGTATCAAGTTGATCCAGATGATTTAGAAGAAACAGACATCCAATGGCAAATGGCCATGCTCACACTATGTCCAAGAAGATTCATGGAACGAACTGGTAGAAGGAGCTTTGGAAATCAGAATTAGAATTCTAAGCTGGGTTTTGATAAGTCAAAATTAAGATGCTTCAATTGCAAACAGCTGGGGCACTTTAAAAGAGAATGTCCAAATCCTATCATTTTGAACCAGGAACTTCTAGAACTTCTAAAGTTATCCCCATTACTGACAAAGAAGAAGTCAAGTCAAAGAAGGAAACGGCTCTCATCTCAAATTTTGATTGGAGCGCAGAAAATAAGGAAACTAAGGAAGAAATCAATCATGCACTAGTGGCTGAGTTAGTGGACAATGAAGTGGAATCTATTAATGACTTTGATCCTTTTAGAGAGCTCAAGGTTGAGACTCAAGAGGTTATTGGTGAAAGCAGCAAGGAAAGGGTTCAGGATGAAGAGAAAAAGGTTGAGAAAGCTGAAGTTGTAGAGGGTGGATGTGAGAAAGCAGGTATTAAAGATAAAAAAAAGAGTCAGAAGAAAATGTGAAAGAGGATAGTAAAGCTGAAAAGGATAGTAGGAAAAGTGAAGGATGAAAGAGGATAGTAAAGCTGAAAAGGATAGTAGGAAAGCAGTGAAGGATGAAGAAGACAAGAAGAATACTCCGGTCTGTCAGTGTGATAAGGCCTTACCTACTGAAAAGGTAGTTATGGGTCTCCCTTATGAGGTAATTCAAGACGTGCTTTCCTCCTTGCAAAATCTGTTTATTTGGGGTTTATAAGGCAAACAGACTGTTGTTGGATAATGAAAAGGAATTGAAACAAATTAATAAGGAACTTAAAACTAATGAGTCTAAATATTTTGTTAAGTTAAATGAAGCATTAAAAGAAAATGAGCATTTAAAAAGAAATCTTTTGGAAAGAAACGTTGAAATAAATGCTTTAACCGAACGTGTGGCACTTGCTGAATTTGAAACAAGCAAATTAAAAACCAAACTTGAAAAATGGATAATTTCTGGGATTAAACTTGAGGAGCTTTGCATGAATCAAAGGGGGGCTAGAATTAAGACTGGTTTGGGAAGCAAAGAAACCACTCATGTTTATCCTCCACCTAGCACTTATTGTTATTCTCCTATGCCTACACCTCATCCAACTAATGAATTAATTCAAAAAGATACTGACAGTTTGTATGCAGGTTTAGAAGGAGTAAAGCATAAGGAGATTCGAGAGGAATATGATTATGGTGCAAGTAGTGGTCTGGGCAGCTCTAGTTTTAATGTTTCAGATTCCAAAAAGTCTTCTATAGACAGTAGCTTAAGTAGATTTATGTAACAAACGTCTGTCACAGACAGTAGTTCATGTAGCCCTAGTTCTAGTTCATCTTGTTTATCTTTTGATGTCGATGAATCTAATGATGATGTTTCAAATTCACTTGATTATAGTTATGATAATTGTTTACCTAATGCTTCAAATAGACGTTCACACCCAAATTATTTTGAAAAGTTTCTTTCTCATCCTATCCCATCTTTCACAACCAGTCGTATTTCAAATCTTAAAGATATTGAGACAACTTCCTCAAATGTTAACAATATTAACGAAAAAGAATCCGGATTTGCTAAAATGAAAGTTACAAAGGAAATATTAAAAGAATCACATGACTCATGTAGCAATTCGAATTCTTACACGTCTGAAGGTGTGGAAGAAATCTTAATTGATCAAGCATCTGTTTTAAGATGTAACAAGAAAAGATTGAAGTCCTGATGTTTTAGATGTGGAAAGGACGATCATGTTCTTAAAACTTGTCCTGCATTTGTTAATAGAAATATAAATTATAATTCCTTTGGAAGTAGATTAAATCATTTTGTAAATAATGTCTTTTGTAAAAAGTCTTTCGTTTCAACGCCTAAGTCAGTCAAGACTTGGGTCCCAATTTCCAAGTCTTAATAAATTTTTGTTTATGCCAGGAACATTCCAGAAGAGCTATCAATAGTTTTTGGCATGTTGATAGCGGATGTTCAAGGCATATGACCGGGTTGAAGGACTTACTCACAAATTATCGAATAAGAAATAGAGGATATGTTGCTTTTGCTGGTGATAAGAAGGGTGGAAAAATGATTGGTCAGGGTGATGTCTCAAACGGTTCTTTAACTCTGGAGAAAGTAAATTATGTTCCTGAATTAGCATTCAATCTGCTAAGCGTGTCACAAATTTGTGATAAAAATATTCCAGTTGCTCTTAATGTGAATCATTCTGTAAATAACTCTTTTTGTTTATAAACATTTTTGATAAACTTCTGTGTCCCATATGTCTTCACATCTTTATTTTGTTTGTTTCAGCTTATATTAATTTTTTTTTGTTTCGCGGCTGCTAAAAAGAAACTTCGGGGAGAATTAAAATATTTTTGTCTTTTCAGGAACTTCATGTAAAAGAAGTTTGAAGGAGAATCAATAGCATTGTTTGGGATATGCATGGTAAGCTTAGCCCAATATCAAAGTAAACAATGATCGTGTAGCCTAATTAAAGTTTAAGAACTCGATGTCAAGGATTATCCTCATGATATCTCAGCCTGCACAAAGCTACACACCTTGTCTAATATGGGTTGAGAGTTTCATATCTTTTCCTTGATGCATAAATTTTAAATAGAATGGGTGACATATCTCGTGCTTATCTCCTCTGCTATGTGTGAACATTAACCTGGAGTGATGATCTCCTCTGTTATACGTGAGTATAGACCTGGAGCTCTCATCAGCACATTCTGATGAACTTCTTTGTTATATGTAAGTATAGACCTGAAGCTCTCATCAGCAAGATAAAATGATTATCTCCTCTGTTATACTTAAGTATAGACCTGGAGCTCTTATCATCTGTACCCATATTCAGAATCATCGTTGAAATATATAAGAATTCAAGCAAAGTGAATTATATTGCTCAATAAACCATAAAGAACATGATTAGTACTTTGCTGAATATCTTTGGGATCCAAGTCATCTGAGTTTTTCAATGAATCCAAAACATGATAAAACAGCTGCAGATTACTTGTTGAAAAGAGGAAGGCATGAGTTTAAAAGGACAAACATATCAGCAATCCCGTAAATCTTTGACTCTCCGAATCAATTTCTTGAAAAAAAAGTCTCTATATCCTTTTATTGTTTCCTTATTTGTTTTAAATTCTTTGTTATGTGCTGATGTTGTGGGACGAAGAATGTTTTTCATAAAAGCCATATAAATTTAATTTATAAGTTTTTGGCTGCAGCGAAACTATAGTTTCACTAGCAGGTTCGCCGAGCGAATCTATAGTGTCTCCCGGCACTATCGCTGTTCACCGAACACTGATTTCTTTTATGATGCCGAGCGAAACTATAGTTTCGCTGCCAGCGAAACTAGGTCATATATATGGCACAGTGTGTTCATCATTTCATATTATGTTCGTGCGAATCTTACCCTAGTTTCTCTGTGGCCGTATCTATTTGACCCCATTTTTCATCATTTCCGTCGAGATTGTTTGTTTCTAAACCATTTGGTAGGTATTGTGTCTTTGAATTAACGGTTTAATCATGGTTTTATGGCTTAATCGATAGTTTTGGGTTGATTCGCTGGTTCGAAACTTCGCCTGTTTTGTCTAGCGAATCTACCAAATTTATCCAGCGAAACTGAACAAAAGTTCCCTGTTGCGAGCGAATCTATCTGGTTATGCTGTCCAAGCATACCTTGCAGTTTTACTCGAACCTTTCCAGCGAAACTATACTTTCTCCCAGCACATAATCTATTCTGTTGGGGTCAGTGAACCTACAACTTCGTTGTTGTCTGATTCATAAGTTTGTCGTCAGCGAAAGTGTAGAATCGCTCAAACTCATGGTCTAGGGCTGAGTTACAGCAAATGTACACTTTTGTTTGGTCAAAACTTATGTTCAATCAACAGCAAAACTAAGTGTTATGCCTAGCGAAACTATAGCTTCGCCGGTCAGCGAAACTGTTGAACTTAGTTTCAAAAACTTCAGCGAAGCTGTCTTGCTATGTCTGGCGAAACTACAGTTTCGCCATATCGGCGAAACTATTGTTGTTTTTAAATTTTTCTTATTGGTTAATTATCTTTATGTTACATCTTACTTACCTATGTTTATATTTTGCAGTTCATGGCAAACTTAAAGTTCGATGAGAAGACTAATATTGTGGCACTACTAGAGGACAGTAATCCAAAGACTGTTGGATTTAGAGATTGCATTAGATGGCTGAAACAGTCTTCCATTCACTATGCCATATCTCATTTACCCACGATCTACGACATTCACATTAGAGATTTTTGGGTTAATGCAGAATGTGACTTGGGATCTACTCCACACAGGATTACTTCAAGAGTTCTTGGGGAAGACATGGTTATTAGTACTGAAACGGTTACGAGGGTATTAAGGTTGGAAGATGATTGTGGAGATGAGGTTAGTATGTCTGATGCTAAAGTCCTTAATGCTTATCGAAGCATTGGGTATGAAGGACCATCTTTTGGGTCAAAGAAGGAAATTAAGAAGTCGTTTTTGTCCAAGGAATGGAGATACATTGCCCACGTGTTCATTATGTGCTTAGATCATAGAAAGGGAGGATCAGATGGTTTAAATGCATAGTGGGCAAAGGCCATGATTGTATTCTGTAGAGGACAAAAGGCCAATATTGCAAGACTAATATTTGACTGTATGACTGAAAATGTCATGGCCTTAAAGAAAGACAAATGACTATTATATCCAAGGTTTATCCAGATGATCATTAATGCTGAGAAGCCCAATTTGCCAAGACATGGGGAAGTTAAGAGGCTGATGCAAATAAATACAAGAATATTTGCAGACTGCTCAGCTATTAGACATGACTTCAGCGGTAAAATAACATATTTACTGGAAAATATGTATCCTGCCGAGAGATGGAACTACATAAGAAGGTTGATAGAAAATGAAAACAAAAATGCTGAAGAAAATCAGGATAAACAAGCTGAAGCCATAAAGAAAAGGAAGAGGTATGCAAAGGAGAAAGAATATGATCTAGATGCTGAGATTGATGAAGTTGAAGAGGAGCTGCGAACTCAAAGAGAGAGAACGACCAAAAAGAAGGCTGATCAAGGGGAACCGGCTCATGAAACTGAAAGGAGATCTAAGCATAAGCAGCCGGTGTTCGAAGAAAGGAGGGATCCCCGATCTGAACTGGATCAAGATGTGATCGGAAATGTAAATACTTAATTTGCTAATGAACTAAGCATGATTAAAACTAAGTTGGTTAATCAGGAGTTGAGAAAGAAGGAGAAAGATGAGCAGATAGAAAGTATGAAGGTTAAGATGATGGACTAGCAGGAACTTATCAAAAGGCTATTGAAGGAAGTGAATGAGCTCAAAGGAAAAGTTGGTGACACAAACCAACTATCACAAGAGGAGCTGGATAATCTGACTGACACATCAAAGTATTCGTTCCTGAAAGTGGGGAGGTCATTTGGTATGGGAGGAGAAGCAAGTACGGCTGGTGGTGGTGCAAGTGGAAGTGGTGTAGGAGGTGAAAAGGTTGTTGAGACAGAAGCAGAAAAGAGAGTAGATGAAGGAGGAGATATGAGAGAGAAGCCTGTGATTGTTGAGGCTGAATTTGTTGATTTAGGATTAGACATAGACAAAGACTTGACTGGAGCTGAGGTGATTAGAGAAGAAACTAATGAAGGAAATAAAGAGGATACAGGGAAGAGACTAATTGATGAAGAGGAAGAGTATGAGGAACAACTGGTTGATTATGATTCAGAGCCTAAATACTATGAAGTGGAGGAGCGCCCAATGACTTATGTGGCACAAAGGGGTTTAGAAGAAGGTGATGTGTTTGAACTATGCAAAGAAGACCGGTTGTGAAAGAAAAGGAACCTGAAGAGCTAATACCTCTATTTCAAAACATCAGTGAACCAAGCAAGAAGAAAAGTGATAAGAAAATAGTGAGCTGGAAATACAATTATGAATTGAAAATGTTTATGATCAAAAGGAGGGGAGTGAAATTTCATATATGCATAAAAGGAAGACGTTCAAGACCTTGCCTAGATGGGATTTGAGATTAGCTGAAATTCCACTTTTGGATGCCCACCTGAGTGAACGTGCTACGTTGTTGGAAAAGGAGATTAAGGTGGGAATGAATGACAATTTTGAAGCTTTTGGGTATATGAAGACAGAAAGAAGGAGATCAAAGAAAGACCTGGATTGGGCCACTGGAAAGGGAAAGATTGTGTTAAAGCTGAAGCCAGCTAAAACTGTTAACAGAATAAGGGTGGCCAATCCACTTCCCCCTAGGCTACAAAATTTTGAAAAATGGTTTTATGATAACAATACTAGGGAAGCAGTCATTAGGTTGAAAGGTGGTGCTGAGTTCAAGCTGGTTGAACCAATGGAAGTATTTTCCTTTTGTGATGAAGATCTTGTGATTCTATGTGAAAATCACATTAAGGCTGGAGCTGGAGCTGAAACGAGAAGAGAAGCTAGTATGTTCATGAATAAAGCGAATAAAGCTCGAGGAGTAAGGGCAGAGGTTAGGGAACTTGCTGAGAAAGTATCCAAGGCTGACGAGTTAAGGATGGACATGCAGGATCCTACCAGACAATTTGTTAGAGCAAGTGCAAGAGCTGAAGAGGAGAGGGCAGTAGGAGCAGAACCAGAAGTATTAGATAAAGCTGAAGAAGGTGCAAGAGAAAAGCAAGAAGATTGAGAATGAGGTCCAACCTAGGGGAGAATTGATGATCTACATAGGTTGGACTCACTATAGTTGATAGGTTTATTTTGATTACATAATAGGTAAATTGTTAGTTTTATCTTGTATTTAGCATTTCTTTGTAATTTTGTATTCCAGCGAATCTACAGGCGAAACTATAGTTTCGCCAGGAGTCAGCTGATTCAGTTCACCTGGCGAATCTATAGTTCGCTGCCGGGTGAAACTAGTAGTTAGACAGGCAGTTTCGCTAGTCAACGAAACTACTAGCGAAACTAGGTTTCTTATATATATATATTGTAATCTTTCTATCTTGTAAGGAACTTTGGCAAAACCCTAATATAGAATATTTGTGTTGCAATTGTGTGTGTGTGGCTGGAAGTTCATTATCTATATCATTGAGCCTTTGTTATTGCAATTTGTGGTTTATATTCATTGAATTTCATTATGTTATTGTGTTTATAAGTGTTGATTCAATCAAAAATCATTGTCAAGCATCAAGTGCACTGTTGAATCGATCATTAGGACCAACACTCTCTTCATCAAGAAGGTTGATTTGGATATCATTTTGGTACAAACGTATATGGATGATATTATCTTTGGGTCTACAAATGAGAGCTTGTGCAAAGGCTTTGAAAGTTGCAGGATCGGTGTTGGTTTCACAACACAAGTTTATCTCACAAGCTCACTTAATTTCACTTGGTTTGATGAAGCAGAATCTCTAACTAAGTTCACAAGTAATATAATAAGTTGATGAAAACAAATGAACACAAGAATAGTTTTTCAAGATACTTGTATGTATTACTTCTCATCTCAGTATTACAAGACTCTTACAAGCATGGTTACAAAGTTACAATGAGAAACTATATATACTACTATCTACAGCCGGTTATACTTGGATAACCAGCTGGAATCTACAACTAGACAAATACTACATTGCTAGAAGTAAAGTATCTAAGATAAAATACTATCCTAGATTAGGTAGTCATGACTGGTCCATGACTTACCTTTTGTCACCAACTAAAAGTGGCAACTGTACTAACTAATAATGGGTGAACAGTGGATTAATGTATGGTCAACTACATAGGCGTAGGAAAGCGCCATACAGTATATCAGAGGTTGTAGTAGGTGTCAGACAGACCATACTTATTTCCACTGGTTCATAGTTAGTTCTTCCGAAGCTAAATGGGTTTGGAAGAATAAGTTCTTGCGAGGCCATTTATACTTCGGAAGAATCAACATCTTCCGAGTCTTCTGTAAGTCTTCAGGACTTTATTCTTTTGGAAGACTTTGTCTTTAGGATCTTCTAAGTTGTATACTTTGGAAGGAGAACTACTTAGTCTCAGAAGACTGAGTTCACACTTCGTAAGTTCTTCAACCTTGAGCTTCGGAAGATCTTTGACTTGTCTTTGGAAGAGCAGCTTTGTCTTCAGAAGACCACATCAATTGTTCATCAAAATCTTCCAAGTGTTGTTTTAGTTGCACCAGCCTCATATGATGCAACAAAAGTCTTATGAAGTTAAAGTTTGAGATGAATTTAATGGAAGAGCTCACATTCTTTCTAGGGCTGCAAGTAAAACAAACCTCTGATGGTATGTTCATAAATCAATTTAAGTATGTTTAGGACATCTTAGTAAGATTTCATGCTACTGATGCTAAGGCTATTAAAACCCTAATGTCAAAACATGTTCATTAACTCTTGATCTTGAAGGGGAAGTAGTTGATCAGTAGCTGTACAGAGCAATCAATTGGATCTCTCATGTACCTAACCATCAGCAGACCAGATATCATGTTAGCCACATGCTTTTGTTTAAGATTCCAAGCTACTCCAAAGTTGTCGCATCTAATGGCTGCAAAGAGAATTCTGAAGTATCTCAAAGGGGAACCTAAATTGGGATTATGGAACCCTAAGAGTGTTGAATTCAATCTTTATGGATATACAGATTGTGACTATGGGGGATGCAACATTAACAAGAAGTCCACCTCAGTAGGATGTCAATTTCTAGGAGGAAGACTGGTTTTATGGCAATGCAAGAAGCAAATCTGTGTCTCCACATCAACTGTTGAAGCATAATACATTGTTGCATCAAGTTGTTGTGCTTAGGTGCTGTGGATCCAAACTCAACTTCGAGATTATGGAGTAACTTTCATGAAAACTCCAATTCACATTGACAACAACAGTGCTCTCTCCATGACCAACAATCCCATTCAGTACTCAAAGACAAAGCACTTTGATATCAGGTATCATTTTATTAGAGATTATTCAAAAAAATCATCAAATTAATTAAAGTCCATAAAAATAAACAATATGCAAATATATTTGCAAAGACTTTTGATGAAACTAAATTTAAATATGTTGTATAAACTATTGTGATGATAAAATTTGAATAATTAAATGATTTAATTAATGATAGCTGAAAATTTTGTAAAGAAATGCTTCTTTTTGATAAAATAGGAAAAACTGGATATCTGTCGAATTATGCAAGTCAGCCGATAACTGGGCAAAACGGGGCATCTGCCGAATGGGGTGATGCAGCAGATAAGATGATTTCACCACATGTCTTTTTGAAAAGTTCCGTAGTGGCATCGGAGAATTTACTTTGAAAAGACTGTTTCATCATCCCACGCCATTGATTTTACAGTTACGGTGGTAAAACATTTTAAAATTCATATTTTTTTATTATTATCCACAATTGTTAAAATCAAAAGTTTTCCCAACATTGTCATCTTCAATCTTCTTCGCAAAACAAACCCGTAAACTTTCAATCTCTCAAGTCCTACCAAAATCAACCAACTTTCAATGGCAGCTCAAACCCAAACCATAGAATTCCATCAAAATCATAACATCATCGCTTCACTTCAACACATTGGTGATAAAGTCTATGATCCTGTACTTCAACCCCTATGCAATAGCAATTACGCTTTTATGTAGCTTTCCACAGCAAAGCTGTGTGTAGCTTCATCGAACCTCCACTGGACAATTTGGCTTCTAGGATTGAGGGGATTAGTTGGCAGCTTATCTCCTTTTCTTGTGTCCAACAGAGTCCCCAGTCTCCTTCTCAACTTCTTCTCTTCTTCATTAAGTACGTCTGTGTTGGTTGCAAGAAGTTAGAGAGCTTGGTCTAGTGTTCCCCTTGGCAGATCAAGGAATGCATCTCTTGTGAGGGTGCAGGAAGAGCCATCAGTGTATTTCAGCTTTATGGACTCTTCCTTACAAGAGATGTCGCTCACGGTTATGTAGTTGATGAGCTTCCTTTTGATCTCCTTGAACTCTTCTAAGGTCAGGGGTTTAGATAGTTTGGAAGATGGTTTGGGTAGTGATTGGGTTCAGGGTTATGTTTTGGGTTTAAGGATAGGTGGTGGTGGAGGTTGTTGAGAGACAGTGGGTGAAGGTGTAGGTATGGCTGATGGTATGGGTTCAGGGGTGTAAGGTTCAGTGGTTGGGTCAGTTTTAATGAGGAGGGGAAAAGGTGTAGGCAAAGGTTGTGGTTTGGGTTTGGGTGCCATTCTCTGGACACTTTGCCTTTGGAGTACCTCCTGCTTCTTCCTAAGCGAATGTCAGCCTTGATGTCGCTGACATGTCGCTGTAGGGTCTTTAGGGATATAGGACCCACCTACCTGCCAGTGAATCCATAGGCTTTAAGGTAGATTTTCATCCTGTCGTTGTCACCTTCACTCTTGGCAGCTGCAAGCTTTGCCTCTTCCTCCATCTTCTTCCTCTCCTTCAGCTTCTCCTTGCCAACCTTCTTCCGTTCTTTGTTGGTTTGATCTTGCTCTTTGTAAAAAACGAACAAGATCGTATCATTATCATGAGGTGTTAGCTCCTTCTGAGAATAGCCTCTAGTACAGAGAAAGGCTATTCTCTCCATCCTCTCCTTCTCCATTGCCTCCTCCTTCTTTCTCCTCTCTTCCTCCTCTATGGCCAACCTTGCTGCTTCCTCCTTTTCTTTTTGCAGCAAGGTGGCCTTCTCCAGCTTTACAAGCTCATCAAGTGAGAGTAGAAGGATATCTTCATTGTCTACTCCTAGGCTGATAAGCCTGTCTATGACCTTCACTCTCCTCTGGTTGTTGATACTCTGGGGCTGCTGCTGCTTGCAGCCAACAACTTCCGAGTATCAATTCTTCCTTTCTTTTTCAGCTTCTCCATCCTTTCTTCCTCTAGAAGCTCTTTAGCAGCAATCTTCATCTTTCCCTTAGGATCAGAGGAAGATTCAGCCTTTGGAGACTCGGCTTAGAGGTTTTAGGTTGGGGAGAGGGGGTTGAACTTGTGGTGCTTGGGAGATAGGAGTTGTAAGGAAGTCCTCACTATTGACCTCAGAGGCCAGGTCAAGAATGGCCTTTGTGATGAATAGGTCATCGGACAAGGAAGATAGTTCAATTATTTCTTTAGCAGCTTGGATTTCTGCTTCGGAAGTAATTGGAACTGCATTACCTGTCCCTTCTAAGTTGATTGCTGGGCCATCATTTTGTATTTCCCCTTCGAAGTTAACCTCAGGTTTAATAGAAACCTTAGGTTGACCAACTTCTTCCTCAGAAGTAGGTGGTGCACTTAGCCTTTGTAGCTCTTCAGCTCCAAAATAGGCTATGGCAACATCAGGGGAGGGTTGTTCAAGGGAGGAGCTTATCAGAAATTTGGTTAAGAATTTGTTAAGGTTAGTAAGCATCCTTGGGTCTACTTGAATGGTAATTGGAGGTAGTTGAGGAAAGATGGTTGCAGGATGTTGCTGTGTGGGATAGAAAGAAGAGATGGCATTAAGGGAAGTAGTGATAGTAAGGCTGGGTTCAACATGTCTTTGTTTCTGTACATTCTCCCCCTTTTTGGTAGCATCATCTTAAGAAGTAGATGAGCTGGATGAAGAACTTAAAGAAACTTGAATTGGTATATGCCTAACAGACTTCTCAATCTGTTTCTCAGCTAGTTAAGCCTTGAGATGTTCAATCTCAAGTTGCTGAGTGGTAGACCTGTCCTCTAAAGTCTTAACCTTTAATTCAAGGTTTGATACTTTAGAAAGCAGGTCTTTGATAGTGAGTTTCAGACTACCCTCATCTTCTTTTCAAAAATCATTAGGAGATGAGATAACATACCTAGTATGTTCATCATCACCACCAGTAGTGGTTTCTTGGCGCCCTGGATACCCTTGCTTAATGATGTCTCTTTTAGAGGCATCAATTGGCAAGGTTGCCATAGACTCAGTCTCACTGATGTTACCACTGTCCTGAAAGTCTAGTGAAACACTCTCAGTAGTGGCAGCTAAGCCTACATGAGTCACCTCCACACCGATTGGACTCACCTCAGTTAGGTTTAGCTGATGTGGGCTAGACATCAGAGGTTCCCTAGGGCTCAGTTGATCTTTAGAGTGGTGTGGTAGATCAATATCATGATCTGGATGGAATATAATGTCCTTATCAGGCCGGGTTAATAGGTCAATAAAGGATAGAGAAATTATATTTAGTGACCTGGGACCTTGATAATGGCTCCTCTGTAATAGCAGTTGAGCCAATGATGTGGCTGTCCCTTTTTGGCTCCTCAGGGGAGTGTTGAGACTCACCTTAAGGGCTAATGGCTTAGGTTGTGGGCTCATTAGGTTTAGACTGAGGAGACTCAACACTAACATTAAGGTCAATAGTGGAGGATGGTTGGACCTCTGGCTAAGTGGGAGCCCTAAGTTCCACTCTAGCCTTTTTTGTTTGAACAGAGGGGACCTGCTCAATCAGAGTAGATTGATTAGGGGTTCATTTGGGGCGTCTTGTGTAGGTGATCTTGATTATGTGGGATGAAGTAATTGGCATTGGAGTGGTGGTGTCTTGTGTGGGTTCATCACCTGCTGGGCTTGCAGGGATGTCACCAGGAGCTGTTGGCTCAACCATACCTGGAAGAAGATCAGTAAATCTTCCAGTGAAGTTGGTGGTTACCTTCTTCAGAGTTTTAAAGATGCCAGGCCTCATGTGAGGGACCAGTAGAACATCTGTACATTGTAGTCTGTCCTGGTCTAGCTCACAATTGATTATATGCTGAATGAACCGGGGATACATGTAAAATGGATCTCGGGTGAGATTTCCTCTTAAGTTGTTTAGCACAAATCTTGAGTAGTTGAAGCGCAGGCCTTTTACCAACCCAGGAACTAGGCAGCCCAAATCATATGAGATTTGATCCCATCCCCCGAACTTGTTGGATAGGTAGTGCAGGAAGATGTGCAGCAAGAACTTCCAATTGTAGGAGAAGTTAAACTTATAGACCGTAGACTTGCTCACATCGCCGCCATATCCCATCTGAGTGTAGGTATCCTCCAACTCAGATATTCAGTAGGGACACCCTTATCATGAAGCTCCAAATGCTCCCTGATGGTTAAATCAGTTATTATGATCTCCTGCCCACAGATCCTCGATCTGATGACCTTTTCATCATTAATCGTCTCGCTTCGACCATTGGCCCAGAATTCAGTCATATGGTTTGAGTAGATGGTGGGGATAACAGTGAGGGCAATGAAGTATGTCGATTGTGACAGAAATTCGACAATAAGGCCAAAATCAAAATCCTTTGAAGAATCAAGGATGGCAACCTGGTTATGTCGAGGATTCAAGGCCGTTGTTATGGGAGTACTGTTTGATTGAAGTAATTTGAGAGTGAGTGAACAAGATAATGGAATTTTGGGGCTTTTGTAGTGGTAAAGAAAGTAAAGAAAGAGAGTCAGAAGTTTTTTTAAATGGGGGGGGGGGGTAAAAAGCCAAATCGATAAGGTGAAAGGACAGTTTAGGTTTTGATTTGACAAGGGCGGTAAGATAAACCATTTAAAATATTCCGACAATCGTCAATAAAATCTTACTTTTTACATAGTGGGGCCCAAAGATTTCCGTTATACAGTAAAAGTTTTCTTCCGAAGGTAAACTTACTTCCGAGAGAAAACACTTGTGTTTCTCAGTATTGTCTTCCGAAGCTACTTTTACTTCCGAAGGCAAACTATGTCTCAAAGACAAGTTTGCTTCCGAGAGTAAGGACTTCTTTCGAGAAAAGATGTTAGTAAGCTTCGAAAGTGGATTCGATCTATGATCAAATTTTCTTCCAAGGCTAGAAACGTTTTGGAAGAGAATACTTATGCAGAGGAATTTGCCTTTAGAAGATAGATAAAGATCTCTTTCGAGGGTAAATTTCTCTTCGGAAGAATTCATACTTAGAAAATTTTTGAAGAAAACCTTTTTGTAACAGGGCTTAGATTGTATATAGACAACATAGACAAGACAAATGTTAAAAGGTTTCCTTTTAAAAGAGATAGACTAGTCAATGTTAATCATCCCAATAGCTGTGATTAAGTATTTAAATCTTTGTTCATCAAAGGCTTTGGTGAACAAATCAACATATTGTTCATTAAATTGACTTTGACCAAGTGTTTAATTAGATTTTTCTCATGAATATCTCAAAAAATGGTACCTGATGTTAATATGCTTTGTCTTAGAGTGCTTGACTAGATTTTCTGTGATAGATATGGCACTCTTGTTGTCTATATGGATAGGGGTCTCCATGAAGTTGAAACCATAATCCAGCATCTGATTCTGAATCCAAAGTAGTTGAGCATAGCAGCTTGCAGCAACAATATACTCAGCTTCAGCAGTAGATGTGGATACACATGGTTGCTTCTTGCATTGCCAAGAGATGATCCTTCCACCAAGAAATTGACATCCTCCTGATGTTGATTTCTTGTTGATGTTGCAGCCAACATAATCACTATCCGTGTAACCATAAAGGTTAAAATACCAATTCTTGGGATACCAGAGACCCAGTTTAGGAGCTCCTTTGAGGTATTTAAGAATTCTCTTAGTAGCAATTAGGTGAGACACATTTGGAGCAGCCTGATATCTTGCATAGATATAAGTTGCAAACATGATATCAAGTCTACTTGCAGTGAGATACATCATAGACCTAATAACTACCATGTACAGATGTTGATCAGTATCCTCCCCCTCAGAATTAGGACAAAGATTGTCATTTCTGGTATAGGTGTCTTGGTTGGCTTACAATCTTTCATCTTAAATCTCTCTAAGATGTCCTTGATATACTTAGATTGACTGATGAAGAACTCTTCATCCATCTGCTTCACTTGAATTCCTAGGAAGAAATCCATCTTTCCCATGGAACTCATCTCAAACTACTTTCTCATTATGCCTTCAAAGTCTTTACACATTTGGTCATTTGAGGATCCATAAATGATGTCATCGATATAGACTTGAACAAGCAACATGTCCTTCCTAGACTTCTTTATGAACAATGTTTTCTCTATGGTGCCTCTGGTGTAGCCACTCTTTAGAAAAAACTGAGATAGTGTCTCATACCATAGCCTAGGTGCCTGATGCAACCCATAAAGAGCTTTATCCAGTTTACACACATAGTTGTGGTGCTATGGGTCTTCAAATCTAGGTGGCTGGCACACATAGACTTCTCTATCAATATCTCCATACAAAAATGCACATTTGACATCAAGTTGATAGACTGTGAAGTTCCTAGATACTACAAAAGCAAGGAAGATTCGCACAGCCTCAAGTCTTGCAACAGGTGCAAAGACATCAGTGTAATCTATGCCTTCCTCCTGTGTGTATCCTTGAACAACAAGTCTTGCTTTGTTCTTGATGATTAAACCTCTATCATCTCTTTTGTTTCTTAACACCCACTTAGTGCCAATGGGGACTTGGCCAGGTGGCAATGGACACAAGTTTCATACCTTTTGCCTATTGAACTGAAGCAACTCCTCTTGCATTGCTTCAACCCAATTGTTGTCCTTGAGGGCTTCTTCCACTTTCTTGGGTTCCATTTGAAAGAGAAAGCATGAGTACATGCAGACATTCCTATTATGGGTCTGCTTCTTGTTCTCACACCTTTTGAGACATACCCAATGATGTTCTCAGCTAGATGAGTGTTGTCTATCCTGAGCCTATTAATCACATCTAGTTGCATAGATAGATCCAAGTTTGAGAATTTTTCCTCAGGATTTTGAACACCATTCCCAGCTGATGTCTCATACTCATTCAATGAGGTCTGATTGAATGAATGTGTGACAGCATCAATGGTATTTTGCTATGAGCAGCATCAACAGTTGCCTGTTCCTCCAGATCACTGTCTTCATTAGCTTGGTGTTGAATGCTGGAGTTGTCAGCTATTGAGTTATTAGGCTTAGTTGGCTGACAACTTGTTGACACTCCATTGTTTCCTGAGATATTCATGCTTTCAGGACTTCCAGTTGAAGGAGCTTGATCTTCAATTCTTCTTGGAGAACTAGGAATAGGTTTGGGTAACTCAAACAGTTGATCTTCTTTGGGGTCACTTTGAGTTCTTGTTCTAGCTGAAACATTCTCACATGATGGTTTAGAATAGTTTGAAAACAATTCTAAATTGAAGATATGATTAGGACTATTTCCCTTAACACAAGGAGTGTGCTCATTGACAACAATGTTGGATGATTTCTCAAATTGTTGATTTTTAATGTTATACACTCTATAAGCAAGAGAGGTTGAGGAATATCTACCAAATATAACATCATCTGACTTTTCAGCAAATTTTGCTAAATTGTCTTTTGTGTTAAGTATGGTGCACCTACTGCCAAAGGACCTAAGAATGCTAATGAACGGTGGCCTCTTGTTTCATAGCTCATAAGGGGTCTTTCCATGGGTCTTAACAATAAGAAACCTGTTCTACACATAACATGCAGTGCTGACTGCCTCTGCCTAGAAAGTTAGACTTGAATCAGCTAACATAGTTCTTGCAGCCTTAATAAGTGTCCCATTCCTCCTCTCAGCAACACCATTTTGTTGAGGAGTTCTAGGAGCACTGTATTGTCTAGCAATCCCTTTTGAGTTATAAAATGAGTCAAGAACTTGACTCTTAAATTCAATCCCTTGATCACTTCTAATGATTTTTACCTTGTGATCCTTCTGATTTTCAATTTTAAGAATAAAAGATTTTAAAGTTTCCGCAGTTTCATCTTTAGTTCTTAAAAAGAAAACCCATCTAAATCTTGAAAAATCATTAATAATCATAAGGCAATATGATTTCCTTTCAATGCTCATTATACTTATGGGACCAAAAAGATCCATGTGCAATAAGTGTAATGGGGTGGTGATGGAGTTAACCTCTTTGGATTTGTGAGTGACCTTGTGTTGCTTCCCTTTCAGACAAGCAACATAACTATCTTTATAGAAAAACTCCTTTTTAGCCACACCATGTGCCAAATTATTTTTAACCAATTTATTCATGGTTTTAAAATTAACATGGCACATTCTTTTATGCCAAACAGTTGACTCATCACTATTAGCTTTGAAAAGAAAGTATCATACTTCCCCCAGTGGGGAAACATTGTTCATATCCAGCTTGTACATATCCCCTCTCCTAGGAGATCTAAGAAGCACCAATTCTTAAGGAATTGTCATCCCGGGTTTGAGGATAATGCACTCATGTTCTGTGAAAAGCATTTTGTGCTTTTGATCATAGAATTGAGAATCACTTAAGAGATTGTGTTCAAGTTGTTTGACAAAGTTTACTTTGTCAACTTTTAACTTACCATTGGATACACTACCTCTACCAGAAATGTATCATCCGGTTGCACCTCCAAACTAAACAGGACCTCCATCAAAATGTTCAAATTATTGTAGGAGAGATCTGTTCCCTATCATATGCCTGGAGCATCCACTATCCATAATCCATATATTTCTATTCTTGTCATGTGGATGGAAAAGATTAGTTACTATTGGAAACCCAAGCCTTGTTGGTCTTGGGCTCTTCCAATGTAGATGATATAATTGAACCAAAATGTATGCATGGGGGTTCAATTATGGTTTGTAAAGAAGAGGCTTGGGCTGTAGCATCTTTTTTGATTTTCCATTCCATCCTCTGGTTGATTAGTGTAGATGAGCCTGATGAGGCTTGAGCAACATGACTTGCTTCCGAGGCTTCTTTCTTCTCGGAAGAAGTTTTCACCACCTTTTCTTCTGAAGCAGTCTTCTTCTCGGAAGGTTTCAAAGGATTCTTTTTGTTCCTTTGTTTGTTTTTAGCTTGTCTTCTGAAGCTATTTTCCTTTCAGAAGAGTGAGTTTCTTTTGAAAGCAACTTGGCTTCGGAAACAAGCTTTCCTTTCCTTAACATTTGGAACATATAGTAAGGTCCAAATATGAAACCATCCTTGATTCCTTCTTTCTTAACATTTGTTGCATAATGTGTGCTTGTTGGATTGTAGTAACAATCTTTAGCAATGTTGTTGTGTAGACCACAGATTATGCACTCAATGTTATTCTTGATGGGGCATGAGGGTTGTTGTTTCTTGTACTTCTTTTTTTCTTCAACAACCTTCCCCTTCAATTTCTGATCCTTCAGCTGGATAGGATTGCTAGTACTTCACTCCTTCCCTGAATCAGAACTTCCAACCACTTGGAATCCAGCTGAGATGAATACACCCTTTTGCCTTGGGTCTATCTTCAACTTAGTCTCAGTCACCTTCTTGGCAGTTTTTCTTGCTGCACTGTGTTCTTTCTGGCTTTGGTGGCTAAGGATTGATCAACAGCTGTGGGGATGAGGTTTTCTACTTTATCCTTCCCTATGGTGGTCACCATTATTGCATCATTCTTCTGCTCATTGGGTAGTGGGTCAACAGTTGGAACCTCTTGCTCATCAGTACCACATCTTGGCTGTCTAACAGACACATAAGAGTGTGGTGGAGCAATTTCATTGGCTCCCAACCCACTTTTGTTTTGATAACACACCTATGAGTAGGAGGATGATGCAATGATGGTGTTGAACTTATGCTCTTGAATAGCATACTTCTTTGCTTTAGCATCAGCTATTACTAGTTAGGCTTGAGCCTCAGTCAACTTGGATATTAAATCTTTAATTGGAGCCCTATAGTTGGAATGTTCATGTTTTAAAGAGGACACAGTTTTCTCTAACTCTTTAATTTTGAGTTTGTAGTCAGATTCTGCTCTCTTAAAATCAGATTTTAATATGTTTAAGGACTCAATATCAGATTTAATCTCCATGTTGTAGTCCTGATACAACTTAGCCTTAGCAATACAGGCTGGAGTACAGAGATGTTCATATACCTTACCGTCTTCAGTTCCAGCCATGAGAGCTTGAGCAGGAGTGACATCTTGCACCATGAAGCTCCAATCAACTTCTTGAGAAATAGCTACAGTCTATTGTTCAGTAGGTTTGGCTGCATCTTTTGGGGTAGCAGGATGTTGGGAGGCTTGAGCTACTCCAGGATTAGATCTAGGAGCCTTGCATTCCCTTGCAAAGTGACCAAGCTGGTTGCAGTTGTAGCACTTGGTCTTTGACTTGTCAAACCCAAATTTGATGTTGGTAGGGTTATGAGGGAATTGCCTTCCAGTTGTTTTAAAGAACTTCTTTGCTCTATAGGTCAAAAGAGCCATCTGCTGGACTATGTCCATATACTCAACATCATCTGGGCTAAAACACTCTAGATCATCAAAGCAGAATTGAAAATCTCTAGAGTGCTCACTCCTTGAAACAAAAGCACAACTATCCTGGAAAGGATTTTGTTGAGCTTGTTTAGACCTGGGTGACTTAGGGAATATGATGTATGGCCCAGAAGAGGATGATGGCTGTTGGGGGTAGTTTAGGTACAACTAGGGCTGGGGAGTTCTTGAACCTTCAACAACATGTAAAGCATTGCTAATAAGAAGGTTTGAGGGTCTGTTCATCTGATAGCCTTTCTGAGTTTCCATCTCCATACGGTATCCATCAAGGATTTCATATAGTTCAATCATGGTGAGAGTGTTGAGATTCTCAGTTCTCTTGATGAGACACAGTAGAAAGTCCACTCATGAGGAAGTGCAGTCATGAATCTTCTCACTATGTCTCTCTTCTCAAGAACCACTCCCATAGACTAAAGAGAGGTGATCAAGTCCATGTACCTAAAGTATTGTTGGTTCAATGTCTCACCAACAATGTATGTGAAGTTCTCAAACATCTGCTTTCGCACATCTTTCTTGGTCTCCTTGGATTTAGTAGAACCAGAGTACATCAGCTTCGAAGCATCAAATTGTTCTTTGGCAATCTTGCATTGCTGAAAGCCTAGCATTATGGAGTTTGGTATAGCAGTAAGTAACACAGTCATGGCTTTGTAGTCAATGTCCATCTTCTTGAAGTCTTCATTAGAGTAGTCTTCAACAGCTTTCTCAATCATTGCACCATTACCAGCAAGGGATTCCAACTTTGGTTTGTAAGGACCATGAGTGACTGATCTCCACATGCGGCTGTCTTGATACTTGATAAAGCCTTTAATACATTTGCACCTGGTCCTAAAATCATCAAGGGTGATGATAGGAGCCATAGTCATGGTTCCCATCTCAAACTCAGAAAATTTCTGGTTAAGAGCCATTTGAGTGAAGTGAGTAAGTATGAAGAAACAAGGGTGATTTGGGATGGTTAGATCTGACAATCAAGAGCCTAAAAAGCTCTGATACCAATTACAGGATTAGTGTTCATTTTACAAGACTCAGTATTACAAGACTCTTATAAGCATGGTTACCAAGTTACAATGAGAAACTATATATACTACTACCTACAGCCGGTTATACTTGGATAACCGGCTGGAATCTACAACTAGACAAATACTACATTGGTAGAAGTAAAGTATCTAAGATAAAATACTATCCTAGATTAGGTAGTCAAGACAGGTCAATGACTTACCTTTTGTCACCAATTAAAAATGGCAACTGTACTAACTGATACCGGGTGAACAGTGGATTAAAGTATGGTCAACTACTTGGGCGTGGGAAAGCGCCATGTAGTATATCATAGGTTGCAGCAGATGTCAGACAGACCATACTTATGTCCACTGGTTCATAGTTGGTTTTTCCGAAGCTAAATGGCTTCGGAAGAATAAGTTCTTCTGAGGCCATTTATACTTTGGAAGAATCGACTTCTTCCGAGTCTTCTGCAAGTCCTCAGGACTTTATTCTTCAAAAGACTTTGTCTTTAGGATCTTCTAAGTTGTATACTTCGGAAGGAGAACTACTTAGTCTCGGAAGACTGAGTTCTCACTTCGGAAGTTCTTCAACCTTGAGCTTCGGAAGATCTTTGACTTGTCTTCGGAAGAGCAGCTTTGTCTTCGGAAGACCACTTCGATTGTACATCAAAATCTTCCAAGTGTTGTTTTGGTTGCACCAGCCTCATATGATCCAACAAAAGTCTTATGAAGTCAAACTTTGAGATGAATTTAATGGGAGAGCTCACATTCTTTCTAGGGCTGCAAGTAAAACAAACCTCTGATGGCATCTTTATAAATCAGTTTAAGTATGTTTAGGACATCTTAGTAAGATTTCAAGCTACTGATGCTAAGGCTGCTAAAACCCTAATGTCAAAGACATGTTCATTAACTCTTGATCTTGAGGGGGAAGTAGTTGATTCATAACTGTACAGAGCAATCATTGGATCTCTCATGTACCTAACCATCAGCAGACCAGATATCATGTTTGCCACATGCCTGTGTTTAAGATTCTAAGCTAATCCAAAGGTGTCACATCTAATGGCTGCAAAGAAAATTCTGAAGTATCTCAAAAGGGAACCTAAATTAGGATTATGGTACCCTAAGGGTGCGGAATTCAATCTCTATGGATATATAGATTGTGACTTTGGGGGATGCAACATTAACAAGAAGTCCACCTCAGTTGGATGTCAATTTCTAGGAGGAAGACTGGTTTCATGGCAATGCAAGAAGCAAGCATGTGTCTCCACATCAACTGTTGAAGCATAATACATTGTTGCATCAACTTGCTGTGCTTAGGTGTTGTGGATCCAAACTCAACTTTGAGATTATGGAGTAACTTTTATGAACACTACAATTCACATTGACAACAATAGTTCTATCTCCATGACCAACAATCCCATTCAGCATTCAAAGAGAAAGTACTTTGACATCAGGTATTATTTTATTAGAGATTATGCAAAAGAAATCATTAAAATAAGTAAAGTGTAAGGCCCCATTCCTGGGATGCCTACAGTTGGTGAATCATAGGATAATTCATTTTAAAGACATCATTTAGCAGTGGAAATATATCTTTTCATTAATAATTAAAATCGTGCCAAAACATCATGTCGTTTCGTTTACATCTCAAAATGCATCAATACAATAACTATCCCAAAAACTATGAATGCCAGACTTGTACTTTCCCCAGTAGCTTATGCATCTATGCCTGCTCTCCTTAGCATCAATCATTACCTGCCAACTATTATGCATACAAAAAGTCAGCGATGCTGTGTGAGTTCTAGTTTAATAATAAAATACTTTTTCATACATTTCAAAACCTTTACATTTAGTGTGTGATCATTCATCATTACATATATATCATCATATTCATTTATTATCATTTGTTTCGTTCATTTTGTATATTTCAAACTTTCAGAATTATCTTCCACTTTCATCTTGACCAATGTCATATGCTATACCCCAAACATTGTGCACGAAGTTGGACTAGGACGAAGTCTATAAATAGACCCCTAACATTGTGCACAAAGCTGAATCCAGTACCGGGGCAAGCGACAAGGGTCCCGTTTCATATGTATTAGTCAATCACAAAGATTGACCCCTGTGTGCATCCTCATGGGTTAGTGAAACCGCACATAGTTGAGTTAACAACCCAATGGATGTGAACCTCCATTCATTTGCTTGCAAGACTTTCATTCATTCATTAGGTTTCACTTTCATTAACATTAACTTTCACTTCATTACATAATACTTATTCTTAATTAGTATATATCACACCAAGTAAGAAACATCAGGAAAACCCCCCTTTTTATTTAGAACGAATTCACCGTAGTCCATACATTCACATTCTCATCAAAATGAATAATAAACAATAATGTCCGACCCTCCATGAGACAGCAGGGGTTCGGGGGCGGCAGCCCCTGATAGCGGGGTTCTAGGGGCAGCAGCCCGGGGCAACGCCCCTAGCTAGGGCCGGGCTGAAAATTCTATCTTCCTGTTAAAACCCCTTGAGATTTTTTCCATAAAAACGTATATTTAGTATGCATAACAACCCCAAAACATAGAAAAACTTGTAAATAAGGGTATCTAGAATCACCTGGTCTCCGTAAATAACTTCATCTAAACTAGGCTCATGGTACACAGTCTGGATTCTTGCTCTTTTCTTGTTGTTTGATGCCCAAAAACACAGATCTTCAATCCTTTGATCAATAAAGCCTCAAATCTTCACTTTTCTCCACTTTCTCTCTTTAGAAAGTTGGTTGTTTGAGTTGCAAATGAGGATGAATATGGCTGATTTGTGCTTATATATCTGGTGTTCATGGGACCTTAAACTCATCTAACACATAACCCGTAAGGTTAATTTGGTCCATAATACATTTTTCCTCTTATTTATATTAAATAACCCCTAACTAAGCCCATTATTATTAATTGGCTCGTTCGACTTTTTCCAGGGCGTTACATAAAGTCCATAAAAATAAACAATATGCAGATATATTCACAAAGACTTTTGATGAAACTAAATTTAAATATGTTGTATAAGCTATTGTGATGATAAAATTTGAATAATTAAATGATCTAATTAACGATATCTAAAAATTTTGTAGAGAAATGCTTCTTTTTGATAATGGGAAAAACTGGATATCTATCGAATTATGCAAGTCAGCAGATAACTGCGCAAAACGGGGCATCTACCGAATGGGGCGATTCGGCAGATAAGATGATTTCACCACATGTCTTTTTGAAAAGACCCGTAGTGGCATCAGAGAAGTTACTTTGAAAAGACTATTTCATCATCCCATGCCGTTGATTTTACAGTTACGGTGGTAAAACATTTTAAAATTCATATTTTTTATTATTATCCATAATTGTTAAAATCAAAAGTTTTCCTAACATTGTCTTCTTCAGTCTTCTTTGCAAAGAAAATCCTTAAACTTTCAATCTCTCAAGTCCTACCAGAATCAACCAACTTTCAATGGCCGCTCAAACCCAAACCATAGAATTCCGTCCAAATCATAACATCACCGCTTCACTTCAACCCATAGGTGATAAAGTCTATGATCCTGTACTTTAACTCCTACACAATAGCAATTACGCTTTTACAATAAACAAAGACCCAGTGATCTGTGAGGCCCACATTTGGGAATTTTCGAGTAAATGTTCCATTCAAAGGGAACATGGCACAAAGATCCTCAGTGCAACGGTGCATGTACTGAAGGTCACCATCTTCTGCGCCAAAATTTGTCAACATCTGAAATTGGACAATGAAACTGGTGATATTCTTTCTCCAAAGAAGTGGTAAGTGTCGACATCTACCTTCTCCAAATAACACATGTATCATAATTGGAGAATCATTCTTCATATCTTCCTTCATTTTTTGTCAAACAAATCGGGGGTCGTAAAAATGTGTAAAAATCAGGAGAATCATTTAGCAGGGGCTATCCATGGCCTAGTCAAATAGCAACATTACTATTTTTCAAACTTTATCTTTCAAAAACATGTGTAAAAATGTGATGGCTGCTTCAAAATTTAAGTTTTTAACGTACCCTAGATTCATAGAACTTATTTTACAAGAAGAATTAGGGTATAAACTTTAACTTAGTGGAGTTGTTCATGCTCTAGGAACTTTAGACAAAGTAATATTTTCAAAGTTTAAAGCGACTCCAAAATCATTTTCTGGAAAGATAACTCCCTTGTTTGCTCACATGCTTGAGGTCATTAAGCCTCATGGTGATAGCATGGCCACACCCACCAATGCTGATCCTACACCCTCCACTTCAATGCCCAAAGCAAGAAAACAAAAGCGAACCCCTACATCTTCTACTAAGAAGATGTAGGCTGGCAAATCACCTCCCCTAAAAAAGACAAGACTGGAAACCAGGGTCTCAGTCAAGTCAAAGGGGTCGGACACACCTAGATAGGGCTCGAAGAAGAAGGTTTTGCTTCCTTCTTCTAAGCAAACCCACACCCAAGCCATAAGCTCTCAATCGAAGTCCTAACACTCCATTGAGAAAACCAAAAGAGATACCCACATTACTGAGACAACTTCCGAGGAAGAAGTGTTATTAGGAACAGGTTCACATCATGAGCCAACATACTCTGCTCCACAATCTCCCATACATAAGTCTACTACCCAAGATGATGATGTGACACTTCAGCATGATCCATTGTCTCCCCCTTTCCATACAATACGAATAGTGGGGACTGATATGTTTGTAGAAACATCTGACCCACATCCTTTATCCTAAAAGATTGATCCTAGTGAGGAAAGGATCAATGTGGAAGAGGTTGTCTCTACTGCTGATCCATCAATTGATCAGTAGGATAGAGACAACATCACTAAGACCTCAACCATGGTGATTCACCTTGAGAATGTCTCATTTGAATCATTCCTTGAGGAGAGGAATTTAGGGCACCAAGAAACCACATCTTGTGGTGAGGGTACAGAGGCTCAGCCTAGGACCTCATCTACCAAGGATTCCATATTCATGGATGAGGGAAGTATGAAACCAATAAATGAATTAATAGCCCATAACCTTGAGCTTGCTCAACAACTCAATGCTTTACAAGCTGAGAATGCAAGGCTTTAAGGTTATGCTGAAAGAGCCATGGTTCTTGAGTTTGAGAACTGTCTACTGACATCTTTAGCAGATAGAGTATCTGAGGTGGAAACACAACTCAGAACTCTTCAATAGCAAGCTGCAAGAGTGGCCATCCTTGAAGAACAACTCACAACTCGTTAGCAAGCTGCAGTAAAGGCAATGGATCTTGAACATAAAATGGAGCAACTTCAAGAGACCGTTGACCTTCAACAATTAATAATGCTCACTCTTTAACTCTCAGCACCACAAGAACCTTGAGCCCAAAGAAGCCGATGATATTCTCAAGAGATTGGCTAGTCGTGTTGTACATACGGCACAACAAAACTCTTTCTCTTCCAAATGGAGTGACTAGTATGAGCCTCTATCAAAAGTTGAAACCAAAATGAATGAGCTTCTCGATAAATATGGCTATGATAGCTTGGAAGAGAAGGAGATAGAAGCTAGAAGAGTTATAAGGAGGATGAACCAGAAGGGTCTACTTGGGAAAAGGAAAATGGCAGTGATGAAGAGATCCAACACTTCTTACTTGCTCTCTCTAAAAAGAAAAATATTTAATGAGGAATCATCAAAGGGAGAGCTCGTGCTTGGACTTGAGACCTATCCTAAAGTTTTTGCTGAAGAAGAAGCACCATTACTAAAAGTGCTATTGAAAGCTGCGGAAGAGCTGAATAAATCAGCTGCTAATGCAATTGCCGAAAGCACTAGGCAAAAGGCTTCATAAACATGATATAGAAAGGCATGGGGTGACTCTTGAGCATGAACCAAACTAACTTCATAAACAACAAAAGGACACTCCTGTGTATGAACTTTGAAAATCAGCTGAGGTGATATCTGGTCAACCTGATGTTGAAACTGAAACCCCAGTTAACTTTGAGGTGAATGTGGAAACAGATGGCCCAGAAGTCACTAATGATGCTAAGAGAGATCAGACAATTACTGATGATCCCAAGTCAGCTGGTTAGGCATTAGGTGTAACCTCAGACCTTCGGCATTTAGACTTACTGAAGTCTCTACCTCTGATAAAGGTAAGAGACTTATGACTGCTAAAGAGGAAATAGAGTTTGAGTCACAAAAGCAAAGCCTAGATTTTTGATGACCAAAAATGTGGAGCTGTTCCCATAAAGTGTTGAGAAGAGCTTGTAGTACTGGAGGCAGGAAAATCGCAAGAATTTTCTGTCAGGAAAAACATCATTGCACTAATCAAGAGTGCAAAGGATTTGAGAGCTACAAGAACTGCAACAAAAGAATTCAACCATGGTGGTGAACCCTATAGAACATCATCAAAATCTCCACCTAAACCAAAGGCCAAAGCTGCCAAGAAGGTGCCATCTAAGTCATCCAGGCCATCTACTAAAATCACCCAAAGAACAACTACTCAACAGGCTTTAAGGACTGCAACTGTCGAATCCAAACCCATGACCTCTGTTGAAAAAAAGAAGGATTTAGAAAAATTTCTCCTAGCAGCTCAACTTGGGTTGAAAGGATTCAATTTTGATGAGGTCATGGAGTGGAGCACTATCGAAATCAAATCTAAACTGATAGCTATAACTCATGCTGATTTGGATAAAATAGCTGAGTCAGCTAGAAGAAAGAAGGCTGCATCAAAGAGGAAGCAAGCATAAAGAGTTCAGCAAGAGTTTAGGGATAAGCAACAAATGAAGCAATTTCTTAAGTACTCTGATTTCTCGAGTAAACATTAGGACAATGAGTGTGTCAACTTATGATCTGAATATCAGAAATATCAAACAAAAGGTTGCAGCTAGAGAGCTCCCAAAGTTTGAACAAGCCAAGGAGCAATGGGAAAGGCTACATGCCAAAACTAAGAAAGTTACTTAAAAGCCTTCCCATCTGCCAATTGAGTCTCCTGCATCTCCTAACTCCGAATCAACTACCTCTGATAATAGCCATCCCATCTCTATAATCCTTACAAAAGAGAACATAGCACCAAAGGATGTTATAAAAGCAAGGATTGTTGATCCAGAAGTAGAGGAGAAGATACTCAAAGGAACGAAGGTGTTGGCTGCCGGGTATCTTGCTAAAATGAAGGAATATTTTGTGAAAAGGGCTAATGGAGAGATCATGTACTATGATCATAAAAATGAATTAGTTGATCTGCCCCTGGACATTTTTGAGCAAATTCCTAAGTACTTTAACATCTTTGGATGTAAGAATGATATATCCAAGTGCTGCTTCATAAATTCCTATCCTTAGTCAAAGTTGATACTGGTGAAGAGATCCCTGAAACTTTACTATCAGCACATGATCTCATAGTGGAGTGAGAATATAATCAGAAGAAGAACACCTACTTCATAACAAGATCAACAGCTAGAAGAGTAGCTTACCTAAGGAACCAACTAGTGTGCTTCAACCGGTTTGAGATAGCTGACTTGACTAGGCTAATACTATGGAATATGAGTAATAATTTTGAGGAAAGAGAAGTGGAAAAAGTACTAACGAGGATCTACAAATCTTATCTATAAAGATCAAGGTAGGCTTTAGAACAAAGAAAGAAGAAATTAGAGTCTGAAGCTGATGAAACCACTCTATCTACTGAACCCAATAACCAACCGCAATCATCTCCTACTACTTCTACACCTGCTTAAGCCACTGAGCATCGTTCTCCACGAGTCTAACAAGCTACTAAAAAAGCTGAATCCCCTACGCAGAGCAAATCTAAAAATTCAGGAGATGAAGTGATAATCATAGGTGTTGGTAAAAGAAATTAGATATGGGTTAGATCATCTAGAAAAAGAAGAAGAACTCTCAGAATTTAAGGAAGAAGAAGACTCAGAGAATGATGATACAACAATAATCAAATAGGATTATGATTTGAAAGCTGAGAACTTTTTCATAGAAAGAAAGAACAAGTTAAATTTTTTTCTATCTAAGCTGGATGTTTTGAAGCTGAGCCTTGATGACTACAAGTGGATGCAAAAGTTAACTTTATAATATGAAGACATGCCAAACAAGTACAAATCTATGGCTGCCATTCTGAAAATAAAATTTGGAAACAAGTATGAGCAGAGGGAGGAAAAAGAAGTTCTGCATATGACTCCACTGAGCACTCATGACCCAATCACCTATTGGAGTTATGATTCCTCAACCAACACCTTCATTCTAACATATGTTATTTCCAAAAAAGTTGAAGTCAAAGAGTATGATCTTTTCAGACTCTCTCGGCACAACATGAAGGATTTGGTGAATTTGCCTCTTGACAACCCCTCAAGAGATACAAGAGGATACATGTACGAACTTCTACTGATCAGAATCCTTGAAGGATGAAGATAGAGTTTTGGTAGCATCATCCTATAGGGAATTTGTTGAGCTATGAAGAGGATGAAACTACCAAAAACTCAGGATTACAGTACTGGCTGTCAACTGCCGAATCAAGCCAAGTGTGAATCCATTGCCGATCAGCATATGGTGGATGACTGTCGATCAGCATATGGTGGATGACTGTTGATCAGTAGTCTATCAAAGATCTGCCGATTGACTGCTACAGATCAACAGAAGAACTCCATCAGCTGCTACTCAAAACAGGAATGTCTATGCCAATGGCTGCTGTGTTTAACCTTTTGGAGACAACATAATACTAAAGATGCCAACTCTAATGCAAAGATTATATGTTTTGATGTAGGTTCTTAACATAAAATAGTTTATTCATATTGTTTTGATCATAGTATAAAAGTCCTCACACTTGCATAGTAGAGGCAAGCTTTTCAAGCCACTTGATTGTATCTGTCGACTGTGTCATTCGTACTCAAACGATTAAACAAGTGAATATTTGAAAGAACAACTTGTGTATTTACCTTTTCTCAAAGTATTTGTATTGTGATAGTAAGTTGTTTGATCATATGAGGCTGATGCAATCAAAACATCACTTAGAGCATTTTGAAGTACAGTTGAAGAAGTCTTCCGTAGACAAAGCTGCTCTTTCAAAGACAAATTGAAGATCTTCTGAAGTTTAAGTATGAAGAACTTCCAAAGGAAAACTAAGTCTTCAGAGACTAAGTAGTTGAAGATCTTCTGAAGTTTAAGTATGAAGAACTTCCAAAGGAAAACTAAGTCTTCAGAGACTAAGTAGTTTTCCTTCTGAAGTATATGAAGACTTTTGAAGGTAGAACCAAGTCTTTCGAGACCAAGTAGTTCTCCTTCCAAAGCATTCGCACTTAGAAGATCCGAAGAAGACTCAGAAGAAGTTGATTCTTCCGAATTATAAATAGGCCTCGGAAGAATTTATTCTTCGAAGCCATTTTCCTTCGGAAGAATCAACTATGAACTAATGGACATAAGTATGGGTTGTCTAACATCCGCTGACAATTCTGATATACTGCATGGCGCTTTCCCACGCCCATGCAGGTGACCATACTTTAATACACTGTTCACCTTAACAGTTAGTACAGTTACCATACTTAGTGGTGACAAAAGGTAAGTCATGGACCTGTCATGACTACCTAATCAAGATAATATTTTGTCTTAGAGACTTTACTTCTAGCAATGTAGTATTTTTCTAGTGGTAAATTCCAGCTGGTTTTCCAAGTATAACCGGCTGTAGGATGTAGTATAAAGTGACTCAGGTCCTTGTATTTCTTTTCATGCTTTGTAATAATTGTAATAGAAATTGAGAGCAATATACAACATCCTTGAAAACCGTACTTCTCTATTCTTGTTCTTAGTTCCTTCTTAGTTACTTGTGTTCTTAGTATCATTTACATAAACCCGGTTCCCTATTTGATCTGTTAAGTGTTCTAAAAACTGTCCTCATTGTGAGACTGATTGTAATGACCATCCTTTTAACCGGTCCTGCAATTGGTATTAGAGCTTTTTAGGCTCTTGATTGTAAGATCTCACCATCTTAAATCCTTCAGTTTCACAAACACTTAACAACTCAAATGGCAGCTATCACAAAGGCTGATATGGAAACCGGTTATGACAAAGTCTTCACTGATCACTCCTGATGACTTGATACTTGGTGCCAAAGAATGGAAGGCTTCATCAAGTCTTAAGACTTCAGGATGTGGGGATCTGTTGTCTATGGACCTCATGTACCATCCACCTCTTCAGCCGCTGGTGGTGGTGGTATATTGAGATTGTGGATACTCAAATAGATGTTGGAGTAACTGTTGAGATTGTGGTAACTCCAAAAATCAGCAGAGTTCAGCCCTTCATGTGGTTGAAAGGGATTGTAGAGAACCGCAGCATCATCTCATCTGCTACCCTGACAAACTCACAAAAGGGTCCTTTCATCACCTTCTCGAGACACCAAGAGAGAGCTACATCCAAGGAAGCCTATTCCAAGAGACAAGCTCTTCACAAACCTTTATGTCTACTGATGAAAGCACAAGAAACTTTCTCTTTACCCTTGAAGACCTGGACTGTATCCATCCAGATGATCTGGAGTACATGGAAATAGTCCAGCAAATGGCTCTTCTCACTCACAGAGCCAAGAAGTTTTTACAAAAGGACAGGGAGAAAGTTTCCTAGCAATGCAACCAGTGGAAATTTTTGGGCTGGACAAAAGCAAAGTGACATGTTACAACTGTAACCAAATGGGACACTTTGCTAGAGAGCACAAGGCACCAAAGACAAATGTTGGCCAAGCACAAAACAGACCAAACTACACTGATGGAGCTCCCCAGAATAAGAAGCCAAGCAGCAAGCTACAGTTGCTATTGAAGAAGGAGGCTTTGACTGGAGCTTTTAGGTTGAGGATGCATCTCCAAACCAAGCACTGATGCAGATCATGAAGAAGCCAAGGTATTGGAACATCTTTGTACCCATGAATGTATTGCTAAAGTTAACTGATATAGGTCCTATAACTTAGAGATGAGAACTAATATTGAGTCCTAAAAACATTTTAAAAGTTGATTTCAAAAGAGCTAAAAATGATTACAAATAAAATAGAAGACTTCAAGTTGTCTTTTAAAGAAAATTATGTCTTCAAGACAAATAACTACTTACAAGAAATTTACCTTCGGAAGAAATTCAGAGGTATCTTCTGAAGCTTAAATATGCATCTAAGTACTTACATGTATTTGAAGGATAATTTTTTTTCGAAAGCAGATTTGAAGTTGTCTTTAGAAGAAAATTATGTCTTCAAGACAAATAACTACTTATAAAAAATTTACCTTCGGAAGAAATTCTGAGATATCCTCCGAAGCTTAAATATGCTTTCAAGTACTTACATGTATTTGAAGAACAATTTTCTTCCGAAAGCAATTAAGTCTTGGAAGATTCTAAGAAAACCATTTCAACTCTTAAGCATGAATATACCAACTAAAGGACTCAGATAAAAGATCTCATTACTAAGTTAACTGAATGCCAGGCTGAGCTTGTGATCAGCAAAGCCAGGGCAAACGTGTTCTTGAAGTAGAGACTTTCAAGAACATGATATCCTCATCCTTGCATGCAAAAGTTTATTATCAGAATAAACAGGGACTGGGATCTACTGAGATAGCTCCTCCACACACTCTATTGTCTGTAAGATCTCCAAGGTGCTGAACTTGTGAAGATGAGTTTCTCCTCATAGACCCCATTGATGAAGAGAATGAAGAGAAGATAGTGAAGGATGATTCTAAGAGGAGTGAAGAAGATCATCCTAAGGAGGGTCACTATTCTTCTGAGAAGAAATAAGAATCTGGGATGACCAAGTCTAAGAGGAAGAACTTGATCAGGAAAGCCAAGAGGAAATCAAAGAAGGCTCGAGGGATCAAGGCCACTTTTAACTCTAAGCAGAAACAAGTGTTCATCTCTGCATGATTTGAAGTGGTGAAGGCTAAAGACTTAACTATGAACTCTAGTACCAGGAGTTCTAGTTCATGTCCAACTCATTCCAGCAAAGAGAAGAAGGCTGATCAGCTGTGTATCACTGCTACACAGCCTGAACCATCCAAGTCCAAGAGCAAGCCTCACCCTAATAAGCTTGCTGCATCATCTTTGAAGATGAAGATAGAGGTGGAAAGTGATCAAGTTTAGTCTTTCTCGCAAAATAAGACTCTCAGAAGGAAGCAAATAGATTGCATCATGTGTGTTAGTACTTCTCATCTTGCTAAGGATTGCATCTACAATCCTAAAAGTACTATTCACATGATCAAAGAGAACTTTTAAGAAGAAGAAAAACTAGCTTCGAAAGAAAAATCATTTCCCTTCGGAAGCTCCAAGGTGGAAAAGAAGACAAGTGAAAACTTGCCTTTGGAAGAAATTTGGTCTCGGAAGAAAGGAATGCTTCCGAAGTACTGAAGCCTACTGCAGTGAAAGCAAGATCTTTCGAAGGTCCAGTCTCCAAAACTTTCGAAGTTTGTCAAAACTTCTGAGGTGTTGAAGGTCAAGTCCAATCTTTCAAAGATGGTGTGGAAGATGAAGAAGACCAAGTGACTGAAAGTTCCTCATCAATAACATCTAATGATCCTCAAAGCTTGAACATAGGATCAGTTACTGTTACATTGTCTTCAAATCACTTTGATAAGCCCAAGACCAAGGCTTGGGTTTTCCAAATAGGGCAAATAAAGCCCGGCATCTTCAAGACTATAAGGAAGCCAACTGCTGGCTTCTCAGGGGTAGAAGCAACCCTTATTCCAAAAATGTTAGAGCTCATTACTCAAGGTGTCAACCTAGCAGCACCAGCTAGTATTAAACCCACACCTTCTACTTCTTAACCACCAATACAGCCAAAAATAACCATCAGCTACCAAAGAAAATCCAAACGAACCCCTGCACATGCTACTCAGTTTATGCAGGCCCCTATATCATCACCCATACTAGAGGAAGTAGACACTGGAGCTCCTACTTCTCCTGAGGAGCAAACCACTCCCATCTCACAAATGATCAGTGCTGAGGTTCCTCATGCTTAGCCTGATGAGCTCACAACCCCTACAGCCTTAAGCTTTCACTCAGAGTCTTAGAACTCTAGTGAAGAACCTTCAGGGGAAAGTTACCATCCCCAGCCTCTTGATCTAAACCAACCAATCCCAAACCTTGAATTCTATTATGATGAAGACATGGGCTTCAGTGAGTATCATGAGTCTTTCTTGTCCACCACTGCTCAAGGAGAGATGAGTACTCCTGTTTCTCCTATGTCTAGCCCATATCATCCACCTACCACTGAGGTGGATCTCCTTGAACCTGTTTAGGAGGTCCATATGGAAGAGGCTTCACTTCAACAAATGAATACATCATTAAGACCTCAACCATGGCAACCCAGCCCATTAACACTTCACTTGAAGCTATCATGGTGCAGGGGAAATCCAGCAGCCAAGAACAAAGTGCTGGTGATGAGGAAGAAGACCTTGGTCCTATTCTCTCATTCCCCCTATGATTCTTCTAATGAAGATGAGGGGAGTCTGAAACTAAAGGTGCAAAAACTGACAAAAACATACACCTATTTAGTCTCAAAGATAAGTCACCTGGAATCTTAGGTAACTGTCTTACAAAGGAGGGTCAATGACCAACAACTTGAGATCACCGATCTCAAGGGCAAGTTAGCTGAGAGACCACTCAGGAAAACTCAACCAGGTCCACAAGAACCTGTGGATGTGATAGTACAGGACCGGGTAAGGGTACTTAACACTTAGTTTCATACTGAGGAGAGATCTTAGATCACTTAACAATTCAAAGACGAAACTGATAACTTAAACAGATGATACTAAGAACACAAGTAAATTAAAGAGACATAACAAAGAACAACATAAGAACACAAGAACACAAGATTGCTTTTTCAATGATGTTGTATATTGATCTCAAGTTCTTTTGCAAGTGTTACAAAGCATAAAGAAATTACAAGGACCTGAGACACTTTTATACTACAACCTACAACCGTCACTTACATGTAAAGACAGTTGGGATTTGACTAATCTAGACAACAAGATCAATCTAAAGTCAAAAGGCAGATTGCCTTTTGACTAGTGACTATGACATGCCATAGCTCACTAACTTTTCCTAATACAAAAAGTCTACAGGAACATGTAAGGTAAGTTATAGAGAAAGACCATTCCTACTTTTTGATAAAGCATGGAAGTTTCACCAACTTATGTAAAGTAGGTGAACCACTAGAGTAAGCAGCGGAAAGTGTGCCAGCTTTATCAAAAGTTGATTCAGAGAAAGCATATTTTCTCTGTCTTCTGAAGAAGTTAGTCTTCACAGCTTCGGAAGACTTTGTCTCTGAAGATTTCATCATTGGCTTCGGAAGATGCTGGTCTTTGGCTTCGGAAGATTTCACACTTAGAATATTTTTTCTGTTTGAGTGTGAAATTTCCGAAGTAACTTCTTCTGAACGGTTAGCTTCGAAAGATCTTACACTTAAACACATTTGAGAGTGTAAGACTTCCAAAGCTAGTTCAACTTTTTTCCTTAGTGCATGCATGGAAGACTTGGTTGTTCTGGCTTGTTGGTTGTATCAGCCTCATAATCTTTAGATGATCTTATAAACTCCCCCTAGGCTGATGCTACCAAAACAAAGAAGTTCTTCAGATTTTGATAGTCCATATTAGGATCCTCAACATACCTTTCTTCATCATTAGGTTTGGATCCTTCAGACTAACATAGAACCTTCTCATGTCAAAGAGATCATGCATAGGAAGATTGAGCATGTCTTTTGAGGAATAGACATACATGCCATCCTGATCTCTTATGACATACCATTTGTCTTGATCTTCATCATAAGACCATGACATAATTTGTCTTCCAACAGCAAGAGGCTCTACTATGATTGGAATTTGTTGAGTGACCTCTTCATGCACTCCCTCAGGATGCTCTGACTCATCCTGAGATTGGGAGGTGGATGCCTTTCCTCTTTTTCTCTTTGAGGTTGATCTTTTGGCCATCCTTTTTCTTCTCCCTGATGATTTTAACTAAGGGGACTGGTCTTAAGTACCAGGTTGTTTAGTTGAGTCCCTCTCAGTTGGGATCTCCTCTCTCATAGGTTTAGAAGGAAAGAGAGGAGGACCCTGCTGTGGATCAGAAGATGAAGTTGGCTGAGATGCAACTCCAAGTTCAGGTTGTGTTGTCTAAGTGGGTTCATTCTTCACCTCAACTTTAGGTTGAGTTGGACTTGGTGGAGAATGCAAGTCCACCAGCTCTCCCTTCTTTATCTTCTGCTTGATTACCCTGATATGCTCATCCATTATGGATAGCGACATAGGGCCAAGCCTCCTTCCAGAGAATCCATACAGCTTCAAGAAGCTCATCATCCTTTGTCTGTCAGCAGACTTCTTTTGGCTTTTGTGGATGATGGCCCTTGACTTTGCAGCTTCTTCCCTTAATCTTTTCTTTTCAGCTTGTTTTTCTTTTAGCTTTTCTTCCATCTGCTTATTGTATTCAAACAATATGTACTCAGATGGTAAGGGAAGAAGTGCATCTGCCTGATAGAGACCTATGGCACTTAGGTAGCTGATCATTTTTAATCTTTCTTCTTCAGTTGCTACCTGAGGTTGTTCAGTGGCCACAGTCTCTGGATCAGGACTTTCTTGAACTGGGGAGAGGACAGGAATGTTCTTGTAGAGTCTTTTCAGCCTTATTTCTTCCTTGTGCTTGAGGAGCAATGCTGCATCCTCAGCTTCCTTCCTCTCCTTTGACAACTCTGTGTCAGCCAGTTCATTCAACACATCTAAAGGGAGAAAGATGAGTTCATCAACATTATAGTTTCTTGTTCCTATGTAGTTTAGCCTGGCTGCCCTTAACTCATATTTCTAAGTGTTTAGCCTGGGGGCAGCCCTGATTGCAGCTTCCATTAACCCTGGGGAACCGCTTGAACTCTCTCCCCTCAGCTTCCTCTTCCTCTCTCTCTTCTCCTCCTTAATCTCCTCAGGAGTCAGTTTCCTTTTGCCTTTGTCAACCACAGGCTTTGGTGACTCAGGCTGGAGAGAGGTTTGGCCTTTGTTGCTTGGTTCAGCTGTCAAGCTCTGGCCAGAGAGAGGTTGTGAAATACCATCACCAGCTGGTATTTCACTTAAGGTAATGGGTGCAGAGGGATATCCTGTCTCAAGGTTCACAGGTTCAACCTCTGGGCCATCAGTCAAGTTTTTCCCTTCGAAGCTAATCTTCGGGTCTACCTTAACATCCAGTTGACCAAAGATCTCACCTGCTAGCCTCTGTCTATATAATTTTGATCTTAATTTAAACTCCTCTAGCACCCTATCTTGGATTCTTTCTGCCAATCTTGCTGCTTGTCTGTTATTGCTTGGGTTGACAAGTGGTAGATCTACCAAGTTGATGCTCTCATAGAAACTCAGGTGTGAAATGTTGAGAACTTCTAGTTGACCCTGAGCTCTCCTATTACTATCATACCTCCAACCCCAGATTGGGTTCTTAGAAGGGGCAGACATTGCTTTTGGTATTCCCTCCTCAAACAGTTGTTGAATGAGCAAATGTAGATCACTGTCTAGAGGAGGTTGCTGAGTATGAACATCTACAAGAGAGGATGGTAATTCCTCTATGTCCATACTCTGGGAAGAACTCCCAGGTTCTGTGATTGTCAGAATTTTCTCCCCCTTTTTGGTAGCATCACCCTCTTGCATAGGTGAGCTGGGAGATTGATCCATGACATCCATAGGTTCTTATGGACCTGGATGAGTTGTCCTCATGGGTCTCTCAGCCAACTTGCCCTTGAGATTGATGATCTCAAGTTGCTGGTCATTGACCCTCTTCTGTAAGATAGTCACCTGAGATTCCAGGTGAGCTATCTTTGAAACAAAATAGGTGCAGAGATGTGACAGTTTGTGCACCTTTTGTTGTAGACTCCCCTCATCTAGATGAAGAATCATTGGGGAATGAGAGAATTGGACCTAAGTCTTCTTCCTCACCACCAGCATGGGTTTCTTGGCTGTTGGATTTCCCCTGCCTAATGATAACTTCCAGAGAAGTGTCAAGAGGCTGGGTTGCCATGGTTGAGGTCTTAGTTATGTAATCACTTTCTAAAGTGAGAGCCTCTTCCATATGGATCTCCTGAACAGATTCAGAAGGATCCACCTCAGTAGGGGGTTGCTGATGTGGGCTAGAGATGGGGAACGCATGAGTACTCATCTCTCATTGAGTGTGGGAAGAGAGGAGAGACTCATGGTACTCACTGAAGCCCAAATCTTCAGAATAGACGTCAAGGCTGGGAATGGGGCATTTTAGATTAAGAAGTTGGGGATGGTAGATTTCCCCATAAGGTTGATCACTAGAGTATTAAGACTCAGAGTGATGGCTTAAGGCTGTTTGTGGGGTTGTGAGCTCATCAGGCTGAGTATGAGGAACCTCAGCACTGATTGGTTGAAAGATGGGAGTGGTCCGCTCCTCAGGGGAAGTAGGAGCTCGAGATTCCACTTCCTCCTATATGGATTCTAATATGGGGACCTGCACATGCTCAGTAGTAAGTGCAGGGGTTCATTGGGATTTTCTTTTATAGGTGATGGTGATGATAGGCTGTGTTTGAGGTGGGTGAGTGGTAGAGGGTGTTGGTTCATCACTAGCTGGTGCTGCTAGGATGTCACTCTGAGCAATGAGCTCAAACATTTTTGGGACAAGGGTTGTTTCTACCCTAGAGAAGCCGACAGTTGGCTTCTTCAAGATTTTGAAGATGCCGGCCTCATTTGTCCTATTTTAAGAATATTACATGTTCCCCTCAACTGTGATCCCAACTCACAGTTGAGAATGTGTTGAACATACCTAGGGAACATGTAATACTCTAAGGAGTCCAAATTTTCAAGTAAATTAGTATATACAAATTGAGAGTATCTGAACTTGACCCCTTGTGCCATCCCATGGACTATAAAGGAGAGGTCTTCTGGAACTTGATCCCATCCTCCATGCTTGTTAGAAAGGCTGTGAATGACAACATGGAGGAGCTATTTCCATTGAGATGAGACCTTCCCTTTCCTAAAGGTTTTGAGTGAGAAGTCACCTTCATAGCCCATCTGCTGAAAGGAGTGGTTGACAACAGATTTGGGAAAGGACAGCTCACCTACAAATAGGTGTTTATGGGTGTTTATGATGGCCGAAGTGATGAAAACTATCCTCCCCTGCACTGTAGCAGATAGTGCCTTCTCCCCGTCTATGGTGACCTCTTGACAGGTCCTCCAGAACTCAAGTAACTAATCCTCATAGAGAAGAGGATCAATTGTAAGGGAGGTGAAGTAGTAAGATGAAGAAAGGTACCTACACACATCTGAGAAGCTTGGATCCTTCTCAGAGTGTAACAGGGCAACCTGATTGTGTTGCCTGTGTAGGTACATGGAAAAATCAGGGTCGTTGTGATGATCAATGTTGGCCATTTGAGGAAGCTTTACAGTGAAGAAAGGAAGAAGAAGATGAAATTTGGGGTAAATTTAGGCTAAGGATCAGTGAGAGTAAAGAGACGAAATAGAATCGTTTGGAAGATATATGTTGTGGATTTGAGACAAAGTTATGATAAAAAGATAAACTTTGAAATCCGCAAGTGGGTCCTACTTTTGAAAAAGGCGCCCACAAAGTTTGTTTTCTTGGAAGTTGTAAAATTTTCGAAGACAATTTTGGCTTCGGAAGCTTTGTAGCAAAGCTTCCGAAGGCAGTTTTTGCTTCGGAAGATATTTCAAAGAATCTTGAAAATTTGGCTTCGGAAGAAGTAAATATGTCTTCCTAGACTTAGTTGCTTTAGGAAGATATTTGTTCTTTGAATGCATTTAAGTGCCTATATACAAATTTAAGCTTCGGAAGATACTCCAAGAATTTCTTCCGAAGGTAAATCTTAGATAAGCTGTTAAATGATTTAAAGACATAAATTTCTTCCGAAGGCAATTTGAGTTCTTCCGAAGGTAATGTTTCACAAATCTAAGGAATATCAGTTAAAAGTTAGTTTTCTTCCAAAGAGAACTGGGCTTATGAGGTGATCTAATAAACAACTTAGGACACATAATTTTTTAGGAATTAAAGTTGATTAAGTTATTAAAGAAAATCTATTCAAATTTAATCATCCCAATAGCTGATACAAGATATTTAAATCTCTGTTCATCAAATGCCTTTGTGAACAAATCAGTATATTGTTCATTTGTGTTAACTTTGATTAGTTTGAACAATCCCTTTTCAAAATTATCCCTAATCAAATGATACCTGATGTTGATGTGTTTGGTCCTTGAGTGCTGCACAGGATTCTCTGGAATAGAGATGGCACTGTTGTTGTCTATATGGATGGGAGTCTCCTTGAAGTTGAACCTATAGTCTAGCATCTGATTCTGAATCCAAAACACTTGAGCACAGCAGCTTGCAGCAGCAATGTATTCAGCTTCAGTAGTTGATACAGACACACAGGATTGGTTCTTGCATTGCCAAGGGACTATCCTTCCACCAAGCAAATTGACGTCCCCCAGATGTGGACTTTGCAGTCATGTTGCAGCCACCATAATCACTATCTGTATAAGCATACAGATTAAAGTCTGAATTCTTTTGATACCAAAGGCCTAGATTTGGAGCACCTTTGAGGTATCTGAGAATCCTTTTGACAGTGATTAGGTATGACATCTTGGGGTTGGCTTGATACCTTTCACATATACATGTGGCAAACATAATATTAGGCCTGCTAGCAGTAAGGTACATAAGTGACCCAATCATAGCCCTGTAGAGATGTTCATCAACACACTCCCCCTCAAGATCAGGATCAAGGGAGTGGTTTCTGGCTATGGGTTTCTTTGCAACCTTACAGTGTCATCTTGAATCTTGTAAGTATGTCCTGTACATACTTTGACTGACTAATGAAGATGCCATCTTCAACCTGCTTCACTTGAATTCCTAGAAAGAAACTGAGTTCCCCCATGGCACTCATTTAAAATCTATTCTTCATCAGCATCTCAAAGTCTTTGCAGAGCTTTGGATTAGTTGAACCAAAGATGATGTCATCTACATATATTTGAACTAGCAGTGTGTCATTCCCTGTTTCTTTGATGAAGAGAGTCCCATCAATAGTACCTCTTTTGTATCCATGTTGACAGATGTATGTTGATAGTGTCTCATACCACTTTCTTGGAGCTTGATGCAGTCCATATAGAGCTTTATCAAGCCTGCAGACATAATCAGGGTTATCTGGGTCTGCAAAGCCTGGTGGTTGTTTGATATAAACTTTTTCATCAATTACCCCATAGAGAAAAGCACATTTCACATCAAGCTGGTAGACCTTGAAATCCTTGGATGGAGCATAAGCGAGGAATATTCTTACAGCTTCAAGTCTTGCAACTGGAGTAAAGACATCAGTGTAATCAATCCCTTCTTCTTGAGTGTATCCTTGGACAACCAGTCTAGCCTTGTTCTTGATGATAATTCCTCTATCATCCTTCTTGTTCCTGAATACCCATTTGGTACCTATGACAATTTTCCCTTGAGGAAGAGGGCATAAGTTCCACACCTTCTGTCTTCTGATTTGAAGCAGCTCATCTTGCATAGCTTCAATCCAGCTTCCATCCTTCAAAGCCTCATCAACTTTCTTTGGCTCTATCTGGGATAAGAAACAAGAATGTAGACAAACATGGCTGTCATGAGTTTGTCCTCTTGTTCTTACCCCTATATCAACATTTCCAATGATGTTTATGGTGGGATGTGACATGTGGATCCAAAGTTGAGGGGTCACAGTAAGTTGGTTGGACAAATCTAAATTAGAGAAACTCTGATCTGGCAATGAGGTGTTTCCCACCACATCAGCACACTTATCAAGAGAAACTTGATCCAATGAGTGTGTGACATCATTCATGTTGTCTTCAATGGAGTGGTTTTCAGCATCTAGAAATTCTTGATCACTGTCACCACCTCCAGTTCCTCCTGCATTAGAAGTTCCTTCTCCTGAATTCTGAGCCTTTGAGCTGGAATTTGAAGGCAATTCAGTTGAATCAGCAGTATTTGTCATGCTTGTGCTGATAGGAGCCTCAATTACAGGGTTAGTCACCACTAGAGCTGAAGTAGTCTTCTTGGTTGGTCTTCTCAGCTCAAATCTTGGATCAGGATCTTTTGTTGATCTGTTATCTGTAGATCCTAAAACATTCTCACAAGACTTTTTAAAACAGTTGGTAACTAAACTAAGATCAAACAGCCAATTCGGACCAGAACCTTTAACACAGGGTGTGTGTTCATTTAAAGTCACATTGGCTGACTCCTCAATGATTCTAGTTCTGAGATTGTATACTCTATAAGCCTTAGCTTGAGAAGAGTATCCAACAAAGTGTCCATCATCTGATTTCTCAGCAAACTTGGCTATTTGATCTTTGGTATTCAAGATGGTGCAAGGACATCCAAATGTTCTGAGAAAACAAATGAATGGTCTCCTTTTATGCCACAGTTCATAAGGAGTCTTACCATGTGTCTTAACCACTAAAACTCTATTCTGCACATAGCAGGCTGTGTTGATAGCCTCTGCCCAGAAGGTGATAGGCAGTTTAGAGTCAGACAACATGGTTCTAGCAGCTTCAATAAGTGTCATGTTTCTTCTCTTAGCAACAACATTTTGCTGAGGAGTCCTGGGAGCACTATATTGTCTTGAAATACCATTTTCATCACAAAATGTATCAAGGATTTGGTTTTTAAATTCAGTTCCTTGATCACATCTTATGGTCTTGACCTTGTGATCAGATTGATTCTTAATATTCAGAATGAAGTTCTTTAAGATTTCAGGTGTTTCATCCTTAGTTCTAAGGAAAAACACCCAAGTGAATCTTGTGAAATCATCTGTGATCACTAAATAGTAAGAGGTTCTTCCTAGACTCATTACACTGGTAGGGCCAAACAGATCCATATGTAACAAGTGTAGGGGAGTAGTGATAGAATTCATTTCCTTTGGCTTGTGAGACACTTTGTGTTGCTTCCCTTTTAGGCATGCAACACAATGGTCATCACTTATAAACTCTTTCTTTGGCATTCCAGTTACCAAATCAATCTTAATCAATTTATTCATGTTTTTAAAGTTTAGATGGCACATTCTTTTATGCCAAAGGAAAGACTCATCACTATTTGCCTTAGACAAAAAGCAAGAAACTTCTCCAGAGGGAGATGTTTCCTGCAGATCCATCTTATACATGTTCCCTCTCTTGGGGCCTCTGATCAGAATATGCTCTTGAGGAATGTCAACCCCAGGCTTGAGAACAATGCACTCATGCTCAGTAAAGAGCATGTAATATTTTCATCACAAAATTGGGACACACTCAGAAGATTGTATCCAAGCTCCTTGACAAAGTTTACCTTCTCAATGCTGAGCTTACCATTTGTAACCTTGCCCCTGCCAGTAGTGTAACATCTTACATCTCCACCAAAAGCAACTGGTCCTCCATCAAATCTTTCAAAGTTTTGAAGTAAGGACTCATTGCCTGTCATGTGCCTGGAACAGCCACTATCAATGATCCACACATTTCTGTTTGCCGTTTGCTGTCCCTGCACAAAAAGAGATGATTTAGTTACATTTGGAAACCCAAGCCTCATTGGTCCTGGGCTTGTTAAAATGAGTTGAAGGCGATGAAATAGTAAGTGATCCTATGCTCAAGTTCTGAGGATCATTTGCTATTGCTGATGAAGAATCTTCAGTCATACGGTCTTCCTTCATCTTCCACACCACCTTTGGAAAATTTGGCTTGACCTTCAAAGCTTCGGAAGATTTGGAGACTGGACCTTCGAAAGATCTTGCTTTCACTGCAGCAAGCTTTAGTACTTCATAAGCATTCCTTTCTTCCGAGACCAAATTTTCTTTCTAAGGTAATTTTTCACTTGCCTTCTTATTCATTTTGGAGCTTCCGAAGGAAACATATTTTCCTTCCAAAGCTTTCTTTTCCTTCTTCTTCCCAGAAGCCATCTCTTTGACAATATGGATAGTACTTTTAGGATTGTAGATGCAATCCTTAGCCAGATGAGAAGTACTACCACACATGATGCAATCTATTTGCTTCCTTCTGGGAGTCTTTTTCTGAGAGCAAGACTGAACTTGAACACTTTCTTTCTCCAGCTTCTTCTTCACAGATGATGCAGCAATTTTCTTAGGGAGAGAATTGCTCTTGGAGAAGGATGGTTCAGACTGTGTAGCAGTGGTACACAGCAATTCAGCCTTCTCTTTGCTGGAATGAGTTGGAACTGTACTAAAACTCCTGGTACTAGAGTTTGTAGTTGATTCCTTAGCCTTTACCACTTCAAACCCTACAGAGATGAACACTTGTATCTGCTTGGAGTCATAAGTGGCCTTGATCTCTTGAGCCTTCTTTGATCTTCTCTTTACTCTTCTGATCAAGTTCTTCCTCTTTGTCTTTATCAGGAGCATGGTGACCCTTTTTGAATTGACTCTCTTCACTCATTTCAGAGTCATTCCTCACCATCTCCTCTTCATCCTCTTCATCACTGGGATCTATAGAGGGTAGCTCATCTTGACCAGTTCCACACCTTGGAGGTCTTACTGATAGTAGGGTGTGTGGAGGAGCTATCTCACAAGATCCCAGTCCCTGCTTATTCTGATAACAAACTTTTGCATGCAGAGATAAGGATATTATGTTCTTGAAGGTCTCTTCTTCAAGAACACATTTTTCTGCCCTGGCTTTGCTGATCACAAGCTCAGCCTGGCATTCTGTCAACTTAGTAACAAGATCTTTTATTTGAGTCTTGTAGTTTGTTTGCTCATGTTTAAGAGTTGAAATTGTTTTCTCTAGATCTTCTATTTTAAGCTTATAATCATTTTAGCTCTCAGCTTTTAAAATGTTTAAAGACTCAATATCAGATCTCATTTCTAAGTTTTAGGACCTGTATCTGTTTACTTTAGTAATACACATTCAGGAGAGCAAAGATGTTCTAATACCTTGGCTTCATCATGGTCAGCCATGAGTGCTTGATTTGGAGAAGCATCTTCTGCTTGGAAGCCCCAATCAAAGCCTCCTTCTTCAACAGCAACTGCAGCTTGTTGTCATGGCTTCTCATTCTGGTGCCCCCCTTCAGTTTAGTTTGGCCTGGATGATGCTTGGCCACCATTTGACTTAGGTGCCATGCATTCTCTGGCAAAGTGTCCCATCTGGTTACATTTATAACACTTTACTTTGCTTTTGTCCAGCCCAAACTTGCCACTAGCTGCATTGCTAGGAAATCTTCTCCCAGTCCTCTTGTAGAACTTCTGGGCTCTGTGAGTTAGAAAAGCCATTTGCTGGACTATCTCCATATATTCCAGATCATCTGGATGGATACAGTCCAGGTCTTCAAGAGTGAAGAGAAAGTTTCCTGAACTTTCATCAGTAGAGACAAAGGCTTGAGAGGAGCTTGTCTCTTAGAAGGGACTTCCTTGGATGTAGCTCTCTCTGGGTGTCTCTAGGAAGGTGATGAAAGGACCCTTTTGTGATGTTTCAGGGTAGCAGATAAGATGATGCTGTGGTTCTTTGCTATCTCTTTCACCCACATGAAGGGCTGAACTCTGGTGAGTATTGGAGTTACCAGATGCATTTTGTATGTTCATCTCCATCTGGTATCAACTGAGTATCCCATACAACTCAGTGAGAGTAAGGGTCTTGAGGTTTTCAGTCCTCTTAATGACCACACAGTAGTGTGTCCATTTTCTGGGAAGAGAGTACATGAACTTCCTAACAATATCCATGTTCTCAATAGTTACTCCAACATCAACCAGAGTATCCATACTCTCAACATACCGGAAGCATTGGTGAGTCATGGTTTCACTTGTCTTGAAGGTGAAGTTTTCAAACTACTGCTTCAGGAGGTCCTTCTTGTTTTCCTTGGCTTCATTGGACCCCTCACACATCAGTTTCAGTGCATCCCATAGCTGTTTAGCGGTCTTGCACTTCTTGAAACCTCTGTAGATGGAGTTTGGAAGAGCAGTTTGGAGGGCTGTCATGGCTTTCTGATCAATATCAATCCTTTTCCAGTATTCATCAAAAAAGTCAGCCCTCTCCTTTGGTATCATGCCACCACCAGCAGCAGCTGAAGAGGTGCATGGTACATGAGGTCCATTGACAATAGACTCCCATATCCTGGAATCTTGAGACTTGATGAAGCCTTCTATTCTTTGGCACCTAGTGTCAAAATCCTCAGAAATGATCAGTGGGGACTTTGTCATAGTTCCAGTTTCCATATCAGTCTTAGAGATAGCTTCCATTTGAAGAGTTAATTGATGTGTGAAGTTAGAGGATTAAAGATGGTGAGATCTTACAATCAAGAGCCTGGAATGCTCTGATACCAAATGCAGGACCGGGTAAGGGTACTTAACACTTAGTTTCACACTGAAGAGAGATCTTAGATCACTTAACAATTCAAATAGGGAACTGATAACTTAAACAGATGATACTAAGAACACAAGTAAATTAAAGAGACATAACAAAGAACAACACAAGAACACAAGAACACAAGATTGGTTTTTCAAGGATGTTGTATATTGATCTCAAGTTCTTTTGCAAGTGTTACAAAGCTTAAAGAAATTACAAGGACCTGAGACACTTTTATACTACAACCTACAACCGTCACTTACATGTAAAGACAGTTGGGATTTGACTAATCTAGACAACAAGATCAATCTAAAGTCAAAAGGCAGATTGCCTTTTGACTAGTGACTATGACATGCCATAGCTCATTGACTTTTCCTAATACAAAAAGTCTACAGGAACAAGTAAGGTAAGTTATAGACAAGACCATTCCTACTTTTTGATAAAGCATAGAAGTTTCACCAACTTGTGTAAAGTAGGTGAACCACCAGAGCAAGCAGTAGAAAGTGTGTCAGCTTTATCAAAAGTTGATTCAGAGAAAGCATATTTTCTCTGTCCTCTGAAGAAATCAGTCTTCATAGCTTTGGAAGGCTTTGTCTCTGAAGCTTTAGAAGATTTCATCTTTGGCTTCGGAAGATGCTGGTCTTTGGCTTCAGAAGATTTCACACTTAGAATATTTTTTCTGTTTGAGTGTGAAGCTTCTGAAGTAACTTCTTCTGAACTGTTAGCTTCGGAAGATCTTACACTTAGACACATTTGAGAGTGTAAGACTTCCAAAGCTAGTTCATCTTTGTTCCTTACTGCATGCATGGAAGAGTTGGTTGTTCTGGCTTATTGGTTTCATCAGCCTCATAATCTTCAGATGATCTTACAGACAGACCCAACCCCAAGCTCACTTATGCAAGAAGGTGATGCTACCAAAAAGGGGGAGAAAGTCCAAACAATCACAAAACCTGAGAGTTCTTCACAGAGTATGGACTTTGAGGATTCACCACCCTCACTTGCAATGATCCATACTCAGTAACCTCCTCTAGTCTACATGAATGTGGACTCACTTGCCTAAGTCTATAGGATGTGGACTCACTCATACAAAGTTTGTTTGAGAAAGGTATTCCCAGAGCTATGACTACCCCATCTCATCAGTCTAAGAGTCAAATCATGGGATGGAGGTATGACTCTGATAGAAGAGCTCAAGTCATCTCTAGATCTCATGGTTAATAGAAAATTTGCAAAATTTTCAACCTGAGCTTCTATGAGAGCATCCATTTGATTGATCTTCCACTTGTCAACCCAAGTCAAAATAAACAAGCTATAAGATTAGCAGATATGATTCAAGAAAGGGTGTTTGAAGAATACAAGCTGAGGTCAAGGCTATACAGATAGAGGCTAGCATGTAAGACTTTTGTTCAACTGGATATTGAGGTGGACCCTAAGATTAGCTTCAAAGGGGAAGCCTTGACTGAAGGCCTAGAAGTTGAACATGTGAACCTTGAGATATGAACTTCTTCAGCACCCATTACCCTCAGTGAGGCACCAGCTGGTGAAGGTGCTTCACAACCTCTCTCTGGCCAGAGCTTGACTACTGAATCAAGCAATAAAGGCCAAAGCTCTCTCCACCCAGAGTCACCAAGTCCTGTGAGTGACAAAGGGTAAAGAAAACTAACTTCTGAGGAGATTGAGGAGGAGGAAAGAGAGAGGAAGAGGAAGATAAGGGGAGAAAGTTCAAAAGAGTCTCTAGGCTTCATGAAAGCTGCCATCAGGGCTGCCCCCTGGCCAAATACTCAGGATGATGAGTTGAGGGCAGCCAGGATAAACTACTTGGGGACCAGAAACTATAATATAGATGAACTACTCTCTCTCCTCTTAGACGCTGCAAAGTCAAGAGCCATCATCCAAAAGAGCCAAAAGAAGTCTGCTGAGAGACAAAGGATGATGAGCTTTTTAAAGCTGTATGGATTCTCTGGAAGGAGGCTTGGTCCAATGTCTCTATCCACTATGGATGAGCACATTAGAGTGATCAAGCAAAAGATTAAAAAAGGGAGAGCTTGTTGACTTGCATTCTCCACCAAGTCCAGCTCAACCTGAGGTTGTCAAGGTTGAACCCCCTGAGACAACACAACCTGGACCTAGGGCTGAATCTCAGCTAACTTCATCTTCTGATCCACAGTAGGGTCCTCTTCACTCTCCTTCTGAACTTGTGAGAGAAGAGAGCCTAACTGGGAGAGAAACAATAGAACAACCTGGTGCCGAAGACTAGTCCTCTCAGTTAAAGACTTTAAAGAAAAGGAAAAGGATGATCATGAAGAGTGTTTCCAAGAAGAAGACCAAGGCATCCACCTCTACACCTCAGGATGAGTCAGAGCATCTTGAGGTAGTGCAAGAAGAGGCTGCTCAGTCAACTCCAACTCAAAGAGAAGCCTCTTGCAACTAGAAGATCCATCTTGTACTAGACCTTTGCTGCTAATCCAGACAGGTGGTATGTCATCAGAGATTAAGGAGGTCAAGATGTCTATTTCTGGCAAGACATGCTTGATCTTCCTTTGCATGATCTCCATGACATGAGAGAATATTATGAGAGTCTGAGGGATCCTGACCAGATGATGAAGAAAGGTATGGTCTTGATCCTAATGAGGACTGTCAACATCTGAATAACTTCTCTGTTTTGGTAGCATCAGCCTAGGGGGAGTTTGTTGAATCATATGAAACTGATGCAACCAAAACAACACTTAGAGCATTTTGAAGTACAATTGAAGAAGTCTTCCAAAGACAAAGCTGCTCTTCCAAAAACAAATTGAAGATCTTCCGAAGCTTAAGTATGAAGAACTTCCGAAGGAAAACTAAGTCTTCCGAGACTAAGTAGTTTTCCTTCCGAAGTATATGAAGAACTTCCGAAGGTAGAACCAAGTCTTCCAAAACCAAGTAGTTCTCCTTCCGAAGCATTCACACTTAGAAGATCCAAGACAAAGTCTTCTGAAGAATGAAGTCATGAAGACTTGCAGAAGACTCAGAAGAAGTTGATTCTTCCAAAGTATAAATAGGCCTCGGAAGAATTTATTCTTCCAAAGCCATTTGCCTTCGGAAGAATCAACTATGAACCAGTGGACATAAGTATGGGTTGTCTGACATCCGCTACCAACTCTGATATACTGCATGGCGCTTTCACACGCCCATGCAGTTAAGCATACTTTAATCCACTATTCACCTTTATCAGTTAGTACAGTTACCATACTTAGTTGGTGACAAAAGGTAAGTCATGGACCTATCATGACTACCTAATCTAGGATAATATTTTATCTTAGATACTTTACTTCTAGCAATGTAGTATTTGTCTAGTGATAAATTCCAGCTGGTTTTCCAAGTATAACCGGCTGTAGGATGTAGTATAAAGTATCTTAGGTCCTTGTATTTTTTTCATGCTTTGTAACACTTATAATAGAACTTGAGAGCAATATACAACATCCTTTAAAACCCTACTTCTTTGGTCTTGTTCTTAGTTCTGTCTTAGTTACTTGTGTTTTTAGTATCATTTACATAAACCCGGTTTCCCATTTGATCTGTTAAGTGTTCTAAACTCTCCTCGTTATGAGACTGATTGTATTGACCATCCCTTTAACCAGTCCTGCATAAGTAGTTAGCCTAGATTCCGCATTCGTTAGCTACTGATCATAGAAGAAATTATTGTTAGTTTTAACCAAAGTCGATCCAACATGTTGTCATTTTTCTGTTTTATACATGTCCATACAAAATTAACCTGACATCCATTAACTAATCTAAAATGTGTGCCACCCTTAAATTTACCTATAAAACTTCATTCCTTATAGGATTCAATCTTTCATGCCCTCACATCCACCTCAATATCATTATTTATACTGCTTGCAACTTTTGTGTATGTGTCTTCTTGATGAGCTATAATTTTCATTTTAGTCTTGTTGGGAACGTTTTGTCATACAAAGCTCATCTGGCTGCTCTCCAGTAACACAAACATGCTTGAACGTGATCAACATGCTTGAACGTGATCAGGTGCATCTTTGTTGATGTCCCTATCATTTTTGACAAACGCCTTAAATACTTGAGCTTGGTTGGCTTTGAGATAACTTGGCCTTCGGTAGTAATATATTTTTAAAGCTACATACGTAAGCCTTAGTGCTCTAAGGGTGCTTCATACTCCTCTGGACTCCTGTTTAGGTCCTATTTACACTTTGCCACCAAAGCAATAACACAAAAAGCAAGCACAATTGATTTTCTCAATATTACCACTTCTAATATCACCTAATTACCGCTAAGCTTGTGACTATTATATTTTTTTTAACGATAAATCTATTTTACTCCTATACTATATCAAATTACAGTGTTGCTTGAGTTTGAACCCAAGACCTTCCATCTAAGAGGTAAAACCTCTACCAAATGGGCTACCCACATTGGCTGTTGTGACTATTATATATAAAGACATTTATATTACGAATTTTCAAGGGATAATCTGTCGGGCCCACACTAACAAACAATAGAAAGAACTTAAGAGGGAATTTGATAAAAAAAATCTTAATCTCAAAATTCATTCGGGTGTGCCATTGGTAAAAAAAATCCACCCAAAAAAAAACAGACAGACAAAATTCTATCCTAAAATTTAGGATTTTAGTTTTTGTCAGCGTGTGTTGAATTTTTTTCGTTAATGCTGATGATTTATGATCAGCGGTGATACTTATTTGTGTTGTAGTTAGGGCTGTAAATAAATCAAACGAACACAAAAAAAAATATCTTGTTTATTTTCGTTCATTAAGGAAATAAAATTGTTCGTGATCAGTTTACAAACACTTATTGAATGAGATTTTTGTTCGTGTTTGTTTATTAAAGAAATCAATTGTTCATGAAATGTACGCGCACACCTACCAAACATAGTTTGAACACAAACCAATTAAGACAAACGGACACAAACACATGTTTATGAACATAAATGAACACAAACAAAAGTTTCTCAACATAAACAAACACAAAAGAAAAGTTCTAAAACTTTAACATAAACTTAACCTAATTATCCGAACATATTTGACGTAATTATCATAATTATAATTAACATAAAAATCAAGAATTTTGTCAAGCTTTAGCATTAATTAAAGTTCAAAATTGTTAAATGGGGATGTTGACATAGACACATAGTATAACTAGGGTTTTATATTTTTAAAAAATTAAAACCAGTAAAATAAAAGTATAAAATATAAATTATTTAATTTAAAAAATACAAACGAATATAAACGAACAGATTATCAAATGTTCACAAATATAAACGAATGAACATGACATTTGTTCATGGTCATTCGTTTAAGTTGATAAACATAATTTTTTTGTCCGTGTTTGCTTATTTATTAATTGAACGAACATAAACGAACTTCTTTCGAACAGGGTGAAGATTGAATTAAAATTTAAAGAACCATTTAATTATTAATGGAATGAATTCAAGAACTGTTTAAACTTATTCGCTTGGAGGCCTTTGCATATTTCGGTTATCGAATGTTGAACTTTCAATTAAATTATATCTATCCTAATAATCCTTTACATTTTTTGGCACATGTCATTCCCACATTCACTTTCCCGTTTATTTTCCCGCCTAAATTATTTTTCTTATTTTAAAAAGTCAAATAACTAATTTCCTAATATTTCTCTGTCTCTCTGTATTATAAATCTAAGTTCTTATTAAATCAATAATATTAAAAAGATATTTTTCATTAATAAAATTTTCTAAAACTATGATTTTTTCCTGAAACAATGAGACTTTTTTAAATAATAAATTATTTTAAAATCATTTTTTATAAAATAAAAGTTTTATATAAAGTAAATTTACAAAACTAACCCAGAGTCTTTAAACAGTGAAATATTGAAAATAATAAATTTTTTATCAAAGCAATAGTTTTTTAAAATGAATGTTTTAGAAATAATAATGCTTTATCAATTAATCAAAATAATTACTCATACGTAATTTCAATTATATCTTATATCAAAAAAATGTTTTACAGTTTCTAACTCTTCAATAATAACCATTTAATATTTTTTTATTCAACCCATGTAATACGGGGTTGTACCCAGTTACAGAATAATATACTTTTATTCTATCACATTCACACATCTATAATTTTTATTAAATTAAATGGTATATTAATTACTGACCCCCTTGAAAATATTCGAGAATATAAACAAAAATATTTAAATTTTATTGTTTCTAACTTAAATCTATGAGATGGTTATCATAGGGTTAATGGGTTAAATAAAGTTTCGGATGATTGATATCAAGGATTTAAAATTAAAATTTCTAGAATTTTGATGATAATTAAGATAAGAAAGATGATATGATTGATGAAAAGTTTGTTAAAATAAGTTTAGCTGGGAAAATTTTATGAGTGAAACTGAGTGATAACATATAACACTCTAATAAGTTATTATAAGTCGAGAAAATAGTATAAATTATTTATGTAATTTGACTAGATTGTATGTTTAATTTTCAAACTTTAAAAATTACGAAGTTAATCCAAACTTTTGTGTAATTATTGTGTGCTTGGTTTCTAAATTATAAAAAATTGTAAATGTAGTTCAAACTTTTATGTAAGTGTTGTATTTTTGATCTCTAAAATTAAATTTAAAAGTTAGTACAAACTTTATGAAAATATATATAAAAAATAAATAAATTTAATTTTAAAGACCAAATATGTAATGAGTACATAAAAATTTAGACTAACTTTATATTTTTAAATTTTAAAACTAAACATATAATCTTATCAAACCATACGAACTATTTATACAATTTCTCTTATAATTATATTTTATAGTATTAATTTAAAAGAAACCAGGTCCACCTCGTCAGGATAAGCATGCAAGAAGGGCGCTTCGGCGGTTACCGAGCCGAAGGGTAAACCCCTGCCACGTCACTCCAATGGGACATACCAAGTCGTCATCGTATTAAAAAACCATATTCAATTTTATGTTATTTTTATTTTATTAATTATGAGTAAAGTTTTAATTTATCTCACATCACACGTCATATTTAACATACCTTTGTTTAGTGTGTGTATATATACCTATAATTGAGGCTCAATCACATTCTTCTCACCCATCTTCTCTATTTCACGTCATCATCTATTCATCTTCATCATCCACCTTCATTAAATCTGATTTCAAATAATTTCAATCTCAGGGACGGTTTCGAGTTCAATTCGTGGGTAAGCCAATCCCTATTTCTGTGAGTTGTTTAGGTTCCCTTTGTAGGAGATATGCTAGAACAGAGAAAGAGAGAGATCTTTTGCTTTATTTCTGTTTCTAATTCTTAAACCCTTGGTCATGAATTCATACCGAGTTAATCACTGTTTATACCCGACTTTGAATGTGTAATTGCTCTTGTTAAACAAAGAGCTTGTAGCGGAATGATATCAAGTATGTATAGTATGTATATAGTCAAACATGGGGTTTAGGATACACGTGTGATAATAATATAGATTTAAGGGTATGATTAAATGTGAGTGAGTTTGGCTTAAAAAAATTTGTTTAGCATTTACTTGGGTTTTAGATGACCAATATATGATTTATGGTATTAATTTCTTGAATTCATTTGGCTGGTGGTTGAATTTGTCTTCTTTCATGTTTTTTTCTCTAGCTGTTGTGTAAATGATATATATTATATGTATCTCCATGATGTTGCAGGGCCAATTTCACAAGTCTGTATTTAAAATAATTTACTACTATTTCTTGTGTTTTTATTCCTTCTTATTTTGAAATTAATAAAACGAATACATTTGAGACTCGTAAATAAAAAGTTCATGAGAGTGCTAAACGTTAATCCTCTCTATTTTTTACTTGAAACACTTATTCGCCTTTGACGCGTCAAATTAACAATATTTTCTTTATTTGACAGTAAAGACAAAAAACTGAAAATTCATAAAGTCATGATATGCTTAGCTAAATCCCTTAAAAAAAGTATATCTTTGAGTGTAGGTAAAGGTGGGTATCCTCACGTATTTTAGCAAACAGTTGGACTTTTTCTCTAGTTTATTTTGAAAATCAGCATATGGTCAACGTGTTTAAGCAACAGTTGACATTTAACTTGGTATTTTTTTTATATAACAGAAAACTTAAATTGAGTTAGAGGCAAGATCTTATCTTAAAATACATTGATCATGTCCTACATTTTGAATATTTCAACAATCCAAAATCCTAATCTTTCTTTTCTTTTTGTGTTTCCAGTCATACAAGCATATGTAGCTCTCAAATCAAACGGCCATGGAACAATATTCCGAAGAAATTATACAAGAAAACAACATTCTTAAAGAAAACAAAACCTCTGTCGAAATCATTGATGAATCTGAAAATGGCGGGTTCGATTGTAACATCTGTCTAGACTCGGTCCAGGATCCCGTGGTGACATTTTGTGGTCATATCTATTGCTATCCTTGTATATACAAATGGATTCACAACGAAAACCCTTTACTAGATATTCCAAACAAGAGCAACCCACAATGTCCTGTTTGTAAACGCAATATCTCACAAAAGACTTTAGTCCCATTATATGGTCGGGGCCAAACTACAAAACCTCAATCAGAAAAAACCCGTCTAGATTTAAGTATGTTGAACGCGCATACGCCCCAAAGTCCGAGTTGTAGGACTGGCGTAGTACCAACTCAGCAAGCTAATTATCACGACTACCAACAACAAACACAAGGATTTATAACGGTACGAAATGCGATCAACCCAACAAGTCCAACGATGGGGATGCTAGGTGAAATGATATACGTGAGGCTTTTGGGGAACACACAAGCGTCTTTATATGCTTATCCTAGTTCATACAACTTAGCCGCGATTAGTAGTCAACGAGCCAGAAGGCATGCAATGCAAGCCGATAGGTCGCTTGGCCGCATTTGCTTTTTCTTATTTTGTTGCATGATGACGTGTCTCATCTTATTCTAATATTTGTATTGTTCCTCCTACTTCATGCATTGGGTATATTGTGTATATAATAAATGAATCAGGGGTAAGTGAATGGTATCGTCTGTTCATGTTGTTTACAACTAAATCGGAGAATGTTTATATGTTTATGATTGCATTTGTTAAGGTTATAAGGGTTGCCTGTATATAGTAAACAATATTAAATACTTTTTAGTCTATTATTGATAACATAACCGGTCTATTATTCCCTCCCAAGCAAAGGGCGAGAAGCGACCTATAGCTTGAGATGTAAAGATAATTATATATTTTCTTTCGTATGAGATCTAACCCTTTATTCAAGCAATGATTTGGAACCACTTCGTGCCCAACTCAACAATCATGAAATTTCATGAGACGGGGAGGCAGTTACATTGCAAAAAATAAGGTAGGCCGTTATACAAAGTGACACAGTGTAGCAGTTCATTAGCCATGGCGTTGATTTGGAGGAGAGTACCCAAGAACAAATCTAGAATGGAATGATGAAAGAGTATGCGAGACTTGGGTAAGTTTTAGAGGGTAAATGACAAGCTATTGGGTAGACAACAATAGCTCGTAAAACATGAGGATGTCTTAATAATATTACACCTTTTCAGCGGTTTTATAAGAAAAAAATATTAGGGAGATTTTGTAGATAAATACGGGCCATTGGAGGATGATAATTAACACTTGGAATTTGACAAATACTCTTGAACACTAGCCAGTAGCAAAGGCAAGAAAACCGGTAAATTATACGAGTTAAGCAATGTTAATGAGCCGTTAGCTTTGATAACCGATACACCTTCCACACCTTTTCTGACTGTACTAAGAAGTTAGTTTGTGGAGGTATTTAATTTCTTTTTGTAAACAATAGTAACTGGGACTATCTTTTCCTAGATAAATCAGTTACTAAGTCAAACCTTTTTTGTATCTTACGAGTCAACCCAATTTTAGTATATTAGATTTTCAAGGTTGGATTGATGTACTTCTTGTTATAGAGTCGTCCAGATTGTTTTCAGGTTTCTACTATTTAACTTTTATTTCAATGTTATGGAGATTTGATATATAGTTCGTAAATTTAGGATATTACTTATTTAGCTAGTTTGGTTGTGTTGTATACGGTAATGACGTTGATGGATTTGTAGAGTTTGCTTGATAATGGAGGAATAGAAGAAAATTATGTTTGAAGATATCATTAGGTGCCTTGAAACCAAGACAGAAATAATTCCTCTCTCTAGTTCTAAACTTGAACAAAGAATAAAAGCTAATAACAGAGTGCTTGATGATGGAGGAATAAAAGAAAATTATGCTTGAAGATATCATTAGGTGCCTTGAAACCAAGACAAAAATAATTCCTCTCTCTAGTTCTAAACTCGAACAAAGAATAAAAGCTAATAACAGAGTGCATGAAATCAAAATTAAAAAGAAGATTTATCTTAAACAAAAGGCTAGATTCAAATTAGATGTGGAAGGAGGTTAGAACCCTCGATATTTTCATGGCATTGTCAAACATGATTAGAAATCAAAATAGGATTCAAGGCCTAAGGATTCATAGTGTTTGGGAAATGATCAACTAAACTTACAAATAATTTCTTCTCCTTTTACCTCAAAATCGAAATATTGGAGCCTTATTACTCACTGAATCACATTCCTTGGATGCTATATATACTTCATATGGACGAAATTGAACAAATTGTTTGGTGTTGTGGTGGGGATAAATCGCTGGCCTGGATGGCTTAAGCCTCAATTTCATCAGAAAGTTTTGGGAAGTTTTCCATTTGGATTTTTTTGCACTCTTAAAACACTTAGATTCTAATGAACATGTTACCAAATGATGCAACACTTTCTTATTGGCGCTACTCTCAGAGGACCAATCATTCCTCTTATAATGATAATAGAACAATATCCTTGATTGGTTGTGTGTTTAAGATTCTTGGTAGGGTGATTGCAACTCGTATCCCGAAGGTATTACTAGGTATTATTGGTTAGAAACAAATGGATTTTACCAAAGGTCATAGCACTTTTCATGACCATATTCCAGTGAATGAAATCCAAGCCTGTGTTAAAAAAACTGTCAATAAAATGATGCTTTTTAAGGTGAATTTTGCCGAGGCCTTTGATTTACTTTATTGGAATTGCCTTGTCTCAATCACGGAAAAGATGAATTTTAATGAAAAAAGAAAGATATGGATATCTAGGTATCTCAAAATAAGTCAAGCATTGATGCTTGTTAATGGATCTCCAACAACTGAATTTCTATTGGAGCATGGTCTTAGACAGGGGGATTTTATTTCCTTTTCCCCCTTTATCACAACTATGAAGAGGATTTTGGCTATGCTCCAAACAAAATCTAAATAAGGCTTGTATCAAGGTTTCATGGCAATCATTTCCCACTAATTAGGACTTTCCATTGAGAACTACCCTTGCTTTATATTGATTAAAAATAACATTTGCTTTAAACTTGTGATAAAAACACCACATATAACGAATGAATGAGTTGTCAGAAGGTTATGGAACTATTTTAATTGTGTCATCTACTAGTAGGGTTCTAAATTCATATTCTGTGGTTAACAACCAATATGGTCCAACCTTTATTGGGTGTAGGAGGTAGGGATAAGTGAGATAGGATGGGTGGTAGTGGTATGAAGGTTTAGTCGAATGACTAGTTTGGTGGATCTAGTGTTGGATAGGGTGGTTATAAGGTGGTTAGAAGTTGCAGGTGGTGGGTGGTGAGGGGTTGTTGTAGGCTGTTGGATAGACTGGGTTGTGGTGTTAGGCCCATCATTAGATGGTTGGTGGGTCAAACTGGAATTGTTGATGGAGTAGGTAGGTTAAGAGCAGGGTTCGTGGTTTGGAGAGACAAGGAGGACGTTTTGAGGGGTGTATGTTGGTTAGGGCAGATGAAGTTGGCGGGCAAGTTGGTGTGGAGTGTCGATGTAGAGAAGGTGGTAGGTGTTTAAGGTGAGAAATCAAAGATGAAAAAAGTGGGTCATCAAGGAATTTATACGAGATTGGTGGACTATAGTTTGAAACAGAAAAATCTTATCGTTGGATTTGACGTGGTGAGAAATAGGACTTTGTTAGAATTGTGGCATTGTTATCCTTGAAAATCGCCTAGATATCTGGGAATGACACATATGATGAAGCAATTATGTTATTTATGGGGTAGGGTGGTAGTTGTATTGGGATAGCACGTACACCTTAAACCCCAAAGGTGATATTTAACTTTTATTTCAATGTTATGGAGATTTGATATATAGTTCGTAAATTTAGGATATTACTTATATAGCTACTTTGGCTGTGTTGTATATGGTAATGACGTTGACGGGTTTATAGAGTTTGCTTGATAATGGAGGAATAGAAGAAAATTATGCTTGAAGACATCATTAGGTGCCTTGAAACCAAGACAGAAATAATTCCCCTCTCTAGTTCTAAACTTGAACAAAGAATAAAAGCTAACAGAGTGCATGAAATCAAAATTAAAAAGAAGAATTATCTTAAACTAAAGGCTAGATCAAATTAGATGTGGAAGGAGGTTAGAACGCTCGATATTTTCATGGCATTGTCAAACATGATTAGAAATCGAAAAATGATTCCAGGCCTAAGGATTCATAGTGTTTGGGAAATGATCCAACTAAAATTACGAATAAATTCTTCTCTTTTTACCTCAAAATCAAAATATTGGAGCCTTGTTACTCATTGAATCATATTCCTTGGATGCGATATTTCATATGAACGAAATTGAACAAATTGTTTGGTGTTCTGGTGGGGATAAATTCTTTGGTCTGGATGGCTTAAACCTCAATTTCATTAGAAAGTTTTGGGAAGTTTTCCGTTTGGATTTTACAGGATCGGTGTTTGTCTCACAACACAAGATAATCACACAAACTCACTTAATGTCACTTTGGTTGATGAAGCAAAATCTTAACCAAGTTTACAAGTAATATAATAAGTTCAAACAGAAAACATAAGAGCACAAGAGATGTTGCCAAAACTACTTGTTTAGAAGTATGATATCTAAGATAAAATAGTAATATCTTAGATTAGATAGTCTTGACATGTCCATGACTTATCTTTTTTCACCAACTAAAAGTGGCAACTGTACTAAGTTGAGAATGGCTGAACAGTGGATTAAAGTAAGGTCAATTTCATGGGCATGGGAAAGCACTATGCATTCTATCAGAGTGGCAGTGGACTATCAGACAGACTATACTTACGTCCAATGGTTCATAGTTAGTTCTTCCAAAGCTAAATGGCTTCGAAAGAATAAATTCTTCCGAGGCCATTTATACTTTGGAAGAATCAACTTCTTTCAAGTTACTGCAAGTCTTCAGGACTTTATCTTTCGGAAGACTTTGTCTTTGAATCTTCTAAGTTGCATACTTTGGAAGAATAAGAACTTAGTCTCGAAAGAATAAGTTATTCCTTTGGAAGTTCTTCATACTTGAGCTTCGGAAGATCTTTGACTTAGCTTCGGAAGAGCAGCTTGTTCCTTCGGAGGACCATTTGTTTAGCACATCAAAATATATCTAAGTGTGGTTTTGGTTGCACCAGCCTCATTAGATCCAAGAGTACTCCCCCTAGGCTGATGCTACCAAAGCCTCAGTTGTTTCTTCTCCTCAAAGTCTTTAGCACCAGGGAAAGAAGGTATTTGTCTGTCTCTGAGTTCCTTTCTGATACAGTGGAGAGGATGTTATGCAAGTCATCTGTGATTAGTAGATCCAGTTGGTCACTTTGGATGGCATGTCTTCTCTGTTGTCCCCCTCTAAAAAGAGTTAGTTGATGAGAACCATAGTCATATTCTTATCTGACTATTGGTTCTAAAGTTGGTCCGTCAACCATTTGCAGGAATGTTCTTCCTTTGATGGTTGCTCTTTCCACTTCAACTTGTGCTTTCAGTTTCATTTCGTTGATATGAATGCTACTCAAATGATTTCTTATATGTGTAGCAATCTGAGAGATGGAGGGGTTGGAGAATGGTCTCTCTACTAACTCTGCAATATCAAATCTAACTGAGTGTAGTAGAGCGAATGCATCAAGTTTGGTTATTTGACCATTCTCCCTTTGCACTATGAAGCTTTGAGTAGATTCATCGAACCTCAACTGGACAATTGAGCTTCTGGGAGCGAAGGGGCTGGTTGGCAGCATATTCCCTTTTCTGGTGTCTAGCAGAGTCATCAACCTTCTCCTTAACTCCTTCTCCTTTTCTTCAAGAGTATCATTGTTGACGGCTAGAAGTTGGAGAGCTTGGTCTAATGTTCCCCTAGGTAGATCAAGGAATGCATCTCTTATGAGGGAATAGGAAGAGCCATCAATGTATTTTAGTTTAATTGACTCTTCCTTATAAGAGATGTTGCTCAAGGTTGTGTAGTTGATGAGCTTTCTTTTGATCTCCTTAAATTCTTCTAAGGACAGGGGCTTGGAAGGTTCAGAAGATGGTTTCGGTTGAGACTGGGTTCTGGGTTGTGTTTTCGGTTTAAGGATAGGTGGAGGCAGAGGCTGTTTAGAGACAGGGGATGAAGATGTGGGAATGGCTGATGGTGTGGGTTTAGGAGTTGAGGGTTCAGTGGTTGGTTTTGTTTTTATGGGGAAGGGTGAAGGTGTAGGAAGTGGCTTTGTTGGCTGTGGTTTGGGTATGGGTGCTATCTTCTAAGGGCTTTGTATCCAAGACACCTCCTGCCTTCTTCCTAAGCGAATGTCAGCCTTTATGTCACTAACATGTTGCTGTAGGGTCTTCTCTGACATGGGGCCCACTTGTCTACCAATGAAGCCATAGGCTATAAGGTAGGTTTTCATCTATTCCTTATCACCCTTCTTCTTGGTAGAAGCAAGTATAGCGTCTTCTTCTTTCTTCTTCTTTCTTCTTCTTCTCCCTTAGCTTTTCCCTAGCAGCCTTCTTTCTTTCTTTGTTGATCTCCTCAGTTTCTTTGTAGAATAGATACAGGATCATATCATGATCATGAGGGGCCAACTCCTCCTTTGTATAGCCTCTCTTGCAGAGAAAGGCTATCTTTTCCTTCTTGTATTTAGCTTTTGCTTCCTCCTCCCTTTTCCTTTTCTCCTCCTCTTTGGCTAACCTTGTTGCTTCTTCTCTTTCTTTCTGCAACAAGGTTTCTTTCTCAACTTCATAAGCTCATCAAGTGGGAAAAGAAGCATTTGTTCATCTTCTACTCCCAGGCTAATGAGCCTGTCAATGATTTCCACCCTCTTCTGATTGTTGATACTTTCACGAGGTGCTGTTGCTGCTTTAGTGCTTGCTGCAAGCAACTTCTCAGTATCAACTTTTCCTTTCCTTCTCAGCTTCTCTAACCTTTCCTCTTCTAGAAGTTCTTCAGCAGTGAGCTTTCTCTTCCCTTTAGGATCAGAGGAAGATTCAGCCTTCGAAGATTCTGGTTTTGAGGATTCAGGTTGGGGTGGTGAAGATTGAGCTTGTGATGTTGGTTTGAGGGGGTTGAAAGAAAGTCCTCACTATTGACTTAAGAAGCTAGATCAAGAATGGCTTCTGTAAGCAGCAGTTCATCAGACACAGAGGACAACTCTATATTTCCTTCCGCAACTTGGACTTCAGCTTCGGAAGTAATTTCCAGAGCTTTTGAAGAGAATAGAAGTGCTTCCGAAGCTTGAGCTTCCACTTTGAAAGTTGTTCTCACAGCCTTGGAAGTAACAGGAATTGCACTATCTGTCCTTCTTGAGTCAGTTGTTGGGCCATTAGTCTGTGTATCTCCTTCGAAGTCAATCTTGGGTTCAACAGAGACCTTAGGTTGACCAACTTCCTCCTCAAAGGTAGATGATGCAGTCAACCTTTGAAGCTCTTCAGCCCCAAAGTAAGCAATGGCAAGATCAGGTGAGGGTTGTTCAAGTGAGGAGCTTATCAGAAAATGGGTTAAAAATCTGTTAAGATCGATAAGCATCCTTGGGTCCACTTGAACTGAAATGGAAGGTGGTTAAGGAAAGATGGCTACAAGTTGTTGCTGTTTGGGGTAGAAAGAAGAAATGGCAGTATGGGTTTCTACTTGAGTTGATATCTCCTCATGAGTGTGAGCAGATATCTCCTCATCATGTCTTTGTTTTTGTAAATTCTCCCCCTTTTTGGTAGCATCACCTTGAGAAGTAGATGATCTAGAGGAAGAACTCAAAGAAACCTGAGTATGTACATGCCTAACAGACTTCTCAATCTGTTTCTCAGCTAGTTGAGCCTTGAGATTTTTAATCTCAAGATGCTAAATGGCAGAACTATTTTCTAAAGTCTTAACCTTTGATTCAAGATTAATGACTTTAGAAATTAGGTCTCTGATGGTGAGTTGCAGACTACCCTCATCTTCTTTTGAAGAATCATCGGGAGATGGGATAACACAACTAGTATGTTCATCCTCATCACCAGCTGTGGTTTCTTGGTGCTCTAGATACCCTTGCATACTAATGTCTCTTTCAGAGGCATCAATGGGCAAGGTTGCTGTACATATAGTCTGACTAATGTACATTGTCCTGAGAGGCTATTGAAACACTCTCAGTAGTGTCAGCTGAATCTACATGAGTCACATCCACTACGGTTGGACTCACCATAGTTTGGTCTTGCTGATGTGGGCTAGATATCAGAGGTTCCCTGGGACTCAGTCGATCTGGAGAAGGGTGAGGTAGATCAACATCATGGCCCTGATGAAACATGATATCCTCATTAGGTCGGGTCAAAAGGTCAAGAAAGGATACAGAGGTTATATCTATTGACCCAGGATCTTGGTCAGCAGCTAATGGCTTGGCTGCAATAGCAGTTGAGCCAATGATATGGCTATCCCTTTTTGGTTGCTCAGGAGAGTGTTGAGACTCACCCTGAGGGCTTATGGCTTGGGTAATGGGCTCATCAGATTGAGACTGAGGAGTCTCAACACTAATATTGAGGTCAATTATGGAGGATGGTTGGACCTCTGACTGAGTGGGAGCCCTAGATTCCACTCTAGTCTTTTTCGTTTGAACAGAGGGGACTTGACCAATCAGAGTAGATTGATTAAGGTTTCGTTTGGGACATATTTGGTATGTGATTTTGATTGGGTGTGAAGATATGGATGGCAGTGTTGTGGTGGTGTCTGGTGGGGGTTCATCACCTGCTTGGCTTGAAGGGATGTCACCATGAGCCATTGTTTCAAGCATACCTAGAAGGAGATCGGTGAATCTTCCAGTAAAGTTAGTGGACACCTTCTTCAAAGTCTTGAAGATGCCAGGCTTCATGTGAGGGACCAGTAAAACATGTGCAAATTGTAGTTTATCTTGGTACAACTGACAATTGATAATGTGCTGAATGAACCGAGGATACATATAGAATGGATCCCTGGTGAGATTGCTGCTCAAATTATTTAGCACAAACCTTGAGTAGTTGAATCTAAGGCCTTTTACCAACCCATGGACTAGGCAGTCTAGATAATAGGGAATTTGATCCCATCCCCTTGATTTGTTGGATACGCTATGCAGGACAATGTGAAGCTGGAACTTCCAGTTGTAGGAGAAGTTGAACTTGTAGACTGTAGATCTGCTCACATCTCCTCCATATCCTATTTGAGTGTAGGTTTCCTCTAAATCAGGCTTGGGGAATTCTATGGAGGCTCCTTCATCATGGAGTTCTAGATGCTCCCTGATGGTTGTTTCACTGATGATGATCTCCTGATGACCCTTTCATCATTGATCATTTCTCTTTGACCATTGGCCTAGAATTCGGCCATGTGGCTTGAGTAGATGGTGGGGTTAATAGTAAGGACAGTAAAGTATGTTGATTGAGAAAGAAATTAGACGATAGGGGCAAAATTGGCATCCCTTGAAGAGTCAAGAATGGCGACTTGGTTGTGTTGGGGATTCAAGGTGATTGTTCAAATGGAAATTGTTTGATTGAAGTGGGGAAATAGCAAAAGCAGGATGAAGAAGATGAATAGTGATATCTTGGGGTTTCGATGAATGGTAAAGAAAAGTAAGAAAGAAAAACAACCGGTAATTTTATATGGTGAAAAATCAAGTGGATAAGGTGAAATGATAGATGAAAAGATGGTTTGAGGTCCAAGTGGATGTAGGCGGCAAATGATATAATGAAAAAGATTTAAAATTCCGGTTGATTACTGTTCTCTGGCAATATCTCTATAGTAAAATCCTGTGGGGCCCAAAGATTTTCGTTGCACGGTAACATTTCTTCCGAGAGTTAAAACTCTTCCGAAGACAAACGAGTTTGTTTCCGGAGATTTTCTCCAAAGGCATTTCATTTTCGAAGGCAAACATTGGTTTACAACCACATTTGCTTCCGAGAACATTAAATGCTTCCGAGAATTAAAGTTAATAAATTTCGGAAAACGTTTTGACTGATAGTCAAAATTTCTTCCGAGGCCAAAAACTCCTTGGAAGAAAATGTTCTTGAAGGAGTTTTACTCGTTAGAAGAGTTATGTAAAACTCTTCCGAGGGTAAAATTCTCTTCGGAAGATTTTTTACTTAGAACATTTCTACAATTTTGAAAAATTTGCTGGCAACAGGGCTTAGATTGTATTTAGACAACATAGACAAGACACGTTTTAAAAGGTTTTCAAAAAAGAAAGACTAGTCAATGTTAATTATCCCAATAGCTGTGATTAAATATTTAAATCTCTGTTCATCAAAGGCTTTTGTGAACAAGTCAGCATATTGCTTATTTGAATTGACTTTGACTAGCTTGATTTGGTTTTTCTCATGAATATCTCGAATGAAATGATACCTGATGTCAATGTGTTTTGTCTTGGAGTGCTTGACTGGATTTTCTATGATAGAAATGGCACTCTTGTTGTCTATGTGGATAGGAGTCTACATGAAGTTATCTAGCATCTGATTCTGAATCCAAAGCAATTGAGCATAGCAGCTTATAGCAGCAATATACTCAGCTTCAGCAGTTGATGTGGATACACATGATTGCTTCTTACATTGCAAAAAGATAATCCTTCCACCAAGAAATTGACATCCTCCCGATGATGATTTCTTGTTGATATTGCAGCCAACATAATCAATGTCAGTGTAACCATAGAGGTTAAAATCCCTATTCTTAGGATACCAAAGACCCAATTTAGGAGCTTCTTTGAGGTATCTAAGAATTGTTATGGCAGCAATTAGGTGAGACACCTTTGGAGAAGCCTGATATATTGCACAGATGCATGTTGCAAACAAGATATCAGGTCTACTTATAGTGAGATACATCAAAGATCCAATAATTGCCCTGTACTGATGCTGATCAGTATCCTCCCCCTCGGAATCAGGACTAAGATTGTGATTTTTGGGTATAGGTGTCTTGGCGGGCTTACAATCTGTCAAATCTCTCTAAGATATCTTTTACATACTTAGATTGATTGATGAAGAATCCTTCTTCCATTTGCTTCACCTGAATTCCTAGGAAGAAATCCATCTTTCCCATGGAACTCATTTCAAACTTCTTCCTCATGATGCTTTAAAAGTCTTTGCACATTTGGTCATTTGAGGAACCAAGTATGATATCATCAACATAGACTTGTACAAGCATCATATCCTTCCCAGACTTCCTTATGAACAAGGTTTTATCTATTGTGCCTCTGATATAGCCATTCTTGAGAAGGAACTAGGATAGTGTCTCATACCATAACCGAGGTGCCTGATGTAACCCATAGAGAGCTTTATCAAGTTTGCACACATAGTTGGGATGTTGTGGGTCTTCAAATCTGGGTGGCTGGCCCACATAGACTTCTCTATCGATATCCCCATACAGAAATACACATTTCATATCAAGTTGATAGACTGTAAATTTCTTGGATGCAGCAAAAGCAAGAAAGATTCGCACAGCCTCAAGTCTTGCAACAGGTGCAAAGACATCTGTCTAATCTATACCTTCCTCCTATGTGTATCCTTGAACAACAAATCTAGCTTTGTTCTTGATGATCAAACCTCTATCATCTCTTTTATTTTTGTATACCCACTTTGTGCCAATAGGACCCTGACCAGGTGGTAATGGACATAAGTTCCATACTTTTTGCCTCTTGAATTGAAGCAACTCCTCTTGCATTGCTTCTATCCAATTATTGTCTTTGAGGGCTTCTTCCACCTTCTTTGGTTCCATTTGAGAGAGAAAACATGAGTACAAGCACACAATCCCATTGTGGGTCTGAGTTGTTGTTTTCACACCTTCTGAGACATCTCTAATGATGTTCTCAGCTGGATGAGTGTTGTGTATCCTGAGCCTAGGAATCACATCTAGTTGTATAGATAGATCCAAGTTTGAAAAGTTTTGCTCAGGGTTTTGAACACCATCACCAGCTGATGTCTCACATTCATTCAATGAGGATTGATTTAATGAATGTGTGACAGCATCAATGGTGTTTTTCTAAGAAGCAGGATCCACAGTTGCCTATTCCTCCTGATCACTGTCTTCATCAGCTTGGTGTTGAATACTTAAGTTGTCAACTGTTGAGTTATGTGGCTCAGTTGGCTGACAACTTGATGAAGCTCTATTGTTTCCTGAGATATTCAATCTTTCAGGATTTTCAGTTGAAGGAGCTTGATCTTCATTTCTTCTTGAAGAAACTGGAATAGGTCTTGGTAACTCAAACATTTGATCTTAGTAGGTGTCACCTTGAATACCTATTCCAGCTGAAACATTCTCACAAGATAGTTTAGAATAGTTTGAAAACAATTCTCAGGACCACTGCCCTTAACACAAGGTGTGTGCTCGTTGACAACAATCTTGGATGATTACTCAAATTGTTGATTTTTGATATTATACACTCTATATGCAATAGAGGTTGAGGAATATCCAACAAAGATAGCATCATCAGACTTTTCATCAAAATTTGCTAAATTGTCTTTTGTGTTAAGGATGGTACATCTACTGCCAAAGGACCTAAGAAAGCCAATGAATGGTGGCCTCTTGTTCCATAGCTCATAAGGTGTTTTTCTATGTGACTTAACTATAAAAACCTTATTGTACACATAACATACAGTGCTGACTACTTCTTCCCAAAAAGGTTAAGGGCAGTTTTGAATTGGCTAACATAGCTCTAGCAGCCTCAATTAGTGTCCTGTTCCTCCTCACAGCAACACCATTCTGTTGAGGAGTTCTAGAAGCACTATATTGTCTGGCAATCCCTTTTGAGTTATAGAATGAGTCAAGAACTTGATTCTTAAACTCAGTTCCTTGATCACTTCTAATAATTTTTTCCTTGTGATCTATTTGATTTTTAATTTTAAGAATAAAAAGATTTTAAAGTTTCAGTAGTTTCATCTTTAGTTCTTAAAAAGAAAACTCATGTAAATCTTATGAAATCATCAACAATCACAAGGCAATATGATTTCCTTCCAATGCTCATTATACTTGTAGGACCAAACAAATCCATGTGCAACAAGTGTAATGGGGTGGTGATGAGGTTAACCTCTTTGGATTTATGTGAAACTTTATGTTGCTTCCCTTTTAGGCAGGCAATACAGTTGTCCTTACAGATAAATTCCTTTTTAGGCACACCATGTACCAAATTATTTTTAACCAATTTATTCATGGTTTTAAAATTAACATGGCATATTCTTTTATGCCAAAGAGTTGACTCATAACCATTTGCTTTTGAAAGAAAGCCTGATACTTCACCCAGTGGGGAAGCTTTGTTCATATACACCTTGTACATATCCCCTCTCTTGGGAGATCTAAAAAGTGCTAATTCCTGAGGAATTGTTATCCCGGGTTTAAGGATGATGCACTCATGTTTTGTGAAAAGCATTTGGTGCTTTTGATCACAGAATTGTGAAACACTAAGGAGATTGTGTTCAAGCTGTTTGACAAAGTTTACTTTGTCAAATTTTAAATTACCATTGGATACACTACCTCTACCAGACATGTATCCTCCGGCTTCACCTCTAAATTGAACAGGACCTCCATTAAAGTGTTCAAACTGTTGTAGGAAAGATTTGTTCCCTGTCAAGTGCCTGGAGCATCCACTGTCTACAATCCAGATATTTTCATTTTTGTCATGTAGATGTCCCTGCACATAAGGTGACATGGTTAGTTACTATTGGAAACCCAAGCCTTTTTGGTCTTGGGCTCTTCCAATTCAGATGATATAATGGAACCAAGATGATACTTACCAAAACCTAAGTGCCGAATCTCATGATGATTACCAAAACCGACACGGTGAAACTATGCTAAAAATATGATCAAAACGAAGAAAATTGACCAAAGTCAAACTTGGTGAACCGTGGTCAAAGTCAACAGGCAACATCAGCGGTTGTCCCGAATGATGTCAGCACCCGACAGTCACGCATCAGCAATAGAGAATTTATCAGACTTAGAAGAATATTTATGTAATCATTAGGCTTAAATGTAATTTTGTTCATTTATGTAAAGAGTATAAATAAAGAAGTGTAGTCATTTATACTCTAAGAAGCATTGCTAAGCATTGGGAGAATTAGTCTAGTGAGAGAAACAATTAGGTTAAGTGTGTGTGAGAGAGAATTTTCTTACAAACTCCCTTTGTAATCTCCTAGCATCATCATCCATATGAATGAATGAAATTTTTATGAATATGTGTTCTTGAATTGTTCATCGTTCATTCATCAACATACATTAAATCTTGCAACAAATCTTCAATTGAAACCATCAACAGGTCTGTGAGATTCCATATCACAGATCTGATAAACGACAACAATACGATTGCAATATTCGATCCTATGAATATTGAATTTCCACATTGTTTATGAAGAAGAGGATTGGGCTGCAACATCTTTTCTGATCTTCCATTCCATCCAATGGTTGATCAAGCTTGATGAGCCTGAAGAGGCTTGTGCAGCATAACTTGCTTCCAAGGCTTCTTTCTCTTCGGAAGTAGTTGTCACCACCTTTTCTTCTAAAGCAGTCTTCTTTTCAGAAGGTTTCGAAGGATTCCTTTTGTTCCTTTGTTTTCCTTCCGAAGCTAGTTTGCTTTTGGAAGTACTTGCTTTCGAAGGCACTCTAGTTTTAAGGGAAAACTTAGGAAGCTTTTGTTTGACTTCCGAAGTCGGTTTCCCTTCGGAAGAGTAAGTTTCTTCCGAAGGCAACTTGGCTTTGGAAACAAACTTCCTTTTCTTTAATACTTGGGCCACATGGTAAGGTCCAAATGTGAAACCCTCCTTGACTCCTTCTTTCTTAACATTAGATGCATAATGTGTGCTTACTGGATTATAGTAACAATCTTTAGCCATATGGTTATACAGGGCACAAATTATGCATTCATTGTTAATTTTGATGGGGCAGGTTGATGGTTGCTTATGGAGCTTCTTTTCTTCATTATCAACCTTCCCCTTCAACTTTTGATCCTTCTTTAGAACAGAAATGCTGGTACTACATTTCTTTCCGGAATCAGGATTTCCAACCACTTGAAATCCAACTGATATGAATACACCCTTTTGCTTTGGGTCTATCTTTAACTTTGACTCATCCATCTTCTTTGCAGTTTTTCTTGTTGCCCTGATTTTGTTTCTTCTAGCTTTGGTGGTTAAGAGTTGATCATCAGCTGTGGGGATGAAGTTTTTACTTTATCCTTCCTTGTGGTAGTCTCTATTATTGCATCATTCTTCTGCTCTTTAGGTAATGGGTCAGTAATTGGAACCTCTAGCTCCTTTACACCATATCTAGGCTGTCTAATAGACACAAAGGAGTGTGGTGAGAAATTTCATTGGTTCCCAACCCATTTTTGTTTTGATAACACACCTTGGAGTGGGAGGATGATGCAATGATGGTGTTGAAGTTATGCTCTTCAATGACATACTTCTTAGCTTTAGCCTCAACTATCACTAGTTGGGCTTGAGCCTCAGTCAACTTGGGGATTAAATCTTTTATTTGAGCCCAATAATTTGAATGTTCATCTTTTAAAGAGGAAACATTTTTCTCTAACTCTTCTATTTTGAGTTTGTAGTTAGATTCTGTTATCTTAAAATCAGATTTTAGTATATTTGAAGACTTAATATCATAGTTAATTTCTATGTTGTAGTCCCGATACAATTTGACCTTAGTAATACAGGCTGGAGTACAGAGATGTTCATACCCCTGGGTGTCTTCAATTCCAGCCATGAGAGCTTGAGCAGGAGTGACATCTTGCTCTATGAAGCTCTAATCAACTTCTTGAGCAACGGCTATAGTTTGTTGCTTAGTGGATTTGGTTGCAACTTTAGGGGTAGCAGGATGTTAGGAGGCTTGAGTTGTTCCAGGATTAGATCTAGGAGCCGTGCATTCCATTGCAAAGTGACCAAGCAGGTTGCAGTTGTAGCACTTAGCCTTTGTCTTGTCAAACCCAAATTTGCTGTTGGTTGGGTTTGAGGGAACTGCCTTCTAGTTTTTTTGAAGAACTTCTTTACTCTGTAGGTCAAGAGAGCCATCTGTTAGACAATGTCCATGTATTCTACTTCATCTGCGCTGAAACACTCCAGGTCATCAAAATAGAATTGAAAATCTCCAGAGTGCTCACTCTCTAAAACAAAGGCACAGCTATCCTGGAAAGGATTTTGATGAGCCTGTTGAGACTTTAGTGTCTCATGGAATGTGATGTAAGGCCCAGAAGAAGAGGATGATTGTTGAGGGTAGTTTAGGTACAGCTGGGGCTGGGGAGTTCTTGAAACTACAGCAAAATGCAAAACATTACTGACTAAAGGATTGGTGATATTGTTCATCTGATGGCTTTTCTGAGATTCCATCTCCATACGGTATCCATCAAGGATTCCATATAGTTCAATCATGGTGAGAGTGTTGAGATTCTCAGTTCTCTTGATTGAGACAATAGAAAGTTCACTCATGAGGCAGTGCATTCATGAATTTTCTTACAATGTCTCTCTTCTCAAGAATCACTCCCATAGACTAAAGAGAGGTGATCAAGTCCATGTATCTGAAGTATTAGTGGCTCAAGGTCTCACCAATAATATATGTGAAGTTTTCAAACTTCTACTTCAGTACAACTTTCTTTGACTCCTTGGATTCAGCATAACCAGAGTACATCAGCTTCAAAGCCTCAAAGAGTTCTTTGGCAGACTCGCATTGCTTAAAGCCTACCATTATAGAGTTTGGTATAGCAGTAAGCAGAATAGTCATGGCTTTGGAGTCAATGTCCATTATCTTATAGTCTTCATCTGAGTAGTCTTCAATGGCCTTCTCAATCATGGCACCATTTCCTGTTAGAGATGCCACTTTTGGCTTGTATGGACCATGGGGAACAGACTTCCCAATTCGGCTATCCTGGTACATGATGAAGCTTTTAACAAGGATGCACCAGGTCTTAAAATCATCAGGAGTGATGGTAGGAGCCTTGGTCATAGTTCCCATCTCAGACTCAGAGGACTTCTGGTTGAGAGCCATTAGAGTGAAGTGAGTGAGTATGAAGAAAGAAGGGTGATTTGGAATGGTAAGATCTCACAATCAAGAGCCTAAAAAGCTCTGATACCAATTGTAGGATCGATGTTTGTCTCACAACACAAGATAATCACACAAACTCACTTAATATCATTTAAGTTGATAAAGCATAATCTTAACCAAGTTCACAAGTAATATAATAAGTTCAAACAAAAAATATAAGAGCACAAGAGTGGTTTTCAAGATACTTGTATATATTACTTCTCAACTCAATATTACAAGACTCTTACAAGCATAGTTACTAAGTTAAATGGAGAAGCTATGTATACTACTATCTAAAGCCGGTTATACTTGGAAAACCAGCTGAAACTTACAACTAGACAAATACTACATTGTTTAGAAGGAAGATATCTAAGATAAAATAGTAATATCTTAGATTAGGTCGTCATGACATATCCATGACATACCTTTTGTCACCAACTAAAAGTGGCAACTGTACTAAGTTAAGAATAATTGAATAGTGGATTAAAGTAAGGTCAATTTCATGGGCGTGGGAAAGCGTCATGCAGTCTATTAGAGTGGCAACGGACTGTTAGATATACCATACTTATGTCCACTGGTTCATAGTTAGTTCTTTCGAAGCTAAAAGGCTTAGGAAGAATAAATTCTTCCGAGGCCATTAATATTTCGAAAGAATCAACTTCTTCCGAGTTACTTCAAGTCTTCAGGACCTTATTCTTTGGAAGACTTTGTCTTTGAATCTTCTAAGTTTCATACTTCAGAAGAATAAGAACTTAGTCTCGGAAGACTAAGTTCTTCCTTTGGAAGTTTTTCATACTTGAGCTTTGGAAGATCTTTGACTTAGCTTCAGAAGAGCAGCTTGTTCCTTCAGAAGACCATTTGTTTAGCACATCAAAATATATCTAAGTGTAGTTTTGGTTGCACTAGCCTCATTAGATCCAACAGATTTTTGTGCACTCTTAAAACACTTAGATTTTAATGAACATGTTGTAGGACAGGGAAGGGTGGTCAATGCAATAGTTTCACAAGGTAGAGAGAGTTGGAACACTTATCAGTTCAAATAGGGAACCGGTTAGTGATGAAACTATGAACACAAGTAAAAGAACAAGAACACTTAAATATGGTTTTCAAGAATGATGTATATTTCTCTCAAGTTCTTACAAGTGTTACAATGCATACATTAAGATACAAGTACTTGAAACACTTTATACTATATCCTACAGATGGCCATACTTTGAAGGCTATCTAGAAACACTAATCTAGACAACAAGATCAATGTAGAGTCAAAAGGCAGATTACCTTTTGACTAGTGACTATTACATGCCATAGCTCACATCCTAATATATTACAAAAAGGATAAAAGTACATAGTTGGAAAGTTGCAGATAAAAGACCTTAATCTACAGTTGACAAAAATATGGATTTTTCACCAACTCATATAAGTTAGTGAGTCTTTTTAAGTGTCAGCGGAAAGTGGTTTAGCTTTTGTAAAAAGGTGATTATGAGAAAGCATGTCTTCTCTATCTTTGGAAGAATCCAATCTTTGGCTTCGGAAGACTTTGTCCTTGAAGCTTCGGAAGACTTTATCTTTGGCTTCGGAAGATATGGTCTTTTGGCTTCGAAAGATTTGATAATTAGCATAATTGTCTGAGTTATATCAAATCTTCCGAAGTAACTTCCTTGTACTTCACATGTGCATGCTGAGAGCTTTTGGTTGTTCTTTGGTTGCATCAGCCTCTAAGGGTAATCCTTACAAACTCCCCCTAGGCCAATACTACCAAAACTGAAGAGACCTTTGATTCTTGATCTTCATCTGTTGACAGTCCTCATCAGAATCAAGACCATTTCTATTATCATCAGCTGGTCAAGACTCCTTAGACTCTTAAAGTATCTTCTTATATCATAGAGATCATGTAGAGGGAGGTCAAGTATGTTTTACCAGAAGTACATGTCTTTACCCCCCTGATCTCTAATGACCTACAATCTGTCTGGATTGGTGGCAAACATCCAAGGCACGATGGGTCTCTCTGTATCAAAAAGCTCTACTTGAATCGGAGTTGGATGAGCAGCCTCTTCTTGATCACCCTCAGGATGTTCTGACCCATCCTAAGGTACAGAGGTGGATGCCTTGGACTTCTTTTTGTTCTTCTTCTTCTTGTCCCTTCTTATGTCCATCCTTTCCTCTTTCTGAATTTTAACTGAGGAGATTGGCTTGCAGTACCAGGTTGTTCTTGTTTGTCTTCCTCAATGGGTCCTTGTCCTTCACAGGTTCAGAAGGAGAAGGATCAGGACCCTGCTTTGGTTCAGAAGATGAAGCTGGCTGTGATGTAGCACTTAGTCCAGGTTGTGTTGTCTCCTAGGGTTCAACCTTGACTTTAGCTTCAGGTGCAGCCTGACTTGGTGGAGAATGCAAGTCAATCAGCTCACCCCTTTTTATCTTCTGCTTGATCACTCTAATGTGCTCATCCATAATGGATAGAGACATTGGACCAAGTCTCCTTTCAGAGAATCCATACAGCTTCAAGAAGCTCACCATCTTCTGTATATCAGTAGATTTCTTCAATTTTGTTTTGATGGTGGCTCTTGACCTTATGGCCTCTTTTCTTATCTTTCTCTTTGCAGCTGTTTTCTCTTTTTGCACTTGTTGCTCAAGCTGCTTGATGTATTCGAACTCAATGTAGTCATATGGTAAGGGAAGAAGGTCTGCTGCCTGATAGAGATGTAGTCATATGAGTTTGTTGCTCAGTAGCCACAGTCTCTATCTCAGGACTTTCCTGAACTGAAGAGATGGTAGGAGCTTTGTAAAGTCTTTTTCTCCTTCTTTCTTCTTTGATCTTGAGGAGCAGTTTTGCATCCTCAGCTTCCTTCCTCTCCTTTAACACTTCCATGTCAGCCAGTTCATTTAATTCCTCCAAGAGGAGAGAGATGAGTTCATTAATATTATAGTTCCTGGACCCCAAATAGTTTAATCTGGCTGCCCTTAACTCATCATCTTGAGTGCTTAGCTAGGGGGCAGCCTTGATTGCAGCTTCCAAAAAGCCAGGGGTCCTACTTGAACTCTCTCCCCTTTCCTTTCACTTCCCCTCTCTCTCTTCTCCTCCTTAATCTCCTTAGGAGTCACTTCCTTTTCCTTTTGTCACTCTCAGGCCTGTGTGACTTAGGGTGGAGAGAGCTTTAGCCTTAATTGCTTGGTGCTGGACTTAAGCTCTGGCCAGAGAGAGGCTGTGAGACATCTTCACCAGCTAGTGCCTCATTGAGGGTAATGGGTGCTGAGGGTGCTGAAGCAGCTCCTGTCTCAAGATTCACAGGCTCAACTGCTGGGCCTTCAGCCAAGGTTTCCCCTTTGAAGCTAATATTTGGGTCCACCTAAGCATCCAGTTGACCAACAGTCTTGCCTATTAGCCTCTGTCTATATAGTCTGGTTCTCAGCTTGAACTCTTCAAGAACCCTTTGTTGAATCGTATCAGCTAACCTTGTAGCTTACCTATTTTGACTTGGGTTGGCAAGTGGGATGTCAACTAGATAGGTGCTCTCATAGTATCTCAGGTTAAAGAAGCTGAAGATCTCTAGTTGACCGTGAGACCTAGATATTACCAGGGCTTTCCTTTCTTCATCATACCTCTATAGCACTATTGGATTATCAGCAGGGTGAGACGGAGTAGGCATAGCTGTTGGTATACCCTCCTCAAACAAGCTTTGAATGAGTGAGTCCATATCAATATGAACATGAGGAGGTCGTTGAGTACGGAAAACTACAAGTGAGGGTGGTAAGTCCTCCATGTCCATACTCTAAGAGGAACTTCCAGGTTCTGTGATTGTAAGTAAGACTTTCTCCCCCTTTTTGGTAGCATCACCCTCTTGCATAGGAGAGCTAGGAGTTAGGTCCACCACATCCAGGGGTTCTTATGGGACTGGTTGAGCCTCTGGATAGGTCTCTCAGCTAACTTGCCCTTGAGATCGGTGATCTCAAGTTGCTGGTCATTGACCCTTCTTTGTAAGGTAGTCACCTGAGATGAGAGCATAGGACCAAGGTCTTCTTCCTCATCACCAGCTTCAGCTTTTTGGATGCTGGTTTTCCCCTGCACACTGACCGATTCAAATGAAGTGTCAATCGGCTGGGTTGCCATGGTTGAGATCTGAATGATGAAATCTCTTGTAAAAGTGAGAGCCTCTTCCATATGGGCCTCCTTAACAAGTTCAGGAAGGTCCACCTTAGTTGTGGGTGGATGATGTGGGCTAGATATAGGTGATGCGGAGCATTCATCTCTCTTTGAGCAGGGGTGGAGAAGAGAGACTCATGGTACTCACTGAATCCTATATCTTTATCATCATAGAATTCAAGGTTGGGTATTGGTTGATTGAGGTCAAGCGGCCAGGGATGGTAACTTTCCCTTAAAGGTTGATCACTAGAGTTTTGAGACTCTGAGTGAAGGCTTAAGGTTGGGGTTGTGAGGTCATCAGGCTGAGCATGAGAAACCTCAGAACTGATGATAGAAGTAATGGGAGTGGTTTGCTCCTCAGGAGAGGTGGACGCTCCAGTGTCCACTTCTTCCCACATGGTTGGTGATTTGGTGGCCTGCTCAACCTAAGTAGACTGAGTAGGGGTTTGTTTGGATTTTCTTTGGTAGGTGATGGTGATTTGAGGCTGTGGTGGGGTTGCAGATGTAGAAGGTGTGGGTTTAACATTGGCTGGTGCTGCCAAGTTGTCACCTTGAGCAATGAGATCTAACATTGGGGACTAGGGTTGTTTCTACCCTGAGAAGCCAACAGTGGACTTTCTCATTGTCTTGAAGATGCCTGGCTTCATCTGTCCCAATTTAAGAATATTACCTGTTCCACTTAACTGTGAGCACACAGTTAAGAATGTATTGGGCATATCTAGGGAACATATAATATTCTAAGGAGTCCAAGTTTACAAGCAGACTTGTATATACAAATTGAGAATACCTGAACTTGACCCCTTGAACCATTCCATGGACTATATAGGAAAGGTCCTCTGAGATTTGGTCCCAACCTCCATGTTTGTTTGATAGGGAGTGGATGACCACATGGAGGAGGTACTTCCACTTGGATGAGACCTTACCTTTCCTGAAGGTTCTTACCGTGTAGTCCCCTTCATAGCCCATCTGGCGGAATGAGTTGTTAACAACAGACTTAGGGAAGGACAAGTCACCCTCTTCATCATCCAGCCTTAGATGGGTGTTGATGGTGGCTGGAGTGATGTATACTGTCCTCCCCTGTATTATGGTAGACAGTGCCTTCCCACCGTCCAAGATGACCTCTTGCCAGGTCCTCCAGAACTCCAAAAGTTGATCTTTATATAATGGAGGGTCGATTGTAAGGGTGGTGAGGTAGTTGGTTAGAGATAAGAAGCGGCAAACGTCTGAGAAACTAGGATCTTTCTCAGATGATAAGAGAGCAACTTGATTATGTTGCCTGTGTAAGTGAAAGTGGGGGAACCGTTTTACAAATATATATATATATATATATATATATATATATATATATATATATATATATATATATATATATATATATATATATATATATATATATATATATGATATGGAGTTGAGACAAAGTTAATACAAATGAATAAACTTTGAAATGCGAATGTCGATCCCACCTCTGAAAAAGTACCCAAAAAGATAGTTTTCTTGGAAGCCGAAAATCTTCCGAAGGTATTTCGCCTTCGGAAGTATTGAGAAAACTTCCGAAGCCAATTTGGCTTTGGAAGATATTCCTTAGTCTTTCAAAAATTTTGCTTCGGAAGAAAAATTACTTAGAGTATTTTACTTCCTAGATAGATTTTTCTTCGGAAGATATCAAATATCAGAAATTTTATTCAGTAAGAGAATAAGGCTTCCGAGACTTAATTGCTTTCAGAAGAAAATAGTCCTTCAATACATATAAGTATTGGTGATAAATATAAGCTTCGGAAGATATATTCAAATTTCTTCCGAAGGTTAGTTACTAAGAAGTAGTTATTTGTTTTGAAGACATAATTTTCTTCCGAAGACAATTTGATGTCTTACGAAGGAAAATATATCCAAAATTCTCAAAATCCTAAGGGATATCATTTTGAAAAAGGTTCTTCCAAAGTAAACTAGTCTTATATGATGATGATATAGAAAAACTTAACACACACATATTTTAAAATAATCTTGAGTTTAGTTTAAGAAAATCTATTTAAAGTTAATCATCCCAATAGCTGATACAAGATACTTAAATCTCTATTCTTCAAAAGCTTTTGTGAATAGATCGGTATATTTTCATTTGTGTTAACTTTGACTAGGTTTATCAATCCCTGATAAAATGATACCTGATGTTGATGTGCTTTGTTGTTGAGTGCTGAACAGGATTCTCTGTAATAGAGATAGCATTGTTGTTGTCTATATGGATGGGAGTCTCCTTGAAGTTGAATCCATAGTCTAGCATCTGATTCTGAATCCAAAGCACTTGAGCACAGCAGCTTGCAGCAGCAGTGTATTCAACTTCAACAGTTGATGTAGATATAAAGGATTATTTCTTGCATTGCCATGAGACTATCCTTCCACCAAGAAATTAACATCCCCCAGATGTAGACTTTGTAGTCATATTGCAGCAGTCGTAGTATAGGCATACAGATTGAAGTCAGAATTCTTGGATACCAAAGGCCTAGTTTGGGAGCACCTTTGAGATATCTGAGAATTCTCTTGATAGCAACCAAGTGTGAAATCTTAGGGTTGGCTTGATATCTTGCACAAATACATGTAGCAAATATGATATCAGGTTTGCTGGCTGTGAGGTACATAAGTGACCCAATCATAGCCCTGTATAGATGTTCATCAACACACTCGCCATCAAGATCTGGTCCTAGAGAATGGTTTCTGGCTATGTGTGTTTTAGCAACCTTGTACTCAGCCATGTGAAACCTGGTAAGTATGTCTTGCACATACTTTGACTAATTTATGAAGATGCCATTATTAACCTGCTTCACATGAATTCCTAGAAAGAAATTGAGTTCCCCAATGGCACTTATTTCAAATCTATTCTTCATCAGCTTCTCAAAGTCTTTACAGAGCTTTGGATTAGTTGACCCAAAGATAATGTCATCTACATAAACTTGAACCAGCATCAAGTCATTTCCAGTCCCTTTGCGAAGAGTGTTCCATTAATAGTATCTCTCTTGTATCCATGCTAATAGAGATACTGTGATAATGTCTCATACCACTTCCTTGGAGCTTGATGCAGCCCATAGAGAGCTTTGTCAAGCTTGCAGACATAATTAGGATGATCTGGGTCTGCAAAGCTAGGTGGTTGTTTGACATACACCTCCTCATCAATTACCCCATATAAGAAGGCGCACTTGACATCAAGTTGGTAGACCTTGAAATCCTTGGATGCAGTAAAAGCTAGGAATACCCTAATAGCTTCAAGTCTTGCTACAGGAGCAAAAACATCTGTTTAGTCAATCCCTTCTTCTTGTGTGTATCCTTGAACAACTAGTCTTGCCTTGTTCTTGATGACAAGTCCTCTATCGTCCTTTTTGTTTCAAAATACCCACTTGGAACCTATGGTAGTCTTCCCTTGAGGAAGAGGACATAGATTCCAAACCTTCTGTCTCTTGAATTGAAGTAGCTCCTCATGTATTGCTTCAACCCAACTTCCATCCTTCAAAGCCTCTTCAATCTTATTAGGCTCTATCTGGGACAATAAACAAGAGTAAAGACAAACATTTTTATCATGGGTTTGTCATCTTGTTCTCACCCAGTCTCAACGTCTTAAATGATGTTTGTGGTGGGATGGGACTTGTGGATTCTCAGTTGAGGAATCACAGCAAGTTATTTGGATAGATCTAAATTGGTGAAATTCAAATCTGGTGCTTGAGAGTCAGCCACCACATCAACACACTTATCAAGTGAGACTTAAACCAATGAGTGTGTTACATAATTGATGTTGTCTTCTATGGAGTGGTTATCAGCATCAAGAAGTTCTTGATCACTATCACCACCTCCATCTCCTCTAACATTGGAAATTCTTTCATCTGAGTTCTATGCCTCTGTGCTAGAATTTATAGGCACTTCAGATGTATCAACATAAGAATTTGTCATGGTTGTGCTGACAGGATTTCCAACTACAGGGCTAGTTACCACTGGAGCTAAAGTAGTTTGAACACTTGGTCTTCTCAGCTCAAATCTTGGATCAAAATCTCCTATTGGTAAGGTACCTGTAGATCCTGAAACATCTTCATAATATTTGTTAAAACAGTTGGTAACTAAATCAAGATCAAACAGCCAATTAGGACCAGAGCCTTTCACACTGGGTGTGTGCTCATTGAAGGTCACATTGGCTGGCTCCTAACTACTCTGGTTTTGAGATTGTATACTCTATAAGCCTTAGATTGGGAAGAGTATCCAATGAAATGTCCATCATCTGATTTCTCAAAAAAATTGGCTATTTGATCCTTGGTATTCAAGATGGTGCAAGGACATCCAAATGATCTGAGGAAACCAATGAAAGGTCTCCTTTTGTGCCACAGTTCATAAGGAGTCTTACCATGAGTCTTTACCACTAATACTCTATTCAGCATATAGCAGGCAATGTTGAGTGCCTCTGCCCAGAAGGTGATAGGCAGTTTAGAGTCAGACAACATGGTTCTTGCAGCTTCAATAAGTGTCATGTTTATCCTCTCAGCAACACCGTTTTGCTAAGGAGTCCTGGGAGTACTATATTATCTTTAAATACCCTTTTCATCACAAAATGCATCAAGGATTTGGTTTTTGAATTCTGTTCCTTGATCATATCTTATGATCTTGACCTTGTGATCACATTGATTCTTAATTTTCAAAATGAAGCTCTTCAAGATCTCAAGGGTCTCATCCTTAATTCTAAGAAAGAAAACCCAAGTATATTTTGTTAAGTCATCTTCTAAAGTCATCAATATGTAATAAGTGTAGGGGTGTAGTGATGGAGTTCATTTCCTTTGGCTTGTGAGATTCCTTGTGTTGCTTCCCTTTCATGCAACACAATGATCATCACTTGTAAACTCTTTCTTTGGCATTCTAGTCACCAAATCATTCTTAATTAGTTTATTCATGTTCTTAAAGTTTACATGGCACATTATTTTATGCCAGAGGAAAGACTCATCACTATTGGCTATAGATAGAAAGCAAGAAACTTCTCCTGAAGAGGATGTTTCCTACAAATCCATCTTGTACATGTTCCCTTTCCTTGGGGCTCTGAGCAAGATATGCTCTTGAGGAATGACCACCCTGGGCTTGAGAACAATGCACTCATGCTCAGTAAAAGTCATGTTGTGTCTCTGATCATAAAATTGGGATACACTCAGAAGATTGTACCCAAGCTCCTTGACAAAGTTTACCTTTTCAATGTTGAGCTTACCATTTGTGACCCTACCCCTTCCAGTAATGTAACCACCAAATTCTCCTCCAGAAGCAACTGAACCTCCATTAATTTTCTCAAAGTTTTGAAGCAAAGAGCCATTGCCTCTCATGTGCCTAGAATAGCCACTATCAATGATCCATACATTCCCTTTGGTCTTTAGTTGTTTCTATACATAAAGAGATAGTCACATTTGGAAACCCAAGCCTTATTGGTCTTGGGCTTGTCAAAGTGAAAAGAAGATAATGCACCAATAATTGATCCTATATGCAAGTTCTGAGGACCATTTAATCTTGATGATGAAGAACTTTCAATCACATGGCCTTCCTTCATCTTCCATACCATCTTTGGAAGACTAGACTTGGCCTTCAACACTTTGGATGTTTTGATGACTTCGGATGTTTTGGAGAATGGACCTTCGGAAGCTTTTGCATCCACTGCAGCGGACTTCAGTACTTCAAAAGCATTCCTTTCTTCTGAGACCCAAATTTCTTCCGAAGGTAAGTTTTCATTTATCTTCTTCTTCACCTTGGAGCTTCCAAAAGGAAGAGATTTTCCTTTTAAAGCTATTTTATTCTTCTTCTTCTCAGAAGCTTTCTTCTTGTTCATATGGATAGTACTTTTGGGATTGTAGATCCAATCCTTGGCAAAGTGAGAAGTACTACTACACATGATGCATTCCAATTGGCATGCTTCTAAGAATCTTATTTTGGGTGGGAGGTTGAGCTTGGTTACTTTCCACTTCCTTCTTCATCTTCTCAGAGGATGCAGTAGGCTTCTTGGGATGAGGCTTGCTCTTGGAACTAGATGGTTCAAGCTGTGCAGCAGTGGTGCACATTTTATCAGCCTTCACTCTAGATTAGGATGAGTTGGGTATGAACTAGGAATCCTTGTACTAGAGTCCATAGTTAAGTCTTCAGTCCTCACAAATTCAAATCAAGTAGAGATGAAAACTTTCTTTTGCTTAGAGTTGAGAGTGGCCTTGATCTCTTGGGCTTTCTTGGATTTTCTTTTGGCCGCCCTGATTAAGTTCTTCCTTGCAGACTTGGTCATCCTTGATTCTTTCTTCTCTCCAGGAGAATGGTGTCCCTTTTCATGATAACCCTTGTTACTCACCTCAGGTTCATCCTTCACTATCTCTTTTTCATCTACATCCTCTTCTTGAACGGGATCTATGGAGGGCAACTCATCTTGATAAGTTCACACCTTGGAGGTCTTACAGATAACAATGTGTTTGGAGGAGCTATCTCACTTGAACCTAACCCTTGCCTGTTCTGATAAAAAATCTTTGCATGCATGGATGAAGATATTATGTTCTTGAAGGATTGCTCTTCAAGAACATATTTTTCTACATTAGCTTTGCTGATCATAAGCTCAGCTTGGCAGTTAGTTAACTTGGTAATGAGATTCTTAATTTGAGTCCTGTAATTTGTGTGCTCATGCTTAAGAGTTGAAATGGCTTTCTCTAAATCTTCTATTTTAAGTTTATAGTCATTTTCAACTCTTTTATAATAAGCTTTTAGAATGTTCCAGGACTTAAGATCAGATCTCACTTCCAAGTTGTGGGACCTATACATGTTAACTTTTGCAATGCATTCAGGAGTACAAAGATGTTTCAATACCTTAGCTTCTTCATGATCAACCATCAATGCTGGGTTTGGAGAAGCATCTTCTACCTGAAAGCTCCACTCAAAGCCTCCTCTTCAATAGCAACAACATCATGTTGCTTTGGTTGGCTTGGCTTCCTTCAGTTCTTGGAGCTGCATTAGTGTAGCTTGGCCTGGATTGTGCCTGGCCACCATTTGTCCTTGGTGCCTTGTACTCTCTAGAAAAGTGTCTTATTAGGTTACAGTTGTAACACTTTACTTTGCTTTTATCCAGGCCAAACTTTTCACTAGCCATATTGCCGGGAAACTTTCTTCCTGTCCTCTTGTAAAACTTCTTGGCTCTGTGAGTGAGAAGAGCCATCTGTTGAACTATCTCCATGTATTCCAGATCATCTGGATGGATGTAGTCTAGGTCTTCAAGAGTGAAAAGAAAGTTGCCATAACTTTCATCAGTAGACACAAAGGCTTGGGCAGAGCTTGTCTTTTAGAACAGGCTTCCTTGGATATAGCTCTCCTTTGGTGTCTCGGGAAAGTTGATGAAAGGACCCTTTTATGAGTGTTTAGGGAAGCATATAAGATGATGTTGTGGTTCTATGCTATCTCTTTCAACCACATGAAGGGTTGAACTCTACTGATTGTTGAAAGAACTGCTTGATGGATTTTGCAAGTTCATCTCCATCTGGTAACCACTGAGGATACCATACATCTCTATGAGAGTAATAGTAGAGAGGTTCTTAGTTCTCTCGATGGCCATACAGTAGTGAGTCCATTGTCTGGGAAGAGAGAACATGAACTTCCACACTATGTCTCTTTTCTCAAGTTTAACTTCAACATCCATTAGAGTATCCACATCTCAACATACCTGAAGTATTGTTGAGTCATGGTTTCACCTATCTTGTAGGTGAAGTTTTCAAACTACTGCTTCATTATGTCTTTCTTGTTTTCCTTGGCTTCCTTAGACCCCTCATGCATGAGCTTTATTGCATCCCAGAGCTGCTTAGAAGTTTTGCACTTCTTGAAGTCTCTGTATATGGAGTTAGGAAGACCAGTTTGAAGAGTGGTCATGGCTTTTTGATCTACATCTATCTTTTTCCAGTCTTCTTCAGATTAGTCAGCTATTTCCTTTGGTATCATCCCACCTCCAGTGGTGGCTGAAGAGATGCTTGGGATGTGAGTATCTCTCCACTAGGAAGAGGAAGTCTGATGAGTTTCTCTCGATAGATGATTTCAGCTTGGTTCCTAGACAACCAATCCATACCGACAATGACATCAAAACTACCAAGTGTGATAGATAGAAGGTCAATATCAAAATCATACCCAGACTGAGTTATCTTACTACCACTGTATATATGGGAAGCTTCTATAATCTTACCATCAGCTATTTCTACTGTATAGTTTGAGTCTAAAGCTGTAGATGTTGTTGGGGTTCTATAATCTTACCACAAGTTTATCAGAGTCATTTAATCCTTATAAAATAAAAAACACAGTGGAATTTGAATGAAAAACTTGTAACAGTTAATATATATAAACCAGTTTATATATCTGTTAAAACCCGTAATGGATCGTTATATGAAAAATCATGCTTACAAACAACCATAGGGTGTTAAGAATTCTACCTCTTGAATGGGACAGAGGAAGAAGATCTTTGAATGGCAGCTTCCAAAGTAGGAGGCCTCAAGCTTGTCCACCCCAAGCTTCCAACAAAACACCAGGCTGCTAGGATTTTCTTCACTTGAACGAGTTCTGTTCTTGGTTTTCTTCGACCAATCGAGAGAAAAGCAACAGAACACTCCAATCTGCACCTTTTTGTGTGTTGTAAGTTATCAGAGAAAGTGGTTGACTGCAATCATAAATTGCACGTCCGGTGAAACTGAATTTCAGAGTGAGAGAAAAGTGGGTGGAAGCCATCCCTTTAACCCATCCGCATTTCACTAATATTCATCCGCATTAGTAAATGCCAATGAACAAACTCTAACCATATTTGTAAATGCGGATGAAGAAATTTCATCTGCATTTCCCAAATGTACATCCGCATTTGTAAATGCGGATGAGTAACTCCATCAGCATTTCCAAAAATGCACATCCGTATTTGTAAATGCGGACGAACAGTTCATCAGCATTTTCCAAATGCACATCCGCATTAGTAAATATGAACGATCAGTGCATTTCCTTAAATGCTCATCCGCATTAGTAAATTTGGATGAAGAAATTCCTTTAGCATTTCCCCAAATGCAAATTCGCATTTGTAAATACGGATGAGTAACATTCATCCACATTTCCTCAGTAACACATCCGCATTAGTAAATACGGATGAGTAAAAGAAATGCGGACAAAAAAAGACTTGTATTGTTTGTTTAACCATTTGAATAATAATACAAAATACTCTCTCTCTAGAATAAATTATCCATATAATTTATTAACCACACTACTGCAAATATTTAAAAACCCAATTTCTAAATACTTCAAGTGTCAATATTTATTTACATGATCATATCATAAAATAAATATTGTGGGTGTTTGTCTAGCTTGTTATTGGGTATGACCTGACTTGGATCATAACGTACTAGCCATATCAATTCATTATGTGCCTTAGGTAGACCGTTCCCAACAATCTCCCACTTGCACAAGATACATAGAGAATTGATGCAAGTAGTAAATACCGCCTAACAATGGTTTACTACCCCTAGTAGGCATGACGAAGTGCCATTCAATAACATCATCTTCCTCAAGTCCCTTACTTGAAAATGATTTAGGTGAATCTATCATTTATCCTTTTGTTACAGATGTCATGTTAAATCCAGAGACACAGAATGATCATTCCCTGTTGATTTAACTTAATCAGGCCTTAGACATCATACTCTCAATGAATAAGAGGAACAAATCCCATCTTGATTACATACGTTTCTCACAATCACCTTGTATCACACCTGAAACTAGCCTTATGTACTGTCCATATTTCAGAACAGCGAAGAACTAGATCAAAGTATAATATTTGGTGAATTTCGAAACCCAATATGTATCTTAGGTCAGAGGATACAATGATATTCATCTTTACTCAAATTTACTTATGATCAATTACATAATTCCATGTAGTAAAATTTGAGAGAGGGTCAGTCCAATATTTGTATCCCACAAATATCTATGAACCTTGATAGCAACCTCTTGCTCCATATTCATACCTTGTGAATATCCACCAATCTAAGTTCATAATAGTCTTACTTCATATTTGTTCTCACAAATATGATCAACTACGGGCATTTAGAATAATAAACATATTCATGGATCTAAACATGCTAAAATGGAACATAACTCATAGTACCATAATCATATATAGATATAAGTCAAAATAACAATTGTTCCAATATTTAAATACTAAATAGATCAAATCCAATCACTAGAATATCAAAGTCCTAAGGCACAAGTATGACTCTCATGCTTTAGCCTTTCAAGAAGCTTCGTGAGTGGATCCGTAATATTTTGATCAGTGTTAACTTTGCGAATACATATCATTCCTTTTTCAACTTCATCCCTTATGTAGTTGAATCTCTACTCAATGTGCCTTGTCTTTTGATGTGCACGGGGTTCCTTGATTTGAGCAATCGCACCCACGTTATCACAAAAGATCTCTAGGGAATCTTGAATGGTAGGGACTACCCCTAGATCGGCAATGAATTTCTTCAACCAAGCAGCTTCCTATGCTGCCAATGAAGAGGCGATGTATTTTGATTTTGTTAGTGGACAATGCTACCACATCCTGCTTTGAACTCTTCCAGGATACTGCCCCTCCATTCATAATGAAGACATACCCCGATTGTGATCGAAAATCATCTTGATCAGTTTGGAAACTCGCATCCGTGTAACCCTTTACGACGAGTTCCTCTTCACCAGATCCGTATATTAGAAACATATCCTTAGTCCTCCTAAGGTATTTCAATATACTCTTAACAGCCATCCAATGGCTATTTCGTGGATTCTGTTGATATCTGCTTGTCATGCTTAAAGCGCATGACACATCCGGTCTAGTACATATCATTGCATACATGATCGATCCTATAGCAGATGCATATGGGATTTTCTTCATTCTTTCTTGCTCATCCTTTGAGCTTGGACATTGAGATGCACTCAATATTGTCCCTCTTTGAATAGGTACCAAACGTTTCTTAGAGTTCTCCATCTTGAGCCTTTTCAAGATTTTGTCAATGTATACACTTTGGTTTAAACCTATCAACCGCCTTGATCTATCCCTATAGATCTTTATTCCTAAGGTGTAGGCGCTTCACCAAGAACTTTGATGGAAAAACAATTTCCAAGCCAGGTTTTACACGTTCCATGGTTGGAATGTCATTTCCAAACAGTAGATTGTCATCGACATACAATACTAAGAATGTGATGATGCTCCCACTAGCCTTCTTATACACACATGCTTCATCAGCATTCTTGATGAATCCAAATTTCTTGACCTCTTCATTAAAACGGTGATTCCAACTTCTCGATGCTTGTTTCAATCCATTGATTGATCTCTTTAACTTGCATTCTTTGTTAGGATGTTATGGATCGACAAAACCATCGGACTGAACCATATAGACATTCTCTTCAAGATGTCCATTAAGGAAAATAGTTTTGACATCCATTTGCCAAATTTCATAGTCATAGTATGCAGCTATGGCAAATAATATCCTAATCGACTTTAGCATTGCCACAGGCGAGAAGGTCTCATCATAATCAACCCCTTGTGTTTGAGTGAAACCTTTTGCTACAAGTCTTGCTTTATAAGTATCCAAGTTTCCATGCATATCGGTTTTCTTCTTGAAACCCCACTTACATCCAACCGGTTTGGAGTTAAGTGGTGGCACAACCAATTCCCATACTTTGTTGTCATACATGGACTGCATCCCTATGTTCATGGCTTCAAGCCATTTGTCATAATCGGAATTTGACCTTGCATCATGGTATGTGGTTGGTTCATCCGAGTCAACTACATAGCATCCATTTATGAAAAATCCATATCTTTCGGGTGGGTTACTAATTCTACCAGATCTGCGAACGTTTTGTGTGTATTGATCAACTACTTGATTGTTTTCCTCAACCTCTTGTTGATTGCTAATATCAACCAAACATGTATCGGCTTGTAGTTCTTGATCCTCCTCAAGTTCCACTGTTTTATCGGTACTTCCTTCCATAAGGAATTTAGTTTCCAATAACTCAGCCTTTCGAGTAATAAATACCTTCTGCTCTGTTGGATTGTAGTAGTAATATCCCATAGAGTCTTTGGGATATCCTACAAAGTTACACTTAGTGGATCGGCCTTCTAACTTTTTTAGGGTGTTCTGTTTAACATAAGCTTCACAACCCTATATCTTTAAATATGATAACGATGGAACCCTTCCATACCATATTTCAAAAGGTGTCTTTGGTTTAATGATGGAACCCTTCAAATATGATAACGATGGAACCCTTCAAGTATGCATTTTGATTTAAACCTATCAACCGCCTTGATCTATCCCTATAGATCTTTATTCCCAAAATATAGGCGGCTTTACCAAGATCTTTGATGGAAAACAACTTCCAAGCCAAGTTTTAACACCTTCCATGGTTGGAATGTCATTTCCAAACAGTAATATATCATCAACATATAATACTAAAAATGTGATGATGCTCCCACTAGCCTTCTTATACACACAAGCTTCATCAGCGTTCTTGATGAATCCAAATTTCTTGATCTCTTCATTAAAACATTGATTCCAACTTCTCGATGCGTGTTTCAATCCGTAGATTGATTTCTTTAACTTGCATACTTTATTAGGATATTGTGGATCGACAAAACCTTTGGGCTGAACCATATAAACATTCTCTTGGAGATTTCCATTAAGGAAAGTAGTTTTGACATCCATTCACCAAATCTCATAGTCATAATATGCAGCTATGGCAAATAATATCCTTATTGACTTTAGCATTGCCATAGGCGAGAAGGTCTCATCATAATCAACCCCTAGAGTCTGAGTGAAACATTTTGCTACAAGTCTTGCTTTATAAGTATCCAAGTTTCCATGCATATTGGTTTTCTTCTTGAAAACCCACTTAGATCCAACCGGTTTGGAGTTAAGCGGTGGCACAACCAATTCCCACACTTGGTTGTCATACATGGATTGCATCTCTACGTTCATGGCTTCAAGCCACTTGTCATAATCCGAATTGGACATTGCATCATGGTACGTAGTTGGTTCATCCGAGTCAACTACATAGCATCCATTCATGAAAACTCCATATCTTTCGGGTGGATAGCTAGTTCTACCAGATCTACGAACGTTTTGTGTGTATTGATCAACCACTTGGTCATTATCAACAACCTCTTGTTGATTGCTAGTATCAACCAAACGTTTATCGGCTTGTGGTTCTCGATCCTCATCAAGTTTCACTATTCTATCAGTAGTTCCTTCCATAAGGAATTTAGTTTCCAAGAACTCAGCCTTTCGAGCAATAAATACCTTCTACACTTTTGGATTATAGAAGTAATATCCCATCGAGTCTTTGGGATATCCTATAAAGATACACTTAGTGGATCGGCTTTCTAACTTGTTTGGGGTGTTCTGCTTAACAGAAGCTTCACAACCCCATACCTTTAAATATGATAACGATGGAACCCTTCCATGCCATATTTCAAAATGTGTCTTATCCACTTTCTTGGTTGGGGCCATATTCAGAATATGGGCCGTGGGGAGTAATGCGAAACCCCAAAATGACAGAGGTAGTGTGCTTCTAGCCATCATAGATCGAACCATATCTAATAGGGTTTGGTTTCTCCTCACAGACACACCATTATGCTGTGGTGTTCCAGGTGGAGCAAGCTGTGAGACAATCCCACAATTTCTAAGATGATCTTGAAAGGCATCACTAAGGTATTCACCTCCTCTATCCGAACAAAGAACTTTGATTGTTTTATTGAGTTGATTCTCTAATTCATTGTTGAAGATTTTGAACGTTTCAAAAGCTTCATCTTTGTGACTCAACAAGTACACATAACCATAACGACTATAATCGTTGACGAAGGTATTGAAGTATCTTTCACCATTCCTTTTCATTGCTTTAAAAGGGCCACATACATCCGAATGTATGATCCCTAATAAATCTTTTGCCCTTTGGTTAGTCCCACTAAAGGGTTCCTTGGTCATCTTTTCTTGTAAACAAGATTCACACTTATCAAATGAACGCTCTTCATTTGCTTCCAAAAGACCATTCTTTTGAAGTGTTTGAATGCGATTCTTGTTTATGTGACCAAGACGACAATGCCAAAGATTTAATTCACTTAAACCCATTTTAAGTTTCTTGGTGCTTGACTGGTATAACGAGTTATTAAAGGATTAGTCATCATGAACCAATTCATAAATACCATTAAAAGGCATAGCCTTAAAATAAAATATATCATCTATAAAAACACAAATACCATCGTTTACAAACTTTAAAACATAACCATATTATTTCAGGAGGGATACAGAAATTATATTCCTAGTCAAACTAGAAGCATACAAAACATTCTTCAAAATGACTTCCAAACCACTTGGAAGCTTCAAGATATAGTCTCCTTGGGCTTCGACATCAACCTTTGCTCCTTTGCCCATGTAGAGACTAGTATCCCCTTCTTAAAATGCTTATTTCTTTTGAACCCCTGCAACAAATTGCAAATATGAGTTCCACATCCGGTATCTAATACCCATGTGTTTGAAGAAATAACATTAAGTTCAATATGGATCATGAAAGTTGTACCTAAGGTCTACCCAGCATCCCTCTTGTTTCTTAAATCTTTGAGATAGATTGGACAGTTCCTTTTCAAATGTCCTATCTCACCACACTCAAAGCATAGATCGTTCTCCGTAACCTTTGGCTTCTTAAGCCTCGGTTTTGGTGCTCCCGCTTTAGTCTTTCCCTTACCCTTTCCTTTGATATATCCCTTGCATTTGGCAACATTGGCCTTGGGTTTGGGGTGATGTCTTTTCTTGTTGCCACCCTCATTAATTGTGAGAACCGGTAAAACCCTTTTACCCATCCCCGCCTCGGTTGTTTTGAGCATTGTATGAAGTTCCCCAATGCTCTTGTCCAATCCATTCATGTTATAATTCATGATAAAAGACTCAAACTTCTTGGTTAGACCATTGAAGATCAAATCCGCGGCCAACTCTTTTAAGACGGGACAATTCAGCCTTTCAAGGCGATCAATGTGGCTTTTCATCTTCAACACATAAGATGACACAGATTGGGTTTCTTCCATTCGACATGCATGAAGCGCTCGAACCATTTCGAAGCGCTCTACCCTCGCTTGTTGAAGGAACATTTCCTTCAGCTGGGTAATCATGTCGTATGCCCCGTGATGTTCAAAATCCTTTTAAAGCTCGGGAATCATGGTTCCCAACATAAGGCAAGAAACTTGCATAGAATCCTCAGTGTGCTTAACCCAATCCTCATAGGCATCAACATCATCAGCGTTGGGTTCATCGGGAATAGGATCGTCCAACACATATGATTTCTTTTCTTGCTTGAGAACAACTGTCAAGTTTCAAAACCAATCCATGAAATTATTGTGGTTTAGATGATCCTTTTCCAGGATAGTTCTCAATGACAGGTTATGGACGGTCGGGGAGGTAGCGTTGTTATTATTTGCAGCCATTACTACAATATAAACAAAGTTAAATTTTAGTATTTATAAATATGAAGTATTAATTTTTAATACACTTTCATGACTCATAGACAATTAATAATTAAAATCTAGAATCCAATGTTATATTCAAATAATGGTTAGGTGACCTTTATCCCATTATTTAAATTAACAAGGTAGTCAACTTTTGACAATTGTAACCCTTTGCAACTTCTAGTTTATGGGATCTGCTAAACATCTTTATTTTTAGTCGGCATGTTTAATCCCATCAACACCATTGTACGCCATGCTTCGGTGACCCTATTCACATGGTTTCTAACTCAAGTCGTCCTACTTACACACACGTGTGAGTTTACACATACAGGTGGTTAGGTGACCTTTATCCCACAAATATGCTAAACCCACCTCAAACACACAATTTTCCTAAATGTGGTTAGGTGTCCTTTATCCCACAAATACTTTCCAAGTGATTTGAGTGTTGTATAAAAGGATGGTGTTAAACTTGTTTAAAAAGGATTTTGTTTTCATTAATTCTAGTTATGAAAACATTTTGTACCTTACATTTGCATGCATTCAAATGCGTGGTACACTAGTGAAACCAATTTCCAAGGTTCTTTTAATAAAACCCAATTTTATTGCGAAACCATTTTATTACCTATGTTAATGTTTCCAAAAGAACCGTTTACAGCTTGTTGTTGATTTGAAATTGTTTAACAGTGCATATCCAAATATCACATGAACAATAAATTAAATCAACCATACAAACAACACATACAACAACAATAACCATAGCCAACTAATTTAACATCAATTGTTGACTGAAACAAGTGAGTTAAATTATATATAATTTAAACAATAACCATAGCCAACAATAACCATATCCAAATATCCGTTGCGTTGACTGAAACAGTTAATATATATAAACCAATTTATATATCTGTTAAATTATATGAAAAATCATGCTTACAAACAACCATAGGGTATTAAGAAATCCACCACTCGAATAGGACAGAGGAAGAAGACCTTTGAACGGCAGCTTCCAAAGTAGGAGGCCTCAAGCTTGTCTACCCCAAGCTTCCATCAAAACACCAGGCTGCTAGGATTTTCTTCATTTGAACGAGTTTTGTTCTTGGTTTTCTTCGACCGATCGAGAGAAAAGCAACAGAACACTCCGATCTGCATCTTTGTGTGAGTTGTAACTTATCAGAGAGAGTGGTTGAATGCAATCATATATTGCACATCCTCTGAAACTGAATTTCAGAGTGCGAGAAAAGTGGGTGGGACCCATCCCTTTAACCCATCCGCATTTCTCTAATATTCATCTGCATTAGTAAATGCGGATGAACAAACTCTAACCGCATTTGTAAATGCGGATGAAGAAATTTCATCCGCATTTCCCAAATGTACATCCGTATTTGTAAATGCGGATGAGTAACTCCATTAGCATTTCCAAAATTGTACATCCGTATTTGAAAATGCGGACGAACAGTTCATCAGCATTTCCCAAATGCACATCTACTTAGTAAATGCGGACGATCAGTTTCATCAGCATTTCCTTAAATGCTCATCCGCATTAGTAACATTCATCCACATTTCGTCAGTAACACATCCGCATTAGTAAATGCGGATGAGTAAAAGAAATACGGACAAAAAAAGACTTGCGTTTGTTCGACCATTTGAATAACAATACAAAATACTCTCTCTCTAGAATAAATTATCCATATAATTTATTCACGACACTAGTGCAGATATTTAGAAACCCAATTTCTAAATACTTCAAGTGTCAATATTTATTTACATAATCATATCATAAAATAAATATTGTGGGTGTTTGTCTAGCTTGTTATTGGGTATGACCCGACTTGGATCATAACGTACTAGCCACATCAATTCAATATGTGTCTTGGGCAGACCGTTCCCAATAGATGTAACATCTAGTAACTCACTGAACTTATGAAAAATAAAACTTCTATTGGCACCAAAATCAAATAACACAAAAGCAAAGAAACCATTGATATGAAATTTACCAGTTACAATAGAAGGGTCATTTCGAGCCTCACCTGATCCAATAATGAAGGCTCTACCCTTAGCACCACCATTGCCATTTCCAGCATTATCTTTCTTGTTATCTGCACCATTGCCACGTGTTTCCTCCATTGTTTTTCTTCTTCAATTTTGGGCAATTTCTCTTGAAATGCTTGGTTTGACCAGACTCATAACAACCCTTCTGTTCATCCTGCTTTGGTAGCTGTTTGGCTATTATATTCACATGACAATTTTTGGCAGCATGGCCAGATTTATCGCATCTCTCATAGGTATTCTTGTTACATGGCCCATTATGGTGATAGTTACACTTGTTGCATTTGGATAGCGTTCCGCTATAACCACCAGTGTGTTGAGATGATGATGAAGACTGATTGAATGAGAGGGAGTTGTCAAACTTCTTGGATTCTTGTGGCTGTTGCTGAGATGTACCCTACCTATTGTTGGAACTAGACTCCCATTTTCGCTTGTTATTCCCATAGGATGTAGTTGGTGCAGAACCACGCGGGGGCAACTTACCTTATGCGACGGCCTGGTCAGTTAGTCTGTGGGCCAATCTGATCGCATCCTGTATGGTGTTGGGTCGACAAGCAGTGACCATACTCTAAATCTTCGGAGCTAATCCATGAAGGTATCTCTTGGTCCTCAGAGAAGGAAGGTTGACCATATTGGGGCACAGGGTAGCAAGATCATGAGAACAAGTAGTATATGCCTAGATCTCTGAACCCAACATTTTGAGATTCCAGAACTCCATCTCTAATTTTTGCACCTTGTCATGAGGGAAGTACTCCTCCTTCATCAAAATTTTAAAATCCTCCCAGGTAGTTTAGCTAGCTCTCTCTACCCCCAACATTTGCACTTGAGTATTCCACCAGGACAGGGCAGCTCCATCCAAAGTACCAGTGGCATACTTCACCAGATTTGCCACCGGGAAATTGCACATTTTGAACACTGATTCAAGGCATCAGGCTATAGTCTAAATGCAATGCAAACGAGATTCCTATTTATTTTAGTTCACTATAACCATTGCCTCGGATACCAATCTGTCACACCCTTAAATTCCACGAAGGGGGTTTGTAGCACACGAAATTGAAGGAAATTAGGATGATCACTTACCGTTAGCGGAGTTCTCATAGAACAACAGTTATCATGCCAGCATTGGCATGCCACCATATGAGATGCTATACGGTAGAAGGTATAGGACGCCCGTGTGTTGGGGTGATATAAGGCAAAAGGAGTTGGGAAGTATTGAGATGATCAAGGCTAAGACTGAGAAGTTAGATAAGATCAAAGATTTTATGAAGGCGGTGAAAGATAGACAAAAGTCATATGTCGACAAAAGGCGTAGACCGATTGAAATCAACATGGGTGATAGAGTCATGTTGAAGGTCTCATCTTAGAAAGGGATCATCTGTTTCAGGAAAAGGGGTAAGCTGAGCCTATGGTACATAGGGCCTTTCCGAATCATCGCATGAGTAGGAGAGGTGGCCTATCGGTTAGAACTGCCTGATGAGTTAAGTGGAACTCACCCAACATTCCATGTATCTCATCTGAGTGTTTTATGTGTTCTTGGTTCGGTTTTGTTGGGTTTTCATCCTTAAAACCGATTTTTATGTGTTCTGTGTGTTTGGTTGTTTATTTTGGTGTGTTTTTTTAGGTGTTTGAACTCTTGTGCACTCAAGTTTGGAGGAGTTTTACTTGTTGGCTGCATAGGTGAGTTCTAGACCCCGGTTTTTATGTGTTTTAAACTTCTTGGGGCTGAAAATGCATGTTTAAAAATGTTTTGCAACTGTTATATGTACCCGTATGTATTTGTGTATGAATGCTTTTGTTTTGTGGTTGTATATGTGTTTTTGATGCTTAGAATGATAGACATATGTTAAGAATAGGTTAGAATGCAGATTGGGTTCGAAAATAAGTCTGAAATATGCATAACTGTTGGTCATGCGTCCAAATAGTTCCCATGCGCCTGGAATTTTTGCCAAAATAGTCTAAGTACCAGCCCATGCGCCCATATAGTAGTCTTGCACCTAGAAATTTCCTCAGGCGCCTAAGTGTTAGTCGTGCGCCTGAACAGTACCTCATGCGCCTAATGACCCAATGACTAAGTGTTGTTCATGCGCACAAATAGTCTTAATGCGCCTAGAATTTCTCATGCGCCTAAGTTTCTCATGCGCCTAAGTGTTGGTGCTCCCGCATAGTGCTCATGCGCCTAGAACACTTTAGAAAATTTTCTGAAATTTTGGAAAAAAGGAAATTTAAGGAATTACCCTGGGATGTTTTGGTGGTTATGTTTATTGATATTATGCTTGTTTATGGCCTGTTCTTGTGTTCCATATTATGTATTTATTGCGTGGCTTTACGTGGTGTGTTTATGCTCGTATACGTAAAGTATTATCATAAATAGTGGAAGATTAATGATAATGAAAGTGGAACATAACGAATGAATGAAAGTCTTGCAAGCAAATTGAATAGAGGTGCACGACCATGTTGTCGTTAGCTCAACTGTGTGCGGTTTAGCTAACCCGAAGGATGCACACTGGGTCAATCTTTGAAATTGACGGGACCCTTGTGGCATGCCCTGGTACTGGGTCAGGCTTCGTGCACAATGTTAGGGGTCTATTTATAGACTCCGACCCAGTACCCGCTTCATGCACAATGTTTAGGGTATTGCACAATGGTCTGGTAGAAAGTGAAAGATAATAACAAAAGTACGAAATGAAAGTGAAGAATGATGAAAGATAATAATGAATATTATCTTGTCATACTTATGACGTGTGAAAACGTACGAAAGTAATGAATTTTATGAAAAGGAAGTAATTCAAAGAAAAGATATTTTCATATATATATATAAGGTATTTTAATGTTTTAAAATTAGAACTCACTCAGCAACGCTGACTTTTATACATTTTCAATTGGCAGGTAATTATTGCTAAGGATGGCACGCGGGGAAAGCTACTCATCGGGGCAAGACTGGCATCCATTCAATCTTAATGATATTGTTGTTTTGTAATGCAATTCAAAAAGGTCTTTTGTAACTTAAGAAACAATGATGTATTGCTTAGCAACAGTAATTATTAATGAGATGAATGGTTTTTGCTAACTTAATCCGCTGCTTAATCTTATGAAATGTATAATGCTTTATATGTATAATGCTATGATTGACCAACTGTGAGGTCTCCGGGAACAGGGCCTTACAGGGTTTTACCGTTAGGAGTGTGACATACCAGGATCTCAGCCGATAGTTACACTAAACGACACAGTAATTACAAAACATGATTGTTCAATATTATTAGAAAATCCTAAAAGCATAATTAATAATGAACTCTAGAAAACATTTGTGGAAGCGTAAACATTCATAATCTAAATGGCGCAAAACACGCGCTACTGAAAATATGTAATTTACAGAAACATTGTTTAATCATTTAAACCAATCAGTGATGTATGCAATAATAAGACGCCCCTCATGAACCTTGGTACACACAAAACCAACCATCGTAAACCGTAATGTATCCAACAAGTAAAGAATGAAACCTTAAACTTAACCGGAACCGTAACGTAACGAAAAACGAAGAAGCATACCATATAGCTTTGTCGTCGAGGGGATGCGGTTGATGACCAGACGTTGTCGGGGGTGTATAACCGCGAGCGATACTGCCGAAGATGGAAGAAAACCGCCGTGAGATAGCTGTAGTTGCGGTTTTGGTGGAGAGGAAGAGAGTCGCCTAGAGGATTATCGAAGAGGAAGGTTTGTCATGGAGAGGAAGTTTCCAAAAGGGGATTGAGGGTGAATGAGGATTTTGAGAGGAAGCTTCGGAAGGTTTAAGGCGAAATTGTTAGGGGAGGGAGAGTGGGCCGAAGAGGGTGGTTTCATTGCTAAACCCAATAGGTTTTTTTTTGATAAAGCATATTAAATTGTAGTTTGGTTAAAATAATAATTGATTTGTAATTTATATCTATCTTTTTATTATAGGTTTTAAATTTAATGAACGTAAATATCACAAGAATAGTAGAAATGATCATGTAGCGACAATTTAATCAATTGTTAAGAAATTAGGTTAACGGCGTTACCCAGAAACATGAAAAAACATGGTGTCACATCATCCCTTGTTGAAAGAATTTTCGTCCTGAAAATTAGAACACCAGATTCAACAACGACAACAGGTTCAGTGATCAACAACTTGTGTAGGGAATTTCTGAAACAAACCCAAAAGGAGAAGAAATGATTATGAAGGTTTGGCTAGAGTTGTGATACACAAGTTATCTTTGGTCTCCGGATGTTCCTACACATAAACAATTTTGTTAGTGATGAATGTGGACCCAAGCCTGTTTAGTCTTGGGTCTTTCAAATTTCAGCATTTTAATATCACTCTGAAGTGCTGATGTTTGATTTTATGCTTTTGATTATCTTGATCTTTATCAAGATCGATAGATGTCTTTGGTCTTCAGGATTTCATTTAAGCTCTAGAAATGCTGGACGCTTTTACATTACTCTTCATTTGATGACATTCTGAAGATGTTGGAGATGAAGAGGCTTTCATATGGGTCTTCTTCTTGGAAGGTGTTTCTTTTAGATTAGCACTTCGCTTGTTTTGTTTCCCTACCAACTTAGAGTCTCCATGTTTCCTTATATGTGGTTGATAAGTAGCCACAGAGTTCTTTGAAGATCTTGCTAATTTGATGTTGCTGATGGATTGGACTAAGGGGTTATATTGACAATCTTTTGCAAAATGATTGTTTTTTGCACACATTAAGCATATGATCTTGATCAGTTGCTTGGTTGGCCTGATCTTCTTCTTAAGATCTTTAAGTTCTTTCTTTATCTCCTCTTCTTTTCCTTTCTTGATCAGCTCATGATTAATGAAATCTTCAAGTATCACCTGCTTACTTGAAAGTTTCATCTGCTGATTTTCCGTATTTTTTTCATTTTCCCACACATATTCTTGTTCATCTTGTAATTAACATCTGTGGTAAGATAAATTCTCTTCCATAGGAACTTCTTATTGTGGATTTTCACTACTTCATATGTAGACCTTTGAACATACGGTTATGGTCTATTTTATGGAGAATTTGAGGTTCCTGCACAGCAGTTTCTATTATGTGTCTTCTTGTTACAACTATGCTTTTGTTGAGATTTTTGTTTAATGGAGGAGATTGACTTAGCTGTTTGTTTGTTGGTTTGGAAGATGAGCTTCCTTGAACAAATCTCACCTCCCAAATCACTTTCTTCTTCTTCTTTATTTGGAGCTCTTCTTGTCTCCTCTTTTCCTTTTCTTCTTCCTTAATTTCCTTATCTTTCTTCTCTCTTCTTTCTTCTTCTAGCTTAACATCTGTTGAATTTGCACAAACTTGATCGATAGACATTTACTCCTTTATTTCTAGGTTGCATTTAGGAGTGTATGCTAGAGTGTAAAGCATTGGTGGCTCCACAACATAGTAACACAATCCTGTCCTGGTTTGATATACATTTTGGGAGTTTTTAGTAAAGGTAAGCAACTTCTCAAACTTTTTAGTTTGAACATTGTATTTAAAGGCATATGCTTTAGCTATTGCCAAGTCATATTGAGTTGAGTTTATCTTGACAAAAAGTGCATCAATCTAGGTGTCAAGGTTTGTTTGTTTATAGTTTAATAGTAAAGCAATCTTCTCTAAGTCTTTTAACTTTTTTTGAGCATGATCAGTTTTCTTAAAATTAATTTTAAGAATGTTGCTTGATTATACATCATTCATGAGATTCAGATTGTGACATCTGTAATTGTTTACTTTCGCAATACACTCAGGTGTACAACAAGATTTTAAAGTTACCTAAGGTTAGGAAGTTGAGCTACTGGCCATAAATGCATTCTTGATGGAAGTTATGTCTTCTACCTGAAAGCTCTAGTCTATCACCACTTCTCCTCAGGCTACAGTTGTCTTGTGTCTTTGGTTGGTAGAAGTAGAAGGGATTTGGTAGGTTGCAGGTTGTTTGAAGTTTGATGAGCTTGAGGGAGCTGGATTTGATTTAGGTGCCTCGCATTCATTAGAAAAGTGTCCAAGCTAATTATAATTGAAACACTTTATCTTACTCTTATCAAATCCAAATCTAGTTCTTAGCTGGAACTGTTTAGCCCTGAAAGAGATCATAGCTATTTGATAGTTTATGTCCATCTCTTCAAGATAATTTGGATGGATGCATTCCAAATCTTCTTAGAGAGTACAAAGAAGTTAGCCTACTCACTAACAAAAGCTGAGTAGGAAGAGTAGTTTGATGAAAAGGAAGTTGAAGACTATAGATTTCATCTGCTAAAAGATGGTGATGACTGTGATGTAGCAATTGGAGATTCCGGATAGATAATCATTAGTACTTGATAAGTCACCATCGGAACTTGATAGATTTAAGAGTGAAAGGGCCCATGAATGGATGACATTAGTGTTGAGGGCTTTAAGGAGTTTGATGATATGCCAAGTGATTATTCATCTGCATCCATTTACATTTGGTAGGCACTCACTGCACTACAACTTCTCAAGAGTTATAGCCTTCAGCTTATCGATTGTTCTAATGGACACTTTGTACACTGTCCATGTCTTCAGTGGTGACCTCAAGAACTTTCTAAGAACATCAATATTTTCCATTTTCACCCTAGCTTCATTGAGAGACCCTAGCAGTTTGACATATCTAAGATATATAGCAGTCATGGTTTCTCCCCTTGTGAAACCAAAGTTTTTGAGTTTTGTTTCAAGACATCTCTCTTGTTTTCCATCATGTCTTATGTCCCCTCAAATCTGGCCTTCAAAGCTTCCCACAACTTTTGAGCAGTTGTGAACTTCTTAAATCTATGAATGATGTTGTTGGGTATGCTTATCTTGATTAGGCATAGAGCTTTTGAATCTACACCCATCTTCTTCAGATCTTCATCTAAATACTTTAAGAGATCTTTAGGAATCATACCTCCTCCTTCACCAGCAGCTTGGACCACATGGACATATGGTCCATTTAGAATTGAGAGCCCCAACTTTTGATCTTGATTCCTTATAAAATCTTCCATTATGGTTTTCCAAGTGTCATAATCATTTGTAGTAAACATCGGTGGTTTAGGTTGAGTATTTTTTCCAATTCATATTTACCAAGAATGTGTATTACTATTGGCTATAAACATATGTACAACAAAAGACATGAAATCAGTACTTCAGAGGATTAGCAGTTGCAAAAGTATGTTATCGCCACTTAGCTCTGACAGTCTTATCTAATGTGGAAGTGAATCAATAGTTTATCAAGCTGCACAAATGCCGATTCATAATAGTTCACTACTTAGGAGATTTCGGCATTTGTGGATCAGTATTGAACTTAGAGTTTTTGGTAAATTCATCTCTCTCTTGGTTCAACAGTAAGGTTATGGCCTTGATAATTGATGAATATGATTAACAGTAATCCCATATATATTAGGAGGAATAATAATGCAATACAACTGACCAGGTGTTATTTGTTTGGTGTTAAACATAGTTAACTTCGTGTTTTTATATATTTGTGAATATAAAACGAGGTTACTTTGAGACATGTTTGTGTTGCAGGTGTTCAGAGCTTAAAGATCATTATTAGGATGTCTGAATGTGTGAATGGAAGGTTAGTGGAAGCATGGAGGCTTTTGGAAGTAAAACCTAAGGTATGGGAGTAAAAAGGCCAAAAACGATGTTCTAGAGCATAGCGCTCCACTACCAACGCATAGTATTTTGACACTAGCACACTAACCAGCGCAATGCAGAGCACCCACATGACCCACCGAACTATGCTCTGATACTAGCGCACTACCTAACACACTACCTAGCGCACACCCAACACACCGTGTGCTGACCTCCAACAGCCTCCGAAATTTTGGGTTTTTCAGCATTATTTATAGATAACTCTAGGAGTTTTGATCCAACATTCTCACCTATGAACTTTGGACGTTTTGAAGTCGATTTTGAGTGCTCTTCTCACCATGAAATCACCCAAGATCAAGCCCCAACAACATCCAATCCAACATTGAAGATCCAAGCATGATGATGAGCGGCTAATCCGTTTGTAATCACTTTCGGGAAGTGAGTTCTTTTAAGTGAAGCACTAGGTTTAGTTTGAATTAATACTTTGGGTTATATTCTTTTGACAAACGAATCTAATTCTTCGTTTGTCTAAAGTTAAACGACTTGTTTATGTTTAAGGATTCGTGTGCTTTCATTCGCATTCGGTTTCCTTGCATCGTGAGTAGTTTGTTACATATGTGAATGCTTTGCATAAAGGATTTGGTAATTGTGTGAATGATAAAATGTTAAAAGTTGTTTCATAATTATCACTTTAATCAAATAATTGTGGAAAATCATGTCTATGTGATCTCCAATCAATTCTTATGAAATCAAGTGTAGATCTTTGAACTTGAGTCTTGAAAGTGATTGTCTTTTTTGTTATAGTACTCGAAACCCTAGTCAAGTTTATTGCTTTTTTTAATTATTTTCATTTAATTTACTTTTAATTATAAACAGAAAACCCAAAAATATTTGTTGTCGTCAAGTGTTAAGTGTTCAACTCCCTTCCTATTTTTTATTTTTTTAATTATTATCAGCTTGTGGTTGTCATCATAGTCATTGTCGTCAACGCATCGTCGCCGCCGCCACCGTCCGCGTTGTCGTCTCTAAATAAAAGAACCAACTTTTACATATTAATGTAATAAAAAATTTGTAAGGCCCCGTCCCCGGAAACCTCACAGTTGGACATTCACAGCACGATTTATAAAATATTTCATAATTCATTAACACAATGCAGCGGAATTTAAACATTAAAAGCCATTCATTAATTTATAAACTCTGTTGCTAAGTAATACATGTTTGGTACAGTTACAAAAGATCATTAGTTTGCATTACAAAACAACAACTTTATGTTCAAGAATGGATGACAGCCTTGCCCCGACGAGTAGCCTCCCCGAGTGCCATCCTCAGCAAAATTACCTGCCAACTGAAAATGCATAAAAGTCAGCTTTGCTGAGTGAGTTCTAGTTTTAAAACATTAGAAAATACCTTGTAGGATTTATATACGAAAATACTCTTTAAAATACTTAATCATTCCTTCGTATGTGATCACACATCATACATACATTCAATTATCATTCATTATCATCATTAACTTTCTTCACCATTTCCATGGCCGCTCATTTGAGCCTCTTAACTTTTTAATCTTTCACCTCGATATGGACCAAAGTGCTATACCCCTCATATAATGCGCATAAACCTGGTACTTGGCCTTGAAGTCTATAAATAGACTCCATCCGTGGTGCACTAATGCTGACTCTAGTACTGGGGCAACAACAGTGGTCCCCTCAATCTTAAAGATTGACTGTGTGTATCCAACAGGTTAGCTAAACCATACACAGTTGAGCTAACAACCTAGTGGTTGTGAACCTCATTGTGAACTTGCTTGCAAGACTTTCTTACGTTCTTTGTGTTCCACTTTTCATTAGTATTAATCTTTCACTAGATTAATAATACTTCATAATCATGAACAAACCACATAAGGTCACATCATAGTAATAATAGGGAACATAAGAACAACACAACACATAAATATAATAATCAAATAACATAAGCAGGTCAAAACAAAGTCAACCCTACAATTCTATTTACCCCAAAAGTCCAGAAAATCAGCTAAGTGTTCTAGGCGCATGAGGACTAAGCAGGCGCATGAGCCATGCATGGGCGCATTTCAACTATTCAGGCACATGACCTCAATACTTAGGCATTTTCAACTATCTTCTAGGCGCATGAGCCTCCTAGGCGCATGGGCCGACAGGCATTTCAAACCATCTTCTGGGCGCATGGAAATATTTAGGCGCATGAGTTAACACTTAGAATATTTAGGCAGAGTATGGGCGCATGGGCACTATTGGGGCGTCTGAGCCCCTACTTAGAAAATTCTAAGGAAATTTCCAGGCACATGGGCCCTGTATGGGCGCATGGCTTGTACTTAGGTATATTTATTCTAAGTTCTCAGGCGTATGGCCAGCAGTTAAGCATTTCTACTTTGCAGAATCATTCCAAACCTGTTCTAGCACCTGTTCGAAGCCTAAACGTGCATTTCTAAGCATACCCAACATGACAACAAGCATCAAACCTGAACATATACACATATACACATATACACATACGGGTAAAGTAAATAGTTGATAAAAATCCATTTTATATGCATTTCCAGCCCCAAAATCAGTTTAAAATATACATAAACGGGGTCTAGAACTCACCTAGTATAGCAAACAAGTAAAACTCCTCCCAACCTGCTTGTACAAGAGTTCAAACACCTAAAATCAAACAAAACAAACACCAAAACACATAGAACACTTATTAATCGGTTCCTAAGGGTGAAACCACCGAGAAACCAATTATACAAGAAAACACTCACCTTAGATGATTACAACTTCCTTCTCACTCTAAAACCGAGAGAATTCAATTTTCTTCCTCTTCTTCTCCTTTCAGCCGTAAAGAAAAGCAACAACAAGGTGATATGGGCGGCCATGCCCATATAAATTGTGACTTTTACACAAAACACCCCTCATCTTTGGCTCTTCTTTCTTTCTTTCTTTCCAAATACTTTTACTTTGATCGAAGTTTCGGGTGTTACAAAATTCAAGACTCATCTTTGTATTATTGATACAGATATCTTTTTAGACATTTTACGATTATATGTTTATATGTTTTGGTTACACAAGACTCCTTTCTATAATTAAATTATATTCTGTTGCAAACAAACTTTTTTATTTTTTAATATACATGTTTTCTGGCTGTAACGCGCGAAAGGAAATTAACAGTTTATATAACTGATATATTATATATTTATAACAAAATATAGCTAAATTAATCTTTCAATGATTAAGTGAAATTACATTAAACTAAATAATTAAACTAAAAAACAACTTAAACTAAAAAACTACATGTTAAACTAGAAAAAACAAGTTAAACTAAAAAACCAACAAATTAAACAAATCTACTAGTTGAGACGAGAAATTCCGTATTTCTTGCTAATCTCATTGCACAACTCTTCGTGTTCAGAATGATTCACTGGAACAATGAAACTTGTGTCCATGATAAGGATTTTCTTCTCCTCGATCATTAATTTTTTCTTCCAATTTAACGAATCTATTAAGTGATGAAGCGAGATTTTGTATTGCCTTCTTCTTCATCCTAGTCGTCTTGGCAATGTCTTAAACTAGGCTTGGCCTCTTTGCTTCATATTCGAGTGAAGTAGAAGAAAAAAACTCCTTTAACCATCATTTTGGCTTTGTGCCCTATCGGACGAGTTGTATTTTGTTGAGGTTCTTGAAGTTCCTCCTTAGCTGCAACAAAATCATTATCATCATCAAATGATATCCCAAACTCTAGAGTATTTGATTATGGAGTATTGTTGAAGTTTGCATCTAAAGCAGAAATCGCATAATCCCCTGTGCTATTTTTCCTTGATCTTTTGGTGGCTTGATGACCAAACATCGTAGTAGAAGAAGCATTCCTTAGACAATCTTTAGCCATTTCACACATGTCTATATAGGAAAGGATGGCTATTGGTATTCTTACTATCATGAATGTATATTTCTTTGGCTTGGTTGATGAAATCCTCATCATTCTAACCACTATGGTATTGCCTCTTTATTTGAAGAAAAAACACATTGAATTAACAACCTTCACATCAACCATGTGTTAGTGACTCCTAAGGTTGTAAGCACTTCTTTGAGCTAGAGGGTTTGATTCATTGTAGTACTCCTTTACCATTACCCAAAACGCCTGATTGGTTAGGTAGTTGCCAACAATTGAATCTATAAAAACTGATACCTAACCCTTACTTATCAACAACTCATCGTCTAGTGACCACTTCTGACGATTAACCTTCTCAAGTTTTTCTTTCCTGATGGTGATTCAATATTTAGTATTGGGTGTTGTTAATTTTATGATTCAATCATCTACTTGTTTTTGATAAAGACTTGGTATTGTTGAAATTCTTCAAACTAGTTGGTTTGAGATAAATTAGGAGAACCCAGCTTATTGAAACTGAGTGAAACCGAGTTGTGGAAATTGTTATTGTTGGTATTGAGACATAGGATGGTTTGGGTTTTCATCGTTAGTGTCATCGTTGAGAAAATCGTTGGTGTCATCATTGGTGTCCATTGAGAATTGTTTGAATGTGTGGATGAAGGTTAGATTGAGAGAAAGTATAGAAATTTGAATGGAATGAGATGTGTAAAAATGGTGAAGTGTTAAATGTAAGTGTGGGAAAAAACTAGCCGTTACAACTAGTTGTTAAAAAATTAAAAGGAAAAGTAGCCGTTACATTTGAAAAAAAAATAAAACCAAAATACCGTTACACATTAAAAAATAATACAAAAGAAGTGGGCCCCACATTTTTTTGTCCGTTAAACGCTTGCGAGGAAGGGCCACCGGCGGACGGGCGGCCACTAGCAGCATGCCCTAGCGCAGCCCATGCCACCAGCGTCCAAGGGCGGCGAAGGGTGGTGGTGGCGAGCGCTACGTTGGATAGAATCTTAAGTAAATCACTTTGACCCAATTTTTCGTAAGACAGCTACATAAACCAAGAAAAATTTAATTATTATTATTTTGGTTTTTGTGTTGGATTTTAACAAGTTTAACAAAGTCATTTTATCCAAATAAAATGAAAGAAAACGTAGCGGAGAATAGAGTTTTAAAACTTATTCCAGAAAGTATATACGAACCATTATATATGTTGAAAACCCATTATGGATAGATATATGAAAGTACATGCTTACAAAACAACCATAGAGTATTTTTAGCAAACTAACTCTTGCAAGGAACTTGAGAAAGATTAATGTTGAATGAAAGCCTCCAAAGAAGAAAGCCACAAGCAAGTCTACCCTCCAAGCTTCTAACAAAACACCCTTGTTGCTAGGATTTCAACACTTGAAAGAACCACTTTGTCCCTCTTGGTTCTTGGCCGAAAAAGTAGAAAAGGAGAAGAGAGAGTTCTTGCACTTTGAGTGTGTTTTTATGTGTGTGAGAGAGTGGAGTGTATAGCTAAATATGCACACACAACCCTATAGTAATTATGTTTTTTTGCATGTCCTAGAAAATAAAAACATAAAGGAAGAGAGAGACCAGAAGGGGGGGGGGGGGGGCGGCCCCTTGCCTCTCCATCTCAAATTTTAAAACTTTCGTTTTCTATTTCATTTAAAATTTATGTTACTTTTCATAAAAATGTAACACAACAAAATATATATAACATACAACATGTTTTAAGCCAATATACATTGTTATTCAACCATTTAAATAACAATGTAGAATACTCCCTCTAATATAAATTATCCATAAAATTTATTTACTTCACAAGTGTAAATATTTAGAAACCCAATTTCTAAGTACTCTAAGTGTTAATATTTATTTATTTGATCATATCATAAAATAAATATTGTAGGTGTTTGTCTAGCTTGTTATTGGGTATGACCTGACTTGGATCAAAACGTACTAGCCACATCAATTCAATATGTGTCTTGGGCAGACCGAGTCCAACAATCACCCACTTGCACAAGATACATAGAATATTGACGCAAGTAGCAAATACCACCTAACAATGGTTTACTACCCCTAATACGTATGATGAAGTGCCATTCAATAATGTCATCTTCTTCAAGTCCCTTACTTGAATATGATTTAGGTGAATCTATCATTTATCCTTTTGTCATAGATGTCATGTCAAATCCAGAGACACAGAATGATCATTCTCTGTTGGTTTAACTTTAGCTGGCTTAGACATCTTACTCTTAACGAATAAGAGGGACAAATCCTATCTTGACTACATACGTCTCTCACAATCACCTTGTACTAACTTTAGCTAGCATTATGTACTGTCCATATTTGAGAGCAGCGAAGAACTATGTCAAAGTATAATATTTGGTAAATATCAAGACCCAATATGTATCTCAGGTCGGAGGATACTATGATAATCGCCTTTACACAAATTTACTTATGATCAATCACAAAGATTCCATGCAGTAACATTTGAGAGCAGGTCAGCCTAATATTTGTATCCCACAAATATCTATGAACTTTCGTAGCAACTTTTCCTCTATATTCATACCTTATGAATATCCACCAATCCAAGTTCATAATAGTCTTACCGTCATATTTGTTCCCACAAGTATGATCGAATATAGGCATTTAGAATAGTTAACTTATTCATGAATTTAAACAAGCTAAAATAGAACATAACTCAAAACACCATCATCATATGAAAGAGTCAAAATAACAATTGTTCCGATATTCAAATACTAAATAGATCAAATCCAATCACTAGAATATCGAAGTCCTAAGGCATAATTATAGCTCTCATGATTTGGCCTTTCGAGGAGCTTCGTGAGTGGATCCGTAATGTTTTGATTGTTGTGAACTTTGCGAATACATATCTTTCCCTTTTCAACTTCATCCCTTATGTAGTTGAATCTCCGCTCAATGTGCCTTGTCTTTTGATGTGTAGGAGGTTCCTTGATTTGAGCAAGCGTACCCTCGCTGTCATAAAAGATCTCTAGGGGATCTTGAATGGTAGAGACCACCCCTAGGTTGGCAATGAATTTCTTTAACCATGCAGCTTCTTGTGCTACCAATGAAGTGGTAATGTATTCTGATTCTGTAGTGGACAATGCTACCACATCCTGTTTTGAGCTCTTCCAAGAGGCTGCCCCTCCATTCATAATGAAGACATACCTCGATTGTGATCGAGAATCATCTCGATCAGTTTGGAAACTCGCATCCGTGTAACCCTTTACAACGAGTTCCTTCTCATCAGATCCATATATTAGAAACATATCCTTAGTCCTCCTAAGGTATTTCAGTAACTCTTAACAGCCATCCAATGGCTATTTCCTAGATTCTGCTGGTATCTACTCATCGTAATTAAAGCGCATGACACATCCTGTCTAGTGCATATCATTGCATACATGGTATATCCTATAGCAGACGCATATGGGTCTTCTTTCATCCTTTCTTGCTCATCCTTTGAGCTTGGACATTGAGATGCACCCAATATTGTCCCTCTTTGAATAGGTACCAAACCTTTCTTAGAGTTATCCATCTTGAACCTTTTCAAGATTTTGTCAATGTATGCACTTTGGTTTAAACCTATCAACCGCCTTGATCTATCCCTATAGATCTTTATTCCTAAAATGTAGGTAGCTTCACCAAGATCTTTGATGGAAAAACAATTTCCAAGCCAGGTTTTTACTCATTCAATGGTTGGAATGTCATTTCCAAACAGTAGAATGTCATCGACATACAATACTAAGAATGTGATGATGCTCCTACTAGCCTTCTTATACACACATGCTTCATCAACATTCTTGATGAATCCAAATTTCTTGACCTTTTCATTAAAACGGTGATTCCAACTTCTCGATGCTTGTTTCAATCCATAGATTGATCTCTTAAACTTGCATACTTTGTTAGGATGTTATGGATCGACAAAACCATCAGACTGATAGACATTCTCTTTAAGATGTCCATTAAGGAAAGTAGTTTTGACATCCAAATGCCAAATTTCATAGTCATAATATGCGGCTATGGTAAATAATATCCTAATCGACTTTAGCATTGACACAAGCGAGAAGGTCTCATCATAATCAACCCCTTGAGTTTGAGTGAAACCTTTTGCTACAAGTCTTGCTTTATAAGTATCCAAGTTTCCATGCATATCGGTTTTCTTCTTGAAAACCCACTTACATCCAACCGGTTTGGAGTTAAGCGGTGGCACAACCAATTCCCATACTTTGTTGTCATACATGGACTGCATCTCTATGTTCATGGCTTCAAGCCATTTGTCATAATCGAAATTTGACATTGCATCATGGTATGTGGTTGGTTCATCCAAGTCAACTACATAGCATCCATTTATGAAAAATCCATGTCTTTCTGGTGGATTACTAATTCTACCAGATCTGTGAACGTTTTGTGTGTATTGATCAACTACTTGATCGTTTTCAACAACCTCTTGTTGATTGCTAATATCAACCAAACATGTATCGGCTTGTGGTTCTCGATCCTTATCAAGTTCCACTGTTCTATTAGTAGTTCCTTCCATAAGTAACTTAGTTTCTAAGAACTTAGCCTTTCGAGCAATAAATACCCTTTGCTCTGTTGGATTGTAGAAGTAATAACCATAGAGTCTTTGGGATATCCTACAAAGATACACTTAGTGGATCGGCCTTCTAACTTGTTTAGGGTGTTCGGTTTAACATAAGCTTCACAACCCCATACCTTCAAATATGATAATGATGGAACCCTTCCATGCCATATTTCAAAAGGTGTCTTATCAACTTTCTTGGTTGGGGCCATATTTAGAATATGGGCCACAGAGAGCAATGCAAAACCCTAAAATGATAGAGGCAATGTGCTTCTAGTCATCATAGATCAAACCACATCCAATAGTGTAAGGCCCCTTTCTCGGAAACCCCACAGTTTGTCATTCATAGCACTTTTCATATTAAAACACTTTCAGATTCATCAACAAGGAAACTTTGCAATGGATTAATTTAATAAAAACCATAGCATTCATTAACCATTACTTTTGTCAAGAAATACATTGTTGTTGCTAGTTACAAAAAGAACATCTAGTTGCATTTCAAAACAAAAATAACTTTTTAGCGTGCCATGGATGCCAGTCTTTATTTGCCAGGTAGCTTCAACCTCGTGCCATCCCCAGCAACACCATTACCTACCAACTGATATGCATATAAAAAGTCAGCGTTGCTGAGTGAGTTCTAGCTTAATAATATAGAAAAATATACTTTTCTAAACTTCACTTGGTGATCATTCATCATTATACATAATCAATCATTAAGAGATTCATTATCTTTCTTTCTTTATCTTTATCTTTCATTAACTAGTATTGTACAAAGCAAGAGCCTACATAGTTGGTTGGCAACAGATGCCGAACCCCTGTCGGCAAACGTTTATCATGGTAGCTAACCCATCGACAGTTGACCCACACTTCTAAGCACGAAGCTTGCTCATAAATACGGGTCCCATTGATCATACTTTGGTTAATCACAAGGATTAGACTCCAGATGTGCATCCTCATGGGCTATACAGCCGCACATCAGTTGAGCTAACGACAACAAGGTCAAGCACCTCCATTCATTGTGCTTGCAAGGCTTTTCATTTATTATAAGGGCCCGGGGGTAACATTCATTAGGTTACACTGTCTCTTTTTATTTCTTTGTGTCCACTTGGTTAGGAATAATACTTTTAAAATATTCATTGTTTCTAATAGTCACATACCATGAAACTAATAAATATCATCCATAACAGCAGGCCATAAGAAGAGAATCAAATATTAGAAACATTAAACACGCATAATCTTTCCTTATACATCAGTACTTAACACTTAAATTCTATTCTCAAAATTTCAGAATAATTCTAAGTCCCCAAAGAAATGCGGATGAACAATATAATGCGGATGAACAATACTAATGCGGATGAACAAATGCGGATGAAAGTCTTAAGAAAATTTTCTAAGTGTCCAAAGAAATGCTGGTAGAACAAATGCGGACGAGCCTAAACAAATGCAGATGAACTGTAGCAAATGCGAATGAAACTATAGCAAATGCGGATGAAACTGTAGCAAATGTGGATGAACACTTAACAAATGCAGTTGAACAAATGCCCACAACGGACAACCAAAGTCCACAGTGGACAGTCAAAATGCCTAAGTGTCCGCAGCGGACATGCAAAGTCCACAGCGGACATGTAAAGTCCACAGCGGACAGTGTCCACAGTGGATGACCAACATCCATAAAGGACACTTAAAATGCCTAAGTGTCCATATCGGACATGCAAAGTCCACAGCAGACAGTGTCCACAGGGGATGACCAACATCCACAACAGACACTTTGTTTATAACCAAGTGTCCAAAGTGGACTCACAGAGTCCATAGCGGACACTAAGTCCAGTACTTGTGATGCAACTTATGAAATTTTCCAGTCCCAAACATCATCTTAATATGAACTTAGCTTAGATCTATCAGTCTAACACTTAGGACATCATAAACATTATACGATCATCAAGAAAATCACATAACATAACTATATCATCATAAACAACCGTACCATACATGGAAAACCATAATTTGCTTCGAAAACATCAGTTAAATATGCATACCAGCCCCAAATAATCAGAAAACATTTAAAAGAGGGGATCTAGAACTCACCTCTACTGCTTTCGAGTAAAACTACTCCAAACCCGAGAGCAACCTAGAGTTCTAACACCTAAACACACGAAAACACATAACCAAACACATAGAAGCACTTAAGAATCGATCCAGAAGCTAAAAACTCAACTAAAACCGAGAAGAACACCATAGAATCTTACCTTTTAAAAACTTTCTCTTTCAAAAACCAAGTGTAACTTCTGCTTCTTGCTTCAGCCGAATTTTCTTGCATGAGAGAGAGGAGTATGGGTGGCCTTAACACCTTTGAACCTATTATAGCCAAGTTTGGCCCTTGCCCACTTTTAACCCCTTGTTTTACAATAATTCTCTTTTTCTCCCTTGCTGTCTTTTCTTTTCTTCATGATGAAATTTTCCGTGTGTTACAAATAGGGTTCGGTTCCTCCTTTCAGACACACCATTATGTTGTGGTGTTCCAGGTGGAGTAAGTTGTGAGATGATACCACAACTCCTAAGATGATCTTGAAAAGCATCATTAAGGTTTTCTCCTCCTCTATCCGAATAAAGAACTTTGATTGTTTTGTTGAGTTGATTTTCTACTTCACTTTTGAAGATTTTGAACATTTCAAAAGCTTCATCTTTGTGTCTTAGCAAGTACCTATAACCATAACAACTATAATCGTCGATGAAGGTAATGAAGTATCTTTCACCATTGCTTGTCATTGCTTTAAAAGGACCACACATCCAAATGTATGATTCCTAATAAATCTTTTGCCCTCTCATTAGTGCCACTAAAGGGTTCCTTGGTCATCTTTTCTTGTAAACAAGATTCACACTTACCAAATGAATCGTCTTCATTGCTTCCAAAAGGCCATTCTTTTGAAGTGTTTGAATGCGATTCTTGTTTATGTGACCAAGACAACAATGCCAAAGATATGTCTTACTTAAACCCATTTTGAGTTTTTTGGTGCTTGATTAGTACAACAAGTTATCAAAGGATGTGTCATCATGAACTAATTCATAAATGCCATTAGAAGGCATAACCTTAAAATAAAGCACATTATCCATAAAAATACAAATACCATCGTCAACAAACTTGAAAACATAACCATATTGTCTTAGAAGGAAAACTAAAATAATATTCCTAGTCAAACTAGGAGCATACAAAATGTTCTTCAAAATAACTTCCAAATCACTTAGAAGCTTCAAAATGTAGTCTCCTTGGGCTTCGACTTCAACTTTTGCTCCGTTGCCCATGAAGAGACCAGTGTCTCCCTTCTTGAAATGTTTACTTCTTTTGAACCCCTACAACAAATTGCAAATATGATTTCCACATCCGGTATCCAATACCCATGTGTTTGAAGAAATAACATTAAGTTCAATATGAATCATGAAAGTTGTACCTGAGGTCTGCCCTGCATCCCTCTTGTTTCTCAACTCTTTGAGATAGGTTGGACAATTCCTCTTCCAATGTCATATCTCACCATACTCAAAGCATGGATCGTTCTTGGTAACTTTTGGCCTCTTTTGCTTTGGTTTTGGTGGTTCCGCTTTAGCCTTTCCCTTACCCTTCCCTTTGATGCGTCCCTTGCCTTTGGCAACATTTGCCTTGGGTTCGGGGTGATGCATCTTCTTATTGCCACCCTCATTGATCGTGAGAACCGGTAAAACCCTCTTTCTCATCCCCGCTTCGACCATTTTGAGCATTGCATGAAGTTCCCCAATGCTCTTGTCCCATCCGTTCATGTTATAGTTCATGACAAATGCCTCAAATTTCTTGGTTAGATCATTGAGGATCAAATATGTGGCCAACTCTTTAGAGACGGGACAATTCAGCCTTTCGAGGCGATCAATGTGGCTTTTCATCTTGAGTACATAAGATGACACCGATTGGGTTTCTTCAATCCGACATGCACGAAGCGCCGGAACCGTTTCGTAGCGTTCTACCCTTGCTTGTTGAAGGAACATTTCCTCAATTGGGTAATCATGTCCTATGCCCCATGATGTTCAAAGTCCTTTTGAATCTTGGGAATCATGGTTCCTAACATGAGGCAAGAAACTTGCACCGAATCCTCAGTGTGCTTAATGCAATCGTTGTAGGCATCTTCATCATTAATGTTGGGTTCATCGGGAAGAGGATCGTCCAACACATAGGATTTCTTCTCTTGCTTGAGAACAATTCTCAAGTTTCGATACCAATCCATAAAGTTGTTGTGGTTGAGAAGATCCTTTTCTAGGATTGTTCTTAGTGATAGGTTATGGACGATCAGGGTGATAGCATTATTTTTTGCGGCCATCTATACAATTTAACAAAGTTCAATTTTAGTATTTTCGATTATAAAATTTTAATTATTAATACCTTTTTATGTCTCATAGACAATTAATAATTAAAATTTAGAATCCAATGTTGCATTTAAATATTGGTTAGGTGATCTTTATCCCATTATTTAAATTAACAATGTAGTCAACGTTTGACAATTGTAACCCTTTGCAACTTCTAGTTTTATGGGATCGGTTAAACATCTTTATGTTTAGTTGGCATATTTAATCCCATCAACACCATTATACGCCATGATTCGGTGACCCTATTCACATGGTTTCTAACTCAAGTCGTCCTTCTTACACACACGTGTGAGTTTACATATACAAGTGGTTAGGTGACCTTTTTCCCACAAATATGGTAACCCTACCTCAAACACATAAGTTCTCTAAATATGGTTAGGTGACCTTTATCCCACAAAGAGTTCCCAAGCGATTTGAGTGTTGTATAAAAGGATGGTGTTTAACTTGTTTCTTTTTGTTAATTCTAGTTTGGAAAACTCTATGTACATTACATTTGCATGTATTCAAATGCATGGTACTTTAGTGAAACTAATTTTCAAGGCTCTTTTAATAAATCCCAATTTTATTGTAAAAACATTAACCTTTAATAAAACTATTTTATTATCCATGTTAATGATTTCAAAAGAGCCGATTGTAAGCTTGTTGTTGATTTTAAATTGTTAACTATGCATATCCAAATATCATATAAACAATAAAAGTAAATCAACCACACAAGCATAACACACTACAATAAGTGCATAACCGTAGCCAACTAATTTAACACCACTGGTTGACCGAAACAAGTATGCTAATTAGGTCTTTCTTAAGGGTAAAACATGACACAAGTGTTGTGTCGGTGAACTCCCACTTGATCCCGCATCCAAATGCTTTAAGTGTCCACTTTGTGTTGTGATTCTTTCACTTTCTTTGGGCTTCCAAATGGGCTTTAACTTCTGCTCTAAACTCCTTTGGGCCTCCATAATGTGTTTTTGGTTATTGGGCTTAAATCCCATTAAGAGCTATAAGACCCTTTGTGCCCAAAATTGGCAAACCAAAACCCACTTTGTTGCATCTTCTTTTACATAATATATCCTAAATATATTTTTCAAGTAAAATAAAATGCAACTAACCTATTTACATTACATACCAAATAAGAAATAAATAAATTACATAGCCAAATAGATGAACAAATACATTTAATTATTACAACCTTTTGAATAATTAAATACAAATCACAATCACAAATTTCAACACATCCAAACACAAGGTCATGGCTAGGTTACGAACATCAAGAAACATATCCAAATATGCAAGTTTGTAAATCCAAAAAGATTCCCTTTTGAACCACTAATTTTCGGCCATGATATAAACAAAACCAAATATCATGGTTTTTGTCCAAACAACTAAATCATCCAAATGATTAAATTTTTCAAGATTGCAATATGCATGTAAAGTAAAATCTTGAAAAACCAAAGGGAAACTTGACCAAAACTTTCGGCCATGTGGTGATTCAGCACCAAAAAAACCGAAATTTTAGTTCTATTGAAGCATGTATCTATATAACTGGCTCTTGACGCCATTATTGGATTTTAACAAGTTTATCAAAGTCATTTTATCCAAATAAAATGAAAGAAAACGCAGCGGAGAATAGAGTTTTAAAACTTGTTTCAGAAAGTATATACAAACCATTATATATGTTAAAAACCCATTATAGATCAATATATGAAAGTACATGCATACAAAACAACCATAGAGTATTTTTAGCAAACTACCTCTTGTAAGGAACTTGAGGAAGATTAATGTTGAATGAAAGCCTCCAACGAAGAAAGCCTCAAGCAAGTCTACCCTCCAAGCTTCCAACAAAACACCCTTGTTGCTAGGATTTCAACACATGAAAGAACCTCTTTTGTCCCTCTTGGTTCTCGGCCGAAAAAGGAGAAAAGGAGAAGAGAGAGTTCTTGCACTTTGTGTGTGTTTTTGTGTGTGTAAGAGAGTGGAGTGTATAGCTAATTGTGCACACACAACCCCATAGTAATTATGTTTTTTTGCATGTCCTAGAAAATAAAAAACATAAAGTAATTATGTTTTTTTGCATGTCCTAGAAAATAAAAATCATAAAGGAAGAGAGAGACAAGAAGGGGGGCGGCCCTTTGCCTCTTTCCCTCTCAAATTTTAAAACTTTCATTTTCTATTTCATTTGTTATTTATGTTACATTTCATAAAAATGTAACACAACAAAATACATATAACATACAACATGTTATAAGCCAATATACATTGTTATTCAACCATTTAAATAACAATGTAGAATACACTCTCTAAATATAAATTATCCATATAATTTATTTACTTCACAAGTGCAAATATTTAAAAACCCAATTTCTAAATACTCTAAGTGTTAATATTTATTTATTTGATCATATCATAAAATAAATATTGTAGGTGTTTGTCTAGTTGTTATTGGGTATGACCCGATTTGAATCATAAAGTACTAGTCACATCAATTTAATATGTGTCTTAGGCAGACCGAGTCCAACATTTTGAACTATGAGTTTTAAATTTACAAAGAGAAAATTTTATATGAGTTTTAAATTTACTAAGAGAAAATTTTTAAAATATCTTTTGCTCAAAATTTTTTATAACAAATTGTCTCTTTGATAAGACATACCCAAATACCTCATACAAGGAACATCTTTGCTCCTCAAAGAGAGTTGCTCGAACTTTTATTTAACGAATATAATTTGTTCACATGTTCAATTACAGTAGATTGAACCTATTTAAAGTTTGACCGAACTAATATAAGTTCCGCCGAACCTATATTAAGTTCGAGCAAACCTATGTTAAAGTCGATAGAACTTGTATACAATTAAGTTCGATCGAACTTAAACACGATCGAACGACCATATTTAAAGTTTGAAGGCCGTATTTATGTTCGAACGGCTGTATTTAAATTTTGAACGACTATGTTTACGTTTGAATGACCGACTTAACAAAACCATAACCGAGTTAACCTACTTTACCGAACCGAATTAACCAAGCCAAAACAATTAACCGATGGTTGGTTAAAGCATAACTGGTTAACTGAACATTGCGGTTCTATTTTGGTTTTGATATAGGAATTAACCGAATTAACCGAACCACACCGAATGTCATCAATGATGATTGAAAAAGTCTTTTAACTATCCACTTGGATAACAAAAAAACGTACTTGATTACATCTAAAACGAAACATGTATATGGTGCACAATTCTAAATAAAGTAGGGACATTCTTGAAAATATGTTAGTCAAAAGGATGTTTTGGGAACAAAAGTGGTCAAACGGACATTTTGATAATTTTCCTAAATTTATAATCTTCTCAAACGTTTTGGCTCAAAGTTCTAGCTATATTTTGAAGAGATTAAGAAAAATATATTGACTCAATCTATTTCAAGGTCGTTTTCGAAATTTGGAGTATCCTGTGTAAGCACTAAGAAATAGACCCCAATAGAACATGTAATTATAATATTATTGTTTGACTTGTTGGACCCACTCTATAACATATAAGTATTAACATGTTTATAACCCTTTTTTATGTATGCTAGTCATTCTATAGTACCTAACGGAAGAAAAAAAAAGATTATGAAATATGAATCCTACACGGTGGCTCACCTTACACACCTTTTAAAAATAGACCTGCTGTGTTTACATACAAGTGAATGTAATATCAAAAGAAAACATATCATAATTATAAATAACTTGGTAAATTTTATGGAAGAGTTCTTAAACCCATTAGTTCATATTGATCACAGCCGTTTGAACCACTAAATAGTTTTAATCATGCTTGATGTGGATACGTGTAATTTGTAAAGAGAAACATACATTAAACATCGTCATTCACTTAAAGTCGTACAAAAATTCTAATCTCTTAACCCCTTATGGCCGTCTTTAGCTACGTAGTTCTTTGAGGGAGTTTTCAAAGTAATAATGTCATTGTATAGATTTATTGATTTCTTTATCTTTAAATTTAAAACTCGAAAATAAAAATTTCCAAATGTAAACTATACAAGATATAGTGATAGAGCTTTTCTATTTAGTTATTATTTTCGAATAATGAAATATCTGTTTTTAGTTATTAGTTATTTCACTTCTTTCCGCGTGTTTAATCAGTGTGAACATATCATGAGTATATTTTATTTTAGTTAATCATTACAAAAAAAACGTGTACAAAACATAATGTTTAAGATATTGACGATGTTTTTGAACAGAAAAAGAAATGTTTTTTGGATGTTTCGAAAAGATATTATTATGTTCCCATGAGGACCAAGTAGACTACTTTCTGATCCCTATTTGTTATGTCAACTTCACTATGTATATAAGAACACACTCTGCAACCAGTTCAACCACAATCCACTCACCAGTTACAGGTTCAAGCAAAACATCATTAACTAAAACAGACATCATGGCTAATGGAGTTCATGATTCCGGCAACTTCGAATGTAATATCTGCCTCGACACGGTCCAAGATCCGGTGGTGACACTCTGTGGCCACCTCTACTGCTGGCCCTGCATTTACAGGTGGATCGAATACCAACAAACTTCATCCGAGACCCTCGAAAGAGAAAGCGCCAAGTGTCCTGTATGCAAAACTGAAATATCAGAAAAGGAGGTAGTCCCCTTATACGGACCAACCAATATAACCACCAATCATGTTACAGAAGAAAAGGGTCCTAGGGCGGGGGATCAGGTGGTCCCGCCCAGGCCGCCTACTCCTAGATATCGCGGCCTAGGCGCATCAGGTGGCGGTGGTGGTGGTTATCGACGACTCGCACCGTCACCTGTAGCTTTGCCTGGGCGTGATGAGGTTGGTGTGGTGGTACCGAGTCCAACAATTGGGATGCTTGGAGAAATGGTCACTGGGAGGATCTTGGGCGAACTGGGATCCCCGTTATTTGGTACGCCGAATTCGTATAATGTAGTAACGGGGCATACTAGACGTGAAAGATTGCGGACAGCAGAGACTGATAGATCTCTTAGCCGAATGTGTAGTTTTTTTATTTGTGGTATAATCTTTTGCCTTCTCGTGTTTACCTAAATCGGTTTTTTTCTCTTATCTATATTCTGATCTTATTAGTTATTGGAATAGGATAATTTATATGGTAATTATCTACTAGAATGTGTCGTCACAACAAAACTAATGTTGGATGTTACGCATTTAAAAGACTCACGCCTAGTGTCTCATCGTTAAAAATCTACAGTTTAGTGAGTCTTAGTGGTTAATTGCTATAATTGTTCATATCTTTGTTTCAACTTGATTAAATCATCAGCAAACTGCTCTAATATCCATTGCGATCTTTTCCATGTATGAAATGGAAATCGAGTATAAATGCTACAACAGGAATGAAAGTACGCGTTCGCTGAGTAGTGTCATTCGTTGAGTAGTGAGTGGCACTAAGATTGTCAAAACAATAGATTTGTAATCCAATTCTGACATTTAAGATATGATCCATTGTATTTTAACAGCCGAAAATTTGGTCAACTAAAAATAAAAGAAAAGTAATTTGAAGAAAATAAAAAAGAAGGCAAAGTTAAGGGGTGTAAAGTGTAAATTTACACAAAAAGTCAAAAAGCATGTATAAAAAGGGGTATGGTCGCCCACACCCCTTTCTAACTGCTGCTGAAACCGAAGAAAAGGAAGAAGAAGCTACATTTTGTTTCTCTCGGTTGTGAAGAAGAAGAGAAGCTAAAATCTTCGAGGTATGTGTGCTTACATGTTAATTGGCTCGGTTTCTTGGTGGTTTCACCCTTAGGAACCGATTCCTAAGTGTTATTTGTGTCTTGGTTGGTTGCTTTGCTTGTTTAGGTGTCTTGAACTCTAGTGCAGCCAAGTTTGGTGGAGTTTTACTTGTCTTCTGCAATAGGTGAGTTCTAGACCCCGTTTATATGTATTTTAAACAATCTTTGGGGCTGAAAATGCATCAAAATGAGTTTTTGAGGCTTTATCTATGTACCCGTATGTATATGCATGTATATACTTGTAATTCATGCTTGTTTATGTGTTGAGAATGCTTAGAAATGTTTATTTTGGCTTTGAACATGTGCTAGAATAGGTTTGAACTGATTCTGATATGTAAAAGTGCACAACAGGCGGTCATGCGCCAAAACAGGGCCCATGCACCTGGGAAATTGGTGAAAATATGTATAAGTACAGGCCATGCACCCAAATAGGGCCCATGCACCTGGAAATTTCCTTAGAAATTTCTAAGTAGGGGCTCATGCACCCCAATAATGCCCATGTGCCCAAAACTTTGCCTTAGTATATTAAGGGTAGGCCTATACGCCTGAACAGTGTCATGCGCCCAGGATAGTTCTAAAATGCCTAAGTATTGAGGCCATGTGCCTGAATATTGATAATGCGCCCATGCAGTGCTGATGCGCCTGCATAATCCTCATGCGCCTAGGACACTTAGAATATTTTTTTGAAATTTTGAAAAAAGCTGAATTGTAGGGTTTGATCTAGGGTTGACCTGTGATTATTTATTGATTATTTTATTGATGTTTTATGTAGGGCCTTGTGTTCCTATTATTATATTATGTGGCTTTATGTGGTTTGACTATGCTCATGAAGTATTATCATTAATTAAGGGGAAAGATTAATATTAATGAAAAGTGGAACATAATGAACAAATGAATAAATGAAAAGGCTTGTAAGCAAACGAAAGGAGGTTCACAGCCTGGGGTTGTTAGCTCAACTGTGTGCGGTTTGTAAAACCCATGAAAATGCACGCAAGGTCAATCATTGAGATTGACGGGACCTTTGTTGCATACCCCAAGTGACTGGGCTAAGCTTCGTGCTCCGTATGCAGGGTCTAAGTATAGACCTCAGGCCCAGTATCCGCTTCGTGCAGAATGTTCGGGGTATTGCACAATTTTCCACATCGAAAGTGAAAGATAATAATGATGAAAAGGAAGGATTATGATGATAATGGAATGAATTGAATGTATGTATGATGCATGAACATGTATGAAAGATTTGTAAAGTATTTTAAAGGGTATTTTCCTATATTAAGCTTACCAGTTATTTTCTAATGATTTTAAAACTAGAACTCACTCAGCAACGCTGACTTTTATGCATTTTCAGTTGGCAGGTAATATTGCTGAGGATGGCACTCGGGGAGGCTACTCGTTAGGACAAGGCTAACATCCGTTCATGGTTAATATTATTGTTGCTTTGTAATGCAATCAAACGATCTTTTGTAACTGATAACAAACTTTTATGTATTGCTTAGCAACAGTGTTTATTGATTAATGAATGGCTATTTTGATGAAAATTCCACTGCAATGTTTAATAACTATGTAAGTTTTTATTAATTGTGCTATGATCGTCCAACTGTGAGTTCTCCAGGAACGGGGCCTTACATGTATTAGGTTAGAACCAAGGTATGCAATGTAGTTGATTGTGCTACGAACAGTAAGTTTATAGCCGACCTATTTCGTGTGCTTGAAGTCTTGAAGTTGAAGCGGTGAGTCACTTTTAAAATCAAGACCATTGCATTGTTCCATGTAGGTAACATAGTAACCACTTTAGAGTAACCCAATGTGTAGACGTAAGTTACCAGATTATAACCTAGACCCAGATCCGACTTGGGAAAACCACGACTAGAACTTGGAACACTTGACCCGTAGTAACGAGTAACATGTATCTCACATCGAAGGGACTAAAATTATCATCAATCTCAGCCATCGATTGAACACACCGTCAATTCCATGAGGGGTAGGACCCAATGACGTAACAAACTCTCTTAGGACCACACCCACCATGCATACATGACATGGGCACATACATCATCAAATACTATAAATACAAGGTAAAGGAAGTTGATCTCTCCATGCAGAAATACACCCTAAACTATTTCTATTTTCTCTCCCAACCCCTTACTTATACTTTTCAGTTACTTATCTCATGCGTGAGGGTTGTTATAGAGAGACATTCCCCTCTATATATAACGTGTAATCGGTGTTGTTTGATTGTGTGTAGGCTTGAATCCATGGAGACTATTCTGTGGATCGAAATTTAGTTGGGGCGGATCGAGGCCGATCGAAGTTTGTATTTATATTGGCGCCACCCGTATTGGTCTTGATAAATAGAAATTCTCACAATCTTAGACGATTTCATGGCTAGCGTACCTTAAAATAACCTACTCAAACTGACGGAGGAAGACGTTGTGGAAGATGCAAGTATTGACAATAGGGATACAATCACACTTTAAGGCAAGGAGGTAGTGGCCGCACAACATAAGCCCATAACTCATCCTTCATTAACTCCCTCACTAACTCCATCGGCCCCCATCATTTTCCTTACTTTTTCATTCGCTACAACCCATTCAATGTTAACCTCTCAATAATCGATCCCTACCTTACCACCTTCATTTTCTCCCTTCCATTTCCTTCCTCGATAACACAACCAATACCTTCTATGCCAATTTCAAACCCATACACTTCCCTAAAACCATTTCCCGCCCCTATGCCATCTATTGTCATGACTTCGGAGCAACAACATTTCATGGCTTGTCACGAACATTAGGCAAGAGAGTTGAGACTATCAAACTCCAACAGTATTTAGTGACTTCAAGTGGCTTGTTTAGTAAAATTATAGCATTTAGTCACTCCTAGGTAGCGTTTGGTACGCAGGAATAAGGGGCGGAACGGAATGAACCATTGAGGGTGAATGAAAATAGACTGTAATGAACATTTCATTCTCTCATCCACTCCATTACCTCATTCATTCCATTCCTTCATCCATTTCATTACCCCATGCCAAAGGAACCCCTAGTGTCTCGTTGCTAAAAGTGTTACAATGACATTTATTGATAGCTCGCTAAAGAGCAACTGTTTAAAGTATAAACAACAGTATTCAAGTAATATTCATTTAATATGCATTGAATTTCTTAAAATATTAATTGTTCATTAAATATTTCATACGAATCTTCGGTTGAACAAGAATGAAAGCGATCACTGGAATTGGCGGAAAAGATGACAAACTTTTATTAACATTTACAAAGCTCAGATAATGGTATATATAACTTCAAAACGGTACCTTATGGTGACACTTATGCCGATTGACATTCGACATAACTGTAATGTCAACTGGTTTCTAAAACCTGGCTTACCAAACTTACTTTACATCATTAATACATAATTATAATGTCAAATAATTACGTAACGATACTTAATAATATTATGCTAAACTTATATTTCAACATTCTCCCCCTTAAGAGTAGTATTCTTGTTCTTGATTCTCAGCCTCTTCTTTTTTGTAAGGTATTGCTTCCATCACCCTCTTTCACAATAAGCTCTCTTGTTTTGAATTTCAAATGGTATCATTCTAACATCTCTAGATACTTTAGATAGACGATTTTAATGGATTTAATGAGGTTGTTTTGGTCTTCTATTTTCAAAGTTTATAAAGCATAATCTATTTATGTAGTAACTTCTACCCATTTTCCATTTTGATTAACACTATTGTATCCACATTGTCTATAAACTATCATATATAGATCCATTTAGCTGATCTAATGACCAAATAAGTCCCTTGGTGGCATGGGGCTCGGTATTCAAATCTTCAAAAAGTCTGTGATGAATAACTGCTCAAACCTTTCGACTTTTCCCTCAAACTTTCCTTTGTGTTCTTCGATTTTTGTTGCTATATGAATCAAATCCATGAATGTGACACAATCCTACAATGTTAAAATATTTGTTGGATACATAATTGGTCCCTTGCCTTTGTTGGCTCTTTAATCATTCTTATCAGTTTCATTTGAAATATCCTTTAAATGTTTCCACGACATTGCTTTCCCTTGAAATTCTTGATCCTCTTCTGAAAATTATTTTTTGATTATACATGGATTTGTTTTCTTATGGACCATGTTCCTTATTGGTTCATCAAATTTTCTTGATTTGTTGGAGACATAAATGCATAATGTTCTTTGTTGTTGTAGTGACAACATGCGATCAGGCTTTCCTTCTCAAAAACCATCTTAACATGATGATGTCTCCTTCAAATACGAATTCAAAACCTTGTTTCATAAATTGGTCAATACCTTTATGTGTGTACATAATAAACTCCTATTATGTGAGATCACCGACTACTTTGAATCGATGCACTACCTTTGCTTCATGCACGACCCACCTGCACATCCTTTGACTTGAAAATAAGTACACAACTGGTTGAATAATCTTCTGTTTCATCTTGCATGATGTTTTCAAACCAAACTTGCATACCATATATCCTTCCAGTTTTTCTTATCGGTTCCTTTGATCAAAAATAAATTTTTTTATCCTTTCTAGGAAGTCTGTTTGATAGTGAAAGGTTGGTTGTAGTAATTGGAGCAAATTCCTTTTGGGTATCATGCATACATCTCCTTATTCTTTGTTTATTGATCTGACTCTTTCTAGAAAATATTTTTTTCTCTACCAGTGGTTTATCTCTAATGTTGGTATCAGTTAATTTTATGCAAAAAAGGTCTACACTACTCTTATCTTCATGAACCTCCTGATCACGATCTACCATCCTTTTCCCATGACGCGTATGGTCTTCAAATGATAAGGAAAAAAGGAGAACTATCACAACCATATATAGTTTTGGGGTATATGCATTTTCTAGATTTGTCATAGGCCTTGAGTCGTGGAACCGATGCCATGTTAAAATCTTAATTTTTCACTAAATCTTTCTTATGATTCTTTAGTTGTAGAAGAATGAAAGTAATCACTAGAATTGGGGGAAAGATAACAAACTTTCATTAACATTTACAAAGTACAAATAATGATATATATTATGCTACAACAAACGATAACTTATGGTGACGGTTATGCCAGTTAACATTGGACATAACTGCCATGTCAATAGATGTCTAATTACCCGCTGATCGGGTGGTGAAAGTTCAATGTTTAAAGGCTTTATTACCGTATTTTACATGTTAATTTATGATAAATAGAGTTACTTTTGGGATATTTTTTTGTTTGTAGGTTTAACATGAAATACATAATGAAGTAAGAAGAAACAGGATGAAATTTAGAGCTCGAGAGGTGAAGATAGGTAAAAGAGAAGGTGCAAGACCATGGTAACTGAGAATGGGCATAACTTGAGTAAGGAAAAGAGTTACGAGACCCACGACCTATCAACGAAAAGATCTCCAAAAGTTACAAGTGAAAATCAAGTTGTTGTGGGAGGGGTGGCGCCACCGACGCTGAGTATCGTTGGTGGGTTTTGACCTATTTGAGAGGTTTTAAAAGGGGATTAACCCTACAGTTGAAGACATCTCTTTTGACTGCAATAAAGGATGAAAAAGCAACCATCTTTCACCAATCTGAAGCTTTCTAACATCAAGTTCATCCAGATTCACATGATCAATTACTATGATGTTGAAGAACCGATGATAATGCAAGGCTAAATCAATTGTGATTCACTTTAGAGGACGGGTTTGTGCAAGCTTTTATTTTCTTAGTTTGTAACCGAGTTTTGAGATTGGATCTTGAAGCTTTTAAGTTCTATTGAATTCAAGTAATGATTTGATTATTTAAACAACTTGATTATGTTTAAACCTAATTTTAGTTTTCTATAACTTTGGTTTCCTTTAATCATTATGTAATTGATTATTAGAATTAGGATTACATAATTCAAATTGGTGATTTTATGAATGAAGTCCTTTAAGCTTTAATCGATAATTGTCACTTAGATCTTATCATGTGTAGGTGACCATTAATGACCTCTTTATAGGTTTCACTAAAGAACAACTTTACCAAACCGGAATCCCGAAGTGGGTTTCTTTTTCCCCAAGATTGTTAAAAACTTAAAGTTTTATTTTGTTGATTTGTATCAATTCTTAAATCAATACTTAAGAGCAATATACATCATCCTTGAAAACCAATCTTTGTGTTCTTGAGTTCTTTACTTTTTTATTCTTTGTTTCTTTACCTGATTCCCTATCTGATCTAGTAAGTGTGTCTTCTCCAATTGTGAGACTACTGTAAAACAACCATAATCGGTCCTGCAAAGATGGATCATTGAAAAAGGCCAGTCTTGGACAAAAGCATTTGATATCTTTGTTTCAATGGTATCTTGGTTAATCCATCAGCAAACTGATCATCCCAGGTGATGTGTGTAACTCTAATAGATCCATCACAAACTTTTCCACATACGAAATGGAAATCAAGTATAAGATGCTTCATCTAGGAATGAAAGATGGCATTCACCGAGTAATGAGTGGCATTGATATTGTTAGAATAATGCTAGAAGTGATAATAGATTTGTATCTTAATTTAGACATTAATGATATGATTCATTATATTTTCCTGGTAGTTAAGGTGACAACCTAAAACCCAGCCTTGGTTGTTGATCTCGCTATTCTTGTCTAATGTTCTAAGCGCCAAGGCATTAGGGTAGAACCAAGATATATAATCAGCTAATTGTGCTATGAATAGTAAGTTTATCACCGACCCGTTGGGCATTAGTGAAGGTGTGAAGTTGAAGTGGTGAGTCACTTTTAAAACTAAGACAATAGTGTATTATTCCATGTAAGTAACATTATAACCATTTCACTACAACCCAATGTTTGTTGGTTGGTGAGTGCATAAGCTATGATAAAATGTTAAACATGTAGGAAAGATTGGTCAAGTGAGTGGTAAGTATTGTAAAGCTTCTACAAAAGCATAATATTCAGTTGGCATGAAAAGAGGTTTAACTTTGGTTTCAGGAAGTTTTGTTGGGTCTTTTAAGTAAGTCAAGAATGAATTTACTTTAAATAGAAATAGGCCTTGAGAGTAAGTAAGCAATTACCTTAACACCCAAGAAGTATTAGAGATGGTCATGGTCTTTAAGAAAAAACCAAGTAGCAAGAGATTAGATAAAAGAATTAAGAAGAGAAAATTTTGAATCGGTGATGTTAATATGATCAACCTAAAAGGATGAAAATAGGGTACTTAGTTTTGTGGTTAACAAAGAGGGAAGAAACAGAAATAGTAGGGGTAAAATAGACTGAGAGAAGATAGAATATGAACTTATCATACAAAGCCAGGAAGCTTAAGCAAGGCCCTAAATTGCCTTGTTACATTTATAAACATGAGTTAGGAATAAGGAGTCGATGAAACCCAGTGGTTGTGATGGATGGATAGATTTAGGGAGTGAGCCTTTAAATAAAATGTTATTGATGTCAAGTTATCTTAGAAACTAATGATATGATGTTGTGAGAGAGAGATGCGGTGTAAAGATAGTGGTGTAAAGATAAGGACTAAATGTTGATCTGTTGGTGAAAGTTTAATGTTTAAAGGCTTTATTTCTTTATTTTTATGTGTTAATTTATGATAAATAGAGTTAATTTTGGGATATTTTTTAGGTTAAACATGAAGTATAGAAAGAAGTTGAAAGACACGGGACGAAAATTTCAACTCAGGAGGTGAAGAAATGTAAAAGATAAGTTGCAAGACTATGGTAACTTAAAACAAGCATACCATGTGCTAGGAAAAGAGTTACAAGACCCACGACCTATCAACGTAAAGATATCGAAAAATTACAAGTGAAAATCAAGGTTTTAAAGAGGGATTAACCCTAGAACGAAAGACACATCTCTTTAGGATGCAATCAAGGACGAAAAGGCAACCATCTTTCACCATTCCAAAGCTTTTCAATATCAAGTTCATCCGGATTCACATGATCAATTACAATTTTGTTGAAGAATTGATGATGATGTAAGCTAAATCAATTGTGATTCACTTTGCGGGACGGGTTTGTGCAAGTTTTCATTTTGTTAGTTTGTAACCTAGTTTTGAGATTGGATGTTGAACCTTTTAAGTTTCATTGGATTTAATTCATGATTAATTATTTAAACAATTTAATTATGTTTAAACCTAATTTTAGTTTTCTATAACATTGGTTTCCTTTAATCATTGTGTGATTGATTATTAGAATTAGTGTTATATAGTTCAAATTGGTGATTGTGTGAATGAAGTCCTTTAAGCTTTAATCCATAACTGTTACTTAGATCGTATCATGTGTAGGTCACTATTAATAACATCTCAATAGGTTACACTAAAGAGCATGACTTTGCCAAACTGGAATCCCAAAGTGGATTGCGTTTCCCCCAAGATTGTTAAAAATATAAACTAAATTTTCTTCTCAATTCATTTAATCAAGTAAATTAATTTTTAATGTTTAGTATTCTTAGGTTGATTGTTACTAGCACTTTCCTATGATTCCCCGTGGATTCGATACCCTTCTTACCCTTTATTATTAAGGGTGATTAGCCACTCTTTAATTAATATTTTTAACCGACCACATGACAATGATCAAATATCTCAATGTAGTCCAACATGGGTCATTAATAAAAATCTTGAGCAACTAGGAAGGCTTTTAGGCAATCAACAAAACCATCAGGTTCAAATTTACTATGGAAGACTCATTTGCAACTTACGAGGTTACGGTCTAAGTTTGAAAGTTTGAGAGACCATGCTTTGTCATGTTAAAATGCAACAAACTCTTAATGCATGACATTATGCCCTTAAGGATGTTTGTGTTCTTGAGTCATTTTTATGGTTCAACGAATGGTAGAGAGATTGCACGGTAAAGAGTAATATTTTATTATGATTTTTGGGGTTAGGAGCTAGTTTACGGAGGAGAACAATAGTGGAAGGATGTAAGATGGAGTTAGTTGTAGGGTCTTATATTTTGATTAAGATTTATGTTATAACTATTTTTATGTCATTTTGATGTAATCTCTTTCGATTTAGTATACGCCACTTGAAAGTACACTCCCATCAAAAGTAACTAGTGATCGAAACTATACTTATGATTGAAGGATTAAATTTTAGATGGATCAGTACTCGCTATAAATAGCTCTTAGTTGTTACCATTTCTTGTATGCATGAACATTTGATTATAACAATATATCAGAGTGATTTTTGTATTTTGAGCATTTTATCATGCTTGGAGCTTATTGTTTATCATTTATGTATTCTACTTGTTATTTCTTAACGTATTAAGTATGTTTTAGTGATTACACCCCATATACATATGGATTCCGTCTCTGTACGTTGTATATTGATTTGGTTTGTCTGTTTGATCACTATCTACGACCCACATCTGGTATCATTGGCTATTTATTCTTGGTTCATATCAAGGTTTATTGATCAATTTTGGCGTATTCTTTACATGATCATGGGTGTTTATGGTCTTTAAAAGTTGGATACTATTTCATTGGTATTCATAAGGATATTCAAGCTATTTGCACATTTTAAATTGATAACCAAGTATTTCTTAAATTGCTAGTAGTGAGTATGATGGAGTTTAGGTTGTAGATGGTTGTTCTTCTCTCATATTATTGATTTTTGTAGATAAATCTAGGTTATGTTAATCTTTATTGAAAAAGAATGCTTGAAGATTTAAAGACTTAAAGCAACCCAATCGAAAGTTTGCTGGGGACATAAAAAATGCTCCATTACATCAAAAGAGCTGGTATACTGTAACTCTTGTACTTTTTATCTGAATCAAAAGTTTTTATTCCCTTTTCACAGGTACTATCAAAAGTTCAACTTGACTAACTCAGGATCCTCTTCAAAGTCACTATCAAACGCATCCAGAATTATAGTAAACTTACTAGTGACAACCTTTCCCCGCTCTTTTATTGAGCTAGCCTTACCCTTAACATTTTTTATCTTTACTTCTACTAGCTTCTCAGCTTGGGGATTTGGGTGAACGATAATGGCTAACTCAGCATTTGTGATTTGCTCTAGATCAAAAGTTTTTATGGTTGTTTCCTTAGTCTGAGTCTTGGTAATTGGATCTTGAATATCAGCTTCTTAGTTTCTGGGAATCCTCATAACTTATGTTTTTTATTCAGTGGGTTTATAATCATATGTGTAGTAGTCTTAGAGGCTAGAATAGTTTTTGCACTAGTGTAAATCGCTTCACTTATTGGCTGATTAGGTTTTGCACTTGTTTCTTTAGTTTCATGATAGGTTGATCTTGTAGTGGCATATTATAATCTTCAATACTCACATCCACTTCTTTTGGATCAAAACAACATATATATCTAAGGAGGTTGGCATCTTACAGTTGAGTAAAAAGTCTTTGGTTAGTTGATCTACCAGCTTCATAAAATTGGTCACAATCTCTTGCGGAGTAGTCATCTGAGTCATGAGATATCCCACCCCTTTCTTTAGTGACTCAATCTATAGATCTTTACCAACTATCGAAACTTTAAGTGAGAAACATCATAGTTGAGTTTCATAAGCTGAATACAATCCGTGGATGATGAGAGTTGATCATGAGGATAAGAGAATGATTGAGTTTCTAGAGATGATACAGATGGAGCTGTTAGTTCAAGAATGATTGGATATCTTGTTTATGGAATAATGTGTTAGTGAGAACTGCCAACATTGGTTCTGACTTCCTGAGCGGATTCCTTTCTCATCAATGGAATCTTGGGCTTATATTCAGAATCAGACGGTCTCTCTTTACTTGTAGGTGGAATGGAGGAAGATGATATAGGTCCAACACTCTTTCTCTTACGACCAGGTGTCGGTTCGATAAAAGTACGAATCAAATGTCTATCTGAATTATTTGACTTGCCAAATAGTGGAATGATGACTTCATTCCATTTACTCTTAGCATGCTTTGACTTGTTCATGTGTTCTAGCTTTGAATTACCAACTTATGGAAGATCTGGTAATAAGGCATTGATGATCATCTTGAGGAGTATTCGTTAAGCAAAAGTGTTTCTAGTCTTTCATGTAGCATATCATCCCATGCAATACTATTCGTAAGTAGTTGTAGTTCCTCCACCTGATAAGACTAAAAATGGCAGGTGACACACAAGCATTTACAGTGTCCCATCCTCCTTTTATGATCGACAGACAACGGATGAACAAATGTATAATATATCTTCACTTATAAGATAGCAAAGTCTTATGAACTTTCCTATACTTGAAATCATCCACATGTCCCATCCGTTTGAAGCTTTCTTCAATGAAATATTTGGACTGCTCTATTGGATAGTCGTACGACCCCCGAAAGCCAAGTACATTCCACTCTATGTCTTCGGTCATCATAATATCTTGGCCAACAACGGTTGACTATAGGAGTTCTTGTGAATTTCCATTCACGTTCACCAATTCCTGATGAGCATTTCCCCAAATATTAGTTATGGTGCTTTTTATAGATGGTTGGAATCTTAGTAATGGCTCTGTAGATCTGGGAGTTATGACAGATCAATGTAGATGTCATCAACCTTAGATCCACAAACAAACAACTTTGCAAAAACTTTGAAAAACTAATACATTTGAAGTTTCAAACGAGCTTAATGGGCGAACTATTGCAAATACATATGAAATTATGCTACTCAAGTAAAAAAAATGATAAAAATATTACCTTCAACAATAAATGTGTGTTGTTATTCCAACATTACATGTGAATTTATACAATCTCTAACATAAATTCGATATGGAGATAACGAGGGCCAGGAATTTATATACATATCCAAATACAACTTAAGTTTAAGGAAAATAAAAAGACAAAACGCTACCATGAATGATGTTCCAAACAATAAACGTGAGTTTGTAGGTATTATGATATTAAAAAAAATCTAAGAGTGGAGTTAATGAGATCCAAGAAAAGCCATTGTTAAATTTGAGTTGTTTTCGTAAGCGACAAATAAAGTGATGAAAGACTTAAATAATTAGGATTTTGGTAAAAGATTGTAAGAGCAATTAGAACCTATCCCCATACTTAACTTTATAATTTAACAAAAAAACATACCATATCATAACCATAATCAAACCCACTACATCACGTCTCTAGTAAAGCTATGAATGGTATCCGTGAAAATGAGATGTAGGTAGTCCTTACCCGTAATATACGCATCATAATAGAATAAATTAATAGAAACGTGACATTTAATAATAGTACACCGCAAGATGCACACACGGGGAATAATAGATTAGACAACACAAACCAAGCAATCCCTACCTAACAGTAAACAAAGACATTCAATGATTAGCAATATAGAAGGATCTAGGATGAGTCAACAAGAAGCAGGGGAGGTACAACAATAAACTATGATCAAGTGGAAGTTGATAGTGATAGTAAGCTATAAACAATTAGTAATGAAGGGGCTAGATAGTACTTTTTAATTTTTTTAACAAATTATATTTTAATAATTCAAACTATTATTAATTGTCTGAAAATAATCATTTTATTAATTTGGCTGATAACACTAACATAATTATCATACATTTGCACTCGAATTACATTTATTTTACGCTTGATTTTGCTTGTGTGTTTTTTTCTTTTTGTTCATCATCATTATTTTGAATGAAATTGAATACTAACCAAACCTAATTTTTAATAATTATGGTTACGAAGGTTGTTGTTAGTAATAAAACTGAAAGTTGGGAGTGTTGCCGATCAAGCAAATAGTATGAATTATTATCGGTTAATACGTATAGTTTGAATTATTAATGTTATTTCTAAATAAATAATTTTTTAAAACTAAGAAACTCTTCCAAAAAATCAAACTTTTTTAAATACAATATATTTTATAATTGATGTTTTTAAAAATTAAAATTTTTATAAACAAAAAATAATTAAAATTGGAAGTTATAATAAGAAAATTTTAAAAAATGACAATTTTTTCTAAAAAATGACAATTTTTTCTAAAACGGTTTATTTTGAAAAAAATGTTTAAACTTTTTTTTTGAATTTTTTTCAAATAGTTCATATCATTATTTTATTACTATAGTCCTTACACATATGTGATTTTAATCATATGTTTTTTTTAATATCATTTTATAATTAATAAATTTTTATCATATTTACTATTTTATTCATTCAACATTTATTATACATGGGTTTAATGGAAAAATTCAGAAAATATCCTCTTTCCCCTACACTTCTTTTAAAATATTCCATCTAATAATTTCTTCTCAAAATGTCTAATCCGGACAAGACATCAGCGCGTTTAAAGACATGTGCGGGGGCCTGAACCCACTAAAAATCAGATACGTAGTTAACACATGCGTAAGCGCCTTCAAATTAAAGTCGTCCGCCGACAAAATGGAAGCGACCGCTTCCAAAGAAGAGGCGGCCTCCTCTACACCAACGTCAATGCAAACTTTGGTTCGTTTAATAGTATTTAATATTAATATAATTAATTTTTACTCATATTTTATTTTTCTCTTATAACATTTAAAATATAACGTTTTATAAAATTTCAAATAGACCATGGCGACGTGCTTATTTTTAACTACGTGCCGACGTAAATTTTATTCAAAACCGATTCGGGTCAAATTTTATATTCAATGTTCTTTGTAAATTAGACCCGAATCCGTTTTTTATAAAATTTACGTCGGTACGTAGATAAAAATAAGCACGTCCCGATGGTATATTTGAATTTTTATAAATAGTTGTATTTTTAAAGTCATAAAAATAAGCACGTCCCGATGGTATATTTGAAATCCCTTTCTAACTGCTGCTGAAACCAAAGAAAAGGAAGAAGAAGCTACATTTTGTTTCTCTCGGTTGTGAAGAATAAGAGAAGCTGAAATCTTCGAGGTATGTGTGCTTACATGTTAATTGGCTCGGTTTCTTGGTGGTTTCACCCTTGGGAACCGATTCCTAAGTGTTATTTGTGTCTTGGTTGGTTGTTTTGCTTGTTTAGGTGTCTTGAACTCTAGTGCAGCCAAGTTTGGTGGAGTTTTACTTGTCTTCTGCAATAGGTGAGTTCTAGACCCCGTTTATATGTATTTTAAACAATCTTTGGGGCTGAAAATGCATCAAAATGAGTTTTTGAGGCTTTATCTATGTACCCGTATGTATATGCATGTATATACTTGTAATTCATGCTTGTTTATGTGTTGAGAATGCTTAGAAATGTTTATTTTGGCTTTGAACATGTGCTAGAATAGGTTTGAACTGATTCTGATATGTAGAAGTGCACAACAGGCGGTCATGCGCCCAAACAGGGCCCATGCGCCTGGGAAATTGGTGAAAATATGTATAAGTACAGGCCATGCACCCAAATAGGGCCCATGCACCTGGAAATTTCCTTAGAAATTTCTAAGTAGGGGCTCATGCACCCCTATAATGCCCATGTGCCCAAAACTTTGCCTTAGTATATTAAGGGTAGGCCCATACGCCTGAACAGTGTCATGCGCCCAGGATAGTTCTAAAATGCCTAAGTATTGAGGCCATGTGCCTGAATATTGATAATGCGCCCATGCAGTGCTGATGCGCCTGCATAATCCTCATGCGCCTAGGACACTTAGAATATTTTTCTGAAATTTTGAAAAAAGCTGAATTGTAGGGTTTGACCTAGGGTTGACCTGTTATTATTTATTGATTATTTTATTGATGTTTTATGTAGGGCCTTGTGTTCCTATTATTATATTATGTGGCTTTATGTGGTTTGACTATGCTCATGAAGTATTATCATTAATTAAGAGGAAAGATTAATATTAATGAAAAGTGGAATATAATGAACAAATGAATAAATGAAAAGGCTTGCAAGCAAACGAAAGGAGGTTCACAGCCCGGGGTTGTTAGCTCAACTGTGTGCGGTTTGTAAAACCCATGAAAATGCACGCGGGGTCAATCATTGAGATTGACGGGACCTTTGTTGCAAACCCCAAGTGACTGGGCTAAGCTTCGTGCTCCGTATGCAGGGTCTAAGTATAGACCTCAGGCCCAGTATCCACTTCGTGCAGAATGTTCGGGGTATTGCACAATTTTCCACATCGAAAGTGAAAGATAATAATCATGAAAAGGAAGGACTATGATGATAATGGAATGAATTGAATGTATGTATGATGCATGAACATGTATGAAAGATTTGTAAAGTATTTTAAAGGGTATTTTCCTATATTAAGCTTACCAGTTATTTTCTAATGATTTTAAAACTAGAACTCACTCAGCAACGCTGACTTTTATGCATTTTCAGTTGGCAGGTAATATTGCTGAGGATGGCACTTGGGGAGGCTACTCGTTGGGACAAGGCTAACATCCGTTCATGGTTAATATTATTGTTGCTTTGTAATGCAATCAAACGATCTTTTGTAACTGATAACAAACTTTTATGTATTGCTTAGCAACAGTGTTTATTGATTAATGAATGGCTATTTTGATGAAATTCCGCTGCAATGTTTAATAACTATGTAAGTTTTTATTAATTGTGCTATGATTGTCCAACTGTGAGGTCTCCAGGAACGGGGCCTTACATGTATTAGGTTAGAACCAAGGTATGCAATGTAGTTGATTGTGCTACGAACAGTAAGTTTATAGCCGACCTATTTAGTGTGCTTGAAGTCTTGAAGTTGAAGCGGTGAGTCACTTTTAAAATCAAGACCATTGCATTGTTCCATGTAAGTAACATAGTAACCACTTTAGAGTAACCCAATGTGTAGACGTAAGTTACCAGATTATAACCTAGACCCAGATCCGACTTGGGAAAACCACGACTAGAACTTGGAACACTTGACCCGTAGTAACGAGTAACATGTATCTCACATCGAAGGGACTAAAATTATCATCAATCTCAGCCATCGATTGAACACACCGTCAATTCCATGAGGGGTAGGACCCAATGACGTAACAAACTCTCTTAGGACCACACCCACCATGCATACATGACATGGGCACATACATCATCAAATACTATAAATACAAGGTAAAGGAAGTTGATCTCTCCATACAGAAATACACCCTAAACTATTTCTATTTTCTCTCCCAACCCCTTACTTATACTTTTCAATTACTTATCTCATGCGTGAGGGTTGTTATAGAGAGACGTTCCCCTCTATATATAACGTCGTAATCGGTGTTGTTTGATTGTGTGTAGGCTTGAATCCATGGAGACTATTCTGTGGATCGAAATTTAGTTGGGGCGGATCGAGGCCGATCGAAGTTTGTATTTATATTGGCGCCACCCGTATTGGTCTTGATAAATAGAAATTCTCACAATCTTAGACGATTTCATGGCTTGCGTACCTTAAAATAACCTACTCAAACTGACGGAGGAAGACGTTGTGGAAGATGCAAGTATTGACAATGGGGATACAATCACACTTTAAGGCAAGGAGGTAGTGGCCGCACAACATAAGCCCATAACTCATCCTTCATTAACTCCCTCACTAACTCCATCGGCCCCCATCGTTTTCCTTACTTTTTCATTCGCTACAACCCATTCAATGTTAACCTCTCAATAATCGATCCCTACGTTACCACCTTCATTTTCTCTCTTCCATTTCCTTCCTTGATAACACAACCAATACCTTCTATGCCAATTTCAAACCCATACACTTCCCTAAAACCATTTCCCGCCCCTATGCCATCTATTGTCATGACTTTGGAGCAACAACATTTCATGGCTTGTCACGAACATTAGGCAAGAGAGTTGAGACTATCAAACTCCAACAGTATTTAGTGACTTCAAGTGGCTTGTTTAGTAAAATTATAGCATTTAGTTACTCCTAGGTAGCGTTTGGTACGCAGGAATAAGGGGCGGAACGGAATGAACCATTGAGGGTGAATGAAAATAGACTGTAATGAACATTTCATTCTCGCATCCACTCCATTACCTCATTCATTCCATTCCTTCATCCATTTCATTACCCCATGCCAAAGGAACCCCTAGTGTCTCGTTGCTAAAAGTGTTACAATGACATTTATTGATAGCTCGCTAAAGAGCAACTGTATAAAGTATAAACAATAGTATTCAAGTAATATTCATTTAATATGCATTGAATTTCTTAAAATATTAATTGTTCATTAAATATTTCATACGAATCTTCGGTTGAACAAGAAAGAAAGCGATCACTGGAATTGGCGGAAAAGATGACAAACTTTTATTAACATTTACAAAGCTCAGATAATGGTATATATAACTTCAAAACGGTACCTTATGGTGACACTTATGCCGATTGACATTCGACATAACTGTAATGTCAACTGGTTTCTAAAACCTGGCTTACCAAACTTACTTTACATCATTAATACATAATTATAATGTCAAATAATTACGTAACGATACTTAATAATATTATGCTAAACTTATATTTCAACATTCTCCCCCTTAAGATTAGTATTCTTGTTCTTGATTCTCAGCCTCTTCTTTTTTGTAAGGTATTGCTTCCATCACCCTCTTTCACAATAAGCTCTCTTGTTTTGAATTTCAAATGGTATCATTCTAACATCTCTAGATACTTTAGATAGACGATTTTAATGGATTTAATGAGGTTGTTTTGGTCTTCTATTTTCAAAGTTTATAAAGCATAATCTATTTATGTAGTAACTTCTACCCATTTTCCATTTTGATTAACACTATTGTATCCACATTGTCTATAAACTATCATATATAGATCCATTTAGCTGATCTAATGACCAAATAAGTCCCTTGGTGGCATGGGGCTCGGTATTCAAATCTTCAAAAAGTCTGTGATGAATAACTGCTCAAACCTTTCGACTTTTCCCTCAAACTTTCCTTTGTGTTCTTCGATTTTTGTTGCTATATGAATCAAATCCATGAATGTGACACAATCCTACAATGTTAAAATATTTGTTGGATACATAATTGGTCCCTTGCCTTTGTTGGCTCTTTAATCATTCTTATCAGTTTCATTTGAAATATCCTTTAAATGTTTCCACGACATTGCTTTCCCTTGAAATTCTTGATCCTCTTCTGAAAATTATTTTTTGATTATACATGGATTTGTTTTCTTATGGACCATGTTCCTTATTGGTTCATCAAATTTTCTTGATTTGTTGGAGACATAAATGCATAATGTTCTTTGTTGTTGTAGTGACAACATGCGATCAGGCTTTCCTTCTCAAAAACCATCTTAACATGATGATGTCTCCTTCAAATACGAATTCAAAACCTTGTTTCATAAATTGGTCAATACCTTTATGTGTGTACATAATAAACTCCTATTATGTGAGATCACCGACTACTTTGAATCGATGCACTACCTTTGCTTCATGCACGACCCACCTGCACATGCTTTGACTTGAAAATAAGTACACAACTGGTTGAATAATCTTCTGTTTCATCTTGCATGATGTTTTCAAACCAAACTTGCATACCATATATCCTTCCAGTTTTTCTTATCGGTTCCTTTGATCAAAAATAAATTTTTTTATCCTTTCTAGGAAGTCTGTTTGATAGTGAAAGGTTGGTTGTAGTAATTGGAGCAAATTCCTTTTGGGTATCATGCATACATCTCCTTATTCTTTGTTTATTGATCTGACTCTTTCTAGAAAATATTTTTTTCTCTACCAGTGGTTTATCTCTAATGTTGGTATCAGTTAATTTTATGCAAAAAAGGTCTACACTACTCTTATCTTCATGAACCTCCTGATCACGATCTACCATCCTTTTCCCATGACGCGTATGGTCTTCAAATGATAAGGAAAAAAGGAGAACTATCACAACCATATATAGTTTTGGGGTATATGCATTTTCTAGATTTGTCATAGGCCTTGAGTCGTGGAACCGATGCCATGTTAAAATCTTAATTTTTCACTAAATCTTTCTTATGATTCTTTAGTTGTAGAAGAATGAAAGTAATCACTAGAATTGGGGGAAATATAACAAACTTTCATTAACATTTACAAAGTACAAATAATGATATATATTATGCTACAACAAACGATAACTTATGGTGACGGTTATGCCAGTTAACATTGGACATAACTGCCATGTCAATAGATGTCTAATTACCCGCTGATCGGGTGGTGAAAGTTCAATGTTTAAAGGCTTTATTACCGTATTTTACATGTTAATTTATGATAAATAGAGTTACTTTTGGGATATTTTTTTGTTTGTAGGTTTAACATGAAATACACAATGAAGTAAGAAGAAACAGGATGAAATTTAGAGCTCGAGAGGTGAAGATAGGTAAAAGAGAAGGTGCAAGACCATGGTAACTGAGAATGGGCATAACTTGAGCAAGGAAAAGAGTTACGAGACCCACGACCTATCAACGAAAAGATCTCCAAAAGTTACAAGTGAAAATCAAGTTGTTGTGGGAGGGGTGGCGCCACCGACGCTGAGTATCGTTGGTGGGTTTTGACCTATTTGAGAGGTTTTAAAAGGGGATTAACCCTACAGTTGAAGACACCTCTTTTGACTGCAATAAAGGATGAAAAAGCAACCATCTTTCACCAATTTGAAGCTTTCTAACATCAAGTTCATCCAGATTCACATGATCAATTACTATGATGTTGAAGAACCGATGATAATGCAAGGCTAAATCAATTGTGATTCACTTTAGAGGACGGGTTTGTGCAAGCTTTTATTTTCTTAGTTTGTAACCGAGTTTTGAGATTGGATCTTGAAGCTTTTAAGTTCTATTGGATTCAAGTAATGATTTGATTATTTAAACAACTTGATTATGTTTAAACCTAATTTTAGTTTTCTATAACTTTGGTTTCCTTTAATCATTATGTAATTGATTATTAGAATTAGGATTACATAATTCAAATTGGTGATTTTATGAATGAAGTCCTTTAAGCTTTAATCGATAATTGTCACTTAGATCTTATCATGTGTAGGTGACCATTAATGACCTCTTTATAGGTTTCACTAAAGAACAACTTTACCAAACCGGAATCCCGAAGTGGGTTTCTTTTTCCCCAAGATTGTTAAAAACTTAAAGTTTTATTTTGTTGATTTGTATCAATTCTTAAATCAATACTTAAGAGCAATATACATCATCCTTGAAAACCAATCTTTGTGTTCTTGAGTTCTTTACTTTTTTATTCTTTGTTTCTTTACCTGATTCCCTATCTGATCTAGTAAGTGTGTCTTCTCCAATTGTGAGACTACTGTAAAACAACCATAATCGGTCCTGCAAAGATGGATCATTGAAAAAGGCCAGTCTTGGACAAAAGCATTTGATATCTTTGTTTCAATGGTATCTTGGTTAATCCATCAGCAAACTGATCATCCCAGGTGATGTGTGTAACTCTAATAGATCCATCACAAACATTTCCACATACGAAATGGAAATCAAGTATAAGATGCTTCATCTAGGAATGAAAGATGGCATTCACCGAGTAATGAGTGGCATTGATATTGTTAGAATAATGCTAGAAGTGATAATAGATTTGTATCTTAATTTAGACATTAATGATATGATTCATTATATTTTCCTGGTAGTTAAGGTGACAACCTAAAACCCAGCCTTGGTTGTTGATCTCGCTATTCTTGTCTAATGTTCTAAGCGCCAAGGCATTAGGGTAGAACCAAGATATATAATCAGCTAATTGTGCTATGATTAGTAAGTTTATCACCGACCCGTTGGGCATTAGTGAAGGTGTGAAGTTGAAGTGGTGAGTCACTTTTAAAACTAAGACAATAGTGTATTATTCCATGTAAGTAACATTATAACCATTTCACTACAACCCAATGTTTGTTGGTTGGTGAGTGCATAAGCTATGATAAAATGTTAAACATGTAGGAAAGATTGGTCAAGTGAGTGGTAAGTATTGTAAAGCTTCTACAAAAGCATAATATTCAGTTGGCATGAAAAGAGGTTTAACTTTGGTTTCAGGAAGTTTTGTTGGGTCTTTTAAGTAAGTCAAGAATGAATTTACTTTAAATAGAAATAGGCCTTGAGAGTAAGTAAGCAATTACCTTAACACCCAAGAAGTATTAGAGATGGTCATGGTCTTTAAGAAAAAACCAAGAAGCAAGAGATTAGATAAAAGAATTAAGAAGAGAAAATTTTGAATCGGTGATGTTAATATGATCAACCTAAAAGGATGAAAATAGGGTACTTAGTTTTGTGGTTAACAAAGAGGGAAGAAACAGAAATAGTAGGGGTAAAATAGACTGAGAGAAGATAGAATATGAACTTATCATACAAAGCCAGGAAGCTTAAGCAAGGCCCTAAATTGCCTTGTTACATTTATAAACATGAGTTAGGAATAAGGAGTTGATGAAACCCAGTGCTTGTGATGGATGGATAGATTTAGGGAGTGAGCCTTTAAATAAAATGTTATTGATGTCAAGTTATCTTAGAAACTAATGATATGATGTTATGAGAGAGAGATGCGGTGTAAAGATAGTGGTGTAAAGATAAGGACTAAATGTTGATCTGGTGGTGAAAGTTTAATGTTTAAAGGCTTTATTTCTTTATTTTTATGTGTTAATTTATGATAAATAGAATTAATTTTGGGATATTTTTTAGGTTAAACATGAAGTATAGAAAGAAGTTGAAAGACACGGGACGAAAATTTCAACTCAGGAGGTGAAGAAATGTAAAAGATAAGTTGCAAGACTATGGTAACTTAAAACAAGCATACCATGTGCTAGGAAAAGAGTTACAAGACCCACGACCTATCAACGTAAAGATATCGAAAAATTACAAGTGAAAATCAAGGTTTTAAAGAGGGATTAACCCTAGAACGAAAGACACATCACTTTAGGATGCAATCAAGGACGAAAAGGCAACCATCTTTCACCATTCCAAAGCTTTTCAATATCAAGTTCATCCGGATTCACATGATCAATTACAATTTTGTTGAAGAATTGATGATGATGTAAGCTAAATCAATTGTGATTCACTTTGCGGGACGGGTTTGTGCAAGTTTTCATTTTGTTAGTTTGTAACCTAGTTTTGAGATTGGATGTTGAACCTTTTAAGTTTCATTGGATTTAATTCATGATTAATTATTTAAACAATTTAATTATGTTTAAACCTAATTTTAGTTTTCTATAACATTGGTTTCCTTTAATCATTGTGTGATTGATTATTAGAATTAGTGTTATATAGTTCAAATTGGTGATTGTGTGAATGAAGTCCTTTAAGCTTTAATCCATAACTGTTACTTAGATCGTATCATGTGTAGGTCACTATTAATAACATCTCAATAGGTTACACTAAATAGCATGACTTTGCCAAACTGGAATCCCAAAGTGGATTGCGTTTCCCCCAAGATTGTTAAAAATATAAACTAAATTTTCTTCTCAATTCATTTAATAAAGTAAATTAATTTTTAATGTTTAGTATTCTTAGGTTGATTGTTACTAGCACTTTCCTATGATTCCCCGTGGATTCGATACCCTTCTTACCCTTTATTATTAAGGGTGATTAGCCACTCTTTAATTAATATTTTTAACCGACCACATGACAATGATCAAATATCTCAATGTAGTCCAACATGGGTCATTAATAAAAATCTTGAGCAACTAGGAAGGCTTTTAGGCAATCAACAAAACCATCAGGTTCAAATTTACTATGGAAGACTCATTTGCAACTTACGAGGTTACGTTGTAAGTTTGAAAGTTTGAGAGACCATGCTTTGTCATGTTAAAATGCAACAAACTCTTAATGCATGACATTATGCCCTTAAGGATGTTTGTGTTCTTGAGTCATTTTTATGGTTCAAAGAATGGTAGAGAGATTGCACGGTAAAGAGTAATATTTTATTATGATTTTTGGGGTTAGGAGCTAGTTTACAGAGGAGAACAATAGTGGAAGGATGTAAGATGGAGTTAGTTGTAGGGTCTTATATTTTGATTAAGATTTATGTTATAACTATTTTTATGTCATTTTGATGTAATCTCTTTCGATTTAGTATACGCCACTTGAAAGTACACTCCCATCAAAAGTAACTAGTGATCGAAACTATACTTATGATTGAAGGATTAAATTTTAGATGGATCAGTACTCGCTATAAATAGCTCTTAGTTGTTACCATTTCTTGTATGCATGAACATTTGATTATAACAATATATCAGAGTGATTTTTTGTATTTTGAGCATTTTATCATGCTTGGAGCTTATTGTTTATCATTTATGTATTCTACTTGTTATTTCTTAACGTATTAAGTATGTTTTAGTGATTACACCCCATATACATATGGATTCCGTCTCTGTACGTTGTATATTGATTTGGTTTGTCTGTTTGATCACTATCTACGACCCACATCTGGTATCATTGGCTGTTTATTCTTGGTTCATATCAAGGTTTATTGATCAATTTTGGCGTATTCTTTACATGATCATGGGTGTTTATTGTCTTTAAAAGTTGGATACTATTTCATTGGTATTCATAAGGATATTCAAGCTATTTGCACATTTTAAATTGATAACCAAGTATTTCTTGAATTGCTAGTAGTGAGTATGATGGAGTTTAGGTTGTAGATGGATGTTCTTCTCTCATATTATTGATTTTTGTAGATAAATCTAGGTTATGTTAATCTTTATTGAAAAAGAATGCTTGAAGATTTAAAGACTTAAAGCAACCCAATCGAAAGTTTGCTGGGGACATAAAAAATGCTCCATTACATCAAAAGAGCTGGTATACTGTAACTCTTGTACTTTTTATCTGAATCAAAAGTTTTTATTCCCTTTTCACAGGTACTATCAAAAGTTCAACTTGACTAACTCAGGATCCTCTTCAAAGTCACTATCAAACGCATCCAGAATTATAGTAAACTTACTAGTGACAACCTTTCCCCGCTCTTTTATTGAGCTAGCCTTACCCTTAACATTTTTTATCTTTACTTCTACTAGCTTCTCAGCTTGGGGATTTGGGTGAACGATAATGGCTAACTCAGCATTTGTGATTTGCTCTAGATCAAAAGTTTTTATGGTTGTTTCCTTAGTCTGAGTCTTGGTAATTGGATCTTGAATATCAGCTTCTTAGTTTCTGGGAATCCTCATAACTTATGTTTTTTATTCAGTGGGTTTATAATCATATGTGTAGTAGTCTTAGAGGCTAGAATAGTTTTTGCACTAGTGTAAATCGCTTCACTTATTGGCTGATTAGGTTTTGCACTTGTTTCTTTAGTTTCATGATAGGTTGATCTTGTAGTGGCATATTATAATCTTCAATACTCACATCCACTTCTTTTGGATCAAAACAACATATATATCTAAGGAGGTTGGCATCTTACAGTTGAGTAAAAAGTCTTTGGTTAGTTGATCTACCAGCTTCATAAAATTGGTCACAATCTCTTGCGGAGTAGTCATCTGAGTCATGAGATATCCCACCCCTTTCTTTAGTGACTCAATCTATAGATCTTTACCAACTATCGAAACTTTAAGTGAGAAACATCATAGTTGAGTTTCATAAGCTGAATACAATCCGTGGATGATGACAGTTGATCATGAGGATAAGAGAATGATTGAGTTTCTAGAGATGATACAGATGGAGCTGTTAGTTCAAGAATGATTGGATATCTTGTTTATGGAATAATGTGTTAGTGAGAACTGCCAACATTGGTTCTGACTTCCTGAGCGGATTCCTTTCTCATCAATGGAATCTTGGGCTTATAGTCAGAATCAGACGGTCTCTCTTTACTTGTAGGTGGAATGGAGGAAGATGATATAGGTCCAACACTCTTTCTTTTACGACCAGGTGTCGGTTCGATAAAAGTACGAATCAAATGTCTATCTGAATTATTTGACTTGCCAAATAGTGGAATGATGACTTCATTCCATTTACTCTTAGCATGCTTTGACTTGTTCATGTGTTCTAGCTTTGAATTACCAACTTATGGAAGATCTGGTAGTAAGGCATTGATGATCATCTTGAGAAGTATTCGATAAGCAAAAGTGTTTCTAGTCTTTCATGTAGCATATCATCCAATGCAATACTATTCGTAAGTAGTTGTAGTTCCTCCACCTTATAAGACTAAAAATGGCAGGTGACACACAAGCATTTACAGTGTCCCATCCTCCTTTTATGATCGACAGACAACGGATGAACAAATGTATAATATATCTTCACTTATAAGATAGCAAAGTCTTATGAACTTTCCTATACTTGAAATCATCCACATGTCCCATCCGTTTGAAGCTTTCTTCAATGAAATATTTGGACTGCTCTATTGGATAGTCGTACGACCCCCGAAAGCCAAGTACATTCCACTCTATGTCTTCGGTCATCATAATATCTTGGCCAACAACGGTTGACTATAGGAGTTCTTGTGAATTTCCATTCACGTTCACCAATTCCTGATGAGCATTTCCCCAAATATTAGTTATGGTGCTTTTTATAGATGGTTGGAATCTTAGTAATGGGTTTGTAGATCTGGGAGTTATTACAGATCAATGTAGATGTCATCAACCTTAGATCCACAAGCAAACAACTTTGCAAAAACTTTGAAAAATTAATACATTTGAAGTTTCAAACGAGCTTAATGGGCGAACTATTGCAAATACATATGAAATTATGCTACTCAAGTAAAAAAAATGATAAAAATATTACCTTCAACAATAAATGTGTGTTGTTATTCCAACATTACATGTGAATTTATACAATCTCTAACATAAATTCGATATGGAGATAACGAGGGCCAGGAATTTATATACATATCCAAATACAACTTAAGTTTAAGGAAAATAAAAAGACCAAACGCTACCATGAATGATGTTCCAAACAATAAATGTGAGTTTGTAGGTATTATGATATTAAAAAAAATCTAAGAGTGGAGTTAATGAGATCCAAGAAAAGCCATTGTTAAATTTGAGTTGTTTTCGTAAGCGACAAATAAAGTGATGAAAGACTTAAATAATTAGGATTTTGGTAAAAGATTGTAAGAGCAATTAGAACCTATCCCCATACTTAACTTTATAATTTAACAAAAAAAACATACCATATCATAACCATAATCAAACCCACTACATCGCGTCTCTAGTAAAGCTATGAATGGTATCCGTGAAAATAAGATGTAGGTAGTCCTTACCCGTAATATACGCATCATAATAGAATAAATTAATAGAAACGTGACATTTAATAATAGTACACCGCAAGATGCACACACGGGGAATAATAGATTAGACAACACAAACCAAGCAATCCCTACCTAACAGTAAACAAAGACATTCAATGATTAGCAATATAGAAGGATCTAGGATGAGTCAACAAGAAGCAGGGGAGGTACAACAATAAACCATGATCAAGTGGAAGTTGATAGTGATAGTAAGCTATAAACAATTAGTAATGAAGGGGCTAGATAGTACTTTTTAATTTTTTTAACAAATTATATTTTAATAATTCAAACTATTATTAATTCTCTGAAAATAATCATTCTATTAATTTGGCTGATAACACTAACATAATTATCGTACATTTGCACTCGAATTACATTTATTTTACGCTTGATTTTGCTTGTGTGTTTTTTTCTTTTCGTTCATCATCATTATTTTGAATGAAATTGAATACAAACCAAACCTAATTTTTAATAATTATGGTTACGAAGGTTGTTGTTAGTAATAAAACTGAAAGTTGGGAGTGTTGCCGGTCAAGCAAATAGTATGAATGGTTAATATGTATAGTTTGAATTATTAATGTTATTTCTAAATAAATAATTTTTTAAAAATAAGAAACTCTTCCAAAAAATCAAACTTTTTTAAATACAATATATTTTATAATTGATGTTTTTAAAAATTAAAATTTTTATAAACAAAAAATAATTAAAATTGGAAGTTATAATAAGAAAATTTTAAAAAATGACAATTTTTTCTAAAAATGACAATTTTTTCTAAAACGGTTTATTTTGAAAAAAATGTTTAAACTTTTTTTTTGAATTTTTTTTAAATAGTTCATATCATTATTTTATTACTATAGTCCTTACACATATATGATTTTAATCATATGTTTTTTTTAATATCATTTTATAATTAATAAATTTTTATCATATTTACTATTTTATTCATTCAACATTTATTATACATGGGTTTAATGGAAAAATTCAGAAAATATCCTCTTTCCCCTACACTTCTTTTAAAATATTCCATCTAATAATTTCTTCTCAAAATGTCTAATCCGGACAAGACATCAGCGCCTTTAAAGACATGTGCGGGGGCCAGAACCCACTAAAAATCAGATACGTAGTTAACACATGCGTAAGCGCCTTCAAATTAAAGCCGTCCGCCGACAAAATGGAAGCGACCGCTTCCAAAGAAGAGGCGGCCTCCTCTACACCAACGTCAATGCAAACTTTGGTACGTTTAATAGTATTTAATATTAATATAATTAATTTTTACTCATATTTTATTTTTCTCTTATAACATTTAAAATATAACGTTTTATAAAATTTCAAATAGACCATGGCGACGTGCTTATTTTTAACTACGTGCCGACGTAAATTTTATTCAAAACCGATTCGGGTCAAATTTTATGTTCAATGTTCTATGTAAATTAGACCCGAATCCGTTTTTTATAAAATTTACGTCGGTACGTAGATAAAAATAAGCACGTCCCGATGGTATATTTGAAATTTTATAAATAGTTGTATTTTTAAAGTCATGAAAAAAATAAAATATGAGTAAAATTAATTATAATAACATTAAATTCTAAACAAAATTTTATCTCATTTTGCAAGAGGCGGATGACACTTCAAGGAAGCACACGCCTCTCTTACGCAGACGGCTAATCTGTTGGCGACGTGTAAGTCTTTAAGAGGGTAGTTATATGGGCGCTCGCGTCCTGTCTAGGGAGGTGCCAACGCCTTGTTAAAATAGAACATTATAAGAAATCAATTTTAAGATGGCATATCGAGGGAAATGAAAAACAAAATGGAGATTTTGGGAATTTTCCCTTTAATAAAACTAGTTCAAATATATATCAAAAATCGATTTCGTCAAGTATCATTGCTAAATCAACAACAAAGTCCCTTCTGTCTTCTTTTATTCAACACCACTGGCAGTGGAACCTTTTCTAAGATGTTCGTATGATACACTCAAACTCAAATATGTTCTAGTTATGATGAACCAAAGAAAAGGTTGTTGAGTTATGTTAAAGGGGTTCTGAAGTACAACAATTCGGTTCTGTAGAAGATGCATGATCTTGGATTTCCTCGAGATAGCAACAACAAAGCTTCCCACGCCTTCATGCGGATTTTATGAAGGTGGTTTTATAGAGTTATAGACCAAGAAAAGTTAAAGATTCTCTCTTAGAAAAATTTAGAAGTTGGTGGTCAATTGAAATAATGGAGTCTTCAAATACTTCTCACATCATCGCTTATAGCAGAAACATAAGGAAACAACAGACGGGATCATCATAAAATATTAGGGGGAAAAAGAGAGATACTATATTTTATCTCCATCCAAAGGTATTGAAGTCGCTCGACACATATGTGACATGTGCCAAGGGTAGTCAATCCTATAAATGTAAGTCTAACAAACTAAGTCAAATTCCCAAACCGGGGTAAGTAAGGGCAAAAGCACACCCAACCAAAACAAACAACCATTTAACAATTCAAAACAAACAAACGAAAATATAATTAATTGTCTAAGCCTAACGTAAACCTGGCTCCACTAATAGTCTCTCGCTTAAGACATCATTATCTCAAAAGATAATACTCGAAAATGTCATATGTTGTTGAGTTCACAGGTTAAATAGAACAAAATAAGTGTCGTGTAAAGTTAAGCACGACCTTTGTGTGTGTAATAAATATAAAAGTCGTATTAATTCTAACCTAAGCTCATAACCAAACCTAACAACGAAGACCCCCAACTAACATGAGCAAGTACACAGACAAACCAGATTATATATACCTAAGGGTTCGACATGACTAGTATAACTAGTGTACTAACAAATAGGGGGGGGGGGGGTGTCAACCTGTTTGTACTAACAATACCCCTTCTTGGCTCCATTCCGGAGTTAAATTGTTTTGAAAAGACCTATGTGGGACAAGTCCACTTGATATAGCCTCTTACCTGTTAGATTGGAGGTCTTAGGTTCAAACGTAGACATGGTGATTAGTTTATTTAGGAGTAGAGTTGATTTTTTTGTTAAAAGAGGTTATGAATAGACATGGACTTTTAAGCACATGAACACAACTCATATAAGATATCAATACTTTAATTTCATGATTTACAAAACACACGGAAGTCAAAAGTAAAAACACAAGTAGTGATGATAAATGTGCAAAAAGATTTTTAACATACTTTTCCTGTAAGGCCCCGTTCTCGGGACGCTTACAGCTGGACCGTCATTGCATAAAATATTCAAAATAAACATTTCTTTTGCAGCGGAATTTAAAAACTTTCATTTATAATTAAAACATATTATTTCATTACATAAATCGTTTACATATATGATTACAACATCATATCAAAATGTGGATGCCAGACTCAAAACATCCCCAGTAGCGTATGCATCCATGCCTGCAACTCCTCAACATCAACAAGGTACCTGCCAACTATCATGCATACAAAAAGTCAGCGACGCTGAGTGAGTTCTAGTTTTATGAATAAAATACTTTACTTTCCTTAAAACATAACCTTCGTAATCGTATGCGATCACACATCATACGTACACATTGATAATATTATTATTATCTTCATCATTGTTCAATTCGTACATTTCGTACATTCATCATTATCTTTCACTTCAATCTGGATCCTGTCTCATGCAATACCCCCGACTCGTGCTCGAAAGCTGATACTGTGTCGGGGCCTGTAAACAAACCCCCGACTCGTGTCCGAAGACTGACACAGTACCGGGGTACGCGACAAGGATCCCTTTCAAGTCACGAAGACTCCCTTCGAGTCACAAAGACTCCCTTCGAGTCACAAAGACTCCCTTCGTTCTTTACGTTCCACTTTTCATTATTATTGTCTTTCACTTCGTTACATAATACTTTACGTTCATTCATAGCCATACATCAAACCACGTAAAGTCATACATCATACATAATGTATTATAAAACGTAATACATACGTTTTGAAAACCATTTAACGAAGAAAGACAACACACCACACACAACACCAGGAACCACAACACAACACCAAGTGTGCACCAAGCATAAACCATCACATCCCAACGGGACCTATCTCAAACATCACCTCTTAAAGCCCCTAAGAAAGTCCTAAGTCCAAAACTAGGCACAACAAGTTATTCTAGGCGCATCAGCAGAAAATTCTAAGTATAAAAGCTCCTGGGCGCATGGGAACTATTTGGGCGCATGAGCCCTGTTCGGGCGCCTCAACAATACTAGGGCGTTTCAACACTTAGCCACAGAAACCATTCGAGACACATGGGCACTATGCAGACACATGACCCACACTTAGCCAATTTTCACACTTTCTAGGCGCACGACCACTATTCAGGTGCATGACCTGGGTGCATTAGCACTATTTGGGTGCACCAACTTTGGGCGCACGAGAACACTTAACCACAATAAGCTTGGGCGCATGCAATCATTCTGAAATATTTCTAACACTGCCAAACTCACCCCAACATCATTCCAACATAACCCAAACACAAATCTAGCATACTAAAGCCCTTAAAAACATACTAACCACAATTCTAACCTCTATAACATCATCAAAGCTAAAACCACAGAACACCAATTGAACAACAACAAGTATAAACATACGGTTATCTTTGAAAAACCTTTACCCGGTATGCATAATAGCCCCAAACACTTTAAAATCTGTAAAAGAGGGGTTCTAGAAACTCACCTTGAAGCAGCTCTTCAACCCAAACACTTTCACCTGTGATTTCAGCTTCAAAATTCCGAGAACAACCTTCTTAAAACATCAAGAACTCAGTTACAAGCTGCAAACCGATTTATAACCCGAACATAAGCTCAAGAAGCTCACCTTTTGCAGCTTTTCCTTCCTTCTTCTTCTCCAAAACCGGCACCTCTTTCTTCTTCTTCTTGACCGAGAACAGAAAGCAGATATGCTTTAAAGTGGGTGGCCATACCTATTTTAATAATAAAATATTGGAGTTTTGTCCATTTACGACTTTAGCCCCTCCACTTGTGTCCATTTACCTTTCTTTCTGGATACTTTTCTTTTCTCGTCTTTTAAATAAAAATTTGGGGTGTTACAAGTCCACCCCCCTTATATAGGTTTCGTCCCTGAAACCTGTCGCTTCTCGAATAGTCATGGTAACGCTGTCCCACCTCTTCCTTGATCTTACACGTAGGCTTAGTCCCCTTCTAGGCTCCACTGTACTCACACAGGTGGAACCATCTTTTGACTTATCCCTTCTTTCCCTTCTATCAAAAATTACCATCAGTTGCTCCACATAGTTGAATCCTTCATCCATCTCGGTATTCTCAAGTGGCACGATCGTATCCTCGTCGATTGAGCACTCTTTCAGGTGAGATACATGGAACATCGAATGACTTCCACTTAACACGTCGGGTAGCTCCAGTCAACATTCCACTTCTCTTACCCGAGCAACAATTCAATTTAGTCTTTTATATTTTAGTATTAGCCTTCCCTGCTTCCTGATTCGAATGATTCCTTTTCCAAAAGGGGACCTTCATCATTACTTCATCGCCATAGATCAGCACCGAACTTCTTTCGGGCGTGATTGCTCAAACCACCTTCTTGCAACAATCGGTGTTTGCCTCATAGGTTCTAGCCAATCCTTCCGAAGGCGCACGTCTATCCATCCATGTCTGTCCTGAACACCTTAGCAGGAAACACGCGCTCCCTCAATTCTATCGCGCAATCTTTTAGGGCATCCGGTAACTTAGTGGACTTACTAATAGCAATTTCTACATAGAAGGATGCATCGATCTTCCTACTCCTAACGTGCAACTTAACACAAGGCAGCAAGAATGAAACCACAACTAGCACCACAAATCAAGCACAAGGCACAAATTTAAATTACCAGAAACGTACCTGACATTAAGTCGAAGTCCGTACTAGCCTCCTCCTGTTCATAGAGAATGCTCTGACCTTCATCCTCTATTCTCCTTCCTTGCATCGGAGCTCTCTGCCCTCGACTTCTTGCAGTCCCTGCTCATATGTCCACTATTGCCACATCTGTAACATTTAGCCATATGACAATCCCTCGCCTTGTTGCCCTCTTTTCCATACTGGAAGCAGACGTTCAATCCCCATTTGCACTCCCCCTTATGATCTTTGCCACACTTCTTGCATACCTCTTCTCTCTCAGTTATCCTCTTCCGATCATTGAACCTCATTGTCTTACCTCCAGCCACAAGTTCACCATCATTGCTGACCGGCCTTCCGTTCCTATTCTTAACATAACTCCGCTCCTCCTCCTCATCCATCATCGCCGCCACCTCTCGCTCGTCATACAGCCTCCCCGCTAAGTCAACCACTAACCTAAATGTCCCTGGCCGGGCAGCGATCAGATTTCTGCGGATATCTACTGGAAGACCTTGAATATACCTTTTGATCTTTCATGACACAGGCGTCACCTGATCTGGCACTAGCCTTGCCATCTCATTGAACTTTGTGGTGTACTATTGGTGAGTCATCGTTCCTACCTCTAGCTGCAGGAACTCCCTCTCAACTTTGTCAAGCTCTCTATGAGGGCAAAACTCCTCGATTACCAACCTCTTCAGCTCCTTCCACCTCATCCTCCCGGTTGCTCTAGTACCCTCAGCCTGGACAATGTTGTCCCACCAGCACAAGGCTAAATCCACAAATGAGTGGATAGAAAACTTCACCTTCTGATCCTTGCGGCATTCGTTAATGTTAAGTACCGCTTCCATTTCTCTCACCCAACGTTGTGCAGCCGATGCACTCCCATTTCCATCAAACGTAGGGGGCTTAGACCTTTGGAATTCTCCATAGCTGCATCCCTTCACAGTCTCCTGCACAGCTTCCTCATCCTCCTCATCGTCACTGGAGACAACCATGTCAGTATCCGGTTGCCCTTTTCCCCTTAGACCTCCTTCCTCGCCTCCTCGTCTAGAGATCTTTCTTTTCTCACTCTCCTTCTTCTCATCCTCCTTCATAGCTCTAATGACCTTGGTCACTACAGTCGGCAGAATCGTCTGCATGACCTGTTGGACTTCCTCTGCTACTACCTCCTAAATTGAGGCTCTCAGATTAGCACTCCCGTCCTCACCCTCTTGGTGACGAAGCGCTAACTCATCAGGAGCCGTCTCAGCAGTCTTAGCTCTGCTCCTCGTGACACGCAGTCTAACACCACGTCCACCATGACCACCACCTTGCGAAGCCTCAGAAGACCTACCACCAGCCATCTAAACACTACAAGATTCAAACACCAACACGGTCAATCAAGGTAATAGCTCAAGATATGTCAAGTATAGTAAGTCCCTAATCACAATGGCCAGTTGTGTTTAGCCACTTACTTTACTCTTCATTCCCCAAGCATTTCCTATCCTAACTACATCAGTATCTAAATCCGCACAGAAGTACACAAGCCACATAACATGCGCACATAATACCGGTTAACATTAACTTACATAAAACCCTTTTACATAAAACTTTTACATAAAACTTTTACCCGCAGGCACGTAGCTACTAGGACTTGCATCCCTTTCCTTTCGTCCCATTCTCAGTTTACGATTAGGTTCTTTTTGAAAATATTTACCCAATTCTCATAAACTTTAGCTCTGATACCAACTTGTAAGGTCCCGATCCCGGGACACTTACAGCTGGACCGTCTTTGCATAAAATATTCAAAATAAACATTTCTTTTGCAGCGGAATTTAAAAACTTTCATTAATAATTAAAACATATTATTTCATTACATAAATCGTTTACATATATGATTACAACATCATATCAAAATGTGGATGCCAGACTCAAAACATCCCCACTAGCATATGCATCCATGCCTGCAACTCCTCAGCATCAACAAGGTACCTGCCAACTATCATGCATACAAAAAGTCAGCGACGCTGAGTGAGTTCTAGTTTTATAAATAAAATACTTTACTTTCCTTAAACATAACCTTCGTACGTATGCGATCACACATCATACGTACACATTGATAATATTATTATTATCTTCATCATTGTTCAATTCGTACATTTCGTACATTCATCATTATCTTTCACTTCAATCTGGATCCTGTCTCATGCAATACCCCCGACTCGTGCTCTAAAGCTGATACTATGCAAGGGACTGTAAACAAACCCCTGACTCGTGTCCGAAGACTGACACAGTACCGGGGTACGCGACAAGGATCCCCTTCGAGTCACGAAGACTCCCTTCGAGTCACGAAGACTCCCTTAGAGTCACGAAGACTCCCTTCGAGTCACGAAGACTCCCTTCGAGTCACAAAGACTCCCTTCGTTCTTTACGTTCCAATTTTCATTATTATTGTCTTTCACTTCGTTACATAATACTTTACGTTCATTCATAGCCATACATCAAACCACGTAAAGTCATACATCATACATAACGTATTATAAAACATAATACATACGTTTTGAAAACCATTTAACGAAGAAAGACAACACACCACACACAACACCAGGAACCACAACACAACACCAAGTGTGCACCAAGCATAAACCATCACATCCCAACTGGACCTATCTCAAACATCACCTCTTAAAGCCCCTAAGAAATCCCTAAGTCCAAAACTAGGCACAACAAGTCATTCTAAGCGCATCAGCAGAAAATTCTAAGTATAAAATCTCCTGGGCGCATGGGAACTATTTGGGCGCATGAGCCCTGTTCGGGCGCCTCAACACTATTAGGGCGTTTCAACACTTAGCCACAGAAACCATTCTGGACGCATGGGCACTATGCAGACACATGACCCACACTTAGCCAATTTTCACACTTTCTGGGCGCACGACTACTATTCAGGCGCATGACCTGGGTGCATTAGCACTATTTGGGCGCACCAACTTTGGGCGCACGAGAACACTTAACCACAATAAGCTTGGGCACATGCAATCATTCTGAAATATTTCTAACACTGCCAAACTCACCCGAACATCATTCCAACATAACCCAAACATAGATCTAGCATACTAAGGCCCTTAACAACATACTAACCACAATTCTAACCTCTATAACATCATCAAAGCTAAAACCACAGAACACCAATCGAATAACAACAATTATAAACATACGGTTATCTTTGAAAAACCTTTACCAGGTATGCATAATAGCCCCAAACACTTTAAATCTGTAAATGAGGGGTTCTAGAAACTCACCTTGAAGCAGCTCTTCAACCCAAACACTTTCACCTGTGATTTCAGCTTTAAAATTCTGAGAACAACCTTCTTAAAACATCAAGGACTCGATTACAAGCTGCAAACCGAGTTAAAACCCAAACATAAGCTCAAGAAACTCACCTTTTGCAGCTTTTCCTTCCTTCTTCTTCTCCAAAACCGGCACCCCTTTCTTCTTCTTCTTATTGACCGAGAACAGAAAACAGATATGCTTTAAAGTGGGTGGCCATACCCATTTTAATAATAAAATATTAGAGTTTTGTCTATTTACAACTTTAGCCCCTCTACTTGTGTCCATTTACCTTTCTTTCTGGATACTTTTCTTTTCTCGTCTTTTAAATAAAAATTTGGGGTGTTACATTTTCCCCAAGTAAACATGTACAGTAAAAATGCCACAAAACATGCAAATCACTAAGAACTCAAACATTGATAAACTACAATCAATGCATGCATAATAACTGGATTAATAATTGTTAAAGCTAATTAGACAATCTATTGCAATCTGCTTAGTCAAGACCTTCATAACCGACCGTGACCCTTATTCACTAAGATAGTAAGATGTGTGGTCTTACGTTGATCAATATCCAATAACATGCCTTATAACCCTTAATGTCAATGGTTATGTGATTATTGTTCAACATCGATTTCTGTGACAATTTGATGTTATATTTGGACATGTTTTATCTTATCGTACCAAGTTCAATAATTTATGTGTATGATATCACTAAGCGTCTTATGATAATCCTTTAATTACATTTATCAATCTTTTTTTATGTCACAGCTGCTTTCCAGAATGAGTTATATGTGATAGATCAATACCAAAGTAACATAGTAGAAGCAACTATCATTATTAAAATTTAAAAACACAAGTACAGTAGATTCATAACTATCATTTATATCATATACAACGCTAGAACTAGAGATATAAATATTCAAAATATAGAGATTTCTAATTGTTCGAGCCTCTCCAAGCATCCTTATATTTCTGGCTGTCAATCCTGCACTAACTGGTACCTAAGATGTGCCTCAAAATAATATTTTTGTTTCAGCCTACACTAATGAATTCATAATCACGAGTTCAAAAACATTTTGTAGACATATTCACATAAACCCCGAACCACTCCTTGAGTTGCTCAAAACAATTCTAAAAATATATTTTCACAACATCCTACCAATTATCTACTTGAGACAAATCCAAATATCTATGTTAATTGGCATCCGTTCCTAACACTATCTCTATACGAGACCGCCTAAAGACCAGGATTTATTTTCTTTAAAAACGTTTCGGACTATCTCAGCTAGAAAGTCAAGACATAACTTGTTGCATTGTAATAGTAATTCCTCACATGATAATAATATTTAAAAAATAAATGTGACATACTAACATCCTGAAACCATCATCAAGCTCGCCCTTTTGATGACTTACTAACTATATCTACACGAGACAATATCTATTGTACAAGCCTAGTAGCAAGGTTTTTTGAGGAAATTCTATTGTCTTGTCAAGCCATGACCTGCACCATAACTTCCTAACAGCAGAGCACCATGTTAGTTAAGAAGTTACCTCAATAATGTAAATAACTCTAGTTACACAGATGTACACTGATAGAAGTTCTTGAAACTCTATGATCGGTCTGCGACACAATAGGGTTACACACACTAGGTTATTCAAACCCGACAACCACTAGTATATATCCTAAATAACTTCTTTTCACCTGTCCACAACTTAAATCAGTATTTCACCTCAAATAACTTTTAAGTAAGCTTCTACATCGCATGGGTGAAAAAATATAAAGCATTAAAAGTAGTGCATATACCCTATTTGAGAAAACATTACACTAAATTCACCTTTACTAGTGTTTAACTATCACACGATGGCGTACAATTCATATGACCCTTATATTACACAAGTACCTATATTCCAGGAATTACAGTGACATTAAAGAAAAGATTATACTAAATTACCCTAAGCGGATCCATATATTGGATCGAGCTTTTAGCAATATGACTAAATTCCAACATCAATTACTTATGTGTATCTCATCCATTTTAAAACTCACCCAACTCGCTGCAACTCTCTCAAGTCGGATTTTCGTTGTTTTTACATATTCTTGTTGGATTTTCACTTTTTCATGGAGATACCTTCGAAAATGAGATTTAATTGATTATTACATCTATAATATTAAAGAACGAATATCATTATTTAAATACTTCATTAAATGAACATGTATCATTTTAATTTATATTGATATTCATGTTCTTTTGTTATAAATTTTAATAAGCTTACAATATTTGACGTACTTATAATTTCAGGGAACTAATTTCTTTATAATATACCACGTCTGAGTACTCCTTACCTGGGTCGAGTAGCAGCAACTCCCTAGTAGACTGACCTAGCAACGCCTAACGACTTTGCAACTATGCGTGTATTACATGGGTTTCATGACTCGTCACCCTATCTCGGGTGAAACCCACAACTAATCCCTGGGCACATAGCTTGTGCCCTACAAGTACCCTATCCACATACCCCTCGGGTTCCCGACCCAATCTTCCCTCTAACCTAGGAAATAGGAAGAAAATTTATCTTACCATCCATCGATCTTTTGCTAGGCAGGCACTCTCAAGGTTTTTGTAACTCAAATAAGAGGTCAAATGCCTCCATTAATAGTTGAGCTCTGATCAATATAGGGGACCGCAACACAAAGAGGATGCGGGCCGCGTCCCTTTCAAGCCACTCGTGAACCATTTTTTCGGTTTTTTTTGACTGGTTACAGGTCCTATAACTCTATTTCTGGCTCAAGTTATGCTTGTTGGAAGTTTGGAAACTCTATCTGTCATATTTTCAGGATGATACATTTTATTCTTTAGGTTATTTCTTTCAAAATAGTATTTTTATACAAATATTTCAGCTTGCTTTGTTGTACGTACATCATTCTCCAGGAAGATGCTTGAGGCTCGAAACAACAACGAACATCAAAATTATAATGGGGTTTGAAAGGTAACACATGAAGGTAAATTCTAGAAGAAGAATAACCTCGTTTGGATAAGAAATAAAAGAGTTATGACGTTTAAAATGCAGACTAATATTCTGACAAAATTTTCAGATTTGAAAATTGATTTTGTATTGACTATTTAGGGTTCAAAAATTTTCGATTTTGCATGAGAGTACTTAGGTTAGAAAGTAGACTTCTTAAACTTAATTTTAGATACAATATTTGACCATATTTTCATATGTTATATAAGAACAAGAGGATCATCTTAAAGGCTGATGCTAACCAAAGATCTCTCAGCATACACTAAAGTATACGGAAGTACTTCGGAAGATTTGAAAATATATAAATAAAAATAACTAAGTGTCAAATCTTCCAAAGCCTAAGACAGAAATCTTCCAAAGCCAAAAGTGAAATTTTCCGAAGTTTGAAGACTGAACTCTTTTGAAGACTAAGATGACATGTTTGTCTAACATACTTTTGACAAAAGTAGAAGACCTTTTCCGTTGTCAGTTCTGAAGACTCACCAACTTATATAAGCTGGTGATTACCTTTTTACTTTTTTCAATTGTACATCATGGTCTTTTATCTGTAACTTCCTACTTTAGTACTTTTATCCTTATTATAATACAATAGGATGTGAGCTATGGCATGTCATAGTCACATGTCAAAAGACAATCTCCTTTTGACTTTACATTGATCTTGTTATCTAGATTAGTGTCTAGCTGTCCCTCAAAGTATGGCAAGCTGTAGGTTTTAGTATAAAGTATTTCATGTATCAGTCTTAGGAAAAAGCTTTGTAATATTTGTAAAACACTTGAGAGCAATATACATCATCCTTGTAAACCAATCTTTGTGTTCTTGAGTGTTCATAGTTGTTAGTTCATTGTTTCACTACCTGGTTTCCTATTTGATATAGTAAGTGTGTTTCATTGATAATCTCCAACTGTGAAACTATTGTGAACCATTACACAATCCTGCAATTGGTATCAGAGCTTCTTAGGAACTTGATTGCAAGATCTCACCATCTTGCATCACTTTTCAGTTTCACATTCACTTACTTGCTCAAATGGCAGCTCTTTCTAAAGCTGATGTGGAAACTAGTACAACGAGTAAGTCTCCACTGATCACTCTTGATGACTTTGACACTTAGTGCATGAGAATGGAAGGCTTCATCAAGTCTCAAGACAGCAGGATGTGGTGATCTAATGTCTTAGGACCACACATCCTAAATACTACTTCAGCTACAACTGGAGGTGGGATGATACCCAAGGAAGTGGTTGATTAGTCTAAAGAAGACTAAAAGAAAATAAACATTGATCAGAAAGCCATGACCACTCTTCAAGCTGCTCTTCCCAACTCTATCTACAGAGGCTTCAAGAAGTACAAAAGTGCAAAAGAACTCTGGGATGTACTGAAACTGATGTATGAAGGATCTGAGGAAGCCAAAGAGAACAAGAAAGACATCATGAAACAATAGTTTGAAAACTTCACCTACAAGTCAGGTGAAATATGACTCAATAATACTTTAGGTATGTTGAGATTGTAGACACTCTAATGGATGTTGGAGTCAAACTTGAGAACAGGGATATTATGAGGAAGTTCATATTCTCTCTTCCCAGACAATGGACACACCATTATGTGACCATCAAAAGAACTCAAAACCTCTCTACCCTCACTCTCTCTAAGCTATATGGTATCCTGAGCAATTAACAAATGGAAATAAACATGCAAAATCCTTCTACCAGCTCATCCAGCACCCAAAAGAGTTCAGCCCTTCTTGGGGTTGAAAGGAATAACAGAGAACCACATCATCATCTAATTTGCTACCCTGACAACTCACCAAAGGGTCCTTTCATCATCTTCCCGAAGACACTTAGAGAGCTATACTCAAGGAAGTCCATTCTAAGAGCCCAGCTCTTCTCTGGCCTTTGTGTCTTAAGATGAAAGTTTTGGCAACTTCTCTTCACCTTTGAAGACCTAGACTGCATCCATCCAAATGATCTGGAGTATATGGTGATAGTCCAGTAGATGGCTCTACTCACTCACAGAGCGAAGATGTTATGTATCCAGTGAAATTTTGGGCTGGACAAGAGCATAGTAAAGTGTTACACCTATAATCAAATAGGCAGGGAGTGTAAGGCACCAAGAAGAAATGGTGGCCATAGACGGTCCAGGCCAAAATACACTGAGGCAGCTCCAAGAACTGAGAAGCCCAACCAACCAAAGCAGCAAGCTACAGTTGCTGTTGAAGAAGGAGGCTTTGATTGGAGCTTTCAAGTGGAAGATGTCTCTCCAAACTAAGCCCCGATGGCTGACGATCATGAATCAAAGGTACTGGAACAATCAAAGGTTCTGGAACATCTTTGCTCTCCTAAATGAGCATACAAACTATAGAACTTAGATTAAGGACCTTGTTTCTAAGTTAATTGAATGTCAGACCAAGCTTGTGATAATCAAAGCCAAGGAAGAAAAATGTGTTCTTGAATAGGAAATCTTCAAGAACATTATATTTTCATCCTTGCATGAAAACATTTGTTATAAGAATAGGTAGGGACTTGGATCAAATGAAATAGCTCCTCTACACACATTACTATCAGTCAGAGAACCAAGGCTTGAAACTTATGAAGATGAGCTGCCTTCTATTGATCCTATCCTAGAGGAAGATGAAGATGAAAAGATATAGTGAAGGATGAACCAAAAATGAATGAATAGGTTCATTCTAAGAAGGGTCACTATATCCCTAGAGAGAAGAAGAAACCAAAGATGGCCAAGTCTTGAAGAAAGAACTGATCGGGGCTACAAAAAGAGATCCAAGAAAGTACAGGAGATCTAGCCCACCTTCAACCACAGGAAAAAAATTAGTTTTCGTCTCTACCAGGTTTAAGGTGAGGAAGACTGAAGACTCAACCAAGGACTCTAGTACCAGGAGTCCTAGTTCAAGTCTAAGCCATCCTGGTAAAGAGAAGAAAGTTGAACCATTATGCACCACTGCTACACAAACTGGACCATCCAACTTCAAAGGCAAGCTTCACCCTCAGAAGCATGCTACATCATCCAAGAAGATGAAGAAGGAGCTGGAAAAGGATCAAAACTAACCTTCTCCTCAAGACAAGACTCTCAGAAGAAAGCCTATGGAATGTATCATGTGTGGTGGTATAACTCATTATGTTAAGGATTGCATTTACAATCCTAAGAGTACCATACACATGCACAAGAAGAAGACTTCTGAGGAGAAAAAGAAGAAAATAGCTTCAAAAGGAAAATCGTTTTCCTTTGGAAGCATCAAGGTGACTCAGAAGAAGATAGGTGGAAAACTATCCTTGGAAGTAAGTTTGGTCTCGAAAGAAAGGAATGCTTCCAAAGCACCGAGGTCTGCTGCAGTGGATGCAAAAGGGTCTGAAGGTTCAGTCTCCAAAACTTCTAAAGACATAAAAACTTCTGAAGTTTTGAAACCCAAGTCTAATATTTCAAAGATGGTATAGAAGATGAAGGAAGGTCATGTGACTAAAGTTTCTTCCCCAACAACAGCCAAGGATCCCATAAGCTTGCATATAGAATCAATGACTATAGAACTATCTTCAATTCATCTTGAAAAGCCTAAAACTAGCAAGGCTTGGGTTTCTAAATGTAACTAATCACTTTTTTAATATGCAGGAATAGCTAAAGACCAATAGAAATGTATGGATCATTGATAGTGATTGTTCCAGGCACATGACTGGCAATGGCTCTTTGCTTTAAAACTTTGACAAAATTGATGGAGCGCCAGTTGCTTTTGGAGGTGAATCAGGAGGTTACATTACTCGAAGGGGCAGGGTCACAAATGGTAAGCTCTATAATATTGATGATCTAATCTCTCTTCCCTTGGATGAATTAAATGAACTGGCACACATAGAGGTGTCTAGAGAGAGGAAGAAGGCTGAGGATGCTGCTTTGCTTTTCAAAATCAAAGAAGAAAGAAAGAAAAGAAAATTATATCAAGCTCCTCTCCTCTTCCTAGTTCAAGAAATGCTTGAGGTAGAAAATGTGGCTTTAGAAGAGGAAACTTAAGTAGATAAAGAAAAGGATAAACAGACCATAATCAAATACTTGAGTGCCACAAGTTTCTACCAGGAAGAAGCTTTGCTCCCTCTATCTGATTATATAAAGTTTGAGTATCTTAAGCCGCTAGAACAAGAATCCACTAAAGAAAGAAAAACTGCTAAGAGAAAGATGAGGGAGGAAGCTCAAAAATCAAGGGCCACTATTAAAGCTAACAAGAAGAAGTCTAAAGATAGACTAAAAATAGTGAGCTTCTTAAAGCTGGTTCTTTGGAAGGAGGCTTTGATCCATGTCTCTATCCAAAATGGATGAGCACATCAGGGAGATCAAGCAGAAGATTTAAAGGGGTGAGCTTCAAGACTTGCATTCTCCACCAAGTAAAGTTGCACCTGAAGCTGAGGTCAAGGTTGAACCCAATCAGACAACAGAACCAAGACCTACATTTGATCCACAACCAAATTCATCTTTTGACCCACAACTAGGTCTTGAACCTTCTTCTACATATGTGAAGGGGAAGGGCCAAACTAAGAAGGAAAAGGAAAGAAGAGGTGATCAAGACCAACTTTCTCAGTTAAAGTATATAAAGAGGAAAAGGATGGCCAATAGAAGAGACTTGAAGTCAAAGAAGAAGAAGAAGCCTAACGCATCCACCTTTGTACCTTAGGATGAGTTAGAACATCCTGAGGGTGAATCAAAAGAGGTTGTTCAACCAACTCCCTTACATGTAGAGCATCTAGCTGCTAAGAGACCCATCATGTCTTGGGTGTATTCTCCAAACTCAGAAATATGGTATGTCATAACAAATTAATGACGTCAACAAGTATTCTTTTGGCAGAACATACTTAACCTACTGAATCTAGACCAACTGATGAAAAGACGAATGACTCTGATTCTCATGATGGCTGTAAACAAGTGAAAGATCAAATTGATAATAATCTTTAAATTTTGATAGCATCAGCCTAGGGGGAGTTTGTAAGATCAAGAGGATCATATTAAGTGTCAATATTTTGAAGCCAGAGACAGAAATCTTTCAATGCCAAAATTGATTTTTTCCGAACCTTAAAGACAAAGTCTTTCGAAGCTTGAAGACTGAACTCTTCCGAAGACTAAGAAGACAGATGTGTCTAACATACTTTTGACAAAAGTAGAAGACCTTTCAGTAGTCCGCTCTGAAGACACACCAACTTATATAAGTTGGTGATTACCTTTTTATTTTGTCAATTGTACATCATGGTCTTTATCTTTAACTTACTACTTAGTACTTTTATCCTTATTGTAATACAATAGGATGTGACCTATTGCATATCACAGTCACATGTTAAAAGGTAATATGCCTTTTGACTTTACATTGATATGGTTGTCTAGATTAGTATATAGCTGGCCTTCAAAGTATGGCCAGCTGGAGGTTGTAATAAAAAGTATCTCATGTATTTATCTTAGGAAAAAGCTTTCTAATATTTGTAAAACACTTGAGAGCAATATACATCATCCTTGAAAACCAATCTTTGTGTTCTTGAGTGTTCTTACTTGTTAGTTCATTGTTTCACTACCTGCTTCCCTATTTGATCTAGTAAGTGTGTTTAGTTGATAATCTCCGACTGTGAAACTGTTGTGAAGCATTTCACGGTCCTGCATGGTATGACCCGTTCAAGATGATACTTACTTTGTTTGACCTAAACCTCATTTAGTGACATAACAAGATGTTTCTTTTAACTATTATAATGATCTAAATCATCACCTATCATGAAAACCCTAAGTATTCATAATTTTGCGTTCAAGATGTTGGTTTGCCCATCTATGTCATTTTAGAAACTTGTAATAATTTGTTTTTATCATCTTTTAACAGTTACGATGTTATTCACCATAAATTAGCATTATAGTTTGTTTAAGAAAAGAATCAACAAAAAAGAATTATAACACAAAAATCAAAACAACACAAGAATAAGATCGTAAGAGCCAATAAACTATTGTTTTACCAAAAAACTGGTTGGATTGGGCGTCATTATGAGTAGAAGTCTATCATATGCCCATGTACATGATAGAAGAGAATGATTTGATGATAGTTTATATATTTTGAATAAGAAAACTCAAGAACAAAAAAACAGATTCGAACGAATGAACCGAATCGTAAATCTTACTTACATTTGATGATGATCACATTTACACTAGAATGATCTTGTCTTCTTGGAAAAGCTCTCAAAAGTAACTTTTTGATGCGGGGTTTCAGTTGATGGTGGCTAGGGTAAAGGACAGTGTTGAGAGAACTGGAAAAGTCATGAATGAGAAATGATTATAGATTAGGTTTAACATGGGGGTTGATCTTGGTCGAGTGTTGGTTGACATGAAACTCCATGGGATTTCTAGTCTTTTGATTTTCTTGATTAAATTCCTTATCTGATAATTGCTAGTTAACTTGTGTATTGATTTTTAACATTTTATACAAGCTTAATATGACTTTTAGGGATTTCAATGTCATAATTTCATGAAGTTTGAACCGTTTTTATTTTTATTCATGAACTTTAGGTAAAGTCTAATATTATATCACCATAATTGTTTTTTCTGATATAATCTATCATTATTTTATGGATTACATAAACTAGTTTGATCTACCATACATGTACTAACTTATCAAGCCTATTTCGTGTTCCACCAAATTATCACTATGTCTAGGGACGCATTTCATGTTCATGTACTCATCTCACACAAATCATATGCATGATGCATATACTCAGATATTCAAATAAAGAGTCAAAGTCAAAAATCCAAGTCAATGTCAAAGTTAAAGTCAAACTAACATGTTTCAGTGATGAATGTTACATCCCCATACAACATTACTAATTCCTACCTTAATTGGTTGAAAGTGTTAAGCAACATTACTATTGTCAATTCTGATAGGGATATTGCAGGATCGGTTAAAAGGATGGTCAATACAATCAGTCTCACAATAACGAGAGTTTTAGAACACTTAACGAATCAAATGGGGAACCGGGTTTATGTAAATGATACTAAAAACACAAGTAACTGAGACAGAATAAGAAAAAGAACAGACCAATATGGTTTTCAAGTATGTTGTATGTTGTATATTGCTCTCAAGTTCTATTACAAGTGTTACAAAGCATAAAAAGAAATACAAGGACCTGAGATACTTTATAATACATCCTATAGCTGTCCATACTATGATAGCCAGCTGGAAACACTAATCTAGACAACAAGATCAGTGTGGAGTCAAAAGGCAGATTGCCTTTTGACTAGTGACTATGACATGCCATGGCTCATATCCTTTTATATTATCAAAAGGATAACAGGTACAAAGTAGGAAGTTACAGACCCAAGACCATAATCTACAGTTTACAAAAGCATGGACCGTTTCACCAACTTGTATAAGTTGGTGAGTCTTCAGAGTTGCAGCAGAAAGTAAGTCAGCTTTATGACAAAGTAGATCAGAGAAAGCATGTCCTCTCTGTCTTCAGAAGAAATCAGTCTTCACAACATTTGGCTTTGGAAAACTTTGTCTTTGAAACTTCAGAAGACTTCATCTTTGGCTTTGGAAGTTTTGGACATTGGCTTCGGAAGATTTTACACTTAGAGTATTTTCTGTGGAGAGTGTAAAACTTCTGAAGTAACTTCTACCTTGTACATCAGTGCATACATGCAGGAAGCACCTTGGTTGTTTTTGGTTCTTTGGTTGCGTCAGCCTTCTAATATAACCTTACAGATATGAATGGTATTGAGTTCGAGAAACAAGTTAAAGCCATAGTTTCTTCATGGTTGGAGGCTCTTCACTATGATTAGGAGTCTTAAGGAAAAGGATATTGATGATGGGAGCAATAGGTATACTTTTGAGCCTTGGTTTAATTTTGATAATCCTTATAATCAGTACACGTTTAAGAAACCAAGTCTCATGCAAGATATTGATCTCGCATACGTCTTTATACCAATCTCACCAACGCCTTTATACCGATCTCACCCATTCCTTTATATCGATCTCACCTACGTCCTTTATCTTCGATTTGAGTCCACCCAAGTCAAGAATTGAAAAATATAAATTCTATTATTGATTTTTCTGGTGTTCTATTTAAGTTTTTGTACACCTAGAATGATCATATTGAATATAAATTTTATTATTCATTGTTCTTCTATTGCGTTTTCTTGTACACCTACAACAATCATACTGAAGATAAATCTTTTGTTCATTGTAAGTGATTATTTAAAAACTTTTAATGAATATCTTTATTGTAATTTGATAATTATATATTAATTAGTATAAAGTTTTTATTTTTTATTAGAACCGAAAAAAAGAACAGTTTTATTAGAAATTAAATAAACAACTATAAAAGACCAAATACAATGGTACGATGATAAATTGCATAAAAGCTTTAATTAAAATTCCCCTACTCTAATAAAAGGGTAATTAGGGTTACCATATGACATATTTCGAAAGCTATTATTGCCGCATGGGAAGTTGTTGTGTCCTTTGTGCTTAATTTTCCCGCTCATTCTAAAAGTCCAATATTGAACACACGGACCATCTCTAATACCCACCTAACAAGACCCGTTCCTAACACCCCGATCTTAAAGAAAAACCCTAAATTTTACCTGCAGCTGTTCAAAAAGACCGCTCCTCTCCAAATAGCCTCTGATCCAAAGTTGCTCCTCTGCAAATCGACTGTTAAGCTTCATCGTTATCGTAATGTATCGATAATTCTTTCCTGTATCGTCGTTACTCCTGTTTGTTTTCAATGATTATTTGCATCTAATCTCTATGTGCGATGATCGATCTTGTGTGTTTTGATTGCAATGGTCGAAGGCTATTTCTGTCTACGTTGATCGATGATGGTTTTGTGATAGTCTGTAGGTTACTCTACTTAGGTCGACTTAGGTTTTTCTACCATAATCATTCGTTGATGCTTCTATTGGGGTTATATAGATTAGTAGAATACTTTTGATTGTCTTTTAACTTGATTTCATCTACATCTTTTGCATACTTAATGTTTTGATTTGCATATCATCTTTGATAGTGAGTTGTTTTTTATTGATTATATCTTTGAAAAATTGTATGTTGATGCTTTTACTATGTTTATGTAGATTTGTATAATACTTTTTATTGTCTTTTAACTTGATTTCATCTACATCATAGTCTTTTTATTATTATATGTGAGGATCTATCTGAAGATTCTAAGAAACAAGGATGAACTTGCTGCGGAAGCTTTATACTCTTTAAAACTCTAAGTGTAAAGTCTTTCGACGCCAAAAGTTCAGAAGAAATTACTTTAGAAGCTTTAACTTAACAGAAAATATTCCAAGTGTAAAAACTTCCGAAGCCAGAGGCCAAGTTCTTCTGAAGCTTCAAAGACAAAGTCTTCCGAAGCTTCAAAGACAAAGTCTTCCGAAGCTATTTTGCTGTGAAGACTGATTTCTTCGAAAGACACAGAAAAGATGCTTTCTCTGATCTACTTTTGATAAAGCTGACCAACTTTCTGCTGCAACTCTGATAACTCACCAACTTGTATGAGTTGGTGAAATTTCCAGGCTTTAGTGAATAGTAGATAAAGTCTTTGTCTGTAATTTTCTTCTTTTGTTCCTTTAGACTTTTTTGAAAACTCAGTGAGCTATGGCATGTCATAGTTCCAGATTTATCTTGTTGTCTAGATCAGTCAATTCCAACTGTCCTTCCAAGTATTGACAGTTGTAGGTTGTAGTATAAAATAGTCTCAGGTCCTTGTATTTTAGATTATGATTTGAACACTTGTAATAGAACTTGAGATCAATATACAACATCCTTGACAACTAATACTCGTGTTATTGTTCTAAGTTCTATCTTATTGTTACTTGTGTTTCATGTATCTTCAAAGTTTCCTGTTCCCTATTTCAACTGTTAAGTGATCTAAGATCACTCTTCTTGTGAAACTAATTGTAGTTAACACCCTAACCCGGTCCTGCAATTGATATCAGAGCTTTCAGGCTCTTGATTGTATGATCTCACCGTCTTAAATCCTCTTGGTTTCACACTTCACTTAACTTTTCAAAAGGCAGCTATCTCAAAGGCTGATATGGAAACTGGAACTATGACAAAGTCCCTACTGATCACTCTTGAGGATTTTGATACTTGGTGCCAAAGAATGGAAGGCTTCATCAAGTCTCAAGATTCCAGGATGTGGGAGTCTGTTGTCAATGGACCTTATGTACCATACACCACTTCAGCTATTGCTGGTGGTGGTATGATACCAAAGGAAAGGGATAATTTTTCTGAAGAAGATTGGAAGAAAATTGATGTTGATCAAAAAGCTATGACAGCCCTTCAAACTGCTCTTCCTAAGTCCATCTATAGAGGTTTCAAGAAGTGCAAGATTGCCAAACAGCTATGGGATGCACTGAAGCTGATGTATGAGGGGTCCAATGAAGCCAAAGAGAACAAGAAGGACCTTTTGAAGCAGTAGTTTGAAACTTTCACCTTCAAGACAGGTGAAACCATGACTCAACAGTACTTCAGGTACGTTGAGATTGTGGATACTCTAGCTGATGTTAGAGTAACCATTAAGAATAGAGATATTGTTAGGAAGTTCATGTCCTCTCTTCCTAGACAATGGACACACTACTATATGGTCATTAAGAGGACTAAAAACCTCAAGACTCTTACTCTCACTAGGTTATATGGAATACTTAGTAGATACCAGATGGAGATGAACATGCAAAACTCATCTGGTAAATCCAACACTCATCAGAGTTCAGCCCTCCATGTGGTTGAAAGGGATTGCAGAGAACCACATCACCATCTTATCTGCTACCCGGAAAAATCACAAAAGGGTTCTTTCATCACCTTTCAGGAGACACCAAGGGAAGGCTACATCCCTGGAAGCTCATTCCAGGAGACAAGTTCTTCACAAGCTTTTGTGTCTTCTGATGAAAGTTCAAGAAACTTTCTCTTCACTTTTGAAGACCTGGACGGTATCCATCCAGATGATCTGGAATATATGGAAATAGTCCAGCAGATGGCTCTACTCACTCATAGAGCCCAGAAGTTCTACAAGAGGACTAGGAGAAGGTTTCCCAGCAATTCAGCCAGTGGAAAGTTTGGGATAGACAAAAGCTAGGTGAAGTGTTACAACTGTAACCAAATGGGACACTTTGCCAGGGAGTGCAAGGCACCAAAGTCAAATGATGGCCAAACACAATCCAGGCCAAACTACACTAAGGGAGCTCACCAGAATGAGAAGCCAAGATAGCAAGCTGTAGTTGCTATTGAAGAAGGAGGCTTTGACTGGAGCTTTCAGGTTGAGGATGCTTCTCCAAACCAAGCACTAATGGCAGACCATGATGAAGCCAAGGTATTGGAATATCTTTGTACTCCTGAATACATTGCTAAAGTTAATAGATACAGATCCTATAACTTAGAGATGAGATATGATCTTAAGTCCTTAAATATCTTAAAAGCTGACTCTAAAAGCGCTAAAAATGATTATAAACTTAAGATAGAAGATCTAGAGAAAACCATTTCAACTCTTAAGCATGAGCATACAAACAATAGGACTCAAATTAAAGATCTCATCTCAAAGTTAACTGAATGCCAGGCTGAGCTTGTGATTAGCAAAGCCAGGGCAGCAAAATGTGTTCTTGAAGAAGAGACCTTCAAGAACATAATATCCTCATCCCTACATGCAAAAGTTTGTTATCAGAATAAGCAGGGGCTGGGATCTACTGAGATAGCTCCTCCACAGACTCTATTGTCTGTAAGATCTCCAAGGTATGGAACTAGTGAAGATGAGCTTCCCCTCATAGACCCTATTGTTGAAGAGGATGAAGAGGAGATAGTGAAGGATGACTCTGAGAAGAGTGAAGAAGATCATCCTAAGAAGGGTCACTATTCTCCTGAGGAGAGAAAAGAGTCTAGAATGACCAAGTCAAAGAGAAAGAACTTGATTAGAAGAGCTAAGAGAAGATCAAAGAAGGCTCAAGAAATCAAGGCCAATTTTGACTCAAAATAGAAACAAGTGTTTATTTCTGTAGGTTTTGAAGTAATAAAGACTGAATACTCAACTATGAACTCTAGTACTAGGAGTTCTAGTTTAGTTTCAAATCATTCCAGCAAGAAGAAGAAGACTGACCAGCTGTGTACCACTGCTACATAGCCTGAACCATCTAGCTCCAAGAGCAAGCCTCTCCCTATGAAGCTTGTTGTATCATCTGTAAAGATGAAGATGGAGAAGGAAAGTGATCAAACTCTGTCTTGCTCTCAAAAGAAGACTCTCAGAAGGAAGGAACTCAACTGTGTCATGTGTGGTAGTACTTCTCATCTGGCTAAGGATTGCAAGTACATTCCCAAAAGTACCATCCATATGACCAAGAAGAAAACTTCTAAGAAAAGGAAGGAACAAATAGCTTCGGAAGGAAAATCTGTTTCCTTCGGAAGCTCCAAAATGAAGAAGAAGACAAGTGAAAAATTTCCTTCGGAAGAAAAGTTGGTCTCGGAAGAAAGGAATGCTTCCAAAGTACTGAAGCTTGCGGCAGTGAAAGCAAGAACTTCCAAAGGTCCAATCTCTAAAACTTCTGAAGCTTTGAAGGTCAGGCTCAATCTTCCAAAGGTGGTGTGGAAGATGAGGGAAGACCATGTGACTGAAAGTTCTTCATCAACAACAACAACAACTGATCCTCAATGCTTGAATATAGGATCACTTACTGTTACATTGTCTTCAACTTATTTTAATAAGCCCAAGACCAATAAGGATTGGGTTTCTAAGTGTAACTAATCACCTCTTTTTGTGCAAGAACAGTTAAAGACCAAGAAGAATGTTTGGATTATTGATAGTGGCTATTCCAAGCACATGACTGGCAATGGTTCTCTGCTTCAAAATTTTGAGAAAATTGATGGAGGACCAGTTGCTTTTGGAGGGGATTCTGGTGGTTACATTTCTGGAAGGGGCAGAGTCACAAATGTTAAGCTCAGCATTGAGAAGGAAAACTTTGTCAAGGAGCTTGGATACAATCTTCTGAGTGTATCCTAATTTTGTGATCAGAAACACCATATGCTCTTCACTGAGCATGAGTGCATTGTTCTCAAGCCCAGGGTGGCCATTCCTTAAGAGCATATCATGCACAGAGCCCCTAGGAGAGGGAACATGTACAAAATGGATTTAAATGAAACATCTCCCTCAGGAGAAGTTTCTTGCTTTTTGTCTAAAGAAAATAGTGATGAGTCTTTTCCTTGGCATAAAAGAATGTGCCATGTAAACTTTAAGAACATGAATAAATTGATTAAGAATGATTTGGTAAATGGAATGCCAAAGAAAGAGTTTACAAGTGATGACCACTATGTTGCATGCCTGAAAGGGAAGCAACACAAAGTGTCTCACAAGCCAAAGAAAATGAACTCCATCACTACTCCCCTATACATATTACATATGGATTTGTTTGGCCCTACCAGTGTAATGAGTTTAGGAAGGACCTCTTACTACTTAATGATCATAGATGATTTCATAAGATTCACTTGGGTCTTTTTTCTTAGAACTAAGGATGAGACTCCTGAGATCTTGAAGAATTTCATTATGAAAATTAAAAATCAATTTGATCACAAGGTCAAGACCATAAGATGTGATCAAGGAATAGAATTTAAGAACCAAATCCTTGATAGATTTTGTGATGAAAAGGGTATTACAAGACAATATAGTGCTCCCAGGACTCTTCAGCAAAATGGTGTTGTTGAGAGAAGAAATAGGAGACTTATTGAAGCTGCAAGAACCACGTTGTCTGACTCTAAACTGCCCATCACCTTCTGGGCAGAGGCAGTTAACACAGCCTGCTATGTGCAGAACAGAGTTTTAGTAGTTAAGACTCATGGTAAGACTCCTTATGAGCTGTGGCACAAAAGGAGACCATTTATTGGTTTCCTCAGGTCATTTTGATGTCCTTGCACCATCTTGAATACCAAAGATCAAGTAGCCAAATTTGATAAGAATTCAAATGATGGACACTTTATTGGATATTCTTCCCAAGCTAAGGCTTATAGAGTATACAATCTCAGAACTAGAGTAGTTGAGGAGTCAGCCAATGTGACCTTCAATGAACACACTCCTAGTGTGAAAGGTTTTGGTCCAGATTAGCTATTTGATCTTGACTTAGTTACCAACTATTTTAACAAGTCTTGTGAAATTGTTTCAGGATCTACAAATAATATATCAACAGAGATCCTGACCCAAGATTTAAGCTGAGAAGACCAAGCAAGATTACTACTTCAGCTCCTTTGGTAACTAACCCTGCAAATGAAGATCCTATCAGTACAAACATGACAAATTCAGTTGATACATCTGAGGTGCCTTCAAATTCCAACTCAGAGATTCAAAACTCAGGTGAAGGAGCTTCAAATGTAGGAGGAAATAGAGGTGGTGATAGTGATCAAGAATTTCTTGATGCTGATAACCACTCCATAGAGGAAAACATAAATGATGTCACACATTCATTGGATCAAGTCTCACTTGATAAGTGTGCTGATGTGGTGGGTGACACTCCATTACCAGATCTAAATTTCTCTAATTTGGATCTGTCCAATCAACTTGCTGTGATCCCTCAACTAAGGATCCACAAGTCACACCCCACCACAAATATCATTGGAAATGTTGAGACTGGGGTAAGTACAAGAGGACAAACCCATGACCAAAATGTTTGTCTGCACTCTTGTTTCTTGTCCTAGATTGAGCCAAAGAAAGTTTATGAGGCTCTGAAGGAAGGAAGCTGGGTTAAAGCTATGCAAGAAGAGCTACTTCAAATCAGAAGATAGAAGGTTTGGAACCTATGTCCTCTTCCTCAAGGGAAGACTGTCATAGGAACCAAATGGGTTTTTAGGAACAAGAAGGATGATAGAGGACTTGTCATCAAGAACAAGGCAAGACTACTTGTTCAAGGGTACACACAAGAAGAGGGAATTGATTACATAGATGTTTTTGCTCCTGTGGCAAGACTTGAAGCTGTAAGAATATTCCTGGATTTTGCTGCATCCAAGGATTTCAAGGTCTACCAACTTGATGTCTAGTGTGCTTTTCTATATAGGGTGTTTGATGAAGAGGTGTATGTTAAACAACTACCTGGCTTTGTAGACCCAGATCATCCTGATTATGTCTACAAGCTTGATCAAGCTCTTTATGGGCTGCACCAATCTCCAAGGAAGTGGTATGAAACACTATCTCAGTATCTCTGCCAACATGGTTACAAGAGGGGTACTATAGATGGAACTCTCTTCATCAAAGGGATAGGGAATGACTTAATGCTGGTTCAAGTATATGTGGATGACATTATCTTCGGGTCAACTAATCCAAAGCTTCGTAAAGACTTTGAGAGGCTGATGAATAACAGATTTGAAATGAGTGCCATAGGGGAACTAAATTTCTTTCTGGGAATTCAAGTGAAGCAAGTTGACAATGGCATCTTCATAAGTCAGTCAAAGTATGTGCAAGACATACTTACAAGATTCAACATGACTGAATGTAAGGTTGCTAAGACACCCATAGCCAGAAACCACTCCCTAGGACCTGATCTTGAGGGGGAGTGTATGGATGAACATCTTTACAGGGCTATGATTGGGTCTCTTATGTACCTAACAGCCAGCAGGCCTGATATCATGTTTGCCATATGCATTTATGCAAGATATCAAGCCAACCCCAAGATGTAACACCTGGTTACTGTCAAGAGGATTCTTAGATATCTCAAAGGTGTTCCCAAGCTTGGCCTTTGGTATTTAAAGAGTTCTGACTTCAATATGTATGCTTATACAGATAGTGACTATGGTGGTTGCAACATGACTGCAAAATCTACATCTAGGGGATGTCAATTCCTTGGTGGAAGGATTGTCTTATGGTAATGCAAGAAACAATCCTGTGTCTTTGCATAACTGCTGAGGCTGAATACATTGCTGCAGCAAGTTGCTGTGCTTAAGTGCTTTGGATTCAAAATCAGATGCTGGACTATGGATTCAACTTCAAAGAGACTCCCATCTTTATAGACAACAACAGTGCTATCTCTATTATAGAGAATCTTGTGCAGCACTCAAGGACCAAACACATCAACATCAGGTATCATTTGATTAGAGATAATTTTGAGAAGGGATTAATGAAATTAGTCAAAGTTAACACAAATGAACAATATGCTGATCTGTTGACTAAAGCTTTTGATGAACAGAGATTCAAATATCTTGTATCAGCTATTGGGATGATTAACTTTGAGTAATTTTTTTTTCTTAAAAACTTAAATCATTTTTATTTCTAAAACCTTTGTGTCCTAAGTTGTCTATTTTATCATCTTCATAAGCCTAGTTTATTTTGGAAGAAAAATTTTAATGATATTCCTCAGATTTTTGAAAATTTTTCAAAACACATTTTCCTTTGAAAGATTTCAAGTTGCCTTTGGAAGAAATTTATGTCTTCAAATCAAGAACTGCTTATAAGAAATTTACCTTCTGAAGAAATTTTGAGAATATCTTCCGAAGCTTAAATATGCTTCTAAGTACTTGCGTGTATTTGAAGGACAAATATCTTCCGAAAGCAATTAAGTCTCGAAAGATTTATTCTCTTTAGAATAAAACTCCCAAGACTTAATATCTTCCGAAGTCAAATATGTGTCGGAAGAAAAACTCTCCAAGTACTTTTCTTCCGAAGCCAAATTTTCACATTTCTTAAGAATATCTTCCGAAGCCAAATTGGCTTCGGAAGCTTTTTCTCAAAACTTCCGAAGCAAAAATTACTTTCAGAAGATTTTTGACTTCAAAGAAAACTACCTTTTTGGGTGCTTTTTTCAGAAGTGGGACCTACTTTCGGATTTCCAAGTTTATCCTTTTGCATTAACTTTGTCTTAAATCCATTCTATATATATTGTCAATGGTTCCCCTTCTTCTCACTCTTTTCTTCTTCCACAAATTCTTGACCTAAAATTTTCCCAAAATTAAACTTCTTCACCAACAAACTTCATTCATGGCAAACATTGATCGACGAAACCAACCGGGTTTTACCATGCACCTTCATAGACAACATAATCAGGTTGCTCTGTTAGACTCTGAGAAAGATCCTCATTTCTCAGACGTCTGTCGATACCTTTCTGCGTCTCACTACTTCACCTCCCTTACCATTGATCCTCCTCTTTTTGAGGATCAGTTACTTGCATTCTGGAGGACCTACCAAGAGGTCACCATGGATGGGGAGAAGGCATTATCTACTATAGTGCAGGGAAGGATAATCTTCATCACTCCGGCCATCATAAGCTCACACCTTTAGCTGCATAATGAAGAAGGTGAGTTGTCCTTTCCGAAAGCTGCTGTCAACCATTCTTTTCAGCAGATGGGCTATGAGGGTGACTTCTCAATCAAAACCTTCAGGAAGGGGAATATCTCATCCAAATGGAAATACCTCCTCCATGTCATCATACACAGTCTCTCCAACAAGCATGGAGGATGGGATCAAGTTCCAGAGGACCTCTCCTTCATAGTCCATGGAATGGTTCATGGGGTCAAATACAGGTACTCTCAATTTGTCTATACAAATTTACCGGCTAATTTAGACTCCTTAGAATACTACATGTTCCCGCGATATGTCCAGCACATTCTCAACTGTGAACTGGTCTCACAGTTGAGGGGAACAGGTAATATTCTTAAATTGAGACTGATGAAGCCCAGTATCTTTAAAATACTAAGAAAGCCTACTGTTGGCTTCTCCGGGGTAGAAACAGCCCTGGTTCCAAAAATGTTTGAGCTCATTGCTCAGGATGGCAACCTAGCAGCACCAGCTAGTGTTGAACCCACACCCTCTACCTCAACTCCACCCCCACATCCTCAAATTACCATCACCTACACAAGAAAAACCAAACAAACCCCTGCACCTGCTACTAACCATGTGCAGGTCCCCATATCACATCCCATACAGGAGGAAGTGGAATCTCGAGCTCCCACTTCCCCTGAGGAGCAGACCACTCCCATCTCTCACATAATTAGTGCTGAGGTTCCTCATGCTCAGCCTGATGAACTCACATCCCCAACAGCCTTAAGACATCACTCTGAGTCTCAACACTCAAGTGATCAACCTTCAGGGGATAGTTACACCCTTAGCCGCTGGACGTAAACCACCTAATTCCCAGCCTTGATTTCTATAATGATGAGGACTTGGGTTTCAGTGAGTACAATGAGTCTCTCCTTTCTTCCCACACTCAAGGATAAATGAGTACTCCTAACTCACCCAGGTCTAGCCCACATCATCTACCCACAACTAAGGTGGGTCTTCCTGAACATGTCTAGGAGATCCATATGGAAGAGGCTCTCACTTTAGAAAGTGATTACATCAGTAAGACCTCAACCATGGCAACCCAGCCTCTTGACACTTCTCTGGAAGTTGTCATGATGCAGGGGAAAACCAGCAGCCAAGAACACTATACTGGTGATGAGGAAGAAGACTTTGGTCCAATTCTCTCATCCCCCAGTGATTCTTCAACTAAAGATGAGGGGAGTCTGAAACATAGGGTGCATAAACTGATAAACACATGCACCTATCTAATTTCAAAGATAGTTCACCTGGAATCTCAGGTGACTATCTTACAGCAAAAAGGTCAATGACTAGCAACTTGAGATCACCGATCTCAAGGGCCAGTTAGCTGAGGGACCCTTAAGGAGGACTCAACTAGGTCTAGAAGAACCTGTGGAAGTGATGGATGACACCCCCAGCTCACCTATGCAAGAAGGTGATACTACCAAAAAGGGGGAGAAAGTCCTCACAACCACAGAACCTGGGAGTTCCTCCCAGAGTATGGATATAGAGGAGTCACCAACCTCTCTTGCAATTGTCCAGACTCAGCAACTTCCTCAAGTCTTGAACATAGACTTGCACATTCAACACTTGTTTGAGGAGGGAATTCCAAGAGCAATATCTGCTCCCTCTGAAAATCCAATTATAGGATAGGGGTATTACACAAACAGAAGAGCTTTTGTGATCCCTAGAGCTTAGGGTCAACTGGAAATCTTCAACTTCTCACACCTGAGTTTCTATGAGTGCATCAATCTGGTGAATCTTCCAGTTGTCAACCCAAGCCACAACAGACAAGCTGAGAGATTAGCAGACCGGATTCAAAATAGGGTGCTAGAGGAATTCAAATTGAGATCAAGATTATATAGAAAGAGGCTAGCAAGTGAGATATTTGGTCAATTGAATGTTGAGGTGGACCCTGAGATTAGCTTCGAAGGGAAAACCTTGACTGAAGGCCCAGAGGTTGAGCATATGAACCTTGAGACATGATCTCCCTCTACACCCAGTACCTTCAGTGAGGCACCAGCTGGTGAAGGTGTCTCACAACCTCTCTCTGGCCAGAGCTTGACTACTGAACCAAGCAATAAAGGCCAAAGTTCTCTCCACCCTGAGTCACCAAGGCCTGTGGTTGACAAAGGAAAAGGGAATTAACTCCTGAGGAGTTGGAGGAGGAGAAGAGAGAGAGGAAGAGGAAGCTGAGGGGAGAGAGTTCAAGTAGGTCTCCAGGCTTCATGGAAGCTACAATCCGAGCTGCCAATAGGCCAAATACTCAAGAAGATGAGTTAAGGGTAGATAGGCTAAACTACCTGGGGACGAAGAACTACAACATAGATGAACTCATCTCTCTCCCCTTAAAAGAGTTGAATGAGCTGGCTGACACTGAGCTGTCAAAGGAGAGGATGGAGGCATAGGATGCAGCATTGCTTTTTAAGATTAAGGAAGAAAGGATTCTAGAAAGGCTCTACAAACATGCTCCTGTCCACTCCCCAGTTCAAGAAAGTCCTAAGACAAAGACTGTGGCACAAGCACAACCTCAGGTAGATAGGGAAGCTGAAAGAATGAATATGATCAACTACCTAAGTGCCACAGGACTCTATTAGGCAGCTGCACTTCTTCCCTTATCCTTTGAGTACATAGAGTTTGAATATCTCAAGCAGCTGGAGGAAAAAGCCACAAAAGAAAGAAAAGCTGCTAAGAGAAAGCTAAGAGAAGAAGCTATAAGGTCAAGGGCCATCATCCACAAAAGCCAAAAGAAGTCTGAAGATAGACAAAGGATGATGACCTTCTAAAAGCTGTATGGATTCTCCAGAAGGAGGCTTGGTCTTATGTTTCTATCCACAATGGATGAGCATATAAGGGTGATCAAGCAGAAGATCAAAAGGGGAGAGCTTGTGGACTTACATTCTCCACCAAGTCCAGCTCAACCTGAAGTTGAGGTAAAGGTTGAACCCACTGAGACAACACAACCTGAACTTAGAGCTGCATCTTAGCCAACTTCATCTTCTGATTCATAGCAGGGTTCTCTTCTCTCTCCTTCTGAACCTGTGAGAGAAGAGAACCCAACTGAGAGGGACACTACTGAACAATCTGGTGCTGAAGACCAGTCCCCTCAGTTGAAATCATCAAAGAGGAGAAAAAGGATGGCCAGAAGAACCCCTATAAAGAAAAAGAAAACTAAGGCATCCACCTCTACACCTCAGGATGAGTCAGAACATCCTGCAGAAGTACATGAAGAGGCTGCTCAACCAACTCCCATCAGAGTAGAGCCTCTTGCAGTTGGAAGACCCATTGTGTCCTGGAGTTTTGCTGACAATCCAGACAGATGGTATGTCACTAGAGATCAAGGAGTTCAAGATGTCTACTTTCAGCAAGACATGCTTGCCCTTCCTTTGCATGATCTCTATAACATGAGAAGATTCTATGAGAGTCTAAAGGATCCTAACCATATGATGAAGAGAGGTTTGCTGCTGATCCTAATGAGGACAATCAACATCTGAAGAATCTCTCTATTTTGGTAGCATCATCCTAGGGGGAGTTTGTAAGGATCTATCTGAAGATTATGAGGCTGATGCAACCAAAGATCTTCTAACATGCACTAAGGAACAAGGATGAACTTGCTGCGGAAGCTTTACATTCTCAAAAACTCTAAGTGTAAAGTCTTCCGAAGCCAAATGTTCAGAAGAAATTACTTCGGAAGCTTTACACTTAACAGAAAATATTCCAAGTGTAAAAACTTCCGAAGCCAGAGGCCAAGTTTTTCCCAAGCCAAAGACGAAGTCTTCCGAAGCTTCAAAGACGAAGTCTTCCGAAGCCATTTTGCTGTGAAGACTGATTTCTTCGGAAAACAGAGAAAAGATGCTTTCTCTGATCTACTTTTGATAAAGCTGACCAACTTTCTACTGCAACTCTGATAACTCACCAACTTGTATGAGTTGGTGAAACTTCCATGCTTTAGTGAATAGTAGATAAAGTCTTTGTCTGTAATTTTCTTCTTTTGTTCCTTTAGACTTTTTTGTACTAGAAAAAGTCAGTGAGCTATGGCATGTCATAGTCACTAGTCAAAAGGCAATCTGCCTTTTGACTCCAGATTGATCTTGTTGTTTAGATCAGTCAATTCCAACTGTCCTTCCAAGTATTGACGGTTGTAGGTTGTAGTATAAAAGAGTCTCAGGTCCTTGTATTTTAGATTATGCTTTGAACACTTGTAATAGAACTTGAGATCAATATACGACATCCATAAAAACTAATACTTGTGTTATTGTTCTAAGTTCTGTCTTATTGTTACTTGTGTTCCTTGTATCTTCAAAGTTTCATGTTACCTATTTGAACTGTTAAGTGATCTAAGATCACTCCTCTTGTGAAACTAATTGTAGTTAACATCCTAACGTGATCCTGCATTATATCTTACAATGTTGATGCTTGTTTTCAGTTTATGTAGATTAGTATAATACTTTGATTGTCTTTTAACTTGATTTCATCTACCTCATAGTCTGTTGTTTTTTTTTATTATATCTTATAATAATTTTATGTTGATGCTTTTGTTGGGGTTATATATATCAATATGTATTGCTATAAATTAAGAACAATGGTTGATGATTTTGTCTTTTGGTTAATCGAATTGATTGATCCTTTTTTGGTTTTTTGATTATGTTGTGGTTATGTAGATTAGTATAATACTTTTGATTGTCTTTTAACTTCATCTATCTACATCATAGTCTGTTGGTTTTTTTATTATATCTTACAAAAATTGTATGTTGATGCTTCTGTTTGGGTTGTGTGGATTAGTATAATACTTTGATTTTCTTTTAACTTGATTTCATCTACATCATAGTATGTTGTTTTTTTTACTATATCTTACCAAAATTGTATGTTGATGCTTTTGTTGAGGTTATGTAGATCAATATGTATTGCTATTAAATAAAAATAACAATGGTTGATGATTTTGTCTTTTAGTTAATCGAATTGATGATTATGTATGATAAGCTATTGCTTTTTTGGTTTATTTATTCATTAATTTTCCGTTGATGCTTCTGTTATCATAGTTAGAGTACTATAATAGTATTCCTTGGGCAATACACGATAGGTCTGTTGATGCTTCTGTTAATGCTTCGGCTAAGTGATTTTAATATTGTTCTATGTTTTAATTTTTAAATCTTGATGTGATCCATCGTATCGATAGGTCCGGAGTGCGTATTTTCAATCATACCGACAAGTCCTTCTACGTACTTCATGATCCTTCTGCTGATATTCTTGTAAGTATCATTAAATTATTAAGAAATAGTATCCTGCATATTATACTCTTAATATTTCTTTGTTGTACGATAATGTTAACTTATATATTATTTTTTTTCATAGTAGCTGCATAGTAGTTTTTTTTCAGATTTTAGAAGCTAATGATATTCCATCAAACTACTTAATATTGAAACATCAACAGGGCTTCAATGGAAAGTAGGATTGGAGATTATAAATGGGTACTTCTCATTTACAAAGGGCAGGAAAAATATCACTTATCAGTTATTTCTAACAATGGGTTGCATACTAGTGTTTGATTATATCCGAAAGCAGACCTTCAACATGACATTCTATCAGCATAATCAAAGCTATACCATGAGTGCTTTCTTCTTCTATGTTCATCGTGAACCATTCCTTGGCTATATGGTATATCATTTAATTTTATCTTAGTTAGAGTACTATAATGTTTATTTAAAAACTAAAAATATATGGCAATTTGTTTATCTGGATTTCCTCACACCTTCTCCAAAGTCAACTTTGGAAAACTGGCAACCCAGCAGTCTGTTATTCTATTTAGAAGCGAGACTCAAGCATGGTCAGTCACTGTTAAAGCTGTTAACAGAAAGCTTCGATTTGCGAATGGTTGGATGAGGGTTGTTCAAGAAATCCCCCTAAAACAAGGTAATTTTGTTATTTTCACTTGTGTCGACACACACACAATGAAAGTTACTGCTTACAACCCAAATGGATTACAACTTTTGCTCCCTAATTTTGATGAACCTATGGACGTGGATGTAAAACCTAATGTACAAGCTTCGCAAACTGGAACACCTGATCAACATAATGTGTACGAAGAGTATTCTTTTGCTGAAAATGTTACACTTCGCATTGTAAGAACAAGACCCGCTTCTCAAACACTATCTTCATTCATTGTTTATTTAATTAAGCCAAAATAATTTCCTGGTTTATTTAATTTAAGCCAAAATAATTTCCTGTTATGTTACATTATTTTTTCTTCAGCGTTTTCTATTTTGTTTACTGTTTTATATTTAAATTAATAACATATAATATTCTTTTGATCATTTATAACTTTTTTTGTTTATACGAAAGGTGTCTAAATTTACTTGCATTCACATATTGGGGGATCTTTTTAAATAAACAAATCCTAAACATATTTTAATTTACAAACACATATACTAAACAAGAGTAATCACCATCCCCACCATTACTCTTATAAAAACATTGTTAACACAGTGCCAAGGTCTTTATTATCTTTTTATTTTACTAATATATCATTTATTTATATAATAAAAGAACAATATATCTATATTTATAATTATCTTTTATTTTACTAATTAATACATGGTTCATATATCTTTTATTTATATAAAAATAACCTTATATCTATATCTTCTATCTATATATTAATATATTAATCCACATATATGATTAAATAAATTGAATGTCATTTTTTAGTTTATAATTTTCAATGAAACTTTCCATAGACATTGATATTTTAAAATGTTTCATTAGTTACTTAAAATTGAAATTGATAACAGATTACTTATAGCTGCTAATTGTTAATTGATTATTTTTATAGATCTTTCCTCACACCGTTCAATTGAAAATTATTAATTTAAATATGAAATTGATAATTAAAACAAATCACTTATAGCTTGCTAATCCTACTACTCTAATAAAAAGATAACTAGGGTTGTCACATGTTATTTTTTAGACTCATGTAATCTCACATGGCATCTTAACATTTAACAATAAATAATTTTCCGGCTCAAAATAATTCAATCTATCATTTTTGTTATTTATTTTTAAAAACACATTTTGTTTCCAAATATAATTTATCCAAAATTAACGGGATATAAATTCAAACCTTTACATTTAAAGTAAAAAAATATATCTCTTACTTTTACTTCTAACAAACTCTATTGGTTAATTTCTAAAATTATCTTCTTATCAAATCTTTACATTTTAAAAGTCAAAATAAATCACAATTCTAAAATAAATGTTCACTTTAAGATTGTACGGTACCACTTAAATGCACACAAATTATCATGTTTTATACCTTTTTTCTATATAGAAACTACTATTAGTAAGAACAAAGAATTGCTTTTAGAAATTAAAATAAAATACTATTAAAAAAAGGTATTTAAATTAGACATCAATACTTTCAATTGTCTTTTATTTCATTAGCGTCTCTTTGTCTTTTTTATTTTTTTATTTCTTACCATCAACAAGCTCTTGCACATAAAGAGTCGCAAACAAAAATATATGCTTTTATTTACTCTGGAAATTAAAAGATATGGAGACAGATTAACTTCATAAAAAACAATCAATACAATGCAAATTCGTTTGATTCGTCATCCGGTACCTTTTGTAAGGATTCTTGGTTCTTCATCATAAAGGAACCATGGAATGGTGGTTTTCATGTCGTTATTTCATTCGATGTGAAAAACAAGACGTTTAAGGAGATACGTTTTCCTCTACATCCTAAGAACATTTTTTGCGAAGGACATCTAATGGTTGTAAAAGATGAACTATGCATGTTTCTTAGTTGTGGATTTACTACTCTTAGTGTTGACCTTTTTAAACTACAAGACGAAGTTTGGTCGAATATTTCCAACTTTCCTCGAGTTAGTCGTTATTCATTGACTGATTTATGTGGTTTTCATGATATCATGAGTAGGAGGAACTTATTAGTTACAACAGAATAGGGAGAGGCTTATGAGATTCAAATGACAATTGGATGCCCTGATACATACCTCCCAATGAATGCTTAAGGTGATTTTAAGGGAGCCGTTTTCTTTAAACGTGTATTGTCACTATATGTTTAGAGGGAATTTTAATGTTTTGTCTAACGTTTAATTGATTGTTGACGTTTTTTTTTTATCATATTTGAATTATTGGATAGAAGTCCTTTTGTTATTACTTTAGAATTGCTATTTATATACCTTTGGTTGCTTTATTATTTGTCACTAATTTCAATTATCCACTACTATTAATTTACTTTTACAAACATAAAAAAAAATGTTATGTACTACAACCACCTAAAGAAAATATAAATGTAATAAACCATCTCATTTTAAGTATAATATTCAAAAAGTAACACTTGACCATTCATCAAAATAAAAATTATTTAAGGCAATTAATTACTACACCTTAGTTACCTAGTTGATTTGGTATTTCAACATCATTGAATCATATTACTAAGTTTAATTGCACCATTTAATCTAATATTTCGTTTTATAGATCATATTAATATTCTCACGATTTCAATTATTTCAATACTATAATTTCTTTTGAGTTGTAAAAAATTATTTGGACCGTAAAAGATATCTGATACAGTAAATCCACTCTGACGTCCTTAAATCCTCAGATATCTGATATCAGTTTGGGCATAATATACAGCACAAAAGGTAAACGTTTTATTTTTCTTTTGACAATGAATCATAACCCTAATCACATCTTAACTAAGTATGTGATTAAATACTCTTATTTTTTATATTTCATTTTGCAGGCCCTAGCGTTAAAAAAAACAATATAATACCATCTTCTTATACATGGAATTTTCACCAACATAAAGAAAACATCAATGTTGGTTCATCTTCATCGTCTCAGAAAAAATTTCAATTCAAGTTTTCTCTCCATCAATATATATTAGCTCTCCTTTCTCTAATATTACAAATCGTATGTGTTTTTCTTAAATATAAAATGAATAAAACTAACAGGTGCTTTTTTATTAAATATTATATTGTTTTAGTATATTGCTGTTATTTTTTTTTAAAATTAGGACACTTAAATGCAACCTTTATTCCTGTGCCACTGATTCTTCAACAAACACACATATGAAAGTTACATGTCGGACATAATGCTATATACAAGATTACAAAATTAATTTGAATGTTTGACTGTGTAACCCCCGAAAATTTTGAAGAAAAAGAAAGAAGGTGAAGTTCTCGCGTGAAAATAAGTTCTCGCGCGAGAAGTTCATGCGAAAAGCTCAGCAGGGTATAAATAGATGAGAACACCCAATCTGACTTAATTTCGCGCGAAAAGATCTGCTGCTAGAGAGAGAAATCGGCTGCTTAGAGAGAGAAAGTGAAGAATCCAAGTTTTTAAGGTATGTATCTCGTGTAGTAACTCGTGTTATATACTAAGAATGGATTATTGATGAATATAATGCATGGTTATGTAGTTTTTGCTAGGCAAAGGCTTCAGGAAGGCTGCAGTTGTGCTAGAACTTCAAGAAGTGAGTTTCTAGTCCCCTTTTTACGCAAGTTTTATGTTTTAGGGCTATTATGTATACTAGAACGTTTGAATGTGCCTGTTCATGCTTAGTATGATGTTGTTTAAGATGTTTGAATGTTAGAACAGCCTTAGACGCAATAAGTTGTGATTGGGCGGGAAAAACCTGTAGTTTTCACGCGAGCAGTTTTGATATACGTTAAGATTTTGAATTCTGGGAAGTTCTCGCGCGAAAGGTATAGTTTTCATGTGATGTGCATGTATTCGCGCGACAGGTAGTTGTAACACCCGAAATTTTGTCAAAATAAAGGAAAAGAAAAGCAATAAGAATAGAAAACAAAAGTATCTTGCAAAAAGGGAAAAGGAGTCAAAGTATAGGGGGCCAAAGTGTAAAGAGTACAAAAATCAAATATTTTAATATATTTGAGAGTATGGCTGCCCATATATCTTCCCCCCCCCCCTTCTGTGTTCGACTGAAAAGAGAAGAAAGAAGAAGAAGAAGCTGCTCTCGGATATTCAAGGAAGAAAGGCTGAAAATTCGCACTTTGGTGAGTATTCTTTGCATAATTGGTTTGGTTTTGTTGGGTTTTCAACCATAAAACCGATTTTTATGTGCTTTTTGTGTTTGGGTGTTTGTTTTGGCTTGTTTTAGGTGTTTGAACTCTCGTGCACACAAGTTTAAAGGAGTTTTACTTGTTGGTTGCAATAGGTGAGTTCTAGACCCTGGTTTTCTATGTGTTTTTAACATTTTGGGGCTAAAAATGCATGTTAAAATGATTTATTACTGTTACATGTATAACCGTATGTATACATGCTTGTGCTCTCATGTTTTATGGTTGTTTATGGGATATCATTGCTTAGAATGATAGGACTAAGCTTAGAACAGATTCATATGCTGATTGGGTTTGAATATTATTTTGAAAAATGAACAACAGTTAGTAATGCGCCCAAACAGGGCCCATGCGCCTAGGAATTGACTTAGAAAAGCCTAAGTGCTGACCATGCGCCCAAACAGTACCCCAAGCGCCCAACTAGTTTATTTAGGCGCCTAAGTGTAGGTCATGCGCCTGAACAGTACCTCATGCACCCAAAGTTAGTGCCCAGATGCCTAAGTGTAGGCCCATGTGCCCACATAGTGTTAATGCGCCCAAGCAGGATTCATGCGCCTGCATAGTGCTCATGCGCCTAGAACACTTAGAAATTTTTTTGAAATTTTGGGAAAATAGAAATTTTAGGGTTTGACCCTGGATTGATTTGATGGTTGTATTTGTTTATTCCATGTATGTTTATGGCCTCTTCTTGTGTTCCATATTATCTATTGTTATATGGCTTCATGTGGTGTGATTATGCTCATAAGTATTATTATTAATCAAGTGAAAGATTAATATTAATGAAAAGTGGAAACTAATGAATGAATGAAAGTCTTGCAAGCAAAATGAAAGGAGGTTCACAGTCACGGGTTGTCAGCTCAACTGTGTGCGAGTTCGCTACCCCATAAGGATGCATGCAGGGTCAATCTTTGAGATTGACAGGGACCTTTGTTGCTTGCCTCAGGTGACTGGGTCAGCTTCGTGCACAATGTTCGGGGTCTATTTGGAGACCTCAGGCCCAGCACTAGCTTCGTGCATAATGTCAGGGTATTGCACATTGGTCTGGTAGAAAGTGAAAGATAATAATGAAAGTACGGAATGAAAGAGATGAATGATGAAAGATAATAATGAATATTATCTTGTTGTACGTATGATGTGTGATCATGTATGAAAGTAATGAATTTTATGAAAAGGAAGTATATTAAGAAAATGATATTTTCGTATATAAATAGAGGTATTTTAATATTTTAAAACTAGGACTCACTCAGCAACGCTGACTTTTATGCATTTTCAATTGGCAGGTAAGTATTGCTGAGGGTGGCACGCGGGGGAAGCTACTCGTCGGGGCAATACTGGCATCCGTTCATGCTTAATGATTTTGTTGTATTGTAATGCAACTAATTGATTATTTTGTAACCCTAACTTGCAATGATGTATTATTTTGCAACATTAATTATAAGCATGAATGGTTTTTGTTAACTTAATTCCGCTGCAATATTTTATGAAATGTGTATTGTTTAATATAAAACTGCTATGATTGACCAACTGTGAGGTCTCCGGAAACGGAGCCTTACAAGTTGGTATTAGAGCCAAAGTTTAAGAGAAATGGGCAAATATTTTCAAAAACCTAAACTTAAACTGAGAATGGGACCGAATGGAGGGATGCCAGCCCGAGTAGCTACGTGCCATCAGTTAATTCTTTTCTTAAATATTAACCAATATTATATGTGTGTGCTATTTGATTTATGTGCTTTTAGTAGATTTAAGTACTGATGTAGTCAGGATAGGAAATGCTCGGGGGATGAAGAGTAAAGTAAGTGGCTAATCACAACTGGCCACTGTAATTAGGGACTTACTCTACTAAACATAAACTGAGCTATTACCTTGAATGACCGTGTTAGTGTTTAAATCTTATAGTGTTAGAGGATGGCTGGTGGTAGATCATCGAAGGCTTCTAGAGGAGGAGTATGGTGTGGTCGTGGTGCTGGGCCACGTGTCAGAAGGAACAAGAAAAGGACTGCAGAGACGGCTCCTGCTGAGCCTGGGCTTCATCATCCAGAGGGTGTGGATGAAAGTGCTAACTTAAGAGCCTCAGTAAAGGAGGAGGTTATGGAGGAGGTGCATCAAGTCATGCAGACGATTTTACCGTCTGTAGTGACTGAAGTCATCCATGCTGTGAGAGAGGATGAGAGAAAGGAGAAGGAGAAGGAGAAGGAGGGAAGGACCACGGCTAGGAGAAGAGGGAATGAGGAAGATCAGGATGAGGAGGAACTGAATGCTGGAATGGAAGCCTCCAATGATGAGGAGGAGGTGGTAGTGCGGGAGACCACGAAGGGGTGCAGCTAAGGGGCATTCCAACGATGCAAACCCGCAACTTTCGATGGTAACGGTAATGCTGCCGCTGCCGCTGCTCACCGTTGGGTGAGAGAAATGGAGGTGGTGCTGGAGATTAGCGAGTGCAGGGAGGACCAGAAGGTGAAGTTCACCACTCACTCGTTTGTAGACTCAGCTTTGTGTTGGTGGGATAACATTGTCCAAGCCGAAGGTAGCAGTGCCATCGGGAAGATGAGATGGGGAGAGTTGAAGAAGATGGTAATCGAGGAGTTCTGTCCTCATAGAGAGCATGATAAGATTGAGAGGGAGTTCCTACAGCTTGAGGCGGGAACCATGACCCACCAGCAATACACCACCAAGTTCAACAAAATGGCGAGGCTGGTGCCATATCAGGTGACGCCGGTGTTGAGGAAGATTAAGAGGTATGTGCAGGGATTGTCGGCTGATATCCACAGGAACTTGATTGCTGCCCGACCAAGCACTTTTAGGTCAGCAATGGATCTGGCTGGGAGGCTTTATGATGAGAGAGAGGTGGCGATGGTTGAGGTGAAGAAGACAGGTGGTGGTGATAAGAACTGGAATGGGAAGCGGTTTGGACGTGGTGGTTTCACTCCGAACAGCAAGAGGATGAGGATGGATGACCGAAGAGTGGGGTCATCAAGCTCGGGGATGAAAAACTGTGGCAAATGTGGGAAGGAGCACACTAGTGAGTGCAAGTGGGGATCGAATGTATGCTTCAAGTGTAGGAAGCCTGGTCATATTACGAAGGATTGTAGGCTGTGGAGGTGCTATAACTGTGGTGAGGAGGGGCATGTGAGCAGGGATTGCAAGAAGCCAAGGGCAGAGGGTTTAGGGGTGAAGAAGAGGATGGAGGAAGGAGGACAGAGGGCAAGTGCTAGAGCCTTCATAATGACTCGGGAGGAGGCCAGAGTGGACCCCGACGTCGTGTCAGGTACGTTTCTAGTTAACCAAACTTGTGTCTCTATGTTGTTTGATTCTGGTGCTAGTAGGAGTTTTATTTCTGCTGCTTTCTGTGCTAAGTTGCCTGTTAGTAGTAGAAGTATTGATGAGCCATTTGATGTAGAAACTGCTATTGGTAAGTCTACCAGAATTTCTGATATGATAGAAGACTGCGACATAGAACTAGAAGGCCATATGTTCTCTGCTAAACTATTTGTGATGCCCCTAGGCAGATTTGATGTAGTTCTAGGGATGGATTGGTTAGCAGCCTATGAGGCAAATATCATGTGTCGCAAGAAGATGATTCGATTAATTGCGCCCGATGGAAATTCGGTTACAGTTTACGGTGATCGCGTTACTACTGTTCCGAAGGTGATTTCGATGGTGGTGGTAGAGAAGTGCATGAAGCGGGGATGTAGTGCCTACCTGTCTTACGTAAAGGATGTGGACGCATCAGTACCACAATTGTCCGATGTACCAGTTGTGTGTGACTTTCTGAACGTGTTCCCAGAAGACTTACCAGGTGTGCCACTGGATCGCGAGATTGAGTTTCAGATTGATCTGATACCCAGTGCTCGTACCGATTAGCTCTGACTGAGATGAAGGAATTAATGGTTAAACTACAACAGTTGATGGATAAAGGATTCAGCCGATCGAGTATCTCTCCTCGGGGTGCTCTGGTTTTGTTTGTTAAGAAGGAAGACGGTAGAATGAGGATGTGCATAGACTACCGGGAGTTAAACAAGTTAACGGTGAAGAACCGATATCCCTTACCGAGATTAGATGACTTGTTTGACCAGCTCCAAGGTGCGAGTTGGTTTTCGTGAATAGATCTCCAATTTGGTTATCATCAGTTGAATGTTAAGGAGTAGGATATTCCTAAGACAGCTTTTCGCATGCGTTATGGACACTACGAGTTTCTCGTTATGTCTTTCGGTCTAACTAACGCGCCAGCTGCCTTTATGGATTTGATGAACCGAGGGTGTCGGCCAATGTTAGATAAATCAGTGATTGTGTTTATTGTTGATATCCTGATTTATTCTAAAATGGAGGAAGAACATGCCGGCCATATACGTGAAATATTGGAGACACTTAGAAGAGAGAAGTTGTATGCTAAATTCTCTAAGTGTGCTTTTTGGTTGCGTGAAGTCCAATTTTTGGGACATGTGGTGAATTTTGAAGGAATTATAGGAGACCCGGCGAAGGTTGAGGTAGTGATGCAATGGAAGTCTCCAAAGACGCTATCCGAGATTCAAAGTTTCTTGGGTTTGGCGGGCTACTACAGAAGATTTATTCAATACTTTTCCAAGATAGCCTCACCTTTGACTAAATTGACTTGCAAGGATGTGAAGTTTGAGGGGGGGGGGTCGGGAATAGGAGGATGCTTTAGAGGAGTTAAAGGCAAGATTAACTCAAGCTCCTGTTTTGACATTACCCGAAGGGAGTGAAGACATAGTGGTGTATTCGGATGCTTCTTACTCGGGACTGGGTTGCGTGCTGATGCAACGTGGAAGGGTAATAGCCTACGTGTCCCAACAGTTGAAAACTCACGAGGTCAATTATCCCACTCATGATTCGGAGCTAGCAGCTGTGGTCTTTGCGTTGAAGATTTGGAGACATTACTTGTACGGGGCAAAGTGCACAATCTTCACTGACCACAAGAGCCTGAAATACTTCTTTGAAAAGAAAGACCTTAACATAAGGCAGAGAAGGTGGCTGGAATTAATCAAAGATTATGATTATGAGATCCATTACCACCCGGGCAAAGCCAATGTAGTGGCCGATGCCCTTAGTCGAAAAGAGAGACCCGAGCCGATCCGAGTGAAAGCTTATCAACTGATTATGACCATTGACATGATGACTTAGATCAAGGAATTTCAAAATGAGGCATTGAAAGAAGATCTCCTTAACTTTGAAAGGATGAGAGGTCTGTTCACGGAGTTGGGAGAAAATACCCACGGAGTTAGAACCCGTTTCGGGGATGTGGATTCCTCGTTACGGAGACCTACGGGGGCGGATCATGGATGAAGCTCATAAGACTCGATACTCCATTCATCCCAGTGCTACCAAGATGTATCAAGATATGAAGAAGGAGTACTGTGGCCGGGTATGAAGCGCGATGTAATGGAGTATGTGAGTAAGTGCCTTACTTGCTTGCAAGTGAAGGCAGAACATCAGAAGCCATACGGGAAAATCCAACCGTTGGATATACCCGAATGGAAGTGGGAGCACATCACCATGGACTTCATCACGAAGTTACCTTGTATGGCAAGGGGGTACGATACCATATGGGTGATAGTTGATCGTCTGACAAAGAGTGCTCACTTCCTACCAATCCGCGAGACGTATTCATTCGAGAGACTGGCGGATCTATTCATTAAAGAGATTGTAGCTCGTCATGGTGTGCCGGTGTCTATCATGTCAGACCGTGACACCCGGTTCACATCAAAATTCTGGAAGAGATTCCATGATGCGATGGGGACGAGGCTACACATCAGCACAGCTTACCACCCTTAGACAGATGGTCAATCTAAGAGGACGATTCAGACGCTTGAGGATATGCTCCGGGCATGCGTGATCGACTTTGGAGGAAGTTGGGATGATCACTTACCATTAGCAGAATTCTCATACAACAATAGTTATCATGCCAGAATTGGTGTGCCACCATATGAGATGCTATACGGTAGAAGGTGTAGAATGCCCGTGTGTTAGGAAGACATCGGGCAGAAGGAGTTGGGAAGTCTTGAGGTGATTGAGGCTACAACAGAGAAATTAGAAAAGATCAAAGACTTTATGAAGGCGGCCAAGGATAGACAAAAGTCGTATGCCAAAAAAAGGGGTAGACCAATCGAGTTCAACGTGGGCGATAGAGTCATGTTGAAGGTCTCACCTTGGAAGAGGATAATCCGATTCAAGAAAAGGGGTAAGCTCAGTCACAGATACATAGGTCCTTTCCGAGTCATCGTACAAGTAGGAGAGGTGGCCTATCGATTGGAACTGCCCGATGAGTTAAGTGGAATTCACCCGACATTCCATGTATCTCATCTGAGGAAGTGCTTAGCTGACGAAGGTATGATTGTACCACTGGAGGACATCGAGGTTGATGAATGACTCAATTATATAGAGCAACCGGTGGCAATCATCGATCGGAAGGAGAAGAGATTGAGAAATAAAGTGGTTCCACTAGTGCGTGTGCAGTGGAAATACCGAAAGGGTTCAGAGTCTACGTGGGAAATTGAAGAAGAAATGAGACAACATTACCCACAATTGTTTGAAGAGTGACAGGTTTCGGGGATGAAACCTCTTTAAGGGGGGTAGACTTGTAACACCCGAAATTTTGTCAAAATAAAGGAAAAGAAAAGCAATAAGAATAGAAAACAAAAGTATCTTGCAAAAAGGGAAAATGAGCCAAAGTATAGGGGGCCAAAGTGTAAAGAGTACAAAACTCAAATATTTTAATATATTTAAGAGTATGGCCGCCCATATATCTTTCCCCCCCCCCACTTCTGTGTTCGACTGAAAAGAGAAGAAAGAAGAAGAAGAAGCTGCTCTCGGATATTCAAGGAAGAAAAGCAAAAAAATCGCACTTTGGTGATTATTCTTTGCATAATTGGTTTGGTATTGTTGGGTTTTCAACCATAAAACCGATTTTTATATGTTTTTTGTGTTTGGGTGTTTGTTTTGGCTTGTTTTAGGTGTTTGAACTCTCATGCACACAAGTTTAGAGGAGTTTTACTTGTTGGTTGTAATAGGTGAGTTCTAGAACCCGGTTTTCTATGTGTTTTTAACATTTTAGGGCTGAAAATGCATGTTAAAATGATTTATTACTGTTATATGTATAACCGTATGTATATATGCTTGTGCTCTCATGTTTTATGGTTGTTTATGGGATATTATTGCTTAGAATGATTGGACTAAGCTTAGAACAGGTTCATATGCTGATTTGGTTTGAATTTTATTCTAAAAAATAAACAACAGTTGGTAATGCGCCCAAACAGGGCCCATGCGCCTAGGAATTTGACTTAGAAAAGCCTAAGTGCTGACCATGCGCCCAAACAGTACCCCATGCGCCCAACTAGTTTATTCAGGCGCCTAAGTGTAGGTCATGCGCCTGAACAGTACCTCATGCACCCAAAGTTAGTGCCCAGACGCCTAAATGTAGGCCCATGCACCTACATAGTGTTAATGCGTCCAAGGAAGATTCATGCGCCTGCATAGTGCTCATGTGCCTAGAACACTAAGAAATTTTTTTGAAATTTTGGGAAAATAGAAATTTTAGGGTTTGACCCTAGATTGATTTGATGGTTGTATTTGTTTATTCCATGTATGTTTATGGCCTCTTCTTGTATTCCATATTATGTATTGTTATGTGGCTTCATGTGGTGTGTTTATGCTCATAAGTATCATTATTAATCAAGTGAAAGATTAATATTAATGAAAAGTGGAACCTAATGAATGAATGAAAGTCTTGTAAGTAAATTGAAAGGAGGTTCATAGCCATGGGTTGTCAGCTCAACTATGTGCGGGTTAGGTATCCCATGAGGATGCACGCAGCGTCAATCTTTGAGATTGACAGGGACCTTTGTTGCTTGCCTCATGTGACTGGGTCAGATTCGTGCATAATGTTCGGGGTCTATTTATAGACCTCAGGCCCAGCACCAGCTTTGTGCGCAATGTCGGGGTATTGCACATTGGTCCGGTAGAAAGTGAAAGATAATAATGAAAGGATGGAATGAAAGAGATGAATGATGAAAGATAATAATGAATATTATCTTGTTGTACGTATGATGTGTGATCACGTACGAAAGTAATTAATTTTATGAAAAGGAAGTATTTTAAGAAAAATGATATTTTCGTATATTGATAGAGGTATTTTAATAATTTAAAACTAGGACTCACTCAGCAACGCTGACTTTTATGCATTTTCAGTTGGCAGGTAAGTATTGCTGAGTGTGGCACGCAGGGGAAGCTACTCGTCGAGGCAAGACTGGCATCCGTTCATGCTTAATGATTTTGTTGTATTGTAATGCAACTAACTGATTATTTTGTAACCCTAACTTGCAACGATGTATTATTTTGTAACATTAATTATATGCATGAATGGTTTTTGTTAACTTAACTCTGCTACAATATTTTATGAAATATGTATTGTTTAATATAAAATTGCTATGATTGACCAACTGTGAGGTCTCCGGGAACGGGGCCTTACAGTAGTTCTCGTACGATTTGTAAGTTCTCGTGTGATATGTGGTTCTCGCGCGACTTGATGGTTTTCGCACGATAGGATGGTTCTCGCTCGAAGGGGTAGTTCTCGCTCGAGGATGTTGCTGATTCAATGTTAAGTTTTCGCATGCTATGCTATTATGTGTGATGCGTTATCTTTTAACGTTAAACGATTTCAAAACTATATGCTTTATGATGTGACTTTACTAGATATGTATGAGTATCTAAGTAAAGTATTACGTAATGAAAGTGAAAGATAACAATGATGAAAGTGGAACGTAATGAATGAATGAAAGTCTTGCAAACAAATTGAAAGGAGGTTCACAACTCATTGAGGGGTTGTTAGCTCAACTGTGTGCGGTTTAGCTAACCCATGAGGATGCACACAGGGGGGGCCAATCTTTGTGACTGATCAAGACGTAAATGGGATCCTTATCGCTTGACCCCAAGACGAAAGTTGCTTCGTGCACAATGATGGGGCGTAGCATATGACAAGATCTAGATTAAAAGTGAAAGAATGTAAAGGAAAGAAAGTACGAAAATGAACGATTATGAACGATGATGATAAGATAATACTAATTATTATCAAGATGTACGTACGATGTATGATCATGAATGAAAGTAAAGGTTATGTTTTAACGAAAAGTAAAGTATTTTTAATTATAACCTAGAACTCACTCAGCGTAGCTGACTTTTTGTATGCATAATAGTTGGCAAGTAACCGTTTGATGCTGAGGAGGTGCAGGCATCGATGCATAAGCTACTGGGAATGATTTGCGTCTGGCATCCACATTTTTGGAAATGATTATGGTATTAACAAAATTTTGAGATGTAAATGAATGATTTGATGTATTGACATAATTTTAATCATGAATGAAAAGTTTTAATTCCACTACAAATGATGTGTTTTAAATGTATTATGCGATGATTGACCAACTGTAAGCGTCCCGGGAATGGGGCCTTACAAGTTGGTATCAAAGCCAAAGTTTAAGAGAATTGGGTAAAATATTTCAAAAACCTAAAACTTAAACTGAGAATTGGACAAAAAAGGGTAGGGATGCCAGTCCTAGTAGCTACATGCCTGCAGGTAAAGGTTTTATGTAAATGTTTTATGTAAGATAATAAAAAGGAATTATGTGCACGTGTTATGTGGTTTATGTGCCCCTAGTAGATTTAGATACTAATGTAGTAAGGATAGAGAATGCTTGGAGAAGGAAGAGTAAAGTAAGTGACTAATCACAAATGGCCACTGTAATTAGGGACTTACTATACTTGACAAAATTTGAGCTATTAACTTGAATGACCGTATTGGTGTTTGAATCTTATAGCGCTTAGATGGCTGGTTGTAGATCTTCGAAGGCTTCTCGAGGTGGAGTGCGTGGTGGACGTGGTGCTGGAACACGTGCCACGAGAAATAAGGCTAGAACTGCCAAGACGGCACCTGCAGATCCCGAGATTAATCACCATGAGGGCGGTGATGAGAGTGCTAATCTGAGGGCCTCAGTGAAGGAGGTGGTGGTTGAGTAAGTTCATTAGGTCATGCAGACGATTCTGGCGTCTGTAATGACCGAGGTTATTCCTACTGTAAGGGAGGATGAAAAGAAAGAGAATGAGGAGAGGAGGAAAACTACTAGGCAAGGGGGCGAAGAAGGAGGTTCAAGGGCAAGGGAGCAACCGGATACTAAGATGGTTGTCTCCAGTGATGATGATGAGGAGGAGGCGGCGCAGGAAACTACAAAGGGGTGCAACTATGGGGCATTCCAAAGATGCAAGCCCCCGATTTTCTATGGGAATGGGAATGCTACTGCTACTCACCGATGGGTGAGAGATATGGAGGCGGTACTTGATATTAGCGAGGGCCGAGAGGATCAGAAGGTAAAGTTTGCTACCCACTCGTTTGTGGATTTGGCCTGGTGCTGGTGGGACAATATTGTCCAGGCCGAGGGTAGTGCGTTGATTGGGAGGATGAGGTAGAGTGAACTGAAGAAGCCAATAATTGAGGAGTTTTGTCCCCACAGGGATCTCGATAAGGTCAAGAGGGAGTTCCTGCAGTTGGATGCGGAAACTATGACGCACCAACAGTACACGATGAAGTTTAATGAGATGGCAAGGTTGGTGCCAGATCAGGTGAAGCCTGTGTCATGAAAGATTAAGAGGTACATCCAGGGTCTGCCGGCTGATATCCGCAGACACATGATCGCCGCCCGACCATGTACGTTTAGGTCAGTGGTCAATTTGGCAAGAAGACTGTACGATGAGAGGGAGGAGGTAACCGTGGTGGAGGTCAACAGGAAAGGAAATGGAGATAGGAACTGGAGTGGGAAACATTTTAGCAGTGGTGGTTTCACCCCCAAGGGCAAGAAGGCAAAGGTAGTGGCGAAGGTGTGCAGCAAGTGTGGGAGAGACCATGTGGGGGAATGTAAGTGGGGATCGAACGTCTGCTTCAAGTATGGGAGGCCTGGTCATGTGGCGAGAGACTGCGGGGTTATAAAGTGTTATAACTATGGTGAAGTGGGCCATATGAGTAGGGATTGCAAGAAGCCAAGGGCCGAGAACTCTGGGGCAATGAAGGGGATTAAGAAGGAGGGGCAGAGGGCGAAGGCCAGGGCATTCACTATGACTCGAGAGGAGGCTAAGGTAGACCCCAATGTTGTGTCAGGTACATTCCTAGTTAACCCGACTTGTGCCTTTGTACTTTTTGATTCCGGTGCTAGTAGGAGTTTTATTTCTGCTGCCTTCTGTGATAAGTTGCCCACTAGGAGTAGAAAGATTGATAAGCCTTTCGATGTAGAATTTGCTATTGGTAAGTCTACCAGGATTTCTGATGTGGTAGAGGATTATGACATAGAACTGGAAGGCCATAGGTTCTCTGCTAGATTGTTCGTGATGCCCTTAGGCAGATTCGATGTAGTCCTAGGGATGGATTGGCTAGTAGCCTATGAGGCAAATATTATGTGTCGTAAGAAGATGATTCGATTGACTGCGTCGGATGGGAGTTCAGTGACGATCTATGGCGATAGGGATACTACGATTTCGAAGGTGATTTTGATGGTTGTGGCTGAGAAGTGTATGAGGCGTGGATGCGGTGCCTATCTAGCCTATGTGAAGGAAGTGGATGCGTCGGCACCACGATTGTCGGACGTACCAGTAGTGTGCAACTTCCCTGACGTATTCCCGGAAGACTTATCAGGTGTGCCACCTGATCGTGAGATCAAGTTCCAGATTGACCTGATACCTGGTGCCCAACCTGTTGCTAAGGCGCCGTATCATCTAGCTCCGTCCGAGATGAAAGAGTTGATGACTCAGCTACAAGAGCTGTTGGATAGGGCATTCATTCAACCGAGTATCTCTTCATGGGGTGCTCCGGTCTTGTTTGTGAAGAATAAGGACGGTAGCATGAGGATGTGCATCGACTACCGTGAGCTAAACAAGTTGACCGTGAAGAACCGATATCCGTTACCAAGGATTGATGACTTATTTGATCACCTTCAAGGTGCCAGTTGGTTCTTGAGGATAGATCTCCGATCTGGTTACCATTAGTTAAAGGTGAAGGAGCAGGATATACCTAAAACAGCTTTTCATACGTATTATGGACATTACGAGTTTCTTATTATGTGCTTTGGTTTAACCAATGTGCCAGCTGCTTTTATGGATTTGATAAATAGGGTGTGTCGGCCGATGTTGGATAAATCAGTGATTGTGTTCATTGATGATATCCTGATTTATTCGAAGAGCGAAGAGGAACACACCGGTCACATTCGGGAGGTGCTGGAAACACTTAGAAGGGAGAAGTTGTATGCGAAGTTCTCCAAGTGCGCATTCTGGTTGCGCGAGGTTTAGTTTCTGGGTCATGTGGTCAACTCGGAAGGGATCATGGTGGACCCGGCAAAAGTTGAGGCGGTGATGCAATGGAAGTCTCCAAAGACTTCATCAAAGATTCGTAGTTTCTTGGGTTTGGCGGGCTATTACAGAAGATTCATCCAAGACTTTTCCAAGATAGCTTCACCATTGACCATGTTGGGTGCAAGGAGGTAACGTTTGTATGGGGTCTAGAACAGGACAATGCTTTTAAAGAGCTAAAGATGAGATTGACCCAAGCTCCTGTCTTAATGTTACCCGAAGAGAGCGAAGACTTAGTGGGCTATTCAGATGCTTCTTATTCGGGGTTGCGTTGTGTGCTGATGAAACGGGGGAAGGTAATAGACTATGCGTTCTATTAGTTGAAAATCCATGAGGCTAATTACCCTACTCATGATTTGGAGTTGGCGTCGGTGATTTTTGCATTGAAGATTTGGAGGCACTATTTGTACGGGGCGAAGTGCACTATATTCACTGACCATAAGAGCTTGAAGTACTTCTTCGAGCAAAAGGATCTCAATATGAGGCAAAGGAGGTGGTTAGAGTTGATCAAGGATTATGATTATGAGATCCACTACCATCCAGGCAAGGCCAAAGTAGTGGCGGATGCCCTGAGCCGAAAAGAGAGACCCGAGCCGATTCGGGTAAAGGCTTATTAGTTGGTAATGACCTCTGATGTGATGAAGCAGGTCAAGGAATTTCAGGATGAGGTGTTGAAACAGGATCGAATCAACTCTAAAAGGATGAAAGGCCTAGTCGCGGAGTTGGGTGAGAACACTCTCGGTGTTAGAACCCGATTTAGGTGGATGTGGATTCCTCGTTACGGGGATCAACGGGGAAAGATCATGGATGAGGCCTATAGGACTCGATACTCGATTCATCCCGGTGCCACAAAGATGTATGTGAGTAAGTGCCTTACTTGCCCACAAGTGAAGGCGGAGCATCAGAAGCCATACGGGAAGATCTAACCTTTGGATATACCCGAGTGAAAATGGGAGCAATTCTCCATGGACTTCATTACGAAGTTGCCTCGTACCGCAAGAGGGTATGATGCCATATGGGTGATAGTAGACCGTCTGACGAAGAGTGCTCACTTTCTGCCGATCCATGAGACGTATTCATTTGAAAGGTTGGGCGAATCTGTTTATTAAGGAGATCGTAGCTCATCATGGCGTATCGGTGTCTATCGTGTCGGACCGTGACACTCGGTTTACATCAAAGGTTTGGAAGAGATTCCACGATGCGATGAGGACGAGGCTACATATCAGTACGGCGTACCATCCTCAGATAGATGGTCAGTCGGAGAGAACTATCCAGACGCTGGAAGTTATGCTATGGGCATGCATGATCGGTTTTGGAGGAAGTTAGGATGAACACTTACCGCTAGCCGAGTTCTCATATAACAACAATTATCATGCCAGTATTGGTATGCCTCCTTATGAGATGCTATACGGTAGAAAGTGTAGAACACCCGTATGTTGGGGTGACATCGGGCAGAAGGAGTTAGGAAGCATTGAGGAGATTGAGCCTATGACTGAGAAGTTGGAGAAGATCAAGGCCTTTATGAAGGCAACGAAAGATAGACAAAAGTTGTATGCTGACAAGAAGCGTAGACCAATTGAATTCAAGGTGGGTGATAGAGTTATGTTGAAGGTCTCGCCTTGGAAAGGGATGATCCGATTCAGAAAGAAAGGAAAGCTAAGCTCGAGTTATATAGGGCCTTTCTGAGTTATTGCTCGGGTAGGAGAGGTGGCCTATCGATTGGAGCTACCCGATGAGTTAAGTGGAATTCACCTAACGTTCCATGTATCTCATCTGAGAAAGTGCTTAGCCGACAAGGATATGATTGTGCCACTAGAGGATATTGAGGTAGATGAACAGCTCAATTATGTGGAGCAACCGATGGCCATCATTGATAGAAAAGGAGAAGAGGTTAAGGAACAAAATGGTTCCACTTGTGCGTGTATAGTGGAAACACCAAAAAGGGTCTGAGTCTACATGGGAGACCATGGAAGAACATTGTTTACTGGAGTGTTAGGCTGATCCTCTAGTAAAAGAACATTGTTAATCACCTCTGATATGATAAACACTCTCTTCCTCTTTACTGTATCTGTAATACACGACTCTCCTTGAGAATATCTCTTGTTAGCTGCCGTCAAGCAAAACTAATCAATAACATTAGTATAGATGGTGGGACTGGCAGGGATAGCATGATGAATACGTGAAGTCTTAAGACCATCTATCAATGATCTGAATAAAGCTTTATCATCAGGAACGTCACCAAGAAATCCCACTTCATTATGGTTTTTATTAAAAATCATTTGTCGAGCCATCTAAAAAATTATTGTAAACAAACATTAATTAGTCAGTCACAGTCAATAATTCCAGACTTAAAAAAATTTTGAAATTAGAAAATTTGAACTTTTCGCAAAAATAAAACTTTTTGCATGCGAATAGTTTAATTTTCAAAATAACTTCTCACGCAACAAGTAGGTGATTCGCATGAACTCAATTTTGACCAAAAGTCAACTTTTTTTGCGCGACTGGTTAAAGATTCCAACGTGAGATGTCTCATGCGATTTTGAAAGTTTCTGCGTCTGTTCATGTACATGGTACTTTTCGCACGCGATAACTTCAAAAAATCAGTTTTCAAATTAAGATCATTTTAGTAATTTTTATCCTTTGAAATCTATTGTATTAGTGTTTATTTAATTTAGTATTAGGTTTGATATTGATTAATTTCATCATAATTTAAGTTTATTTGTCAATTATGATTCGGTTCAACATCAACATACTTAAATCAAATCACTAATCATCCATTTACCTTGTCTAACTCTTAGAAACTAGTAAACGAACATTTTGAATGTGTATATCAAGATGAAAAGTATCAACACATAAGAAATCTCAGAGACAAAGATCAACACTTATGCGACGCGAATGGTCAACAATCGCAAAACTGTTGTAGTTATAGCTTTTTGACTTCTCGCGCGAGAAGTCAGCTTTTGTACACATGATCTTTTCGCGCCTCATGAACTTCTCGCACATGAGAAGTTCAATTTATTTTAAAAATTTTGAACTTTTTTAACTTTTCAATATTTGTTTATTTTATTTGATTTTGTTATTTTTTATGTTTAAAAACATGTTTAACCAAGTGTTAAAAATTAACCAGAAATCCTTAATCTTTGTAAACATTTGCTAAACTAAAAGTAGAATGTAAACAATCACCAAAAAAAAACAAGTTGAAAAACGCAAATTTAGACTTATAACTTACACTATTTTTGGTAAATTTTCAAGTATAGGATCATATTTCTATGAAATCGATTATTAACATCGTCCAACTTTCTTTAAAATAAGGCTGATTACGCTGATTGTTAATATGCTTTATCCATATTAAACTCATAATTTAATTTTTACTTGGACACATATGCTGTGATATTTATCATGTTTTGAGAGTTTATATGAAATCAATGGATCACACAATCAAAAATCCTATAGAACCCCTATCCAGCTTGACTTTTTTTGAGATTTCATGTCACCCTAAATTGACTTAAACCTTTTACCTCTGATCAGCATTCTCAAGATTATTTTCTTTCTTATAATATCTATATAGAGCATAACTAGCTTGAGAAACGTTTCTGAACACAGAATATTAACAAGTTTTGGGACTTATTAACAGCCAGTCGGACTTATGTTTTGTCTTTGCAAGACGTTTAGGACTTATATGCCAAATCGGACTTACATGCCCCATCTTTTGATTTTGCCTCCTGCGTCAAAACATATTCTCAAAAAGAAAAATATTTATCATATACTATTTATGTCTTTGATATATCTTTTATTATTATGCACATTGACATCTTTTATTCCTATATGGCCTTTTGGCATCTTTTTGCTCCTTTGTCTATTTTCTTTTGTTTTTTGCTTTTTGTATTTTTTTTAGCTTTTGTACTTTATATATATATATATATATATATATATATATATATATATATATATATATATATATATATATATATATATATATATATATATATATAATGCCCTTGAATGTTACTGAATCAGAAAGTAACTAGCTTGATTATGACTAGACTGTCACTCTCAGTCTGTTTTAGCATGGAATCAGTATTACCATAAAACCTTGATGCGTAACCCACATCAGCCATAGAGAATTTAATTTCAGCGCATCACCAATCATAGTGCTTTTCATTCTTGAAAGTCGAGCCTATCAACATATCAAACATAATCCAAGTCAGTTCCTTTCTAAGCTTTAATATATTATCTATCAAAATCAAGAAATCTTGAAAATTCATTTCAACTTTTGAACAAAATCTTTTTGTAATTTTTAAAAACTTTACTCCGCCTAAGAACCAAATCTTTTTCGATACATTTTTTTATTTTCTCCCCCCTACAATTGTGATTATCTATGTAGAAAATAACAATTTTTACAATAATTCAACAAAAAAATAGTTTTGTAGAGGGTGTAAGGTTAAGCATTAACCAAAGTTAATCATTCCCAAAGATTGAACCAAAAAATCGAATCGGGAATGATCAAACGCCTTGGTAAACAGATCAGCAATGTTTTCATTTGTTTTGACTTTTTCAAGATAAATAAGCTTTCGATGAAAACAATCATGGATAAAATACATTCGGATGTGGATGTGTTTTATTTTTGAATGTTGAATAAGATTCTTTATAATGTTTAACACTGCAGAACTATCATACCAGATTTTGGTGTTGTATATGTTAAGAACATAATCAAGAAGTTGTTGGTGGTGAGGGCATAGTTTGTTACTTTTTGCATTGCCAAGAAATCAACCAATTTCCAAGAAATTGACATCCACTTATTGTTGATTTCCTATCCAAATTATACCTTGCACAATCACTGTCAGTATAAACAAATAAATTGAAATAAGAATTTTTAGGATACCAAAGTCCAAGTTTTAGTTGGCCCTTGAGATATTTGAAAATCCATTTGACAGCTTTAATGTGAGACTCTTTAGGATTACTTTAATATTGTGCACACTGACAAACAGGAAACATAATGTTAGGTCTGCTTGCAGTGTGATACATCAAGGATCCAATCATTGATTGATACAAATGATGATCAACATCTTCACCCATGAGATCAGGAGTTAAAGTAGGACGAGAAGACATCCGAGTTGGTGCAATCTTGGATTCTTGAAATTTATATTTGTCTAGAATATTATGAAAATACTTCTCTTATGTATTAGTATACCCTGGTCATCTTGTTTAACTTGGATACCAAAAAAAAAACAAAATTTCTCCAAGAGAGCTCATCTCAAATTTCTTTTTCATCATAACTTTAAATTCTTTGCACAATTCTTCATTGGTAGATCCAAAAATAATATCATCAATATATATTTGGATAAGAATTAAATCATCACCAGTCTTAATTAAAAACAAAGTTTGATCAATAGCACCCCATGAGAAAATGTTCAGTGACTGTGGCATACCAAGCATGAGGTGCTTGATGTAAGCCATAGAGTGCTTTGTCTAACTTACAAACATAGTTAGGATGGTCTAGATTTTCAAAACTAGGTGGTTAACAAATATAGGTTTCTTCTTTCATTTCGCCATACAAAAAGGCAGTTTTGAAATCCATTTGATAACCTTTGAAGTTCATGAATGAAGCATAAGCCAGAAAAATACGATAGCTTCAAGTCTTGCAACTGGAGCATATACTTCTTCATAGTCAAGACCTTCAACTTGGTAGAACCCTTTAAAACAAGTCTGGCCTTGTTGTGAATAATAACATCCTTCTTATCTGTTTTGTTTTTGAATAACCATTTAGTTTCGATCAGCATCTGTGACAACTCATCCAAAACTCACACGATTTCGATTTCCTTGTGCCAATGCAGTAGACCGGTGACGGAACACTCACCATGTAACGCAATTTTCGGGACGAAAATTCTTTCAACATGGGGATAATGTGACATCCGGTAATTTTCCGTTACCAAACTCCGTTTGTTCCGTTAAGTCTTGCATACACGTGTCGGGAGCACACACTAGTTGTCGTTGAACGTTGGTGACTTAACAGTAATCAGTAATGTTAAATTGATGATAATTAGATTAACAATGTGATTATTAAGTTATGCTTATGTGATTTGAATGTTAACTGTAATGTTATCGCGTAACGTGAAAACGTGCATATTTATTCGTGTGTTTTGTGATAAATGAGAATTATGCATGATTGTTATTTGTGATTAATAATAATTGTGTTTAGTAGTTAAAAACTATTTAAAATCTATTCAAAAAGCTTAATTTTTATAAAATACAAAATGCAAGGGTTTAAAGGGTATTATGCAAAAATTATATTTTTAAAACACAAAACCCAACCCTAATCCCACCCCATCGGCCGCGACCTCACTCCCTCTCCCTCTCCCTTTGCGATTTCGGCCAAGAACACCCACAAAGCATCGGTTTTGGATCGATTTCAAGCTCCACAACACATTGGAACATCGATTCTTGTTTTCTTTCGCGAATTAAAGGTTAGTTTTGGTGTTTTCATGCATTATTGGTGTTGGCCGAAACCCTAGTTCGAAACCTGCAATTGAAGGTCGATTCTTGTTTGTTTGGTGATGTTAATATGTTAGTTGGATTGTATATATGCTAGTTAACGTTGATTATGCAAGAAAGTTTGGATTTTGGTTGTTTATTCACATGATCATCTTTGGCCGAGAGGTTGAGGTGATTTTGGATCAAATTGGATGTTGAATGTTGGTTGTTTGATGTTGTAATGATGCTAGTTAGGTTGTATGCATATTGGTTAATGTCGATTTTGCAAGAAAGCTTCGATTTTGATTTATGGTTCATAGGTTACTAATAATAGTAACTTTATTTTGCATGAATTGATGATTGGATGATGTATGATTGTTATGGATGTGTTTGTGATGATGATTAGATGTTAAGTTGATGTTATGAACAATTGAAAATCAAGAAGATGTGTTATAGTTCATACATTGCTAAAAATAGTAACTTTTGGGTATGAAAGTTGATGAATCATGATGATTAGGTGTTGTTGATCATGTTTAGATGTTGTCATAGACTTGAAATGGTATATAATTGATGAATTCATGAATGTTGTGTGAGTTTGATGAATTTGGGATGAACTTTCCCAAAAGGGAAACTTTAATTGTGCAAATCCTTGAATTGGACGATTTGAGCATGTTTGGGATATTAGGATCATGCTAGTGTGTTCATGGATGGGTTCTAAGGTGACTAAATGTGTTGTTTATGTTGTATGAATGTTGATTTGGGTTGTTATCTGTTTTGTCCTGTTGTGATTTGCATGATTTGTATGATATCTAGTTATATGATGATCTAAGTAGTACATGTGGTGGTGATGTGCTATATGTAATCAAGTGGTATGTTGATCATGTATGATATGCTGTTGTGTTAGTTTAACGAATTATCACCTATAATGTCACCAACGGGTCAAACGGGTCAACTGGGTCAAATGTGTCTTGTATTCTTAAACCTTGAGTTCCTTGGTTTGTAGAGCACTTAGGGTTTCGTGTTGATTTTGTATACACGTACTTATGTACTCTTGTGTTCTAGGTGACCTTTGAAGGTTGTCTTTTTCTATCAAGTTAAACTCTAAGTTAATTCTTGCGCATACCAGGTGAGTTCTTGCCCCACTCTTTTTACATAAATCTCTTTTGGGGGAGATGGCATACTGTTTACAAACGCTTTATTTATGAGTGTGTATAATATTGATATAGTGTTGTTTACCATGGAAAGTCCTCACACTTTCGGATTGTTAATATTGACTAGCGGGGAAATTTTGGGTAGTACTACTGGGTCTGACGAGCCCCACCTGTGCGACTCGAGGTCAAACGGGTGCAATTTTGTCCTATCACATATTCGTCACGACCTGGTAAGTCGTGACGGGAGGCAACAAACGTATCACAGTCAGCTTCAATCGCGAGATCACTATGATTAATATTTTTATGTTAATAGACTAGCTATCTATTGCAATACACTACTTATGCTCTGAAAACTATTGATTGGTTTATATTTTAACGCAAACTCTTGAACTCACCAACCATGTGTTGACTTGTTTAGTATGCTATTCTCAGGTTAAGGTTGCCAGTTGCCTAGGAGCACGCACGTCAACATTGTTGAATAGTCTACATTTGCATTGTTTACAAATTGGGATTATTTTCATTTTATACATTTGTGTTTGGGGCGCGTTTGTTTTGCGCATTCTCGTTACATATTACTTGTTTTGGGTTTTCCAGTTTTAAAAACGCTTCCGCAGTATTTTAAACGCTTCCGCAGTATTTTAAATGTTAACTCTGATTTTGTTTATTTATCATATAGAGTCGTTCTTGGTAACTAATGACTGAGATCCTGGTATGTCACGCGCCTCGCGGTAAAACCCCGCTCGCGGATTTTGAGGGTGTGACAGCATCTTACCCTTTGAAATTTCACACAGATGCCAAACATTTAACTTCTTAAATTGCATTAGCTTGTCTAGCATGGCCTCAACCCAACTATTCTCTTTCAAAGCTATTTCAATGTTCTATTAGGCAGCTGCACTTCTTCCCTTATCCTTTGAGTACATAGAGTTTGAATATCTCAAGCAGCTGGAGGAAAAAGCCATAAAAGAAAGAAAAGCTGCTAAGAGAAAGCTAAGAGAAGAAGCTATAAGGTCAAGGGCCATCATCCACAAAAGCCAAAAGAAGTCTGAAGATAGACAAAGGATGATGACCTTCTAAAAGCTGTATGGATTCTCCAGAAGGAGGCTTGGTCTTATGTTTCTATCCACAATGGATGAGCATATAAGGGTGATCAAGCAGAAGATCAAAAGGGGAGAGCTTGTGGACTTACATTCTCCACCAAGTCCAGCTCAACCTGAAGTTGAGGTAAAGGTTGAACCCACTGAGACAACACAACCTGAACTTAGAGCTGCATCTTAGCCAACTTCATCTTCTGATTCATAGCAGGGTTCTCTTCTCTCTCCTTCTGAACCTGTGAGAGAAGAGAACCCAACTGAGAGGGACACTACTGAACAATCTGGTGCTGAAGACCAGTCCCCTCAGTTGAAATCATCAAAGAGGAGAAAAAGGATGGGCAGAAGAACCCCTATAAAGAAAAAGAAAACTAAGGCATCCACCTCTACACCTCAGGATGAGTCAGAACATCCTGCAGAAGTACATGAAGAGGCTGCTCAACTAACTCCCATCAGAGTAGAGCCTCTTGCAGTTGGAAGACCCATTGTGTCCTGGAGTTTTGCTGACAATCCAGACAGATGGTATGTCACTAGAGATCAAGGAGTTCAAGATGTCTACTTTCAGCAAGACATGCTTGCCCTTCCTTTGCATGATCTCTATAACATGAGAAGATTCTATGAGAGTCTAAAGGATCCTAACCATATGATGAAGAGAGGTTTGCTGCTGATCCTAATGAGGACAATCAACATCTGAAGAATCTCTCTATTTTGGTAGCATCATCCTAGGGGGAGTTTGTAAGGATCTATCTGAAGATTATGAGGCTGATGCAACCAAAGATCTTCTAACATGCACTAAGGAACAAGGATGAACTTGCTGCGGAAGCTTTACATTCTCAAAAACTCTAAGTGTAAAGTCTTCCGAAGCCAAATGTTCAGAAGAAATTACTTCGGAAGCTTTACACTTAACAGAAAATATTCCAAGTGTAAAAACTTCCGAAGCCAGAGGCCAAGTTTTTCCCAAGCCAAAGACGAAGTCTTCCGAAGCTTCAAAGACGAAGTCTTCCGAAGCCATTTTGCTGTGAAGACTGATTTCTTCGGAAAACAGAGAAAAGATGCTTTCTCTGATCTACTTTTGATAAAGCTGACCAACTTTCTACTGCAACTCTGATAACTCACCAACTTGTATGAGTTGGTGAAACTTCCATGCTTTAGTGAATAGTAGATAAAGTCTTTGTCTGTAATTTTCTTCTTTTGTTCCTTTAGACTTTTTTGTACTAGAAAAAGTCAGTGAGCTATGGCATGTCATAGTCACTAGTCAAAAGGCAATCTGCCTTTTGACTCCAGATTGATCTTGTTGTTTAGATCAGTCAATTCCAACTGTCCTTCCAAGTATTGACGGTTGTAGGTTGTAGTATAAAAGAGTCTCAGGTCCTTGTATTTTAGATTATGCTTTGAACACTTGTAATAGAACTTGAGATCAATATACGACATCCATAAAAACTAATACTTGTGTTATTGTTCTAAGTTCTGTCTTATTGTTACTTGTGTTCCTTGTATCTTCAAAGTTTCATGTTACCTATTTGAACTGTTAAGTGATCTAAGATCACTCCTCTTGTGAAACTAATTGTAGTTAACATCCTAACGTGATCCTGCATTATATCTTACAATGTTGATGCTTGTTTTCAGTTTATGTAGATTAGTATAATACTTTGATTGTCTTTTAACTTGATTTCATCTACCTCATAGTCTGTTGTTTTTTTTTATTATATCTTATAATAATTTTATGTTGATGCTTTTGTTGGGGTTATATATATCAATATGTATTGCTATAAATTAAGAACAATGGTTGATGATTTTGTCTTTTGGTTAATCGAATTGATTGATCCTTTTTTGGTTTTTTGATTATGTTGTGGTTATGTAGATTAGTATAATACTTTTGATTGTCTTTTAACTTCATCTATCTACATCATAGTCTGTTGGTTTTTTTATTATATCTTACAAAAATTGTATGTTGATGCTTCTGTTTGGGTTGTGTGGATTAGTATAATACTTTGATTTTCTTTTAACTTGATTTCATCTACATCATAGTATGTTGTTTTTTTTACTATATCTTACCAAAATTGTATGTTGATGCTTTTGTTGAGGTTATGTAGATCAATATGTATTGCTATTAAATAAAAATAACAATGGTTGATGATTTTGTCTTTTAGTTAATCGAATTGATGATTATGTATGATAAGCTATTGCTTTTTTGGTTTATTTATTCATTAATTTTCCGTTGATGCTTCTGTTATCATAGTTAGAGTACTATAATAGTATTCCTTGGGCAATACACGATAGGTCTGTTGATGCTTCTGTTAATGCTTCGGCTAAGTGATTTTAATATTGTTCTATGTTTTAATTTTTAAATCTTGATGTGATCCATCGTATCGATAGGTCCGGAGTGCGTATTTTCAATCATACCGACAAGTCCTTCTACGTACTTCATGATCCTTCTGCTGATATTCTTGTAAGTATCATTAAATTATTAAGAAATAGTATCCTGCATATTATACTCTTAATATTTCTTTGTTGTACGATAATGTTAACTTATATATTATTTTTTTCATAGTAGCTGCATAGTAGTTTTTTTTCAGATTTTAGAAGCTAATGATATTCCATCAAACTACTTAATATTGAAACATCAACAGGGCTTCAATGGAAAGTAGGATTGGAGATTATAAATGGGTACTTCTCATTTACAAAGGGCAGGAAAAATATCACTTATCAGTTATTTCTAACAATGGGTTGCATACTAGTGTTTGATTATATCCGAAAGCAGACCTTCAACATGACATTCTATCAGCATAATCAAAGCTATACCATGAGTGCTTTCTTCTTCTATGTTCATCGTGAACCATTCCTTGGCTATATGGTATATCATTTAATTTTATCTTAGTTAGAGTACTATAATGTTTATTTAAAAACTAAAAATATATGGCAATTTGTTTATCTGGATTTCCTCACACCTTCTCCAAAGTCAACTTTGGAAAACTGGCAACCCAGCAGTCTGTTATTCTATTTAGAAGCGAGACTCAAGCATGGTCAGTCACTGTTAAAGCTGTTAACAGAAAGCTTCGATTTGCGAATGGTTGGATGAGGGTTGTTCAAGAAATCCCCCTAAAACAAGGTAATTTTGTTATTTTCACTTGTGTCGACACACACACAATGAAAGTTACTGCTTACAACCCAAATGGATTACAACTTTTGCTCCCTAATTTTGATGAACCTATGGACGTGGATGTAAAACCTAATGTACAAGCTTCGCAAACTGGAACACCTGATCAACATAATGTGTACGAAGAGTATTCTTTTGCTGAAAATGTTACACTTCGCATTGTAAGAACAAGACCCGCTTCTCAAACACTATCTTCATTCATTGTTTATTTAATTAAGCCAAAATAATTTCCTGGTTTATTTAATTTAAGCCAAAATAATTTCCTGTTATGTTACATTATTTTTTCTTCAGCGTTTTCTATTTTGTTTACTGTTTTATATTTAAATTAATAACATATAATATTCTTTTGATCATTTATAACTTTTTTTGTTTATACGAAAGGTGTCTAAATTTACTTGCATTCACATATTGGGGGATCTTTTTAAATAAACAAATCCTAAACATATTTTAATTTACAAACACATATACTAAACAAGAGTAATCACCATCCCCACCATTACTCTTATAAAAACATTGTTAACACAGTGCCAAGGTCTTTATTATCTTTTTATTTTACTAATATATCATTTATTTATATAATAAAAGAACAATATATCTATATTTATAATTATCTTTTATTTTACTAATTAATACATGGTTCATATATCTTTTATTTATATAAAAATAACCTTATATCTATATCTTCTATCTATATATTAATATATTAATCCACATATATGATTAAATAAATTGAATGTCATTTTTTAGTTTATAATTTTCAATGAAACTTTCCATAGACATTGATATTTTAAAATGTTTCATTAGTTACTTAAAATTGAAATTGATAACAGATTACTTATAGCAGAACCCTTATAGCTGCTAATTGTTAATTGATTATTTTTATAGATCTTTCCTCACACCGTTCAATTGAAAATTATTAATTTAAATATGAAATTGATAATTAAAACAAATCACTTATAGCTTGCTAATCCTACTACTCTAATAAAAAGATAACTAGGGTTGTCACATGTTATTTTTTAGACTCATGTAATCTCACATGGCATCTTAACATTTAACAATAAATAATTTTCCGGCTCAAAATAATTCAATCTATCATTTTTGTTATTTATTTTTAAAAACACATTTTGTTTCCAAATATAATTTATCCAAAATTAACGGGATATAAATTCAAACCTTTACATTTAAAGTAAAAAAATATATCTCTTACTTTTACTTCTAACAAACTCTATTGGTTAATTTCTAAAATTATCTTCTTATCAAATCTTTACATTTTAAAAGTCAAAATAAATCACAATTCTAAAATAAATGTTCACTTTAAGATTGTACGGTACCACTTAAATGCACACAAATTATCATGTTTTATACCTTTTTTCTATATAGAAACTACTATTAGTAAGAACAAAGAATTGCTTTTAGAAATTAAAATAAAATACTATTAAAAAAAGGTATTTAAATTAGACATCAATACTTTCAATTGTCTTTTATTTCATTAGCGTCTCTTTGTCTTTTTTATTTTTTTATTTCTTACCATCAACAAGCTCTTGCACATAAAGAGTCGCAAACAAAAAATATATGCTTTTATTTACTCTGGAAATTAAAAGATATGGAGACAGATTAACTTCATAAAAAACAATCAATACAATGCAAATTCGTTTGATTCGTCATCCGGTACCTTTTGTAAGGATTCTTGGTTCTTCATCATAAAGGAACCATGGAATGGTGGTTTTCATGTCGTTATTTCATTCGATGTGAAAAACAAGACGTTTAAGGAGATACGTTTTCCTCTACATCCTAAGAACATTTTTTGCGAAGGACATCTAATGGTTGTAAAAGATGAACTATGCATGTTTCTTAGTTGTGGATTTACTACTCTTAGTGTTGACCTTTTTAAACTACAAGACGAAGTTTGGTCGAATATTTCCAACTTTCCTCGAGTTAGTCGTTATTCATTGACTGATTTATGTGGTTTTCATGATATCATGAGTAGGAGGAACTTATTAGTTACAACAGAATAGGGAGAGGCTTATGAGATTCAAATGACAATTGGATGCCCTGATACATACCTCCCAATGAATGCTTAAGGTGATTTTAAGGGAGCCGTTTTCTTTAAACGTGTATTGTCACTATATGTTTAGAGGGAATTTTAATGTTTTGTCTAACGTTTAATTGATTGTTGACGTTTTTTTTTTATCATATTTGAATTATTGGATAGAAGTCCTTTTGTTATTACTTTAGAATTGCTATTTATATACCTTTGGTTGCTTTATTATTTGTCACTAATTTCAATTATCCACTACTATTAATTTACTTTTACAAACATAAAAAAAAATGTTATGTACTACAACCACCTAAAGAAAATATAAATGTAATAAACCATCTCATTTTAAGTATAATATTCAAAAAGTAACACTTGACCATTCATCAAAATAAAAATTATTTAAGGCAATTAATTACTACACCTTAGTTACCTAGTTGATTTGGTATTTCAACATCATTGAATCATATTACTAAGTTTAATTGCACCATTTAATCTAATATTTCGTTTTATAGATCATATTAATATTCTCACGATTTCAATTATTTCAATACTATAATTTCTTTTGAGTTGTAAAAAATTATTTGGACCGTAAAAGATATCTGATACAGTAAATCCACTCTGACGTCCTTAAATCCTCAGATATCTGATATCAGTTTGGGCATAATATACAGCACAAAAGGTAAACGTTTTATTTTTCTTTGACAATGAATCATAACCCTAATCACATCTTAACTAAGTATGTGATTAAATACTCTTATTTTTTATATTTCATTTTGCAGGCCCTAGCGTTAAAAAAAACAATATAATACCATCTTCTTATACATGGAATTTTCACCAACATAAAGAAAACATCAATGTTGGTTCATCTTCATCGTCTCAGAAAAAATTTCAATTCAAGTTTTCTCTCCATCAATATATATTAGCTCTCCTTTCTCTAATATTACAAATCGTATGTGTTTTTCTTAAATATAAAATGAATAAAACTAACAGGTGCTTTTTTATTAAATATTATATTGTTTTAGTATATTGCTGTTATTTTTTTTTTAAAATTAGGACACTTAAATGCAACCTTTATTCCTGTGCCACTGATTCTTCAACAAACACACATATGAAAGTTACATGTCGGACATAATGCTATATACAAGATTACAAAATTAATTTGAATGTTTGACTGTGTAACCCCCGAAAATTTCGAAGAAAAAGAAAGAAGGTGAAGTTCTCGCGTGAAAATAAGTTCTCGCGCGAGAAGTTCATGCGAAAAGCTCAGCAGGGTATAAATAGATGAGAACACCCGATCTGACTTAATTTCGCGCGAAAAGATCTGCTGCTAGAGAGAGAAATCGGCTGCTTAGAGAGAGAAAGTGAAGAATCCAAGTTTTTAAGGTATGTATCTCGTGTAGTAACTCGTGTTATATACTAAGAATGGATTATTGATGAATATAATGCATGGTTATGTAGTTTTTGCTAGGCAAAGGCTTCAGGAAGGCTGCAGTTGTGCTAGAACTTCAAGAAGTGAGTTTCTAGTCCCCTTTTTACGCAAGTTTTATGTTTTAGGGCTATTATGTATACTAGAACGTTTGAATGTGCCTGTTCATGCTTAGTATGATGTTGTTTAAGATGTTTGAATGTTAGAACAGCCTTAGACGCAATAAGTTGTGATTGGGCGGGAAAAACCTGTAGTTTTCACGCGAGCAGTTTTGATATACGTTAAGATTTTGAATTCTGGGAAGTTCTCGCGCGAAAGGTATAGTTTTCATGTGATGTGCATGTATTCGCGCGACAGGTAGTTGTAACACCCGAAATTTTGTCAAAATAAAGGAAAAGAAAAGCAATAAGAATAGAAAACAAAAGTATCTTGCAAAAAGGGAAAAGGAGTCAAAGTATAGGGGGCCAAAGTGTAAAGAGTACAAAAATCAAATATTTTAATATATTTGAGAGTATGGCTGCCCATATATCTTCCCCCCCCCCTTCTGTGTTCGACTGAAAAGAGAAGAAAGAAGAAGAAGAAGCTGCTCTCGGATATTCAAGGAAGAAAGGCTGAAAATTCGCACTTTGGTGAGTATTCTTTGCATAATTGGTTTGGTTTTGTTGGGTTTTCAACCATAAAACCGATTTTTATGTGCTTTTTGTGTTTGGGTGTTTGTTTTGGCTTGTTTTAGGTGTTTGAACTCTCGTGCACACAAGTTTAAAGGAGTTTTACTTGTTGGTTGCAATAGGTGAGTTCTAGACCCTGGTTTTCTATGTGTTTTTAACATTTTGGGGCTAAAAATGCATGTTAAAATGATTTATTACTGTTACATGTATAACCGTATGTATACATGCTTGTGCTCTCATGTTTTATGGTTGTTTATGGGATATCATTGCTTAGAATGATAGGACTAAGCTTAGAACAGATTCATATGCTGATTGGGTTTGAATATTATTTTGAAAAATGAACAACAGTTAGTAATGCGCCCAAACAGGGCCCATGCGCCTAGGAATTGACTTAGAAAAGCCTAAGTGCTGACCATGCGCCCAAACAGTACCCCAAGCGCCCAACTAGTTTATTTAGGCGCCTAAGTGTAGGTCATGCGCCTGAACAGTACCTCATGCACCCAAAGTTAGTGCCCAGATGCCTAAGTGTAGGCCCATGTGCCCACATAGTGTTAATGCGCCCAAGCAGGATTCATGCGCCTGCATAGTGCTCATGCGCCTAGAACACTTAGAAATTTTTTTGAAATTTTGGGAAAATAGAAATTTTAGGGTTTGACCCTGGATTGATTTGATGGTTGTATTTGTTTATTCCATGTATGTTTATGGCCTCTTCTTGTGTTCCATATTATCTATTGTTATATGGCTTCATGTGGTGTGATTATGCTCATAAGTATTATTATTAATCAAGTGAAAGATTAATATTAATGAAAAGTGGAAACTAATGAATGAATGAAAGTCTTGCAAGCAAAATGAAAGGAGGTTCACAGTCACGGGTTGTCAGCTCAACTGTGTGCGAGTTCGCTACCCCATAAGGATGCACGCAGGGTCAATCTTTGAGATTGACAGGGACCTTTGTTGCTTGCCTCAGGTGACTGGGTCAGCTTCGTGCACAATGTTCGGGGTCTATTTGGAGACCTCAGGCCCAGCACCAGCTTCGTGCATAATGTCAGGGTATTGCACATTGGTCTGGTAGAAAGTGAAAGATAATAATGAAAGTACGGAATGAAAGAGATGAATGATGAAAGATAATAATGAATATTATCTTGTTGTACGTATGATGTGTGATCATGTATGAAAGTAATGAATTTTATGAAAAGGAAGTATATTAAGAAAATGATATTTTCGTATATAAATAGAGGTATTTTAATATTTTAAAACTAGGACTCACTCAGCAACGCTGACTTTTATGCATTTTCAATTGGCATGTAAGTATTGCTGAGGGTGGCACGCGGGGGAAGCTACTCGTCGGGGCAATACTGGCATCCGTTCATGCTTAATGATTTTGTTGTATTGTAATGCAACTAATTGATTATTTTGTAACCCTAACTTGCAATGATGTATTATTTTGCAACATTAATTATAAGCATGAATGGTTTTTGTTAACTTAATTCCGCTACAATATTTTATGAAATGTGTATTGTTTAATATAAAACTGCTATGATTGACCAACTGTGAGGTCTCCGGAAACGGGGCCTTACAAGTTGGTATTAGAGCCAAAGTTTAAGAGAAATGGGCAAATATTTTCAAAAACCTAAACTTAAACTGAGAATGGGACCGAATGGAGGGATGCCAGCCCGAGTAGCTACGTGCCATCAGTTAATTCTTTTCTTAAATATTAACCAATATTATATGTGTGTGCTATTTGATTTATGTGCTTTTAGTAGATTTAAGTACTGATGTAGTCAGGATAGGAAATGCTCGGGGGATGAAGAGTAAAGTAAGTGGCTAATCACAACTGGCCACTGTAATTAGGGACTTACTCTACTAAACATAAACTGAGCTATTACCTTGAATGACCGTGTTAGTGTTTGAATCTTATAGTGTTAGAGGATGGCTGGTGGTAGATCATCGAAGGCTTCTAGAGGAGGAGTATGGGGTGGTCGTGGTGCTGGGCCACGTGTCAGAAGGAACAAGAAAAGGACTGCAGAGACGGCTCCTGCTGAGCCTGGGCTTCATCATCCAGAGGGTGTGGATGAAAGTGCTAACTTAAGAGCCTCAGTAAAGGAGGAGGTTATGGAGGAGGTGCATCAAGTCATGCAGACGATTTTACCGTCTGTAGTGACTGAAGTCATCCATGCTGTGAGAGAGGATGAGAGAAAGGAGAAGGAGAAGGAGAAGGAGGGAAGGACCACGGCTAGGAGAAGAGGGAATGAGGAAGATCAGGATAAGGAGGAACTGAATGCTGGAATGGAAGCCTCCAATGATGAGGAGGAGGTGGTAGTGCGGGAGACCACGAAGGGGTGCAGCTAAGGGGCATTCCAACGATGCAAACCCGCAACTTTCGATGGTAACGGTAATGCTGCCGCTGCCGCTGCTCACCGTTGGGTGAGAGAAATGGAGGTGGTGCTGGAGATTAGCGAGTGCAGGGAGGACCAGAAGGTGAAGTTCACCACTCACTCGTTTGTAGACTCAGCTTTGTGTTGGTGGGATAACATTGTCCAAGCCGAAGGTAGCAGTGCCATCGGGAAGATGAGATGGGGAGAGTTGAAGAAGATGGTAATCGAGGAGTTCTGTCCTCATAGAGAGCATGATAAGATTGAGAGGGAGTTCCTACAGCTTGAGGCGGGAACCATGACCCACCAGCAATACACCACCAAGTTCAACAAAATGGCGAGGCTGGTGCCATATCAGGTGACGCCGGTGTTGAGGAAGATTAAGAGGTATGTGCAGGGATTGTCGGCTGATATCCACAGGAACTTGATTGCTGCCCGACCAAGCACTTTTAGGTCAGCAGTGGATCTGGCTGGGAGGCTTTATGATGAGAGAGAGGTGGCGATGGTTGAGGTGAAGAAGACAGGTGGTGGTGATAAGAACTGGAATGGGAAGCGGTTTGGACGTGGTGGTTTCACTCCGAACAGCAAGAGGATGAGGATGGATGACCGAAGAGTGGGGTCATCAAGCTCGGGGATGAAAAACTGTGGCAAATGTGGGAAGGAGCACACTAGTGAGTGCAAGTGGGGATCGAATGTATGCTTCAAGTGTGGGAAGCCTGGTCATATTACGAAGGATTGTAGGCTGTGGAGGTGCTATAACTGTGGTGAGGAGGGGCATGTGAGCAGGGATTGCAAGAAGCCAAGGGCAGAGGGTTTAGGGGTGAAGAAGAGGATGGAGGAAGGAGGACAGAGGGCAAGTGCTAGAGCCTTCATAATGACTCGGGAGGAGGCCAGAGTGGACCCCGACGTCGTGTCAGGTACGTTTCTAGTTAACCAAACTTGTGTCTCTATGTTGTTTGATTCTGGTGCTAGTAGGAGTTTTATTTCTGCTGCTTTCTGTGCTAAGTTGCCTGTTAGTAGTAGAAGTATTGATGAGCCATTTGATGTAGAAACTGCTTTGGTAAGTCTACCAGAATTTCTGATATGATAGAAGACTGCGACATAGAACTAGAAGGCCATATGTTCTCTGCTAAACTATTTGTGATGCCCCTAGGCAGATTTGATGTAGTTCTAGGGATGGATTGGTTAGCAGCCTATGAGGCAAATATCATGTGTCGCAAGAAGATGATTCGATTAATTGCGCCCGATGGAAATTCGGTTACAGTTTACGGTGATCGCGTTACTACTGTTCCGAAGGTGATTTCGATGGTGGTGGTAGAGAAGTGCATGAAGCGGGGATGTAGTGCCTACCTGTCTTACGTAAAGGATGTGGACGCATCAGTACCACAATTGTCCGATGTACCAGTTGTGTGTGACTTTCTGAACGTGTTCCCAGAAGACTTACCAGGTGTGCCACTGGATCGCGAGATTGAGTTTCAGATTGATCTGATACCCAGTGCTCGTACCGATTAGCTCTGACTGAGATGAAGGAATTAATGGTTAAACTACAACAGTTGATGGATAAAGGATTCAGCTGATCGAGTATCTCTCCTCGGGGTGCTCTGGTTTTGTTTGTTAAGAAGGAAGACGGTAGAATGAGGATGTGCATAGACTACCGGGAGTTAAAAAAGTTAACGGTGAAGAACCGATATCCCTTACCGAGATTAGATGACTTGTTTGACCAGCTCCAAGGTGCGAGTTGGTTTTCATGAATAGATCTCCGATTTGGTTATCATCAGTTGAATGTTAAGGAGTAGGATATTCCTAAGACAGCTTTTCGCATGCGTTATGGACACTACGAGTTTCTCGTTATGTCTTTCGGTCTAACTAACGCGCCAGCTGCCTTTATGGATTTGATGAACCGAGGGTGTCGGCCAATGTTAGATAAATCAGTGATTGTGTTTATTGTTGATATCCTGATTTATTCTAAAATGGAGGAAGAACATGCCGGCCATATACGTGAAATATTGGAGACACTTAGAAGAGAGAAGTTGTATGCTAAATTCTCTAAGTGTGCTTTTTGGTTGCGTGAAGTCCAATTTTTGGGACATGTGGTGAATTTTGAAGGAATTATAGGAGACCCGGCGAAGGTTGAGGTAGTGATGCAATGGAAGTCTCCAAAGACGCTATCCGAGATTCAAAGTTTCTTGGGTTTGGCGGGCTACTTCAGAAGATTTATTCAATACTTTTCCAAGATACCCTCACCTTTGATTAAATTGACTTGCAAGGATGTGAAGTTTGAGGGGGGGGGGTCGGGAATAGGAGGATGCTTTAGAGGAGTTAAAGGCAAGATTAGCTCAAGCTCCTGTTTTGACATTACCCGAAGGGAGTGAAGACATAGTGGTGTATTCGGATGCTTCTTACTCGGGACTGGGTTGCGTGCTGATGCAACGTGGAAGGGTAATAGCCTACGTGTCCCAACAGTTGAAAACTCACGAGGTCAATTATCCCACTCATGATTCGGAGCTAGCAGCTGTGGTCTTTGCGTTGAAGATTTGGAGACATTACTTGTACGGGGCAAAGTGCACAATCTTCACTGACCACAAGAGCCTGAAATACTTCTTTGAAAAGAAAGACCTTAACATAAGGCAGAGAAGGTGGCTGGAATTAATCAAAGATTATGATTATGAGATCCATTACCACCCGGGCAAAGCCAATGTAGTGGCCGATGCCCTTAGTCGAAAAGAGAGACCCGAGCCGATCCGAGTGAAAGCTTATCAACTGATTATGACCATTGACATGATGACTTAGATCAAGGAATTTCAAAATGAGGCATTGAAAGAAGATCTCCTTAACTTTGAAAGGATGAGAGGTCTGTTCACGGAGTTGGGAGAAAATACCCACGGAGTTAGAACCCGTTTCGGGGGGATGTGGATTCCTCGTTACGGAGACCTACGGGGGCGGATCATGGATGAAGCTCATAAGACTCGATACTCCATTCATCCCAGTGCTACCAAGATGTATCAAGATATGAAGAAGGAGTACTGTGGCCGGGTATGAAGCGCGATGTAATGGAGTATGTGAGTAAGTGCCTTACTTGCTTGCAAGTGAAGGCAGAACATCAGAAGCCATACGGGAAAATCCAACCGTTGGATATACCCGAATGGAAGTGGGAGCACATCACCATGGACTTCATCACGAAGTTACCTTGTATGGCAAGGGGGTACGATACCATATGGGTGATAGTTGATCGTCTGACAAAGAGTGCTCACTTCCTACCAATCCGCGAGACGTATTCATTCGAGAGACTGGCGGATCTGTTCATTAAAGAGATTGTAGCTCGTCATGGTGTGCCGGTGTCTATCATGTCGGACCATGACACCCAGTTCACATCAAAATTCTGGAAGAGATTCCATGATGCGATGGGGACGAGGCTACACATCAGCACAGCTTACCACCCTTAGACAGATGGTCAATCTAAGAGGATGATTCAGACGCTTGAGGATATGCTCCGGGCATGCGTGATCGACTTTGGAGGAAGTTGGGATGATCACTTACCATTAGCGGAATTCTCATACAACAATAGTTATCATGCCAGAATTGGTGTGCCACCATATGAGATGCTATACGGTAGAAGGTGTAGAATGCCCGTGTGTTAGGAAGACATCGGGCAGAAGGAGTTGGGAAGTCTTGAGGTGATTGAGGCTACAACAGAGAAATTAGAAAAGATCAAAGACTTTATGAAGGCGGCCAAGGATAGACAAAAGTCGTATGCCAAAAAAAGGGGTAGACCAATCGAGTTCAACGTGGGCGATAGAGTCATGTTGAAGGTCTCACCTTGGAAGAGGATAATCCGATTCAAGAAAAGGGGTAAGCTCAGTCACAGATACATAGGTCCTTTCCGAGTCATCGCACAAGTAGGAGAGGTGGCCTATCGATTGGAACTGCCCGATGAGTTAAGTGGAATTCACCCGACATTCCATGTATCTCATCTGAGGAAGTGCTTAGCTGACGAAGGTATGATTGTACCACTGGAGGACATCGAGGTTGATGAATGACTCAATTATATAGAGCAACCGGTGGCAATCATCGATCGGAAGGAGAAGAGATTGAGAAATAAAGTGGTTCCACTAGTGCGTGTGCAGTGGAAATACCGAAAGGGTTCAGAGTCTACGTGGGAAATTGAAGAAGAAATGAGACAACATTACCCACAATTGTTTGAAGAGTGACAGGTTTCGGGGATGAAACCTCTTTAAGGGGGGTAGACTTGTAACACCCGAAATTTTGTCAAAATAAAGGAAAAGAAAAGCAATAAGAATAGAAAACAAAAGTATCTTGCAAAAAGGGAAAATGAGCCAAAGTATAGGGGGCCAAAGTGTAAAGAGTACAAAACTCAAATATTTTAATATATTTAAGAGTATGGCCGCCCATATATCTTTCCCCCCCCCCACTTCTGTGTTCGACTGAAAAGAGAAGAAAGAAGAAGAAGAAGCTGCTCTCGGATATTCAAGGAAGAAAAGCAAAAAAATCGCACTTTGGTGATTATTCTTTGCATAATTGGTTTGGTATTGTTGGGTTTTCAACCATAAAACCGATTTTTATATGTTTTTTGTGTTTGGGTGTTTGTTTTGGCTTGTTTTAGGTGTTTGAACTCTCATGCACACAAGTTTAGAGGAGTTTTACTTGTTGGTTGTAATAGGTGAGTTCTAGAACCCGGTTTTCTATGTGTTTTTAACATTTTAGGGCTGAAAATGCATGTTAAAATGATTTATTACTGTTATATGTATAACCGTATGTATATATGCTTGTGCTCTCATGTTTTATGGTTGTTTATGGGATATTATTGCTTAGAATGATTGGACTAAGCTTAGAACAGGTTCATATGCTGATTTGGTTTGAATTTTATTCTAAAAAATAAACAACAGTTGGTAATGCGCCCAAACAGGGCCCATGCGCCTAGGAATTTGACTTAGAAAAGCCTAAGTGCTGACCATGCGCCCAAACAGTACCCCATGCGCCCAACTAGTTTATTCAGGCGCCTAAGTGTAGGTCATGCGCCTGAACAGTACCTCATGCACCCAAAGTTAGTGCCCAGACGCCTAAATGTAGGCCCATGCACCTACATAGTGTTAATGCGTCCAAGGAAGATTCATGCGCCTGCATAGTGCTCATGTGCCTAGAACACTAAGAAATTTTTTTGAAATTTTGGGAAAATAGAAATTTTAGGGTTTGACCCTAGATTGATTTGATGGTTGTATTTGTTTATTCCATGTATGTTTATGGCCTCTTCTTGTATTCCATATTATGTATTGTTATGTGGCTTCATGTGGTGTGTTTATGCTCATAAGTATCATTATTAATCAAGTGAAAGATTAATATTAATGAAAAGTGGAACCTAATGAATGAATGAAAGTCTTGTAAATAAATTGAAAGGAGGTTCATAGCCATGGGTTGTCAGCTCAACTATGTGCGGGTTAGGTATCCCATGAGGATGCACGCAGCGTCAATCTTTGAGATTGACAGGGACCTTTGTTGCTTGCCTCATGTGACTGGGTCAGATTCGTGCATAATGTTCGGGGTCTATTTATAGACCTCAGGCCCAGCACCAGCTTTGTGCGCAATGTCGGGGTATTGCACATTGGTCCGGTAGAAAGTGAAAGATAATAATGAAAGGATGGAATGAAAGAGATGAATGATGAAAGATAATAATGAATATTATCTTGTTGTACGTATGATGTGTGATCACGTACGAAAGTAATTAATTTTATGAAAAGGAAGTATTTTAAGAAAAATGATATTTTCGTATATTGATAGAGGTATTTTAATAATTTAAAACTAGGACTCACTCAGCAACGCTGACTTTTATGCATTTTCAGTTGGCAGGTAAGTATTGCTGAGTGTGGCACGCAGGGGAAGCTACTCGTCGAGGCAAGACTGGCATCCGTTCATGCTTAATGATTTTGTTGTATTGTAATGCAACTAACTGATTATTTTGTAACCCTAACTTGCAACGATGTATTATTTTGTAACATTAATTATATGCATGAATGGTTTTTGTTAACTTAACTCTGCTACAATATTTTATGAAATATGTATTGTTTAATATAAAATTGCTATGATTGACCAACTGTGAGGTCTCCGGGAACGGGGCCTTACAGTAGTTCTCGTACGATTTGTAAGTTCTCGTGTGATATGTGGTTCTCGCACGACTTGATGGTTTTCGCACGATAGGATGGTTCTCGCTCGAAGGGGTAGTTCTCGCTCGAGGATGTTGCTGATTCAATGTTAAGTTTCCGCATGCTATGCTATTATGTGTGATGCGTTATCTTTTAACGTTAAACGATTTCAAAACTATATGCTTTATGATGTGACTTTACTAGATATGTATGAGTATCTAAGTAAAGTATTACGTAATGAAAGTGAAAGATAACAATGATGAAAGTGGAACGTAATGAATGAATGAAAGTCTTGCAAACAAATTGAAAGGAGGTTCACAACTCATTGAGTGGTTGTTAGCTCAACTGTGTGCGGTTTAGCTAACCCATGAGGATGCACACAGGGGGGGCCAATCTTTGTGACTGATCAAGACGTAAATGGGATCCTTATCGCTTGACCCCAAGACGAAAGTTGCTTCATGCACAATGATGGGGCGTAGCATATGACAAGATCTAGATTAAAAGTGAAAGAATGTAAAGGAAAGAAAGTACGAAAATGAACGATTATGAACGATGATGATAAGATAATACTAATTATTATCAAGATGTACGTACGATGTATGATCATGAATGAAAGTAAAGGTTATGTTTTAACGAAAAGTAAAGTATTTTTAATTATAACCTAGAACTCACTCAGCGTAGCTGACTTTTTGTATGCATAATAGTTGGCAAGTAACCGTTTGATGCTGAGGAGGTGCAGGCATCGATGCATAAGCTACTGGGAATGATTTGCGTCTGGCATCCACATTTTTGGAAATGATTATGGTATTAACAAAATTTTGAGATGTAAATGAATGATTTGATGTATTGACATAATTTTAATCATGAATGAAAAGTTTTAATTCCACTACAAATGATGTGTTTTAAATGTATTATGCGATGATTGACCAACTGTAAGCGTCCCGGGAATGGGGCCTTACAAGTTGGTATCAAAGCCAAAGTTTAAGAGAATTGGGTAAAATATTTCAAAAACCTAAAACTTAAACTGAGAATTGGACAAAAAAGGGTAGGGATGCCAGTCCTAGTAGCTACATGCCTGCAGGTAAAGGTTTTATGTAAATGTTTTATGTAAGATAATAAAAAGGAATTATGTGCACGTGTTATGTGGTTTATGTGCCCCTAGTAGATTTAGATACTAATGTAGTAAGGATAGAGAATGCTTGGAGAAGGAAGAGTAAAGTAAGTGACTAATCACAAATGGCCACTGTAATTAGGGACTTACTATACTTGACAAAATTTGAGCTATTAACTTGAATGACCGTATTGGTGTTTGAATCTTATAGCGCTTAGATGGCTGGTTGTAGATCTTCGAAGGCTTCTCGAGGTGGAGTGCGTGGTGGACGTGGTGCTGGAACACGTGCCACGAGAAATAAGGCTAGAACTGCCAAGACGGCACCTGCAGATCCCGAGATTAATCACCATGAGGGCGGTGATGAGAGTGCTAATCTGAGGGCCTCAGTGAAGGAGGTGGTGGTTGAGTAAGTTCATTAGGTCATGCAGACGATTCTGGCGTCTGTAATGACCGAGGTTATTCCTACTGTAAGGGAGGATGAAAAGAAAGAGAATGAGGAGAGGAGGAAAACTACTAGGCAAAGGGGCGAAGAAGGAGGTTCAAGGGCAAGGGAGCAACCGGATACTAAGATGGTTGTCTCCAGTGATGATGATGAGGAGGAGGCGGCGCAGGAAACTACAAAGGGGTGCAACTATGGGGCATTCCAAAGATGCAAGCCCCCGATTTTCTATGGGAATGGGAATGCTACTGCTACTCACCGATGGGTGAGAGATATGGAGGCGGTACTTGATATTAGCGAGGGCCGAGAGGATCAGAAGGTAAAGTTTGCTACCCACTCGTTTGTGGATTTGGCCTGGTGCTGGTGGGACAATATTGTCCAGGCCGAGGGTAGTGCGTTGATTGGGAGGATGAGGTAGAGTGAACTGAAGAAGCCAATAATTGAGGAGTTTTGTCCCCACAGGGATCTCGATAAGGTCAAGAGGGAGTTCCTGCAGTTGGATGCGGAAACTATGACGCACCAACAGTACACGATGAAGTTTAATGAGATGGCAAGGTTGGTGCCAGATCAGGTGAAGCCTGTGTCATGAAAGATTAAGAGGTACATCCAGGGTCTGCCGGCTGATATCCGCAGACACATGATCGCCGCCCGACCATGTACGTTTAGGTCAGTGGTCAATTTGGCAAGAAGACTGTACGATGAGAGGGAGGAGGTAACCGTGGTGGAGGTCAACAGGAAAGGAAATGGAGATAGGAACTGGAGTGGGAAACATTTTAGCAGTGGTGGTTTCACCCCCAAGGGCAAGAAGGCAAAGGTAGTGGCGAAGGTGTGCAGCAAGTGTGGGAGAGACCATGTGGGGGAATGTAAGTGGGGATCGAACGTCTGCTTCAAGTATGGGAGGCCTGGTCATGTGGCGAGAGACTGCGGGGTTATAAAGTGTTATAACTATGGTGAAGTGGGCCATATGAGTAGGGATTGCAAGAAGCCAAGGGCCGAGAACTCTGGGGCAATGAAGGGGATTAAGAAGGAGGGGCAGAGGGCGAAGGCCAGGGCATTCACTATGACTCGAGAGGAGGCTAAGGTAGACCCCAATGTTGTGTCAGGTACATTCCTAGTTAACCCGACTTGTGCCTCTGTACTTTTTGATTCCGGTGCTAGTAGGAGTTTTATTTCTGCTGCCTTCTGTGATAAGTTGCCCACTAGGAGTAGAAAGATTGATAAGCCTTTCGATGTAGAATTTGCTATTGGTAAGTCTACCAGGATTTCTGATGTGGTAGAGGATTATGACATAGAACTGGAAGGCCATAGGTTCTCTGCTAGATTGTTCGTGATGCCCTTAGGCAGATTCGATGTAGTCCTAGGGATGGATTGGCTAGTAGCCTATGAGGCAAATATTGTGTGTCGTAAGAAGATGATTCGATTGACTGCGTCGGATGGGAGTTCAGTGACGATCTATGGCGATAGGGATACTACGATTTCGAAGGTGATTTTGATGGTTGTGGCTGAGAAGTGTATGAGGCGTGGATGCGGTGCCTATCTAGCCTATGTGAAGGAAGTGGATGCGTCGGCACCACGATTGTCGGACGTACCAGTAGTGTGCAACTTCCCTGACGTATTCCCGGAAGACTTATCAGGTGTGCCACCTGATCGTGAGATCAAGTTCCAGATTGACCTGATACCTGGTGCCCAACCTGTTGCTAAGTCGCCGTATCATCTAGCTCCGTCCGAGATGAAAGAGTTGATGACTCAGCTACAAGAGCTGTTGGATAGGGCATTCATTCAATCGAGTATCTCTTCATGGGGTGCTCCGGTCTTGTTTGTGAAGAATAAGGACGGTAGCATGAGGATGTGCATCGACTACCGTGAGCTAAACAAGTTGACCGTGAAGAACCGATATCCGTTACCAAGGATTGATGACTTATTTGATCACCTTCAAGGTGCCAGTTGGTTCTTGAGGATAGATCTCCGATCTGGTTACCATTAGTTAAAGGTGAAGGAGCAGGATATACCTAAAACAGCTTTTCATACGTATTATGGACATTACGAGTTTCTTATTATGTGCTTTGGTTTAACCAATGTGCCAGCTGCTTTTATGGATTTGATAAATAGGGTGTGTCCGCCGATGTTGGATAAATCAGTGATTGTGTTCATTGATGATATCCTGATTTATTCGAAGAGCGAAGAGGAACACACCGGTCACATTCGGGAGGTGCTGGAAACACTTAGAAGGGAGAAGTTGTATGCGAAGTTCTCCAAGTGCGCATTCTGGTTGCGCGAGGTTTAGTTTCTGGGTCATGTGGTCAACTCGGAAGGGATCATGGTGGACCCGGCAAAAGTTGAGGCGGTGATGCAATGGAAGTCTCCAAAGACTTCATCAAAGATTCGTAGTTTCTTGGGTTTGGCGGGCTATTACAGAAGATTCATCCAAGACTTTTCCAAGATAGCTTCACCATTGACCATGTTGGGTGCAAGGAGGTAACGTTTGTATGGGGTCTAGAACAGGACAATGCTTTTAAAGAGCTAAAGATGAGATTGACCCAAGCTCCTGTCTTAATGTTACCCGAAGAGAGCGAAGACTTAGTGGGCTATTCAGATGCTTCTTATTCGGGGTTGCGTTGTGTGCTGATGAAACGGGGGAAGGTAATAGACTATGCGTTCTATTAGTTGAAAATCCATGAGGCTAATTACCCTACTCATGATTTGGAGTTGGCGTCGGTGATTTTTGCATTGAAGATTTGGAGGCACTATTTGTACGGGGCGAAGTGCACTATATTCACTGACCATAAGAGCTTGAAGTACTTCTTCGAGCAAAAGGATCTCAATATGAGGCAAAGGAGGTGGTTAGAGTTGATCAAGGATTATGATTATGAGATCCACTACCATCCAGGCAAGGCCAAAGTAGTGGCGGATGCCCTGAGCCGAAAAGAGAGACCCGAGCCGATTCGGGTAAAGGCTTATTAGTTGGTAATGACCTCTGATGTGATGAAGCAGGTCAAGGAATTTCAGGATGAGGTGTTGAAACAGGATCGAATCAACTCTAAAAGGATGAAAGGCCTAGTCGCGGAGTTAGGTGAGAACACTCTCGGTGTTAGAACCCGATTTAGGTGGATGTGGATTCCTCGTTACGGGGATCAACGGGGAAAGATCATGGATGAGGCCTATAGGACTCGATACTCGATTCATCCCGGTGCCACAAAGATGTATGTGAGTAAGTGCCTTACTTGCCTACAAGTGAAGGCGGAGCATCAGAAGCCATACGGGAAGATCTAACCTTTGGATATACCCGAGTGAAAATGGGAGCAATTCTCCATGGACTTCATTACGAAGTTGCCTCGTACCGCAAGAGGGTATGATGCCATATGGGTGATAGTAGACCGTCTGACGAAGAGTGCTCACTTTCTGCCGATCCATGAGACGTATTCATTTGAAAGGTTGGGCGAATCTGTTTATTAAGGAGATCGTAGCTCATCATGGCGTATCGGTGTCTATCGTGTCGGACCGTGACACTCGGTTTACATCAAAGGTTTGGAAGAGATTCCACGATGCGATGAGGATGAGGCTACATATCAGTACGGCGTACCATCCTCAGATAGATGGTCAGTCGGAGAGAACTATCCAGACGCTGGAAGTTATGCTATGGGCATGCATGATCGGTTTTGGAGGAAGTTAGGATGAACACTTACCGCTAGCCGAGTTCTCATATAACAACAATTATCATGCCAGTATTGGTATGCCTCCTTATGAGATGCTATACGGTAGAAAGTGTAGAACACCCGTATGTTGGGGTGACATCGGGCAGAAGGAGTTAGGAAGCATTGAGGAGATTGAGGCTATGACTGAGAAGTTGGAGAAGATCAAGGCCTTTATGAAGGCAACGAAAGATAGACAAAAGTTGTATGCTGACAAGAAGCGTAGACCAATTGAATTCAAGGTGGGTGATAGAGTTATGTTGAAGGTCTCGCCTTGGAAAGGGATGATCCGATTCAGAAAGCAAGGAAAGCTAAGCTCGAGTTATATAGGGCCTTTCTGAGTTATTGCTCGGGTAGGAGAGGTGGCCTATCGATTGGAGCTACCCGATGAGTTAAGTGGAATTCACCTAACGTTCCATGTATCTCATCTGAGAAAGTGCTTAGCCGACAAGGATATGATTGTGCCACTAGAGGATATTGAGGTAGATGAACAGCTCAATTATGTGGAGCAACCGATGGCCATCATTGATAGAAAAGGAGAAGAGGTTAAGGAACAAAATGGTTCCACTTGTGCGTGTATAGTGGAAACACCAAAAAGGGTCTGAGTCTACATGGGAGACCATGGAAGAACATTGTTTACTGGAGTGTTAGGCTGATCCTCCAGTAAAAGAACATTGTTAATCACCTCTGATATGATAAACACTCTCTTCCTCTTTACTGTATCTGTAATACACGACTCTCCTTGAGAATATCTCTTGTTAGCTGCCGTCAAGCAAAACTAATCAATAACATTAGTATAGATGGTGGGACTGGCAGGGATAGCATGATGAATACGTGAAGTCTTAAGACCATCTATCAATGATCTGAATAAAGCTTTATCATCAGGAACGTCACCAAGAAATCCCACTTCATTATGGTTTTTATTAAAAATCATTTGTCGAGCCATCTAAAAAATTATTGTAAACAAACATTAATTAGTCAGTCACAGTCAATAATTCCAGACTTAAAAAAATTTTGAAATTAGAAAATTTGAACTTTTTGCAAAAATAAAACTTTTTGCATGCGAATAGTTTAATTTTCAAAATAACTTCTCACGTAACAAGTAGGTGATTCGCATGAACTCAATTTTGACCAAAAGTCAACTTTTTTTGCGCGACTGGTTAAAGATTCCAACGTGAGATGTCTCATGCGATTTTGAAAGTTTCTGCGTCTGTTCATGTACATGGTACTTTTCGCACGCGATAACTTCAAAAAATCAGTTTTCAAATTAAGATCATTTTAGTAATTTTTATCCTTTGAAATCTATTGTATTAGTGTTTATTTAATTTAGTATTAGGTTTGATATTGATTAATTTCATCATAATTTAAGTTTATTTGTCAATTATGATTCGGTTCAACATCAACATACTTAAATCAAATCACTAATCATCCATTTACCTTGTCTAACTCTTAGAAACTAGTAAACGAACATTTTGAATGTGTTTATCAAGATGAAAAGTATCAACACATAAGAAATCTCAGAGACAAAGATCAACACTTATGCGACGCGAATGGTCAACAATCGCAAAACTGTTGTAGTTATAGCTTTTTGACTTCTCGCGCGAGAAGTCAGCTTTTGTACACATGATCTTTTCGCGCCTCATGAACTTCTCGCACATGAGAAGTTCAATTTATTTTAAAAATTTTGAACTTTTTTAACTTTTCAATATTTGTTTATTTTATTTGATTTTGTTATTTTTTATGTTTAAAAACATGTTTAATTAAGTGTTAAAAATTAACCAGAAATCCTTAATCTTTGTAAACATTTGCTAAACTAAAAGTAGAATGTAAACAATCACCAAAAAAAACAAGTTGAAAAACGCAAATTTAGACTTATAACTTACACTATTTTTGGTAAATTTTCAAGTATAGGATCATATTTCTATGAAATCGATTATTAACATCGTCCAACTTTCTTTAAAATAAGGCTGATTACGCTGATTGTTAATATGCTTTATCCATATTAAACTCATAATTTAATTTTTACTTGGACACATATGCTGTGATATTTATTATGTTTTGAGAGTTTATATGAAATCAATGGATCACACAATCAAAAATCCTATAGAACCCCTATCCAGCTTGACTTTTTTTGAGATTTCATGTCACCCTAAATTGACTTAAACCTTTTACCTCTGATCAGCATTCTCAAGATTATTTTCTTTCTTATAATATCTATATAGAGCATAACTAGCTTGAGAAACGTTTCTGAACACAGAATATTAACAAGTTTTGGGACTTATTAACAGCCAGTCGGACTTATGTTTTGTCTTTGCAAGACGTTTAGGACTTATATGCCAAATCGGACTTACATGCCCCATCTTTTGATTTTGCCTCCTGCGTCAAAACATATTCTCAAAAAGAAAAATATTTATCATATACTATTTATGTCTTTGATATATCTTTTATTATTATGCACATTGACATCTTTTATTCCTATATGGCCTTTTGGCATCTTTTTGCTCCTTTGTCTATTTTCTTTTGTTTTTTGCTTTTTGTATTTTTTTTAGCTTTTGTACTTTATATATATATATATATATATATATATATATATATATATATATATATATATATATATATATATATATATATATATATATATAATGCCCTTGAATGTTACTGAATCAGAAAGTAACTAGCTTGATTATGACTAGACTGTCACTCTTAGTCTGTTTTAGCATGGAATCAGTATTACCATAAAACCTTGATGCGTAACCCACATCAGCCATAGAGAATTTAATTTCAGCGCATCACCAATCATAGTGCTTTTCATTCTTGAAAGTCGAGCCTATCAACATATCAAACATAATCCAAGTCAGTTCCTTTCTAAGCTTTAATATATTATCTATCAAAATCAAGAAATCTTGAAAATTCATTTCAACTTTTGAACAAAATCTTTTTGTAATTTTTTAAAAACTTTACTCCGCCTAAGAACCAAATCTTTTTCGATACATTTTTTTATTTTCTCCCCCCTACAATTGTGATTATCTATGTAGAAAATAACAATTTTTACAATAATTCAACAAAAAATAGTTTTGTAGAGGGTGTAAGGTTAAGCATTAACCAAAGTTAATCATTCCCAAAGATTGAACCAAAAAATCGAATCGGGAATGATCAAACGCCTTGGTAAACAGATCAGCAATGTTTTCATTTGTTTTGACTTTTTCAAGATAAATAAGCTTTCGATGAAAACAATCATGGATAAAATACATTCGGATGTGGATGTGTTTTATTTTTGAATGTTGAATAAGATTCTTTATAATGTTTAACACTGCAGAACTATCATACCAGATTTTGGTGTTGTATATGTTAAGAACATAATCAAGAAGTTGTTGGTGGTGAGGGCATAGTTTGTTACTTTTTTCATTGCCAAGAAATCAACCAATTTCCAAGAAATTGACATCCACTTGTTGTTGATTTCCTATCCAAATTATACCTTGCACAATCACTGTCAGTATAAACAAATAAATTGAAATAAGAATTTTTAGGATACCAAAGTCCAAGTTTTAGTTGGCCCTTGAGATATTTGAAAATCCATTTGACAGCTTTAATGTGAGACTCTTTAGGATTACTTTAATATTGTGCACACTGACAAACAGGAAACATAATGTTAGGTCTGCTTGCAGTGTGATACATCAAGGATCCAATCATTGATTGATACAAATGATGATCAACATCTTCACCCATGAGATCAGGAGTTAAAGTAGGACGAGAAGACATCCGAGTTGGTGCAATCTTGGATTCTTGAAATTTATATTTGTCTAGAATATTATGAAAATACTTCTCTTATGTATTAGTATACCCTGGTCATCTTGTTTAACTTGGATACCCAAAAAAAAACAAAATTTCTCCAAGAGAGCTCATCTCAAATTTCTTTTTCATCATAACTTTAAATTCTTTGCACAATTCTTCATTGGTAGATCCAAAAATAATGTCATCAATATATATCTGGATAAGAATTAAATCATCACCTGTCTTAATTAAAAACAAAGTTTGATCAATAGCACCCCATGAGAAAATGTTCAGTGACTGTGGCATACCAAGCATGAGGTGCTTGATGTAAGCCATAGAGTGCTTTGTCTAACTTACAAACATAGTCAGGATGGTCTAGATTTTCAAAACTAGGTGGTTAACAAATATAGGTTTCTTCTTTCATTTCGCCATACAAAAAGGCAGTTTTGAAATCCATTTGATAACCTTTGAAGTTCATGAATGAAGCATAAGCCAGAAAAATACGATAGCTTCAAGTCTTGCAACTGGAGCATATACTTCTTTATAGTCAAGACCTTCAACTTGGTAGAACCCTTTAAAACAAGTCTGGCCTTGTTGTGAATAATAACATCCTTCTTATCTGTTTTGTTTTTGAATAACCATTTAGTTCCGATCAGCATCTTACCCTTTGAAATTTCACACAGATGCCAAACATTTAACTTCTTAAATTGCATTAGCTTGTCTAGCATGGCCTCAACCCAACTATTCTCTTTCAAAGCTATTTCAATGTTCTATTAGGCAGCTGCACTTCTTCCCTTATCCTTTGAGTACATAGAGTTTGAATATCTCAAGCAGCTGGAGGAAAAAGCCATAAAAGAAAGAAAAGCTGCTAAGAGAAAGCTAAGAGAAGAAGCTATAAGGTCAAGGGCCATCATCCACAAAAGCCAAAAGAAGTCTGAAGATAGACAAAGGATGATGACCTTCTAAAAGCTGTATGGATTCTCCAGAAGGAGGCTTGGTCTTATGTTTCTATCCACAATGGATGAGCATATAAGGGTGATCAAGCAGAAGATCAAAAGGGGAGAGCTTGTGGACTTACATTCTCCACCAAGTCCAGCTCAACCTGAAGTTGAGGTAAAGGTTGAACCCACTGAGACAACACAACCTGAACTTAGAGCTGCATCTTAGCCAACTTCATCCTCTGATTCATAGCAGGGTTCTCTTCTCTCTCCTTCTGAACCTGTGAGAGAAGAGAACCCAACTAAGAGGGACACTACTGAACAATCTGGTGCTGAAGACCAGTCCCCTCAGTTGAAATCATCAAAGAGGAGAAAAAGGATGGCCAGAAGAACCCCTATAAAGAAAAAGAAAACTAAGGCATCCACCTCTACACCTCAGGATGAGTCAGAACATCCTGCAGAAGTACATGAAGAGGCTGCTCAACCAACTCCCATCAGAGTAGAGCCTCTTGCAGTTGGAAGACCCATTGTGTCCTGGAGTTTTGCTGACAATCCAGACAGATGGTATGTCACTAGAGATCAAGGAGTTCAAGATGTCTACTTTCAGCAAGACATGCTTGCCCTTCCTTTGCATGATCTCTATAACATGAGAAGATTCTATGAGAGTCTAAAGGATCCTAACCATATGATGAAGAGAGGTTTGCTGCTGATCCTAATGAGGACAATCAACATCTGAAGAATCTCTCTATTTTGGTAGCATCATCCTAGGGGGAGTTTGTAAGGATCTATCTGAAGATTATGAGGCTGATGCAACCAAAGATCTTCTAACATGCACTAAGGAACAAGGATGAACTTGCTGCGGAAGCTTTACATTCTCAAAAACTCTAAGTGTAAAGTCTTCCGAAGCCAAATGTTCAGAAGAAATTACTTCGGAAGCTTTACACTTAACAGAAAATATTCCAAGTGTAAAAACTTCCGAAGCCAGAGGCCAAGTTTTTCCCAAGCCAAAGACGAAGTCTTCCGAAGCTTCAAAGACGAAGTCTTCCGAAGCCATTTTGCTGTGAAGACTGATTTCTTCGGAAAACAGAGAAAAGATGCTTTCTCTGATCTACTTTTGATAAAGCTGACCAACTTTCTACTGCAACTCTGATAACTCACCAACTTGTATGAGTTGGTGAAACTTCCATGCTTTAGTGAATAGTAGATAAAGTCTTTGTCTGTAATTTTCTTCTTTTGTTCCTTTAGACTTTTTTGTACTAGAAAAAGTCAGTGAGCTATGGCATGTCATAGTCACTAGTCAAAAGGCAATCTGCCTTTTGACTCCAGATTGATCTTGTTGTTTAGATCAGTCAATTCCAACTGTCCTTCCAAGTATTGACGGTTGTAGGTTGTAGTATAAAAGAGTCTCAGGTCCTTGTATTTTAGATTATGCTTTGAACACTTGTAATAGAACTTGAGATCAATATACGACATCCATAAAAACTAATACTTGTGTTATTGTTCTAAGTTCTGTCTTATTGTTACTTGTGTTCCTTGTATCTTCAAAGTTTCATGTTACCTATTTGAACTGTTAAGTGATCTAAGATCACTCCTCTTGTAAAACTAATTGTAGTTAACATCCTAACGTGATCCTGCATTATATCTTACAATATTGATGCTTGTTTTCAGTTTATGTAGATTAGTATAATACTTTGATTGTCTTTTAACTTGATTTCATCTACCTCATAGTCTGTTGTTTTTTTTATTATATCTTATAATAATTTTATGTTGATGCTTTTGTTGGGGTTATATATATCAATATGTATTGCTATAAATTAAGAACAATGGTTGATGATTTTGTCTTTTGGTTAATCGAATTGATTGATCCTTTTTTGGTTTTTTGATTATGTTGTGGTTATGTAGATTAGTATAATACTTTTGATTGTCTTTTAACTTCATCTATCTACATCATAGTCTGTTGGTTTTTTTATTATATCTTACAAAAATTGTATGTTGATGCTTCTGTTTGGGTTGTGTGGATTAGTATAATACTTTGATTTTCTTTTAACTTGATTTCATCTACATCATAGTATGTTGTTTTTTTTACTATATCTTACCAAAATTGTATGTTGATGCTTTTGTTGAGGTTATGTAGATCAATATGTATTGCTATTAAATAAAAATAACAATGGTTGATGATTTTGTCTTTTAGTTAATCGAATTGATGATTATGTATGATAAGCTATTGCTTTTTTGGTTTATTTATTCATTAATTTTCCGTTGATGCTTCTGTTATCATAGTTAGAGTACTATAATAGTATTCCTTGGGCAATACACGATAGGTCTGTTGATGCTTCTGTTAATGCTTCGGCTAAGTGATTTTAATATTGTTCTATGTTTTAATTTTTAAATCTTGATGTGATCCATCGTATCGATAGGTCCGGAGTGCGTATTTTCAATCATACCGACAAGTCCTTCTACGTACTTCATGATCCTTCTGCTGATATTCTTGTAAGTATCATTAAATTATTAAGAAATAGTATCCTGCATATTATACTCTTAATATTTCTTTGTTGTACGATAATGTTAACTTATATATTATTTTTTTTCATAGTAGCTGCATAGTAGTTTTTTTTCAGATTTTAGAAGCTAATGATATTCCATCAAACTACTTAATATTGAAACATCAACAGGGCTTCAATGGAAAGTAGGATTGGAGATTATAAATGGGTACTTCTCATTTACAAAGGGCAGGAAAAATATCACTTATCAGTTATTTCTAACAATGGGTTGCATACTAGTGTTTGATTATATCCGAAAGCAGACCTTCAACATGACATTCTATCAGCATAATCAAAGCTATACCATGAGTGCTTTCTTCTTCTATGTTCATCGTGAACCATTCCTTGGCTATATGGTATATCATTTAATTTTATCTTAGTTAGAGTACTATAATGTTTATTTAAAAACTAAAAATATATGGCAATTTGTTTATCTGGATTTCCTCACACCTTCTCCAAAGTCAACTTTGGAAAACTGGCAACCCAGCAGTCTGTTATTCTATTTAGAAGCGAGACTCAAGCATGGTCAGTCACTGTTAAAGCTGTTAACAGAAAGCTTCGATTTGCGAATGGTTGGATGAGGGTTGTTCAAGAAATCCCCCTAAAACAAGGTAATTTTGTTATTTTCACTTGTGTCGACACACACACAATGAAAGTTACTGCTTACAACCCAAATGGATTACAACTTTTGCTCCCTAATTTTGATGAACCTATGGACGTGGATGTAAAACCTAATGTACAAGCTTCGCAAACTGGAACACCTGATCAACATAATGTGTACGAAGAGTATTCTTTTGCTGAAAATGTTACACTTCGCATTGTAAGAACAAGACCCGCTTCTCAAACACTATCTTCATTCATTGTTTATTTAATTAAGCCAAAATAATTTCCTGGTTTATTTAATTTAAGCCAAAATAATTTCCTGTTATGTTACATTATTTTTTCTTCAGCGTTTTCTATTTTGTTTACTGTTTTATATTTAAATTAATAACATATAATATTCTTTTGATCATTTATAACTTTTTTTGTTTATACGAAAGGTGTCTAAATTTACTTGCATTCACATATTGGGGGATCTTTTTAAATAAACAAATCCTAAACATATTTTAATTTACAAACACATATACTAAACAAGAGTAATCACCATCCCCACCATTACTCTTATAAAAACATTGTTAACACAGTGCCAAGGTCTTTATTATCTTTTTATTTTACTAATATATCATTTATTTATATAATAAAAGAACAATATATCTATATTTATAATTATCTTTTATTTTACTAATTAATACATGGTTCATATATCTTTTATTTATATAAAAATAACCTTATATCTATATCTTCTATCTATATATTAATATATTAATCCACATATATGATTAAATAAATTGAATGTCATTTTTTAGTTTATAATTTTCAATGAAACTTTCCATAGACATTGATATTTTAAAATGTTTCATTAGTTACTTAAAATTGAAATTGATAACAGATTACTTATAGCAGAACACTTATAGCTGCTAATTGTTAATTGATTATTTTTATAGATCTTTCCTCACACCGTTCAATTGAAAATTATTAATTTAAATATGAAATTGATAATTAAAACAAATCACTTATAGCTTGCTAATCCTACTACTCTAATAAAAAGATAACTAGGGTTGTCACATGTTATTTTTTAGACTCATGTAATCTCACATGGCATCTTAACATTTAACAATAAATAATTTTCCGGCTCAAAATAATTCAATCTATCATTTTTGTTATTTATTTTTAAAAACACATTTTGTTTCCAAATATAATTTATCCAAAATTAACGGGATATAAATTCAAACCTTTACATTTAAAGTAAAAAAATATATCTCTTACTTTTACTTCTAACAAACTCTATTGGTTAATTTCTAAAATTATCTTCTTATCAAATCTTTACATTTTAAAAGTCAAAATAAATCACAATTCTAAAATAAATGTTCACTTTAAGATTGTACGGTACCACTTAAATGCACACAAATTATCATGTTTTATACCTTTTTTCTATATAGAAACTACTATTAGTAAGAACAAAGAATTGCTTTTAGAAATTAAAATAAAATACTATTAAAAAAAGGTATTTAAATTAGACATCAATACTTTCAATTGTCTTTTATTTCATTAGCGTCTCTTTGTCTTTTTTATTTTTTTATTTCTTACCATCAACAAGCTCTTGCACATAAAGAGTCGCAAACAAAAAATATATGCTTTTATTTACTCTGGAAATTAAAAGATATGGAGACAGATTAACTTCATAAAAAACAATCAATACAATGCAAATTCGTTTGATTCGTCATCCGGTACCTTTTGTAAGGATTCTTGGTTCTTCATCATAAAGGAACCATGGAATGGTGGTTTTCATGTCGTTATTTCATTCGATGTGAAAAACAAGACGTTTAAGGAGATACGTTTTCCTCTACATCCTAAGAACATTTTTTGCGAAGGACATCTAATGGTTGTAAAAGATGAACTATGCATGTTTCTTAGTTGTGGATTTACTACTCTTAGTGTTGACCTTTTTAAACTACAAGACGAAGTTTGGTCGAATATTTCCAACTTTCCTCGAGTTAGTCGTTATTCATTGACTGATTTATGTGGTTTTCATGATATCATGAGTAGGAGGAACTTATTAGTTACAACAGAATAGGGAGAGGCTTATGAGATTCAAATGACAATTGGATGCCCTGATACATACCTCCCAATGAATGCTTAAGGTGATTTTAAGGGAGCCGTTTTCTTTAAACGTGTATTGTCACTATATGTTTAGAGGGAATTTTAATGTTTTGTCTAACGTTTAATTGATTGTTGACGTTTTTTTTTTATCATATTTGAATTATTGGATAGAAGTCCTTTTGTTATTACTTTAGAATTGCTATTTATATACCTTTGGTTGCTTTATTATTTGTCACTAATTTCAATTATCCACTACTATTAATTTACTTTTACAAACATAAAAAAAATGTTATGTACTACAACCACCTAAAGAAAATATAAATGTAATAAACCATCTCATTTTAAGTATAATATTCAAAAAGTAACACTTGACCATTCATCAAAATAAAAATTATTTAAGGCAATTAATTACTACACCTTAGTTACCTAGTTGATTTGGTATTTCAACATCATTGAATCATATTACTAAATTTAATTGCACCATTTAATCTTATATTTCGTTTTATAGATCATATTAATATTCTCACGATTTCAATTATTTCAATACTATAATTTCTTTTGAGTTGTAAAAAATTATTTGGACCGTAAAAGATATCTGATACAGTAAATCCACTCTGACGTCCTTAAATCCTCAGATATCTGATATCAGTTTGGGCATAATATACAGCACAAAAGGTAAACGTTTTATTTTTCTTATGACAATGAATCATAACCCTAATCACATCTTAACTAAGTATGTGATTAAATACTCTTATTTTTTATATTTCATTTTGCAGGCCCTAGCGTTAAAAAAAACAATATAATACCATCTTCTTATACATGGAATTTTCACCAACATAAAGAAAACATCAATGTTGGTTCATCTTCATCGTCTCAGAAAAAATTTCAATTCAAGTTTTCTCTCCATCAATATATATTAGCTCTCCTTTCTCTAATATTACAAATCGTATGTGTTTTTCTTAAATATAAAATGAATAAAACTAACAGGTGCTTTTTTATTAAATATTATATTGTTTTAGTATATTGCTGTTATTTTTTTTTAAAATTAGGACACTTAAATGCAACCTTTATTCCTGTGCCACTGATTCTTCAACAAACACACATATGAAAGTTACATGTCGGACATAATGCTATATACAAGATTACAAAATTAATTTGAATGTTTGACTGTGTAACCCCCGAAAATTTCGAAGAAAAAGAAAGAAGGTGAAGTTCTCGCGTGAAAATAAGTTCTCGCGCGAGAAGTTCATGCGAAAAGCTCAGCAGGGTATAAATAGATGAGAACACCCAATCTGACTTAATTTCGCGCGAAAAGATCTGCTGCTAGAGAGAGAAATCGGCTGCTTAGAGAGAGAAAGTGAAGAATCCAAGTGTTTAAGGTATGTATCTCGTGTAGTAACTCGTGTTATATACTAAGAATGGATTATTGATGAATATAATGCATGGTTATGTAGTTTTTGCTAGGCAAAGGCTTCGGGAAGGCTGCAGTTGTGCTAGAACTTCAAGAAGTGAGTTTCTAGTCCCCTTTTTACGCAAGTTTTATGTTTTAGGGCTATTATGTATACTAGAACGTTTGAATGTGCCTGTTCATGCTTTGTATGATGTTGTTTAAGATGTTTGAATGTTAGAACAGCCTTAGACGCAATAAGTTGTGATTGGGCGGGAAAAACCTGTAGTTTTCACGCGAGCAGTTTTGATATACGTTAAGATTTTGAATTCTGGGAAGTTCTCGTGCGAAAGGTATAGTTTTCATGTGATGTGCATGTATTCGCGCGACAGGTAGTTGTAACACCCGAAATTTTGTCAAAATAAAGGAAAAGAAAAGCAATAAGAATAGAAAACAAAAGTATCTTGCAAAAAGGGAAAAGGAGTCAAAGTATAGGGGGCCAAAGTGTAAAGAGTACAAAAATCAAATATTTTAATATATTTGAGAGTATGGCTGCCCATATATCTTCCCCCCCCCTTCTGTGTTCGACTGAAAAGAGAAGAAAGAAGAAGAAGAAGCTGCTCTCGGATATTCAAGGAAGAAAGGCTGAAAATTCGCACTTTGGTGAGTATTCTTTGCATAATTGGTTTGGTTTTGTTGGGTTTTCAACCATAAAACCGATTTTTATGTGCTTTTTGTGTTTGGGTGTTTGTTTTGGCTTGTTTTAGGTGTTTGAACTCTCGTGCACACAAGTTTAAAGGAGTTTTACTTGTTGGTTGCAATAGGTGAGTTCTAGACCCTAGTTTTCTATGTGTTTTTAACATTTTGGGGCTAAAAATGCATGTTAAAATGATTTATTACTGTTACATGTATAACCGTATGTATACATGCTTGCGCTCTCATGTTTTATGGTTGTTTATGGGATATCATTGCTTAGAATGATAGGACTAAGCTTAGAACAGATTCATATGCTGATTGGGTTTGAATATTATTTTGAAAAATGAACAACAGTTAGTAATGCGCCCAAACAGGGCCCATGCGCCTAGGAATTGACTTAGAAAAGCCTAAGTGCTGACCATGCGCCCAAACAGTACCCCAAGCGCCCAACTAGTTTATTTAGGCGCCTAAGTGTAGGTCATGCGCCTGAACAGTACCTCATGCACCCAAAGTTAGTGCCCAGATGCCTAAGTGTAGGCCCATGTGCCCACATAGTGTTAATGCGCCCAAGCAGGATTCATGCGCCTGCATAGTGCTCATGCGCCTAGAACACTTAGAATTTTTTTTGAAATTTTGGGAAAATAGAAATTTTAGGGTTTGACCCTGGATTGATTTGATGGTTGTATTTGTTTATTCCATGTATGTTTATGGCCTCTTCTTGTGTTCCATATTATCTATTGTTATATGGCTTCATGTGGTGTGATTATGCTCATAAGTATTATTATTAATCAAGTGAAAGATTAATATTAATGAAAAGTGGAAACTAATGAATGAATGAAAGTCTTGCAAGCAAAATGAAAGGAGGTTCACAGTCACGGGTTGTCAGCTCAACTGTGTGCGAGTTCGCTACCCCATAAGGATGCACGCAGGGTCAATCTTTGAGATTGACAGGGACCTTTGTTGCTTGCCTCAGGTGACTGGGTCAGCTTCGTGCACAATGTTCGGGGTCTATTTGGAGACCTCAGGCCCAGCACCAGCTTCGTGCATAATGTCAGGGTATTGCACATTGGTCTGGTAGAAAGTGAAAGATAATAATGAAAGTACGGAATGAAAGAGATGAATGATGAAAGATAATAATGAATATTATCTTGTTGTACGTATGATGTGTGATCATGTATGAAAGTAATGAATTTTATGAAAAGGAAGTATATTAAGAAAATGATATTTTCGTATATAAATAGAGGTATTTTAATATATTAAAACTAGGACTCACTCAGCAACGCTGACTTTTATGCATTTTCAATTGGCAGGTAAGTATTGCTGAGGGTGGCACGCGGGGGAAGCTACTCGTCGGGGCAATACTGGCATCCGTTCATGCTTAATGATTTTGTTGTATTGTAATGCAACTAATTGATTATTTTGTAACCCTAACTTGCAATGATGTATTATTTTGCAACATTAATTATAAGCATGAATGGTTTTTGTTAACTTAATTCCGCTGCAATATTTTATGAAATGTGTATTGTTTAATATAAAACTGCTATGATTGACCAACTGTGAGGTCTCCGGAAACGGGGCCTTACAAGTTGGTATTAGAGCCAAAGTTTAAGAGAAATGGGCAAATATTTTCAAAAACCTAAACTTAAACTGAGAATGGGACCGAATGGAGGGATGCCAGCCCGAGTAGCTACGTGCCATCAGTTAATTCTTTTCTTAAATATTAACCAATATTATATGTGTGTGCTATTTGATTTATGTGCTTTTAGTAGATTTAAGTACTGATGTAGTCAGGATAGGAAATGCTCGGGGGATGAAGAGTAAAGTAAGTGGCTAATCACAACTGGCCACTGTAATTAGGGACTTACTCTACTAAACATAAACTGAGCTATTACCTTGAATGACCATGTTAGTGTTTGAATCTTATAGTGTTAGAGGATGGCTGGTGGTAGATCATCGAAGGCTTCTAGAGGAGGAGTACGGGGTGGTCGTGGTGCTGGGCCACGTGTCAGAAGGAACAAGAAAAGGACTGCAGAGACGGCTCCTGCTGAGCCTGGGCTTCATCATCCAGAGGGTGTGGATGAAAGTGCTAACTTAAGAGCCTCAGTAAAGGAGGAGGTTATGGAGGAGGTGCATCAAGTCATGCAGACGATTTTACCGTCTGTAGTGACTGAAGTCATCCATGCTGTGAGAGAGGATGAGAGAAAGGAGAAGGAGAAGGAGAAGGAGGGAAGGACCACGGCTAGGAGAAGAGGGAATGAGGAAGATCAGGATGAGGAGGAACTGAATGCTGGAATGGAAGCCTCCAATGATGAGGAGGAGGTGGTAGTGCGGGAGACCGTGAAGGGGTGCAGCTAAGGGGCATTCCAACGATGCAAACCCGCAACTTTCGATGGTAACGGTAATGCTGCCGCTGCCGCTGCTCACCGTTGGGTGAGAGAAATGGAGGTGGTGCTGGAGATTAGCGAGTGCAGGGAGGACCAGAAGGTGAAGTTCACCACTCACTCGTTTGTAGACTCAGCTTTGTGTTGGTGGGATAACATTGTCCAAGCCGAAGGTAGCAGTGCCATCGGGAAGATGAGATGGGGAGAGTTGAAGAAGATGGTAATCGAGGAGTTCTGTCCTCATAGAGAGCATGATAAGATTGAGAGGGAGTTCCTACAGCTTGAGGCGGGAACCATGACCCACCAGCAATACACCACCAAGTTCAACAAAATGGCGAGGCTGGTGCCATATCAGGTGACGCCGGTGTTGAGGAAGATTAAGAGGTATGTGCAGGGATTGTCGGCTGATATCCACAGGAACTTGATTGCTGCCCGACCAAGCACTTTTAGGTCAGTAGTGGATCTGGCTGGGAGGCTTTATGATGAGAGAGAGGTGGCGATGGTTGAGGTGAAGAAGACAGGTGGTGGTGATAAGAACTGGAATGGGAAGCGGTTTGGACGTGGTGGTTTCACTCCGAACAGCAAGAGGATGAGGATGGATGACCGAAGAGTGGGGTCATCAAGCTCGGGGATGAAAAACTGTGGCAAATGTGGGAAGGAGCACACTAGTGAGTGCAAGTGGGGATCGAATGTATGCTTCAAGTGTGGGAAGCCTGGTCATATTACGAAGGATTGTAGGCTATGGAGGTGCTATAACTGTGGTGAGGAGGGGCATGTGAGCAGGGATTGCAAGAAGCCAAGGGCAGAGGGTTTAGGGGTGAAGAAGAGGATGGAGGAAGGAGGACAGAGGGCAAGTGCTAGAGCCTTCATAATGACTCGGGAGGAGGCCAGAGTGGACCCCGACGTCGTGTCAGGTACGTTTCTAGTTAACCAAACTTGTGTCTCTATGTTTGTTTGATTCTGGTGCTAGTAGGAGTTTTATTTCTGCTGCTTTCTGTGCTAAGTTGCCTGTTAGTAGTAGAAGTATTGATGAGCCATTTGATGTAGAAACTGCTATTGGTAAGTCTACCAGAATTTCTGATATGATAGAAGACTGCGACATAGAACTAGAAGGCCATATGTTCTCTGCTAAACTATTTGTGATGCCCCTAGGCAGATTTGATATAGTTCTAGGGATGGATTGGTTAGCAGCCTATGAGGCAAATATCATGTGTCGCAAGAAGATGATTCGATTAATTGCGCCCGATGGAAATTCGGTTACAGTTTACGGTGATCGCGTTACTACTGTTCCGAAGGTGATTTCGATGGTGGTGGTAGAGAAGTGCATGAAGCGGGGATGTAGTGCCTACCTGTCTTACGTAAAGGATGTGGACGCATCAGTACCACAATTGTCCGATGTACCAGTTGTGTGTGACTTTCTGAACGTGTTCCCAGAAGACTTACCAGGTGTGCCACTGGATCGCGAGATTGAGTTTCAGATTGATCTGATACCCAGTGCTCGTACCGATTAGCTCTGACTGAGATGAAGGAATTAATGGTTAAACTACAACAGTTGATGGATAAAGGATTCAGCCGATCGAGTATCTCTCCTCGGGGTGCTCTGGTTTTGTTTGTTAAGAAGGAAGACGGTAGAATGAGGATGTGCATAGACTACCGGGAGTTAAACAAGTTAACGGTGAAGAACCGATATCCCTTACCGAGATTAGATGACTTGTTTGACCAGCTCCAAGGTGCGAGTTGGTTTTCGTGAGTAGATCTCCGATTTGGTTATCATCAGTTGAATGTTAAGGAGTAGGATATTCCTAAGACAGCTTTTCGCATGCGTTATGGACACTACGAGTTTCTCGTTATGTCTTTCGGTCTAACTAACGCGCCAGCTGCCTTTATGGATTTGATGAACCGAGGGTGTCGGCCAATGTTAGATAAATCAGTGATTGTGTTTATTGTTGATATCCTGATTTATTCTAAAATGGAGGGAGAACATGCCGGCCATATACGTGAAATATTGGAGACACTTAGAAGAGAGAAGTTGTATGCTAAATTCTCTAAGTGTGCTTTTTGGTTGCGTGAAGTCCAATTTTTGGGACATGTGGTGAATTTTGAAGGAATTATAGGAGACCCGGCGAAGGTTGAGGTAGTGATGCAATGGAAGTCTCCAAAGACGCTATCCGAGATTCAAAGTTTCTTGGGTTTGGCGGGCTACTACAGAAGATTTATTCAATACTTTTCCAAGATAGCCTCACCTTTGACTAAATTGACTTGCAAGGACGTGAAGTTTGAGGGGGGGGGGTCGGGAACAGGAGGATGCTTTAGAGGAGTTAAAGGCAAGATTAACTCAAGCTCCTGTTTTGACATTACCCGAAGGGAGTGAAGACATAGTGGTGTATTCGGATGCTTCTTACTCGGGACTGGGTTGCGTGCTGATGCAACGTGGAAGGGTAATAGCCTACGTGTCCCAACAGTTGAAAACTCACGAGGTCAATTATCCCACTCATGATTCGGAGCTAGCAGCTATGGTCTTTGCGTTGAAGATTTGGAGACATTACTTGTACGGGGCAAAGTGCACAATCTTCACTGACCACAAGAGCCTGAAATACTTCTTTGAAAAGAAAGACCTTAACATAAGGCAGAGAAGGTGGCTAGAATTAATCAAAGATTATGATTATGAGATCCATTACCACCCGGGCAAAGCCAATGTAGTGGCCGATGCCCTTAGTCGAAAAGAGAGACCCGAGCCGATCCGAGTGAAAGCTTATCAACTGATTATGACCATTGACATGATGACTTAGATCAAGGAATTTCAAAATGAGGCATTGAAAGAAGATCTCCTTAACTTTGAAAGGATGAGAGGTCTGTTCACGGAGTTGGGAGAAAATACCCACGGAGTTAGAACCCGTTTCGGGCGGATGTGGATTCCTCGTTACGGAGACCTACGGGGGCGGATCATGGATTAAGCTCATAAGACTCGATACTCCATTCATCCCAGTGCTACCAAGATGTATCAAGATATGAAGAAGGAGTACTGTGGCCGGGTATGAGCACATCACCATGGACTTCATCACGAAGTTACCTTGTATGGCAAGGGGGTACGATACCATATGGGTGATAGTTGATCGTCTGACAAAGAGTGCTCACTTCCTACCAATCCGCGAGACGTATTCATTCGAGAGACTGGCGGATCTGTTCATTAAAGAGATTGTAGCTCGTCATGGTGTGCCGGTGTCTATCATGTCGGACCGTGACACCCGGTTCACATCAAAATTCTGGAAGAGATTCCATGATGCGATGGGGACGAGGCTACACATCAGCACAGCTTACCACCCTTAGACAGATGGTCAATCTAAGAGGACGATTCAGACGCTTGAGGATATGCTCCGAGCATGCGTGATCGACTTTGGAGGAAGTTGGGATGATCACTTACCAATAGCGGAATTCTCATACAACAACAGTTATCATGCCAGAATTGGTGTGCCACCATATGAGATGCTATACGGTAGAAGGTGTAGAATGCCCGTGTGTTAGGAAGACATCGGGCAGAAGGAGTTGGGAAGTCTTGAGGTGATTGAGGCTACAACAGAGAAATTAGAAAAGATCAAAGACTTTATGAAGGCGGCCAAGGATAGACAAAAGTCGTATGCCAAAAAAAGGGGTAGACCAATCGAGTTCAACGTGGGCGATAGAGTCATGTTGAAGGTCTCACCTTGGAAGAGGATAATCCGATTCAGGAAAAGGGGTAAGCTCAGTCCAAGATACATAGGTCCTTTCCGAGTCATCGCACAAGTAGGAGAGGTGGCCTATCGATTGGAACTGCCCGATGAGTTAAGTGGAATTCACCCGACATTCCATGTATCTCATCTGAGGAAGTGCTTAGCTGACGAAGGTATGATTGTACCACTGGAGGACATCGAGGTGGATGAATGACTCAATTATATAGAGCAACCGGTGGCAATCATCGATCGGAAGGAGAAGAGATTGAGAAATAAAGTGGTTCCACTAGTGCGTGTGCAGTGGAAATACCGAAAGGGTTCAGAGTCTACGTGGGAAATTGAAGAAGAAATGAGACAACATTACCCACAATTGTTTGAAGAGTGACAGGTTTCGGGGATGAAACCTCTTTAAGGGGGGTAGACTTGTAACACCCGAAATTTTGTCAAAATAAAGGAAAAGAAAAGCAATAAGAATAGAAAACAAAAGTATCTTGCAAAAAGGGAAAATGAGCCAAAGTATAGGGGGCCAAAGTGTAAAGAGTACAAAACTCAAATATTTTAATATATTTAAGAGTATGGCCACCCATATATCTTTCCCCCCCCCCCACTTCTGTGTTCGACTGAAAGAGAAGAAAGAAGAAGAAGAAGCTGCTCTAGGATATTCAAGGAAGAAAAGCAAAAAAATCGCACTTTGGTGATTATTCTTTGCATAATTGGTTCGGTATTGTTGGGTTTTCAACCATAAAACCGATTTTTATATGTTTTTTGTGTTTGGGTGTTTGTTTTGGCTTGTTTTAGGTGTTTGAACTCTCATGCACACAAGTTTAGAGGAGTTTTACTTGTTGGTTGTAATAGGTGAGTTCTAGAACCCGGTTTTCTATGTGTTTTTAACATTTTAGGGCTGAAAATGCATGTTAAAATGATTTATTACTGTTATATGTATAACCGTATGTATATATGCTTGTGCTCTCATGTTTTATGGTTGTTTATGGGATATTATTGCTTAGAATGATTGGACTAAGCTTAGAACAGGTTCATATGCTGATTTGGTTTGAATTTTATTCTAAAAAATAAACAACAGTTGGTAATGCGCCCAAACAGGGCCCATGCGCCTAGGAATTTGACTTAGAAAAGCCTAAGTGCTGACCATGCGCCCAAACAGTACCCCATGCGCCCAACTAGTTTATTCAGGCGCCTAAGTGTAGGTCATGCGCCTGAACAGTACCTCATGCACCCAAAGTTAGTGCCCAGACGCCTAAATGTAGGCCCATGCACCTACATAGTGTTAATGCGTCCAAGGAAGATTCATGCGCCTGCATAGTGCTCATGTGCCTAGAACACTAAGAAATTTTTTGAAATTTTGGGAAAATAGAAATTTTAGGGTTTGACCCTAGATTGATTTGATGGTTGTATTTGTTTATTCCATGTATGTTTATGGCCTCTTCTTGTATTCCATATTATGTATTGTTATGTGGCTTCATGTGGTGTGTTTATGCTCATAAGTATCATTATTAATCAAGTGAAAGATTAATATTAATGAAAAGTGGAACCTAATGAATGAATGAAAGTCTTGTAAGTAAATTGAAAGGAGGTTCATAGCCATGGGTTGTCAGCTCAACTATGTGCGGGTTAGGTATCCCATGAGGATGCACGCAGCGTCAATCTTTGAGATTGACAGGGACCTTTGTTGCTTGCCTCATGTGACTGGGTCAGATTCGTGCATAATGTTCGGGGTCTATTTATAGACCTCAGGCCCAGCACCAGCTTTGTGCGCAATGTCGGGGTATTGCACATTGGTCCGGTAGAAAGTGAAAGATAATAATGAAAGGATGGAATGAAAGAGATGAATGATGAAAGATAATAATGAATATTATCTTGTTGTACGTATGATGTGTGATCACGTACGAAAGTAATTAATTTTATGAAAAGGAAGTATTTTAAGAAAAATGATATTTTCGTATATTGATAGAGGTATTTTAATAATTTAAAACTAGGACTCACTCAGCAACGCTGACTTTTATGCATTTTCAGTTGGCAGGTAAGTATTGCTGAGTGTGGCACGCAGGGGAAGCTACTCGTCGAGGCAAGACTGGCATCCGTTCATGCTTAATGATTTTGTTGTATTGTAATGCAACTAACTGATTATTTTGTAACCCTAACTTGCAACGATGTATTATTTTGTAACATTAATTATATGCATGAATGGTTTTTGTTAACTTAACTCGCTACAATATTTTATGAAATATGTATTGTTTAATATAAAATTGCTATGATTGACCAACTGTGAGGTCTCCGGGAACGGGGCCTTACAGTAGTTCTCGTACGATTTGTAAGTTCTCGTGTGATATGTGGTTCTCGCGCGACTTGATGGTTTTCGCACGATAGGATGGTTCTCGCTCGAAGGGGTAGTTCTCGCTCGAGGATGTTGCTGATTCAATGTTAAGTTTTCGCATGCTATGCTATTATGTGTGATGCGTTATCTTTTAACGTTAAACGATTTCAAAACTATATGCTTTATGATGTGACTTTACTAGATATGTATGAGTATCTAAGTAAAGTATTACGTAATGAAAGTGAAAGATAACAATGATGAAAGTGGAACGTAATGAATGAATGAAAGTCTTGCAAACAAATTGAAAGGAGGTTCACAACTCATTGAGGGGTTGTTAGCTCAACTGTGTGCGGTTTAGCTAACCCATGAGGATGCACACAGGGGGGGCCAATCTTTGTGACTGATCAAGACGTAAATGGGATCCTTATCGCTTGACCCCAAGACGAAAGTTGCTTCGTGCACAATGATGGGGCGTAGCATATGACAAGATCTAGATTAAAAGTGAAAGAATGTAAAGGAAAGAAAGTACGAAAATGAACGATTATGAACGATGATGATAAGATAATACTAATTATTATCAAGATGTACGTACGATGTATGATCATGAATGAAAGTAAAGGTTATGTTTTAACGAAAAGTAAAGTATTTTTAATTATAACCTAGAACTCACTCAGCGTAGCTGACTTTTTGTATGCATAATAGTTGGCAAGTAACCGTTTGATGCTGAGGAGGTGCAGGCATCGATGCATAAGCTACTGGGAATGATTTGCGTCTGGCATCCACATTTTTGGAAATGATTATGGTATTAACAAAATTTTGAGATGTAAATGAATGATTTGATGTATTGACATAATTTTAATCATGAATGAAAAGTTTTAATTCCACTACAAATGATGTGTTTTAAATGTATTATGCGATGATTGACCAACTGTAAGCGTCCCGGGAATGGGGCCTTACAAGTTGGTATCAAAGCCAAAGTTTAAGAGAATTGGGTAAAATATTTCAAAAACCTAAAACTTAAACTGAGAATTGGACAAAAAAGGGTAGGGATGCCAGTCCTAGTAGCTACATGCCTGCAGGTAAAGGTTTTATGTAAATGTTTTATGTAAGATAATAAAAAGGAATTATGTGCACGTGTTATGTGGTTTATGTGCCCCTAGTAGATTTAGATACTAATGTAGTAAGGATAGAGAATGCTTGGAGAAGGAAGAGTAAAGTAAGTGACTAATCACAAATGGCCACTGTAATTAGGGACTTACTATACTTGACAAAATTTGAGCTATTAACTTGAATGACCGTATTGGTGTTTGAATCTTATAGCGCTTAGATGGCTGGTTGTAGATCTTCGAAGGCTTCTCGAGGTGGAGTGCGTGGTGGACGTGGTGCTGGAACACGTGCCACGAGAAATAAGGCTAGAACTGCCAAGACGGCACCTGCAGATCCCGAGATTAATCACCATGAGGGCGGTGATGAGAGTGCTAATCTGAGGGCCTCAGTGAAGGAGGTGGTGGTTGAGTAAGTTCATTAGGTCATGCAGACGATTCTGGCGTCTGTAATGACCGAGGTTATTCCTACTGTAAGGGAGGATGAAAAGAAAGAGAAGGAGGAGAGGAGGAAAACTACTAGGCAAGGGGCGAAGAAGGAGGTTCAAGGGCAAGGGAGCAACCGGATACTAAGATGGTTGTCTCCAGTGATGATGATGAGGAGGAGGCGGCGCAGGAAACTACAAAGGGGTGCAACTATGGGGCATTCCAAAGATGCAAGCCCCGATTTTCTATGGGAATGGGAATGCTACTGCTACTCACCGATGGGTGAGAGATATGGAGGCGGTACTTGATATTAGCGAGGGCCGAGAGGATCAGAAGGTAAAGTTTGCTACCCACTCGTTTGTGGATTTGGCCTGGTGCTGGTGGGACAATATTGTCCAGGCCGAGGGTAGTGCGTTGATTGGGAGGATGAGGTAGAGTGAACTGAAGAAGCCAATAATTGAGGAGTTTTGTCCCCACAGGGATCTCGATAAGGTCAAGAGGGAGTTCCTGCAGTTGGATGCGGAAACTATGACGCACCAACAGTACACGATGAAGTTTAATGAGATGGCAAGGTTGGTGCCAGATCAGGTGAAGCCTGTGTCATGAAAGATTAAGAGGTACATCCAGGGTCTGCCGGCTGATATCCGCAGACACATGATCGCCGCCCGACCATGTACGTTTAGGTCAGTGGTCAATTTGGCAAGAAGACTGTACGATGAGAGGGAGGAGGTAACCATGGTGGAGGTCAACAGGAAAGGAAATGGAGATAGGAACTGGAGTGGGAAACATTTTAGCAGTGGTGGTTTCACCCCCAAGGGCAAGAAGGCAAAGGTAGTGGCGAAGGTGTGCAGCAAGTGTGGGAGAGACCATGTGGGGGAATGTAAGTGGGGATCGAACGTCTGCTTCAAGTATGGGAGGCCTGGTCATGTGGCGAGAGACTGCGGGGTTATAAAGTGTTATAACTATGGTGAAGTGGGCCATATGAGTAGGGATTGCAAGAAGCCAAGGGCCGAGAACTCTGGGGCAATGAAGGGGATTAAGAAGGAGGGGCAGAGGGCGAAGGCCAGGGCATTCACTATGATTCGAGAGGAGGCTAAGGTAGACCCCAATGTTGTGTCAGGTACATTCCTAGTTAACCCGACTTGTGCCTCTGTACTTTTTGATTCCGGTGCTAGTAGGAGTTTTATTTCTGCTACCTTCTGTGATAAGTTGCCCACTAGGAGTAGAAAGATTGATAAGCCTTTCGATGTAGAATTTGCTATTGGTAAGTCTACCAGGATTTCTGATGTGGTAGAGGATTATGACATAGAACTGGAAGGCCATAGGTTCTCTGCTAGATTGTTCGTGATGCCCTTAGGCGGATTCGATGTAGTCCTAGGGATGGATTGGCTAGTAGCCTATGAGGCAAATATTGTGTGTCGCAAGAAGATAATTCGATTGACTGCGTCGGATGGGAGTTCAGTGACGATCTATGGCGATAGGGATACTACGATTTCGAAGGTGATTTTGATGGTTGTGGCTGAGAAGTGTATGAGGCGTGGATGCGGTGCCTATCTAGCCTATGTGAAGGAAGTGGATGCGTCGGCACCACGATTGTCGGACGTACCAGTAGTGTGCAACTTCCCTGACGTATTCCCGGAAGACTTATCAGGTGTGCCACCTGATCGTGAGATCAAGTTCCAGATTGACCTGATACCTGGTGCCCAACCTGTTGCTAAGGCGCCGTATCATCTAGCTCCGTCCGAGATGAAAGAGTTGATGACTCAGCTACAAGAGCTGTTGGATAGGGCATTCATTCAACCGAGTATCTCTTCATGGGGTGCTCCGGTCTTGTTTGTGAAGAATAAGGACGGTAGCATGAGGATGTGCATCGACTACCGTGAGCTAAACAAGTTGACCGTGAAGAACCGATATCCGTTACCAAGGATTGATGACTTATTTGATCACCTTCAAGGTGCCAGTTGGTTCTTGAGGATAGATCTCCGATCTGGTTACCATTAGTTAAAGGTGAAGGAGCAGGATATACCTAAAACAGCTTTTCACACGTATTATGGACATTACGAGTTTCTTATTATGTGCTTTGGTTTAACCAATGTGCCAGCTGCTTTTATGGATTTGATAAATAGGGTGTGTCGGCCGATGTTGGATAAATCAGTGATTGTGTTCATTGATGATATCCTGATTTATTCGAAGAGCGAAGAGGAACACACCGGTCACATTCGGGAGGTGCTGGAAACACTTAGAAGGGAGAAGTTGTATGCCAAGTTCTCCAAGTGCGCATTCTGGTTGCGCGAGGTTTAGTTTCTGGGTCATGTGGTCAACTCGGAAGGGATCATGGTGGACCCGGCAAAAGTTGAGGCGGTGATGCAATGGAAGTCTCCAAAGACTTCATCAAGGATTCGTAGTTTCTTGGGTTTGGCGGGCTATTACAGAAGATTCATCCAAGACTTTTCCAAGATAGCTTCACCATTGACCATGTTGGGTGCAAGGAGGTAACGTTTGTATGGGGTCTAGAACAGGACAATGCTTTTAAAGAGCTAAAGACGAGATTGACCCAAGCTCCTGTCTTAATGTTACCCGAAGAGAGCGAAGACTTAGTGGGCTATTCAGATGCTTCTTATTCGGGGTTGCGTTGTGTGCTGATGAAACGGGGGAAGGTAATAGACTATGCGTTCTGATAGTTGAAAATCCATGAGGCTAATTACCCTACTCATGATTTGGAGTTGGCGTCGGTGATTTTTGCATTGAAGATTTGGAGGCACTATTTGTACGGGGCGAAGTGCACTATATTCACTGACCATAAGAGCTTGAAGTACTTCTTCGAGCAAAAGGATCTCAATATGAGGCAAAGGAGGTGGTTAGAGTTGATCAAGGATTATGATTATGAGATCCACTATCATCCAGGCAAGGCCAAAGTAGTGGCGGATGCCCTGAGCCGAAAAGAGAGACCCGAGCCGATTCGGGTAAAGGCTTATCAGTTGGTAATGACCTCTGATGTGATGAAGCAGGTCAAGGAATTTCAGGATGAGGTGTTGAAACAGGATCGAATCAACTCTGAAAGGATGAAAGGCCTAGTCGCGGAGTTGGGTGAGAACACTCTCGGTGTTAGAACCCGATTTAGGTGGATGTGGATTCCTCGTTATGGGGATCAACGGGGAAAGATCATGGATGAGGCCTATAGGACTCGATACTCGATTCATCCCGGTGCCACAAAGATGTATGTGAGTAAGTGCCTTACTTGCCTACAAGTGAAGGCGGAGCATCAGAAGCCATACGGGAAGATCTAACCTTTGGATATACCCCAGTGAAAATGGGAGCAATTCTCCATGGACTTCATTACGAAGTTGCCTCGTACCGCAAGAGGGTATGATGCCATATGGGTGATAGTAGACCGTCTGACGAAGAGTGCTCACTTTCTGCCGATCCATGAGACGTATTCATTTGAAAGGTTGGGCGAATCTGTTTATTAAGGAGATCGTAGCTCATCATGGCGTATCGGTGTCTATCGTGTCGGACCGTGACACTCGGTTTACATCAAAGGTTTGGAAGAGATTCCACGATGCGATGAGGACGAGGCTACATATCAGTACGGCGTACCATCCTCAGATAGATGGTCAGTCGGAGAGAACTATCCAGACGCTGGAAGTTATGCTATGGGCATGCATGATCAGTTTTGGAGGAAGTTAGGATGAACACTTACCGCTAGCCGAGTTCTCATATAACAACAATTATCATGCCAGTATTGGTATGCCTCCTTATGAGACGCTATACGGTAGAAAGTGTAGAACACCCGTATGTTGGGGTGACATCGGGCAGAAGGAGTTAGGAAGCATTGAGGAGATTGAGGCTATGACTGAGAAGTTGGAGAAGATCAAGGCCTTTATGAAGGCAACGAAAGATAGACAAAAGTTGTATGCTGACAAGAAGCGTAGACCAATTGAATTCAAGGTGGGTGATAGAGTTATGTTGAAGGTCTCGCCTTGGAAAGGGATGATCCGATTCAGAAAGCAAGGAAAGCTAAGCTCGAGTTATATAGGGCCTTTCTGAGTTATTGCTCGGGTAGGAGAGGTGGCCTATCGATTGGAGCTACCCGATGAGTTAAGTGGAATTCACCTAACGTTCCATGTATCTCATCTGAGAAAGTGCTTAGCCGACAAGATATGATTGTGCCACTAGAGGATATTGAGGTAGATGAACAGCTCAATTATGTGGAGCAACCGATGGCCATCATTGATAGAAAAGGAGAAGAGGTTAAGGAACAAAATGGTTCCACTTGTGCGTGTATAGTGGAAACACCAAAAAGGGTCTGAGTCTACATGGGAGACCAAGGAAGAACATTGTTTACTGGAGTGTTAGGCTGATCCTCCAGTAAAAGAACATTGTTAATCACCTCTGATATGATAAACACTCTCTTCCTCTTTACTGTATCTGTAATACACGACTCTCCTTGAGAATATCTCTCGTTAGCTGCCGTCAAGCAAAACTAATCAATAACATTAGTATAGATGGTGGGACTGGCAGGGATAGCATGATGAATAGGTGAAGTCTTAAGACCATCTATCAATGATCTGAATAAAGCTTTATCATCAGGAACGTCACCAAGAAATCCCACTTCATTATGGTTTTTATTAAAAATCATTTGTCGAGCCATCTAAAAAATTATTGTAAACAAACATTAATTAGTCAGTCACAGTCAATAATTCCAGACTTAAAAAAATTTTGAAATTAGAAAATTTGAACTTTTCGCAAAAATAAAACTTTTTGCATGCGAATAGTTTAATTTTCAAAATAACTTCTCACGCAACAAGTAGGTGATTCGCATGAACTCAATTCCAACGTGAGATGTCTCATGCGATTTTGAAAGTTTCTGCGTCTGTTCATGTACATGGTACTTTTCGCACGCGATAACTTCAAAAAATCAGTTTTCAAATTAAGATCATTTTAGTAATTTTTATCCTTTGAAATCTATTGTATTAGTGTTTATTTAATTTAGTATTAGGTTTGATATTGATTAATTTCATCATAATTTAAGTTTATTTATCAATTATGATTCGGTTCAACATCAACATACTTAAATCAAATCACTAATCATCCATTTACCTTGTCTAACTCTTAGAAACTAGTAAACGAACATTTTGAATGTGTATATCAAGATGAAAAGTATCAACACATAAGAAATCTCAGAGACAAAGATCAACACTTATGCGACGCGAATGGTCAACAATCGCAAAACTGTTGTAGTTATAGCTTTTTGACTTCTCGCGCGAGAAGTCAGCTTTTGTACACATGATCTTTTCGCGCCTCATGAACTTCTCGCACATGAGAAGTTCAATTTATTTTAAAAATTTTGAACTTTTTTAACTTTTCAATATTTGTTTATTTTATTTGATTTTGTTATTTTTTATGTTTAAAAACATGTTTAACCAAGTGTTAAAAATTAACCAGAAATCCTTAATCTTTGTAAACATTTGCTAAACTAAAAGTAGAATGTAAACAATCACCAAAAAAAACAAGTTGAAAAACGCAAATTTAGACTTATAACTTACACTATTTTTGGTAAATTTTCAAGTATAGGATCATATTTCTATGAAATCGATTATTAACATCGTCCAACTTTCTTTAAAATAAGGCTGATTACGCTGATTGTTAATATGCTTTATCCATATTAAACTCATAATTTAATTTTTACTTGGACACATATGCTGTGATATTTATCATGTTTTGAGAGTTTATATGAAATCAATGGATCACACAATCAAAAATCCTATAGAACCCCTATCCAGCTTGACTTTTTTTGAGATTTCATGTCACCCTAAATTGACTTAAACCTTTTACCTCTGATCAGCATTCTCAAGATTATTTTCTTTCTTATAATATCTATATAGAGCATAACTAGCTTGAGAAACGTTTCTGAACACAGAATATTAACAAGTTTTGGGACTTATTAACAGCCAGTCGGACTTATGTTTTGTCTTTGCAAGACGTTTAGGACTTATATGCCAAATCGGACTAACATGCCCCATCTTTTGATTTTGCCTCCTGCGTCAGAACATATTCTCAAAAAGAAAAATATTTATCATATACTATTTATGTCTTTGATATATCTTTTATTATTATGCACATTGACATCTTTTATTCCTATATGGCCTTTTGGCATCTTTTTGCTCCTTTGTCTATTTTTTTTGTTTTTTGCTTTTTGTATTTTTTTTAGCTTTTGTACTTTATATATATATATATATATATATATATATATATATATAATGCCCTTGAATGTTACTGAATCAGAAAGTAACTAGCTTGATTATGACTAGACTGTCACTCTCAGTCTGTTTTAGCATGGAATCAGTATTATCATAAAACCTTGATGCGTAACCCACATCAGCCATAGAGAATTTAATTTCAGCGCATCACCAATCATAGTGCTTTTCATTCTTGAAAGTCGAGCCTATCAACATATCAAACATAATCCAAGTCAGTTCCTTTCTAAGCTTTAATATATTATCTATCAAAATCAAGAAATCTTGAAAATTCATTTCAACTTTTGAACAAAATCTTTTTGTAATTTTTTAAAAACTTTACTCCGCCTAAGAACCAAATCTTTTTCGATACATTTTTTTATTTTCTCCCCCCTACAATTGTGATTATCTATGTAGAAAATAACAATTTTTACAATAATTCAACAAAAAATAGTTTTGTAGAGGGTGTAAGGTTAAGCATTAACCAAAGTTAATCATTCCCAAAGATTGAACCAAAAAATCGAATCGGGAATGATCAAACGCCTTGGTAAACAGATCAGCAATGTTTTCATTTGTTTTGACTTTTTCAAGATAAATAAGCTTTCGATGAAAACAATCATGGATAAAATACATTCGGATGTGGATGTGTTTTATTTTTGAATGTTGAATAAGATTCTTTATAATGTTTAACACTGCAGAACTATCATACCAGATTTTGGTGTTGTATATGTTAAGAACATAATCAAGAAGTTGTTGGTGGTGAGGGCATAGTTTGTTACTTTTTGCATTGCCAAGAAATCAACCAATTTCCAAGAAATTGACATCCACTTGTTGTTGATTTCCTATCCAAATTATACCTTGCACAATCACTGTCAGTATAAACAAATAAATTGAAATAAGAATTTTTAGGATACCAAAGTCCAAGTTTTAGTTGGCCCTTGAGATATTTGAAAATCCATTTGACAGCTTTAATGTGAGACTCTTTAGGATTACTTTAATATTGTGCACACTGACAAACAGGAAACATAATGTTAGGTCTGCTTGCAGTGTGATACATCAAGGATCCAATCATTGATTGATACAAATGATGATCAACATCTTCACCCATGAGATCAGGAGTTAAAGTAGGACGAGAAGACATCCGAGTTGGTGCAATCTTGGATTCTTGAAATTTATATTTGTCTAGAATATTATGAAAATACTTCTCTTATGTATTAGTATACCCTGGTCATCTTGTTTAACTTGGATACCCAAAAAAAAAACAAAATTTCTCCAAGAGAGCTCATCTCAAATTTCTTTTTCATCATAACTTTAAATTCTTTGCACAATTCTTCATTGGTAGATCCAAAAATAATGTCATCAATATATATCTGGATAAGAATTAAATCATCACCAGTCTTAATTAAAAACAAAGTTTGATCAATAGCACCCCATGAGAAAATGTTCAGTGACTGTGGCATACCAAGCATGAGGCGCTTGATGTAAGCCATAGAGTGTTTTGTCTAACTTACAAACATAGTCAGGATGGTCTAGATTTTCAAAACTAGGTGGTTAACAAATATAGGTTTCTTCTTTCATTTCGCCATACAAAAGGCAGTTTTGAAATCCATTTGATAACCTTTGAAGTTCATGAATGAAGCATAAGCCAGAAAATACGATAGCTTCAAGTCTTGCAACTGGAGCATATACTTCTTCATAGTCAAGACCTTCAACTTGGTAGAACCCTTTAAAACAAGTCTGGCCTTGTTGCGAATAATAACATCCTTCTTATCTGTTTTGTTTTTGAATATCCATTTAGTTCCGATCAGCATCTTACCCTTTGAAATTTCACACAGATGCCAAACATTTAACTTCTTAAATTGCATTAGCTTGTCTAGCATGGCCTCAACCCAACTATTCTCTTTCAAAGCTATTTCAATGTTCTTTTGGCACAATTAGAGAAATAAAACATGCATACAAGCATGTATTTATTTCTCCGGATTGACTTTGAGTTCGAACACCTTGTGATAACAGATCAATGATTGTTTCAGTTGGATGATCTTTATGAATTCTTAACTGAGGAATAAGATCTTTAGAATGCGTAAATTAGACATATGGCCAATAGGTTTTTCAATAGTGGTTCCTCCTTCAGGTTGATACACAATATGTTCCTTTTGATTAATATCATTATCAACTGATAAATCTTCAAATGGAACTTGTATTGTATCAATTGGATCATCTTGTGTAGAAGAAGACCATGGATCAGAATCCTATGGAGCTTTTTCAACTTTTGAATAAACTGGAGTCAACTCACTTTCAGAAACTGATTGTTGAACAGCCGAGACATTAGAAGAAGAAGGTATGTCTAAAAATCTTCCTGTAGTCGAAGATGAAACAGATCCAACATTATCAGATAAGACATCTTGAATGGATGATAGCAGAGAGTAATTAGCTGTATACCTGTGAAGGAGTAGATCCTGCATCTGTTTTGTAAGATTCGTACCAATCTATATCAAATTACTCAATTATTTGTTTTGACTTTTTGTTATAAATCCTATATGCAACTTTGTTGGCTGAATATCCAACAAAATAACACTCATTAGCTTTTTCATCAAATTTGGATTTAGAATTAGGAGTGTGTAACAAAGTACAAAACATCCAAATGTTTTACAATATTTGACATTGGGTTTATGTTTGAAAAATATTTAATAAGGAGTCATGTTTTGTTGTTTATTGATCAAGACACGATTCTGAACATAACACGCAGTGTTAACAAATTCAGCCTAAAAGAAAGAAGGTAGTTTGGCTGCTGATAACATTGTTCTGGCTACTTCAATCAATGTTCTGTTTCATCTTTCAGCAACTCTATTTTGTTATGGAGTTCTTGTAGAACTAAATTGTCTAACTATCCCCTTTGAATCACAAAATTCATTCAGAATATGATTACAAAACTCCATTCCATTATCACTTCGAATGCACTTGATGGTTTTGTCAGTCTAGTTCTCCACTATAGTCATCAACTTTGTCGGCAAATGATGCGTCTAGTCCTTAGTTGCTAAAAAGAAAATCCAAGTAAATCTAGAAAAATCATCAGTAATAACCAAGCAATATGCATAACGTCCTAAACTCAAAACAGTTACCGGATCAAATAAATCCATGTGTAATAGTTGACGAATTAATTCAATTTTAGTATGAGCAACTGGTTTATGAGGAAGTTTATGTTTTTTTCCTTTTGAACATGATAAAAATATTTAGTCAGTTGAAATTATTTCAATGGTAAGCCTACAACATCATTTCCTCTAACTAACTTGTTCATATTTTTGATGTTTACATGACCAAGATGACGATGCCATAGCATTGAATCACTTTCTGAGGCCTTTGATAATAAACAAGAAGTAGTTAGAAATAAATGTAAACCATTCATATCAAGTAAGTATGTGTCTTTGTCTCTCAGAGTTCTCAAAAGAATCCATTAATCAGGAATTACAAATCTAGGTTTTAAAATAAGTCATTCTTTATTAGTGAAGTGTGTTGAATACTTTTTGTTACAAATTTGAGAAACACTTAGCAAATTATGTTTCAGTCCCTCAACAAAATTAACATCCTCAAAACTTAACACACCATTAAACACTGTACATTTCTTTGTAATTTTACCACCTCTGTCTTTGGCAAAAATAACATACCCTTCATTGTAAGGTTTCACATTATTTAACAGAGATATATTACTAGTTATATGTCTAGAACAATTACTATCTACATGCCAAACACTATTGATTACTTGCCTTGATTGTTCCTGCATATATGAATGAAATTATTCAATTTTAGGAACCCAAGCCATTGTTGACTTGAGCATATTGTTGTCATCCAAATATGATACAGATTTCATATTTCTTTTATCATTGAAAACATAGTCTTCAATAATATCAGGCTCTGATTGTTTTTCTTTTATCTTCTACTTTTGAATTGGTTTGAGCAAGTTTTTAACAATATTCTTTAATGTATTTTGTACTGGAATAGGATTGCTTTCATCAACATGTAAAGATTTCTTAACTAAATTTCCTTTATTCAAATTAGTATTTATTTGGACATTTCTTTTATTAATAAAAGTATTTGACTGATTTGTATTCTTATTAAATCTTGCATTTAAAAAGAATTTTTTTCTATTGCTTGAAATCGAGTTATGAAATCTTTGTTTGCTTGTTAATTGATGTTGATGAATACAATTTCTAGCTATATGATTTGACTATCCACACACATAGCAACACATTTTATGATACACATTCTGAACTCGTGTATTTCTCTAGAACTTTTTATGATAACCACCAAAATTAACATAGAATCTGGCTTTAGTATCTCCTTGCCCTTGTGATTTTTTAACAGTCTCTTATTTCTTTCTTTTATTAAGAACATTTCTAGCTGAATCCAAAAGAATTGAGGTAAGTTTCTTAACAAATTGATTCATTTCTGAAACTGATGAGGCATGCATGATATCTTTAACTTTTTAAGTTGTAAAAACTGGAGTAGGACCAGTTTCCTTGATACCTGATCTACAAACATCTTATTTCATAGAGCTAGCAGTAATAGAAGATTTATTTTTAAAGAAACTGCAGGACCGGGTAAGGGTGCCTAACACAATCAGTTTCATAATGAGGAGAGACTTGGAACACTTAACAGTTCAAATAGGGAACCGGGTTTGATTATGAGGATACTATGAACACAAGTAAGTAATGAGACAGAACAAGCAACAATAACATATAAGTATAGTTTTCAAGGAATGTTGTATATTGCTCTCAAGTTCTATTACAAGTGTTACAAAGCATCATCTAAATTACAAGAACCTGAGACTCTTTATATTACATCCTACAACCATCAATACTTAGAAAGACAGTTGGAATTGACTAATCTAAACAACAAGATCAATCTAAAGTCAAAAAGCAGATTGCTTTTTGAATAGTGACTATGACATGCCATAGCTCACTTCCTTTTCTATTACAAAAAGGTTTACAGGTACAAAAGTAGGAAGTTACAGACAAAGACCTTAATCTACAGTTTATAAAAGCATGGACTTTTCACCAACTCATACAAGTTGGTGAGTCTTTAGAGTCATAGCAAAAAGTGTGTCAGCTTTATGTAAAGTAGACTAGAGAAAGCATGTCTTTCTCTGTCTTCGGAAGAAATCAGTCCTCACAGCAAAATGGCTTCTGAAGACTTTGTCTCTGAAGCTTCAGAAGACTTCATATTTGGCTTCAGAAGATTTTGACTTTGGCTTTGGAAGATTTTACACTTAGAGTATTTTCTGATGTAGTGTGTAAAACTTCCGAAGCACTTCTACCTTTGTACGCCCAGTGCATGCATGCAGGAAGACCTTTGGTTGTCTTGGCTTCTTTGGTTGTATCGCCTTATAATCTTATGATATTACCTTACAAACTCCCCCTAGGCTGATGCTACCAAAACAAAAAAGTACTTAAGATGTTGATAGTCCTTATTAGGATCAAGACCAAGCCTCTCTTTATCATCTGGTTAGGATCCTTCAGACTTTCATAGTATCTTCTCATGTCATAGAGATCATGTAGAGGAAGATCAAGCATGTCTTGCCAGAAGTAGACATCTTGACCTCCTTGATCTCTGATGACATACCATATGTCCGGATTGGCAGCAAAACTCCAGGACAAGATGGGTCTTCCAATGGCAAGAGGCTTTACTTGAATAGGAGTTGGTTGAGCAGCCTCTTCATGTACTTCTTCGGGATGCTTTGACTCATCCTGAGGTCTGGAGGTGGATGCCTTGGTTTTCTTCTTCTTTGAAACACTTTTTCTTGCCATCCTTTTCCTCTTCTTTGAAGTTTTCAACTGAGAGGATTGGTCTTCAGCACCAGATTGTTCTGTTGTGTCCCTCTCAGTTGGGATCTCTTCTCTCATAGGTTCAGATGAAGTTGGCTGAGATGCAGCTCTAGGATCAGGTTGTGTTGTCTTAGGGGGTTCAACCTTCACCTCAACTTTAGGTTGAGCTGGACTTGGTGGAGAATGCAAGTCTACAAGCTCTACCCTTTTAATCTTCTGCTTGATCACTCTTATATGCTCATCCATGGTGGATAGAGGCATAAGACCAAGCCTCCTTTCGGAGAATCTGTACAGCTTCAAGAAGCTCATCATCCTTTGTCTATCTTCAGACTTCTTTTGGCTTTTGTGGATGATGGCCGTTGACCTTGCAGCTTCTTCCCTTAGCTTTCTCTTAACAGCTTTTCTTTCTTTTGTGGCTTGTTCCTCCAACTACTTGAGATATTCAAACTCTATGTACTCAAAGTATAAAGGAAGAAGTGCAACTGCCTGATAGAGTCCTGTGGCACTCAGGTAGTTGATCATATTCATTCTTTTAGCTTCCCTATCTACCTGAGTTTGCGCCTGTGCCACAGTCTCTGTCTCAGGACTTTCTTGAACTGGGGAGAGGACAGGAGCATGTTTGTAAAGCCTTTTCAGACTCCTTTCTTCCTTAATCTTGAGGAGCAATGATGCATCCTCTGCCTCCCTCCTCTCCTTTGACAGCTCAGTGTCAGCTAGCTCATTCAACTCTTCTAAGGGGAGAGATAGGAGTTCATCAACATTATAGTTCCTGGTCCCCAGGTAGTTTAGCCTAGCTACCCTTAACTTATCATCTTGAGTGATTGGCCTGGGGGTAGCTCGGATAGCAGATTGCATGAAGCCTGAGGACCCTCCTCAACTGTCTCCCCTTAGCTTCCTCTTCCTCTCTCTCTTCTCCTACTCTAACTCCTTGGAGGTCATTTTCCTCTTCCCTTTGTCATGCACTGGCCTTGGTGACTCAAGATGGAGAGAGTTTGGCCTTCATTGCTTGGTTCAGCAGTCAAGCTCTGGCCAGAGAGAGGTTGTGAAGCACCATTACTAGCTAGTGCTTAACTGAGGGTACTGGGTGCAGAAGGAGGTCCTATCTCAAGGTTCACAGGCTCAACCTCTGGGCCTTCAGTCAAGGTTTTCCCTTTGAAGCTAATCTCGGGGTCCACCTTAACATCCAGTTGACCAAAGATCTTACCTGCTATCCTTTGTCTATATAATCTTGATCTCATCTTGAACTCTTCTAGCACCCTTTTTTGTATCCAGTCTGCTAGTCTTCCAGCTTGTCTGTTTTGACTTGGGTTGACAAGTGGAAGATCAACCAGATTTATGCACTCATAGAAACTCAGGTTTGAAAAGTTGAAAGTTTCTTATTGACCCTGAGTTCTAGAGATGACGAGAGCTCTTGTTTCTGTGTCATACCTCTATCCTATGATTGGGTTCTCAGAGTGGGGAGATGGGGTAGACATGGCTCTGGGTATACCCTTCTCAAATAGACATTGAATGAGAGAGTCTACATCCATGTAGACTTGAGGAGGTTGCTGAGTATGGACTATTGCAAGAGAAGGTGGTGAATCCTCTATATCCATACTCTGAGAGGAACTCCCAGGTTCTATGACTGTTTGGACTTTCTCCCCCTTTTTGGTAGCATCACCTTCTTGCATAAGTGAGCTGGGGGTTGAGTGTGTCACATTCATAGGTTCTTGTGGACCTGGTTGAGTTCGTCTTGGTGGTCTCTTAGCTAGCTGGCCCTTGAGATCGGTGATCTCAAGTTGCTGGTCATTGACCCTCTTTTGTAAGATAGTCAATTGAGATTCAAAGTGACTAATCTTAGAGACTAAATAGGTGCAAGTTTTAGTCAGTATGTGCACCTTTAGTTTTAGACACCCCTCATCTTCATCAGAAGAATTATAGGGGGTTGAGAGAATTGGACCAAGATCCTCCTCCTCATCACCAGCATATTGTTCTTGGCTGCTGGATTTCCCCTGCCGTATGACAGCTTCAAGAGAAGTGTCAAAAGGCCTGGTTGCCATGGTTGAGGTCTTAAAGATGTAATCACTTGCTGAAGTGAGAGCCTCTTCCATATGGATCTCCTGAACAAGTTCAGGGAGATCCACCTCAGTGATAGGTGAATGATATGGGATAGACCTGGGTGAGACAGAAGTACTCATCTCTCCTTGAGTAGGTGTGGAGAAGAGAGACTCATGGTACTCGCTGAATGCCATGTCTCCATCATCATAGAAGTCAAAGCTAGGAATGGGTTGATTTAGATCCAGCGGCTGGGGATGGTAACTTTTCTAGGAAGGTTGTTCACTAGAGTGTGGAGACTCTGAGTGAAGGCTTAAGGCTGTTTGGGGTGTGAGCTCATCAGGTTGAGCATGAGGAACGTTAGCACTGTTCATATGAGAGATGGGAGTGGTTTGTTCCTCAGGGGAAGTGGGAGCTCGAGTGTTTATTTTCTCCTCTAAGGTTGGTGATATGGGGCCCTGCATAAGCTGAATAGCATGTGTAGGGGTTCGCTTGGTTTTTCTCTGCTAGGTGATGCTTATTGTGGGCCGTATGTGTGGTTGAGAGATAGAAGGTGTGGGTTTAACACTAGCTGGTACTGCTAGGTTGCCACCTTGAGCAATGAGCTCAAACATTTTTGGGGCAAGGGCTGTTTCTACCCCAAAGAAGCCAACAGTTGTCTTCCTCATTATTTTGAAGATGTCGGGCTTCATTTGTTCCAATTTAAGAATATTACCTGTTCCCCTCAACTATGTGCCCAGTTCACAGTTGAGAATGTGCTGGACATATCTAGGGAACATGTAATACTCTAGGGAGTCCAAGTTAGCAAGCAAATTGGTATGTACAAATTGAGAATACCTAAACTTGACCCCTTGAACTATTCCATGGACTATGAAGGAGAGGTCTTCTAGAATCTAATCCCATCCTTCATGCTTGTTTGACAAGCTGTGTATGACAACATGAAGGAGGTACTTCCATTGGGATGAGACCTTCCCCTTCCTGAAGGTTTTGATTGAGAAGTCACCCTCATAGCCTATCTGTGCAAAGGAGTGGTTATCTGCAGCTTTAGGGAATGACAAGTCACCTTCTACATCATCCAGCTAAGGATGTGTGTTTATGATGGCCGGAGTGATGAAGATTGTCCTCCCCTGTACTGTGGCAGACAGTGCCTTCTCCCCGTCCATGGTGACCTCTTCGTAGGTCCGCCAAAACTCCAACAAATGATCCTCATAGAGAGGAGGATCAATGGTGAGGGAGGTGAAGTAGTTGGTTAAAGAAAGGTAATGACAAACCTCTGAGAAACCTGGATCTTTCTCATAATCTTACGGAACAACTTGATTATGTTGCCTGTGAAGATGCATGGAAAAATCGGGTTGATTTCTGCGGTCAATGTTGTCCATTTTAAGTAGCTTTGTGATGAAGGAAGATAAGAACGAAGGTAGTTTGTGGGTGAAATTAGGTTAGAGAACAATATAGATGAAGAGGAGAGTGAGAAGAGGGGGAACCATTTGAGAATATATATGAAATGGATTTGAAACAAAGTTATTGCAAAAAGATAAACTTTGAAATCCGGATGTCGGTCCCACATCTAAAAAAGTGCCTAAAAAGGTAGTTATTTTGGAAGTTGAAAATCTTCCGAAGGTAATTTAGCTTCGAAAGTTTTTAAGAAAAAGCTTCCGAAGGCAATTTGGCTTCGGAAGATATTCTTAAGAGTTGTGAAAATTTGGCTTCCGACACATATTTGATTTTGAAAGATATTAAGACTTGGGAGTTTATTCTAAAGAGAATAAATCTTACGAGACTTAATTGCTTTCGGAAGATATTTGTCCTTCAAATACATGCAAGTACTTAGAAGCCTATTTAAGCTTCGGAAGATATTCTCAGAATTTCTTCCAAAGGTAAATTTCTTATAAGTAGTTATTTGATTTGAAAACATAAATTTCTTTCGAAGTCAACTTGAAATCTTCCGAAGGAAAATATGTTTTAAAAACTTTCAAAATTCGACCAATTTCACTTTGTTAACCTTTTTAGAGCCTGGAATTATTTTTAACATGGTTATACCCTAAGTCCTCATATTTTCAAGTCAATTTACCACCTTTTCGGGTCCCCGAATAAGTCCAAAATGCCTATAATCCCTACTATTTTAATTTTTCAGCTTTTGACAACATTTCATATGCCCAATAACATCCAAAACCTACTGAAAATCAGTGCTAATACACGGATCTACCATGTAACCATAATATAAGCTTGTATTTGGGAGATTTTTACCATTTTAGTCCTTTACACATGTGTAAAACATATTAGTTGTACCCATTCACCACCAAATCGTTTAGTAACTTTCAAACCAGGTTGTTAGAAGGTTTAAAAATCATTTCTAAGCATATCCCAAGCTTTGGTTACGGAGGGTTACAAAACATAAAGTTCATGGGTGTCAAAGTTACCCAAAAGAGGGTTTTCTAGGTGTAAATCGTGTTCCACCCATAGAATGACCAATATATCGAATAAGATACCTTCAAGGATGTTATAAGCTCCTCAAGAACAAGGTGATAGCAGTAAGTTTCTGTTAGAATAAAGAATGTAAGGTTTTTGGTAGATTAAAGAAGGAAAAACACATGACATAGCTTGTTTCGGGTGTGATGAACCTTACTCTTTGTGTGGTTCATGATTTGGAGAGTGTAGAGGGACAAGAATGATCTGGATATCTCGAACAAAGGCTGGAGAATGTCTAAGTTGCAAGGACCATGCACCAAAGTTCACAAGGTAGCACCTTCTTGCTTGTTGAGGCTTGGCCGATGATGGTTGCGGTTGTTTCTTCGATTTGGAGGGCTGGAATAGAGAGGAACCATGGTAAATGTGAGTGTTTTCTGCAGGTGAAATCGAGAGGAGAGGGAGAGAAATGAGAGGAGTGTGTTTGTGGGTTGTAAGGAAATGCATGCAAGAGGAATGAGGGATAGAAGTGGTGGTGTGTAGTGGAGAGTGTGGGTGTGGATTGGTGGGTGTGGGGGCGGCCGAACATGGCATCTAGTGGGGGTATTATTTTTAAATTTTAATTGTAAAAAGGGTATTGTGTAGTATTATTTTGTGGTGTTGGGTAGTATTTTAGATGGTATCACTTGTTAATTGTTAAACGTTAGGCTTGTATATATATATGTTTCAACCGTGAATTGTGTGTGTATGCACACACTTTAATTGTTTCAATTAAAATTCAATTACAAGGGTGACAAATTAACTTTCCCGGAATGCGAAGTTATTCTATGCTAAGGCTAGAACTGACAAATTCATGCAAAATGGCACATGAAATAACAAAAATGACAATAATAGCAATAATAATAATAACACTGATAGTAATAGTAATAGTGATATTGCATTAATATTAACTGCATGGATAATGATGCGGGAGGGGTTAGGGTTCTGACCTGGAGGTCGGTTGTTACATTCTCCCACCGTTTAGACCTGGAGGTCGGTTGTTACATTCTCCCACCGTTTAGATTTCGTCCCGAAATTTTAGCTTCGATAAGTTCCGGAACGGGTGGGTCTGAAGAGATGTGGGTAATTCTTTCTCATCTCGTCTACTCGCTCACAAGTGAATTCAGGTCCTCGCCTAGAATTCCATTTTACCTTGACCTTGGGTATGCGAATTCACCTGAGTTTCTTGACCAGCTGGTCAGTAATCTATACAGGCTCTTCCATGAAGTTCAACTTGTCATTAATCCTTGCTTCCTTCAGGGGTAACTCCATGGCTTTGTCTACCATGCACTTCTTCAAATTTGACACATGGAAGGTGTCATGTATGTGGCCTAGTTGCTGCGGTAGCTTTAATTGATACGCCACGGGGCCAATTCTCGCTAGTATTTCAAATGGTCCTATATATCTCGGGCTTAGCTTTCCTTTTTCCATGGTGCTACTTTTAGCATTACCCTGTCACCCACTTGAAACTCTAAAGGTTTTCGCCTTCTGTCAGCATATTTCTTCTGACGGTCTCTGGCAGCTCTTAAATGCTCCTTAATTTTAAATATCTTGTCGGTGGTCTCTATCACAATGTCGGGTTCCATTACTTGACTATCCCCAATCTCATTCCAACTCAACGGTGATCGGCATTTCCTGCCATATAGGGCTTCATAGGGAGCTGCTTTTATACTTGCGTGATAACTATTGTTGTAGGAGAACTTTATTAGAGGAAGATGGTTATCCCAGTTCCCTCCATAGTCAATCACGCAAGCCCTTAGCATATCATCCAAGGTTTGGATGGTTCTTTCACTCTGATCGTCAGTTTGTGGGTGGTAAGCAGTGCTTAAATCCAGACGGGTTCCTAGGGCCCGCTGGAGTGACTTCCAGAAACGAGAAGTGAAACGACTATCACAGTCAGAGATGATTAATATTGGCACCCCATGCCTGGTCACTATCTCATTGATGTACAGTTGGGCCAACTTCGTCAGATCGTTGTCCTCTCGAATCAGCAAGAAGTGAGCCGATTTGGTTAACCGGTCAACTATTACCCAGATGGTGTCATGTCCCCTGAAAGTTCTGGGTAGTTTTGTAACAAAATCCATTGTGACGTTATCCCATTTCCATTCTGGAATTTCAGGCTGTTGTAACGTTCCTGACGGTTTTTGATTTTCCGCCTTCACCATGACGCACGTTAAACACTTCCCAATGTATACGGCGATTGATTTCTTAATTCCAGGCCACCAGAAAAGTGCCTTTAGATCTTGGTACATTTTGTCACTTCCGGGGTGAATCGAGTACCTAGATTTATGGGCTTCATCTAGGATTACCTCTCTAATTCCCCCATACTTTGGTACCCATGTTCTTCCTTCATATTTATATATACCATCATTGCTCAGTTCTAACCGCTTCTCCATTCCTGTTAACAACTCCCCTGCTAAATTATCTTTCTTTAGCGCTTCACCTTGAGCTTCTTTTAGTCTCGCAATAAGGTCAGTATATATACTCATCCTTAAGGCACGGACACGAAGGGGTTTTCTCTTTCTTTCCTGCTCAAGGCATCCACCACTACATTGGCCTTGCCGGGATGATAGCAGATTTCACATTCGTAATCATTCAATAGCTCAACCCATCTTCTCTAATGCATGTTTAGCATTTTCTGATCAAGAATGTGTTGCAAACTTCTATGGTCAGTGTAAATGATGCACTTCGTGCCATAGAGGTAATGCCTCCACATTTTGAGTGCAAATACCATGACACCCAATTCTAGATCATGCGTTGTGTAGTTCTTCTCATGATCGTTCAGTAGTCTGGATGCATAAGCAACTACCTTGCTACGCTGCATTAGCACGCATCCTAGTCCCTGACGCGAGGCGTCGCAATAGACCACGAAATCTTCAACTCCTTCTGGGAGGGCGAGGATGGGTGCACTACATAGTTTCTCCTTGATTGTTTCGAATGCTTCATTCTGCTCTTGTTCCCACTCAAAAGCTGTATTCTTCTTGGTCAAGGAAGTTAACGGTTGTACAATACGCGAGAAGTCCTTAATAAACCTTTTATAGTATCCGGCCAATCCAAGGAATTGCCTTATCTCGGTAGGAGTTTCCGGAATTCTCCAATTCTTAATGGCCTCTATCTTTGAAGGATCCACTTGAATTCCATCTTTGTTTACGACATGCCCTTGGAATTGGATTTCCCGCATCCAAAATTCACATTTGGAGAACTTGGCATATAGTTACTCATTCTTGAGAAACTCGAGAATCAGCCTAAGGTGCTTCTTATGCTGTTCCTTTCCATGGGAGTAGATCAGGATGTCGTCGATAAATACAATCACAAATGTTTCTAGATATGGGCGGCACACTCGGTTCATGAGATCCATAAATGCCGCTGGTGCATTAGTCAGTCCAAAGGGCATAACCAGGTACTCATAATGTCCATATCTAGTTCTAAAGGTTGTTTTGGAGATATCTTCCTCTCTTATCTTCAGTTGATGGTACCCTGACCTTAAGTCTATTTTGGAGAAGTAGCTTGCCCCCTGCAGTTGATCGAATACGTCATCGATTCTCGGAAGAGGGTAACGAGTCTTTATTGTCAGTTTGTTTAGTTCCTGGTAATCGATACACATACATAGGGTCCCATCCTTCTTTTTCACGAATAGCACCAGGGCACCCCATGGAGACACACTTGGTCGTATAAAGCCCTTGTCGAGTAGCTCTTGGATTTGTAGCATTAGTTCTTTCATCTCGGGAGGGACAAGTCGGTACAGTGCTTTGGCTACCGATGCAGCACCAGGCAATAGGTCTATTTGGAATTCAACCTGACGAGTCGGAGGGAGTCCCTGTAGGTCTTCAGGAAATACTTCCGGATATTCCGAAACCACTGGTATATTCTTAATCTTCTTTTCCTCTTTGGCTTTCATCACGTAAACTATGAAAGCTGGGCATCCCTTCACAGACTCTTGGTTGCCTTCAAATGGGATATCATAGGATATAGCGTGTTACATCTTTCACCATGAACAACTAACACCTTCCCGTCGTTCAATGGTATCCTAAGTAGGCGCTCATCACACACGATTTCGACTCTATTCTTAGCCAGCCAATCCATGCCAACAACCACATCAAATCCTCCTAGCTTAATAGGCATCAGGTTTATCTTAAATGTACTACCTTCTAGGTTCATTAAGCAATCTTTGATGACTTCAAGTGTTTCTAAGATGTTACCGTTAGCTAACTCTATGGTAAACGTATCAGTCAGGACGCATGCACTCAAGTCAATCAAAGGCCTAAAAGCGTTAGAGACAAAACTAGCAGTTGCTCCAGTATCAAATAGAATAGTAGCAAGATGATTATTTATAAGGAACGTCCCATTGACCACATCAGGTTCCTTACGAACACTGGCTGGATCCATCACGAATGCTCGTCCCTTGTGCTTATTGGGTCTGGCGTCCTTATCTCTCCCCAGCTTAGGACACTTATTCCTCATGTGTCCTGGATCTCCACACTCATAGCATTGTTTACCTGGCACATACGTACAATCCTTGATCAGATGACCCGGTCGTTTGCATCGGAAGCAGGGCATCGGGTTGCATTCCCCTTGATGATGCAGTTTACACTTGTTGCAGAATGGGCTTGTTCCCGAGTATAGCTTTCGAGTCCTTCCGCCCTGGTCTTCGCGCCTCATACCTTCAAAACTCTTCTTGTTTGACCCACTGCTGCTACCAATTGCCTTCTTCCCCTCAAACCATTTTCTCTTCTCACCCATTGGCTTCCTCCTTTCCTCTATCCTGTTTTGTTTAGTCCATCCAACCCTGACTAGATCATCGGTCAGCTACTGGTGAAGTCGACCGCAGCTTGCAGGGTTAGGGCCTAGAGGATCAAACCATACCCCTGACTCTAGATGTAGTCCCCAGATGAAACGTGCTACGCCCTTGGATTCCGGTGTCACCAGATGTGGCACCAGTCGAACCAGGGCTAAGAAGCAGTTGATGTACTCGGTGTAGTTCGGGCCTTTCATTTCCAGGCTCAGAAATTCAGACTCCAGTTTCTCCAGTTGATTAATGGGCAGTATTTGTTTGGTTATCAAATCCCTGAATTCGGTCCAATTATTTGGTTAGCATGTTTCTTCCCCGGTGTTAGTAACACTCTTCCCCATTCCAGTGCTGATCCCTTGAGTGACTGGGAACCATACCTCACCATGTTTCCTCCATCTTAATTCGTTATATCTAGGACGACTTCCTTTTGTCAATCCATCGATACGTCTCAATCGCACCCTCGGTACCATAGAAATCCTTCGGCTTGCACGCCATGAAGGTCTTGTAGGAGCATCCATTCCTTAGTGCTTCAACTTCCTTATTGTTGCCCTCATGGCTCCCGGATCCACCATTACCACCGGGGTTATTCCGGTCCGCATTAATTTGGGCGATGGTGGTCGGGATAGCGTTAGCATTTGTTGTGCTACGAGGTTGGCAATTCTCTCATCGTTCCCCTGGTTGACATTCCCTCCATGGGGAGCTCCTGGTGGAGTAGGGGGTTGGTTGCCGGTTGGTCTAGCTTCCTCATGACGACCACTCGTAGCTCCTGATCTTCCAATATGGTTTCCTTGTCTGGTCGGCATTCTGGTAGCATCATAGATAAATTTGTTTTAGTATCTCATAGATTTTGGTTTCAACAGCCATGCATCACTTGTCCTAAATACCACGTTCTAACAGGAGGGTGGTATTATACGCACCACTAAATACCTTTAATATGTTCCATTAATTAATTTAAGGTAGTTCAACCCAAAAGATTGCAAGACAAATTCCTACGCATGACATATCACATTGCAATTCAATACAAATTACCTGCAGAATCAACACCATAAGAAATAGTTTCATAGATAGATAGGGTTAATGGTATCAGCGAAATAGAAAGGTATCAGAGTTAAACTCTTACAATTTGGAAGGTGCCATCACCCCCATAATACATAATAATAATATGTCTGATAGTAATGAAATTGTTTCCTTCAACTGTCTAAGAGACAGATAATCCCACATCTTCCCCCCTTGCTCTCACATCCATTTCTTGTTCAGCCACCCTAGCCACCCTGAGTTCTTCTTCCTTCACCCTTGCTCCAACCGCTGGACTCCCTGTGAAGCCATCATGGCCTGAAACTGGGCGGACTGGGAGGTTCGAGTGGCGTGCTGGAGTGTCAGCTCGTGACGACGGACGGTCTTCATAATCTCGTCCAATGTAGCATCAGAAGGTCCTACGTCGCTTGCCCGGCTGCTAGACTGGGAGTACCGATCACCAGCTAGCATACTAGGGCCATCATACATGTTGTGCCTTGGTGGCATCCAGTGCTCATCAAGTGGATGGTGTCGGAGCAGGTCAATCATCGGTGGTGCAGGTGTCGATGTCCTAACAGGTGGTGGAGGAGGAGGTGGCATCCTGAAGGAGACTGAGGGTCCTGGCCTAGTACTCTTGCATGGGCGGTGATAACACGTGCACCCCTATTCCCGATAGGTGGGATAGGTGAGCGTGCAGGAGCTGCGACATACGGTGACTGGGAGCGCGTCCGGCTCCTGGAGGGAGATGTTGAGGAAGAGTCCTCCGATGGCTTAGTGTCATCAGACGTAACAGATATCCAGCCCGGGTGTCTGCATCTTCTCAAGTATTCTTCATACTCCGTCCATGGCTTCGCCCTCTTAGGGCTCCCAGCTGGTGTAGTACCGTCAGTCGGGTACCTAGGTGCCTTCCCCTTGTCAGCCATAGCCTCGATGTCCTATAGAAATATCATGAGTAATTTGGTTTCTCATAGCTCATGATTGTAATAATAATAGTACTTATAGTATAGTGATGGCAATAGTATCAGATATCCCAACAGTATCAAATACCAGAGGTGCCTAACGATCCATACTGGAATTTACGCGTCCGAAGTTCATGTTACGTTGATCAAGTGTAATCATCAGTTTACCTAACCCATCATCCCAACACTTTCCATGAGGACGGTCCTAGGTATCAGGGTTGTAGCCTAGGGTCTACTATGGTATTCCCGACTTCTCTACAACCTTTAGCTCTGTACCAATCTGTCACACCTCGAGCCCAGGTAGGGTGGGACGTCACAGACTAGTAACAAATATGGTAGCGGAAACAAACCATCGTAAGAGCACAAAAGGAGAGAACATCACATGGCATTACAGTTTAAAGAAATAATGGGCTAGATGTGGGTCTAGCCACCCATACGAGTGCATGATTCAATAGTACAAATTGTTACCAACGTAGTAAATAAATATAAGCCCAAATTTTTAAAATAAGAACAAGCCAATGCCATGGGTCATGGTGCTAGGTCGAGTCTTCTACACAGCTAGACTCCCTTCAAGTTACCTGAAACATGCTCAAAAGAAATTTGTGTCAACTAAAAAGTGGTGAATTCAAGTGCTTAAAGTTCAAAAACAAAAGGATTCAAAAGATCCACATTTGCTTTAAAAATCATAAATCATAGTATCATTGTTGTGGGGATCACAATCACCCTGCACTCAGTCCCGACTAGCCTCTTCTAAAGTTATGTTACACTGGCTAATCCCGAGGGAAGAACTGAGCCTCATATGGTGGACCATACCTGCCGAATGGTTCACCTTAGTATCTTATTAAAACTTGTCCACATGCCACAAACGACCCCGCAGGATCTCAGTGTGGTACCCTTCCCGTTCATCAAGGAAGGCACTGTGTATGGGGATTCCCAAGTAGATCTACCCATATAAAACAAGCGGTTCACACAAGAATTAATGATCATGATAAAATTAAAAGCAGGTTCTAACATTTCCACAACATATAGCAGCATATTATAGCACAAAAAAGTTCAGTTTAAACAGAGCATGCTTCACCCCAAAAACAGTAGTAAAAAGGGGACACTAGAACTCACCTTAGAGCTTCAAGTACGGGTTCTTCGTGTACCGGGAAGTTTCAAGTTTAGCACCCTACCAACAAGATAAGTGTGATCCACTAATTCTAAGGTCAAACGAGGTAGATAATAATGTGTTAAGGGGTTAAATGTTCAACTAGTTTAGATTTGCCAAGGCTTGCATTAGAAAGTTTCCTTTAATAGTAAGTCATGGTTTCTTATGGATAATTATAGGTTTTTACACTATTAGGTCTTTGATACCAGTTAAATTAAGTTACCAAGTGATTACATGTCATAGGGTTGTTCTATGGAGTTTTGGCAGAATTTACAGTTTAGTCCCTCAAGTTTCAGAATTTTACAATTTCTACCCTAAAGTTTGTTTCTTTAAATTTAATGGCCTTTTTGAAAAATAACAGAGTTTGGAGTTAAATAATACATCTTAATCAAGTTAAACTTCCAATTTTTAGAACTCTAAATTTAGTTGGTAAACATGGGTCTTTACGTTACCGGTTACGGTGAAACCGGGTACTGGTTTAACTGTTAAGTATTAAACCTTATAATTTTATGTCTTAAAACTTAAGTATTATATTAAGGAATTTTAATGAGTTTTTATAATCTGTTAAGAATGTATTCTTAAGCCCTTTTTGTTGAAAGTCTCGTTTTAAGTTCGACCCGTTAAAGCGCGTTTTTACCCGAAACCGATCGCTCGAAATCATGTTTGACCAATTTTTCACCATCTTTAAGTCTTAAAGTTCTAATATTACTGAAATAACAAGTTTCCCATAGATTTTAGGTTTATTCTTGTATTTCCATGAATTTCTTCCAAAAATCACTCGGTTAAGGCCCGTTTTTAACTAAAAATTTCATTTAAATTGTTCATAGACCCATTTAACCACAAATTCGACCAATTTCACTTTTTTAACCTTTTTAGAGCCTGGAATTCTTTTTAACATGGTTATACCCTAAGTCCTCATATTTTCAAGTCAATTTACCATCTTTTCGGTCCCCGAATAAGCCCAAAATGCCTATAATCCCTACTATTTTAATTTTTCAGCTTTTGACAACATTTCATATGCCCAATAACATCCAAACCTACTGAAAATCAGTTCTAATACACGGATCTACCATGTAACCATAATATAAGCTTGTATTTGGGAGATTTTACCCATTTTAGTCCTTTACACATGTGTAAAACATATTAGTTGTACCCATTCACCACCAAATCGTTTAGTAACTTTCAAAACAGGTTGTTAGAAGGTTTAAAAATCATTTCTAAGTAGATCCCAAGCTTTGGTTACGGAGGGTTACAAAACATAAAGTTCATGGGTGTCAAAGTTACCCAAAAGAGGGTTTTCTAGGTGTAAATCGTATTCCACCCATAGAATGACCAATATATCGAATAAGATACCTTCAGGGATTTTAGAAGCTCCTCTAGAACAAGGTGATAGCAGTAAGTTTCTGTTAGAATAAAGAATGTAAGGTTTTTGGTAGATTAAAGAAGGAAAACACATGACATAGCTTGTTTCGGGTGTGATGAACCTTACTCTTTGTGTGGTTCATGATTTGGAGAGTGTAGAAGGACAAGAATGATCTGGAGATCTCGAACAAAGACTGGAGAATGTCAAAGTTGCAAGGACCGTGCACCAAAGTTCACAAGGTAGCACCTTCTTGCTTGTTGAGGCTTGGCCGATGATGTTGCGGTTGTTTCTTCTTTTGGAGGCTGGAATGGAGAGGACCGTGGTGAATGTGTGTGTTTTCTGCAGGTTAAATGAGAGGAGAGGGAGAGAAATGAGAGGAGTGTGTTTATGGGTGTAAGGAAATGCATGCAAGATGAATGGGGGATAGAAGTGGTGGTGTGTAGTGGAGAGTGTGGGTGTGGATTGGTGGGTGTGGGTGCGGCCTAACATGGCATCTAGTGGGGGTATTTTTAAATTTTAATTGTAAAAAGGGTATTGTGTAGTATTATTTTGTGGTGTTGGGTAGTATTTTAGATGTATCACTTGTTAATTGTTAAACGTTAGGCTTGTATATATATATGTTTCAACCGTGAATTGTGTGTGTATGCACACACTTTAATTGTTTCAATTAAAATTCAATTGCAAGGTGACAAATTAACTTTCCCGAACGCGAATTTATCTATGCTAAGGCTAGAACTGACAATTCATGCAAAATGGCACATTAAATAACAAAAATGACAATAGTAGCAATAATAATAATAACACTGATAGTAATAGTAATAGTGATATGCATTAATATTAACTGCATGGATAATGATGCGGGAGGGGTTAAAGGTTAGGGTTATGACCTGGAGGTCGGTTGTTACAATACAGATTTTGTAATACGTTTCTTCATTGTCTGTATGAAGAATCTTTGTTACAATACAGATTTTGTAATACGTTTTCTTTCATTGTCTGTATGAAGAATCTTTGATTTTAATTTCTGTTGTTTGTTAACATGTTTGAGCATCATTTGTAGAAATAAACTTCAAAATTTATTAATAACAAGTGATGATTTATAAGAAGGTTTTTCATTACAACTTTTATTATCATTATCCATAAAAACTATTTCATCATCACTTTCCTATTCTTCAACCAACCCGTCTCTCTACACACTTTCTACAAAAGAATTATCATTATTAATTTTGATTTTAGTTTTTATAACAGAATCAACAGTCAATAAAACATGACAACATTTAATGAAACATTGACTTGAGGTTTTAAGTCTAAATTTAGTTGAAAAACTAAACCTAGGTCAGTTCTTCATCTGATGTGGTATGGATGAAAGTAACATGTATAGTGATGATTAAATGGTGGGGCAATGTTAGAAATATCCAATTCCATTTTTACCACCATTAATTTTCTGAGTCATTTGAGACTTGATTATACCTTCAACCATGTTTGAAGATAACTCAAACTATTCAACCGCCAATTTTGTAGATAAGAGTTCACTATTAAGTTTATTGATTTCTAAGATAGTTCACTATTACATGTCTTCAAATCATTGTTGTTACAATCCTTATTATGAAGATCAATTTTGATTGGTAAATTGATTTGTTAATCCTTCTATCTTTTCTTTTAAATTTTTCATCCTTTTTATGTTTACGAGCTTGATATTTATGTTTTAAAACTTCAAAGATCAAGTGTTCGTTGTGAACTCTGTATCTTTGAATCTTTTCTACAAATATATTTGAACAAAGATTAATGTATACCTCATCTCTTTCTTCATGCTTAGTAGATTTTTCTGGTATCACATTTACCATAAATTCCTTCAAAACAGCTTCCTTTTCTGCTTTAGTTACTGGAGTAATCTTAACAGCATTGTCAATATCATCATGAGTAGGTTTTGGAGTTTCCTCAACAATATTCACTTTCTTTTTGTTCACAGTAGGAGTATTCTCAATAGTTTCTTCTTTACTTCCTTCGTTTTCATCTTCAGATTTCATTGATTGTGCTGGAGTAGTCTCTACAGTAGATTCATTAAGCACCTTTTCATCCTTCTTAACTTGTTCTTCAGCAAAGATCCCATTAAGTAGATCATCAGAAACAAACTCAGCAAACATGTTTTCTTCAACACTTTTTTCATTATTCTGAATTTCTGCTAACAAAGTGGTAGACAATTTAATATCCAAGATCTCCATCTGGTCTGACCAATCATACTCTACATTTGTCTAAGAAACTAGTTCTTTGTTATTTGAAGAGCTTGCCTTATCCCCCTTTGATTCAACCTCCACTGTCACTATCTTTTTTGATGAAATCAACTTTACAACAACATGTTGAACATGAACATATTAGAACAATATTCAATATGAACAAGTTGATTCCCCCAAGGACCTTTTTCATATCTCTCAATATTCAACCAACAAGAAACATGGTGCGAAACCCATGATTCAAGTGAAAGAATTCAGTGTGTGTGTGTGTGTGTGATTGTGTGTTAGTGTGTGTGTTTTGAATGCTCAAAAATGATAACAACAGATTGTTTGATTGATTGTTCAAAAGCTTACAAAGGATTAGGATAGTGTGCTATTTATAGCCTATACACAAAAGCTATATAGAATTACTAAACTACCCTTATGTAAATGAATATTACATATATAATCCTAACTGTCTAAGCTATCCGCTGTGGAATTAAGTCATCCGCTATGGAAGCTTTCTCATCCGCTGTGGAGAAGACTATTCATCCGTTGTGCATACTTGGTTGTTCCTCCGCTGTGGATGTTCATCCTCTGTGGATGAACATCCGTTGTGGAATATTCATCCGCTGTGGATATTGTCCGCTATATGTTCTTCATCCGCCGTGGGATTCTTTCATCCGCTGCACACACTTAGATGAATTTTCTTCATCCGCTGCTGATGATCTTCATCCGCTGTGGAGACTCTTCATCCGCTGCGAACACTTGGTCAAAATTTATTTTATCTACAAATCTGAAAAAGAAATTTAAACAAATGTTAGTGATTGTTATGAATGTTAATAATGTTAATTAGTTATAAATGATTGTTTTGTATGTTAAAACACATTTTGTTTGATTGTATGCTTTGGCAAGCATCATACTTTTTCATGCATTAATTCTTATTGCACTTAGTGAGTCCAACAATACTCCCCCTAAGTATAATGTTGCCAACTCTATATGATTTCTTGTTATTGTTTTCTTTGTTAGAAATAATGTGTGTGTGTGTGTGTGTTATCTCTTAGACTGATTGATTGTATGATTATATGTTACTGAAATGGTTTGTTCATTCACAGCGGATGAATATTTGTTCATGCGCTATGGATCCTTGAAACCTTTGATTGTTTGTTCATAGCGATGAACATTTGTTCATGCGCTATGGACACATGAAATGTTATGATGATTGTTCACAACGGATGAACATTTATTAATGCTCTGTATACCCTTTGTCCATTGTATGATTGTTCACAGCGGATGAACATTTGTTCATGCGCTGTAGATCCATGGATCATATGTTTGATATGTTCATAGTGGATGAACAACTGTCATGCACTGTGGAACACCTGAATGTTTGAATGAATATACACGGCGGATGAACCTTATTCATGCACTGTAGACACTTTGAATGGATTGAATGCTTTGTTCACAGCGGATGAACAATGTTCATGCGCTGTGGAACACTTAGTAATTTTTGAGAGATGTTCACAGCGGATGAACAATGTTCATGTGCTGTGGACATTTTGATGATATGAATGGTACTGTTCCTACAGCGGATGAGATATTTGTTCATCCGTTGTGTGAACAGTTGTCAAAAATTTTTTACAATATTTGTTCTTCCGAAGCAAATATTTACTTCCGAAGGAAATTTTGTTTTCTTTAAAACAAATTTGTTTGTTTTTCTTCCAAAAGAAGATTTTTAATGTTAATTTTTTTTTAAGTCAAAATATTTGTTTAAAAAATTTGATTTAAATTGTATGTTAAAATATTGAATTTTAACATATTCAATATATGGATGTTTTGATATCACTCATAAACAATATTGTGCAATAAAATAAACAAATGTATGTGTGCCAACCTACTGTTTGTTAGTGTTGGCTTGACTTGGCTTTGTTTATTTTTCAAAATTGAAAATATCAAATTTGAAATGTATGATAATGCACAATTCTGCTGCTTTTGATAATTCCATGTTCAATTTCTCCCCCTAAATTTTTACATATTTATAAAAATCTTCTATAAAATATCAAAAATTTATATGATTTAATATGGAAATTATCAAATTCCATTTTGTTTGTTTGATAATCATTTAGCAATAGAAGAGTGAATCTCACTAAAAATGGATGTTTATCATGTTTTACACATTAATCTTTTGCACATACCATAAGATCATACTAGTCTATAGTTCTCACTGAGTTGTTTGTATGATTGGAGAATAGACATAGACAAGTACAATGTTGATTGCAGATATATTGATCCCCTTAAACTCAAGCATGGTATTAATGATTGATTTAAAACAGTGAGTGATTATCATGTTTTGAATTGATTGACATGAGATGTATGTACCCCACATCTGATTGTATGATTAATACAACCCTCCTCAAGATATGCTAGAAAGTACTTTCAATACTTAAAGCCTAGTTACTTAGAAGTATAAATGCTCAATTTGATCCATGTTGGTTGATCCTCTTTGGGATTCTTTTTTCACTTCACATTGGAAGTTGATCCTCTTTGGGATTCTTTTGATTCATTCACAAGGAATGTAGTCATAAAGACTTTATTGATGATTCATCCAAGATGGATGTGTTCCTTTTTGGGAATCTTTTTTGGATCATGATTTAGGTCATTCAGGTATGTGCTTAGCACAATAAAGAATGCCTAGGTGTACTCCAGGTCTATGATTATCGTAACAAAGGAGACACTTGAATGATTGAGCAATTTATAATCTGTTTCACTTGGTGTATTGTAGTTACTTTGAAAGCAACCTATATTGGATAGATCAATACTCACCATAAACCAAGATGTGTTATTAACCACATAGTCATGAGAATTTAGTTCTTCACTGTTGTATCTGATTTTATGTGTCACATGCTGAGCCTATCCACATATCAAACAAAGAATTTGTCAGTCTTTATTAGCGGAAAAGGACTCAAGTGAAGAATTATGCTAGTGTACTATCATTTCTCATGAAATGTATGTGTGATTCAATATTATCAAAATGAATGATTTGCATGATATCTTGATTTTGAAAAAAAAAAGCTAATGGTAATCATGGACTTTGACAAAATTAAGTATGTCTGATTTGAATGTTTTGAAAATATTAATTTGTTGTTTCATAGTTGATTATAACAAGAGACTGAACCAAAAATTCAAATCGTGTTGAATCAAATGGTTTTGTAAAAAGGTCAGCCAATTGGTTGTCTGTATGGACCTTGATCAACTTGATCAGACTCTTTTCTGAGCAATCTCTTAGAAAGTGATATCTAATCTCTATGTGTTTGGTTTTTGAATGTTCAACAGGATTGTCTGTTATATGGCTGCAGAATTGTCAATGTGTATAGGTGTTTTAAAAAAATTAAAGCCATAATCAAGCATTTGGTTTTGAATCCATAACACTTGAGAACAGCATGTAGAAGAAGCTATATATTCTGCTTCGGCTGTGGACACAGAGACATTTGTCTGTTTCTTGCATTGCCAATAGATCAATCTTGACCCAAGAAACTGGCAGCCTCCATGTTTGTTCTTAAAATCCCGAAGGAGGGAACAGTTGCTTGTCATATGATGGGAGCATCCACTGTCAACATACCAGATGTTGTCAGTCCTTCTAAGATGTCCCTGAAAAACAAAAGAAATCAGTTAGTTGGAGCAACCCAAGCCAAGATGGTCTTGGGTTTTCCGTCTTTTCCAACAACACAAATTTCTTCCAAGGCAGTATTGTCTGAAGGTTTGGAACTCTAGACACATTAGATTTCCTTTGGTTTGCTTTAGCTCTATTAGGAGAAGTGCTTTGTGCTCTTCTTTTTTGTGAGCTAGTGTTAGTGTTTCGTCTGTTCTGAGACTTATGTCCCCTTGATATGTGTTGAAAATTGTCATAAAAAGTTTTATCATTATCTAAAACAATTTTCTGATAAGGAGTTTGTTTAGAAACTCCCATGCTGCTCTTATTTTAAACAACTGATTGTTTTTCAGTGTTTTTCTCTATCCGAGCTTGTTTGATTTGTTTCTTGTTTTTCTTGTTGAAAAAACAATTTGCTGTGCTGTGATTGTTTCTTTCATAAATGGAGCAGTAATTATGAAAATGACATGATTCTGTACTGTGATTATTCATCTTACAGTACTTGCAGTACTTACCATATCTACACTTTTCAATTGTGTGTGTGAATTGATCACACCATTCACAGTATGGTAACTCTGATTTTGTTTGTTTGCTGAAAACTTTTGATTTCAAATTAGATGTTAATGGAACATCAAAAGTTACTGATTGTTGTTTTGGCTGAATTGTGGTTTTGCCTTTCCCTTTATTTACCTATTTGGGAAGGGCAATGGAAGTTACAGCTTTCCTTCCATCAGAACAGATATCAAATCCTTGAATATGTTTTGATTGTTTGTTTGATGTATCAGCCATACCTGAAACCTTTTGAGTTTTAGTAATTGGCTAATCAGACTCATCATCTATTAAATCGTCCTCATCATCATCTGTTGTTTGATTATCAAATCCATTATTTTCCCTTGATAAAAGTCAGTTGATTTGATTGATGATGTTGTTGAACTTTTAACAAACTTTATCAAGGGTGATTTTGATTTTAAAAGTGATTTTGATGATGATGATGATGATTGTTTAGAGTCATTAGTCTTTTCTTGAGAATCATGAGATTCATCCTGTTTGTTGGTCATTGACTCAGAAAGTGGGATGTAGTTATCATTATAAGGTGGGTTTACCTTATGATATCCAAGTCCTGTAGGATCCTTAACGGTCCTTTGCTGAGCAAGAAGTTCTTCAAACTTCTTATTTCTCACCTGAAACTTCTGAAGTTTAACTTCAGTTTCAGCTTGAATTGTTTTTGACTTAGTTAATGAGATAGATAGCTGCTCGACCTGAGCTGTCAATGTTAATTTTTCAGAAAGTAGTTTGTCTATGTCTGATTGTAATGAAAGTATTTTTGTAGCATACTGCTTTTGTTCTGATTTTAGACTTTCATTAAGAATTTTTGTTTCAATTACTTTCTTTGACAGCTTGTCAGCATGCTCTCTATACCTGTTTACCTCATCAATACATGCTTGGCTGCAGAGGTTTTCTTTTACCTCTTTCGGGGATGTCTGTTAATTTGTCTTCAATATCAGCCATAAGGGCATGATCTGAAGGTGATGGTATTTCAGTCTCATAAAGGCTCCAGTCACATCCTCCGTCCTTTTTGATGATCATGGCAGAAGATGTTGGATGTTGAGTTGGACTGAATTGAGTGATCTGAGGTTGAGTTGGTGCTTTTGGAATACTGATTGGTGGATGCACTTGTCTATTTGAATTAATTCCACTTGAGTGTTGTGCCTGATGAGTGTTTCTATCAACTCTGGGTTGTTGACATTCTCTGGAGAAGTGCCCATAAAGTTGACAGTTATAGCACATAACTTTGGTTTTATCAAAACCAATTCTTGTTTTCTTGTCCATGGTTAAACCTCTATTTCTTTGCAGAAACCTTTTGGACCTGTATGCTATCATGGCCATTGGCCATTGAAGATCCATATCTTCTACCGTATTGGTGGAAGTTTATCCAAATCCTGTTGGATGATCTGAGATGGAGTCAGACTTGCTCCCAAGAATGCTTCAAAGCTTGTTGAAAAGGCTGCATAAGCTGCCTTTTGCTCTTCACTTTGTAGAATAATAGTAAGAGCATCCATAGGTTTTTCAAGCCTGTGTATGTTTGATGTTTAAGGTTTTGACTGTTTGTTTGAGGTGGAGTTATGAGGTTGATGTTTACTTTGGGGTGTAGCTTCATGAGAAGCATGAACTCCAGTCTTCTTAGACTTGTGTTTGTTGTTGGATGATTCTGGTGCTGAGAAGAATGATGTATCATGAGAATCCAAAAATTCTTCTTCTTCATCTTCTCCAGTGCTTGTGAGGAAGGCACTGTCTGTGTGTTGTGGTTCTTTGAACTTGTAGGCCTCGAAATGTCTGATTTGGTTGTTGTTCCTGGATTTTTCATCCATCTCCAGTGCTTCAACCTTGGCTACTAGTGAGTCAAGGGTTAGTCCCTCCAAGTCCAATGTTGCTTTCATGAGAGACACTGACTGAGTCCAACTCTCAGGCAATGTATGCAACATTTTTTTGTTGATTTCAACAGTGTCATATTTAAGTCCATATACTATCATTTCATTGACCAATTAGACATATCTGTGTAACTGTTGAGGAATTGATTCTCCATGGATATGGTGGAAGGTTTCATATTGAGTTCTTAATTTTTCCTTTTTGATCTCTCTTATTTCCTCACTTCCTTCACACATGGTATGAAGAACCTTCCACAGCTTATGGGCTGTTTTGAAATTTTTGACCCGTGTCAAAATTTCAAAAGGCAAAGTCATAGCTAGAATACTGTATGCCTTCATGTCTGTTTTGACCCGCTTGTGGTCATCACCAGCTAAACTTTTTAGACTAACTGGTTTCTGTATGTTATAGTCAGGTCCTAAAGTCACTAGAATGTAAGGACCTTCAGTGATTGATGTCCATAGATCTGGATCTTGATATGTAATTCAATTCCTTAACATGATTTTCCATTGCTTGAAATCTGATTTGTTCTTCAACTTTGGGGGTTTTAGTCCACTGTTTGAACTCATCATATCATCAGCCATGTTTGAATGATTTGAGTTAAATTTTGTTTGATTAAAATTTTAGTCCGGTGCTAAAATTTAATTAATCCTAATTGTCTCTAGGATTTGTTTGTTAATTTGATAAACTAATTTGTTTTAATTGTTTACCAAATAAATAAATTAATTAATTAATTAATTAATGTCCTATGAAATATTGCTTTCTAGGTCATGGTGAGAAGAAAGATTGTGGATGATGGAAATATTTGTCCTTTAGTGCAAAAGTCAATATTCCTTTTGTAAAAACCCTAAAAACAGAGTTTGTCTTTTGTTATACAACTTTTTGGATCAAAAAGTTGATTTTGAAAACTTTTCAAACAAGATAACTAGTTTTTCAATGGTTTTATCAGTAACAACAAACACAATTCCCGTGAATTGTGTATGCAAAACCTAGGGTTTTCCTAGGGTTTTGTTGTGATGTTTTTTCAAAATATTCAACTTGATGGTCGAACAATGAACAAAATATGTTTCTAGTGAGATTGTCACTAGTTTGTGATGATAATGAACAATCTGACCGGTTTAGGTTGTTCACAAAATGATTTGTTTCAAAGAAAAATCAATGAAACAGTGTTTAAAAACAAAACCCTTAAAATCCGATTAGGGCTTTAAGGTTTGAATGATGTTAAAAGGTAAAAACCTTCTGTTTAAAGGTTGTTTAACAATGTATGAACAATACCCATGTATTGTTTGTTGCAAAAACCACTGAAAACTTGTGTGGTAGTGTGATGTTCAAGCAAGAATCAACAAAACTTCTTCAAAATGCACAAAATGATTCAGTAATCATGATGTTTGCGTTTAATGAATGTTTATGAGAAGAAGAAGATGAGTTTGATGCTTGAATCTGTGTTTTTTGAAGCTAATGAACTACTGAAATCAATGTTGTTGAATGAGAGGATCGAAATCAATGAATGATTGAGCCAACGCTCTGAAACCACCTGATGAAATCAACTTTACAACAACATGTTGAACATGAACATATTAGAACAATATTCAACATGAACAAGTTGATTCCCCTAAGGACCTTTTTCAATATCTCTCAATATTCAACCAACAAGAAACATGGTGCGGAAACCCATGATTCAAGTGAAAGAATTCAGTGTGTGTGCGTGATTATGTGTTAGTGTGTGTGTTTTGAATGCTCGAAAATGATAATAATAGATTGTTTGATTGATTGTTCAAAAGTTTACAAAGGATTAGGGTAGTGTGCTATTTATAGCCTATACACAAAAGTTATATACAATTACTAAACTACCCTTATGTAAACGAATATTACATAAATAATCCTAAGTGTCTAAGCTATCCGCTGTGGAATTAAGTCATCCGCTGTGGAGGTTTTCTCATCCGCTGTGGAGAAGACTATTCATCCGTTGTGCATACTTGGTTGTTCATCCGCTGTGGATGCTTGGTTTTTCATCCGCTGTGGATGAACATCCGCTGTGGATGTTGTCCGCTGTATGTTCTTCATCCACTGTGGGATTCTTTCATCTGCTGCACACACATAGATGAATTTTCTTCATCTGCTGCTGATGATCTTCATCCGCTTTGGAGACTCTTCATCCGCTACCAACACTTGGTCAAAATTTCTTTTATCTACAAATCTGAAAAAGAAATTAAAACAAATGTTAGTGATTGTTATGAATGTTAATAATGTTAATGTGTTATAAATGATTGTTTTGTATGTTAAAACACATTTTGTTTGATTGTATGCTTTGGCAAAGCATCATACTTTTTCATGCATTAATTCTTAATGCTTTTGTTGAGTCTAACATTTTTGCCATTGTGATTTTCGTTTGTCTTTCCTTCAGTACATTTTCAAGCGAAGTGACCTGGTTTATCATAGTTGTAACATCTTAAGCTTGTTTTGTCAAACCCTATCTTGCTTGAGTTGTTTAAACCAAAAATCTTTCTCCCCATTCTTCTAGCAAAGTTTCTAGCCCGATACACCACCATTGTCATTTGGTAGTTAATGTTGTTTTCTTCAACATCATCACGATTGAGTTGTTGCAAGTCATCAACCAAGATGTTGGGTGAACTTAGTCTTCCGGCCATGAAAGCTTTATAGCTATTCATAAAGGTTCTAAATATAGCCAGATGCTCTTTAGTAATTTGGATTGTTTGCTTGGATATGTTGGAATTAACCACAAAAGCTTGTTGAGTGGGTTGTGAGGATTGACTGTGTGGATAACTTGAGTTTGAGATTGAGGCTGCATAGGAGAAAACTGGTTTTGATTAAAAGCTTGAAACTGAGGCATGGATGTTTCCTTGACATTTGGAATAATAGAATTGGTTGATTGTTGTTGACATAATTGGGAGTAGCTGACATAGTAAATAGGATTACTAGCTATCATTGCATATAGTGCAGATGCTTCAGCTCCCATGGTGTTTAAATGGTTTGCAGCTCTCTGTTTCTCATCCATCTCGTTAGACTTAATAGTTGAGATCAGATCGCTGAGAGACAATGCAAACAGATCTTTTCTTCTTTTAATTGCAGGACCGGTGAAGGGTGGTCAATGCAACAGTTTCACAAGGATGGAGAGATATGCAACACTTAACAGATCAAATAGGGAACCGGTTTGATGGTACAAAGAACACAAGTAAAAGAACAAGAACAAAGAACACTCAAATATTGATAGGTTCAAATGGATCGATCTGTATTGATATCGTAATGAATGATCAATTCAAAAACAAAATAAACAAACACGAGCAATTACTTCAAAAATTCATAGATTTCATTAATAGCAAATGCTTAGGATATAAAGTGTAAGAGTGAGTTACAGTTGTTCTGTTTGTTCTAACTGTTTCGTTATCTCTCTACCATACACAATACATAAACTATCCTATTTATAATATCAAAGAAAACAAGGAACATATAATTTACAAAATAAGTCCTTATACTATGACAAAACACAAAAGACAAATGTTAATCTTTTAAGAGCTATAACAATACTCCCCCTAAGATTGACATTTTCTTCAGTCTTAATTCAACTCTTCTGGTTCTTCTATAATCTTGAACACCGGCTTTTCTTTGTAAAGATCCAATTCACGCAACGCTTTCTTTATAGCTGACTTGAATTTCTTTGCAAGTATGGCTTGCTCAGGCTTTGACTCATTTGTTTTAATCTCCATCTTGTCCATTACATCCAAAGTTTCATTTGTCAGACCTGCAATATCTATGTTAGCGTAGAACTCATAAGGTTTAGGATGATCGTGAGAATGAACTTCCAACACGCACTTTATGTCCTTCTTCAATATGTTAGCAAATGCTAGAGCTTTTCGCAATGAAATTCGTTCCATCACAGCATCCATCACCTTAATAATTGTCATAAAATATTTTCTATCATTATCAGCAACTTCTGACGCAACACGATCAAACTTCTTATTAGACAAGAATGAGATATAACTTGGATGTAGAAGTTTAAGCTCAAAAACTCCAAATAATGAAATTATGTATTGATCCCAATCTTCCATGTTTCGAACTAGCTTTAACTGGAACGAGTCAGCATGATAGAACCATCTCAAAATTTGTTTAGATGTTTGAGTGCCATCTATCACCTTCAACCCTGGGTTAGTGACCTTTTCAAAGTACTGATCACTATAAGCATCCAAAAACTATTCTTCTTCTTCTGGATGAGCAACCATCTTTCTTTTTCTTTTTAATGACTAGAATTACTCTTTGTCTTCTTGATCACATATGGTTTTAAGATAAGAGTCCCTTCTGGTAATGACTCGATTTAGAAGTTTAACAAACTTTTCACCTAGAACTGATTTGGTAGGATTAATCAAAGGTAACTTATTTAACACCTTGAGATCTTGCATTGGCAAAGCTATGAAGCTTGTGTAAAAATGATAAAAATCACAAATGGCATTTACACGTTTAATTAGAAAGGCATCAAAAATGTCATCATACTTCCAGGCAACTATCTTAACATTCTGTGTGTTATCCGGAACAATCATTGCATTGAGCAACTCAGAAATAAATTGGTCTTTCTGCAGTACATTTCTAACTAAATCTCCTATAGTTCTAGCTTTGTTCCATAGTTGTTTCTATTCAACTTAGACTTTGTATGGTTGTTTCTCTGTCTCTGGGAACATCTCAATCAATTCTTTTCTCTTTTCATGACCACTTTTCACTAACTCCATTTCTTTTATTTCTTGAGGCTTTAAGATTCTAGTTCTCTTTGTAATCTCCAAATATTGTGGATTATCCATGTCTAGCATAACCATTTTATTGTTTTGCTTTTCTGTCTCTTGGAAACTTCTAACCAAATTTCTTAGAGACTCGGTTAGCAATCTGTTTAATCTCTTTCTTGGATAATTCCTTGATTGTAGCCATAACCTAAGCTCAATAGTTGTCATATTTTCTGGATCAGGATGATGCAATTTAGATGCTGGAAGGTCTTCAATGTTAATACTTTCTTGCATCGGATTCCACTCTCCATGTTCCATAACTATTTAATCTGGATCAACTGGAGCTTTTTAATCTGCTATAATACATTTCTCATACTCTTCATTAATTTGAGAAACTATTAGACCATCCAAAAATACACGATTGTATTTCTTCTTGACAAGATAATTATATCTGTCATCAATGTCTAAAGGGATGTCTTCAGTGACAGCTTCAACCGAAGAATATGCAGCTTTAGCAACGTCTTCTTCCTCCAGTATTTCATTATACCAAGCATCTGAAAACTCTGGATCTAAATCATCCATTGCTTTGATTTGCTCTTGTATGTCTGTTTCTGCACTTTCTTGTAAAGAAGGATGACCTACATTCACTGCATAAGAAAAACATGTTAGATTCAAGCATATAAAAATAAAACAACACCTATAATAAAAAATGTCTTTTAAACTGTTTACGAGTTTCAGAAACAATTTTCTGCATCTTTGAAAGAGGGTTGGGTGACGATTCTGCCAATATTGAATATCAGATTCATCTATCTTTCGTTTTCCTTTCACAGCCTCAGATAATTTTTCAACTTCAGTAGGTTGAACTTCAGGAATAACCTCTTTCTCTGAAGTTAAATGATCTTTTTCTTGTGGTTGAGAGGATTGAGATTTTAAGCTATCTTTCATAATTTCAAGTTCTTCTTTCAACTTATCATAATCTTCTTTCAACTTCTTGTATTTTTCTTCCGTCAAATCATAATCTCTAAGTAAAACATCAAAGTTCTTTACATTCATCTCTTGAACTTCTTCAAGCTCAGCAATTTTCAAGTCTTTCTTTAAAAATTCTACTTTTAATTAATTATTTTCATCTTTCAGCTTTTCAATCATCTTAAGCTGATTGATATTCTCTTCTTTCAAAGCTTCTACTATCTACTCAGTGTTTAATTCCTCAGTGAGGACTGTATCATATAGATTTGATCTTTCACCTTCAACTGGTACTACAGTCTCAAATACATTAACATTATGAAGATCACACTCCATTTGTTGTTGTACGTTGACTTCATCATTATTTTCATTCACATCTATTGAATCATCAATATTATGAACATCTTCATTTAGATTATCAACTTCTTCAACTTCTGTACAACTACATCTTCATTAACTTCTTCAACTTCATTACCTCCAACATCACCATTATCACTATCATCACTTGAAGAAGAACTTCCTTCATCTTTAGATTCATCATCACCTTCATTATCTTCATCATCATCCTCAACTTTAACTCAAAAAGTCCTTGAGGAACTTCTTCAATCAAGTCATTTGGATCGATTGGTTTATCATCAATCAAATGAAAATGATTTTCATCTATGTTCACATCATTTCTTGCTACTGCTCTCATGTAATCAAACATTTGAACATTCTGAGCACCAGACAAGATAGCAAGTCTTTTGTATATGGTTTCAGTCATGTGCTCCAAAATTAATCTTTCTCCACTTACTCCATAAGCATGAAAATCAGGACACTCTTCATTTATAATCAGCTACAGAAATTTGGGACACATCAAGTATTTGTTCCTGATTCCTTTCTCCAAATTAAAAATAAAGCCATTCATGATCCATTTTGCCATATTAAACCTTCTACTTGTGGCAATAGCTACAATAGGAGAAGCAATGTCTACAGGGAATGAATTCCATCCTGCACTTCTCTTAGACATTCCATGTTGAAAGATATAACATAGGAGTTTCCAGTGGTTATATACTCTTGCTCTGAAAAACTGTTTCTTAGGAAAAAGATCTGGATGTCCCATGGCTAAAAATGTGTCTCTACACTCATTAAAAGTGAGTTCAGCCAAATCTTCAGGATCATTATCACCCAGTCTTAGAGCTTCTCTAATCGATTACTCAGAGACCTCAATCATACGATAGTTTGTGATAAAACCTCTAACTACTTTCCTTCCTTCATCATCTCTTGCAATTTCAGCAGTACTCCAAAATCGTTTGATGAGACGAGCATTTATGACTGGTTGAGCACACATGACATACACATACTTTGTTCTCAATAGAAATCTTATCATTTATTCATAACCAACAGCTTCACGAACATCCTCATTAAGAAAGGCTGCTACATTATGCTTTGGCTCAAATTTAAGATCTCCCATCTGTATGCATAGAACAAAATGTTAATCACATTTGATGCAACACAATTTATGATTAAATCAATTAATGAACCATGAAACATGAAAATTGATTGAATTTTAATTGAGCTAGCACATTTTAAATTTTAAACCTAAAAATTTTCACTTAAATTTTATAAGTGTTGAACACACTCTATCAAGAGCAGAGCACATTTAAGTTTAAGTTCAAATGATATAAAGCACACTAAACCAATTAAATTCTTCTCAATATCAGTTGAATAGATGAACTTTGATGATTAACACAACAATGTTGATGAAAAATTATGAACTGAATGTTCATTTCTTGTTCTTAAACACCGACTGATGAACAATGAATCATCAAGAACACATTTTTATGAAATTTGTAAGGCCCCGTTCCCGGAAACCCCATAGTTGGTCATTCACAGCATCATTTATATCAAAACATATTAAGATTTATTAAGTAAATAAAACATTGTAGCGGAATAATTCATCAAAAACCATTTCATGCATTAATAAATACATTTGCCAAGTAATACATCGTTGTTTAAAAGATTACAAAAGATCAATTAGTTGCATTACAAAACAACATCATTATTATTGCATGAGGTGGATGCCAGTCCTTACCCGCCAAGTAGCTTCACCCACGTGCCATTCTCAGCAACAACATTACCTGCCAACTAAAAATGCATATAAAAGTCAGCGTTGCTGAGTGAGTTCTAGTTTTATATAATAAAATACTTTACTTTTAGTAAAAACCTTTCCTTTACTTTCGTTCGTGATCACACAACATATGTACATCTTGATAATATCATTATTATCTTTTATCATCATTCATAATTCGCTCATTTTCATACTTTCTTTCATTATTATCTTCCACTTTAATCTAGATCCTATCATAAGCTATGCCCCATCATTTATGCATGAAGCAACTACCTTTTTGGGGTCAAGCCACAAGGATCCCGTTTTTGCACGTCTTGATCAGTCACAAAGACTGACCCCCCTGTGTGAATTCTTATGGGTTAGCTAAACCCCATACAGTTGAGCTAACAAACCTTCATTGAGTTATGAACTCCCTTTTTAATTTGCTTGCAAAACTTTCATTCATTCATTATGTTTCACTTCGTTAACGTTGTCTTCCACTTTCATTATATAATACTTTACATTCATAAGCATAACACACCACGTAAAGTCACATCATACATAACATGACACAACATCATCATACAATGCATACATATAAACAAGCATAAGCCACCATAAAACATCATTTCTTAGCACTTAAATTCTACTTCCCCAAATCTCAGCAAATTCTAAGTCCTTATGGAAATGCGGATGAGCAAATCAATGCGGATGAACAGACAAATGCGGATGAACAAAAGAAATGCGGATGAACAAATGCGGATGTTCATACTCAGAAAATATTCAAAGTGTCAGCAAAATTGCATGAACCAAATGCGGATGACTAAAACAAATGCACCTGAACAATATAGCAAATGCACAAGAACAAAAGAAATGCGCATGATCACTGTAGCAAATGCGCCTAAACAAAACACTTATGCAAATATTCAAATCTAAATACGGATGAACTAAACTAACCTGCAGTTGCAACTTATGCTATACTCAGTTCCAAATCCACATTCTTATACATTCTTAGCCCAGATCTAGCATGCTAAACACTTAGAACAAGCATACAATCACAGAACTCGATCAAACATTCAAAAACACAAACCCACACTCACAATAGGTGCTAAAACACAGATCAGATCATGATATCGGTTATAAAATAGTAGGTACTATGCATTTCAGCCCTAAACAAGTTTAAAACGAGTAAAAATGGGGATCTAGAGCTCACCTTAACAGCTTACGAGTAAGTCTTCTTCAGACCTATGAGCAACCTGGAGTTCAAACACCTAAACACACAAAAACACACAACAGAACACATAGAAACACACAAGAATCAGTCCAGTAGCTCGAACACAGCTGAAACCAAACAGGAAACGCAAGAAAACCTTACCTACAAGCAGATCTTCCTCCTTCTCTTTCTAGAAATCGATTTGCAGCTCCTCTCTCTCTCTAGCAGCCGAGAAATATCTGTAAAGGGAGAAGTGTGGGCTGCCATACTTATTTTAAATGTCAAAAAGGTGCAAGTTTTTCCATTTGTACAGCTTTAACCCCTTGACTTGGGACATTTCACCCTTTCTTCTTTTATTCTTCTTTTCTTTTAAATTTCCGGGTGTTACAAGTCCATCCCCCTTATATAGGTTTCGTCCCCGAAACCTGTCATTCCTCGAACAACTATGGGTAATGCTGTCTTATCTCTTCCTCAGTCTCCCACGTAGACTCAGATCCCTTCCTGTGCCTCCACTGTACTCGCATCAGTGGAACCACTTTATTCTGTAGCCTCTTCTCTTTTCTATCAATGATGGCCACTGGCAGCTCCATATAATTGAGTTGTTCATCCACCTCAATGTCCTCCGGTGGCACAATCATATCTTCATCGGCTAAGGACTTTCTTAAATGAGATACATAGAATGTCAAATTAATTCCGCTTAACTCATTGGGTAGCTCCAACCTGTAGGCCACCTCTCCTACTCGAGCCATGATTCGGAAAGGCCCTATATACCTCGAGCTCAGCTTACCCCACTTTCTAAGCCAGATGATCCCCTTCCAAGGTGAGACCTTCAACATGACTCTATCACCCACCTTGAATTCAATCGGTCTACGCCTCTTGTCGGCATACAACTTTTGTCTATCTTTTGCCGCCTTCATAATGGCCTTGATCTTTTCCAATTTTCAGTTGTAGCCTCGATCACCTGAATACTCCCCAACTCCTTCTGCCCGATGTCTCCCCAACATACAGGCGTCCTACACTTCCTACCGTATAGCATCTCATATGGTGGCATACCAATGCTGGCATGATAACTGTTGTTGTAAGAAAATTCAGCTAACGGTAAGTGTTCGTCCTAACTTCCTCCAAAGTCAATAACACATGCTCGGAGCATATCCTCAAGCATCTATATGGTTCTCTCTGACTGACCATCTGTCTGAGGATGATAAGTTGTACCGATGTGTAGCCTCGTACCCATCGCATCATGGAATCTCTTCCAAAACTTAGATGTAAACCGAGTGTCACGATCAGACACTATAGATACTGGTACACCATGACGAGTCACAATCTCTTTGATGAATAGGTCCGCCAACCTCTCAGATGAATAAGTCTCGCGGATTGGTAGAAAGTGAGCACTCTTCGTCAAACGGTCGACTATCACCCATATGGCATCTCACCCCCTTGTCGTACGTGGTAACTTCGTAATGAAGTCCATGGTGATGCTCTCCCATTTCCACTCGGGAATATCCAAAGGTTGGATCTTCCCATATGGCTTTTGATGCTCCGCATTCACTTGCAAGCAAGTAAGGCACTTGCTACATAACGCTTCATACCCGACCACTAGTAATCTTTCTTCATATCATGATACATCTTCGTAGCACCGGGATCAATTGAGTATCGAGTCTTATGAGCTTCATCCATGATTTGCCCTCGTAGGTCTCCATAACGAGGGATCCACATCCGCCCGAAGTAGGTTCTAACTCCAAGAGTGTTCTCACCCAACTCCGAGACTAGACGTTTCATTCTTTCGAAGTTTATTCGATCTTCCTTCAGCACCTCATATTGAAATTCCTTGACTTGTGTCATCACATCAGAGGTCATAACCAACTGGTAAGCTTTCACCCGGATTGGCTCGGGTCTCTCCTTTTGGCTGAGGGCATCCGCCACCACATTGGCCTTGCCCTGATGGTAGTGGATCTCGCAATCATAATCTTTGATCAACTCTAACCATCTTCTTTGCCTCATATTAAGATCCTTTTGCTCAAAGAAGTACTTCAAGCTCTTATGGTCAGTGAAGATAGTGCACTTCGTCCCGTACAAGTAGTGCCTCCAAATCTTCAATGCAAAGACCATAGCCGCAAGCTCCAAGTCATGAGTAGGGTAAATAGCCTCATGGATTTTTAACTATCGGGACACATAGGCTATTACCTTCCCCCGCTGCATCAGCACGCAACCCAACCCTGAATAAGAAGCATCAGAGTAGACCACTAAGTCATCGCTCCCTTCAGGTAATGTCAAGATAGGAGCTTGAGTCAGTCTCGTCTTTAACTCCTCAAAAGCATTCTCTTGTTCCAGACCCCATACAAACTTCACCTCCTTGCGGGTCAACTTGGTCAATGGTGAAGCTATATTAGAAAAGTCTTGGATAAATCTTCTGTAATAGCCCGCCAAACCCAAGAAACTGCGGATCTCGGATGGCGTCTTTGGAGTCTTCTATTGCATCACCGCCTCCACCTTTGCTGGGTCCACCATAATCCCTTCAGAATTAACCACATGACCCTAAAACTAAACCTCGTGCAACCAGAACGCGCACTTGGAGAACTTAGCATACAACTTCTCTCTTCTAAGCATCTACAGCACCTTGCGGATGTGACCGGTATGCTCTTCTTCCCTTTTCGAATAAATCAGGATATCATCAAGAAACACAATCACTGATTTATCCAACATCGGCTGACACACCCGATTCATCAAATCCATGAAAGCAACTGGCGCGTTGGTTAAACCAAAAGACATGACGAGGAATTCATAATGTTCGTATCACGTCCAAAACGTTGTCTTCAGGATATCCTGCTCCTTAACTTTTAGCTGATGATAACCAGATCGGAGATCTATTCGTGAGAACCAACTGGCACCTAGGAGCTGATCACACAGGTCAACAATCTTCGGTAGCAGATACCGGTTCTTCACCGTCAACTTATTCAACTCACGGTAGTCAGTGCACATCCTTATGCTACCATCTTTCTTCTTTACAAACAAGACCGGAGCACCCCAGGGAGAGATACTCGGTCGGATAAACCCCTTATCTAGCAACTCTGGTAACTGGACCATCAGCTCCTTCATCTCTGAGGGAACTAGTCGATACGGTGTCTTGGCAACAGGTTGGGCACCAAGTATCAAATCGATCTGGAACTCGATCTCGCGGTCCGGCGGCACACCTGGTAAATCTTCTGGGAACAAGTCTGGGAAGTCACACATGACCGGTACATCGGACAATCATAGTACTGACGTGTCCACATCCTTCACATAAGTCAGGTAGGCACTACATCCACGCCTCATACACTTCTCAGCCACAACCATTGAAATCACCTTCGGAACCGCAGTAACTCGATAACCATAAATCGTCACCAAACTCCCATCTGACGTAATCAACCGAATTTAGTAGAGAACCTATGGCCTTCTAACTCTATGTCATAATTCTCTATCAGATCAGAAAACCTGGTAGATTTACCAATGGCGGTTTCTACATCGAAGGGCTCATCAATACTTCTACTTCTAACAGGCAACTTAGCACAGAAGGTAGCAGAAATAAAACTCCTACTAGCACTAGAATCGAAAAGCACAGAGACACAAATTTGGTTTACTAGAAATGTACCTGACACCACGTCAGGGTCCACCCTAACCTCCACCCAAGTTATAGCTAATGCTCTGGCCTTCACCCTCAGCCCTCCTTCTCAGTCCCCTTCTTCGCCTCGGAGCTCTCAGCCCTCTACTTCTTGCAGTCCTTGCTCATATGCCCCTTCTCGCCACAGTTGTAACATTTCACCACATGATAATTTATTGCCATGTGGCCCTCCTTCCCACACTGAAAGCAGACGTTCGATCCCTACCTACACTCTCCTACATGCCCCTTCCCACACTTCTCGCACACCTTCACTCCTAACTCAGTTACGGCTACCTTGCGACCCTCTACCTTCGTCCTTTTGCCTTTGGGAGGGAAACTGCCACTACCAGCACATTTTCTACTCCAGTCCTCCCCCCTCCTCTCATCCTCCCTTACGGCCCTAATGACCCCAGTCACCATAGACGGCAAAATCGTGTGCATGACTTAATGAACTCCTTCACTAAAGCCGAAAGATTAACGCTCTCATCCCCACCTCCATGGTGATGAAACTCGGGTTCTGCAGGAGTCATCTTAGCAGTCTTAGCCTTGTTTCTTGTGACACGTGGTCCAGCACCACGACCACCCTGTACACCTCCTCGAAAAGCCTTCGAAGATCTACCATCCGCCATCCTCTAAACACTATAAGATTCAAACACCAACATGATCATTCAAGGTAATAGCTTAGATTATGTCAAGTATAGTAAGTCCCTAATTACAGTGGCCAGTTGTGATTAGCCACTTACTTTACTCTTCATCCCCCAAGCATTTCATATCCTGACTGCATCAGTATCCAAATCTACTAAGAACACATAAATCAGATAGCACGCGCACATAATACTGGTTAACTTTAAGAAAATAAATTACCTGATGGCACGTAGCTACTCGGGATGGCATCCTTCTATTTAGTCCCATTCTCAGTTTAAGTTTAGGTTTTGAAAATACTTACCCATTTCTCTTAAACTTTGGCTCTGATACCAACTTGTAAGGCCCCGTTCCCGGAAGCCCCACAGTTGGTCATTCACAACATCATTTATATCAAAACATATTAAGATTTATTAAGTAAATAAAACATTGCAGCGGCATAATTCATCAAAAACCATTTCATGCATTAATAAATACATTTGCCAAGTAATACATTGTTGTTTAAATGATTTCAAAAGATCAATTAGCTGCATTACAAAACAACATCATTATTATTGCATGAGAGGATGCCAGTCCTTGCCCGCCAAGTAGCTTCACCCCCATGCCATCCTCAGTAACAACATTACCTGCCAACTGAAAATGCATATAAAAGTCAGCTTTGCTGAGTGAGTTCTAGTTTTATATAATAAATAACTTTACTTTTAGTTAAAACTTTTCCTTTACTTTGGTTCGTGATCACACAACATACGTACATCTTGATAATATTATTATTATCTTTTATCATCGTTCATAATCGCTCGTTCGTACTTTCTTTCATTATTATCTTCCACTTTAATCTAGATCCTGTCATAAGCTATGCCCCATCATTTGTGCATGAAGCAACTACCGTTTTTGGGTCAAGCGACAAGGATCCCGTTTTTGCACATCTTGATCAGTCACAAAGACTGACCCGCCTGTGTGAATTCTCATGGGTTAGCTAAACCCCACATAGTTGAGCTAACAACCCTTCATTGAGTTGTGAACTCCCTTTTTAATTTGCTTGCAAGGCTTTCATTCATTCATTATGTTCCACTTCGTTAACATTGTCTTCCATTTTCACTTTATAATACTTTACATTCATAAGCATAACACACCACGTAAAGTCACATCATACATAACATGGGACAACATCATCATACAATGCATACATATAAACAAGCATAAGCCACCATAAAACATTTTTTTTAGCACTTAAATTCTACTTCCCCAAATCTCAAAAAATTCTAAGTCCTTATGGAAATGCGGATGAGCAAACCAATGCGGATGAACAGACAAATGCGGATGAACAAAAGAAATGCGGATGAACAAATGCGGAATGTTCATACTTAAAAAATATTCTAAGTGTCAGGAAATGCGCATGAACCAAATGCGAATGACTGAAACAAATGCACCTGAACACTATAGCAAATGCGCATAAACAAAATAAATACGCATGATCACTGTAGCAAATGCGCCTGAACAAAACACTTATGCAAATATTCAAATCTAAATGCGGATGAACTAAACCAACCTGCAGTTGCAACTTATGCTATATTCAGTTCCAAATCCTCATTCTTATATATTCTTAGCCCAGATCTAGCATGCTAAACACTTAGAACAAGCATACAATTACATAACTCGATCAAACATTCAAAAACACACACCCACACTCATAACAGGTGCAAAAACACAGATCAGATCTTTTTTTTGGTTGTAAAACAGTAGGTACTATGCATTTCAGCTCTAAACAAGTTTAAAACAAGTAAAACCAGGGATCTAGAACTCACCTTAACGGCTTACGAGGAAGACTTCTTTAGACCCGTGAGCAACCTGGAGTTCAAACACCTAAACACACAAAAACACACAACCGAACACATAGGAACACACAAGAATCAGTCCAGCAGCTCGAACACAGCTGATACCAGACAGGAAACGCAAGAAAACCTTACCTACAAGCAGATATTCCTCCTTCTCTCTCTAGAAATCGATTTGCAGCTCCTCTCTCTCTCTAGCAGCCGAGAAATATCTGTAAAGGGAGAAGTGTGGGCTACCATACTTCTTTTAAATCTCATAACGGTGCAAGATTGACACTTGCACAGCTTTAACCCCTTGACTTGGGACATTTCACCCTTTCTTCTTTTATTCTTCTTTTCTTTTAAATTTCTGGGTGTTATAAAATTGAGATTTGATTCTCACAATCTGTTCAAAAACATGTTACAACAATCATTTGATGTTCAATTTCAGTTATCATAACACATTTAAGTCACAAATTTCAAATTTTCTGACCACCTAGGGTTCGAACGTCTCAATAGAGTTCAAACGCCAAATCAAAGTTTGAAATAGGTAATGAAATAAGATGTTTTAAGGTCAACATGATGTTTAGATTCATTGAATATACCTATATATCACAAGAATTAATAGGTAACAGTTAAATGTTGAGTGAATGAATGTATCGGGAGAGAGAATAAGAGAATCAGAGTGTTTGAGTTTGTGAATGACTGAATGAAAACTGCAAGTGTTGAATATATATAAGTGTAAAAGTTTCTTAGGTGCATGAGCACTGTGAAGGCACATGAGGCTAAGTTTCACACTAAATCTACAGACGCATGAGCACTGTTAAGGCACATGAGGCTAAGTTTCACACTAAATCTGCAGATGCATGAGCCCTGTGAAGAAGCTTGGGCACTGTTCAGGTGCTTGGGCACTGTTCAGGTGCCTGAGACTTGTTGAAATGCTTAACACTTGGAGTAAAGACCTTCAAACGTCTAACCACATTGGGAAGTCTGAAACTGTTCAGGCGTATGAGCATAAGTTAATACGCCCAACACTTGACCATTTTCAGCAACATGACAACTGTTTAGGCGCATGTACTTGAACAAAACGCTCAACACTTGTACAAATTCTTGAAATTCATCATACTCCAGATTTTGACTTCTAAGCACTATTCAGGCACATGAGAAGCATTCCATGAGTCTGACACTTTGAAATTTTCACAACATCCATCTGAACACTATTTATGCACATTATCATTGTTCATGCACATTGTCTCAACACTTAATCAAATTTTATTTATCACCCAAAATATGCATTAATTACCCTCAAATTTAACAATCAAATTGTTTTTTTTTTAAATCACCACAAATCATTTGAAACTCATATTTTCATTTTTAAACATGAATTTTCAATTTAAACACCACCAAGCACATTTTCAAACAATTTCCCGTTATTTTAGTCTCTATTTTGAAACTTTTACAACACCAATAGTCTTGTTTTGTTTGCAAAAAGCTTTTCCACTTATTTTTAGTTTTTTTCAGGTTCATTTTTTACATCATATCAAACACACATGCTTGAATTTCAGCTTCATCCTTTTCATCCAAAGCACTTAACTTCTTTTTTTATTCTTTTTCACATTCTAACACTTTTTATTGATTTTCTCTTTTGCATTTTTACTCCCCCTAAATTTTTAAGTTCACAAACCTAAAAGTTTCTTTTATTTTACAAGTAGAGCAAACTAATCATTATCAACATGCCTGCATACAGAAAATCATGCAAAAAAACAAAATTAAAGCAGCAGAAAAATCTACTATACACAATTGAATCACATGCCTGCAGTGAGATCATATCAGTTAAGATCAGCACATTAAAATAAAATGGTGGATAGTCATAGACAGTGATTAAATCCTGATCAAGTGTGTTCCAGGTCAGCGTTCCCGCAGCAGAGGAGACACGAGATCTAAGGACAGAAAATGAGTGCTTTTGGCAAGATAATCAGCACACTTACTTTTTTAATTCTTGGATTGATTAAGGTACAATTAGATATGACATTATGTAAGTCACACTTAGACTTAGAGAGCTTAACTCTCATCAAGATATGCAAGAAAGGACTTTTCTCCACTTATTAACCTGACATATACTTATAACCAGATCTCATGTTTAGGTTGTGCATATTGGCATCTTTTGCATAAAGTAAGAATATCCAGGTCTGTAATGACTTACAACAAAGGATATCTCGTCACTTCAGGTCTATGATGTCTCATAACAGAGAAGTGAATAGATGCTTTAAATAATTAGAGCTCATGGTTATTCATATCGCCACCAGGTGTGAGCTTGTGACTTTACAAGCAATCAATTTGAGAAGTCAACACTACTTGACTGGGTCCGAGAATAAGAATCTCAGTTGATATGACATAACTTAGGATCGAATATGATGATTGAGTCAATGATTAAGTAGCAGAAATACCAAATCATAGAACATTTAATACTGAAAATGATAATAAATGCTTTGTATAATGATGTGAGTAAACAAGATACAAAGACAGCTAGGGTTACTGTTTAAATGAGTAATATTATCAATGTTAAAAGAAGAACTTACAAACTTAGGTCATACTGTTCTATTTATAGGCATACACATTGCTTGTACAAAATGACTAATCTACCCTGATAACTATACATCAGAAACTAGTCTAAGTACAAAATAAGAGCAGCATTTGTAAGTGTTCATCCGTATTGACTAATGCGGATGAACAAGTCTTCATTAGCATTTGTTGTTGAAGGTCTTCAGCATTAACTTAATTCATCCGCATTAGTTGACGCAGACGAACAAGTCTTGGCAGCATTTCTTTTGTTCATCCGCATTAGTTAATGCGAATGAACAAACACTTGTCAGCATTTGTTCTTCTTCATTCGCATTAGTTAATGCGGATGAACAAATGCTTGTAAGCATTTGTTCAATGGCCATCCGCATTAACTAATGCGGATGCTTCAACACTTGTTCTTTTCTTCTGATTCTTTTGCTGCATTTCTTAATGAATGGTCTTCTGTATTTCTTCTTAGTCTTTGATAATTTCCAACCAGAACAGCCTTCAACCACTTCTTGAATTGGCATGTATGATCCTTTCAGGGTCCAACACTACTCATTGGTACTAAAATAGACAAACATGAATGCATGATTGATTTAGTTTAATCATAAGAATTTACTTTTTCAGTATAATTGTATGAGCTTACCTACACATCATATCTGATCACGTTAGACTTTAGTAGTGAGTGAAGTATTCAACTGATCAGAACTAATATATCTATGATTTCTCACAAATTGCAAAGACAGATTCAGTCCTAAATAATTAAATAACAAATAAACTCTATTTTTGTGGGTTTTTGTTTTATAATTTTCTCTTTTGATTTTGCAATTTTCTATTTTTGTATTTGCTTTTTTATTTTCTATTAAACATGCAGACACAAAATATACAATCAGGTAGTTAACTTTGACAGTTTTCTCTAAAAATCTTTTTGTTCAGCTAAGGGAGGGTTCTTTTTATTTTTATGATTCAGACAACTCAATTACTCAAAAACCAGTTTTAACATGGTAAAAAGGCATTTGTAAATAGGTCAGCAACTGTTTTTCAGTTGTAATTTGAATCAACATGATTAACCCTTTTTCAGAGTTAACTCTGAGAAAATGATATCGAATTTCGATATGCTTTGTTTTTGAGTGCTGAACAGGATTAGCTATAATAAACATAGAAACAGTGTTATCAATACAAATAGGAGTTTTAAGAAAATTGAACCCATAATCCAGTAGTTGGTTTTGTAACCAAAGGATTTGAGAACATCCTACTGAAGCAGCTATGTAATCAGCTTCTACGGTTGAAACAGAGACATTTATTTGTTTCTTACATTTCCACGAGACTAATCTGGGACCTAAAAACTGACAACCACCGGTCGTAGATTTACGATCTTGGCAACATCCTCCATAATCACTATCTGTATATCCATGTAACTCGAAGTTTCCTTCATAAGGATACCATAACCCTAAAGCCGGTTTTCCTTTGAGATTCCTGAATATTCGTTTAACAGAGATTAGGAGAGATTCCTTTGGGTTAGATTGGTACCTGGCACAGACACAAACAACATACATTATATCAGGTCTAGATTGTTGGGTTCAACAATTGAATAAACTAAAGCTTACCAAAATGATAATCAGAGCCGACTGAAGATCTCATTGTACAAGTTCAGAGAACAAGTTGATAAACAGAAGAAAACCTAATACAAGACAAGTCAACAAGAGAAAGTCAACATTAAGACAAAAAGAAAAGTCAAAATTAGGTCTTGATGTAATAATAGTATAAATAGACCCACTTGTGCATTTTTGCAAGTGTGGTTCAAGAGTGATTCTTGTGTGTGTGTATCTGATGGTGTAAATCACCACCCAAGGAGAATTCCTCCTTTGGGTGGGTTTGATTCCATCATTTGCTTATGATTCTCATTATAATTTTTTCTTCAACATCAATAAAATCATAACATTATTATCATCATTCTCTTTGTTCTCTGATTCACACACCTCCACCTATCTTTATTTTGAATTTTCATATCTGAAAGTGATGAATCCTAAGATCCAAGCTCACTGAATCTGAAATTTTGATTTAGCAAAATGGTATCAGAGCTGTTGGTTGCTGGGTTCATGTATTTTTCAGATCTGATTTCATCCTTAATGATGTTTAGAACAAAGAAGAAAATCGAAAAAATGAAGAACAAAGTCTTCGTTCATCTAAATCCTCATCTGTTCATCAGCAAAATCAACAAAAATCAAGAAATCTGTTCAAATATGGTACAATTTGAAGATAATAAAACATTCAACAGATTATCACTTCAAAATTCGATGCAATTATATCAGATCCAAATCAAATACAAGAAGAACAAGAGATCGAACTTTCTGCACTTCGAAGAAAATCAACAAATCAATGTGTTCGCAAGAATTAGATCAATCTTTCGCAAATCCAAACCAATTTACATGCTTTCGAAGATGATTCATGAATCATTCTACAAGAAATTGAATCTGATTCAGATTGAAGCTCGAATTGGGACGTTGAGATCAGAGAAAAAGAACTCACATTTGGTTAAGTGTCAAATACGAATGACATGTTACACATTAGCATTTCTTCAACAAATGCGGATGTGTATTCAACCAATGCATATGTTCATTTCCTCCAAATGAACAAATGCGGATGACAAGCAAAACATCCACATTTCTTTGAAAAAATACGGATGTATTACAAAAGAAATGTGGATGTGGAACTTCAAATACAGATGTAAGATCAACTAATACGGATGTGAAGCACAAAATATGTTAAGCAACTAATGCGGTTGTGATAACATCTAATGCGGATGTTTAAGCAACTAATGCGGTTGTGATGACATCCAATGCAGTGTTTGAACAAAACTATTTTCAAATGCATCCAAGTCTGCAAACAAATGCGGATGTAGCATAACAAATGCGAATGAAGCATGAAACAAATGCGTATTCACTACCAGTCAATGCTCATGCATTGATGAAGACTCAAACAAATGCGGATGTTGTGCCAATAAATCCGGATGTGCATCATACAAATGCGGATGGAACCATACAAATGCGGATGAGTTACTCACCTAAATGCGGCTGAGTTAACTTCAAATGCAATTCATTCAACCATATATGATGATGAACAGATGATGAACAATTGACAACAAAAAATCAAGAACAAGACATTATCATGAATGCGGATGATTGCAACCAACAGGCACATCCATTTTGAGCATTCAAAATAAAGGAAATACTCAACTTTGTTCAAGTAATCACTGATTTATTCAGGGATTTGTACAACTGTCAGATACTCCTTCTGAAGTACTTGGATTCATCTTCTGTAATGACTTTTTACACCCGTGTCTATCTACTGAGCAGAACAGTTAGACAGACTTAAATCAAGGCAATTGACAGTCAACTAAACAATGAAATTATCAAGTTATTTCAGAGATTCAAAAAGTGGAAGTATTTTCAAGATTGATTTATGTTCCTAATGCTATTTATTGAAGTTCAAAGCCTCATCATATGCCTAATACATTCAAATCCTTTGAGTGTGATATGAACAGTAATCCAAGAGTGATACGACCCATATCCAATGCGTTAAGTATTCTCAAAGAGATTCTATCCTTTGTCAAAAATATATTAGGAGAAGCTTAATCTGAAGGGGAGAACTACAGTGAACTGTGTCTGAACATCAGTTGATCAAGAAAACATATGACAGAGAAGATCTTCAAAGTTAGAGTTTGGCAAGCATCAGTTTAGGGGGAGTATTCTTGGGTTCAACAATTGAATAAACTGAAGCTTACCAAAATGATAATCAGAGCCGACTTAAGATCTCATTGTACAAGTTCAGAGACCAAGTTGATAAACAGAAGAAAAACAAATACAAGAAAAGTCAACAAGACAAAGTCCACATCAAGGCAAAAAGAAAAGTCAAAATTAGGTCTTGATGTAATAATAGTATAAATAGACCCACTTGTGCATTTTTGCAAGTGTGGTTCAAGAGTGATTCTTGTGTGTGTGTGTCTGATGGTGTAAATCACCACCCAAGGAGAATTCCTCCTTTGGGTGGGTTTGATTCCATCATTGCTTATGATTCTCGTTGTAATTTTTTCTTCAACATTAATGAAATCATAACATTATTATCATCATTCTCTTTGTTCTCTGATTCACACACCTCCACCCATCTTAATTTTGAATTTTCAGATCTGAAAGTGATGAATCCTAAGATCCAAGCTCACTGAATCTAAAATTTTGATTTAGCATAGATGTAAGATACATCAAAGATCCAATCATAGATCTGTATAGAGTTTGGTCAACTGATTTTCCTTTCGGATCAGGTTCAAACTTGGTATTTATATCAGTTGGAGTTCTGATGGATTCACAATCTTGCAGTTTAAATTTCTTCAAGAGTTTTTCAATGAATTTCTTCTTATTAATAAAAATTCAATCTACAGCTTCACTTGAAGACCAAGGAAAAAGTTAACTTCTCCCATAGAACTTATTTGGAAACAAGACTTCATGATTTCTTCAAATTCATTACATAATTTTGGACTTGTAGAACCAAATATGATATCATCAACATACACTTGAACACATAAGAGATCATTAGGATCCTTCTTTATAAACAAAGTAGGATCAATTTTCCCTCACGTGTATCCATGCGGGATCAAATGTTGTGATAACGTTTCATACTAAATTCTAGGAGCTTGATGGAGACCATACAATACTTTATCATAATTTATTCCTTCTTCTTGGGTGTAACCTTGTGCAAAAAGTCTCATTTTGTTGCGAACAACAATTCCCCGATCATCTGACTTGTTTCTGAACAACCATTTTGTGCCTATGGCGTTTTCTCCTTCAGGTAAATCCACAAGCTTTCACACTTCCTGTTTGCGAAATTGCAATAACTCTTCTTGCATTTCCTCAATCCAACTATTGTCCTTTAATGCTTTGGTGATGTTTTTAGAAACAATTTGAGATAGAAAACACGAGTATAAGCAGAGGTTTGCTTGTTCTGAACGACTTGTCTTTCTCTCATTCAATAGACTGATAATCTGAGACGTAGGATGGCTCTTGTGAATACGAGATGTTGGAATCTCATTTCCTTGAACATTACCATCCAAATTAGATTGGTTCAAGTCAGAAAGCTAATGCAATAAGTTTGAAGTATGTGGATTGAAATTAGGAACTTGAGTCGGTGAGTTGATAAAGTAATCAAGATTATCAGTAACAACTACATCGTCAGAAACCGATGACGTTCTGGACTCAGGTTGTACAATTTCAGGACCATCATTAGGAATAGGTTGTGAAACATTAGAATTTTTAGAAAAGGGATGTTCTTGTGCTTGTTGAGAGTAAGATTGATTATGCGATTCAGAAAAAAATACAAGATCTTTAACAAATGAGAAGAATGGATAATCTAGGCTAGAATCATCCATATCATCAAAATCAGAATCATCACTGAAAGATCTGAGATCTCCTTCTTGTTTATTTTTCTTACCTGGAGAGTCAAACAAGTTAGAATTAAAAGAGTTTGACAAAGAATCTAAATCAAACAACCAAGATGTTTTGTATTGCTCAACTTGATTAAAACATGCTTTTATGCACATTTTCTCTCTGACTTCAACAGGAATTTCAGGATAACTTGAAGAAGAAGTCTCAGAGTCAGATGACGGATGCTCAACCTTTGGTTGTTCAAACTGAGCCATGAGTGCAATTTCTTCTGAATCCTCTTTTGGGTCAAATTTGTCACTACGATCATAATCTTCATCATCATTTTCAGAATCACTATCTGCCTTAGGATCATTTTCTTCATACCAATAATCATTTTGAACTTCAGCAACAAGAGCTAAACTAGATGTTAGATCAGCTGTGAATTGTTCAGCATAAGCACTCCAGTCATAGCCATCTTTGATGCTAACAACACGATCCTTCTTTAGCTCTTTAGATGATTTTGATTCATCTTTAAGTTCTGGCATGGGAAGACTTTGATAAGGATTTTGAAATGTTTTTTGAGATTGCTTTTGGTATCTTTGACTGCTAGAACCTGCTTGACCATTCCCACCTTGATTTCTAGGAGCATTACATTCCCTTGAGAAATGACCATAATAGTTGCAGTTGAAACACCTTAACTTTGATTTGTCAAAGCCTACAGTTTTGTTCACACTGGGCTTGTAATTCCTGTTAACATATGAGTGTTTCTGTGTTCTGGAAGCAATCATTTCCATCTGCCAATTTAAGTCCATCTCTTCCACATCATCAGGATCCATCTCAAACAAATCCTGCTAAATAGGATCTAACTGGGTTAGATGACTACCTTGATAAGCATGAAAACTTGCCATGATAGCAGTAAAAGCAAATTTTGACTCATCATCCTGTAACAGGATATTAATAACATCTTTAACTTTGCTAGTTTTAACAAAATTAGAAGATGAAGTCTCAGTTTGAGGTTTAGGAGTTTGAGTTTTAGGAGGAGACTGCGGTTGAATTATATAAACAAGAGCACTTGTGTAAGAAGAATCTATAAAGAAACCAGCTCCAATGAACAAATCACCCTTGTCTTCTGGAGAATTATCATTTTTTACCAGAAAAGCATTCTCCATTATGTTAGCTGGAGAAGCAACATACTTATACTAAGATAATGATGCAACTCTATCATTGTTTCTGGAGCTCTCATCAATTTCAGCTGATTCAATTTTGGCAATCAAAAGATCCAGATCCATCGGAAACTTTTCAGTATGCTTCAACAGAGTGACTGTCTATTTCCATGAAGATAGAAGAGCATTTTGAAGTCTGTGAGATCATTTTTGATACCAGTAGTTGACATTTCAGTAGTTAATTGCACAAATCTGTTCATCATTTGATTGATTGTTTCACTAGAAAGATGCTCAAATAACTCTAATTGCCTATTGAGTTTCTGCTTTTTAAGATCTTGTATCTCTTTACCACCTTCACAAATAATCTTCAAAACTTTGTACATGGTGTAACCAGTTTGATAACCTTCAAGTCTAGTCAAGACTTCCAATGGTAACCCCTTGCACATCAATGAATAAGCTTTGATGTCATTCTTAACTTTCCTTAAGTCATCACCTTGTAGACCATCCTCAGGATACGGTTGTGGAAAGTCTTTTGTATAAACAAATCCTCTGTCAGGACCATCTGATGTAAGTGGGATATGTGGTCCTTTCTCTATTGACTTCCACAAATCAATGTCAATGGAGTTTAGATGATGCTTCAATCTAAGAGACCAAATTTTGAAATCAGCTCTATTTTTGAGCTTTGGAATCCTGTTATCAGAATCTTCAGACTTAACCATTTTGTATTTTTGAATTAATAAAAATGACTTGTTTTTGTTGTTTTTAAAATTTTAAAAAGAATCTATGAAATGAAAATATATTTTTTGGATTTTAGTTTTTAAAAATTTCTAAGTGTTTACTGATAAGTCTGAATACTGATGCACCTGAAAACTTTTGAAACGCCTGACTTTGAACAAGATACATCTAAGGGAATGCCTTAGATGAATTTTGAAATGCCTCACTGATGATGCGTCCGAACAGTTCTCAAACGCCCAGACAGTGTAGAAACGCCTAAAGTAAAAACGCCCCAAACAATTCTCAAACGTCTAGAATCAACAAAGTCTCAATGCGACCAAATAGTCTCAATGCGTCCTAATAGTTGAAAAACGCCTATTCTGAAAATGCCTTAACAGTGCTAAAATGCCTAAACAGTTGCAAGGCGTCTGAACACTTAGCAAATTTTAGCAGTTTCTTACAACACAAGCGCCTAATTCATCATCTTCAACAAACTCAGATCGTATGAAATTCTTCAAAACTTGTTCAATGATCTAAAAACTTCCAATTAGGTAGTAAATAGATCGATTAACAATCCTCAATCAACATTTTGATCAAAGAACAACAACAAATCTGTTTTATGATTGAATTACAATCCAAAAATGAAGAACAACTTTTTTTACACAAATCTAATCAATACTCAGATCTAAACAAATCAAACACCAAATTGTGATTCAAATCATGTTCTATGGATGAAACACAACTCAAAACAACAATTAATCGATCAAATTGCAATCAACACAAATTTCAAATGATTCAAAGAGCTCAATAATGCCAATAAGCTCTGATCACTGAACCGAAAGCTCTGATACCATTTGATAGGTTCAAATGGATCGATCTGTGATGATATCGTAATGCAATGATCAATTCAAACACAAGCAATTACTTCAAAAATTCATAGATTTCATTGATAGCAAATGCTTAGGATACAAAGTGTAAGAGTGAGTTACAGTTGTTCTGTTTGTTCTAACTATTTTGTTATCTCTCTACCCTACACAATACAGAAACTATCCTATTTATACTATCAAAGAAAAACAAGGAACATATATTACAAAATAAGTCCCTATACTATGACTAAACGGAAAAGACAAATGTTAATCTTTTAAGAGCTCTAACAAATATGGCTTTCAAGAACGATGTATATTGCTCTCAAGTTCTTACAAGTGTTACAAAGCATATTTCAAAATACAAGTACTTGAGACACTCTATACTACATCCTACAGCCGACTACACTTTGAAAGACAGTTAGAGACACTAATCTAGACAATAAGATCAATGTAGGGTCAAAAGGCAAATTGCCTTTTGACTTGTAGCTATGACATGCCATAGCTCACATCTTAATGTATAACAAAAAGGAGAAAAGGTACAAAAGTAGAAAGTTACAAACCAATGACCATAATTTACAGTTGACAAAAGCATGGACCTTCAGTGTGGCAGGGTAAAGTTGTTCAGCTTTAGTCAAAAGGTGATCAGCATGTCCTCTCCGTTGTCGGAAGAAATCAGTCTTTGGCTTTGAAGTGACTTTGTCTCTGAAGCTTCAGAAGACTTCATCTTTGGCTTCAGAAGATCTTGTCATTTGGCTTCAAAATATTTTACACTTAGCTTATTTCCTTTTAGTAGTGTAAAACTTGCAAAGTAACTTTACTCTAAACTTCATGCATGCATTCTGAGAGCTCATTGGATGCTTTGGTTGTATCGGCATTTAATTATAAACCTTAGAAACTCCCCCTAGGCCGATGCTACCAAAAAAGAAGAGATTAGTTATCAATTGATGGTTCTCATCAAGATCAAGACCATTCCTGTCTTCATCAATTGGTCAAGATCCCTCAGACTCTCATAGTATCTCCTCATATCATAGAGATCATATAGAGGAAGATCAAGTATGTCTTGCTAGAAGTAGACATCTTGACCTCCTTGATCTCTAATGACATACCATCTATCTGGATTAGCAGCAAAGCTCCAGTACAAGACGGGTCTCCCAACAGCAAGAGGCTCTACTTGAATGGGAGTTGGGTGAGTAGCCTCTTCTTGATCACCCTCAGGATGTTCCGACCCATCCTGAGGTGTAGAGGTGGATGTCTTGGACTTCTTCTTCTTCTTCTTGTCCCTTGTAATAGCCATCCTTTTCTTCCTCTTTCCACATTTCAACTGAGAAGACTGGCCTTCAGCACCAGGTTGTTGTTGTGTGTCTTTCTCAGTTAGGTCCTCTCCCTTATAGGTTCAGAAGGAGAGGGATCAGGACCCTACTATGGATCAGAAGATGAGGTTGGCTGTTGTCCAGCACTAGGTCCTCTCCCTTTAGCACCAATGAGCTCACCCTTTTTAATCTTCTGCTTGATCACCCTAATGTGCTCATCCATGGTGGATAGTGACAGTAGACCAAGCCTCCTTTCAGAGCATCCATACAGATTCAAGAAGTTCATCATTCTCTGCCTATCAGCTCTCAAGTTCTTTGAATTCAAAACTAGGTGCTTGATTATGGTTTTAACTTCTTGCACACACCAATTCACATTGACAACACAGCAGCGATGTTTATTACAAATAATCCAGTTCAGAACTCAAAACCTAAACACATTGAAATTAGATATCACTTTTTGAGAGACTGTGCTGAAAAGGGGTTAGTCAAGTTGATTCAGGTTCACACGGACAATCAGTTAGCTGATTTGTTCACTAAGGCATTTGACCCTAGTCGGTTTGAATTCTTGGTCTAATCAATTGGCATGATTAACCTTGAGTAAAATCAAAATTTCAAAAATATTCAAAAATCATTAAAATACAAAAAGAAGTCATTTTTGTTGTAGTACATGAAATGTACTCCTTGGGAAATGATATAATTACAGTCGTTATATCATCCACTGTGCTTATTTTAAAATCTTGAAAGACTGACATGACTTACCTGATATGCGGGTAGGCTCATCTTGGAAAAGAAGATAAATTTTGTGATAAACTAAAGATCACATTCAACTATGAGGCCATCATCTCATGGTGTGTAAGTATTTCACTTATCCGAATGTGTGTATGTGTAGTAATCTAAAAACACCAGGTCATGATACCTTATGAATCTCATTCACCCTCATCAGTTTTTCCTCTGTTTTGCTGAGCAAAGATTTGGAGAAACAAGCAATGTGGAACACATCCAATGTGGATGAATTACATTCCTTATGAATGAACAAAAAGAATCTCAAAGTGGATCACCTTCCAAAGTGAAGAGCAAAAAGAATCCCAATGTGGATCAAATAAATATAAGGATCAAAATAAAATAATCCCAACTAGGATCCCCCTTACCCTAAAATAAATAAGATTTCATAATCTAAATGACCTGGTTTTGCAAGATGTGAAAAAGTTCTACCATACATTTCATGAGGGTAGTTGATCTTGCTATGCTGTTGAGTGTGAGGTACATGTTGAATGTTTAATCCACTCAAAACATGATAATGATCACGTGTATTAAAATATTAACCAAGCATGAGTTTAAGAGTACAAACATACCTACAATCAATAGGGTCATGACTACTTGTACTTGTGAAAGGTAAGATTGATATGATCCCAAATAAGGTACACTTCCTTGTCATGTACAAATATGAAAAACAAAAATTTAGAAATATTTTCCTTTCAATTTTAAAATTCATTAAAGTTTCTATACAATCTGGACATAAACTTTAGGGGGGGTTATTAAAAATTTAAAAGAAAATATTCACAAAAACATAAAATTTGCAACAATTTTTGTTTAAGACAAAACTAAAACAAAAAGGTTTAACCGTGTTGGTGTGGAAGTTATACCATAAGTATCTCAGTGTATGCAGATATTTGGAAGCACAAAGTCGAAGATCAGTCAAAACTGGGAAACCTGTATCACACCGGGTATACAAGTCAATCCAAGCAAGAATTGACAATTCTAGCAACTGATAAAACTTCATAAAATCAAAACTGCAGACTCATCTTCATAAAAATCAGAACATCAGTGCAAAAACAGTCAGAATCATCATCTGCAAAAACATTAATTTTTGACATGTTCAAAAATTAATACGGGTAAGAGTATTGGTTAATGCGGGTGAAGGTAACCCAGACGCATAACCAATGCGGGTAACTGGTATTTGTACAAGTGTAACTAATGCGGACAACTTAATGTTCTTCCGCATTTGCTACAGTAAATGCAGACAATTTCACTTGTTCTTCCGCTTTTGCTACAGTAATGTGGTTAAGTTAAATTGTTCATCCGCATTTGTTACAGTAAATGTGGTCAAGTTATTTTGTTCCTCTGTATTTGTTACAGTAAATGCGGTCAAGTTATTTTGTTCCTCCACATTTGTTATAGTAAATGTGGTCAAGTTATTTTCTTCCCCCGCATTTGCTACAGTAAATGCTTGCAAGATAACTTGTTTATATGCATTTGTCACAGTAAATGCGCCCAAAGAAAAATGTTCATGCGCATTTGCTACAGTAGTAAAATTAAACCTGCGCATTTGTTCACACTTAAAAAATACAAGTAAGTTATCAAATGTTCTATTTAAACACATTTACTATGAGTCATTTATTACTTTTCAAATTTGAGTGAACTTTTAAAGTGCGACGAGCGTTCTTCTACTGTTCTTCATCATCATTCAAACAATCACAAATCAAGTGTTTCTGTTGATCATTCAACTTCATACCATCTCTATTTGATTCTTCACCGAGGTAATATAAAAAACAAGGTGATTCTCAATGGATATGAAAATTTCAAATGTTGAACCAGTCATGAAACAAAGAACCCTAGGTTTAAGAAAATTCTTAATCTCAATCAAGAACAATGGATTTAAATGGATTTCTAAAGTTCATTAAGATAGATGTAATTGTGAATAACAAAGAATGACTGAGTTTCAAACCCTAATTTGACCACGATGAACAGGGGAACCGAACCATGAAAATGTGGAAATCAAATCCAATGTTTAAGATGTAAAAGTCATTTGAAATAATGAAAATGATCAAAAATCAAGCAGAAAACTTAACTTCAATGATTTTTCATCATCAAAATCAAAATTAGGTCAACATCCTAATAAAATAGTAACCTTTGAAATTTCAATTTGGACCTGAAAAAAAATGTCAAACGTGAAAAGTCAAACCTGATCATGTTCATATGATATATATATGTTAGAGTGTTACTAATCCATTTGTATCTATTGCAGAATCATGGCTAATCTGACATGGAGCAAGCTCCATAATGTCAGTGGATTTCTTGATCCAAATGTTCCTGAAGCTGAAAGTCGGAGAGATATGATCAGATTTATATCTACAACCAGAGTGGCACATGCCATTACAGTCAGACCAATCATTTATGAAAGCTTCATAAGATCATTCTGGGGAACTGCTGAGGTTACAGAAATTAATAGAGAAAAGACCATAATAGGAAGGATTATTAATGATCATACATTAGCAATCACAGAACAAACTATGAGTCAGTGTCTACAGTTTGAGGATGATGCCAACTTTCCTCTAGAACTTGAAGAAGATGATATTATGACCTTCTTTGCCAACATTGGCTATGAAGGTGGATTTGAAGGGAAGCAAATAGTCAAAGGGTTGGTTGATGTCCAATAGAGATTTCTTATTCACTTATTCCAACATTGCTTATCCAAGAGGAAGAAAGGTTGGAATGACATCCCCATCACCATATCATTAGCCATCTGTGCCTTGTGCACTAACACACCTTTCAACATGTCTGCCTATGTGTTCAATGGACTGATATCAAACATTCATGAAGGGAGAAGGCATATGTTCCTTATGTATCTGAGGTTTATCCAATGCTTCATAAATGAAGCTTTTCCCGATCTTGTGCCAGAAGGCAATGTCATGGATATTCCTCATTACAATGCCAAATCTTATAAGTACATCAAGAAGAGGGATCCCATAAATTTTTATAGTGGAACCTTCTTTCCACTACTTCCTTGGATGTTGCAACAGATAAACCTAGAAGAAGTTCCAGAAGCAGCTACCGATGATGTTCAAGAAAACATTAAAGAATAACTAGCTGCTCTTGTTCAACACATTATTGAAGAGCATGCTGAGGAGGATGAACACATACTAAGGATAGTGTAACCACAAGGAGATGTAGGTGGTGATTCTCACACTATGCCTTTAGTACATGAACAAGCAATTCCATCTCCATTTAGAGCTTCTCCCACTGATTCACCTCCACACTCACCAATCCAAATCTATCAAGTATCTCCCTCTGATTCTTCTCCACATGCTGCTGCTGCATTGTTGAGTCTGGTGAATCTAGCAGCTTATCAGATTCTTCTGAATCATCTTCAGATGAGGAGGATGATCATCCAGTTGCACAACTTCCTGCGAGACAAATACTCTAAGAGGAAGGCCCTTCAAAAAGCTTTGCTGAATCAGAGATTAATAGACCAGATGAGAAAGATAGAATGATCTTAGATTTGTTACAGAAGGTTGCAAGAATGGAGAAGACACTTGAAAGAAGGGCAGGGATCATCAATGACAGAATCCTTGAACTTTATAAAAAAGAAAAGGAGTTGAAAGAATTAAAAACCAAACATGAGGCTGAAATAAAAAGTAAAGATGATGAGATTAAATGACTCAAAGCCTTATTGGAGATGTCAAGAGAAGAAATAAGTGGTCACTTGGATAGTGCAGCTATCCAGACCATTGCTATGGAAGATCAAGAAAACCTTATTGAGATCCAAACAAACATTATAGCTGATCTCAATAAACAAATTGAGGCCCTAAACAAAAGAATTTTTGAATTAGAGTTACTTGCTTAATTAAAGGAAGAGGTGGAAAGAGAAGTAACAGATCAAGGCAATGAAGAAACAAAAAATGCAAAAACCTCACAACAGGCAGAATTTAGTGGGGTTGGGAGAGAATAAAGTTTGGCTATTGTTGTACACTTTGATCACTCTACTGGAGAAGATTCAGTGATGAAAGAGCTTATAGATGATCTAGATATGTACTCCTCCAGTGAGTTTATCATTGATGAAGAATTTTGGGGCTACATCAAAGATGTGAGAACTCCTACAGAGCCAATTGTTGTTTTCCCATTAATCCTGTTCCCATAGAAGAAGAATTGAAGCTGCAACTTGTTTCAGTAGTCTCCTTGACTGTTGAACAACAAGAATTGATCAAAAGCCTATGTGAAGAACTGAAAGAAAGGGAAATGGGTGAAAAAGAGAGAGCTGAAACTGAAAATAAAAAAGAAATGGCTGATAAACAGAAGGAGGAAGCTGAAAAGCTTGAGCTTGAAAGAAAGAAACAAGACATAGAAGCCTCTGTCCCATCATCATCATCTGTACCTAGATTGCATTCTTATTCAAGAAAAAGAAAGTACTTAATAGAGAAAGCCAAAGGAAAATTGCCAATGGTTGAAGAAGAACCCCCTGTTAAGAAACAAAAATATGATCCGAGGAGCCTTGCAGCTATAGTTGAGTTTTTGGAAGAACATGAGAAGGATAAAAAGGAAATGTAAAATGTGCTTGAGGTGATCGTGTTGGAGGAAAGAGAGATTGAAGGAGGTGATGATAGGGATGAACCCTCAGTTGAAGAAATGTTAGAAAAGGCTAAATCAGATGATCTCATGATTAAAGCAATGTATGTGTTTAATCATGGATATGAGGCAGATGAAGCCTTTAACATGACTTATGAGGCAATGGTTGAAGAGGTGAAAAAGATGGAAAGGCAACTTAATCTTCTGCTTGATCACCCTAATGTGCTCATCCATGGTGGATAGTGACAGTAGACCAAGCCTCCTTTCAGAGCATCCATACAGATTCAAGAAGTTCATCATTCTCTGCCTATCAGCAGACTTCTTTTGACTCTTTAGGAGGATGGCTCTTGACTTTACAGCTTCTTCCCTCATATTCCTCTTAGTAGCTTTTTGTTCTTTCATCACTTGTAGCTCAAGCTGCTTGAGGTACTAAAACTGTATGTATTCATATGATAAGGGAAGAAGTGTAGATTCTTGATAAAGACCTGTGGCACTCAAGTAATTAATCATATTTTGTCTGTCTGCTTATTTGTCTACCTGAGGTTGTTGCTCAGTTGCCACAGCCTCTGTCTCAGGGCTTTCTTGAACTGGGGAAAGGATAGGAGAATGCTTGTAGAGTCTTTTCTTCATCCTTTCTTCCTTGATCTTGAGGAGCAGTTCTGTATCCTTCCTCTCCTTTGACAACTCAGTGTCAACCAGTTTATTTAACTCTTCTAACGAAAGAGAGATGAGTTCATCAATGTTATAGTTTTTGGTCCCCAAATAGTTTAATCTGGTTGACCTTAACTCATCATCTTGAGTGCTTGGCCTGGGGTAGCCCTGATTACAGCTTTCATGAAGCCTAGGTACCCACTTGAACTCTCTCCCCTTAGCTTCCTCTTCCTGTCTCTTTCCTCCTCAATCTCCTCAGGAGTCAACTTCCTTTTACCCTTCTCACTCATAGTCCTTTGTGACTTAGGTTGGAGAGAGCTTTGGCCTTCATTGCTTGGTTCTTCACTTGAGCTCTGGCCAGAGAGAGGCTATGAGACACCTTCACCAATTGGTGCCTCACTGAGGGTAATGGGTGCTGAAGCAGTTCCTGTCATCTTAAGGTTTACAGGCTCAATTGTTGGGCCTTCAGCCAAGGTTTCCCCTTCGAAGCTAATCTTAGGGTCCACCTCAGCATCTAGTTGACCAACAGTCTTGCCTGCTAGCCTCTATCTATATAGTCTTGTTCTCAGCTTGAACTCTTCAAGCACCCTTTGTTGAATCCTATCAGCCAACCTTACAGCTTGCCTGTTTTGACTTGGGTTGGCAAGTGGGAGGTCAACTAGATAAGTGCTCTTATAGAATCTCAGGGTGTAGAAGTTGAAAATCACTTGTTGTCCCTGAGACCTAGAGATTACCAAGGCTCTTCTTTGATCATCATACCTCCATCCCACAATTGGATTATCAGCTGGGTGAGATGGAGTTGGCATTGTTCTTGGTATACCCTTCTCAAACAGACTTTGTATGAGAGAGTCCATATTAATGTGGACCTGAGGAGGTTGTTGAGTATGCACATCTACAAGTAAGGGTGGTGAATTTTCCATGTCCATGCTTTAAGAGGAACTCCCAGGTTCTGTGATTGTAATTAAGACTTTCTCCCTTGTTTAGTAGCATCACCCTCTTGCACAGGGGATATAGGAGTTAGGTCAATCACATCCAAAGGTTCTTGTGGGCCTAGTTGAGTCCTCTGGATAGATCTCTCAGCTAACTTGCCCTCGAGGTCGGTGATCTCAAGTTGCTGGCCATTGACCCTTTTTTGTAAGGTAGTCACTTGAGATTCCAGGTGGCTGACCTTTGAGACAAAATAGGTGCAGATTTAGTCAATTATTGCACCTTTAGTTTTAGACTCCCCTCATCTTCATTTGAAGAATCAATGGGGGATGAAAGAATAGGACTGAAGTCTTCTTCCTTATCACCAGCTATAAGTTCTTGGCTGTGGGATTTCCCCTGCACCATGACAGCTTCAGTTGAAGTGTTAATGGGATGGGTTGCCATAGTTGAGGTCTTAAAGATGTAATCACTTACAAAAGTTAGTGCCTCTTCCATATGCACCACCTGAACATGTTCAGGGAGATCCATATCAGTTGTGGGTGGATGATGTGGGCTAAACATGGGTGAGTCAGGAGCACTCATCTCTCCTTGAGCAGGGGTGGAGAACAATGACTTATGGTAGTAACTGAATCCCATGTCTTCATCATCATGGAATTTAAGGTTGGGTATGGATTGATTGAGGTGTTGAGGCTGAGGATGGTAGCTTTCCTCTGAAGGTTGTTCACTAGAGTTTTGAGACTCAACGTGAAGGCTTAAGGCTAGTGTTGGTGTAGTGAGCTCATCAGGCTAAGCATGAGGAACCTCAGCATTGATCCTTGAAGTGATGGGAGTGGTTTGCTCCTCAAGGTAAGTGGGAACTCTAGTGTCCGCATCCTCCTGCATGAGTGATAATATGGGGGCCTGCACAACCTGAGTAGCTTATGCAGGGGTTCATTTGGATTTTTTTGGTAGGTGATGGTGTTTTGTGGTTGTGTGGGTGGTGCAGATATGGAAGGTGTGGGTTCAACACTTGCTAAGTTTTCACCTTGAGAAATGAGCTCTAACATTTTTGGGACCAGGGCTATTTCTACCTATGAGAACCCAATAGTTGGCTTTCTTATTGTTTTAAAGATGTCGCGCTTCATCTGGCCCAATTTAAGAACATTACCTGGTCCCCTCAACTATGAGCCCAGTTCACAGTTAAGAATGTACTGGACATATCTAGGGAACATATAATATTCTAAGGAGTCCAAGTTTGCAAGTAAATTAGTATAAACAAATTATGAGTACCTGAACTTGACCCCTTGTACCAATCCATGGAATATATAGGAAAGGTTTTCAGGAATTTGATCCCAACATCCATGTTTGTTTGATAGACAGTGAATGATAACATGGAGGAGGTACTTCTATTGGGAGGAGACCTTCCTTTTCTTAAAGGTTCTTACAATGTAATCACCCTTATAGCCCTGCACTGTGGTAGACAGTGCCTTCTCCCCATCCATAATGACCTCTTGGCAATTTCTCCAAAACTCCAACAGTTGATCTTCATATAATGGAGGATTTATGGTGAGGGAGGTGAAGTAATTGGATAGAGTTAAGAATCGGCAAACGTCTGAGAAGCCAGGAACCTTCTCAGACACTAACAGAGCAACCAAATTATGTTGTCTATGTAGTTGTATGGAGAAATTAGGCTGGTTTTTTGGATCAGGGTTGGCCATTTTGAGTAGCTTTGAGATGAAAGAAGGTAAGAACAAGGTCGGTTTATGGGTGAATTTAGCGTTTGAATCTTGTAGATGATTGAGAATAGTGAAAGAGGGGGAACCATTGTACGAATGTATATGGTATGGATTTGAGACGAAGTTAATGCAAAAGGAAAACTTTGAAATCCCAATGTCGGTCCACCTCAAAAAATGTGCCCAAAAAGTTAGTTTTCTTGGAAGTCTAAATTTTCCGAAGGTAGTTTGTCTTCGGAAGGTTTTAGAAAAACTTTCGTAGCCAATTTGGCTTCGAAAGATATTTCTTAGTTTTCTAAGAATTTTGCTTTGGAAGAAAAATACTTAGAGTACTTTTACTTCCTAGATAGATTTTGCTTCGGAATATATCAAATATTAGAAGTCTTATTCAATAAGAGAATAAGTCTTCCGAGACTTAACTGCTTTCGGAAGAAAAGAGTCTTTAAATACATATAAGTACTTAGTGACAAATATAATCTTCTGAAGATATAATCAAATTTCTTTAGAAGGTTAACTTCTCAGAAGTAGTTATTTGTTTTGAAGACATAATTCTCTTCCGAAGACAACTTGATGTCTTCCGAAGGAAAATATATCCAAAATTCTCAAAATTCTAAGGGATATCATTTTGGAAAGTTTCTTCCAAAGTAAACAAGGCTTTTATGGTGGTGAAATAGATAACTTAAGACACACATATTATTAAAAATAATCTTGAGTTAAGTTTAAGAAAAATTTATTCAAAGTTAATCATCCCAATAGCTGATACAAGATACGTAAATCTCTGCTCATCAAAAGCTTTTGTGAACAGATCAGCACATTGTTTATTTCTGTTAACTTTGACTAGTTATCAATCCTTTTTCAAAATTATCTCGAATTGAATGATACCTGATATTGATGTGCTTAGTCTTTGAGTACTGAACTGGATTCTCTATGACAGAGATAGCATTGTTGTTGTCTATGTGGATGGGAGTGTCCTTGAAGTTAAATCTATAGTCTAGCATCTGATTTTGAATCCAAAGCACTTGAGCATAGCAGCTTGCAGCAGCAATGTATTCAACTTCAACAGTTGATGCAGATACACAGGATTGTTTCTTGCATTGCCATGAGACTATCCTTTCACCAAGAAATTAACATCCCCCAGATGTTGATTTCGCAGTCATGTTGCAGCCACCATAGTCACTATTTGTATAGGCATATAGATTGAAGTCAGAATTCTTTGAATTTCAAAAGTTCAATTTGGGAGCACCCTTTAGATATATGAGAATTCTCTTGACAGCAACCAAGTGTGACATCCTAGGTTGGCTTGATATCTTGCACAAATAAATATAGCAAACATGATATCAGGCCTGCTGGCTACGAGGTACATAAGTGACCCAATCATAGCCCAGTATAGATGTTCGTCAACACACTCCCCCTCGAGATCTGGTCCAAGAGTGTGGTTTCTTACTATGGGTGTCTTAGCAACCTTGTACTCAGTCATGTGAAAGCTGGTAAGTATGTCTTGTACATACTTTGACTGATTTGTAAAGATGCCATTATCAACCTGCTTCAATTGAATTCGTAGAAAGAAATTGAGTTACCCTATGGCACTCATTTCAAATCTATTCTTCATCAGCTTCTCAAAGTCTTTGCAGAGCTTCGAATTAGTTGACCCAAAGATAATGTCATCTACATAAACTTGAACCAGCATCAACTCATTACCTGTTCCTTTGATGAAGTATGTTCCATCAATAGTACCTCTCTTGTATCCGTGCTGGCAGAGATACTATGATAGTGTCTCATACCACTTCCTTGGAGCTTGATGTAGCCCATAGAGAGCTTTGTCAAGCTTGCAGACATTATCAGGATGATCTGGGTCTACAATGAAATGTGGTTGTTTGACATACACCTCCTCATCAAATGCCCCATATAAAAAGCCACACTTGACATCAAGTTGGTAGACTTTGAAATCATTGGATGCAGCAAAAGCCAGGAATATCCTAACAGTTTCAAGTCTTGCTACAGGAGCAAAAACATCTGTGTAGTCAATATCTTCTTCTTGTGTGTTTCCTTGAACAACTAGTCTTGACTTGTTCTTAATAACAAGTCCTCTATCATCCTTCTTGTTTCTAAATACCCACTTGGTACCTGTGGTAGTCTTCCCTTGAGGAAGTGGACATAGATTCCAAACCTTCTGTATTTTGAGTTAAAGCAGCTCCTCCTGTATTGCTTCAACCCAACTTCCATATTTTTAGGCCTCTTCAACCTTCTTAGGCTCTATCCGAGACAAGAAACAAGAGTGAAGACAAACATTATTATCATGGGTTTGTCCTATTGTTCTCACCCTAGTTTCAACATCTCTAGTGATGTTTGTGATGGGATGAGACTTGTGGAGTCTTAGTTGAGGAATCACAGCAAGTTCTTTGGACAATCTAAATTTGTGAAATTCAAGTCTGGTGCTTGAGAATCATCCACCACATCAACATACTTGTCAAGTGAAACTTGATCCAATGAGTGTGTTGTATCATTGAGTTGTCTTCTATGGAGCGGTTATCAACATCAAGAAACTCCTGATCACTATCACCACCTCCATCTCCTCCTACATTGGAAACTCCTTTATCTAAGTTCTATTCTTCTATGCTGGAATTTATAGGCACCTCAGATGTGTCAGCAGAAGTATTTGTCATGGTTGTGCTGACAGGATTTCCAACTACAGTGTTAATTACCACTAGAGGTGAAGTAGTTTGTACACTTGGTCTTCTCAGCTCAAACCTTGGATCAGAATCTCATGATGATAAGATACCTATAGATCCTGAAACATTCTCACAAGATTTGTTAAAACAGTTAGTAACTAAGTCAAGATCAAACAACTAATCAGGACCAGAATCTTTCACACCGGGTGTGTACTCATTGAAGGTCACATTGGCTGACTCCTCAACTACTCTGGTTCTGAGATTGTATACTCTATAAGCCTTGGCTTAGGAAGAGTATCCAATAAAGTGTCCATCAGTTGATTTCTTAGCAAATTTGGCTATTTGATCTTTTGTATTCAAGATAGTGCAAGGACATCCAAATGATCTGAGGAAACCAATAAAAGGTCTTCTTTTGTGCCACAGTTCATAAGGAGTCTTACCATAAGTCTTAACCACTAAAACTTTGTTATACACATAGCAGGCAGTGTTGACTACCTCTGCCCAAAAGGTGATGGGCAGTTTAGAGTCAGAAAACATGGTTCTTGCAGCTTCAATGAGTGTCTTGTTTCTCCTCTTAGCAACACCATTTTGCTGAGGAGTCCTGGGAGCACTATATTGTCTTGTAATAGCCTTTTCATCACAAATGTGTTAAGGATTTGGTTTTTAAATTCGGTTCCTTGATCACATCTTATGATCTTGACCCTGTGATCACGTTGATTCTTAATTTTTAGAATGAAGCTTTTCAAGATCTCAAGGGTCTTATCCTTAGTTCTAAGGAAAAAGACCCAAGTGTATCTTGTGAAGTCATTTGTGATCACCAAGCAATAAGAGGTCCTTCATAAACTCATTACACTGGTAGGGCCAAAAAGATCCATATGTAATAAGTGTAGGGGTGTAGTGATGGAGTTCCTTTCCTTTGGCTTATGAGATATCTTGTGTTGCTTCCCTTTCAGGCATGCAACACATTGATCATTACTTGTAAACTCTTTCTTTGGCATTCTAGTTATCAAATCATTCTTAATTAGGTTATTCTTGTTTTTAAAGTTTACATGGCATATTCGTTTATTCCAAAGGAAAGACTCATCACTATTGGCCTTAGATAGAAAGCAAGAAACTCTTCCTGAAGGGGATGTTTCCTGCAAGTCCATCTTGTACATGTTCCTTTTCATGGGGGCTCTGAGCAAGATATGCTCTTGAGAAATGACCACCCTAGGCTTGAGAACAATACACCCATGCTCAGTAAAGACCATGTTGTGTCTCTGATCCCAAAATTAGGATGCACTCAGAAGATTATACCCAAGCTCCTTGACAAAGTTTACCTTTTCAATGCTGAGCTTACCATTTGTGACCCTGCCCCTTCTAGTAATGTAACCACCAGAATCTCCTCCAAAAGCAACTGGCTCTCCATTAATTCATTCAAAGTTTTGATGCAAAAAGCCATTGTCTGTCATGTGCCTGGAATAACCACTGTTAATGATCAACACATTTCCTTTGGTCTTTAGCCGTTCCTTCATAAAAATAGATGGTTAGTTACATTTGGAAACCCAAGCCTCATTGGTCTTGGGCTTGTCAAAGTGAATGGAAGATATTGCAATGGTGTTTGATCCTGTATGCAAGTTCTGAGGATCATTTGCTGTTGTTGATGAAGAGCTTTCAGTCACATGGGCTTCCTTATCTTCCACACCATCTTTTAAAGATTAGACTTGGCATTCAATACTTTGGAAATTTTGGAGACTAGGCCTTCAGAAGCTTTTGCATCCACTACAGCAGACTTCAGTACTTCGAAAGCATTCCTTTCTTTCTAAACCAGGATTTCTTCCAAAGGTAAGTTTTCACTAATCTTCTTCTTCACTTTGGAGCATTCGAAAGGAAGAGATTTTCCTTTCGAAGCTATTTTCTTCTTCTTCTTCGTAGAAGTTTTCCTCTTGTTCATGCGGATAGTACTTTTTGGATTGTTGATGCCATCCTTGGCAAAGTGTGAAGTACTACCACACATGATGCATTCAGTTTGCATGCTTCTAAGAGTCGTCTTTTGAGAGGGAGACTGATCATGATTACTTTCTACTTCCTTCTTCATCTTTACGGATGATGCAACAGGCTTTTTAGGATGCGGCTTGCTCTTGGAACTAGATGGTTCAAGCTGTGCAGCAGTGGTGGACATTTTATCAGCCTTCTTCTTTGAATCAGGATGACTTGGACATGAACTAGAACACCTGGTACTAGAGTCCATGGTTATGTCCTCAATCTTTACCACTTCAAATCCAACAGAGATGAAAACTTGCTTTCGCTTGGGGTTGAAGGTGGCCTTGATCTCTTGGGCTTTCTTGGATTTTCTCTTGGCTGCCCTGATCAAGTTCTTCCTTGCAGATTTTGTCATCCTAGACTCTTTCTTCTCTCCAGGAGTATAGTGTCCCTTCTCAGGATAACCCTTGTCATTCTCCTCAGGTTCATCCTTCACTACCTCGTCTACATCTTCATCCTCTTCTTGTATAGGATCTATGAAGGGCAGCATATCTTGACGAGTTCCACACCTTGGAGATCTTACAGATAACAAGATGTGTGGAGGAGCTATCTCACTTGAACCTAATCCTTGCCTATTCAGATAAAAAATCTTTTTATGCAAGGATGAAGATATTATGTTCTTGATGGTTTCCTCTTCAAGAACACATTTTTCTACCTTAGCTTTGCTGATCAAAAGCTCAGCTTGGAATTTAGTTAATTTAGTAATGAGATCCTTAATCTGTGTCCTGTAATTTATGTGTTCATGCTTTAGAGTTGAAATGGTTTTCTCTAGATCTTCTATTTTAAGTTTATAGTCATTTTTAGCTTTTTTAAATTCAGCTTTTAAGATGTTCAAGGACTCAAGATCAGATCTCACTTTCAAATTATAGGACCTATACATGTTAACTTTTGCAATGCATTCAGAGGTACAGAGATGTTCCAATACCTTAACTTCTTCATGATTATCCATTAGTGCTTGGTTTGGAGAAGCATCTTCCACCTGAAAGCTCCAGTCAAAGCCTCCTTCTTCAACAGTATAGTTTGGGTTGGGTTGGCTTCTCAGTTCTTGGAGCTGCATTAGTATAGTTTGGCATAGGCTGTGCTTGGCCACAATTTGGTCTTGGTGCCTTGCACTCTCTAGCAAAGTGTCCTATCTGGTTACAGTTGTAACACTTCACTTTGCTTTTGTCCAGTCCGAACATTCCACTAGCCATATTGCTAGGAAACTTTCTCCTTGTCCTCTTGTAAAACTTCTTGGCCCTGTGAGTGAGAGGAGCCATCTGCTAGACTATCTCCATGTACTCCAGATCATCTGGATGGATACAGTCCAAGTCTATAAGAGTAAAAAGAAAGTTGCCATAGCTTTCATCAGTAGACATAAAGGCTTGTGTAGAGCTTGTGTCTTGGAACAAGCTTCCTTGGATGTAGCTCTCCTTTGGTGTCTCAGGGAAGGTGACGAAAGGACCCCTTTGTGAGTGTTTAGGGAAGCATATGAGATGATGATGTGGTTCTATGCTTTCCCTTTCAACCACATGAAGGGCAGAACTCTGCTTGTTGTTAGAAGAGCTGCTGGATTGATTTTACGAGTTTATCTCCATCTAATACCCACTAAGGATACCATACAGCTATGTGAGAGTAAGAGTAGAAAGGTTCTCAGTTCTCTTAATGGCCACACAGTAGTGAGTCCATTGTTTGGGAAGAGAGAACATGAACTTCCTCATTATATCCCTATTCTTAAGCTTTACACCAACATCAGTTAGAGTATCCATAATCTCAACATACCTGATTTATTATTGAGTCATGGTCTCACCTGTCTTGTAGGTAAAATTTTCAAATTGCTGCTTCAACATATCCTTCTTGTTCTCTTTGGCTTCATCAGACCCATCATACATCAGCCTCAGTGCATCCTAGAGCTGCTTAGCAGTTTTGAACTTCTTAAAGCCTTTGTATATTGAGTTGGGAAGAGCAGTTTGAAGAACGATCATGGCCTTTTGATCTATGTCTATTCTTTTACAGTCTTTATCAGAATAGTCTACCATTTCCTTTGGTATCATGCCACCTCTGGCAGTGATTAAAGAGGTGCATGGAATGTATGGTCCTTTGACAACAGATCTCCACATCCTGCGGTCTTGAGACTTGATGAACCCTTCCATATGTTGCCACAAAGCATAAAAGTTATCAGGAGTGATCAGTGGAGTGTGTTGTAATACTGGTTTCCAAATCAGGTTTAGCAAGAGTTGCCATTTGAGTTGTTAAGTGTGTTGTAAAACTAAAGAGATCAAAGATGGTGAGATCTTACAATCAAGAGCCAGAAATGCTCTGATACCAATTGCCGGACCGGTGAAGGGTGGTCAATGCAATAGTTTTACAAGGATGGAGAGTTATGCAACACTTAATAGATCAAATAGGGAACTGCTTAGATGATACAAAGAACACAAGTAAAAGAACTAGAACAATAAACACTCAAATATGGTTTTCAAGAATGATGTATATTGCTCTTAAGTTCTTACAAGTGTTACGAAGCATATTTCAAAACACAAGTACTTGAGACACTTTATACTACATCCTACAGCCGACTATACTTTGAAAGCCAGCTAGAGACACTAATCTAGACAACAAGATCAATGTAGAGTCAAAAGACAGATTGCCTTTTGACTTATGACTATAACATGCCATAGCTCACATCCTAATGTATTACAAAAAGGATAAAAGGTACAAAAGTAGAAAATTACAGAGCAATGACCATAATCTACAGTTGACAAAAGCATAAAGCTTTTCACCAACTCATATAAGTTGGTGAGTCTTCAGAGTGGCATCGGAAGTTGTTCAGCTCAAAAGGTGATCAGAGAAAGCATGTCCTCTCTGTCTTCGAAAGAAATTAGTCTTTGGCTTCGAAAGAGTTTATCTTTGAAGCTTCGAAAGACTTCATCTTCGTCTTTAGTAGATCTTGTCATTTGGCTTGTGAAGATTTTACACTTAGCTTGTTTCCTTTGAGTAGTGTAAAACTTCCAAAGTAACTTTACTATGTACTTCATGCATGCATGCTGAGAGCTCTTTGGATGCTTTGGTTGCATCAGCCATTAAGTATAGACCTTACATAGATATATTCTCCAATGTTATTCCTGCACTCTTTATTTTCGTTATTAGTTTAACAAATCTAGACATTTGAACCTCCAATGACTTACCCAACACATGGTTAAACATGTTAAACTCTTGGTTTAACATATCCTTTCGGCTTTCCCTCATGTCCTTAATACCCATGATCTGTTCCTCCATTGCATCCCACAAATCTTTAGCTCTTCTAAAATCCTTAAACATCCAGGCTATCTCAGTAGTAATTGCCACTATGGTTGCAGCATACGCTTTGTCATCAAGCTCAAGCTTCTTCATATCTTCTTCGTCCTATTAATTTTCTAGTTTCGGCACCAACTTTCCCTTGTCATTGTTATACACAGGAATTGTACGGTCCTTGCTTGATAGACCACATCATCTAGGGTTCGGTGTATATGACATGATTCTCAAATCTGTAAACCCAATCGGGATCATCTTCTTCGCTGAGAAGTCTTGGAGGTTTTGTACTTGTGTCAAAATTATGTCAAGGTTAAGAGTAGCAGTGATGTTTTTCAGATTTGCCATTTCTGAAATCAGGAGTTAGACTTTTTAAAAAGTTCTTAAAACTTAAAGTTCTTACTCGAATAGTCTTTAACAATACTAGTTGCACCAGCTTATCGCACCAAGTTTTCGCGCGGATAATTTTGTAATTGAATTTTATGAGAAGTTGAACTTTTCGCGCGAAAGGAATCTTTTCCATTAAAATTTGGCGAAATGTGAACTTTTCGCGTGAAACATAAACCTTTCTCATGCGAGAACCAACTTTTTCGCCTGATTGAATTTGCGCATCTCGAGGTTTCCAACATCAATTTTCACCAAATTGTTCAAAATTAAGTGATTAAACTTCAAATTAGTGATTTAGGTTTAATTTATGACCCTAATTGTTTCTAATTTGATTTAGTTAAGCACAATTAATCAAGTAAACACCATCATAGCTTCAATTGAATGAATATCAGCTTTCAACATCTTCAAAAATGACCACAAACAGTAGAAATCAATTAATCTTCAAAGGAATTCAAACTTGTAGCTCAAGAACACTTCATAAACTTATCATTCTTCAATCCAATTGATCTAGACCATACCAAGCTCTGATACCAATTGTAAGAATCAACAATAACACATCAAATCGGTCTCATGAGAAAAAGACAGAATATAATCACTCATGTTAAGTAGATTGAACAAGTGAGAAGATGAACACAAATGTAAATAAACTTTGATTATATTGCTCTCTGACTTGAAAGGATTACAAGTAATTGGGAAAACAAGAAAGTGAGAGAAGCTATCTAAATTACATAAAAAAAACTATTTATACTAAACAAAATAGTTCTCGTGCGAGATGTAAGTTCTCGCACTGATACTTCAAGTTCTCGTGCGACTTTGATTTTAATTTTCATTCTTGAGCATAGATGCATAGATGTGATGGGTTGGTGCATGGGATTTTTGAATAGGTGTTAAGGTGGTGGTTATGTGCGGTTGTAGGTTGGTCGAGGGTTTTTCAAGAAGTTTTTATAATGGGTTGGTGTCGTATGTGTTTGTTGGGGTAGAGGCCGTAAGCCTTATGATACAAGTGGAGGGGTGTGTGTGAGTGGGTATAGGAGTGAGTGTGTTTATGCATGGGTTTTTATGTGAGTGTGTTTATGCATGGGTTTTTGTGTGAGTGCGTCTTATAAGATTTTGGTATGAATATGTGTTTATAGTGCTATGATTTCATGGGCATTTGTTGTGTGCTTGTGTGTCCATGGTGTGTGTTAATGATGCATGATGTGATTACATATAGTATAAGTGCATGTATAGCATATGAGTATGTGTGTGTAATATATATATATATATATATATATATATATATATATATATATATATATATATATATTAAGTGTGAGTTGGTTTGTGGGGTTGTTGAGAGAACGAAACCATATGATTATATTATTAATATTTAGTATTAATAAAACATTAATTGTCAATCTAGGTATTCCGGAAACCTAATTGTTTGCTCTCTACATTACTTGATTTGTTGTGGTATTAAGGTGAGCTTACAACCCGCTTTACTTATACCCTTTTGGGAAAGAGAAACATGTTCTTTTAAACATTCTTTCATTTGATCAGTATTACTGTATTATCGCATGTTTACTAGTATTGTACCCATTTAAATCCTCACTTCCGAACCATTAATTTATGTTCTTTAGCAGGTAATTCTGAGTAGATATATTGGGTTTGACAAACCCCATCGTCTAGTCGCGCTAGCATGACTAAATGTCAAACGGGTGTTTAGTTGACCTAATTTCTGTTGCTATGGTTTGGTAACCATAGTCGAGACATACTTACATTTGTTAGCTTCGGTTGCGAACTTGATACACTATGTAACTTTACAAACTCCCACTAGGCTAACACTACCAAAACTTGAAGATTACTATAAGTCTTGATCCTTCACTTGTTTACATCCATCATCAGAATCAGAGCCATTCCTCTCATCATCAGTTGGTCTGGATTCTTCAAGCTCTCATATTATTTCCTTATGTCCAAGAGATCATGCTCAGGACGATCAAGAGATCATCAACATTTGATATCTTGTGACATACCATCTGTTTGGATTTGGAGAGTACACCCAAGACAGGATGGGTCTCTCAGCAGGAAGAGGCTCTACTGATAAGGGAGTTGGTTTAGCAGTCTCTTTTGGTTCACCCTTAGGATGTTCTGACTCATCTTGAGGTGCAGAGGTGGATGCCTTAAACTTCATCTTCTTCTTTGACTTTAAATCCCTTCTAATGGCCATCCTTTCCTCTTTCTATACTTTAACTGAAAAGGTTGGTCTTCATCACTTCTTTCTTCTTTATCCTTCTCAGTTTGGTCCTTCCCCTTCATAGGTTCAGAAGAAGGTCCAGGACCCTGCTATGGGTTAGAAGATGAAGCTGGCTATGGATCAGTAGTAGGTCTAGGTTTAGTTGTTTGTTAGCTTGACCTCAACTTCAGGTGTAGCTTGACTTGGTGGAGAATACAAGTCTTGAAGCTCACCCCTCTTGATCTTTTGCTTGATCACCCTGATATGCTCATCGATTATGGATAGAGACATAGGACCAAGCCTCCTTCTAGAGAACCCATACAGCTTCAAGAAGCTCACCATCCTCTGTCTATCTTTAGATTTCTTCTTGTTGGCTTTGATGGTGGCCATTGACTTTGTAGCTTCCTCTTTCATCTTTCTCTTAGTAGGTTTTCTTTCTTTGATAACTTCTTGTTCTAGCTTCTTAAGATACTCAAACTCTATGTACTCATAAGATAGAGGGAGTAAAGCTTCTACCTAGTAGAGAACTGTGGCACTCAAGTAGTTGGTCATCTTTTGTCTATCCTTTTCCTTATCTACTTGAGCTTCTTCTTCTAATACCATAGATTCTACCTCAGGCCTTTCTTGAACTGGGGAGAGGATAGGGCTTGATATAATCTCCTTTTCTTTCTTTCTTCTGTGTCTACCAGTTTATTCAACATATCAAAGGAAAGAGAGATTAGATAATCTATATTGTAGTTTCTAGTTCCCAGGTAGTTTAATCTAGGTGCCCTTAACTCATCTTCATGAAGCTAGGGCAGCCCTGATTGTAGCCTTCATAAAGCTAGGGGTCTCTCTCAGTCTTTCTTCCCTTACCTTCCTCTTCCTCTCCCTTTTCTCCTCCTTAATCTCCATAGAAGTTAAAACTTTCTTTCCTTTATCAATCACTGACCTGTGTGACTCAGGGAGGAAAGAGCTTTGGCCTTCTTGAACTTGTTCTACATTTGAGCTCTAGCCAGGGAGAGGTTGTGAGACATCTTCACCAACTGGTGTCTCACTTAGGGTAGTTGGTTCTGAAGGAGTATGAATCTCGAGGTTCAAAGGGTCCATAGCTTGGCCTTCAATTATGGTTTCCCCTTTAAAGCTAATCTTAGGGTCCAACTCAGTATCCAGTAGACCAACTGTTTTTCCTACTAGCCTCTATCTATATAAGCTTGTTCTCTTTTTGAACTCTTGGACACCCTCATTTGGATCCTCTCTGCTAACATGTCGGCTTGTCTGTTTTGGCTTGAATTGACAAACTACAGGTTAACAAGAGGGAAGTTTTGATAGAAACTTAGATTGTAAATGTTGAAGGTCTCTTCTTGACCTAGGAATCTAGAAAGCACCAGGGCTCTTCTATCAGTGTCATACCTCCATCCTACTATTGGATTGTCAGCAGGGTTGGATGGAGCAGACATGTCCCTTGGTATAGCACCCTCCTCAAATAAACTTTGAAAAATGGCATCCATATTGATATGGGCCTAAGGAGGTTGTTGAGTCTGGACAATTGCAAGTGAGGGTGGTGAATCCTCACTGTCCATTCTCTGGGTAGTGCTCTCATGTTATATGACTGTGGTGACTTTCACCCCCTTTTTTGAAGCATAACTTAGCTTCATAAGTGAGCTAGAGGTTTGGTCCACCAAATCCATAGGTTCTTATGGACATGGTTGAGCATGCCTGGCAGACCTCTCAGCTAGCTTACCCTTGAGATTGAAGATCTCAAGTTACTAATTAGCACCTGCCTTTGTAAGGTTAGCCACTGAGATTCCAAGTGACTATCCTTAGAGACAAGATATGTGCAAGTTTTTGTCAATTCTTGCACCTTTTGTTGCATACCCCCCTTAACTTCATTAGAAGAATCATGGGGGGATGAGAAGACATAACCAAAGTCATCCTTCTCACGACTAAATATTTGTTCATGGTCTCTAGATTTCCCCTACTCAATGACAGCTTCATGAGAAGTGTCAAGGAGTTGGGTTGCCGTGGTTGAGGTCTTAAGTATCTAATCACTTTCCGAAGTGAGAGACTCTTCCACATGGACCTCTAGAACTTGCTTAAAGAGGTCCACCTCAATCGTAGGTGGATGATGTGGGCTAGATATAGGAGTGTCAGGAGCACTCATCTTTCTTTGAGTAGGGGAGGAGAAGAGAGACTCATGGTACTCACTGAATCCCTCATCTTCATCATCATAGAATTCTAGGTTGGGGATTGGTTGGTTAAGATCTAACGGCTAGGGATGGTAACTTTCCCCTAAAGGTTGATCATATGAGTATTGAGACTCAGAATGATGGCTTAAAGCTAAGGTTGTGAGCTCATCAAGTTGAGCATGAGGAATCTCAGTACTAATCATAAAAGGAATGGGAGTGGTCTGCTCCTTAGGAGAAAGTGGGAGCTCTTGGTTCCACTTGCCATTGTATTGGTGAGTATATAGGGGTCTACTTAATCTAAATAGAGTGAGCAGGAGTTCATTTAGATTTTGAGGCTATGTGGGTGGTGAAGATGAAGAAGGTGTGGGTTCAACATTAGTTGGGATTGCCAATTTGTCACCTTGAGTAGGTTGCCCTAACATTTTTAGGACAAGCGTTGTTTCTACCCCAAAAAAACCAACAGTGGTTTTCCTTATTAATTTAAAATGTCAGGCTTCATCAGTCCTAACTTTAGAACATTACATGTTCCCCTCAACCGTGAACCCAGTTCATAGTTGAGAGAGAATGTGCTTGACATATCTAGGGAACATGTAATATTCAGGGGAATCTAAGTAAGCAAGTAAATTTATATAAACAAATTAGGAATACCTGAACTTGATTCCCTAAACCATTCCTTGGACTATGTAGGAAAGGTCTTCAACAGCTTGATCCCATCCTCCATGCTTGTTGGATAAAAACTGGATAACCATATAGAGGAGGTATTTCCACTAAGAGGAGACCTTCCTTTTTCTTAAGGTCTTGACAGAGAAGTCACCTTCGTAGCCCATCAGCTGGAATGATCCATTGACTGCGTCCTTTGTGACCTCTCGTGTAATTGTTAAGTTGTCATTAATTCCTTCATCTTTTGTAAAGGGCTTGTTTTGGTTTTAATACAAATACGAGGACTCGTTTGAAATTTCTTGTATCTTAATCTCTTGGGTATTTAGCTTTCTTATGATTTGTGTTAATATTTAGTAATAATAATAATAATAATAATAATAATAATAATAATAATAATACCAAAGAATATAATAATAATAATAATAATAATAATAATAATAATAATAATAATAATAATAATAATAATAATGAAAATAATAATAATAATCATAATAAGTGTTTAATTTTGGAAATAAACAAAAATAAATAAGTTTAATAAATTTAAAACTTGTAATATATTATTTTGGGCATAAAATAATAAAAATAAAACTCTAGGGACTAAACTGTAAATTCCCTTTTAACTGGAAATTTAACTTTGGGTTAATCATGTAAACTTATAAACCACATGGACCAAAGTGTAATTTTTTAAATTAAGAAAACCCAAAACCTGACTTTCCGGCTGTTTCTCCAGCCGAGCTCCGGCCACCCACCAAAACATGAAATTTCACCATTTTAACACATCCAACCAGTTCTTTGAATACGGGGGAGCCGTTTCGAAGTTGCAACACCATTAAAATTCAGCCTAGGAACCTTGTCGCTATGTACAAACCCAAAACCGACACCCACGTTCAAAAATCGGTCGTTTTCGACCTAAATTATTATGAATTAATGGAATTAATCAACCTGAGATTGTTACAAACTTAATCACAACAATCAATTTGATTTTAACACCCTTTAATCATCGAATTAAAAACTGTAACACCCGATTCGAGCTCGAAGTTGAAACAGATGTAATCGAACTTATTTAAGCAAGGCAAAACCACCAACGAAACCCTTTGATGCTTCCTGAAACTCCAGTTTGATACAAAACACACACACACACATCGATTTCCTTAACGAAACCCGACGACTATTCATCTATTTGTTTTCGTAAGATTTACATCGAATCAGGTAAATTAAACACATGGTTACACTCGATTAACCATAGGGAATCAAAGCCCTATGGTTAATTTCAGTATCATGATCGAATTGAAGCTCAACTGGTTCGATTATGATTCTAGGGCTCATACGATATTGGAGAACTTTCCAAGTATAACTTTTATTTATTATTTTATGAATTATGACAAGGAACAGGGCCTTGGCCCAGCGGTTTAAGCACGGTGCGTGTAGGCTAGGGACCCGGGTTCGAACCCGAGTCCCTACCTTTATTTTTTTAAGAGTTTTTATTAGTTTTTAGAATTCCAGAAATATTCTAATATCACTATTAATTATATAAAAACTATTTTTAAACAAAAACCAATTAAAATTAATTTTAATTTTAATTTTCTTAGAAATTCAATTAATAAATCCTTATTCTTTTATTTTAAAAATTATAAAAATTGTTATAAAATACAAATTGTTACAAATTTAAAATTGTATGAATCTCCTTTCATTCCCAAGAATTTAAATTTAATAAATTCTTTATTTTTTTTATAAATATATATTTACAAATTTAATAAGAAGATAAATATATATGTATATATTTATAATGTACATATTTTGGGTTTAAATGAATTATTTCAAGCATTTGAATCTACAAATTTACTATTTTAAATAGTAAATAAATAACCCTTCGATAAAGAAAAGTTTAATTTTTATTAATGGTTTTACTCGCTAAAATTCTTAGTTAATCATTAAAAAACTAAAGCGATTATAAATTGTATCTATCTTATAAGTTAAAATCATGGTTTAATAATTTATAAATAATATCATTACAATTTTCATCCAAACGCCCAAATTTAAACCATGAATTCCCGAGTACCGCTAACATTATAATAATCGTTATTAACTTATGACGTCGTTCATCTAGGTTGAACCTTATCAAAGCGTCGGCGTTTAATACAAGACCTCTTATATTTTCATCTTTATAAGTCATGTGAGTTTTCCAAACCCCGTTTTATATTATTTCACACTTTTGGGGTGAAACATGTTAACTTATTATAAACACACTTGTAAAGACGTTTTTACTCTTGTAACACTTGTGCAATTCATCTTATCTTGTCATGGTTATTTGGACTCTTGTAATCATCATGTGATAACACTTGTAAGATACAGTCATTAACTATTGCTAGCCTAGCGACATCATAGATCTATGGGCCTGACAAACCTATTTGGTGCTAAAGCCGAGGTATTGCCGGCTACTAGTGACGTATTCTTGATCACTATGGGAACCAAGTACACTTAGCTAATCGTATAATCATGTTGTGGCCATATTTGTGGAGGTTTGATTGTTACATTTGTTTATCTATTTATTATTACATTATTCTATAACCTATGACATGAATTGCCAACTTATTGTTTATATTTATATGTATGTTAAACCTATGAAAACTCACCAACATTATACGTTGACTTTATTTTTAACATGTTTCAGGAAATGATCCCGCTTAGTATTGCTCTTGAAGATTGAACACATCTAGGATTGGACCTAGAGATTAATAAAAAGACATATTGTGTCACATGATACTATTTGAACTTTTGTTATGTTGTTTTGTTTGAAACTTATGTTTTCTTTATTGTATGTCATGAAACTTGGAAATTAATAATATACACACTTTGAAATAGTGTTTGTTGCATAAACAATCTTAACCCTCACACCTCGATGTTTCTGCTGTTAAGGTTGGGGTGTGACATCCTTGGTGAAGGACAGTTCACCATCTTCATCATCCAGCCTCAGGTGTTGGTTGATGGTTGCTGGAGTGGTGAAAACCATCCTCCTCTGCACTGAGGCAGATAGTGCCTTCTTACCATCCATTATAACCTCTTGACAGGTCCTCTAGAACTCTAAGAGTTGATATTCATATAGTTGAGGGTTAATGGTGAGCGCGGTGAGGTAGAAAGAGCGGGAAAGAAAGTTGCAAATCCCAAAAAAACAGGGCGTTTCTTAGCGGATAACAGAGCAACCTGGTTGTGTTACATATGTAGGTGCATGACAAAGGCTGGATGGTTTTGGGGTTTAGGGTTTGCCATTTTATGAAGCTTTTGTGAGAGATATTGAAAGAACAATAAGGGTTTGTGGTTAATTTAGGGCTTGAGATTTGTAGATGAAGAAGAAGAAGAGAGAGGGAGATCCATTGTAAAGACTATTTATATACTTCGGTTTAAGACAAAGTTATTACAAATGATAAACTTTGAAATTCGGTTATCGGTCCCACCTCTGAAAAAGTACCCAAAAAGGTAGTTATCTTGGAAGTTGAAAATCTTCTGAAGGTAATTTGCCTTCGGAAGTTTAATGAAAACTTCTATAGCATAACTGACTTCGGAAGATATTCCTTAGTTTGAGAAGAAGTGCTTCGGAAGAAAATGTACTTAGAGTAATTTTGCTTCCAAGCTAGATTTAGTTTTGGTAGAAATTAAGCTTCAAAAGTTTTAGTTAAAGTGTAAATAAAACTTCCGAGACTAGATTGCTTTTGGAAGAAAACAGTCCTTCAAAACATATAAGTACTTAGAAGCAGATTTAAGCTTCGGAAGATATATCAGAATTTCTTTAAATTCCTTAGTAAGTAGTTACTACTTTTTGAAGACATAATTTTCTTCCGAAGTCAAATCAATATCTTCTGAAAGAAAAGCTGTCTGTACTTCTTAAAATTTTAAGGAATATATGCTTTAAAAAACTTCTTCAAAGATTAACTGGGCTTATATGAGAGATAATTTTGAAAATATTAAATACACACACTATTTGAAAAACAATTTTGAAATTAACTTAAGAATATCTACTCAAAGTTAATCATCTCAATAACTGATACAAGATATTTGAATCTCTGTTCAACAAATGCTTTTATGACCAGTTTAATCAATCATTTTTCAAAATTATCTCTGATCAAATAATACCTGATGTTGATGTGCTTTGTCTTTGAGTTCTGCACTAGATTCTTTGTGATTGAGATAGCACTGTTGTTGTCTATATGGATAGGAGTCTTCTTTAAGTTGAATCCATAATCTAGCATCTGATTCTAAATTCAAAACACATAAGCACAACAGCTTGTAGTAGCAATGTATTCAGCTTCAGCAGTTGATATAGATACACAAGATTACTTCTTGCATTACCATGAGACTATCCTTCCACCAAGGAATTGACATCTCCCAAATGTAGACTTGGCAGTCATATTGCAACCACCATAATCAATATCGGTATATGCATATAGATTGAAGTCAGAATTCTTTTCATACCAAAGTCCTAGTGCAGAGCTCCTTTGAGATATCTAAGAATCCTCATGACAGCAACTAGGTGTGACATTTTGGTGTTGGCTTGATATCTTGCATATATACAAGTGGCAAATATGATATAGGCCTACTGGCTGTTAGGTACATAAAAGATCCAATCAAAGCCCTATATAGGTGTTCATCAACACACTCCCCCTCAAGATTAGGTCCTCGGGAATGGTTTTTGGCTATAGGAGTCTTAGCAACCTTACAATAAGTCAAATGAAATCTAGTTAGTATGTCTTGTACATACATTGACTGGTTTATAAATATGTCATTGTCAACTTGCTTCACTTGAATTCCTAGAAGGAAATTGTGTTCCCCCTGCCACTCATTTCAAACCTGTTTTTCATCAGTTTCTCAAACTCTTTATGGAGTCTTTCATTAGTTGACGCAAAGATCATGTCACTAACATAAACTAGAACTAGCATCAAATCAGTTCCTGTTCTTTTGATGAAGAGTGTACTGTCAATAGTACCTCTTTGCTAACCATGTTGAACTAGGTACTATGACAGTGTCTCATACCACTTCCTTGGTGCTTGATGCAGTCCATAGAGAGCTTTGTCAAGCTTATAGACATAATCAAGATGATCTGGATCTGGAACGCCAGGTGGTTGCTTAGCACACACTTCTTTATCTATCACCGCATATAGAAATGCACACTTGACATCAAGTTGGTAGACCTTGATATCCTTTGATGCACCAAAAGTAAGGAATATTCTTACAGCTTTAAGTCTTGCTACAAGCAAAAACATCTGTGTAGTCAATCCCTTCCTCTTGAGTGTACCCTTGGAATACTAGTCTTGTCTTGTTCTTGATGACAAGCCCTCTATTATCTTTCTTGTTCCTAAAAACCCACTTGGTATCCTCCTGCATTACTTCAATCCAACATCCATCTTTTAAAGCTTTATCTACTTTCTTTGGCTCAATCTGGTATAAGAAGCAAGAGTGTAGAGAAACATTTTGATCATGGGTTTGTCCTCTTTTTCTCACCCAGTCTCAATATCACCAATGATGTATGTGGTAGGATGTGACTTATGGATTCTTAGATGTGAAATCACAGCAAGTTGGTTTGACAGATCCAAATCTGAGAAATTTAGATCTAGTGATTGAGAATCACCTACCACATCAGCACACCCATCAAGTGTGACTTGATCTAGAGAGTGTGTAACATTATTAATGATGTATTTAGTGGAGTGGTTGCCAGCATCATTAAATTCATGATCACTTTCATCATCTCCATCTCCTCCTGCATTAGAGATCCCTTCATTTGAGTTTTGTTCCATATTGTAGGATTTGGTTGGCACCTCAGATGTATTATCTAAAGAATTTGTTATGGTTGTGCTGACAAGATTTCCACTTGCAGGGTTTGTTACCACTGATGTTAAAGAATTTTAAGCATTTGGTATTCTCAGCTCAAATCTTGGATAAGAATATCCTACAGATATATTACCTATGGTTCCTGAAACAACTTCATAAGATTTGTTAGATGAGCTGGTAACTAAATCAAGATCAAATAGTCAATCAGGACCAGAACCTTTCAGACTTTGAGTGTGTTCATTCAAGGTCACATTGGCTGACTCCTCAACTAGTTTAGTTTTAAGATTGTATACTCTATAAGCCTTAGTTTGGGAAAAGTATCCAATGAAATGTCCATCATTTGATTTCTCAGCAAACTTGGCTATATGATCTTTTGTATTTAAGATGGCGCATGGATATCCAAATGATCTAAGGAAACCAATGAAAGGTCTCTTTTTGTACCATAATTCATAGGGTGTCTTACTATGAGTTTTGGCTATTAAAACTTTGTTTTTCATATAGCAGGCCATGTTGACTGCCTCTGCGCTGAAGGTGATAGATAGTTTAAGTCATACAGCATGGTTCTTGCAGCCTTAAGAAGTGTTCTATTTCTCCTTTCAGTAACACCTTTTTTTTAGGAGTTCAAGGAGTACTATATTGTCTTGAAATACCTTTTTCATCACAAAATGCATCAAGGTTTGGTTCTTGAATTTAGCTCCTTGATCACATCTTATGATCTTAACCTTGTGATCACATTGATTCTCAATTTCAGAATGAAGGATGTGAATATTTTAGGGGTTCATTCTTACTTCTAAGAAAGAAGACCCAATTATATCTTATGAAATCATCTGTGATCAGAAGGCAGTATGAAGTTCTTCTTAAACTTATTATACTTGTGGTGCCAAAGAGATCTATTTGTAATAAGTATAGGGATTAGTGTTGGAGTTCATTTCCTTTGGCTCGTGTGACACTTTGTGTTGCTTTCCTTTTAGACATGCAACATAATGGTCATCACTTGCAAACTTTTTTTTTTGGTATTCAAGTTAACAAATCATTCTTAATTAGTTTATTCACATTCTTAAAGTCAACATGGCATATTCTTTTATGCCAAAGGAAAGACTACATTGCTATTGGCTTTAGATAGAAAGTAAGAAACTTCTCCTGATGGGAAGGTTTCCTTCAAATCCATCTTATACATGTTTCCTTTATTGGGGGCTTTAAGCAAAATATGCTCTTAAGGAATAATCACCCCAAGCTTTAGAACAATGCATTCATGCTCAGTAAAGAGCATGTTATGTCTCTGGTCACAAAATTGAGATACACTCAAAAGATTATACTTAAGCTCCTTGATAAAGTTTACTTTCTCAATGTTGAGCTTACTATTTGTGAACCAGCTCCTTCCAGTGATGCAACCTCCTGATTTATCTCCAAAAGCAACTGACCCTACATCAATTTTCTAAAAGTCTTAAAGCAAAGAGCCATTGCCAATCATGTGCCTTGAACAACCACTATCAATGATCCATACATATCTTTTGGTTTTTAGTTGTTCCTTCACATGTATATAGATGATTAGTTACATTTAGAGACACAAGCCTTGCTAGTGTTGGGCTTACCAAGATAAACTGAATATAGTTCAATAGTTATTGATCCAAGTATTGAGGGTCCTTGGCTGTTGTAAATGAAAAACCTTTAGTTACATGGCCTTCCTTCATCTTCCACACCATCTTTGGAAGATTAGACTTGGCTTTCAAAACTTCGAAAGTTATTATGACTTCTAAAGTTTTGGAGACTGAACCTTCGAGTAGAATTTAGTGCTTCAGAAGCATTACTTTGTTCCAAGACCAAACATGCTTCCGAAGACAGTTTTCCACCTATCTTCTTTTGGTTCATGTAGATACTTCCAAAGGAAAATGAGTTTCCTTCTGAAGTTGTTTTCCTCTTCTTCTCAGAATCCTTCTTCTTGATCATGTAGATGGTACTCTTTGGAATGTAAATGCAATCTTTAGAATAATGAGTAGTACCACCACACATGATTCAGTCCATAGAGTTCCATCTGAGAGTCTTGTCTTGAGGAGAAGGTTTGTTTTGATCCTTTTCCATCTCCCTCTTCATCTTCTTGGAGGATTCAACATGCTTTTGAGGGTGAAGCTTGTTTTTGGAGTTGGATGGTCCAGCCTATGCAGCAGTGGTGCATAATAGTTCAACCTTCTTCAGTCTTCTGGTATTAGAGTCCTAGTACTAGAGTCCTTAGTTAAGTCTTCAATCTTTCTTTCCTTAAACCCAAGAGAGATAAAAACTTGTTTTTGCCTGGGGTTAAAGGTGGGCTTGATCTCCTGCACTTTCTTGGATCCTCTTTTTACAGATCTGATGAAGTTCTTTCTTCCAGACTTGGCCATCCCTAGTTTCTTCTTCTCTCAAAGGATATAGTGGCCCTTCTTAGAATGAACCTCTTCACTCATTTCTTGTTCATCCTTTACTATATCCTTTTTATCTTCGTCTTCCTCTTGGATAGGATCAATAGCAGGCAGCTCATCTTCACAAGTTCCACACCTTGGTTCTGTGACTGATAGTAATACGTTTAGAGGAGTTGTTTCATTTGATCCAAGTCCCAGCCAGTTCTGATAACAAAATTTTGCATGCAAGGATGAAGTTATAATAATCTTGATGGTTTCCACTTCAAGAACACATATTTCTACCTTGGCTTTGCTGATCACAAGCTCAACCTAGCATTCATTTAACTTTGTAACAAGATCTTTAATTTGATTCCTGTAATTTGTATGCTCATGTTTTAGAGTAGAAAGGATTTTCTCTAAATCTTCTATTTTAAGTTTATAATCATTTACTACTCTTTTAAAATCAGCTTTTAAACTATTCAAGCACTCAAGATCAGATCTTTCTTCCAAGTTATAGGACCTGTACATGTTAACTTTAGCAATGCATTCAGGAGAGCAAAGATGTTCCAATACCTTTGATTCATCATGGTCTGCCATCAGGGCTTGGTTTGGAGAGACATCTTCCACATAAAAGCTCAAGTCAAAGCCTAATTCTTCAATAGCAACTGCAACTTGCTGCTTTGGTTTGTTAGGCTTCTTAGTTCTTGGAGTTGCATCAATGTAGTATGGCATGGGTTATGTATGGCCACCATTTGTTCCTGGTGCCTTACACTCCCTAGAAAGTGGTCTATTTGGTTACAGTTATAACACTTACTTTGTTCTTGTCCAGCCGAAACTTTCCCCTAGTCATATTGCTTGAAAACTTCCTTCCCGTCCTCTTATAGAACTTCTTGGCTATGTGAGTGAGAAGAGCCATCTATTGGACTATCTCCATGTACTCTAGATCATCTGGATGAATGCAGTCCAAGTCTTCAAGGGTAAAAAGAAAGTTGCCATACCTTTCATCTGAAGACACAAAGGCTTGAGAAGAGCTGGGTGTTTAAAATGGGCTTCCTTGAGTGTAGCTCTCCCTTGGTGTCTCTAGAAAGGTGATGAAAGGACCCATTGGTGAGTTGTCATGGCTGTAGATGAGATGATGTTGTGGTTCTCTGTTATCCCTTTCAACCACATTAAGGGTTGAAATCTTTTAGGTGCTGGATGAGCTGTGAGAAGGATTTTGCATGTTCATCTCCATTTGGTAACCGTTCATGATACCATACAGCTCAATGAGAGTAAGGGCAGTGAGATTCATAGTTCTCTTGATGGCCACAAAATAGTATGTCCATTCTTTGGGAAGAGAGAACATGAACTTCCTCACTATGTCCGTATTCTCAAGTTTCACTCTAACATCCACCAGAGAATCTACAATCTCAACATACCTAAAGTATTGTTGGGTCATAGTTTCACTTGTCTTGAAGATTAAGCTTTCAAACTGTAGCTTTATGATGTCTTTCTTGTTTTTCATAGCTTCCACAAATCCTTTATACATCAGCTTCAGTGCATCCTAGAGTTCTTTTGCAGTTTCACACTTCTTGAAGCCTCTGTAGATAGAGTTGGGAAGAGCAGTTTGAAGAGCAGTCATGGCTTTCTAATCAACATCTATTTTTTTCTAGTCTATTCAAAATATTCAGCTACTTCTTTTGCTATAAACCCACCTCCAGGAGTTGCTGAAGTAGTACTTGGGATGTTTGGTCATAAAACTACAAAACTCCATATCCTGTTGTCTTGAGACTTGATGAAGCCTTGCATCCTCATGCACCAAGTGTCAAAGTCATCAGGAGTAATCAATGAAGACTTAGTCATGGTGCCGGTTTCTATATCAACTTTAGTGAGAGCTACCATTTGAGCAAGTAAGTGTTTGTTAAACTGAAGAGTGACTCAAGATGGTGAGATCTTGCAATCAAGAGCCTAAGAAGCTTTGATACCAATTGTAGGACCAGTTATGGTTGTTCTACAATAGTCTCACAGTTGGAGAAGACAACTTACTAGATCAAATAGGGAACCAGGCAAAGGAAAAGAGAACAAAGATAAGAACACTCAAAACACAAAGATTGGTTTTCAAGGATGATGTATGTTGCTCTCGAGTGTTTTACAATTGGTACAAGGCTTAGTCCTAAGGGTGGTTACATGAGATACTTTATACTACATCCTCCAGCCAGCCATACTTTAAAGGCCAGCTGGGCACTAATCTAGACAACAACATCAATGTAAAGTCAAAGGCATATTGCCTTTTTACATATGACTATGACATGCCATAGCTCATATCTTATTGTATTACAATAAGGTTAAAAGTACTAAAGTAGAAAGTTACACACAAAGACATCATTATGTATAGTTGACAAAGTATGGAGATAATAACCAACTTATATAAGTTGGTGAATGTTCAGAGCTTGTAGTGGAAAGGTGGTCAGCTTTTGTCAAAAGTGTGTCAATAGACACATGGCTTCTTAGTCTTTGGAATTACAACTCAAATTTTCAAAACCAAAAAATTTTTCATTACATTTTCAAATTACTCCCCCTAAGATTATTTTATTATCTACCAAAAATTACAATTCTAACAAAGTAAACAGAAAAATATATGTGTGAGGGTCTAGTAAGTCAATCAAAGTTAATCATTCCCAGAGATTGACAAGGAACCGAAATGATCAAACGCTTGTAAACATGTCCGTAGTGAAGATTTGTTGTTCAATGAAAACTTTCTATCAAAACAATCACGAATATAATGCATGCGGATCTCAATGTGTTTTGTTTTCGAGTGTTGAATGAGATTCTTGACGATATTTGGAACTGCTGAATTATCACATCAAATTATGGCATTGAAAATATTAAGACCATATTGAAGAAGTTGTTGTTGAATCAAAACAATATCCAAACAACAGCTTGTTGCAGCCATATATTCAGCTTCTATAGTGGATGTGGAGACGGTATTCTACTTTTTGTATTGCCATGAAATCAACCTATTTCTGAGGAATTGACACCCACCTGTAGTTGATTTCCAGTCCAAATTACAACCACCAAAATCACTGTTAGTATAAGCATATATATTAAATTCAGAATTCCTAGGATACCAAAGTCCAAGTTGTGGTTGGCCTTTGAGATACATGAAAATCCACTTGATAGCTTTCATGTGAGACTCATTTGGATTACTCTGAATATGCCAGAAACAAAATTGTCAGTCTACTGAAGTCATACATTAAATCCAACATTGATTGATAAAATGTGATCAATCTACCCTGAGAAGGAGATAAAATGGGACGAGATGACATAAGAGTTGGTGCAATCTTGGAATCCTGAAATATGTATTTTTCCAAAATACTGTGAACATATTTCTCTGATGGATCAAAATACGCTGATCATACAGTTTAACTTGAATACCCAAGAAAACCAAAATTTCGCCAAGTGAACTCAACTCGAACTTCTTTTTCATCACCACTTCAAACTCCTTTACACATATATTCATTTGTAAATTCAAAAATGGTGTCATCAATATAATTCTAGACAAGAATGAGATCATCACCAGTCTTCCTTAGAAATAAAGTTTGATCAATAGCACCCCTTTTATAACCATTTGCAAGCAAATGTTCGGTGAGAGTGGCATACCAAGCACGACGTGCTTGATGTTGCCCATGAGTGCTTTGTCTAACTTATAGACATAATCAGGATGATCTTGATCTTCAAAACCAAGAGGTTGACATACATGGTTTCTCTTTCATTTCACCATACAAAAAGCAGTCTTGACATCCATTTGATAAACTTTGAAGTTCATGAATGAAGCACATGCCGAAATATACGAATAGCTTCAAATCTAGCATGGGAGCATATACTTCTTCATAATCAAGACCTTCAACTTGATAGAATCCTTGTACAACAAGTCTAGCCTTGTTACAAACAATAACACCCTTTTCATTTGACTTATTATGAAAAATCCATTTCGTTCCAATAGGCAGCTTATCTTTTAGAAGCTTACACAAATGCCAAACAATTAACTTCTTAAACTGCATCAACTCATCTTGCATTGCTTTAACCCAACTATTTTCTTTCAATGCTATTTCTATATTCTTTGGTTTGATTTGAGATATATAGCATGTGTATAAGCATGTATTGATTGCTCCTAATTGACTTTGAGTACGAACGCCTTGAGATAATGGACCAATGATCGCATTAGTTGGATGATTCTTATGGATTCTCAAATGAGGAATCAAATCATAATAAATAACTTCATCAAAATTAGGAATGTGATCAACAGGGTCTTCATTTCCTTTCCTCTTGGCTGATATACAATATGTTCCTCTTTAGTAATGTCATTATCGTAGTAGCTAACAAATTTAGATCAACAGATGAGTCTTCAGATGGAACTTGAATTGTATCAATTGGAGCATCTTGGGTAGAAGAAGAATTAGGGATGGAATCCTATAGAGTTTGTTCAATAACTGGATTATATGGAATCAAATCAGACTCGTGTGATGCAGAAGAATCTTAATCAGGAACTTGATCCAAGTTTGCATTAGATGTTTGCACAACTGACATATTTAAAGAAGAAGTTATATCTGAAGATATTCTTTTGATTGAAGATGAAATAGTTCCAACATCATCAGAAAATGCATCATGAATGGATGATGGCAAAGGTTGAGTATCTACAGAAACAACAAAAGATCAATTAAAGTGTCAAACAATGCATATTCACATACCCAAGGAGGAGTAGATCTTGTATCAGTGGTAAATCTTGCCTATCTATATCAAATGACACAATAATTGTTTAGTTATTTTATTATAAACCCGTATGCCACTTTGTTGGATGAATATCTAACAATAAACAACATCAGTTTTCATCAAATTTAGATTTGAATCGAATGTGTGTAACAATGACAACAACAACCAAATATTTTGAACTATTTACTTGGGTTTATGTTTAAAAATATTCATAAGGAGTCATATTTTGTTATTTATTTATTAAGACATGATTTTGAACATAACATGCAGTAATAATAGCTTCAGCCCAAAAGAATGAAGGAAGTTTGGCTGCTGATAGCATTGTCAAGCTACTTCAATCAACTTTTAGTTTCGTCTTTCAGCAATCCATTTTGCTGTGGAGTCTTGCAGAACTGAATTGTCTTGCTATCCCCTTTGAATCAAAGAATTCATCAAGATATGATTGCAAAACACTATTCCATTACTATTCATATCCAACAATTATGTGTCTTTGTCTCTTGTGTTTCCCTAACAATATCCATTCATCGGGTCTTAAGAAAACCAAGGGGTTTTAGAATAAGACATTCTTTATCATGAAGTTTGTAAAAAAAATGTTTGTCACAGATTTAAAAAACAATTAACAAATTGTGATTTAAATTCTTCAACAAAACTTACATCTTCAATGCTTAAGACACCATTTGACACCGTTCCTTCTTTGTAATTTTACCTTCTTTATCCCTAGCAAAAATAACATAGCCACCATTGTAAGGTTGAACATTATTTAACAGTGATATGTTACCCGTCATGTGTCTCGAACATCTGCTTTTAACATGCCATACGCTGTTAATGACTTGCCTTGGTTGCTCCTACACTTATGAATGAATTTAGTCAAGTTTAGGAACCCAAGCCATTGTTGACTTGAGAACATTGTTTTCATCCAAATATGTCACAGATTTCAAAATCATCTCTCTTTTATCATTGAACTCATAATTATCAACGATCTCAGAATCTATATTTTTGTCCTTCACTTTCCATTTTTGAATTGGTTTTGTTAATTTTGTGACACTTCTCTTCAACGTATTTTTCACTTGATTGAGATTGCTTTCATAAACACTTTGTGATTGCTTAATCACATTTGTTTTGTACAAGCTATTTTTTATCAAATCATTAGGTTTTGCAACAAAAGATTTCAAATAATTTGAATTTTTATTAAACTTGGCATTAATGAAAAATTCTTTTCTATTTTGTACAATACAATAATGAAAACATTGTCTGCTTGCTGATTTATATTGATGAATGCAATTTCTAGCCATATGATTTGGTTTTCCATAAACATAGCAACACGGTTTATGATAAACATTATGCACTCGTGTATTTCCCTTGAACTGTTTTTGATAACCACCAAAGTTATCATAGAATCCGGCTTTAGTAGTTCTTTTTCCTTGTGTTTCTTTAATAGTCTCTCATTTCTTTCTTTCATCATAAACGTTCTGTCACACCCTCAAAAATCCACCAGCGGGGTTCTACCACGAGGCGCGTGACAAACCAAGATCTCAGACACAGTCACATCAAACGACATAATATGCGTTTTAAAATAAGCGTTTGACCTTAAATCAAAGTAAAACTCAGTTCTTAATGTAATTAATATGGAAGTGTAAATGTTTGTAAAACCATAGGTAATGAATGGGCAAAACAAGTCACCCAATGAAAAATAGTAAATGTAAATGATTTTTTTTTTTAAACAGTACAAATGATTAATGAACTTCAGATGTGCAACCCTAGCCTTAAGCATTCCAGCGACCTGAGAAGACATACTAAAGTGTGTCTACACAAGGTTGATGAGTTCATAAGTTTAAATCAATAAATACATTTAAGTGTTTGCTTGATAAAAGTAAACAAGGTATACCATAGGTAGTTAGCCTATATATCGAGTTACTTAGCGTTTCGAACTGAAGCTGACTGTTTGAGAGTTTTTTGCCTTCCACCATATCTTATAATAGAACAATGGCAAGTGTCTAGGTCAATTAAACACCCATTCGATCTCCAGTCAAGTTAGCACGACTAAAGTGGGTAGGGTTTGTCAAACCCAGTAGTACTACCCAAAATTACCTAACTATCCTATTATAACTATTCGAGTGTGTAAGGACTTGCATGATAATGTTTGCACTACAGTAACAAGCAATATACCAATAATACCAAAACCAGATACAAATAGTTTGAATGCTTCTCCCCCAAAAACGAAAGTAAGTAAAAGTAGGGCCGTGAAGACTCACCTTAGATGTGTTGGAAAAACATGAAGTGTAATAGATGAAATCTAATTGTTACCTAACAAATGTGTGTCCATGAGTGTGTGTACATAATGGTCAAACGAACCCTGTTGTATCCAAACAACGTAACTATTAGCGTATTCGAGAAATGTTTGACAAGTTTAACTAAGTTGACTTTTTGACCAAAGTTGACCAGAGTGACCCAACGACTCGTTGGTGACTCAAATAAGTAAAAAATGTTTAGTCATGTTCAAATATCTCAAATAATGATTCATAGCTCAAAAAAATGTTTAGTCATGTTTAGTCTATTTTCGAAAAGTTTTTATTTTTGGAAAGTATGACATCGTTACACATATGCAATTTGTTTAATGATTATGAACCATATCAAAACAACCATCTCAATTATATATGTAATACATCTAACACATCCATAACATGTTAACATAACCAAAAAACTTCATCATGCCCAAAGTTTCCTAATTAAAAACGTAAGAACACAAGTTGAATAAATTTCAACCAAATCTCCTAACATGTTCCTATGATCATTTCAACATCAATCACATCACCATAACATGTTCTACATATATCATACTCATCATTCATCACATCCAATCACAAAAGTTTCCATAAATAACAATCATGTTCATACGATGCGTTTTTCACCATTCGATTATTCCCAATCCATTTTTATCCCTAAACATCATATAACAATTACCACATCTCATCAAACATGCATAAATCTTCATCTATAACTAAATTACCCAAAAATTTTCCTATAATGGAAAGTACCCAAAAACCAAGCCAAAATCAAAAGTTCAAAACATGACTTTTCATCCATTTGCATCAACTAACATTCTAGAACCATCAATTCAATCCAATTTCTAGAAAATCCCAAATTAAAGTTTCCATTATAAGTAAGTCTCGGGTTTTGATCAAAACAACACAATTTCCCAAAACCAATCCGTACAAACATCGTTATATTGAATACTAACACATAATCAATCATCAATTTCAACCAATTTCAAGTTTTGATTCGTTTTTGGATAACTTGGTTTCATGTTCATTATGATAATCAATGAATATGAAATCTAACATAAAAATTACTTGTAATGATGCATAGATGCAAGCTAACACATTTTTTATACACAAGCTAACACGTTTTGTATGCAAGACCAATCCATAATCATCATCAATTGCAAGGAAGAATCAAGAAAGTGTGTGTTCTTGTGTGTGTGTGTTTCAAAAATGGAGAGGAGGCAGGGAGATGGGGGCGGCTGAATTAGGGAAAAGGGTGGGGATTTGGGTTTTAATTTCTTTTTTTTACCAGAAAGGCCCCCGTATTTTATAAAAATCGGTTTAACTTTACGCGATTGAACTTTTCCTACACCGAAACCATAAAATGATCACATAATATCAAAAAAACATTTATAACATGAAATAATATTTATTTTGCTACTTCAAAGGTGTTTTTGTAATAATTAGGCATTAAAAGCCGAAAATGCGTGAAACTCATAAATGTTAGAAAATTCACAATTTTCACAACTAGGCTACATGACTAATCACATAATCATATAACACATAATTGCACACCAATTATGATTGTTTGAAAACCATTTTGACAAATCACCAACGTTCAGGGAAAAACGCGTGTGCGGTCCGGCAATTCACCGAATTACCATTATGTGAAAGGTTTGTGAATGTTTGTGCAATAAATGACGCATTTAAGTAAACACATTAAGTGCATGAATGTATGATAGGGAAACCATGTTCGTGTTGATCAAAAAGTGACCTGAAAATGTCGGGTGTCACATCATCCCCTTGTTGAAAGAAATTTCGTCTAGAAATTTAACTAACTCTGTTAAAAGATGAATGAAAATTTCTCGGTTAGCACACGTTCCTAGCTCAATCCAAAAGAATTGAGGTTATTTTATTTATCGATTGATTATGCCGTGAAGCTGATGAGGCATGAACTGTAGATTTAAGTTTTTAAGACATAGTTACTGGAATTGGACCAGTTTCCATGACTTCTGAACTACATACATCTTGTTTCACAAGGTTAGCATCATTAGGAATTTTATTTTTAAAGAAGAAAGTATTTGTTTCTTTAAAAATATAATCTTCCTTATCTATATTGCCTTTAAATCTGTTCTTAAGATAATGATGTTGTATGTTGTTTGTAAACATAGAAACATCAGACTTTTCATTAATCAATAGTGATAAATTACAGGAAGATGAATTTTTAGTATAGTTTTTATTATTATTATCTTGAAATCTATTTCATCATCAGTATTCCAATCTTCCACCAACCCATCTCTCTTCACACTTTCTGCACAAAGGTTAACATCATTAAGTTTAATTTTAGTTTTTGTGAGTTGTTTGTAAGGTAATATCAGAAGATTATAAGGCTGATGCAAGTAAAGAAGCCAAAAACCAAGAGTCTTCCTGCATGCATGCACTGAAGGTACAAGGAAGAAGTTGTTGCGGAAGTTTTACACTCTTCATAGAAAATACGTTAAGTGTAAAATCTTCTGAAGCCAAAGTCCAAAAGAAGTTGCTGCGGAAGTTTTACACTCTCCACAGAAAATACTCTAAGTGTAAAATCTTCTGAAGCCAAATTTCAAAATCTTCCAAAGTAAAAGATGAAGTCTTCCGAAGCTTCAAAGACAAAGTCTTCCGAGGCCAATTTGCTGTGAAGACTGATTTCTTCCGAATACAAAGATGCTTTCTCTGATCTACTTTACATAAAGCTGACACCCTTTCCGCTGCAACTCTGAAGACTCACCAACTTGTGTGAGTTGGTGAAAAGTTAATACTTTTGTAAACTATAGATTAAGGTCTTTGTCTGTAACTTGCTACTTTTGTAGCTGTAAACCTTTTTGTATTAGAAAAGGATGTGAGCTATGACATGTCATAGTCACTAGTCAAAAGGCAATCTGCCTTTTGACTCTAAATTGATCTTGTTGTCTAGATTAGTGTTTCCAACTGTCTTTCTTAGTATTGACGGTTGTAGGATGTAGTATAAAGTGTCTCAGGTCCTTGTAATATAAAAATGTTTTGTAAACACTTGTAATAGAACTTGAGAGCAATATACAGCATCCTTGAAAACCATACTTGTTTGTTCTTGTTCTTAGTTTTGTCTCACTAATTACTTGTGTTCTTAGTATCATCATACTCAAACCCAGTTCCCTATTTGATCTGTTAAGTATTCTAAACCTCACTTCATAGTGAGGCTGATTGTATTGACCACCCTTCACATGGTCCTGCAATTGGTATCAGAGCTTTTTATGCTCTTGATTGTAAAATCACACCATCTTTAATCCTTTCACTCTCACAAAATACTTAACATATCAAATGGCAGCTATCACCAAGGATGACATGGAAACCGGTACCAAGACTAAGTCCCCATTGATCACTCCTGAAGACTTTGACACTTACTGTCAAAGAATGGGGGTCAGTAGTCTCTGGACCTCATATACCATCCACCCCTTCAGCTGCTGCTGATGGTGGTATGATACCCAATGAAGTGGCCAACTATTCTAATGAAGACTAGAAGAAAATTGATATTGATCAAAAGGCCATGACTGCCTTCCAAACTGCTCTTCTAAACTCCATCTAGAGAGGCTTCAAGAAGTGCAAGACTGCAAAGCATCTATGGGTTGCACTAAAGCTGATGTACGAAGGGTTCAATGAAGTTAAAGAGAACAAGAAGGACCTCTTGAAGCAGGAGTTTAAGAACTTCACCTTCAAAGTAGGTGAAACCATGACTTAACAATATTTCAGGCATGCTGAGATTGTGGATACTCTTGTTGATATTGGAGTAACTTTGGAGAACTGGGATATTGTTAGGAAGTTCATGTCCTCTCTTCCCAGACAATGGACACACTATTATGTGGCATTAAGAAGACTGAAAACCTCAAGACCCTTAGTCTAACTGAGTTGTATGGCATACACAGTGGCTACCAGATGGAGATGAATATGAGAAATTCATTTGGTAACTCCAGCATCCAACAAAGTTCAACCCATCATGTGGTTGAAAGGGACAGCAGAGAACCATAGCACCATCTTATCTGCTACCTTGAAACCTCATAGAAGGGGCCTTTCATCTCCCTCCCGGAGACACCAAGGGAAAGCTACATCCCTGGAAGCCCATTCCAGGAGACAAGTTCTTCTCAAGCTTTTATGTCTTCAGATGAAAGTACAGGCAACTTCCTCTTCACTCTTAAAGATCTGGATTGTATCCATCCATATGATCTGGAGTATATGGAAATAGTCCAGCAGATGGCTCTTCTCACTCACAGTGCCAAGAAGTTTTACAAGAGGACTGGAAGGAAGTTTTCCAGCAATATGTCCAGTGGAAAGTTTAGGCTGGACAAAGGCAAGGAGAAGTGTTACAATTGTAACCAAATGGGACACTTTGCCAGAAAGTGCAAGGCACCTAAGTCAAATGGTAGCCAAGCATAAGCTAGGCCAAACTACACTGAAGGGGCATACCAGAATAAGAAGCCCAGGAACATGCTGTAGTTACTGAAGAAGGAGGCTTTGACTGGAGCTTTCAGGTAGAGGATGTTGCTCCAAACCATGCACTTATTGCAGACCATGATGAAGCCAAGGTATTGGAACACCTCTATACTCCTGAATGTATTGCTAAAGACAATAAGTATAGGTCCTATAACTTAGAGATGAGATGAGATCTTCAGTCCTTAAACATCTTAAAAGCTGATTTCAAAAGAGCTGAAAATGATTATAAAATGAAAATAGAAGATCTATAGAAAACCATTTCAACTTTAAAGCATGAACACACCAACTACAGGACTTAGATCAAAGATCTCATCACTAAGTTAACTGAATGTCTGGCTGAGCTTATGATCAGCAAAGCTCTGGTAGAGAAACTTGAACTTGAAGATGAGACCTTCAAGAACAAGATATCCTCATCCCTACATGATAGCTCCTCCACACAATCTTTTATCTGTAAGATCTCCAATGTGTGGAACTTGTGAAGATGAGCTTCCCCTCATAGACCCCATTGCTAAAGAGGATAAGAAGGAGACAGTGAAGGATGTGTCTGAGAAGAGTGAAGAGGACCATCCTAAGAAGGGACACTATTCTCCTAAGGAGAGAGACGAAGAAGCTGGGATGACCAAGTCTCAAAGAAAGAACTTGATCAGGAGAGCCAAGATAAAGGCAAAGAAGGCTCAAGAAATTAAGGAAACTTTTAACTCTAAGCAGAAACAAGTGTTTATCTCTACAGGGTTTGAAGTGGTGAAGGCTAAAGACCCAACCATGAACTCTAGTACCAAGAGTTCTAGTTCAGGTTCAAATCATCTCAGCAAGGAGAAGAAGACTGATCAGCTGTATACCACCGCTACACAGCCTGAACCATCCAGCTCCAAGAGCAAGTCTCTCCCTAAGAAGCTTGCTGCATCATCTGTGAAGGTGAAGATGGAGAAGGAAAGTGATCAAGTTCAGTCTTCCTCTCAGAAGAGGATTCTCAGAAGGAAGCAAATGGACTGTATCATGTATGGTAGTACTTCCTATTTGGCTAAGGATTGCATTTACAATCCTAAAAGTACCATCCACATGATCAAAGAGAAAACTTCTAAGAAGAAGAAGGAAAAGCAAGCTTTAGAAGGAAAATATGTTTCCTTTGAAAGCTCCAAGGTGAAGAAGAAGAAGACAAGTGAAAACATGCCTTCGGAAGAAATTTTGGTCTTGGAAGATAGGAATGCTTCCGAAGTACTAAAGCATGCTGCAGTGAAAGCAAGATCTTCCGAAGGTCCAGTCTCCAAAACTTCAAAAGTTTTTGAAACTTCTAAGGTGTTGAAGGTCAAGTCCAATCTTCAAAAGATGGTGTGGAAGATGAAGAAAGACCTGGTGACTGAAAGTTCTTCATCAACAGCAACTAATGATCCTTAAAACTTGAATATAGGATCTGTTACTGTTATATTGTCTTCAGATCATTTTGAAAAGCCCAAGACCAATGAGGCTTGGGTTTCCAAGTGTAAGTAACCACTTCTTTTTGTGCAGGAACAGCTAAAGACCAAGGGAAATATGTTGGTCATTGATAGTGGTTGTTCCAGGCACATGACTAGCAATGGTTCATTGCTTCACAATTTTGAGAAAATTAATGGAGGACCAGTTTCTTTTGGAGGAGATGCTGGTGGTTACATCAGTGGAAGGGGTATGGTCACAAATGGTAAGCTCACCATTAAGAAGGTAAATTTTGTTAAGGAGCTTGGATACAATCTACTGAGTGTATCGTAATTTTTTTGATCAGAGACACAACATGCTCTTTATTGAGCATGAGTGTATTGTTCTCAAGCCCGGGGTGATCATTCCTCAAGAGCATATCCTACTCAGAGCCCCCAGGAAAAGAAACATGTACAAGATGGACTTGCAAGAAACATCTCCCTCAGGAGAAGTTTCTTGCTTTCTATCCAAAGCATATAGTGATGAGTCTTTCCTCTGGCATAAAAGAATGTGCCATGTAAACTTTAAAACATGAATAAATTAATTAAGAATGATTTGGTAACTGGAATGCCAAAGAAAGAGTTTACAAGTGATGATCATTGTGTTGCATGCCTGAAAGGGAAGCAACACAAAGTGTGTCACAAGCCAAAGGAAAAGAACTCTATCACTACTCCCCTACACTTATTACACATGGATCTCTTTGGCCCTACAGATGATTTCACAAGATTCACTTGGGTCTTTTTCCTTAGAACTAAGGATGAGACTCCTGAGATTTTGAAGAATTTTATTCCGAAGATTGAGAATCAATCTGATCACAAGGTCAAGACCATAAGATGTGATCAAGGAACAGAATTTAAGAACCAAATCCTTGATGCATTTTGTGATGAAAAGGGTATTACAAGACAGTATAGTGCTCCCAGGACTCCTCAGCAAAACGGTGTTGCAAAAAGAAGAAACAGGACACTTATTAAGGCTGCAAGAACCATGTTGTCTGACTCTAAATTGCCCATCACCTTCTGGGCAGAGGCTATTAACATAGCCTACTATGTGCAGAACAAAGTTTTAGTAGTTAAGACTCATGGTAAAACTCCTTATGAGCTGTGGCACAAAAGGAGACCATTCATTAGTTTCCTCAGGTCATTTGGATATCCATGCACCATCTTGAATACCAAAGATCAGGTAGCCAAGTTTGCTAAGAAATCAGATGATGGACATTTTATTGGATACTCTTCTCAAGCTAAGGCTTATAGAGTATACAATCTTAGGACCAGAGTAGTTGAGGAGTCACCTAATGTGACCTTCAATGAGCACACTCCCAGTGTGAAAGGTTCTAGTTCGGATTAGCTATTTGATCTTGATTTATTTACAAACTGTTTTAACAAGTCTTATGAGGATGTTTCAAGATCTACATGTAACATATCAACAGAAGATCCTGACCCAAGATTTGAGCTGAGCAGACCCAACAGGAATACTACTTCAGCTCCAGTGGTAACTAACCCTACAAATGAAGATCCTATCAGCACAACATGACAAATTCAGCTGATACATCTGAGATGCCTTCAAATTCTAGCTCAGAGGCTCAAAACTCAGATGAAGGAACTTCAAATGTAGGAGGAAATGGAGGTGGTGATAGTGATAAAAAATTTCTTGATGCTGATAACCACTTCATAGAAGACAACATCAATGATGTCACATACTTATTGGATCAAGTCTCACTTGATAAGTGTGCTGATGTGGTGGGTGATACTCCATTGCCAGATCTAAATTTCTCTAATTTGGATCTCTCTAATCAACTTGCTGTGATCCTTCAACTAAGGATCCACAAGTCACACCCCACCACAAACATCATTGAAAATGTTGATACAGGGGTGAGAACAAGAGGACAAACCCATGACAAAAATGTTTGTCTACACTCTTGCTTCTTATCTCAAGTAGAGACAAAGAAAGTTGATGAGGCTTTGAAATATGGAAGCTGGGTTGAAGCAATGCAAGAGGAGCTGCTTCAATTCAAAAGACAGAAGGTTTGGAACCTATGTCCTCTTCCTCATGGAAAGACTACTATAGGAACCAAGTGGGTTTTTCGTAACAAGAAAGATGATAGAGGACTTTTCATCAAGAATAAGGCAAGACTAGTTGTTCAAGGGTGCACACAAGAAGTTTTTGTTCCTGTGGCAAGACTTGAAGCAGTAAGAATATTTCTTGCTTTTGATGCATCCAAGGATTTCAAGGTCTACCAACTTGATGTCAAGTGTGCTTTTTTATATGGGGTGATTGATGAAGAGGTGTATGTCAAACAACCATCTGTCTTTGTTGACCCAGATCATCCTGATTATGTCTGCAAGCTTGATAAAACTCTTTATGGGCTGCACCAAGCTCCAAGAAAGTGGTATGAGACACTATCTCAGTATCTCTGTTAACATGGTTACAAGAGGGGTACTATAGATGGAACTCTCTCCATCAAAGGAACACGAAATGACGTAATGCTGGTTCAAGCATATATGGATGACATTATCTTTGGGTCAACTAATCCAAAGCTCTGCAAAGACTTTGAGACGCTGATGAAGAATAGATTTGAAATGAGTGCCATGGGGGAACTCAATTTATTTCTGGGAATTCAAGTGAAGCAAGTTGACAATGGCATCTTCATAAGTCAGTCAAAGTATGTACAAGACATACTTACAAGATTCAACATGATTAATTGTAAGGTTGCTAAGACACCCATAGCTAGAAACCACTCCCTTAAACCTGATCTTGAGGGGGAGTGTGTGGATGAACATCTTTACCGGGCTATGATTGGGTCTCTTATGTACCTCACAGCCAGCAGGCCTGATATCATGTTTTCCACATGCATCTGTGCAAGATATCAAGCAAACTCCAAGATGTCACAACTGGTTGCTGTAAAGAGGATTTTTAGATATCTCAAAGGTGCTCCCAAGCTTGGCCTTTGGTATCCAAAGAATTCTTACTTCAATCTGTATGCTTATACGGATAGTGACTATGGTGGCCTTAACATGACTTCAAAGTCTACATCAGGGGGATGTCAATTCCTTGGTGGAATGGTTGTCTCATGGCAATGCAAGAAACAATCCTGTGTCTATGCATCAACTGCTGAAGCTGAATACATTGCTGCTGCAAGCTGCTGTGCTCAAGTGCTTGGATTCAAAATCAGATGCTGGACTATGGATTCAACTTTAAAGAGACTCCCATCCAAATAGACAACAATAGTGCTATCTCTATTATAGAGAATCCTGTGCAGCACTCTAGGACCAAACACATCAACATCAGGTATCATTTGATTAGAGATAACCTTGAGAAGGGATTAATCAAACTAGTCAAAGTTAACACAAATGAACAATATGCTGACCTGTTTGCTAAAGCATTTAACGAACAAAGATTCAAATATCTTGTATCAGCTATTAGATGATTAACTTTGAGTAGATTTTTCTTAAAACTTAAATCAACTTTATTTCTAAAACCTGTGTGTCCTAAGTTGTCTATGTTATCACCTTCATAAGCCCAGTTTATTTTGGATAGAGAATTTTTTTTAATGATAGTTCCTTAGATTTTGAGAATTTTTTTTAAATATGATATTCTTCTTACTTGCAGAAGGAATTTTTTTTTTAAATATGTTTTCCTTCAGAAGAATCCAGTTGCCTTCGGAAGAAATTTATGTCTTTAAATCAAATAACTACTTATAAGAAATTACCTTTGGAAGAAATTCTGAGAATATCTTCCGAACTTAAATATGCTTCTAAGTACTTGCATTATTTAAAGGACAAATATCTCGAAAGCATTAAGTCTCGAAGATTTATTATCTTTAGAATAAACTCCCAGTCTAAATATCTTCTGACACAAATGTGTCGGAAGAAAAATTCTCTAAGTATTTTTCTTCCGAAGCCAAATTTTCACACTCTTAAGAATATCTTCCAAAGCCAAATTGGCTTCGAAGCTTCTTCTCAAAACTTCCGAAGCAAAATTATCTTCTGAAGATTTTCAATTCCAAGAAAACTACCTTTTTGGGCACTTTTTCAGAGGTGGACCGACATCCGAATTTCAAAGTTTATCCTTTTACTTTAACTTTGTCTCAAATCCATTTCATATATATCTCACATGATTCCCCCTATTCTCACTCCCCTCTTCATCAGCAAATTCTCTAACCTAATCTCACCTACAAACCGCCTTTGTTCTTATCTTCCTTCATCACAAAGCTACTTCAATGGCCAACCTTGACTGTAGAAACCAACCTGATTTTTCATTCATCTTCACAGGCAACATAACAGGTTGCTCTGTTACTCTGAGAAAGATCCAGGTTTCTTAAGGTTGTCATTCCTTTCTTTGTCCAACTACTTCACCTCCCTCACCATTGATCCTCCTCTCTATGAGGATCACTTGTTGGAATTCTAGCGGACCTATGAAGAGGTCACCATGGACGGGGAGAAGGCACTGTCTACCACAGTGGTGGGGAGGACAATCTTCATCACTCGGCCACCATAAACACACATCTTCAACTGGATGATGTAAAAGGTGACTTGTCCTTTCCTAAAGCTGCAGTCAACCACTCCTTTGCGTAGATGGGCAATGAGGGTGACTTCTCGTCAAAACCTTTAGGAAGGGGAACTTCTCACTCAATGGAAGTACCTCTTCCAGTTGTCATACACAACTTGTCCAACAAGCATGGATGATGGGACCAGATTCCAGAAGACCTTTCCTTCATAGTCCATGAAATGGTTCAGGGGGTCAAGTTCAGGTATTCTCAATTTGTATATACCAATTTGCTTTCTAACTTGGACTCCCTAGAGTATTACATGTTCCCTAGATATGTACAACACATTCTCAATTGTAAACTGGGCATACGTTGAGGGGAAGGAATATTCTAAAACTAGGACAGATGAAGCCCAGCATCTTTAAAATAATGAGGAAGCCATTGTTGGCTTCTCCGAAGTAGAAATAGCCCTAGTCCTAAAACCACACCTTCCATCTCCCAACCACAAATACACCCACAATAACCATCACCTACCAGAAAAACAAACAAACCCCTACACATGCTATTCAACTTGTGCAGGACCCATATCACCAACCATGCAGAGGAAGTGGACACTCGAGCTCCCACTTCCCCTGAGGAGCAAACACTCCCATCTCTCAATTCAGTGCTGAGGTTCCTCATGCTCACCCTGATGAGCTCACAAAGCCACCAGCCTTAAGCCTTCACCAAAGTCTCAACACTCTAGTGAACAACCTTCCGGGATAGTTACCATCCCTAGCGCTGGATCTCAACCACCAATTCCCAGCCTTGACTTCTATGATGATGAAGACTTGGACTTTAGTGAGTGTCATGAGTCTTTCTTCTCCACCCCTACTCAAGGAGAGATGAGTACTCCTGTCTCACCCATGTCTAGCCTACATCATCCACCCCCCACTGAGGTGGATCTTCCTGAACCTGTTCAGGAGATCCATATGGAAGAGGTTCTCACTTTAGAAAGTGATTACATCAGTCAGACCTCGACCATGGCAACCCAGCCTCTTGACACTTCTCTTGAAGTTTTCATGATGCAGGGGAAATCCATCGCCAAGAACACTACGCTGGTGATGAGAAAGTAGACATTAGTCCTTTCTCTCATCCCTCATGATTCTTCTGATGAAGATGAGGGATCTGAAACTAAAGGTGCACACATTGACTAAAACTTGCACCTATTTAGTCTCCAAGATTAGTCACCTGGAGTCTCAAGTGACCATCTTATAAAAGAGGATCAATGACCATCACTTGAGATCACTGATCTCAAGGCAAGCTAGCTGAGAGACCACAAAGAACAACTCAACCAGGTCCATAAAACATGTGAATGTAATAGACTCAACCCCCTGCTCACTTATGCAAGAAAATGATGCTACCAAAAGGGGAGAAAGCCAGAACAGTCACAGAACCTGGGAGTTCTTCTCAAGTATGGACTTAGAGGATTCACACCCTCACTTGCAATAGTTCATACTCAGCAACCTTCTCAAGTCCACATTGATGTGGACTCACTCATATACAACCTATTTGAGGAGGGTACCCAGAGCCATGTCTACCCCATCTCTTCACTTTGAGAACCCAATCTTGGGATGGAGGTATGACACAGAAAGAAGGGCTCTTGTCATTTGTATATCTTAGGGTCAACAAAAGAACTTGAATATTACAAACCTGAGTTTCTATCAGTGCATCCATCTAGTTGATCTCCTACTTGTCACCCAAGTCAAAACAAACAAGCTAGAGATTAGCAGATTGGATTCAAGGAAGGGTGCTTGAAGAGTTCAAGATGAGATTAAAGTTATATAGACAGAGGCTAGCAGGTGAGATTTTTGGTCAACTGGATGTTGAAGTGGACCCTGAGATTAGCTTCGAAGGAAAGCTTTGACTGAAGGCCCAGAAGTTGAGCCTGTGAACCTTGAGACAGGATCTCCTTCAGCACCAAGTACCTCAGTTAGCACCAGGTGGTGAAGGTGCTTCACATCCTCTTTCTGGCTAGAGCTTGACTGCTAAACCAAGCAATGAGGCCAAAGCTCTCTCCACCCTGTCACCAAGGCCTGTGCTGACAAGGAAAGAGGAAACTGACTCTGAGGAGTTAGAGGAGGAAAGAGAGAGAGGAAGAGGAAGCTAAGGGGAGAGAGTTCAGGAGGTCCTCAGGCTTCATGCAAGCTGCTATCTGGGCTGCCCCCAGGCCAAACCTCAAGATGATAAGTTGAGGGCAGCCGGCTAAACTACCTGGGGACCAGGAAGATAATGTTGATGAACTCATATCTCTCCCCTTAGAAGAGTTGAATGAGCTGGCTAACACTGATTGTCAGGAGAGGAGGAAGCAGAGGATGCAGCATTGCTCCTTGAGATTAAGGAAGAAAGGAGACTAAAAAGTCTCTACAAACATGCTCTTTTCCTCTCCCCAGTTCAAGAAAGTCCTAAGATGGAGACTATGGTAGTTGTACAACCTCAGGTAGATAGGAAAGCTGAAAGAATAAATATGATCAACTACCTGAGTGCCATAAGACTCTATCAGGCAGCTGCACTTCTTTCCTTATCCTTTGAGTACATTGAGTTTGAATATCTAAAGCAGCTGGAGGAACAAGCTACAAAAGAAAGAAAAGCTGTTAAAAGAAAGTTAAGGGAAGAAGCTACAAGGTCAAGGCCATCATCCATAAAAGCCAAAAGAAGACTGAAGATAGACAAAGGATGGTAAGCTTCTTGAAGCTGTACGGAGTCTATGGAAGGAGGTTTGGTCCTATGTCTCTATCCACCTGGATGAGCATATAAGAGTGATCAAGCAGAAGATCAAAAAAGGAGAGCTTGTAAACTTGCATTCTCCACCAAGTCCAGCTCAACCTAAACTTGCAGTGAAGGTTGAACCCCCTGAGACAACACAACCTGATCCTAGAGCTGCATCTTAGCTAACTTCATCTTCTGATCTATAGCAGGGTTCTCCTCTCTCTCTATTTGAACCTGTGAGAAAAGAGATCCACTGAGAGGAACACAACAGAACAATCTGGTGCTAAAGACCAGTCCTGTCCATTGAAAACTTCAAAGAGGATTCAAAGCATCCTGAGGAAGAGCATGAAGAGGCTGCTCAACCAAACTCTATTCAAGTAGAGCCTCTTGCCATGGAAGACCTATCTTGTCCTAGAGTTTGCTACTAATCCAGATAGATGGTATGTCATTATAGATCAATGAGGTCAAGATGTCTACTTCTGGCAAGACATGATCCCTATGACATGAGAAGATACTATGAAAGTCTGAAGGATCCGGACCATATGATGAAGAGAGGCATGATCTTGAGCCTAATAAGGACTATCAACATCTGAAAAACTTCTCTGTTTTGGTAGCATCAGCCTAGGGGGAGTTTGTAAGGTAATATCAGAAGATTATAAGGCTGATGCAACCAAAGAAGCCAAAACAACCAAGAGTCTTCCTGCATTCATGCACTGAAGGTACAAGGAAGAAGTTGCGGCGGAAGTTTTACACTCTCCATAGAAAATACTTTAAGTGTAAAATCTTCCGAAGCCAAAGTCCAAAAGAATTTGCTACGGAAGTTTTACACTCTCCACAGAAAATACTCTAAGTATAAAATCTCAGAAGCCAAATTCCAAAATCTTTCAAAGCCAAAGATGAAGTCTTCCGAAGCTTCAGAGACAACGTCTTCTGAAGTCAATTTGCTGTGAAGACTGATTTCTTCCAAAGACATAAAAGATGCTTTCTCTGATCTACTTTACATAAAGCTGAAACCCTTTCCGCTGCAACTCTGAAGACTCACCAACTTGTATGAGTTGGTGAAAATTCCATGCTTTTGTAAACTATAGATTAAGGTCTTTGTCTGTAACTTCCTACTTTTGTAACTGTAAACCTTTTTGTATAAGCAGGTGCTTGAGTCTTCTCAACAACAATGGAGGCTAATCTTTTGTTTTCTTATGTAGATGTAGTATTCTCAATAGCTTTTTATTCAGTAATATTCTTAACAACCACAATCTTCTTTACTGGTGCTGGAGTAGTCTTAATAGCAAGCTCAATAGTAGCATCTTATCATCCTTGTTTATCTCATCTTCATCAAAAACTTCTTCAAGTAACTCACTTGACACAAACTTTGCAAATAGATTTTCTGTTGTCTCTTCTTCTTCACCGACTTTGATCTCTTGCAATAAAGTTATAGGATAGTTTGAGATCTAGTATCTATATTTGATCAGACCAGTCATAATCTCCATTAGTTTGAGATACAAGAGCTTTGTTGTTGGAAGTACTAGCTTTATTATTTTTAACTTCAACTTCAACTGTCACCATTTTCTTACCACCTTCATGCTAAATAATCTTTGATTTGACGTATTCTCTAGCAAAATGCCCAGGTTTATCAAAGTTTTAGCATCTCAAACTAGTCTTGTCAAATCCAATCTTACTTGAATTGTTCACCCCAAACATTTTTCGACCTGTTCATCTTACAAAGTTCTTTGCCCTGTATACCACCATAGCCATATAGTATTTAATGTCATTATTTTCCACATCATCTAGGTTAACTTGCTGTAAGTCATCAACTAGTATGTTTGATACACTTAATCTTCCAGCCATAAATGCTTGGTAGCTAGACATAAAAGTTGTAACTAAGGCAATATGTTCTTCAGCAATCTGAATGGTTTGTTTTGAAGGGGTAGAGTTTGCCAGATAAGGTTATTGGTTCTTAGGCTAAAGCTAAATGGATGGGTATGAGTGAGCTTGAGGTTGAGAGGATATGTGATGAGATTGTATGGGAGTGAATTCATTTGGATTAGGACTTTAAAATGAGGGACAGATGTTTCTTGGATAGTGGGAATAAAAAGGCTTCCAGATTGTTATTGCTAACATATTTGTGAGTAGCTCACATAGTAATTAGGATTACTTGCCATCTTTGCACACAAAGAAGTTGCTTCAGCTCCCATTGAGTTCAACTGATTTACAACACTATATTTATCGTCCATTTCATAGAAATCAGATCACTGAGAGAAAAGGTAAACAGATCGTTAGTTCTCTTGATGGTAGTAGAAATCAGATCACTGAGAGAAAAGGTAAACAGATCGTTAGTTCTCTTGATAGAAGTGCAGTTGTGCAGGATCAGTGTTTGTCTCACAACACAAGATAATCACACAAACTCACTTAATGTCACCTGGATTGATGAAGTAGAATCTTAACCAAGTTCACAAGTAATATAATAAGTTTAAACAGAAAACATAAATGCACACAAGTGGTTTTCAAGATACTTTAATATATTACTTCTCAACTCAGTTTTACAAGACTCTTATAAGCATAGTATCTAAGTTACATAGAGAAACTATATATACTACTATCTACAACAGGTTATACTTGGAAAACCAATTGGAAATTACAACTAGACAAATACTATATTGTTTAGAAGTAACATATCTAAGATAAAATAATAATATCTTTGGTTAGGTAGTCATGACATGTCCATGACTTACTTTTTGTCACCAACTAAAAGTGGCAACTATACTAAGCTGATAATGGTTGATCAGTGGATGAAGTAAGGTCAACTACATGGGCATGGGAAAGCGCTATGTAGTCTGTTAGAGTGGCAGCGAACTCTAAGATAGATCATACTTATGTCAAATAGATCATAGTTAGTTCTTCCGAAGCTAAATGGCTTCGAAAGAATAAATTATTTTGATGCCATTTATACTTCGGAAGAATCAACTTCTTAGGAATTTTTGCAAGTCTTCAGGACTTTATTCTTTGAAAGACTTTGTCTTTAGATCTTCTAAGTTGCATACTTGAAAGAATAAGAACTTAGTCTCGGAAGACTAAGTTCTTCTTTCGGAAGTTCTTCACACTTGAGCTTCGGAAGATCTATGACTTAGCTTCAAAAGAGCAGCTTGTTCCTTTGAAAGACCATTTGTTTAGCATATCAAAATATATCTAAGTATGGTTTTGGTTTCACCAGCCTCATTAGATCCAACAGTACTCCCCCTAGACTAATGCTACCAAAAGTTCACTTGTTTCTTCTCCTCAAAGTCTTTAGCACCAGGGAAAGAATGTATTTGTCTATCTCTATTTTCCTTCATGTTATAGTGGAGAGGATATTATATAATTCATCTATGGATATTAGATCTAGTTGGTCACTTTGGATGACATGTCTCCTCTATTGTCCCCCTCTGAAAAGAGTTAGTTGATGAGAACCATAGTCATATTCCCATATGACTATTGGTTCTAAAGTTGGTCCATCAACCATTTGCAAGAATGTTCTTCCCTTGATGGTTGCTCTTTCCAATTTAGCCGGTGCTTTCAATTTCATTTTTTTGAAATGAATGCTACTCAAATGATTTGTTATATGAGTAGCAATATGAGAGCTAAAGGGGTTGGAGAATGGTCTCTTTTGACTAACTCAGTAATATCAAATCTACTTGAGTGTAGTAGAGAGGAGGTGTCAAGTCTGGTTATTTGACCATTCTCCCTTTGCACTATGAAGATTTGAGTAGATTCAACAAACCTCCACTGGACAATTGAGCTTCTGGGAGTGAAGGGCCTTGTTGGCAGCATGTTCCCTTTTCTAGTGCCCAGCAGAATCACCAACCTTCTCCTTAACTTCTTCTCCTTTTCTACAAGAGTAACATTGTTGATGGCTAGAAGTTGGAGAGCTTGGTCTAATGTTCCCCTAGGCAGATCAAGGAATGCATCTCTTATGAGGGAACAGGAAGTGCCATCAATGTATTTCAGTTTAATTGACTCTTCATTATAAGAGATGTCACTCAAGGTTGTGCAGTTGATGAGCTTCCTTTTGATCTCCTTAAATTATTCTAAGGATAGGGGCTTGGAAGGTTCAAAAGATGGTTTGGGTTGAGATAAGGTTCTGGGTTATGTTTTGGGTTTATGGATAGGTGGAGGTGGAGGCTGTTTAGAGACATGGGGTGAAGGTGTGGGAATGGATGATGGTGTGGGTTTAGGAGTTGAGGGTTCAGTGGTTGGTTCTGTTTTGATGGGGAAGGGTGAAGGTGTGGGAAGTGGCTTTGTTGGATGTCGTTTGGGTTTGGGTGCTATCTTCTGAGGGCTTTGTTTCCAAGGCACCTGCTGCCTTCTTCCTAAGTGAATGTCAGCCTTTATGTCACTAACATATCGCTATAAGGTCTTCTTTGACACAAGGCCCACTTGCCTGCCATTGAAGCCATGGGCTTTAAGGCAGGTTTCCATCCATTCCTTATCACCCACCTTCTTGGAAGAAGCATGTAAAGCTTCTTCTTCTTCTTCCTTAGCCTTTCCCTTACAGCCTTCTTTCTCTCTTTGTTGATCTACTCAGTTTCTTTGTTGAAAAGAAACATGATCATATCATGATCATGAGGGGCCAATTCCTCCTTTGCATAGCCTCTCTTGCAGAGCAAGGCTATCTTTTCCTTCCTGTCCTCAGCCTTTGATTCCTTCTCCCTTTTTCCTTTTCTCTTTGGCTATCCTTGCTGCCTCTTCTCTTTCTTTCTGCAGCAATGTTTCTTTCTCAAGCTGTAGATGCTTCTTAAAGATTAACATTTAGTCTTTATGTGTCTTGTAAAGTTTTTTTCATAGTATAGGGACTACTTTTGTAAATATGTTCCTTCTTGTTTTCTTTGATAGTATAAATAGCTTAGATAAGGTATTGTGTAGGTAGACTTTAGAGATTGATAGTGACTAGATTAGTGAACGACTTGTAACTGTTTTTACTTACACTTGTACTTTCTATGTTTACTAATTGAAAACCTATGAATTTTTGTGAATTGTATCATCATAATATCATCACAAATCGATCCATTTTGATCCTATCAAATGGTATCAGAGCTGTTGGTTTAGTGATTTGAGTTTGTCAAACTGTCGAACTCTTGAATCACTTGAATCTGTTATTGATAAGCAATTCAATCAAATAATTGTTGATTTCAGTTGTGCATCATCATCAGAAACATAAATTAAGTCATAATTTGTAGTTCAATTCGTTCAAATTCAGTGAATTGTTCAAATTAGTGTTTACGTGTTCTTCACAGTCGAACTGATTTTCATGTCAAATATCGATTTGTTGTTGTTATTTGATGAAATTGAAATCAGAGGAATGTTAATTGATCGCATTCCTACCTAATTGAAGGATTTTATGTCAATTCATCAAGTTTTGAAGGATTTCAGTTAATCTGAGTTCGTATGAATCTGTTGAAGCTGGCGCATTAGGTTAAAACACTACTGAAAATTGCCCAAGTATTAGGCGCTTGACAACTGTTTAGGCGCTTTTCAACTGAAGTTTTTTTTTGGATCTGGCATTTTACCATTCTTGGGGCGCATTAAAACTATTTGGACACTTTGGAACTTTACAGAAATTAAGGAATTCTAGGCGCATTACAACTGTTGAGGCGTTTTTGAACTATTTGGGCGTTTTTACACCCAGGCGTCTAACAACTGTTTGGGCGTTTCACAACTGTTCAGGCGCATTTCAACTTGGGCGTTTGAGAATTTTTCTAAGGCAATCCCTTAGGCGTTTCTAAGTCAAAGTCAAAGAAGTTTCACAACTGTTTTGGTGCTTCATCACTGTTTAGTTGCATCAATATCAACACTTAGAAATTTTTCAAAAACTTAAAAAAAATCCAAAAATATTTTCATTTCATTGCTTTAATTCAAAAACTTAAAAAACAACAAAAACAAATCCTTTTCTAAAATCAAAAATTAAAATGGTGAAATCAGAAGACTCAGAGAACAGAGTTCCTAAACTGAAGAACAGAGCTGATTTTAAGAATTGGTCACTTAGATTGAAACATCACCTTAATTCTATTGACACTAACTTATGGAAGTCAATAGAAAGAGGACCTCACATTCCTATCACTTCAGATGGTCCTGATAGAGGGTTTGTCTATACTAAAGACTCTCTAGAACCATATCCTGAAGATGGGTTATAAGGTAATGATCTAAGAAAAGTAAAGAATGACATTAAAGCCTATTCCTTGATGTGTAAAGGACTACCACTTGAAGTCTTAACTAGACTAGATGGATATCAAACGGGATATACCATGTATAAAGCTTTAAAGATAATTTGTGAAGGTGGTAAGAAGATTTAAGATCTCAAGAAGCAGAAATTGAAGAGACAGTTAGAGCTATTTGAGCATTTATCTGGTGAAACCATAAACCAAATGACGAATAGATTTGTGCAACTGACAATTGAGATGTCAACTGCTGGCATCAAAAATGATCTAAAAGATCTAAACTTTAGGCTTCTCAATGCTCTTCCATCTTCATGGAAACAAACAGTTACACTGTTAAAGCATACTGAGAAATTTCCTATGGATCTTGATCTGTTAATAGCCAAAATTGTGTCTGTTGAAATTGATGAAAGCTCAAGGAATAATGACAAAGCAGCTTCAATGTCTCAGTACAAATATATTGCATCTCCAGCTAGTACTGTGGAGAATGCCTTTATGGCTAAAAATGAGAGTTTACCAGAAGAAGAGGGTGATATATTTATAGGAGCAGGGTTCTTTACACATTCTTCATATACAAGTGTTCCAGCTTATGCAACACAACCACAACCTCAGTCTCCTCCTAAGCCACAAAGTTCTAAAACTGAGACTCCATCTGTTAACTCTGCTAAATCTAGCAAAGTTAAAGATGTCATCAACATCCTATTATAGGATGAAGAGTCCAAATATACTTTTACTTCTTTTATGGCTAGTTTTCAAGCTTATCAAGGTAGCCATTTAACACAATTAGATCTTGTTTTGTAGGACTTATTTGAAATGGATCCAGATGATATGGAGGAAACGGATCTAAACTGGCAGATGGTGATGATTGCTTATAGGACTCAGAAACACTCATATGTCAACAGGAATTACAAGCCAAGTGCTAACAAGACTGTTGGATTTGACAAGTCAAAGTCAAGGTGTTTCAACTGCAATAGTTATGGCCACTTTTCAAGAGAATGCAAAGCTCCTAGAAACAAAGGAGGGAATGGCCAATTAGGTTCAAGCAATCAGAGGTTTAATAATCATCTCAGAAGACATTCCAGAAACCATACCAAAGCTTACCAATGCCTGAACTGAAAGATGAATCTAAGTCATCTGAAGAGCCTAAGAAAGCTCTAGTTGTCAATATTAAAGATGGATATGATTGGAGTGCTTATGCTGAGCAATTTACTGCTGATCTAACTTCCAATTTATCCCTTATTGTAGAAGTTCAAGGAGAAGATTGGTCAGAGGAAAATGATCCAAAAGCTGAAGGGAATTCTGAGAATGAGGAGGAAGAATATGACTGGAGTGACAAGTCTGATCCTAAAAAGGATTCAGAAGAAGATGCTTTAATGGCATAGTCAAATCAACCAAAGGTTGAAAATTCATCTTCTAACTCTGAGACCTCTCCTCCTAAATATCCTGAAATACCATCAGAAGTAAGAGAAAAACTATGCACCAAATCTTGCTTTGAACATGTAGAGTATTATCGAACTTACTCGTACAAAATTTGTGACAAGCTCAAGCAAGAAGAAATAATGCATAATAAACTCAAAAATGACCATAAAATATCTGATGAAAATATCATTTCTTTACAAACTTCATGGAACAAAACTTTGAAAGAACTAGAAATAGTTTCAAAACAACTTGAAGAAATGACCAAGAACTTAGAACAGGAGAAAATAGCACATGCTGCTACACAAGTTGATCTTGCTAAAGTAAAAAGTTCAAAAACTATTGTGAAACAACTGGTCGGTGAACGAAAGGATAAAAAAAAGGAGGATCAGGTTTTACTCACGAACCAATGCTTGAATCTATAACAAACACTCTACCAGAGGATTTTAACACATATGATCACTCTCCTGAGAATAATGCAAAACTTAAAGCTTACCAAAACAAAAACAACAAGATTTCTGGTAATGAAGAAGAGAAAATCAATGTTGAAATCTTTGAAGAAAAGGATACAAAAAAGATAAAAAACGGTCATCCAATAAAAGTTAAATCATATGAACCACGACCGAAAAGTAAGAAAATTTTGGTTTCAAAAGAATCTGTTTGGAGAAAGTAATCATTAAACATCTAAAGATTCAAGCTCTTATGACCAAAAAGATCAAAAAGAGAAAGAAACTGAAAAAGAATCTTCAACTGAAGATGTTAAATCTCAAATGAAATCAAGTTCCACAAAATCAAGGAATCAAAGAAGAAGAAGACAAGTGACTAAAGCTAAAACTGATCAAAATAAGAGTCAAGATAATGAAACAAAAACAGCAAATCAAACAAATAAATTTAAACCAATTAAATTTGTGTCTGCTGGTATGTTGAACATGAACTGAATTCAAGATGTTAAACAAACTCCTAAGAACAAATCGACCTCTGATCTGAAAACAGGTTCAGATTCTAAGTATTCCGATGTTATTAACGATTTGTATCTAAGGAAACAACGAATGAAGTTCATGTTCAAAAAACAAAACAAAATGTGCAAAAGAAAAATCTGTCAAATCAAAAACAAAATTTTTCAAATAAAAAACAACAGATTAACTTTTTGACGCCTAAACTTAACAAGTATCAAATGTTGCATCAACATCGAAAGTTAATAAACAATTGTTCAAAACTCCGCAGAGGTACTGTGAAATCTGTGACATGTACAATCACAAAACTTCTGAATGTTTTTTTAATAAATACTGTCACATTTGCGATATGAGAAATCACTCAACATCAGAGTGTTATTTCAATAAGTATTGTACCTACTGTGATGAACGGACTCACAATACTGAAAATTGTTACTTTCGAAAGAGTTCATCAAGGAAAGGATTTGCTACTTCACCAGTGAGCAAAGGTTATGTTAATCCTCAATATAAAAGAAATCAAAATGTTGGGTTTCAAAGATTAACAAACCAACCTTCCTTAGGCTTGAGATCTTTCAAAAGAAATGACTCTGTAAGACCAAAATAGTACATTCACAATCAATTCAATCCAAGGTCAGTGAGAATGAACAATAAAAATTTTGGAAATAAAATTTTTTCAAAAATTGATCAATTCAATGGTATGAATTTTCTTAAAAAAGATCAAAAATTTGTGAATCATAGAATTGGCAATTTCATTAAAAACAAGCCGGATGTGAACAAACTTCATTTTAAACAATTTACTATTGTTGATAAGTTTGGCAAGCCCAAGACCATCTCGGCTTGGGTTGATAATTCAACTTAATTGTTCTTGAAATGCACCTGCATTTCAAGAACAATTAAGTTGAATTATCACATGGTATGTGGATAGTGGGTGTAGCCGGCACATGACGGGCAATCATGCCTTACTTCAAGATTTTAAGTTAAAAGATGGTACACACGTCGCCTTCGGTGGTGATGCTGGAGGAAAAATCGCAGGTGAGGGAACAATATCCAATGAGATAATAAGCTTCGATAAAGTCAACTTTTGCTCATAGTTGAACTTTAATTTGTTAACCGTTTCCTAAATTTGTGATAATCCATATTCTGTAATTTTTGATGATTCTTTTTGCTACATTTTGAAGCCAGGTTTTCAGATTAGCAAGAATTGGGTGGCTGTTAAATCAGTTAGGGATCGAGAAGTATACAAGCTGGATATGTCTCAAGTTGATCCATCTACAGAAACAACATGCCTTATTGCTCAAGCATCAAATGACGAAAGTCAGCTTTGGCATAGACGTCTCGGACATTCCAACTTCAAGAATATGAACAAACTTGTAGCGGGAAATCATGTTATCAGCCTTCCATCTAAAAAGTTTGCCACTACTGATCTCTGCTCAGCATGTTTAAAGGGGAAGCAACATAGAGCATCTTATAAGCCCAAGCAAATAAACACAAATTCCAAACCTCTCCAAATGTTGCATATGGACCTTTTCGGACCAACCAACGTGAAGAGTATTGGAAGAAAATCTTATTGTTTAGTTATCATTGATGACTTCACAAGATTTTTATGGGTTTATTTTTTGTATGCAAAATCTGAAACGACTGAATTATTAAAGGAATTTATCATAAAAGTTAAAAATCAATTAGATCAAAAAGTAAAAAATAATAAGAAGTGATAATGGAAAGGAATTTAAAATTGCTAATATTGACATGTTCTGTGCAGAAAAAGGAATTGCTCATCAGTTTAGTGCTCCCAGAACTCCACAACAAAATGGAGTTGCTGAAAGGAAGAACAGAACTTTGATTGAGGCTGCACGATCCATGTTAGCAGATGCGAAAATTCCTATCACTTTCTGGGATGAAGCCATATCTACTGCGTGTTTTGAACAGAATCGCACTTTAATTGTGAAAGACAAACTAAAAAATCTTTATGAGTTGATGTTTGGCAGGAAACCAAACATAGATTTTCTTAAATCTTTTGGTTGTCCAGTTTTGATTTTAAATTCAAGTGATCATCTAGGAAAATTTGATTCAAAATCTAATGAAGGATTTTTCGTTGGATATTCATCTGTTTCAAAAGCCTATCGAGTTTATAACTCTAGGACAAATGTTATACTTGAAACATTCAACGTTAAATTTCTTGAAAATTCTTTTCCATCAATTTCAAATGGTCCAACTTGGTTATTTGATTTGGATTCATTGTCAAACTCTTTTCAATCTAACTTGTTTGATCAATCTAACTTGCTTGATTCTACAGGTAAGAAGAAATCTCAAGGAGATCTCGGTTCTTTCAGTGATGATTCAGATTATGATGATATGGATGATTCAAGCCCAGATTTGTTGGATCTTATATGCCCAAGACACGTACAAGATTGATGTGGTTAGTATGTTATGATCCAAGTCATACCGAATAACAAGCTAAACAAACACCAATAAATATTTATTTGTTGATATGATCAAGCAAATAAATATTGACACCAATTTAGAAAATGGGTTTTCTAAATTATTGACACCAATTTAGAAAATGAGATAGAACAAATTATATAGATATTTTGTTCATGAGATATTGTTTGTATTGTTATTTAAATAGGTTAAATAACAACAAATAATAGTGTGTGGTTAAGTTATAAAATTAAAAGGAGGTTTAATTTTATAAACATATAACAAATAATGAATCAAAGACATTTCAAATGGGTGGGAACCCATTTGAAATTTTCGGCCGCCCCTTGGTGGTTGGCCTTGGGATTCTTTTGTCTTGTTTTAATACAAGACATTAACTAGTTCATTCATACACTCAACCATCTCTCTCTCTCATACATGCAAAGTTCTTCTTCTCTCTTTTCTCCTTGCAAATTTACGAAAAAAGGAAGGGTATCAAGAAGATTTTTGGTGTCAAACTTCCTAACAAGTTGGGTGTTTGCAAGAGCTTGTGGGTATACAAGCTTGAGGGTTTCTCTTTTGAAGGCTAGCCGTTCAAGAGCATCATCTTCTTCCTCTCATCCATATCACATTACCTTGTTCCTGAAAGGTAGTTTTAAGAACATCCTATGGTTGTTGTTTTTCGGTTTTGATAGCTTTTCACATATATGATCCTTGTTCTGGGGTTTGTTTCTTGAACAAAAATGGTTCATTTTCAGCATCTAAAACAAGTTTTAAGTCTCAAATATCCACTGCATTTTAAATGGTTAAACTACTTTGATAAAACTTGTTAGAAACCCAACAATGGCATCTAGAGCCGGTTATGTGGAAAACTTGCTTCAAAAGTCCAAGAAAAGTTAGTTTTGTTGGACTTTCTCAACCCATTAGGGGTTGTTTTGTTATGGATGTGTGAATCCCTTATCTTTCAAGTTTGATTTTACATGCTTTAGAATAAACCTTGAAAGATTAATATCAAGTGGTTGATTATTTTGTTTGGACTAAACCCTAAAAGTTTTGGTTTATGTTGGCCGAAACTTTAAGGGTTAAAAGCAAAGTTCATTTGGTTCTTGAATGTTGTATTTGGTTACATGTTTTGGTGCATAACATAGCCTTGACCTAGTGTGCTTTGGATTTGGTTGTATTATTTTGTCATGTTTGGTTTTATTCATTAAAGGGTTGTAATAATAATTTTGGTGTTTGTATCTTTTGGGTTGTAATTTATTTATTCTTTGATTATGTAATAAATAGATTAGGTGCATTTCTTTTATTAGAAAAATTGTATTAGGATATAAATTTTGTAAAAGAAGATGCACAAGTTGGAGACTCAAAGGAAGATACAAAGGAATGACTCTAAGACATGGACACTTGAAGCATTTGGATGCGGATTCGAGTGGGAGTTCTTGGACACATTTTGATGTGTTATTATAAATCCTTGACAACACTTGTGATGGCAAACAAGTGTGGTCACCTTAGTGGCTATGGTTATGCACTTGTGATTGAATGGTTGTGCTTGTTTGGTTGTTTATTTTATGTTGGTTGTTTGAAATATGGATATGCATAACAAACAAATTAATAAACATAACAAGCTGAAATAAAATGGTTCTTTATCATTAAGTGATTAATAAAAGGTTATTAAATGGATTAATGATTTTAAATAAAAGGGTTTTATTAAAAGAACCATAGGGTACCATGTATTTGAGAGCATGCAAATACAAGGTACATAGAGTTTTCTAAACTAGAATTATGAAAACTTAAAATTTATTTTGAAAACAAGTTTAACACCGCCCTTTTGCACAACACTGGAGTCACTTGGAAACTCTTAATGGGATAAAGGCCACCTAACCATTTTGAGGGAACTTGTGATTTGAGGTGAGAATGCCATATTTGTGGGATAAAGATCACCTAACCACTTATATTGGTAAACTCACATGTGTGTGTAAGTAGGGTGACTTGATTTGCAAACCATGTTATATGGATCACCTATAATGTGGTTTACAAAAGGTGTTGATGGGATTAACATGCCGACTATACATATGATGTTTAAGTCGATCCCATACCTCTAGAAGTTGGAAAGGGTTGCAATTGTCAAACGTTGACTACCTTGTTAATTTAAATAATGGGATAAAGGTCACCTAACCACTATTTAAATGTAACGTTGGATTCTAGAATTTTAATTTGTGTATGACACATAAAAGGGTGTTAATAATTAAATATGATAATATCGTAAATGCTAAAATTGAACCTTGTTAACTTTGTAGATGGCCACCAACAACAATGAAAACAATGATATCCCGTCCGCTCATACCCTATCACTAAGAACCATTCTCCAAAAGGAGCATTTAAACCATAAAAACTTTATTGATTGGTTTCGAAACTTGAGAATTGTTCTCAAGCAAGAGAAACGGTCATATGTTTTAGATGATCCGATTCCCGATGAACCCAATGAGGAGGATAGGGAGGCCTACAATAATTGGGTGAAATACACTGAGGATTCGGTCCAAGTGTCTTGCCTCATGTTGGCAAGTATGACTCCGGATCTCCAAAAGGAGTACGAACATCACGGAGCATACAACATGATTACCCAGTTGAAGGAAACATTCCAACAACAAGCAAGGGTAGCGCGCTTCGAAACGGTTCGAGCACTCCATGCATGTCGTATGGATGATACCCAATTGGTCTCGTCTTATGTACTTAAGATGAAGAGCCACATTGCCAGCCTCTAAAGGATGAATTGTCCCGTCTCGAAAGAGTTGGCTATGGATTTGATCCTCAACTCTTTGTCAAAAAGGTTTGACAATTTTGTTATGAATTATAACATGAATGGTTGGGACAAGAACATAACTGAGCTTCACTCTATGTTCAAAACAGCCGAGGCGGCCATGGGTAAAAGGGGTTTACCCGTTATCACCATCAATGAAGGTGGGAACAAGAAGAGGCCTCACCCCGCATCCAAGCCAAGTGTTGATAAAGGTAAAGGGTATGTTGGGAGAAAGGGAAAGGGAGTGGTAAAAGTTCCACCACCAAAACCAGCGGAGAAGAAGCAAAAGGTTGCTTCGGATGACCCATGCTTTAAGTGTGGGGAGATAGGACATTGGGCAAGAAATTGTCCTGTCCATCTCAAAGAGTTGAAAGCTAAGAGGGATACCGGGCAAACCTCAAGTACAATTTTCATGATTCATATTGATCTAAATTTAATATCCTCTAACACATGGGTATTGGATACCGGATGTGGAACTCATATTTGCAATTTGTTGCAAGGGTTCAAAAGAAGTAAAGACTTCAAGAAAAGGGATGTTAGCCTCTACATGGGGAATAGGGCAAAGGTTCAAGTTGAAGCCCGAGGGGACTACATCTTGAAGCTTCCAAATGGTTTGGAAGCAATTTTGAACAATGTTTTGTATGCTCCTAGTTTGACTAGGAACATTATTTCAGTTGCCCAATTAAGACAATATGTTTATGTTTTGACATTTATTGAAAATGAAATTCATGTTTCTTTAAATGACATCTTTTATTTTAAAGCTACTCCTATTAATGGTATTTATGAATTGGTTCGTGAAAACATATTATATGATAGCTCGTTGTACCAAACCACCACTAAGAAGCTCAAATTGGATTTGAGTGATACCTATCTTTGGCATTGCCGTCTTGGTCATATAAACAAGAAGCACATACAAACACTTCAAAAGAATGGTCTTTTAAAAGCAAGTGAATATGATTCATTTGATGTATGTGAATCTTGTTTACAAGGCAAAATGACTAAGGCACCTTTTAGTGGCAAAACCGAAAGGGCAAAAGATTTATTAGGTATCATACATTCGGATGTATGTGGTCCTTTTAAGCCAATGACTAGGTACAATGAAAGATACTTCATTACCTTAACCGACGACTATAGTCGGTATGGGTATGTGTACTTCTTAAGACACAAAGATGAAGCTTTTGAAATGTTCAAAACCTTCCAAAATGAAGTAGAAAATCAACTCAACAAATCAATAAAAATTCTCCGCACTGATAGAGGAGGTGAATACCTAAGTGTTGCTTTTAGAGATCATCTTAGAAGTTGTGGGATTGTCTCACAACTATCTTCACCTGGAACACCACCACACAATGGTGTGTCCGAGAGGAGAAATCGAACTCTATTGGATATGGTTCGATCTATGATGGCTAGAAGCTTATTGCCTCTATCATTTTGGGGTTTCATTTTGCTCTCTGCGGCCCGTATTTTGAATATGGCCCCAACCAAGAAAGTGGAAAAGACACCTTTTGAAATATGGCATGGAAGGGTTCCATCTTTATCATATTTAAAGGTGTGGGGATGTGAGGCTTATGTAAAGACTCCCACCTCAAACAAGTTAGAAAGTCGTTCCACTAAGTGTATCTTTATTGGATATCCTAGAGATTCTATGGGATATTATTTCTATGATCCATTGGAACAAAAGGAGTTTGTTGCCAAGAAGGGTGAGTTCTTGGAAGCCAAGTTCCTTATGGAAGGAGCTAGCAGTAGAACAGTGGATCTTGAGGAGGATCAAGAACCACAACCCGATAAACGTTTGGTTGACACTAGCACTCAACATGAGGATGTTGAGGATGATCAAATGGTTGATCAATACACACAAAATGTTCGCAAATCTGGTAGAACTAGTAATCCACCTGAAAGATATGGATTTTTCATAGTTGGATGCTATGTGGTAGATTCCGATAAACCAATCACACACCATGATGCAGTGTCCAATATGGATTGTGACAAATGGCTTGAAGCCATGAACGTTGAAATGCAATCCATGTTTGACAACCAAGTGTGGGACTTGGTTGTACCACCTCTTAACTCCAAGATAGTTGGAAGTAAGTGGGTTTTTAAGAAGAAACCGACATGCATGGAAACTTGGATACTTATAAAGCTAGACTTGTAGCAAAAGGTTTCACTCAAACTCAAGGGGTTGATTATGATGAGACCTTCTCGCCGGTTGCAATGCTAAAGTCTATTAGGATATTATTTGCCATAACTGCTTATTATGATTATGAGATTTGGCAAATGGATGTCAAAACCGCTTTTCTAAATGGATATCTTGAGGAAGATGTCTATATGGTTCAGCCTGAAGGTTTTGTCGACCCAAAACATCCTAACAAAGTATGCAAGTTAAAGAAATCAATCTATGGATGGAGACAAGCATCAAGAAGTTGGAATCACCGTTTTGATGAAGAGGTAATCAAATTTGGGTTCATAAAAAACGCTGATGAAGCTTGTGTGTATAAGAAAGCTAGTGGGAGCATCATCACTTTCCTAGTATTGTATGTCGATGACATCCTACTATTTGGAAATGACATTCCAACCTTGGAAGGTAAAAACCAGGCTTGGAAGCTATTTTTCCATTAAGGATCTTGGTGAAGCCGCCTATATTTTAGGAATAAAGATCTATAGGGATAGATCAAGGCAGTTGATAGGTTTAAATCAAAGTGCATACACTGATAAGATCTTGAAAAGGTTCAAGATGGAGAACTCTAAGAAAGGTACGGTACCTATTCAAAGAGGAACGATATTGAGTACGACTCAATGTCCAAGCTAAAGGATGAGCAAGATAAAATGAAGGGAATCTCGTATGCGTCTCCTATAGGATCCATCATGTATGCAATGATTTGCACTAGGCCGGACGTGTCATGTGCTTTGAGCATGACAAGCCGATACCAGCAAAATCCTGGAAATAGTCATTGGATGGCTATTAAGAACATACTTAAGTACCTAAGGAGGACTAAAGATATGTTCCTAATATATGAATCTGGTGAGGAGGAACTCATGGTAAAAGGTTACACGAATGCGAGTTTCCAAACTGATCGGGATGACTCACGATCACAATCGGGATACATTTTCATCCTGAATAGAGGAGCAGTCTCTTGGAAGAGCTCTAAACAAGATGTGGTGGCATTATCAACTACAGAGTCAAAATACATCGCCGCTTCATTAGCAGCTCAAGAAGCTGGATGGTTGAAGAAATTCATTGCCGATCTAAGGGTTGTCCCTTCCATTTAGGACCCCCTAGAAATTTTTTATGATAACAAGAGTGCAATTGTTCAAATCAAGGAACCCCGTGCATATCAAAAGACTAGGCATATTGAGCGGAGATTCAACTACATAAGGGATGAAGTTGAAAGGGAAAAATATGTATTCGCAAAGTGTTGGACCAAAAAAACCAATGAGCCTGATCAGAAAAACCTTTAAGTCCCACGGATATTACAACAACTGAAGTAGTCTGCAACAGCTGAAGACATCAGCTGATAACAAGGTCTGAAGTGAAAGAGCTGAAGACAAAGTCTGAAGTGAAAGAGCTGAAGACAAAGTCTGAAGTGAAAGAGCTGAAGACAAAGTCTGAAGTAAAAAAGCTGAAGACAAAGTCTGAAGACAAAAGCTGAAGACAAAGACTGAAGACCAAGTTTCAGATGATTGTCACAACAGCTGAAGAAGACCTCTTCAGTAGTTGTGATGGTTTCCTTTCAGTAGTTGTAGTTTCCTTTCTGTACTTGTAGTTTCAGTAGTTTTATGTTTCTTCGTGTACTTAGAATAATCTGAGATGTTCTCAGTTGTTGTGAACATTCTCAGTAGTTTGCTTACTTTCAGTAGTTTGTAATAATTCTGTTAGATGTCACTATCAAGTGACATCAGCAGACGTCACATTCCTATATATAAGGAATGCTGACCTAATTGTAATCGGTGCAGCTTAGGAAAACCTAGCAGCCGCCACACCGAAGCATGTGTGCATGAATGTTATTATCCCTTTGCAGAAAACCCTATTTCTATATAACCGTGTACTGTTCCATTGAATATTTATTGTGTTCTTGCTATATTTGCTTAATTCTTGCTCTAATTCCGCTGTGATTCAACTCTAATTGATCAAACTTAGATCACTGATCCTAACAAATGGTATCAGAGCAGGTTAATCATTGATCGGTTAACAATTGATCATTGAAACTGCTATTTTGATATCTATAGTTTGATCGAATTAGCATATGTGCAAGAACTGGTTATAAAGATTGATTTTCTGCTGCTTCTGGTTATTTAATTGAGTTTCTTCTTGGTTCTTATTGAGTTTGTTGTGTTTTTGTGCAAAATCTTTTGAAACTTGATTGATTTGGTTTGAATCTGAGAATGACTACTCCATCTAATGATCCTCACAATACTGGCTCCTCAACCAAGCCTCCGATGCTGGTTAGGAGTGAGTATAACATATGGCAACGAAGAATGCTCCATCACCTGTCTGTTAACAGTTCAGGTTGTTGGACATCTGTGGTTCATGGTCCACACAAGCCTATGGTGAACAATCCGGAGACCAATCAAATGGTTCCGAAGAAGAAGGAGCAATACTCAGATGAAGATCGTAAACTGTTTGAGATTGATGCTAAAGCCCATGGAATTCTGGCCATGGCACTGCCGAATGAAATCTATTCTGGGCTTATGCATCATGAAACTGCTCATGACCTCTGGAATGCTTTGAAGGAACAATTCGGAGGAACTGATGAGGTCTTAGCAAACAACAGAGAAATCCTCGCCCAACAATATGAGACATTCTCTCATAGGAAGGGTGAGACACTGACTCAACAGTTTGAGCGTTTCTCCTGCTTGATCTCTGAACTGAAAATGGTCAAGCATGAGTATACTAACAGCCAGATGAACAACAGATTCCTCAGATCACTGCCTGAGAGATGGGACACATACACCATTGTCCTACGCTCCAGTGCAAATCTGGATAGCCTATCTCTCACCCAACTCCATGGGAAACTGCTTACATTTGAAAGAGAGATAGAGCAGAAAAGGAAACTGGCATCATCAGGAAAGCTCTCTGATGACTTTGTACCAGGTAACACTGCCTGGTCGGTCATGAGTCAGAATATGCTGGATCAGAAAGTCATTATGATGAGCATATAGATTTCTCTTCAAACAGTTCTGATCATGCATTTGTTGGTGTTGACAGTCATTCTGGGTGTAATAGTGATAATTTATGTTTTATCATGGATGATTTGCAAGGTATTGCTGATGATGATTTAGAAGAGATGGATATTTTGAGCCAAATGGCCCTGATCAATATCAGATCTCAAAAGTTCTACAAGAGAACTGGTAGGAAATTTCCAGGACTCTCTGGCAAAACCAAAGTTGGTTTTGACAAGAGTAAGTTGAGGTGTCACAAATGCCACAGGCTTGGGCACTTTGCAAGAGAGTGTAGATCAACTGGATCTAACTCCTCTGCACCCTTTGTGACCTTTCCAAGCAATAGTTCACAAAACAAAGGGCAACATCCTGCTAGTTCTGGTCATCACTCACAACCTCAATCTCCTGCATACTTTGTCCCTCAGGGTCCAATGCCATATCCTTATCCCTGCTATTACATGCCACAGCCAAATCCAGTTCATGTCCCTATAGCACAACAACCTCAAGCCCTACCTGAGTCTCAACCATCTCCATCACAATCTCAACCTCATCACAGCTTCTTCACACCAGGAGTTGTTGACTGGAGCAGCTTACCAGATGATCTTTCTGGTTTCAATGAGCAACTATCTGCTGGTGCTGGTCAACATGGTGGTGAACATCCTTTTTGGAATCTTGCTCTCATGGCCCTGGAGTCTACTGAGGGTTCCTGCTCAGATGCTTCATCTTCACAGGTAACCCAGATATCTTCTGAGGCTAAAGCCAAGTTATGTTCTGAATCATGCATAGCTGCCTTTGTCTCTATTAGAGAGGCAAATGTAGCTTTAATCAATCAAAATCTTGAGCTTGAGAAAACTATTTCCAAAAGAAAAGATGAGTATGTGTCTGCACTTAATGACAAAGATGATGAGATTTACAAGCTTAAATGCCAACTTAATGATGAAAAGGCTAAGGTAGAGGTCATACTCGAGAACCACAGAAGTCTCAAAGAGACACTTGCAGCTACCCAAGTTGAGTGTGACCAATGGGTAACATCCTGCAAGGGATTTGAAATGCTTCTCAGCAAGCAAACAGCTTCAAATGTGAAGTTTGGAATAGGTTACAATCATACTGCACCACCTACTGATTTTACTTCAAAATCAATAGTAAAATCTGAAGGTGAAAGTAATTTCCAACCACATCATCATGTGATTCATCCTCAAATGATAATACAAAATTAGAGGATGAAGTCAGTGTTAAGATCTCAGCAAATCAATTGCCTGATGGTTTAAATGCTGATAAACACATGAAGCTGAGAAATTCAGATGTTGTTCCTCAAAGTACTCCAAGTACTGAAGGGCAAGTCATCAGCACGGATCTAAAAGGAAAAGTCTTCACGGTCTTTCAGGACGGATTGAAGAACAATCTTGATGAAGTATAAAAGGTACTGAAGAACACCTTCAGTAGTTTCCACTTCAGCAGTTGATCAATCCAAGATGAAGAATAAGCCATGTGAAATATGTGGTAAATTCAATCATCTATCTGATGAATGCTGGTACAAAAAGGGTTCCAAACTCAACAGAGATAAGCTCATTAAAGAAGAGATAAATAAAATGAAAAATGAGTTTGAAACCAAGTTTGTACCACATCATCTCAAACTGATAAACCCAAGGCCTCACCAAAATCCAAAAGAAGGATGGGGTTTATCAGAAAACAGCTGATAGTGTTCCTCATGATAAACATCAGACGAAGTCTGTGAATTTCAAGGAGGAGGAAATGGTGGGTCACAGGAACTCATCAAAAACAAGTACTGATGTGTCAAATGAGCTGAAGGCTTTAGCAACAAATCAGACACAACTTGTTATGATGGTTCAGCATTTTGGGGAGAGTTAACCAACTAGATGCACCTGTGATCAAACCACTGAAAAGGAAATCCAAGCCCAAATCTAAGAATTCCATTTCAGCACCATCTCCACCTTCATCAGCTGTTAATCATGAGAAACAAGTTATGGTTAAATCTGTTGATGAAAACATACCCAAAACCAAAAAGGTTTGGGTCTCTAAAGCTAACTAGTTTCTTATGATAAATGCAGGGTTCTTCAGCATGCCAAAGAAGCATCTGGTATGTAGACAGTGGAGGATCTATGCATATGACTGGGAGCAGTTCTCTTCTTAATGACTACTCTCAAGGAAAGAAGGGATTTGTCTCATTTGGAAATGATGCTAAGGGTTACATCATCGGGAAAGGATTTGTGTCAAATGGAGAAATCAGATTTGATGATGTTAACCATGTGGAGAATCTCAAGTATAATCTACTGAGTGTCAGTCAGATGTGTGATAAAGGGCATGTTGCACTTTTCACAAGCCAGAACTGCCGGATTCTGTCTTCCAAAGTTCTGAGGCTGATTGACAAGGTATTGGATGAATATACTCTCCTGAAGGCCAACAGATAGGAAGAGTATATGCCTTGGATTTGTCAAAGAAGATTGATTTAAAAGGTCATCCTTGCCTGTTCTCCAAGGCCTCTCCTCAGGAATCTAAACTGTGGCATAGAAGGCTGGGTCATGTTAATCTCAAAAACATGAATCAGCTGATCCACAAAGTTTAGTAAGAGGTCTACCAATAAAGGAGTTCCTCTGTGATGAAACCTGCACTGCTTGTTTAAAAGGAAAACAACACAAAGTCTCATTTCCTCCTATAGAAGAACCAAAGTCCACTGCCTGCTTGCAATTACTGCACATGGATCTCTTTGGTCCTGTGAGAGTAATGAGCATGGCAAAGAAGAAATACTGTCTGGTAATTGTGGATGATTACTCCAGATTTGTATGGACCTTCTTCTTGCATTCAAAGGATGAGGCTGCTCAGACAATTATTAACTTTGTGTTGTATGTTGAGAAGCAGTATTCCCTATCAGTCAAGTGTATAAGAAGTGATAATGGAACTGAATTTAGAAACCATACACTTGATGATTTCTACCTTTCAAAAGGAATCAAGAGGCAGTATAGCATCCCAAGGACTCCAGAACAAAATGGAGTAGTGGAGAGAAAGAACAGGACCCTAATTGAAGCTGCAAGGTCCATGTTGGCTGACTCTGGTTTGCCACTGACCTTTTGGGCTGAAGCTGTCAACACAGCATGCTATGTGCAAAATAGAGCTTTAGTGAATCAGAGGTTGATGAAGACTCCTTATGAAGTTCTACATCATTTGGCTCCTCTAATTTCATTCTTCAGAGCATTTGGGTGTCCTTGTTACATTCTCAACACAAAGGATCAACTCCAAAAGTTTGATTCTAAGGTGGATGCAGGGTATTTTGTTGGGTACTCATCCACTTGCAAGGCTTACAGAGTGTTCAACTGTAACAAAGATGGTTGAAGAAACCTTGCATGTGAAGTTCAATGAATCTCCTAAGGACAAAATCCCACAAAACCCTGTGGAGTTGTTTGATCTGGACATACTGCAATATGTTCCTTATCAGCCTCCAGCTGTTGCAGATCATGTGAATTCATCACCTTCTGCAGCTAGTCATCCATCTGGTGGTACTGATGTTCATGATGATCCCAGTACTCACCTATTCAAGTTTAGTGATCAACTGCCTGAGTCTACTCAACTTGATGTTCCTGTAGCTTCAGTAGCACCATCCACAACAAATGCTGATGAGATTTCTGAATCCTCTACTTCATTTGATCTGCCATCTAACACTTGGTTTCAAGAATCTGGATCAACATCTGTTGCTGCTGAGCGTGCTACAAACACTTGCACAGATCTCATAGTGCATCAAGAGCTGAAGAATCACCCAACGTCTCAAATCATTGGTGATATCAATGCTGGTGTCTCAACTAGAAGTCAATTGTCCAACTTCTGCTTCTATGCTCTTTTCATCAGTCAGCAAGAGCCAAAGAACTATCATATTGCATTAAGAGACAATGGATGGGTTGATGCCAAAAAGCTTGAGCTTCTTCAGTTCAAAAAGCAGCAAGTGTGGGAACTGGTTCCTCTACCCCCAGGTAAGTGTGCAATAGGCACTAAATGGGTGTTTAGGAATAAAACAGATGAAAATGGGCAAATTGTCAAGAACAAGGCCAGACTGGTTGTCCAGGGGTTTTCACAAGAAGAAGGTATTGATTATGATGAAACCTTTGCCCCTGTAGCCAGACTGGAGGCAATTAGATTGTTCTTAGCCTATGCTGCATTCTACAATCTTAATGTTTTTCAAATGGATGTCAAAAGTGCGTTTTTATATGGTAAAATAAAAGAAGAGGTTTATGTGTGTCAACCACCAGGTTTTGAGGATAATAAACATCCTGATTGGGTGTATAACTTGATAAGGCTCTTTATGGGTTGAAACAAGCTCCTAGAGCCTGGTATGAAACACTGTCAAATTTTCTTCTTCAGAATAATTTCACTAGAGGCTCCATAGATAAAACTTTGTTCATTAAGAAAGTGGGTCAGCATAAGCTCCTTGTTCAAATTTATGTTGATGATATTATTTTTGCTTCCTCTGATCCACAGTTGTGTGATGCATTTACAAAGTTGATGCAACAAAAATTCGAAATGAGTGCCATGGGAGAATTACAGTTCTTTCTAGGTCTGCAAATCAAACAAAAGGCTGATGGAACTTTCATTCATCAGTCAAAATACACAAAAAGTCTTTTGGCAAAGTTTGATTTACAACACTGTAAGCCCTGTTCTACTCCCATGTGCAGCACCACACAACTGGATGCAGATCAGAAAGGTAAAGCTGTTGATGAAACACTTTACAGATGTATGATTGGGTCCTTGATGTACTTAACAGCTTCTAGACCAGATATTATGTTTGCAACTTGTGTTTGTGCTAGATTTCAGGCTGCTCCTAAAGAGTCTCATTTGATTGCAGTCAAGAGGATCTTTAGATATCTGCAAGGTACTCAATCTCTAGGTCTTTGGTATTCCACTGGGCACTCTTGCAAATTAGTTGCTTTTTCTGATAGTGACTATGCAGGGTGTAAATTAACTAGAAAATCAACTTCTGGTGGATGTCAATTCCTAGACAACTGTTTGGTTTCTTGGCAGAGTAAGAAACAAACATCTGTTGCTACATCCACTGCTGAAGCCGAGTACATTGCTGCTGCAAGTTGTACATCTCAGGTACTCTGGCTTCAGAATCAATTACTGGATTATGGCATTACAGAGACTAAGACTCCATTACTAATGGATAGTGCTTCAGCTCTTTGTATCGTCAAGAATCCAGTCCAGCACTCTAGGACCAAACATATTGAGATCAGACACCATTTTATTAGGGATTGTTTTGAAAAAGGTCTGATTGATCCAAAGTTTGTTCCTAGTGCTGATGAGCTTGCAGACATATTTACTAAGCCTTTGGACAGTTCAACTTTCCAAAACCTAGTGTTAAGGCTTGGTATGCTGCAGCTAGAATAAGTGACAACTACTGATGATCTCAGTCAACAAGTACTGATGAGCATTCGTATACTACTGTCACAAATAAGTACTGCAGTTCTTTTATCCTCAGTAGTTTTCATAACTACTGAAGACTAAATTACTTAAAAGTACTGAAGTACTCATCTGTTGAAAAGAACTGATGTGGTTACAACTACTGCTGTAGTTACAACTGCTGATGTCAGAATAACAGATACTGTACTGTCAGAATAACAGATGAGTACATCTGATGAAACACTCAGAACACTCAAGTCTGATGAAGTGTTGAGGTCAGAATGAAACAGCTGATGAGCTAAGAATTGACGACAACAGCTGATGAGAAAATTTTCTCTTCAGTTGTTTCTACAACAACTGAAGCCAAAACCATGTCTTCAGTAGTTTCACAACTACTGATGACTAACACCAAGTCTTCAGTTGTTACAACACCTGAAGCCAAAGCCATGTCTTCAGTAGTTTCACAACTACTGATGACTAATACCAAGTCTTCAGTTGTTACAACTTCTGAAAGTTAAAACCAGGTCTTCAGTTGTTTTCAAACAACTGATGACAACACCCACACTTTCAGTCGTTTTATATCAGCCTTTTTCTTACCCTATAAATACCTAAACCTACTTTCAGACGTTTCATTAGCCGTTTTCCGTCCTTCACTCTCTCACCAATGGCGACCATGAAACTCAAACCCAACACAACTGTGTTGCCTACCTCTCGAAATCGGCCTTCTGGAACAAATTTGATAACGCCATCGATCTTATGGTAGATTCCCAGTACCGAACCGCGTTTCTTCTGAATCCTACCATATACCCCGATTCCCTAAGCCAGTTCTGGACCAACGTCTCCGTGCAAACTAGTGAGAATGATAGACAAATCACTATCCAGTCGTTGGTCAACCAGAAACAGGTGGTCATCACTCCGGACATCATTTGACAAACCCTAGATCTACATGATGCCACCTGTGTCACAGAATACCCGAAAGGCACAACCGATATGTCTTTCATCAACAACGGGTATGAAGGAGACTTAAGTGCTACCACCATTATGAAGAAGCACTTCCATGATGCTGAACGTCTTATATTCCACATGGTGAATGTCTGCCTTGCACCAAAAACCTCTTCATGGGATCAAATGTCTTCCCGATGGCAACAGGTATTATACTCTATCTTTGAACGACAAACTTTAAATTTTTCTGAGATAGTGTTTATGGAACTAAAGGATCTGGCCTTGAAACCTGTGGCAAACAGATGGATATTATATCCCAGGTTTCTCATGGCCATAATTTTAACACAGCTAAAATCAGACGGCCTTGTTGGCCTTGGAGTCCCTGCTCCGGCTGTATTGCCTGAAGTATACTCCAGGCACAACTCTGACCCTACAATGAAAGGGGCTGCCCGGCTGCTCAATCCCAAGCAGCGGGAACCCACAGCCTCCACTTCCAGATCCAAAGTCCCCACCAAACCCAACACCAAAAAGCCCAAAAAGGCTACTCAGGGAGATGAGTCCCCTGAGGATGCCCCTGTAACACCAATACAGGAAACACTTACTGGTTCTAACCCCCCAGTAGTGTCCAAGACTCCACCAACCATAGCCGCTCAGGCATTCTCTCAATAGGTTCCTGATGCAACCAAAATTGGGGATACCACAATGCTGGAACCTATCTCAATTGAGAAGGTTACCATTGAAGAGCACCAGTCACCTCGGGTGCAATCTGCTTCAACCCTATCTCCAAATGCAACCGCCCCTCAAAGCCCAACATTTATTGTTGCACAAGTGTTGAGTCAGCTGCATTCCTCTCCTCCTCCCCAGACCAATTACAATGGGGAGAACCTCAACAGCTGAGGAAGAGGACCAAAATGCTGCTGATAACCCATAGCACAGGGGTTATAATGTTCAATCTCCCCGTGTAGAGGAGGAGGTTAGAACATCTGGTGAGGCTGCCACTTCTACTGATTCAGTAAATGAACAGGATGAAGTTGGTAACATCTCTAAGACCTCACCAGAGGCAACTGCCGATGAAGGACTCAGTCCTGAGGCAGGAAGTCCCCAGAACCAAGAACAAGGGGCACATGCTACAACTGATCTACACTCAGGGCATGTACATCCTGATTCAATCAGGAGGTCAGGTGATTCAGCAAACACTGATGATGACCGGGGCTTTTTCTATGATGTCTTAGCCCATAACACAATCCTTGAGGCTGAGGTGAGCAGACTCAAAGAACTGCTTGCCAAAATGTCTCAGGATCAAAGTCCATCTGCCCCAATAAACCCACAGATGGCACCTTCATCTGAAGGTTTCCCAAACACTCCGCCACTTCACTCAACTGAGCCACCAGCCACTGTTGTTGGCACCACCTCTCAGGGACAGAACCCCTCTGAGCAGATGGTTGCTACATTTCAAAATTCCTTACCTCTCATCACTCCCATCATCAATGAGATTGTACATAAGCCATTGATGAGAGGATCTCCTCGACTCTAAAAACACTTGTTGATGATGCTGTGCAAAAGAAGCTTTCTGCCATTCAAACCCCTGAACCCAATGCACCCAAAAAGGGGGAGTCTAAGGCAGTGAAAGAAAGAAAGAGAAAGAGAGTGGAAGAGGAGAAACAACAAGAAAAAGAACAGGAAAAACAGCTGATCACATACAAGAGAAAGAAAAGTGCTGAAACTCAAAAGCCTGATGAAGGGAAATCATTGGAAGATCTGATTAAAGAAGCTGATGAAGCTCACAGCAGATCAATGGACAGAATAATAGATCAACTCTTCAGACAGGGCTTTGATACAGCCACATTAGACACTGAGATCAGAAGGCTGGAGATTAATGAGATACAAGAAAGATGGGCCAGTTATAGTGTGATGGAAAGGGAGAGGTTGGAGATAATGATCCGGTTTATTGCAAAATACTTGGGAAGATCATTAATTGAGATTAAATCATGGACCAGAGACAGTATTCTGGCAATAACCACCAGAATCTGTGCTTCTGAAGAATTCAACAAGGGGTTGATTATAGAAGCCTTAGACGAAGCAGGTGCTGGGAAGAGAACTGATATGGCCAAGCTTTCCAAAGCCAAACTCACCATAAAAATGCTAGATCAGCCTTCCCAAACTCCCTCTCAAAAACAACCAACCCCACAACTCTCCAAATCAACTCAACCCTCAAAACCAACTCCCTTACCCCAAAAACCACCTCAAACCACATCCAGTGATGCACCCAGAAGGAGGAGAAGGGTGTTGAGGATGGTAGAAGAAGAAGAAGAAGATGATGAAGAAGATAGTCTGCCAATCTCTGCTGTTCTAAAATTACCTGAACCCAGAAGTCAACAAATGATAACACCAGACTTTCAGAGGCAAATGGTGAAAGTTAAGATTGAAGAAGAAGAACAGCAGAAACAGCACGATGAGCAACTTTTGAAGATGATTGACAAAGAGTTTCCTCAGTCATCATCTATACAAGCCATGAAGAAACACGCTCAAAGGCTGTATGCTCTCAGGTATACCTTTCAATATCAAAAGGAGAGAGTAAGGATTTGGCCAGACCCCAGGGTTAGTTCTAGAATTCATAAGAAATCCATACCAAGTAGATACAATGGCCAAGTGAGAAAGACCATAGATACTGCTATTATGTTGGCCATTGTAGTCTCACCCTGGGAAATACTTGAAGACTTCAAGAGAGCCTACAAGTCAAAGATGACCCCTCAAACTCTAATGGAGAACAAAATGGTCAAGAAGGGGTTGTTATACAAGAGGCTTGAAGAGATCAAGAAAAATGAACTCCAGTTGTTATTAGAAGGGACTCACCCAGATGAGTTTGCTTACAGAGAGATAACAACTGTTGAGTTGAAAAATGGAAAGACGATAAAGTACTTATCAGAGTACTATGGCCCAGAGTTCTTCTTCGAAGGAGAAGCAGAAGAACTCACTAAGGAGGAACAAGTTGTTCTCCTTGAGGCCTACGTCAGAGAGTCTTATAGACTCATCAATGGGAAGTAGGTTTCATGGTTAGGATAACGACTCTGTGTCCAGTTCCCCAAGACAGAGTTCCCTTCCATCCTTTGACATTCACATCTACTGAAACCTGTTCCCTGGCCTGTGCTTATCCGATATCTCTAAAGCTGATCAACAGAGTATTTCTGCCAAGAATAAGTGGGACCTCAATAAGCTTAAAGGTTTTGGCTGCATTGGTTCAGGGGAGTTTGTTGGACCAAAAGAACCAATGAGCCTGATCAGAAAAACCTTTAAGTCCCACGGACATTACAACAACTGAAGTAGTCTGCAACAGCTGAAGACATCAGCTGATAACAAGGTCTGAAGTGAAAGAGCTGAAGACAAAGTCTGAAGTGAAAGAGCTGAAGACAAAGTCTGAAGTGAAAGAGCTGAAGACAAAGTCTGAAGTGAAAAAGCTGAAGACAAAGTCTGAAGACAAAAGCTGAAGACAAAGACTGAAGACCAAGTTTCAGATGATTGTCACAACAGCTGAAGAAGACCTCTTCAGTAGTTGTGATGGTTTCCTTTCAGTAGTTGTAGTTTCCTTTCTGTACTTGTAGTTTCAGTAGTTTTATGTTTCTTCGTGTACTTGGAATAATCTGAGATGTTCTCAGTTGTTGTGAACATTCTCAGTAGTTTGCTTACTTTCAGTAGTTTGTAATAATTCTGTTAGATGTCACTATCAAGTGACATCAGCAGACGTCACATTCCTATATATAAGGAATGCTGACCTAATTGTAATCGGTGCAGCTTAGGAAAACCTAGCAGCCGCCACACCGAAGCATGTGTGCATGAATGTTATTATCCCTTTGCAGAAAATCCTATATCTATATAACCGTGTACTGTTCCATTGAATATTTATTGTGTTCTTGCTATATTTGCTTAATTCTTGCTCTAATTCCGCTGTGATTCAACTCTAATTGATCAAACTTAGATCACTGATCCTAACACAAAGTTCACATGGATCAGAACATTACGGATCCACTCACGAAGCTCCTTGAAAAGGCAAAGCATGAAGGTCATACTTGTGCCATGGGACTTCGATATTCTAGTGACTGGATTTGATCTTGTAATTTTGTATTTGGATATTGGAACCTTTTATTACTTGAATGAATTATTTGGTTATAATGCTTCAACTAATGTTCCAATTTTGCATGTTTAATCCATGAGTAAATCATTTACTCTAAACGTCCGTAGTCGTTCATACTTGTGGGAACAAGTATGAGGGTAAGACTATTATGAACTTGGATTGGTGGATATTCATATGGATGAATATAGAGCAAAGGGTTGCTGCCAAAGTTCATAGATATTTATGGGATACAAATATTGGACTGACCCGCATCTCAAATATTACTACATGGAATCTCCTTGATTGATCATAAGTAAATTTGAGTAATCCTCTGACCTGAGATACATATTAGGTCTTGATATTCACCGGGTATTATACTTTGACTTAGTTCTTCACTGTTCTGAAACATGGCAGTACATAAGACTAAATTCAGGTATAGCACTAGGTGATTATGAGAGACGTATGTAATCAAGATAGGATTTTTCCTTCTTATTCGTTGAGAGCAAGATTTCTAAGGCCTGCTAAAGTTAAATCGATGGAGAATGGTCATTCTATGTCTCTAGGATTTAACATGACATCTGTGACAAAAGGATAAATGATTGACTCACCTAAAATGTTTTCGAGTAAGGTACTTGAATGGGATGATGTTATTGAATGGCTCTTAGTCATACGAATTAAGGGTAGTAAACCGTTGTTAGGCGGTATTTACTGCTTGCATCAATCTTCTATGAATCTTGTGCAAGTGGGAGATTGTTGGATCTTATATGCCCAAGACACATACAAGATTGATGTGGTTAGTACGTTATGATCCAAGTCGGGTCATACCCAATAACAAGCTAAACAAACACCAATAAATATTTATTTGTTGATATGATCAAGAAAATAAATATTCACACCAATTTAGAAAATGAGTTTTCTAAATTATTGCATTTGAGATAGAACAAATTATATGGATATTTTGTTCATGAGATATTGTTTGTATTGTTATTTAAATAGGTTAAATAACAACAAATAATAGTGTGTGGTTAAGTTATAAAATTAAAAGGAGGTTTAATATTATAAACATATAACAAATAATGAATCAAAGACATTTCAAATGGGCGGGAACCCATTTGAAATTTTCGGCCGCCCCTTAGTGGTTGGCCTTGGGATTCTTTTGTCTTGTTTTAATACAAGACATTAACTAGTTCATTCAGACATTCAACCATCTCTCTCTCTCATACATGCAAAGTTCTTCTTCTCACTTTCTCCTAGCAAATTTTCGGGAAAAAGGAAGGGTTTCAAGAAGATTTTTGGTGTCAAACTTCCTAACAAGTTGGGTGTTTGCAAGAGCTTGTGGGTATACAAGCTTGAGGGTTTCTCTTTTGAAGGCTAGCCGTTCAAGAGCATCATCTTCTTCCTCTCATCCATATCATATTACCTTGTTCCTGAAAGGTAGTTTTAAGAACATCCTATGGTTGTTGTTTTTCGGTTTTGATAGCATTTCTTTTCACATATATGATCCTTGTTTTGGGGTTTGTTTCTTGAACAAAAATGGTTCATTACTAAAACAAGTTTTAAGTCTCAAATATCCGTTGCGTTTTGATGTTTAAATGGTTAAACTACTTTGATAAAACTTGTTAGAAACCCAACAAGATTATCCATTTTTCTCTTTTGTCAAAGATTCAATAATTCGATTTGATGAAAATGATGATCTCTCTCAACAAGATGAAGATCATCCCATTTCAGAAAATCAAGTTGTTTCACAACCTATTCCTAATGATGGTATAGAAATTGTACAACCTGAGTCTGGAACTTCATCCATTTCTGGTGACGTAGTTGACACCGGTAATCTTGATTACTTCATCAACTCACCGACTCAAGTTCCCAATTTCAATCCACATTCTTCGAACCTATTGTATCAACTTTCTAACTTGAACCAAACCTATCAGGATGTTCATGTTCAAGGAAATGAGATTCCAACATCTCGTATTCACAAGAACCATCCAACATCTCAGATTATTGGTCCATTGAATGAGAGAACGATGAGGAGTAAATCTGAACAAGCAAATACTTGTTTATACTTGTGTTTTCTTTCTCAAATTGTTCCTAAAAACGTTACCAAAGCGTTAAAGGACAATAGCTGGATTGAGGCTTTGCAAGAAGAATTACTTCAATTCCGCAAACAAGAAGTGTGGAATCTTGTGGATTTACCTAAAGGAGAAAATGCCATAGGCACACGATGGTTGTTCAGAAACAAAACAGATGATCGAGGAATTATTATTCAAAATAAAGTGAGACTTGTTGCACAAGGATACACCCAAGAAGAAGGAATAGATTATGATGAAGTATTTGCTCCAGTTGCAAGACTTGAATCAATTCGTGTCTTCCTGGCTTATGCATCATTCATGAGATTCAAAGTGTATCAAATGGACGTTAAAGGTGCATTTTTGTATGGTCCAATCACTGATGATGTGTTCGTAAAGCAACCTTCGGGTTTCGAAGATTCGGAATTTCCTCATCGTGTGTACAAGCTTAGCAAAGCTTTGTATGGACTCCATCAAGCCCCTAGAATCTGGTATGAAACATTATCACATCACTTAATCCAACATGGATACACGCGAGGGAAAATCGATCCGACTCTATTTATCAAGAAGGATGCTGATGATCTTTTTTGTGTATAAGTGTATGTTGATGATATCATATTTGGTTCTACTAGTCCAAAATTGTACAATGAATTCGAAGAAATCATGAAGTCTTGATTTCAAATGCGTTCTATGGGAGAAAAAAATTTCTTTCTTGGACTTCAAGTCAAGCAATCTGCAGATGGAATATTCATTAATCAAGAGAAGTTCATTAACAAACTCTTGAAGAAATTTAAACTACAAGATTGTCAATCCATAAGAACTCCAGCTGACGTAAACACCAAGATTGAGCCTGATCCTAAAGGAAAATCTGTAGACCAAACTTTATATAGATCTATGATTGGTTCATTGATGTATCTTACTGCATCTAGACCTAACATAATTTATGTTGTTTGTGTCTGTGCCAGGTATCAATCAGACCTGAAGGAATCCCACTTAATTGCTGTCAAACGCATATTCAGATATCTCAAAGGAAAACCGGCCTTAGGGTTATGGTATCGTTATAAAGGAAACTTCGAGTTATATGGGTATACTGATAGTGATTATGGAGGATGTTGTCAACATAGTAAATCAACTATGGGTGGTTGTCAGTTTTTAGGACCCAGATTAGTCTCATGGCAATGTAAGAAACAAACAAATGTCTCCGTTTCAACCGCAGAAGCTAAGTACATAGCTGCTTCAGCAGGATGTTCTCAAATCCTTTGGTTACAAAACCAACTGCTGGATTACGCGTTCAACTTTCTTAAAACTCCAATTTACATTGATAACACTGCTACTATGTTCATTACAGCTAATCCTGTCCAACATTCAAAAACAAAACATATCGAGATTCGATATCATTTTCTCAGAGATAACTCTGAAAAAGGTTTAATCATTCTAATTTAAATTGCAACTGAAAAACAGTTGGCTGACCTTTTTACTAAAGCCTTCTTACCAGGACGGTTTGAGTATTTGGTAGAGTCAATTGGTCTTATTAACCATATTTAAAACTGGTTTTTGAGTATTTCAGTTAATTGAGTCTAAATATGATCAGAATCCTCACTTACCTGAATAGGACACAGCAAGAGAAACTGTCAAAGTTAATTGTCTGATTGTAATTTGTGTGTGCATGTTTCTTAGCAAAAGCAAAACCAAATATAAAAATAGAAAATTAAAAAATCAAAAGATAAAAATATAAAACAAAAATTACAAAAAACAAAAAATAGCGTTTTTCTTTGTTAATTCATTATTTAGGATGAATCTATTATTGCAATATGTGAGAAATGATAGATACATTAGTATGATCAGTTGCATACTTCACTCAATAAGAAAGTCTAACGTGATCAGATATGATGTGCAAGTAAGTTCATGCAATTAGACTGAAAAAGTAAATTCTTGTGATTAAACTAAAGCACTCATGCATTCATGTCTGTCTATCTTAGCACTAATGAGTAGTGTTGATTTCTCAAATTGATCGCTTGTTAAGACATAATCTCACACCTGATGGTGATATGAATAACCGTTAAACTCTAATTATTTAAAGCATCTAACACTTCTCTGTTATGAGTCATCATACACCTGAAGTGATGAGATATCATTTGTTGTAAGTGATTATAGACCTGGATATTCTCACTGATGCAACAAGATGCCAATGTGCACAAACACTAAATGAGATCTGGTTATAGTATATGTCAGGTTAACAAGTTGAGAACAGTGACTTCTTGCATATTTTTATGAGAATTAACCTCTCTAAGTCTAAGTGTGACTGCATAATGTTATATCTAATTGTAACTTAAACAATCCAAAAATTGAAAAATAAGTGTGCTGAATATCTTGCTAAATGCACTTATTTTATGTCCTTAGATCTCGTGTCTCCTTTGCTGCAGAAATGCTGACTTGGAACACACTTGACAGGATTTATTCACTGTCTATGACTATCCATCAATTTTTATTTCAATGTGTTGATCTTAACTGATATGATCTCACTGTAGACATTTATTCATTTATAAATATTAGATTTTTATTCTGCTTTAATTTTGATTTTTGCATGTTTTTTGTGTGCAGGCATATTAACAATGATTAGTGTGATCTTCATATGACAAATTTAAGAAAATTCTAAGTTTTGTTAAACTTAAAAGTTTAGGGGGAGTAAAAAGAGTAAAAAATAAAGTGTCAAAGAGAAAATTATTCAATTTCAAGTTACTGTTTTGAATGGAACGGATGAAGCTAAAAAGTTCAAGCATGTGTGTGTTTGACATAATGTAAAAATGAACCTGAAAAACATTTTAAAGTGGAAAAGTTTCTTGCAACATTGTAATATGAGATTATTTGTTAAAATTAGAGACTAAAATGATGAGAAATTGTTTTTGAATAATTAATAACAAATATAAAAAGGTCAAAACATAAAATGATCAAAAATAAAAATAAAAAGTTTGAAATGTCAAAAGTTCAAAATTGAGGGTCAATTATGAAAATTTTGGGTGAAAGTCAAAATTTGACAATTGTTTAAAAATTAGTGTGTGAACAGTACTAATGTGTTTAAACAGTGTTCAGGTGGAAGACTTGAAAATTACAAGTGTTAGACTTATGAAAGTTATCTCATGCGCCTAAACAGTGTTCAAAAGTCCAAAAATTAGGAGCATGATGATATTTTAGATTTTGGTTAAGTGTTGGGCGTTTCACAAATCCTCATACGCCTATACACTACCAAGCTTCAAGTGGGCGTTTCAAGTAAAAAATTTTTTTTAAGTATTGGGCGTTTCAGGTATTCTCATGCGCCTAAGCAGTGCAAAAGCGCATAAATAGTGCTTATGCATCTGAACAGGGCTCATGCGCCTAAGTACTTGGTGAAAAATTCAGTCTCATGCGCACAAACAGTGTTCATGTGCCTAACCTCATGCGCATAAACAGTGCTCATGCGCCTAAAAATTTCACATAGTATAAATACAACACTTTGTGATTTCAGTCGATTCATTCACTCAAAACCCCTAAACTTTCACACCCGACTCTCGATTATTTTTTGATTTTCAGATTGTGATTGATTTATGTTCTAAAACTACGTTCGATAGTGAGTATTACTGATTATAAATGTAAGTTCTTGAACAAAATCACACAAATTTCATGTTTAATGGTTGAATTTGATTGGGCGTTTCTATGCTATACGGGGTATGAGCCCTAGTCATCTGAAATCTATGAAATTTGTGAATAAAAATGAAAATCAAGACTAATCCATCAAAGTTAGAACAAGGAGTACTTGCAAGCAAATTCAAATCAGCAATTTCCAAAGCTTTGTCTGAGTTGAAGCTATACAAAGAAAAACCGATGTTCAAGATCAAGGAGGAACCCGAAGATTACTTTAAAGATTGAAGACAAAAGATTGAAGATAGAAGATTAAAGAAGATTGAAGACAAAGATCTGAAGACTGAAGATTGATTTTGAAGACCGAAGACAATGTCAATCTTAGGGGGAGTATTGTAGATGCTTTTTAAAGATTAACATTTAGTCTTTATGTGTCTTGTAAAGTTTTTGTCATAGTTTAGGGACTACTTTTGTAAATATGTTCCTTTTTGTTTTCTTTGATAGTATAAATAGCATAGATAAGGTATTGTGTAGGTAGATTTTAGAGACTGATAGAGACTAGATTAGTGAACGCCTTGTAACTGTTTTTACTTACACTTGTACTTTCTATGCTTACTAATCAATGAAAACCTATGAATTTTTGTGATTTGTTTGCATTGAATTGATTGCATGTGTTTGTTTGATTGAATTGTATCATAATATCATCACAGATCGATCCATTTTGAACCTATCACAAGCTCCACAAGCTCATCAAGTGGGAAAAGAAGCACTTTTTCATCTTTTACTCTCAGGCTAATGAGCCTATCAATGATCTCCAGCCTCTTCTAATTGTTGATACTTTCACGAGGTGCTACTGCTGCGTTAGTGCTTGCTGCAAGCAACTTCTCAGTATAAACTTTTTCTTTCTTTTTAGATTTTCCAACCTTTCCTCCTCTAGAAGCTCTTCAGCAATGAGCTTTCTATTCTTTTTAGGATTAGAGGAATGTTCTCACAGCCTCAACAGTAACATGAACTGCACTATCTGTCCCTCTTAGTAAATTGTTGGGCCATCAGTCTGTGTATCCCCTTCAAAGTCAATCTTGGGTTCAATAGAGACCTTAGGTTGACCAACTTCCTCCTCAGAGGTAAATGATGCAATCAACCTTTGAAGCTTTTCATCCCCAAAGTAAGCAATAGCAAGATCAAGTGAGGGTTGTTCAAATGAGGAGTTTATCAGAAACTGGGTTAAAAATTTGTTAAGGTTGATAAGCATCCTTGGGTCCACTTGAACTGAAATGGGTGGAAAGATGGCTACAAGTCGTTGTTGTTTGGGGTAGAAAGAAGAAATGGCAGTATGGGGTTCCACTTGAGTTGATATCTCCTCATGACTATAAGCAGATACCTCCACATCATATCTTTGTTTTTGTTAACTCTCCCCCTTTATGGTAGCTTCACCTTGAGAAGTAGATGAGCTAGAGGAAGAACTCAAAGAAACCTGAGTATGTACATGCCTAACAAACTTCTCAATCTGTTTCTCAGCTAGTTGAGCCTTGAGATTTTCAATCTCAAGTTGCTGAGTGGCAGACCTATTTTCTAAAGTCGTAACCTTTAATTCAAGGTTGGTGACTTTGGAAATTAAGTCTTGGATGGTGAGTTGCAGACTACCCTCATCTTCTTTTGAAGAATCATTGGGAGATGGGATAACATACCTAGTATGTTCATCCTCATCACCAGCTGTGGTTTCTTGGTGCCCTGGATACCCTTGCATACTGATGTCTCTTTCAGAGGCATCAATGGGCAAGGTTGCCTTAGTTACAGTCTTACTGATGTTACCACTGTCCTGAGAGGTTATTGAAACACTCTTAGTAGTGGCAGTTGTATCTACATGAGTCACCTCTATTCCAGTTGGACTCACCTCAGTTTGGTCTTGCTGATGTGGGCCAGATATTAGATGTTCCCTAGGACTCAGTTGATCTGGAGAGGGGTGAGATAGATCAACATCATGGTCCTGATGAAAAACATGATATCCTCATCAGGTCGGGTCAAAAGTTCAAGAGAGGATATAGTGGTTATATCTATTGACCCGAGATCTTAGTCAGCACCTAATGGCTTTTCTGCAATAGTAGTTGAGCCAATGATGTTGCTATCCCTTTCTGGCTGCTTAGGAGAGTGTTGAGACTCACCCTGAGGGCTTATGGCTTGTGTAATGGGCTCATCAGGTTGAGACTGAGGAGACTCAACACTGAGGTCAATTGTTAAGGATGGTCGGACCTCTGACTGAGTGGGAGCCCTGGATTCCACTTAGCCTTTTTAGATTGAACAGAGGAGACTTGACCAATTAGAGTAGATTGATCAAGGGTTCATTTGGGGTGTTATTGGTATGTGATATTGATTGGGTGTAAAGATGTGGATGGTAGTGTGGTGGTGTTGTCTTGTGGGGGTTCATCACCTGCTAAGCTTGTAGGGATGTCACCATGAGCCATTGGCTCAAGCATACCTGGAAGGAGATCGGTGAATCTTACAGTAAAGTTGGTGGACACCTTCTTTAAAGTCTTGAAGATGCCATGCTTTATGTGAGGGACCAGTAAAACATGAGCAAATTGTAGTTTATCCTAGTCCAACTCACAAATGATAATGTGTTGAATGAACCGAGGATGGCTACTCAAATTATTTAGCATAAACCTTGAGTAGTTGAATCGGAGGCCTTTTACCAACCCATGGACTAGGCTGCCTAGATCATAGGGAATTTGATCCCATCCCCTTGATTTGTTGGATAGGCTGTGTAGGACAATGTGAAGCAGGAACTTCCAGTTGTAAGAGAAGTTGAACTTATAGACTGTAGATCTGCTCAGATCTCCTCCATATCCCATTTGAGTGTAGGTTTCCTCCAAATCAGACTTTGGGAATCCTATGGAGGCACCTTCATCATGGACTTCCAAATGCTCCCTGATGGTTGTTTCACTGACGGTGATCTCCTCTCTGACCCTTAACCTGATGATCCTTTCATCATTGATCGTTTTGCTTCGACCATTGGCCTAGAACTCAGCCATGTGGTTTCAGTATATGGTGGGGATAACAGTGAGGGTAGTAAAGTATGTTGATTGAGAAAGAAATTGGACGATAGGGGCAAAATCGGCATCCTTGAAGAGTCAAGGATGGTGACTTGGTTGTGTTGGGGATTCAAGGCCATTGATCAGATGGAAACGGTTGGATTGAAGCGGGGAAATAGCAAAAGCAGGATGAAGAAGATGAATAGTGAAATCTTAGGGTTTCAATGAATGGTAAAGAAAAGTAAGAAACAAAAACAGCCGGTAATTTTATATGGTGGGTAAAATCCACTGGATAAAGTGAAACGACAGATGAAAAGATGATTTGATGTCCAAGTGGATGTAGGCAGCAAATGATATGATGAAAAAGATTTAAAATTCTTGCTAGATACTATTTTTCCGACAATATCTCTATAGTAAAATCGTGTGGGGCCAAAGATTTCCGTTGCACAGTAAAATTTCTTTCGAGAGTTAAAACTCTTCCGAAGACAAACGAGTTTGTTTCCAAAGATTTCTTCCAAAGGCATTTTATTTCCGAAGGCAAACATTGGTTTACAACCACATTTGCTTCCAAGAACAATAAATTCTTCCGAGAATTGAAGTTAATAAGCTTCAGAAAATATTTTGACTAATAGTCAAAATTTCTTCCGAGACCAAAAACAATTTGGGGGAAAATGTTCTTGATGGAATTTCACTCTTCAGAAGAGTTATGTAACACTCTTCCGAGGGTAAAATTCTCTTTGGAAGAATTCTTACTTTGAAAATTTTTACAATTTTGAAAAACTTTCGGGCAATAGGGCTTAGAAAGATTAGTCAATGTTAATCACCCTAATAGTTGTGATTAAATATTTAGATCTTTGTTCATCAAAGGCTTTTATGAACAAGTCATCATATTGTTCATTTGTATTGACTTTGACTAGCTTGAGTAGATTTTTCTCATGAATATCTCAAATGAAATGATACCTGATGTCAATGTGTTTTGTCTTGAAGTGCTTGACTGGATTTTCTGTGATAGAAATGGCACTCTTGTTGTCTATTTGGATAGGAGTCTCCATGAAGTTGAAGCCATAATCCAACAACTGATTCCAAATCCAAAGCAGTTTAGCATAGTAGCTTGCAGCAGTAATATACTCAGCTTCAGCAGTTAATGTGGATACACATGATTGCTTTTTACATTACCAAGAGATAATCCTACCACCAAGAAATTAACATCCTCCCAATGTTGATTTCTTGTTGATATTACAGCCACCATAATCACTGTCAGTGTAACCATGGAGGTTAAAATCCTTATTCTTAGGATACCAAAGGCCTAATTTAGGAGTTCCTTTGAGGTATCTAAGAATTATTTTGGTAGCAACTAGGTGAGACACCTTTGGAGAAGCTTGATATCTTGCACAAATGCATGTTGAAAACATGATATCAAGTCTACTTGTAGTGTGATACATCAAAGATCTAGTAATTGCCCTGTACTGATGCTGATCAGTATCCCCCCCCCCCTCAGAATGAGGACTAAGATTGTGATTTCTGAGTATAGGTGTCTTGGTTGGCTTACAATTTGTCATCTCAAATCTCTCTAAGATATCTTTGACATACTTAGATTGATTCATGAAGAACCGTTCTTCCATCTGGTTCACCTGAATTCCTAGGAAGAAATCCATCTTTCCTATGGAACTCATTTCAAACATCTTCCATATGATGCTTTCAAAGTCTTTGCATATTTGTTCATTTGAGGAACCAAATTGATGTCATCAACATAGACTTGTACAAGCATCATAATATCTCTAAGAACAAGGTTTTGTCTATTGTGCCTTTGGTTTAGCCATTCTTGAGAAGGAACTGACACAGTGTCTCATACCACAGCCTAGGTGCGTGATGCAACCCATAGAGAACTTTATCAAGTTTACACACATAGTTGGGATGTTGTGGGTCTTCGAATCCGGGTGGCTGGCACACATAGACTTCTTTGTCCATATCCCCATACAGAAATGCACATTTCACATCAAGTTGATAGACTGTGAAGTTCTTGGATGCAACAAAAGCAAGAAAGATTCGCATAGCCTCAAGTCTTACAACATGTGCAAAGACATCTATGTAATCTATACCTTCCTCATGTGTGTATCCTTGAACAACAAGTCTAGCTTTGTTCTATGATCAACCTTTATCATCTCTTTTGTTTCTGTATACCCACTTTGTGCCAATAGGAACCTGACTAGGTGGCAATGGACAAAAGTTCCACACTTCTCGCCTCTTGAATTAAAGCAACTCATCTAGAATTGCTTCTATCCAATTGTTGTCTTTGAGGACTTCTTCCACCTTCTTTGGTTCCATTTGAGAGAGAAAGCATGAGTACAAGCAGACATTCCCATTATGGGTCTGACTTCTTGTTTTCACACCTTCTGAGACATCTGCAATGATGTTCTTAGCGGGATGAGTGTTGTGTATCCTGAGCCTAGGAATCACATCTAGTTGCATAAATAGATCCAAGTTTGAAAAGTTTTGCTCAGGATTTTGAACACCATCACCAGCTGATGTCTCACATTCATTCAACGAGGACTGATTCAATGAATGTGTGACAGCATCAATGGTATTTTGTTGAGAAGCAACATCAACAGTTGCATGTTCCTCCTGATCACTATCTTCATTAGCTTGATCTTGAATACTTGAGTTGTCAGCTGTTGAGTTTTGAGGCTCAGTTGGGTGACAACTTGATGAAGCTCCATTATTTCTTGAGATATTCAAGCTTTCAAGATTTTCAGTTGAAGAAGCTTGATTTTCATTTCTTCTTAGAGATATTAGAATAGGTCTTGGTAACTCAAACATTTGATCTTCCTAAGAGTTACCTTGAATTCTTGTTCCAGCTGAAACATTCTCACAAGATAGTTTAAAATAGTTTGGAAACAATTCTAAATTGAAGATATATTCATGACCATTACCCTTAACACAAGGTGTGTTCTCATTGGCAATAATGTTGGTTGACTCCTCAAATTATTGATTTTTTATATTATACACTCTATATGCAATAGAGGTTGAGGAATATCGAATAAAGATAGCATCATCAGACTTTTCAACATATTTTGCTAAATTGTCTTTTGTGTTAAGGATGGTACATCTAGTGCCAAAGGACCTAAGAAAGCCAACGAACGGTGGCCTCTTGTTCCATAGCTCATAATGTGTTTTTCCATGTGGCTTAACTATAAGAACCTTGTTCTAAACATAACATACGGTGCTAAATGCTTGTGCCTAACAGGTTAAGGGTAGTTCTGAGTTGGTTAACATAGTTCTAGCAGCCTCAATTATTGTCCTGTTCCAACTCTCAGCAACACCATTCTGTTGAGGAGTTCTAGGAGCACTATATTGTCTGGCAATCCCTTTTGAGTTACAGAATGAGTCAAGAACTTGATTCTTTAACTCAGTCCCTTAATCACTTCTAATTATTTTTACCTTGTGATCTATTTGATTTTCAATTTTAAGAATAAAAGATTTTAAAGTTTCAGCAGTTTCATCTTTAGTTCTTAAAATGAAAACCGATGTAAATCTTGTGAAATCATCAACAATCATGATTTCCTTCCATTGCTCATTATACTTGTAGGACCAAACAGATCCTTGTGCAACAAGTGTAATGGTGTGGTGATAGAGTTAACCTTTTCGGATTTATAGGAAACTTTATGTTGCTTCCTTTTAGGCAGGCAATACAGTTGTCCTTACAGATAAATTCCTTTTTAGGCACACCATGTATCAAATTATTTTTAACCAATTTATTCATGGTTTTAAAATTAACATGGCACATTCTTTTATGCTAAAGAGTTGACTCATCACCATTTGCTTTGGAAAGAAAGCATGATACTTCACCCAGTGGGGAAGCTTTGTTCATATCCAGCTTGTACATATCCCCTCTCCTGGGAGATCTAAGAAGCACCAAATCTTGAGGAATTGTCATCCTGGATTTGAGGATGATGCACTCATGTTCTATGAAAAGCATTTGGTGCTTTTGATCATAGAATTAAGAAACACTAAGGAGATTCTGTTCAAGCTGTTTGACAAAGTTTACGTTGTCAAATTTTAACTTACCATTGGATACACTACCTCTACCAGATATGTATCCTCCGGCTTCACCTCCAAACTAAATAGGACCGTCATCAAAGTGTTCAAACTATTGTAAAAGAGATTTGTTCCCTATCATGTGTCTGAAGCATCCACTGTCTACAATCCCGATATTTTCATTTTTGTCATGTAGATGTCCCTACACATAAGGTGAAATAGTTAGTTACTATTGGAAACCCAAGCCTTTTTGGTCATTGGCTCTTCTAATTCAGATGATATAATTGAACCAAAATGTATGCATGGGGGTTCAATTATGGTTTGTAAAGAAGAGGATTGGGCTGGAACATCTATTCTGATCTTTCATTCCATCCTATGGTTGATCAAGCGTAATGAGCCTGAAGAGGCTTGTACAACATAACTTGCTTCTGAGGCTTCTTTCTTCTCGAAAGTAGTTGTCACCAACTTTCCTTCCAAAGCAGTCTTCTTTTCGGAAGGTTTTGAATGATTCTTATTTTTCCTTTGTTTTGCTTCTGAAGCTAGTTTGCTTTTGGAAGTACTTGCTTTTGAAGGCACTCTAGCTTTAAGGTAAAACTTAGGAAGATTTTGTTTGTTCTTTTGTTTTTCTTCCAAAATCAGTTTCCCATTAGAAGAGTAAGCTTCTTCTGAAAGCAACTTGGCTTGGGAAACAAACTTTCCTTTTCTTAACACTTGGGCCACAAAGTAAGGTCCAAATATGAAACCCTCCTTGACTCCTTCTTTCTTAACATTAGATGCATAAAGTGTGCTTGCTGGATTGTAGTAACAATCTTTAGCCATGTGGTTATGTAGGCCACAAATTATGCATTCAATGCTAATTTTGATGGGGTAGGTTGATGGTTGCTTCTAGGCTTCTTTTCTTCATTATAAACCTTCCCCTTTAATTTTTTATCCTTCTTCGGAACATAAATGTTGGTACTACATTCCTTTCTTGAATCTGGATTTCTAATCACTTGAAATTCAGCTGATATGAATGTACCCTTTTGCTTTGTGTCTATCTTTAACTTTGACTAAGCTACCTTCTTGACAGTTTTTCTTACTGCCCTGATTTTGTTTCTTCTAGCTTTGGTAGTTAAGGGTTGATCATCAGCTGTGGGGATAAGGTTTTCTACCTTATCCTTCCGTGTGGTGGTTTCCTTTATTGTATCATTCTTCTGCTCTTTAGGTAATGGGTTAGTAGTTGGAACCTCTTGCTCCTCTACAATGTATCTAGGCTGTCTAGTTGACATAAAGGAGTATGGTGGGGCAATTTCATTGGTTCCCAACCTACTTTTGTTTTGATAACTCACCTTTGAGTGGGAAATAGAAATTAATGATTGAGCTCTGGAATGTTTTGGTGGTTTATGTTTGTTCATGTTTCGCATGTTTATGGTTTGTTATTGATGTTCCTTATTATGTATTATTACATGACTTTACATGGTGTGTTAATGCTCTTATATGTTAAGTATTATCACAAGAGAAGCAGAAGATTAAAGATAATGAAAAGTGGAACATAACAAATGAATAAAAGTCTTGCAAGCAAATTTAAAGAGGTTTACAACTCATTGAGGAATTGTTAGCTCAACTGTGTGCGATGTAGCATGCGATCTTGGCTAACCCATGAGGGTATACACACAGGGGGATCAGTCTTGGTGACTCATCCATACATGCGAAACGGGATCCTTGACGCTTAACCCCAAGACTGAGGTGGCTTCGTGCCTAATGATGGGGTATAGCTTATGACAGGATCTATATAGAAGTGAAAGATAATGAAAAAGTGCGAAATGAATGATTATAAGATAATAATTATATTATCAAGATCTATGTATGTTGTGTGATCACGAACGAAAGTAAAGGAAAGGTTTTTACTAAAGGTAAAGTATTTTATTATTGTAAACTAGAACTCACTCAGCAACGCTGACTTTTTATGCATTTTCAGTTCGGAGGTAGCATGTTGCTGAGGATAGCACGGGGGTGAAGCTACTTGGCGGGCAAGACTGACATCTATTTCATGCATGATAATATTGTTGTTTTGTAATACAACTGAATATTCTTTTGTAACTCTTTTAAAAAAATGATGTATTATTTGTCAACATCAAATATTAACGAATGAATGGTTTTTGATAAATTAATCCGCTACAATGTTTTATGAAAATTATTGTGTCTTATTATAAATAAGGTTATGGTTGACCAACTGTGGGGTTCCCGGAAATGGGGCCTTACAAGTTGGTATCAGAGCCAAAGTTTAAGAGAATTAGGTAAATTATTTTCAAAACCTAAACTTAAAATGAGAATGGGACCGAATGGAGGGATGCCAGCCCAAGTAGCTACGTGCCATCAGGTAATTTACTTTCTTAAAGTTACCAGGTATTATGTGCGTGTGGTATCTGATTTATGTGCTCTTAGTAGATTTGGATACTGATGTAGTCAGGATAGGCAATGCTTAGGGGATGAAGAGTAAAGTAAGTGACTAATCACAACTGGCCACTGTAATTAGGGACTTACTATATTTGACATAATCCAAGATATTACCTTGAATGACCATGTTGGTGCTTGAATCTTTTAGTGTTTAGAGGATGGTGGGTGGTAGATCTTCGAAGGCTTCTCGAGGAGGTGTACAGGGTGGTCGTGGTGCTGGACCACGTGTCACCAGGAATAAGGCAAAGGCTGCTGAGACGGCTCCTGCAGAGCCCGAGCTTCATCACCAGGAAGGCGGTGATAAGAGTGCTAATCTGAGAGCCTCTGTGAAAGAGGCAGTTGTGGAGGAAGTTCATTAGGTCATGCACACGATCTTGCCATCTGTGATGACCTAGGTTATTCGTGCTGTGAGGGAGGATGAAAAGAAAGAGAAAGAGGAGAGGATGAGGACCGTTGGGAGAGGTTCAGGTGAAGGGGAGCAACCAGAAATCGAGATGGTCATCTCCAGTGATGAAGAGGAAGGGGAAGCGGTGCAGGAAACTGCCAAGGGGTGTAGTTATGGGGCATTAGAAAGATGCAAGCCCCGACTTTTGATGGTAAAGGGAATGCTGCTGCTGCTCACTGTTGGGTGAGGGAAATGGAGGCTATGTTGGATATCAACGAATGTAGGGAGGATCAAAAGGTGAAGTTTGCTACCCACTCATTCGTGGACTCAGCCTTATGCTGGTAGGACAATATTGTCCAGCCCGAGGGGAGCAGGGCGATTGGGAGAATCGGGTGGAGTGAGTTAAAGAAGATGGTGATCGAGGAGTTTTCTCCCCACAAGGAGCTTGACAAGATTGAGAGAGAGTTCTTACAGCTAGAGGCGGGAACCATGACACACCAGCAGTATACTACTAAGTTCTATAAGATGGCAAGGCTGGTGCCGGATCAGGTGACGCTGGTGTTAAGGAAGATCAAGAGATATATCCAGGGTTTGCCGGCAGATATCCACAGGAACATGATCGCCGCCCGGCCTAGTACTTTTAGGTCGATGGTTGATCTGGCAGGGAGGTCGTATGATGAGAGAGAGGTGGCAGTGGTAGAGGTGAGTAAGAAGGGTGGTGATGTCAGGAACTGGAATAGGAAGCGGTTTGGTCGTGGAGGTTTTACCCCGAGCAACAAGAGGGCAAGGGTGGATGATCGAAGGGTAGTAACATCAGGTACGGGAATGAAGAGATGTGGTAAGTGTGGGAAGGAACATTCAAGGGAGTGTAAGTGGGGACTAAATCTCTGCTTCAACTGTGGGAAGCCCGGTCATATGGAAAGAGAGTGTGGGGTTGTAAGATGTTATAACTGTGGTGAAGAGGGCCATCTGAGCAGGGATTGCAAGAAGCAAGGACTGAGAGCTCCGGGGTGAAGAAAGGGGTTGAGACGGAGGGACCGAAGGCAAAAGCCAGAGCATTCACGATGACCCAGGAGGAGGCTAGGGTGGACCTCGATGTCGTGTCAGGTACGTTCCTAGTAAACCAAACTTGTGCCTCTGTACTATTTGATTCTAGTGCTAGTAAGAGTTTTATTTCTACTGCCTTCTGTGCTAAGTTTCCTGTTAGGAGTAGAAAGATTGATGAGCTCTTCGATGTAGAAACTACCATTAGTAAGTCTACCAGGATTTCTGATCTGATAGAGAATTGTGACATAGAGTTGGAAGGCCATAGGTTCACTGCTAAATTATTCGTGACGCCCCTAGGCAGATTTGATGTGGTTCTAGGGATGGATTGGTTAGTAGCCCATGAGGCAAATATTGTATGTCGCAAGAAGATGATCTGATTGACTGCGCCAGATGGGAGTTCGGTGACGATCTACGATGATCGAGTTACTATGGTTTCGAAGGTGATTTCGATGGTGGTGGTAGAGAAGTGCATGAAACGTGGATGTAGTGCCTACCTGGCTTACGTGATACCTGGTACTCAACCGGTTGCCAAGGCACCGTATCGATTGGCTCCGTCTGAGATGAAGGAACTGATGGTTCAGTTGCAAGAGTTATTGGACAAAGGGTTCATTCGACTGAGTGTCTTTCCCTAGGGTGCTCTAATCTTGTTTGTAAAGAAGAAGGACGGTAGTATGAGGATGTGCATCGACTATCGTGAGTTAAACAAGTTGATAGTGAATAACCGATATCCACTACCCGGAATTGATGACTTATTTGATCAGCTCCAAGGTGCCAGTTGGTTCTCGAGGATAGATCTCCAATCTGGTTACCATCAGTTGAAGGTGAAGGAGCAGGATATACCTAAAACCGCTTTTTGCACGCGTTATGGACACTACGAGTTTCTCGTTATGTCTTTTGGTCTAACTAACATGCTAGCTGCCTTTATGGATTTGATGAACCGGGTGTGTCGGCCAATGTTGGATAAATCAGTGATTGTCTTTATCAATGATATCCTGATTTATTTGAAGAGCCAAGAAGAGCATGTCGGTCATATTCGTGAGGTATTGGAGACACTTAGAAGAGAGAAGTTGTATGCTAAGTTCTCCAAGTGCGCTTTCTGGTTGCGCGAGGTTCAGTTTTTAGGTCATGTGGTAAATTCCGAAGGGATCATGGTAGACCCAGCAAAGGTGGAGGCGATGATGCAATGGAATACTCCAAAGACGCCATCCAAGATCCGTAGTTTCTTGGGTTTGGTAGGCTATTACAGAAGATTCATTCAAGACTTTTCTAAGATAGCCTCACCATTGACCAAGCTGACCCGCAAGGATGTGAAGTTTGTATGGGGTCTGGAACAGGAGAATGCTTATGAGGAGTTAAAAGAAAGATTGACTCAAGCTACTGCCTTGACATTAACCGAAGGGAATGAAGACTTGTGGTCTATTCAGATGCTTCTTATTCAGGACTGGTTTGCATGCTGATGCAACGGGGAAGGGTTGTACCCTATGTGTCTCGACAGTTGAAAATCCATCAGGCTAATTACCCTAGTCATGACTTGAAGCTAGCGGCTGTGGTCTTTGCATTGAAGATTTGGAGGCACTACTTGTACGGGACGAAGTGCACTATCTTCAATGACCATAAGAGCTTGAAATACTTCTTTGAGCAGAAGGACCTCAATATGAGGCAAAGGAGGAGGTTAGAGTTAATCAAGGATTATGATTGTGAGATCCACTACCATCCAGGCAAGGCCAACGTAGTGGCGGATGCCCTTAGCCGAAAGGAGAGACCCGAGCCAATCCGAGTGAAAGCTTACCAGTTGGTGAAGACCTCTGATGTGATGGCACATGTCAAGGAATTTCAAGATGAGGCACTGAAGGAAGACCGAATCAACTCCGAAAGAATGAAAGGTCTAGTCTCAGAGTTGGGTGAGAACACTCTCGGAGTTAGAACTCGCTTCGAGCGGATGTGGTTCCCTCATTATGGAGACCTATGGGGGCGAATCATGGATGAAGGTCATAAGATGTATCATGATATGAAGAACGACTACTGGTGGCCGGGTATGAAGCGTGATGTAGCAGAGTATGTAAGCAAGTGCCTTACTTGCTTGCAAGTGAAGGTGGAGCATCAAAAGCCATACGGGAAGATCCAACCTTTGGATATACCCGAGTGGAAATAGGAGCACATCACCATGGACTTCATTACGAAGTTACCACGTACGGCAAGGGGGTATGATGCCATATAGGTGATAGTTGACGGTTTGACAAAGAGTGCTCACTTTCTACAGTTCCGCGAGACATATTCATCTGAGTGGTTGGCAGACCTGTTCATCAAAGAGATTGTGACTCGTCATGGTTTACCGGTGTCTATCGTGTTTGACCGTGACACTTGGTTTACATCCAAGTTTTGGAAGAGATTTCATGACGCGATAGGGATGAGGTTGCACTTTAGTACGACTTATCATCCTCAGACAGATGGTCAGTCATAGAGAACTATACAGATGCTTGAGGATATGCTTCGAGCATGCGTCTTGATTTTGGAGGAAGTTGGGACGAACACTTACCGTTAGCTGAATTCTCATACAACAACAGTTATCATGCCAGCATTGGTATGCCACCATATGAGATGCTATATGGTAGGAAGTATAGAATGCCCGTATGTTGGGGTGACATCGGACAGAAGGAGTTAGGAAGCGTTAAAGTGATCGAGGCTACGACTGAAAAATTGGAGAAGATCAAGGCCTTTATGAAGGCGGCAAAAGATAGGCAAAAGTCGTATGCTGACAAGAGGCGTAGACTGATTGAATTCAAGGTGGGTGATAAAGTTATGCTGAAGGTTTCACCTTGGAAGGGGATCATTCGATTCAGAAAACGGGGTAAGCTGAGCCCGAGGTATATAGGACCTTTCAGAATCATTGCTCGAGTAGGAGAGGTGGCCTATAGGTTGGAGCTACCAGAAGAGTTAAGTGGAATTCATTCGACATTTCATGTATCTCATCTGAGAAAATGCCTAGTTGATGAAGATTTAATTATACCACTGGAGGACATTGAAGTGAATGAATGGCTCAATTATGTGGAGCAACCGGTGGCCATCATTGACCGAAAAGAGAAGAGATTACGGAATAAAGTGGTTCCACTGGTGCGAGTACAATGGAGGCACAGGAAGGGATCCGAGTCTACGTGGGAGACTGAGGAAGAGATGAGACAACATTATCCACAACTGTTCGATGAGTGACAGGTTTCATGGAAGAAACCTATATAAGGGGGGTGGACTTGTAACACTCAAAAATTTAAAAAAAAAAAGAGAAAAGAAAAAGAAAAGAAAAGAGAAGTTTAAAGAAAGAAAGGTGAAATAACCCAAGTTAAGGGGTTAAAGTTGTGCAAGAGGCAAACTTTATTATAATTATGTTTAAAAAGTGGGCATGGCCGCCCACTCCCCTGCTCACCAACTGCTCGACTGCAGAAAGAAAAAGAACAGAGTTTTTCCATCGGTTTTAGAAAGAAGAAGAAGAAGATTGACTTGAACGTTAGTTTTTTTGTGTGTTTGTTCGGTTTCAGCTGAATTTTCAGCTTGTGGACCGAGTCTTATGTGTTCCTCTGTGTTCGGTTGTGTGTTTTTGGTGTGTTTAGGTGGTTGAACTCCAAGTGCTTTCGAGTTTGGAGGAGTTTTACTCGAAGGCTGCTGTAGGTGAGTTCTAGACCCCCGATTTTTTTCCGTTTTAAACTTGATTTGGGGCTGAAATGCATATAAACTTCATTTTTACAACTCACAGTGCTTCGAAACCGTAAGTTACCCCTGTTTTTCGTGGGTGTGTGTGTTTGTGAATGTTTTGACCGAATTATGTGGTTGTATGCTTGTTCTATGTGCTTAGTATGCTAGATTTGGGCTAAGAATACATTAGGAAGATGAATGGGGACTAAAATTAGTATGAGTTAGAACTGGTAACTGCCCATGCGCCTAAAATATTTGCCCATGTGCCTAACACTTACCCGTGCGCCTGCATAGTACTTATGTGCCTAAGTTTTTGCCCATGCGCCCAAACTGCCCATGCGCCCAAGTACCCATGCGCCTGCATAGTACTCATGCGCCTGCATAGTACTCATGCGCCTGCATAGTACTCATGCGCCTGCATAGTACCCATGCGCCTAAGTTTCCCCATGCGCCTAAGTTTTCCCATGCACCCAACTGTCCGTGCGCCTGCATAGTGCCCATGCGCCCACATAGTGCTCATGCGTCTAAATTGACTTAGGATTTTTTTGAAATTTTGGGAAATAGAAATTAATGATTGAGCTCTGGAATGTTTTGGCGGTTTATGTTTGTTCATGTTACGCATGTTTGTGGTCTGTTATTGATGTTCCTTATTACGTATTATTACGTGACTTTACATGGTGTGTTAAAGCTCTTATACGTAAAGTATTATCATAAACGAAGCGAAAGATTAAAGATAATGAAAAGTGGAACATAACGAATGAATGAAAGTCTTGCAAACAAATTTAAAGAGGTTCACAACTCATTGAAGAGTTATTAGCTCAACTGTGTGCGATGTAAAGTGTGAACTTGGCTAACCTATGAGGGTATACACACAGGGGGATCAGTCTTGGTGACTGATCCATACGTGCAAAACGGGATCCTTGTCGCTTAACCCAAAGACTAAGGTGACTTCGTGCCTACTGATGGGGTATAGCTTATGACAGGATCTAGATAGAAGTGAATGATAATGAAAAAGTGCGAAATGAACGATTATGAACGATTATAAGATAATAATGATATTATTAAGATGTATGTATGTTGTGTGATCACGAACGAAAGTAAAGGAAAGGTTTTTACTAAAGGTAAAGTATTTTATTATTTTAAACTAGAACTCACTCAGCAACGTTGACTTTTTATGTATTTTCAGTTGGCAGGTAGCTTGTTGCTGCGGATGGCACGGGGGTGAAGCTACTTGGCGGGCAAGACTGGCATCCATTTCATGCACGATAATGTTGTTGTTTTGTAATACAAATGAATATTCTTTTGTAACTCTTTTAAAACAATGATGTATTATTTGTCAACATCAAATATTAATGCATGAATGGTTTTTGATAAATTAATCCGCTGCAATGTTTTATGAAATTTATTGCGTCTTATTATAAATAAGGTTGTGGTTGACCAATTGTGAGGTTCTCGGGAACGGGGCCTTACATACAGTATCTGTGCTATTCACGTTCGGAGATGAAGGATATAGACCAGATATTCTTCACAAAAATGTTACCCAGAAATAAAAAAAAAATAAGCGTGAAACAATGGCAATGCGGGAGTTCTTTGTATATAGAATTCAAGATCATGTTAACAACAATTTTTAGTGGAAACAAAAAATTTTATACTATGATTGGTTTTCATACGTTCTCAGCAAAAGGTCCTTAGATCTACGTACAAATCTCTATTAATGGCATATCAATAATAAATATCATTTTATACGGGAACTTCATAATTCTATTAAAATAACAACTCTTCATATACTATGATTGAAAGCGAAAGATTGGTTTTCATACGTTCTCAGCAAAAGGTCCTTAGATCTAACTTTTATGAAAATCTTATTAAACAATTTGGAAATGGAAACACAAATATTAGAAATACTGAACAGCATGTGATTCTTTCATTTTTATTCACAGGTGGTGCAAGATACATGATGCAAAACTATTTAGATGTTATGTTTCTTTGCAAATGGTTTGGGTATCGTGACTTGTTCATAAGTTTTACTTGTAATCCTAAATGGCCAGAAATTGAAAGATTTCTAAGTGAAAGCACAATTAATCTAGAAGACAGACGGGGCATCTTATGTAGATTGTTATGATTAAACTTGATTCACATATAAAAGATCTAAAGGTGAATGCACTCCTAGGCAAAGTTCAAGTAAGTACGTATAACATTATTATATGTTTATCATTTAAGTAGATATGAAGCCTCTTTTTTAGTAACTGATTCATGAAAATGAAAAATTACCAAAAACAATTTATAGAAAAATAAGCGATGTGCAATATCACTCAAAATAGATCGACAACTTTATCAAAATAAAATACCATCATAATTTTTGAACTTAGAATTTAAATGTTTTTATGCTTCAGTGTAGATCACTACATATGTACAAATCCCTATTAGTCTCATATCAATAATAAATATTATTTTAGACGAGAACTTCATAATTCTATTAAAATAACAACTCTTTTAAGTTACATATTTCTAAAAGATTTTATAATACATGTTGACTTATTTTTTAAATATTCAGCACTTATTTTTTATATTAAGTAATACAATATTTTCTTGTAATTATTATAGTTGTCTACACGGTTGACTTTCAAAAGCGTGGGTTGCCTCATGCCAATATTTTTTTGTTTATGCATCCTGAACACAAGCTTCCGAGTCTTGACCACATTGATCCATTGATTACCGCTCAGACAAAAATTCTGATCCGGAGTTATATTCTCTTGTCAGCGAGTTGTGGACAACTTAATCTTAAATGTCCATGCATTGTTGATGGTAAGTGTTCAAAAAAGATTCTGCAGGACCGGTGAAGGGGGTCAATGAAACAGTTTCACAGTTATTAAAAGAGTGTTATAACACTTAGCAGAGCAAATAAGGAATCGGTTTATGATGAAACAAAGAACACATGTTAAGAACAGATAAAGAACAAGAACACACTAATATGATTTTCAAGAATGATGTATATTTCTCTCAAGTTTTTACAAAGTGTTACAAAGCTTATCAAGAATTTATAAGTACTTGAGATACTTTATACTATATCCTATAGCTAGCCATACTTTGAAGCCAGATGGAAACACTAATCTAGACAACAAGATCAATGTAGAGTCAAAAGACGGATTGCCTTTTGACTAGTGACTATAACATGTCATAGCTCACATCAACATCTAATACAAAAAGGATAAAAGTAAAAAAGTAGAAAGTTACAAACTCAAGACCTTAGTCTATAGTTTCACAAAAGTATGACCTTTTCACCAACTCATATAAGTTGGTGAGTCTTCAGAGGTGGCAGCAGGAAAGCAGTTCAACTTTTGTCAAACGATGATTAAGAAAAAGCATGTTTTCTATGTATTCGGAAGAAATCAGTTTTTGGCTTCGGAACACTTTGTCTTTGAAGCTTTGGAAGACTTCGTCTTTGGCTTCGGAAAATTTGGTCTTTTTGTTTCAGAAGATTTGATACTTAGCATAATTCACTAAGTTATATCAAATATTCCAAAGTAACTTCCTTTTACTTCACATGTGAATGTTGAGAGCTCTTTAGTTGCACCAGCCTCTAAGTGTGATCCTTACAAACTCCCCCTAAGCTCTTTGGTCTTTGAAGCTTGATCTTTGTGACCTTTCGTACTTTTGTTATCTATATGATACTTCCGTTACCTCTTGTATGTGCTGTTATGTTATTTAAACAAATATGAGGGTTCATTTTTATGTTTTTCGAATAGTCTTAAATTATAATGTTAGTTGTGAAATCCATAACTTATTTAATTATTACAATAAATAAATTAATAAAGTGCTAAATGTAAACTTATAAATATGTCCTAAATTTAAAGATATATATATATGTCATACATGAATAAATGGATATTTATTAAAATGTAATTTTTAGAAATATGATCTTAGTCACTAAAATTAAGACAAATATGAAAATGTTGATTTTTTATAAAAACCATAAGAATTATAAAATACATAATTATTATTACTAAAGTTTTAAAAGTTATAAAGTTGTAATTTAAAGGTTTTGGGCATAAAATAATAAGTTTTAAACTACAGGGACCAAATCTGTAAATATTTTAAAACTAACCCCCCCCCCCTTTTATCCCCCGTATTTCCGGTGACCGCCGACCACCCTTCGTTTCAATTGACTTTTAAACTACAGGGACCAAGCTCCGGCGAAGCCTCCAACCACCCCAAAACTTAACTTTTAAAACCCCAAATCGTTTCAATTGAACCGTGGAACCATTTCGAACTCAAGTACGCACATTAATTGAATGATAATTGACGCTTTGTTAATCAATTGAACCGAAACCAAACCTCATCAAAACCAAGTTCGGTTTTGCATTTAAATTGTATTATTAATGAAATTCATTGAGTATATACATTCGTATAATCAATTGGAAATCAATAAAATGTTCAAAATCACCTGAAACGTCAAATTATACCTCTTTAATCGATGGTAACGGTCGAGACTAATCTTAGAGCCGTTGGGCACTTAATCGACCAAATGGTAACTATAAATTTGAGGGCTAATGCTTAAAACAATTCCTTTAAGCTTTCGGAAACTTCGATTTGATACAAAACACACCCACACATCGAATTGCTCATCGAGACACCGTCGGCACATTCATTCCACTTTTCTCTTTAATTCCATTGAAATCAGGTAAATTAAATACATGTTTATACTCGATTTCATGTGGGGAACAAAAGCCCTAATGTTAATTTTATTATCGAATGTGTTTCGTGGTTCAATTGGGATGGAATTGAAATTAGGGTTTATGCGAATTGGGGGATCTTTTCAGATATAGTTTTTATTAATTGTTTTGCGTTTTAAAACAGGAATTGGGGCTTTGGCCCACTGGTTAAAGTGAAAGAGCCATGGGCAGGAGGTTCCGGTTTCGAACCCGGGCACCTGCAATTCTTTTAAATAATGATTTTTATTACTAATTAATTTCAGAAAAATTTTGAAATATTATTAAGTTGATAAAAAATTCATTTTAATAACTTATACTAAATCAAAATTTAGTTAGAAATATTTTTAAATCCTTAGAAATAATAAATTAACAAATCCTTCATTTTTATTTTAAAAAATTATAAAATTTTTATAAAAATCTCTGATTTGTTTATTCAATTATTCTAAAACAAATATATATACTAATTATTACTATTGACTATACTAATAATATGTGTTCAAAATTTAAATCGTTATCATATCATTTATAATATTTAATAATTTATTTTTATACAAGTTTATTATTATAAATTAATGACTTAGTATTAAGCTACACATCATTAATTTCTCAAAGTGATTCCAATAATTTCTTAAATTATAAAATGTTCAACTTTTTATTAATGAGATTATTCCAAGATTTCTTATTGTTTATTCAATCATTCTAAGAGAATTATTTATTTTAGTTACCTTATAATTTATTGGATATACGACCTATATGTATTCTAATAAAGTCGTCATACTATCATTTTGATATCTAAAACCCCCAAATTCTAAAAGAAACCGTAGATTCCCGTGTAGACTTTAAGACTATAATAATTATGGGTTAATTTTAAACGTCGTTCTCTAGGTTGAATCTTAACGAACCTTCGGCGTTTAGTTCAAGTCTTCATCTTTGCTCATCATCATCATTCATGTGAGTTTCCATACCCTGTTTTACTTTATTTCACATATTTTGGGGTGAAACATGTTAACCGTAATAAAATCACACTTGTAAAGGCGTTTGTATCCTTGTAACACACGTGCAATTCATCTTATATTTTGTCATGGTTATTTGGGACCTTGTAAATATTATGTGATAGACACTTATAAACACAAACATTAACTATTGCTAGCCTAGCGATATCATAGATCTATGTGCTTGACAAGCCTATTTGGTGCTAAGGCCGAGGTTATTGCCGGCTCCTGATGATGTATTCTTGATCATCATGGGAACCAAATACACTTAGCTAATCGTATAATTTTGTTGTGACCATATTATGTCAAGGTTTGATTGTTTCATTTGTTATCCATTTATATATGCATTATCCTTTAACTTATGACATGAATTGCCATCTTAAAAGATTTTATATATGTATGTACAACCTATGGGAAATCATTAACATTATATCTTGACCGTATTTTTTAACATGTTTCAGGAAATGCTCAAGCTTAGTATAGCTCTTGAAGATATGAAATCATCTAGGATTGGACCTAGAGAAAATAGAAATTATGCTTTGAAACTGGATGTTTAAATTTTTACTTATGCTATGTTTGTTTGATTGGAGACTTATGTTATGACAATGTTTGACATGAAATGGATATTTAATAATATTTACACTTTGGTGTAGCGTTGTGTGGCATGAACAATCTTAACCCTCACATCTCAACGTTTTCGTCGTTAAGGGTGGGGTGTGACATATTGGTATCAGAGCCCATAACTATAGGGATTTAGGTTATTAGCAATGGTGACCTAGACTATGGCTAAAATAGGGACCTTTTACATGAGCATTCCTTTTGATCTTGTAAGCTTACTTATATGCATATCACATGATGTTACATGCTACATGATGAATCTTTTATGTGCTATTTGACTTTACTCAGCGAAATTGTGCCTTAGGAGGTTAACCCTATGATGAAACCTTTAACCTTGTACATCTCTAACTTCTCAACCCTCTTCACCCGACACTAGTTTCAACATGCCCTTGTCTCTTTCTTATACTTATTCTCGACTACATGTGGAGTTATACGCATTATATCGATTGGATAAATCCTTTAGACAATATGTCTAAATCTTGAAAATCTCATCAAGGTTTTAATTCTAATAGCTTATAGGGAAAGTGTGTGACACATAAACACCTGTATTCTGGATTTCCTGGCAAAAAGCCCTCGGGCTAAGGTAAGCATTTCGCATAAATCCCAATCAACTGTGGGACCAGTTATGCTTACCTGGGGATTTCTGGGATGAGTGATAAATTATGGTCAAAATACACACCTTCCCCAAGGTAAATTGGAATTAAGTCACCTTGACGTGTCAATGTTCCTATTGGCTGTGTGTTACCAAATGTAACCATCCTGTATACGTTTGTAAATTCCAAAAAGATTTATGTCTATATGAACTGATTTATCTCCAAAACTCTAATATCTACTCTATCATTGTATTTAGAATGTCTCGTCATCATGGAAAGCATGGTAGCTCCGACTGAAAACTCGCCGTTATGATCGCCCGGCAAATGGCTGATGTCCTTCCTACCATGGTCGCTGAACTAAGTAGCACTTTAATGGCCAACACTAGTAACAATGTCAATGGGAATAATAGGGGTGATAGTAACAATGGTCAAGGGGAAAACAGCAACAACCAAGGAGGGAATAACCGAACTTGCACCTTCAAACACTTCAACTCTTGTAAACCAACTAGTTTTAGTGGGAAGGAGGGAGCCACTGGACTTCTTGAGTGGGTCGAGAGTATGGAGAACACTTTCATCAATAGTGAGTGTCCTGAAGAACTCAAAGTTCGTTATGCCACGAGTGTTCTTCAACAACGGGCACTTACCTGGTGGAATAGTTAGAAGAGGGACCGGGGTGCGGAAGTTGCATTGACACTTACTTGGGAAGAGTTCAAGAACATTATAATCCAAAAGTTCTGCCCGAGGAGTGAACTGCAAAAGTTGGAGGAAGAGTTTTGGAATCTCAAACAGGATAGTGGCAACCATTTGGCATACTCCACTCGACATCATGAATTGAGCATGCTCTTACCGTACATGGTGGATACTGTACCTCGTAGCATTGAAAAGTTTATCAAAGGGGTACCACCATAAATTCAAGATGCTGTTGTGGGGAGTAGGCCCACGACCCTGGAAGAAGCAATCAACATTACTGCACAGCTCACCGAAAATCACATTAAGGCTGGTACCTTGACGGTGAAGGGTGCCAAACCAACTGGAAAGGTGACTGCCGAGGTAATTAAAGAGGTGAAGGCTGAATCAACATTCAAGGGCAAGAAGCGTAAGTTTACACCTGCTTGAAATTTTGCTATGACAACACCCAATGCTCCATAAAAACAAGCTGCCATTGCAAATCAAGCACTTATTGCAAGAGTTTATACGGGCCCGCACCCGATGTGTAACATCTGCAAGTATCATCATGCAGGAAACAACCCATGTCGTATTTGCTCACTTTGTGGGAAATATGGGCATTTGGTTGCTACATGTCACCGAGCACCAAACAATGCTGCTATAGTCACCAATCGAGCTTGTTACAATTGTTGCGAAACCGGCCATTTTCACCCACAATGCCCCCGTCTTGCGAGAAATGTTCCACCAGCTCAAGGACGTGCCTTCAATATTAACGTAAACCAAGCGCAAGCAAATAACGACGTGGTGAGCGGTATGTATCTTGTAAATAATTGCTATGCTTCTGTATTGTTTGATTCGGGAGCGGATAAGAGTTTTGTGTCCTTAGAATTTGAACCAGTACTTGCTAAGCCGCGCTCTAAGCTAGAAAAATCCTTTACGATCGAAGTCGCTGATGGTAAATTTATTGTTATTGACATCATCATTCGTGATTGCACCTTGTGTCTTAACGAGCATTAGTTCCCTGTTGACCTTATTCCCATGCAACTTGGGAGTTTTGACATCATCATTGGCATGGATTGGTTATCCAAACACTATGCCGAAATTATCTGCTTCGAGAAGTGTATTCGCATTCCTCTACCTTCGGGTGATACCCTAAAAGTTTTTGGAGAGAGATCGTCTAAAGGACTCAAGCTTATGTCATGTACTAAGGCTCGAAAGTGCCAAAGTAAGAATTACATAGCCTTTTTGGCTTATGTAGTCAACACGAAAGCCAAAGGGAAGGAGCTTAAGGATATTCCTGTTGTACGGGACTTCCCAGATGTGTTCTCGAGGATCTTAGTGGATTACCTCCCATTAGATAGGTTGAGTTTAAGATTGACTTGATTCCTGGTGCAAACCCTGTGGCTAAGTCACCTTATCATCTTGCACCTTTGGAAATGCAAGAACTAGCCAGTCAACTGCAAGAGCTGTCTGATAAGGGCTTTATTCATCCCAGCTCTTCACCATGGGGTGCACCTGTGCTATTTGTGAAGAAGAAAGATGGTTCATTTCACATGTGCATTGACTATCGAGAACTCAACAAACTCACCATCAAAAAGCGATACCCTCTCCCTCAATTTGATGATCTTTTGGATCAACTCCAAGGAGTCACTCAATTCTCAAAAATCCATTTACGTTCTAGATATCATCAACTACGAGTCCATGACAATGACATTCTGAAAACCGCCTTTCGTACTCGATATGGACATTATGAGTTCATGGTTATGCCTTTTGGTTTGACTAATGCTCTTGCTGTCTTTACGGATCTCATGAATCGGTATGTAAACCGTACCTAGAAAAATTCGCGATTGTGTTCATCGATGACATTCTTATTTACTCCAAGACGGAAACCGATCACGAGTTGCACTTGAGACAAGTTCTTGAGCTCTTGAAGAAAGAACAGCTATATGCAAAGTTTTCTAAATGTGAATTTTGGCTTGAGGAAGTTTAATTTTTAGGCCATGTGGTTAATAGCCAAGGAATTCATATTGATCCTGCTAAAATAGAAGCCGTGAAAAATTGGTGTGTTCCTAAAACTCCAACCGAAGTTTGTTCTTTCCTTGGATTAGCGGGTTACTACTGGAGATTTATTGTCAATTTCTCGAAGATTGCGATACCGTTTACGGCCTTAACCTAAAAGAATAAACTTTTCGAGTGGGGACCTGATCAAGAGGAGGTTTTTGAGACTCTAAAACACAAGTTGTGTAATGCTCCTATTTTAACTCTTCCTGACGGGAATGACGATTTTACCGTGTATTGTGACGCATCTAGTCAAGGCCTTGGTTGTGTTCTCATGAAACGAGGAAAGGTCATAGCCTACGCGTCAAGACAATTGAAGGTTCACGAAGTGAATTACACAACCCATGATCATGAACTTGGTGCCATGGTTTTTGCCTTAAAAATCTAGAGGCATACCTTTATGAAACGCAATGTATTGTCTACACTGATCACAAGAGCCTTCAACACGTTTTCAGCCAAAAGGATCTCAATATAAGGCAACGTCGTTGGGTTGAGTAAATTAACAACTACGACTGTGACATTCGTTACTATCCTGGAAAGGCGAATGTCATAGCGGATGCGCTAAGTCGCAAGTCCCATAACAAGACCGTCTCACTCCAAGAAATTCGAGATCGACGACAATGGTTTGACACGCTGGGAGAATTCGACACTGAGATTCACGTGGATGTCAACGAGGCTACTATTATGCTTCAAAATATAAGGATTGATAGTGACCTCGAGTTTTGCATCCGTGATGCTTAGCAAACAACCTTAGCTGAAGGAAAGGAGGATGAAGAATTGGCGTATAATGTCCGGTCACAGGTGGAAACAAAACCGAATGGTATGTTGTACTTCTTAAATCGACTTTGGATTCCGAATCGTGACAACCTTCGTAATTTCATCATGAACGAAGCTCATCAAAAGCGTTATTCTATTCACCCTGGGTCCAATAAGATGTATATGGATCTGCGTGGACAATATTGGTGGCCAGGATACGTAGCCAAATGTCTTACGTGTGAAAAGGTCAAGGCGGAGCACCAACGACCTAGTGGATTACTTGAATAACCCGGAATCCCTATGTGGAAATGGAAGCACATATCCATGGATTTCATAACCAAGTTACCTCATACTTCTCGTGGTCATGATAGTATGGGTAATCATCGACCGTTTGACCAAAACAACGCATTTCATACCTATACGAGACACTTACAAAGTTTCAAAGTTGGCTCGTATTTACATTGATGAGATTATGAGTCGTCACGGTGTGCCCTTACACATCATATCCGATCGAGATGCTCATTTCACTTCACACTTTTGGTCGTCCATACAAGAACTCTTGGGTACTCAACTGGATTAAGCACGGCTTACCATCTGCAAACGGACGGTCAAACCAAGCGAACCATTCAAACTCTTGAGGATTTGCAACGTCTTTGTGTTCTTGACTTTGGTGGTGACTGGGATACGCATTTACCATTAGTAGAATTTTCTTATATTAACAGTTACCACTCAAGCATCAAAATGGCTCCATTCGAAGCTCTATATGGTCGTAAATGCCACTCCCCAATTTTTTGGACTGACATCGGTGAAAATTTCATTGCCGGCCTTAAACTCATTCAAGAAACGACCGATAAAGTTTCAAAAATCCGTAACAATCTTGAGGTGTCTAGGAGTCGACAAAAGAGTTACGTCGATAAAAGACGCAAGCCGTTGGAATTCCAAGTCGACGATATGGTTCTTCTTAAAGTCTTACCATGGAAGGGAGTTGTTCGCTTTGGGAAGAAGGGTAAGTTAGCTCCGCAGTTTGTGGGACCTTTCAATATTCTGAAAAGTGTTAGGAAAGTGGCCTATAAACTGGAGCTACCCTCTGAACTTAGTGGGGTTCATCCCGTTTTCCTTGTCTAAAACTTGAGAAAATGCTTGGCCGATGAAAGTTTGCATGTTCCTTTAGAGGAGATCCTAATAGACGAGTCCTTACATTTTGTTGAGAAACCTGTCGAGATCATGAATCGAACAATGAAGAAGACTCGAACAACTACCACGCCAATCGTCAAAGTTCGTTGGGAAAATAAACGTGGGGCCGAGTTCACTTGGGAAGGCGAGGATTACATGAAGAAGAAATATCCTCATCTGTTTGTCTATTTTATCTTTAATTTCGGGACGAAATTTTTTAAAGTTGGGGAGACTGTGACCTTTCGTACTTTTATTATCTGTATGATACTTCCGTTACCTCTTGTATGTGCTGTTATGTTATTTAAACAAATATGAGGGTTCATTTTTGTGCTTTTTGAATACTCTTAAATTATAATGTTAGTTGTGAAATCCACAACTTATTTAATTATTCCAATAAATAAATTAGTAAAGTGCTAAATGTAACTTATAAATGTGTCCTAAATTTAAAGATATATATATATATATATATATTATATATATATATATATATATATATATATATATATATATATATATATGTATATGTATATCATACATGAATAAATGGATATTTATTAAAATGTATTTTTAGAAATGTGATCTTAGGCACTAAAATTAAGACAAATATGAAAATGTTGAGTTTTATAAAAACCATAAGAATTATAAAATACATAATTATTATTTGTAAAAGTTTTAAAAGTTAAGTTGTAATTTAAAGGTTTTAGGCATAAAATAATAAGTTTTAAACTACAGGGACCAAATCTGTAAATATTTTAAAACTATCCCCACCCCTTTTAACCACCGTTTTTCCGGCGACAGCCGCCACCCTTCAGCCGAACTCCGGCCAAGCTCCGGCAAAGCCTCCAACACCCCAAACTTAACTTTTAAAACCCCAATCGCTCAATTGAACCGGGAACCATTTCGAACTCAAGTACGCACATATTGAAATGATAATTGAGGCATTGTTAATAAATTGAACTGAAACCGAACCTCTTCAAACCAAGTTCGGTTTTGCACTTAATTATATTATTAATGAAATTCATTTAGTATATACGTTCGTATAATCATTGGAAATCATGAAATGATCAAATTCACCTGAAACGTCAAATTATACCCCTTAATCGATGGTAACGGCGAGACTAATCTAGAGCCGCCGGCACTTAATCTACCAAATAGGAACTATAAATTTACGGGCTAATGCTAAAAAAAGTTCCTTTAAGCTTTCTGAACTTTGATTTGATACAAAACACACCCACACATCGAATTGCTCATCAAGACACCGTCGGCACATTCATCGCACTCTTCTCTTCAATTCCATTGAAATCCGGTAAATTAAATACATGTTTATACTCGATTTCATGTAGGGAACAAAAGCCCTAATGTTAATTTCATTATCGAATGTCTTTCGTGGTTCAATGGGATGGAATTGAAATTAGGGTTTATGTGAATGGGGATCTTTTCAGATATAGTTTTTATTTTGTTTTGTGTTTTAAGACAGGAATTGGGGTTTTGGCCAAGTGGTTAAAGCGAGAGTCATGGGCAGGAGGTCCCGGGTTCGAACCCGAGCACCTGCAATTCTTTTAAACAATGATTTTATTACTAATTATTTCAGAAAAATTTTGAAATATTATAAGTTGATAAAAAATTTATTTTAATAACTTATACTAAATCAAATTAGTTAGAAATATATTAAATCCTTAGAAATAATAAATTAATAAATCCTTCATTTTTATTTTAAAACTTTATAAAAATTTTATAAAAATCTCTGATTTGTTTATTCAATTATTCTAAAAACAAATATATATACTATTATTACTATTCGCTATACGAATAATATGTGTTCAAATAAAAATCGTTATCATATCATTTATAATATTTAATAATTCATTTTTATACAAGTTTATTATTATAAATAATGGCTTAGTATTACCCACATCATTAATTTCTCAAAAAGTGATTCCAATGATTTCTTTAATATAAAATGTCAACTTTTTATTAATAGGTTATTCAAGATTTCTTATTGTTATTCAATCATTCTAAGACAATTATTATTTTAGTTACCTTATAATTATTGGCTATACGACCTATATGTATTCAAATAAAGTCGTCACACTATCATTTGATATCTAAAACCCTCAAATTACAAAATAAACCATAGATTCCGTGTAGACTTTAAGACTATAATAATTATGGGTTAATTTTAAACGTCGTTCTCTAGGTGAATCTTAACGAACCTTCGGCGTTTAGTTGAAGTCTTCATCTTTGCTCATCATCATCATTCATGTGAGTTCCATAACCCGTTTTACTTTATTTCACACATTTGGGGTGAAACATGTTAACCGTAATAAAATCACACTTGTAAAGACGTTTGTATCCTAGTAACACACGTTCAATTCATCATATATTTTGTCATGGTTATTTGGGACCTTGTAAATATTATGTGATAGAACTTGTAAACATAATCATTAACTATTGCTAGCCTAGCGAGGTCATAGATCTATGGGCTTGACAAGCCTATTTGGTGCTAAGGTCGAGGTTATTGCCGGCTCCTGATGATGTATTCTTGATCATCATGGGAACCAAGTACACTTAGCTAATCGTATAATTTCGTTGTGGTCATATATTCAAGGTTGATTGTTTCATTTGCTATCCATTTATATGCATTATCCTTTAACTTATGACATGAATTGCCATCTTAAAACTATATATGTATGTACAAACCTATGGGAACTCACCAACATTATATGACCATATTTTTTAATATGTTTCAGGAAATGCTCAACCTTAGTATAGCTCTTGAAGATATGAAATCATCTAGGATTGGACCTAGAGAAAATAGAAATCATGCTTGAAACTGGATGTTTAAATTTTACTTATGCTATGTTTGTTTGATTGGAGACTTATGTTATGACAATGTTTGACATGAATGGATATTTATAATATTTACACTTTGGTAGCGTTGTGTGGCATGAACAACTTAACCCTCACATCTCAACATTTTCATCGTTAAGATTGGGGTGTGACAATCTTCATATATTGACAATCCTCATCATAATCAAGACCGTTTCTTTCATCATCAGTTGGTCAGGATCCTCAGACTTTCAAAGCACCTCCTCCTGTCATAGAGATCATGTAGAGGGAGGTCAAGCATGTTTTGCTAGAAGTGCATGTCCTGAACACCTTGATCTTTAGTGACATACCATTTCTCTGGGTTAGTAGCAAATACCCAGGACAAGATGGTTCTCTCAATAGCAAGAGGTTCTACAATGAGTGGAATTTGTTGAGCAGCCTCTTCTTGATCACTCTCAGGATGTTTTGACCCATCCTGAGGTGCAAAGGTTGATGCCTTGGACTTCTTCTTCTTCTTTGTGTCCCTTATGATAGCTAGCTTCTCCTCTTTCTATTTTTAACTGAGAAGGCTAGCCTTGAGTACCAGATGATTCTTGTTTGTCCTTCTCTGTTAGGTCCTTTTCCTTCACAGGTTCAGAATGAGAGGGATCAGGAACCTATTGTGGTTCAAAAGATGAAGTTGGCTGTGATGCAGCACTAGGTCCTGGTTGGGTTGTCTCTTGTAGTTCAACCTTGACCTTAGCGTCAGGTGCAGCCTGACTTCATGGAGAATGCAAGTCAACCAGCTCACCCTTTTTGATCTTTAGCTTGATCACCCTAATGTGCTTATGCATGGTGGATAGAGACATTGGACCAAGTATCCTTCTGGTGAACCTATACAGCTTCAAGAAGCTCACCATCTTCTGTCTGTTAACAGACTTCTTCTGATTTGCTCTAGTGGTGGCTATTGACTTTGCAACTTCTTCCCTCATCCTCCTCTTAGCAGCTTTTTACTCTTTTAGCACTACTTGCTCAAGCTTCCTGAGGTACTCAAATTCAATGTATTCATAAGACAAGGGAAGTAGGTCTCCTGCCTGATAGAGACCTATGGCACTCAGGTAGGTTATCATGTTTTGTCTGTCTTGTTCCTTACCTACCTGAGTTTCTTGCTTAGTAGCCACAGCCTTTGCCTCAGGGCTTTCTTGAACTAGGAAGAGGGTAGGAGGTTTGTAGAGTCTTTTTTCTTTTCCTTTCTTCTTTGATTTTCAGGAGTAGTTCTACGTCCCCAGGCTCCCTCCCCTCCTTTAACACTTACATGTCAGCTAGTTCATTCAGTTCTTTAAGGAAGAGAGTTTAGTTCATCAACATTGTAGTTCCTACCCCAGGTAGTTCAATCTGGCTGCCCTCACTCATCCTCTTGAGTGTTTGGCCTGGGGAAGCCCTGATTACGACTACCATAAAGCCAGGAGTCCCACTTGAACTCTCTCCCTTTACCTTCCTCTTCCTCTCTCTCTTCTCCTCCTTAATCTCTATAGAGGTCCTCTTCCTCATCCTTTTGTCAGTCACTGGCCTATAAGACTCAGGGTGGAGAAAGCTTTGGCCTTCATTGCTTGGTGTTGCACTTGAGCTCCATCCAGAGAGAGGCTGTGAGACACCTTCACCAGCTAGTACCTCACTGAGGGTACTGGGTGTTTAAGCAGTTCCTATCTTAAGGTTCACAGGTTCAACTATTAGGCCTTCAACCAAGGTTTCCCCTTCGAAGCTAATCTTAGGGTCCACCTCAGCATCCAGTTAACCAACAGTCTTGCCTACTAGCCTCTATCTATATTGGTTCTCCTTTTGAACTCTTCAAGCACCTTATCTTGAATCCTTTCAGCTAACCTTGTAGCTTGCCCAATTTGACTTCGGTTGGCAAGTGGCAGGTCAACCATATAGGTGCTCTCATAGTATCTGAGGTTATGAAAGTTGAAGACTTCCTGTTGTCCCTAAGACCTAGAGATTACTAGGGCTCTCCTATTAGCATCATACATCCTTCCCACTATTGGGTTTTCAACTAGGGAGGATTTGGTAGACATTGCCCTTGGTATACCCTCCTCAAATAAGCTTTGAATTAGGGAATCCACATCAACATGGGCTTGAGGAGGTTGTTACGTATGGACAACTACAAGTGAGGATGGTGAGTCATCTATGTCCATACTCTAGGCAGAACTCCCAGGTTCTACGATGGTAAATAGGACTTTCTCCCCCTTTTTAGTAGCATCACCCTCTTGCAAAGGGTAGCTGAGGGTTAGGTCCACCACATCCATAGGTTCTTGTGGACCTGGTTGAGTTTTCCTAACAGGTTACTCAGCTAACTTTCCCTCAAGTTGCTAGTCACAGACCTACCTTTGTAAGGTAACCACCTGAGATTCCAGGTGATTTACCTTTGAAACTAAATACATCAAGATTTTTGACAGTTGTTGCACCTTTAGTTGCAGACTCCCCTCATCTTCATCAGAAGACTCATGGGGGAAGAGAGAATAGGACCAAAGTCTTCTTCCTCACCACCATCTTGAGGTTCTTGGCTACTTCATTTACCCTGCACACTAACAGCTTCAATAAAAGTGTCAATGGGTTGGGTTTCCATGGTTGAGGTCTTAAGGATGTAATCACTTGTAAAAGTGAGAGCCTCTTCCATATGGACCTCCTAAACATATTCAGATAAGTCCACTTTAGTTTAGGGTGGATGATGTGGGCTTGATATGGGTGATTCAGGAGCACTCATCTCTCCTTGAGCAGGTGTGGAGAAGAGATACTCATGGTACTCACTGAGGCCCATATCCTCATCATCATAGAATTAGAGGTCAGGGATGGATTGGTTTAAGTGTAACAGCTGGGGATGGTAGCTTTCCTTTGAAGGTTGATCACTTGAGTTTTGAGACTCAGAGTGAAGGCTTAAGGCTGGAGTATTGAGCTCATCAGACTGAGCATGAGGAACCTCACACTAATCAACAAAATGATGGGAGTGGTCTGCTCCTCAGAATAAGTAGGAGCTCTTATTTCCACATCCTCCTGCATGGGTAGCTGTATGGGGGTCTACTCAACCTGAGAAGACTGAATAGGGAATCGTTTGGATTTTCTGGTGTAGGTGATGGTTATTTGTAGCTGTGTGGGTGGTGCAGATGTAGAAGGTGTGGGTTCAACATTGGCTAGTGCTGCTAAGATGTCACCTTGAGCAATGAGCTCTAATATTTTTAGGACCAGGGCTGTTTCTACCCCTAAGAAGCCAATAGTGGGCTTTCTTATTGTTTTGAAGATGTCGGGCTTCATCTGTCCCAATTTAAGAGTATTAGCTGTTCCACTTAATTATGAGCCCAGTTCCTTGTTAAGAATGTGTTAAACATATCTAGGGAACATATAGTACTCTAAGGAAACCAAGTTAGCAAGTAGGTTTGTATAGACAAACTGGGAGTACTTGAACTTAACCTCTTGAACCATCCCATGGACTATATAGGATAAGTCCTTAGGAATCTGGTCCCATCCCCCATGTTTGTTGGATAGAGAGTGGATTATCACATGGAGGAGGTACTTCCATTGAGAGAAAACCTTACCCTTCTTCAAGGTTCTAATAGAGTAGTCTCCTTCATAGCCCATCTTCTAGAATGTGTTGTTGATAGTGGATTTTGGGAAGGACAACTCACCTTCTTCATCATCCAGCCTCAATTGAGAGTTGATGGTGGCTGGAGTGATGAAAATTGTCTTCCTCTGCACTATGGCAGACAGTGCCTTCTCACCATCCAAGATGACCTCTTGGCAGGTCCTCCAAAACTATAGGAGTTAATCATCATATAATGGAGGGTCTATAGTGAGGGCGGTGAGGTAGTTTGATAGAGACAAAAAGCAGCAAACATCTGAGAAACCTGGATCTTCCTCAGAAGATAATAGAGCGACTTGATTATGTTGCTTGTGAAGATGCATGGAAAAATAGGGAAGGGCGTCAATGCAACAGTTTCACTATTGTTAGGAGAGCGTTAAAACACTTGATAGATCAAATAGGGAACTGATTTAGGATGAAACAAAGAACACAAGTAAAGAACTAAACACGAACAAGAACACACTAATATGGTTTTCAATAATGATGTATATTGCTCTCATTTTCTTAGAATGTGTTACAAAGCTTATCAAGACATTACAAGCACTTGAGATACTTTATACTACATCCTACAGCGGCCATACTTTGAATGCTAGCTAGAAACACTAATCAGACAACAAGATCAATGCAGAGTCAAAAGGTAGATTGCCTTTTGACTAGTGACTATGACATGCCATAGCTCACATCCAAATCTAATACAAAAAGAATAAATTACAAAAGTAGAAAGTTAAAGACTCAAGATCATAATCTATAGTTTCATAAAAGTATGACCTTTTCACCAACTCATATAAGTTGGTGTGTCTTCAGAGGTGGCAGCGGAAAGTAGTTCAGCTTTTGTCAAAAGTGATTCTCAAAAAGCATGTTTACTCTGTCTTCGGAAGAAATCAGTCTTTGGCTTCGGTAGACTTTGTCTTTGAAACTTCAGAAGACTTCATCTTTGGCTTCGGAAGATTTGATACTTAGCATAATTCACTGAGTTATATCAAATCTTCTAAAGTAACTTCCTTGTACTTCATATGTGCATGCTCTGAGCTCTTTGGTTGCATCAGCCTCTAAGTGTGATCCTTACAGTTTCCTAAAAGATTTAAGGAAAACACATCAATGATGCAGATTATAAGGCTGATGCAACCAAAGATCTTCCAACATGCACTAAGGAACAAGGATGAACTTGCTTCGGAAGCTTTATACTCTCTAAAAAACTCTAAGTGTAAAGTCTTCCGAAGCTAAAAGTTCAAAAGAAATAACTTTGGAAGCTTTACACTTAACAAGAAAAATATTCCAAGTGTAAAAACTTCTGAAGCCAAAGACCAAGTTCTTCCGAAGCCAAAGATGAAGTCTTCCAAAGCTTCAAAGACAAAGTCTTCTGAAGCCATTTTGCTGTGAAGACTAATTTATTCGAAAGACAGAGAAAAGATGCTTTCTCTGATCTACTTTTGATAAAGCTGACCAACTTTCTGCGGCAACTCTGATAACTCACCAACTTTATGAGTTGGTGAAACTTCATGCTTTAGTAATATAGATAAAGTCTTTGTCTGTAATTTCATCTTTTGTTCTTTAGACTTTTTGTACTAGGAAAAGTCAGTGAGCTATGGCATGTCATTCAACTGTCTTCAAGTATTGACGGTTGTAGGATGTAGTATAAAAGAGTCTCAGGTCCTTGTATTTTAATTATGCTTTGAACACTTGTAATAGAACTTGAGATCAATATACAACATCCTTGAAAACTAATACTTATGCATTGTTCTAAGTTTGTCTATTGTTACTTGTGTTCCTTGTATCTTCAAAGTTTCTTGTTCCCTATTTGAACTGTTAAGTGATCTAAGATCACTCTCTTGTGAAACTAATTGTTGTTAACACCCTAACCAGTCTGCAATTGGTATCAAGCTTTCCAGGCTCTTGATTGTAAGATCTCACCATCTTAAATCCTCTTAGTTTCACACTTCACTTAACTTTTCAAAGGCAGCTATCTCAAATGCTGATATGGAAACTAGAACTATGATAAAGTCCCCACTGACACTCCTGAGGATTTTGATACTTGGTGCCAAAGAATGGAAGGCTTCATCAAGTCTAAAGATTCCAGGATGTGGGAGTCTGTTATCAATGGACCTATGTACATGCACCACTTCAGCTGCTGGTGGTGGTATGATACCAAAGGAAAGGGATGATTTTTCTGAAGAAGATTGGAAGAAAATGATGTTGATCAGAAAGCTATGACAGCCCTTCAAACTGCTCTTCCTAACTCCATCTATAGAGGTTTCAAGAAGTACAAGACCGCCAAACAGCTATGGGATGCACTGCTGATGTATGAGGGGTCCAATGAAGCCAAAGAAAACAAGAAGGACCTCTTAAAGCGGTAGTTTGAAAATTTCACCTTCAAGACAGGTGAAACCATAACTCAATAATACTTCAGGTACGTTGAGATTATAGATACTCTAGCTGATGTGGAGAACCATTGAGAATAGAGATATTGTTAGGAAGTTCATGTCCTCTTTTCAGACAATGGACACACTACTGTGTGGTCATTAAGATGACTGAAAACCTCAAGACTCTTAGTCTCACTGAGTTATATGGATACTCAGTGGATACCAGATGAGATGAACATGCAAAATCATCTGGTAACTCAACACTCATCAGAGTTCAGCCCCCATGTGGTTGAAGGGATTGCAGAGAACATAACACATCTCATTGCTACCCGGACAAATCACAAAGGGTCCTTTCATCACCTTTCCGGAGACACCAAGGGATGAAAGTTCAGGCAACTTCTCTTCACCTTTGAAGACCTGGACTGTATCCATCAGATGATCTGGAATATATGGAAATAGTCCAGCAGATGGCTCTACTCACTCATAGAGCCCAGAAGTTCTACAAGAGGACTGGGAGAAGGTTTTCCAGCAATGCAGCCAGTGGAAAGTTTGGGCTGGACAAAAGCAAGGTGAAGTGTTACAACTGTAACCAAATGGGACACTTTGCCAGGGAGTGCAAGGCACCAAAGTCAAATGGTGGCCAAGCACAATCCAGGCCAAACTACACTGAGGGAGCTCACCAGAATGAGAAGCCAAGACAGCAAGCTGCAGTTGCTGTTGAAGAAGGAGGCTTTGACTGGAGCTTTCAGGTTGAGGATGCTTCTCCAAACCAAGCACTAATGGCAGACCATGATGAAGCCAAGGTATTGGAACATCTTTGTACTCCTGAATGCATTGCTAAAGTTAATAGATACAGGTCCTGCAACTTAGAGATAAGATCTGATCTTGAGTCCTTAAATATCTTAAAAGCTGACTTTAAAAGAGCTAAAAATGATTATAAACTTAAGATAGAAGATCTAGAGAAAACCATTTCAACTCTTAAGCATGAGTACACAAACTACAGGACTCAAATCAAAGATCTCATCTCAAGTTAACTGAATGCCAGGCTGAGCTTTGTGATCAGCAAAGCCAGGGCAGAAAAATGTGTTCTTGAAGAAGAGACCTTCAAGAACATAATATCCTCATCCCTACATGCAAAAGTTTGTTATCAGAATAAGCAGGACTGGGATCTACTGAGATAGCTCCTCCACACACTCTATTGTCTGTAAGATCTCCAAGGTGTGGAACTTGTGAAGATGAGCTTCCCATAGACCCCATTATTGAAGAGGATGAAGAGGAGATAGTGAAGGATGACTCAGAGAAGAGTGAAGAAGATCATCCTAAGAAGGGACATTATTCTCCTGAGGAGAGGAAAGAGTCTGGAATGACCAAGTCAAAGAGAAAGAACTTGATTAGAAGAGCTAAGAGAAGATCAATGAAGGCTCAAGAAATCAAGGCCACTTTTGACTCAAAGCAGAAACAAGTGTTTCTTTCTGCAGGTTTTGAAGTGGTAAAGACTAAAGATTCAACTATGAACTCTAGTACCAGGAGTTCTAGTTTAGTTCCAAATCATTCAAACAAGAAGAAGAAGACTGACCAGCTAGGTACCACTGCCACACAGCCTGAACCATCCAGCTCCAAGAGCAAGTCTGTCCCTAAGAAGCTTGTTGTATAGTCTGTAAAGATGAAGATGGAGAAGGAAAGTGATCAAACTCAGTCTTGCTCTCAAAAGAAGACTCTTAGATGGAAGGAACTCAACTGTGTCATGTATGGTAGTACTTCTCATCTGGCTAAGGATTGCAAGTACAATCCCAAAAGTCCCATCCACATGAGCAAGAAGAACACTTCTGAGAAAAAGAAGGAATCTGTTTCCTTCGGAAGCTCCAAAATGAAGAAGAAGACAAGTTTAAAATTGCCTTCGAAAGAAAAGTTGGTCTCGGAAGAAAGGAATGCTTTTGAAGTACTGAAGCTTGCTGCAGTGAAAGCAAGATCTTCCAAAGGTCCAGTCTCCATGACTTCCGAAGTTGTCAAAACTTTTGAAGCTTTGAAAGTTAGGCCAATCTTCCAAAGGTGGTGTGGAAGATGAAGGAAGACCATGTGCCTAAAAGTTTTTCATCAACAACAGCAAATGATCCTTAATGCTTGAATATAGGATCACTTACTGTTACATTGTCTTCAACTCATTTTAATAAGCCCAAGACCAATGAGGATTGGGTTTCTAAGTGTAACTAATCACCTCTTTTTGTGCAGGAACAGCTAAAGACCAAGAAGAATGTTTGGATTATTGATAGTGGCTGTTCCAGGCACATGACTGGCAATGGTTCTCTGCTTCAAAATTTGAGAAAATTGATGGAGGACCAGTTGCTTTTGGAGGGGATTCTGGTGGTTACATTTCTGGAAGGGGCAGAGTCACAAATGGTAAGCTCAGCATTGAAAAGGTAAACTTGTCAAGAGCTTGGATACAATCTTCTGAGTGTATCCCAATTTTGTGATCAGAAACACCATATGCTCTTCACTGAGCATGAGTGCATTTTCTCAAACCCGGGTGGCCATTCCTCAAGAGCATATCCTGCTCAGAGCCCCCAGGAGAGGGAACATGTACAAGATGGATTTACATGAAACATCTCCCTCAGGAGAAGTTTTTTGCTTTCTGTCTAAAGCAAATAGTGATGAGTCTTTTCTTTGGCATAAAAGAATGTGCCATGTAAACTTTAAGAACATGAATAAATTGATTAAGAATGATTTGGTAACTGGAATGGCAAAGAAAGAGTTTACAAGTGATGACCACTTGTTGCATGCCTGAAAGGGAAGCAACACAAAGTGTCTCACAAACCAAAGGAAATGAACTCCATCACTACTCCCTACACCTATTACATATGGATTGTTTGGCCCCACCAGTGTAATGAGTTTAGGAAGGACCTCTTACTGCTTAGTGATCACAGATGATTTCACAAGATTCACTTGGGTCTTTTTCCTTAGAACTAAGGATGAGACCCCTGAGATCTTGAAGAATTTCATTCTGAAAATGAGAATCAATCTGATCACAAGGTCAAGACCATAAGATGTGATCAAGGAATAGAATTTAAGAACCAAATCCTTGATACATTTTGTGATGAAAAAGGTATTAAAAGACAATATAGTGCTTCCAAGACTCCTCAACAAAATGGTGTTGCTGAGAGGAGAAACAGGACACTTATTGAAGCTGCAAGAACCATGTTGTCTGACTCTAAACTGCCTATCACCTTCTGGGCAGAGGCAGTTAACACAGCCTGCTATGTGTAGAACAAAGTTTTAGTGGTTAAGACTCATGGTAAGACTCCTTATGAACTGTGGCACAAAAGGAGACCATTTATTGGTTTCCTCAGGTCATTTGGACGTCCTTGCACCATCTTGAATACCAAAGATCAAGTAGCCAAATTTGATGAGAAGTCAGATGACGGACACTTTATTGGATACTCTTCCTAAGCTAAGGCTTACAGAGTATACAATCTTAGAACTAGAATAGTTGAGGAGTCAGCCAATATGACCTTCAATGAGCACACTCCTAGTGTGAAAGGTTCTGGTCCGGATTGGCTATTTGATCTTGACTTAATTACCAACTATTTTAACAAGTCTTGTGAGAATGTTTTAGGATCTACAAATAATATATCAACAGGAGATCATGACCCAAGATTTGAGCTGAGAAGACCAAGCAAGATTACTACTTCAGCTCCTTTGGTGACTAACCCTGCAAATGAAGATCTATCAGCACAAACATGACAAATTCAGCTGATACATCTGAGGTGCCTTCAAATTCAGCTCAGAGGTTCAAAACTCAGGAGAAGGAGCTTCAAATGTAGGAGGAAATGGAGGTGGTGATAGTGATCAAGAATTTCTTGATGCTGATAACCACTCCATAGAGGACACATAAATGATGTCACACTTCATTGGATCAAGTCTCACTTGATAAATGTGCTGATGTGGTGGGTGACACTCCATTGCCAGATCTAAATTTCTCAATTGGATCTGTCCAATCAACTTGCTGTGATCCCTCAACTAAGGATCCACAAGTCACACCCCACCACAAACATCATTGGAAATGTTGAGACTGGGGTAAGAACAAGAGGACAAACCCATGACCAAATGTTCTGCCCAACCAACTTACTATGATCCCTCAACTAAGGATCCACAAGTCACACCCCACCACAAACATCATTGGAAATATTGAGACTGGGGTAAGAACCAGAGGACAAACCCATGACCAAAATGTTTGACAGCACTCTAGTTCTTGTCCTAGATTGAGCCAAAGAAAGTTGATGAGGCTCTGGGATGGAAGTTGGGTTGAAGCTATGAAACAAGAGCTACTTCAAATCAGAAGATAGAAGGTTTGGAACCTATGTCCTCTTCCTTAAGGGAAGACTGTCATAGGAACCAAATGGGTTTTTAGAACAAGAAGGATGATAGAGACTTGTCATCAAGAACAAGGCAAGACTAGTTGTTCAAGGGTACACACAAGAAGAGGGAATTGATTACACAGGTTTTTGCTCCTGTGGCAAGACTTGAAGCTGTAAGAATATTCCTGGATTTTGCTGCATCCAAGGATTTCAAGGTCTACCAACTTGATGTCAAGTTTTTCCTTTCTGTATAGGGTGGTTGATGAAGAGGTGTATGTCAAACAACCACCTGGCTTTACAGACCCAGATCATCCTGATTATGTCTACAAGCTTGATAAAGCTCTTTATGGGCCGCACCAAGCTCCAAGGAAGTGGTATGAAACACTATCTCAGTATCTCTGCCAACATGGTTACAAGAGGGGTACTATAGATGGGACTCTGTTCATCAAAGGGACAGGGAATGACTTAATGCTGGTTCAAGTATATATGGATGACATTATCTTCAGGTCAACTAATCCAAAGCTCTGTGAAGACTTTGAGAGGCTGATGAAGAACAAATTTGAAATGAGTGCCATGGGGGAACGAAATTTCTTTCTGGGAATTCAAGTGAAGCAAGTTGAAATGGCATCTTTATAAGTCAGTCAAAGTATGTGCAAGACACACTTACAAGATTCAACACGAATGAATGTAAGGTTGCTAAGACACCCATAGCCAGAAACCACTCCCTAGAACCTGATCTTGAGGGGGAGTGTGTGGAAGAACCTATTTATAGGGCTATGATTGGGTCTCTTATGTACCTAATAGCCAGGAGGCTTGATATCATGTTTGCTATGTGCATTTGTGCAAGATATCAAGCCAACCCCAAGATGTCACACCTGGTTGCTGTCAAAAGGATTCTTAGATATCTCAAAAGTTCTCCCAAGCTTGGCCTTTGGTATCCAAAGAGTTCTGACTTCAATCTGTATGCTTAATAGATAGTGACTATGGTGGTTGCAACATGACTGCATAGTCTACATCCAGGGGATGTCAATTCCTTGGTGGAAGGATTGTCTCATGGCAATGCAAGAAACAATTTTGTGTCTCTGCATCAACTGCTGAGGCTGAATACATTGCTGCTGCAAGTTGCTGTGCTTAAGTGCTTTGGATTCAGAATTAGATGCTGGACTATAGATTCAATTTCAAAGAGACTCCTATTCACATAGACAACAACAATGTTATCTCTATTATAGAGAATTCTATGCAGCACTCAAGGACCAAACACGTCAACATCAGGTATCATTTGATTAGAGATAATTTTGAGAAGGGATTAATCAAATTAGTCAAAGTTAACACAAATGAATAATATGCTGATCTGTTCACTAAATTTTTTGATAAACAAAGACTCAAATATCTTGTATCAGCTATTGGGATGATTGATGTTGAGTAACTTTTTCTTAAAAACTTAATTCAACTTTATTTCTAAGAACTATGTATCCTAAGTTGTCTATTTTATCACCTTCATAAGCCCAGTTTATTTTGGAAGAAAAATTTTAATGATATCCCTAGATTTTTGATACTTTTTCAAAATTATTTTCCTTTAGATGATTTCAAGTTGCCTTCGGAAGAATATCTTCCGAAGCTTAACTATGCTTCTAGGTACTTGCATGTATTTGAAGGAAAAATCTTCAGAAACCATTAGTCTCGGAAGATTTATTCTCTTAGAATAAAACTCCCAAGACTTAATATCTTCCGAAATCAAATATGTGGCGGAAGAAAAACTCTCTAGAATTTTTCTTCCGAAGCCAATTTTCGAATCTTTAGAATATCTTCCGAAACAAATTCGCTTTGGAAGCTTTTTCTCAAAATTTCCAAAGCAAAAACTACCTTTGGAAGATTTTCAACTTCCAAGAAAACTACCTTTTTGGGCACTTTTTCAGAGTGGGACCTACTTGGATTTCAAAGTTATCCTTTTACATAACTTTGTCTTAAATCAGATATATATATTCCAACGCGTTTCCTTCTTCTCACTCTTTCCTTCTTCCACAAATTCTTGACCTAAAATTCTCCCAAAATTAACCTTCTTCTTCACCAACAAACTTCCTTCATGGCAAACACTGATCGACGAACCCAATTAGGTTGCTCTGTTGGACTCTGAGAAAGATCCTCATTTATCAGATGTCTGTCACTACCTTTCAGCGTCTCACTAGTTCACCTCCCTTACTATTGATCCTCCTCTTTATTAGGATCAGCTACTTGCATTTTGGAGGACATGCCAAGAGGTCACCATGGATGGGGAGAAGGCACTATCTGCTATAGTACAGGGGAGGACAATCTTCATCACTCTGGCCATCATAAGCTCACACCTTTAGCTGGATGATGAAGAAGGTTAGTTGTCCTTTTCAAAATCTATTGTCAACCATAATTTTCAGCAGATAGGCTATGAGGATGACTTCTCAGTTAAAACCTTCAGGAAGGGGAGGATCTCATCCAAATGGAAATACCTCCTCCATGTCACCATACACAGTCTCTCCAACAAGCATGAAGGATGGGATCAAGTCCAGAGGACCTCTCCTTCAGGTCCATGGAATGGTTAAGGGGTCAAATACATGTACTCTTAATTTGTCTATACAAATTTACTGCTAATTTAGACTCCTTAGAATACTACATGTTCCCACGATATGTCCAGCACATTCTCAACTGTGAACTGGGCTCACAGTTGAGTGGAACAGGTAATATTCTTAAATTGGGACAGATAAAGCCCGCATCTTTAAGATACTGAGAAAGCCTACTATTGGCTTCTCCGGGGTAGAAACAGCCCTGGTTCCAAAAATGTTGAGCTCATTGCTAAGAGTGGCTACCTAGCAGGATCAACTAGTGTTAAACCCACACCCTCTACCTCAACTCCACCCCCACAGCCTCAAATTACCATCACCTACAAAAAAAACCAAACGAACCCCTACACCTACTACTGAGCACGTGCAGGTCCCAATATCACAACCCATACAGGAGGAAATGTTGAGACTGGGGTAAGAACAAGAGGACAAACCCATGACCAAAATATTAGTTTGCACTCTTGTTTCTTGTCCCAGATTGAGCCAAAGAAAGTTGATAAGGCTTTGAAGAATGAAAGCTGGGTTGAAGCTATGCAGGAAGAGCTACTTTAAATTAGAAGACAAAAGGTTTGGAACCTATGTCATCTTCCTCATGGGAAGACTATCATAGGAACCAAATGGGTTTTTAGGAACAAGAAGGATGATAAAGGACTTGTCATCAAGAACAAGGCAAGACTAGTTGTTTAAGGGTACACACAAGAGAGGGAATTGATTACACAGATGTTTTTGCTCTTGGGGCAAGACTTAAAGCTGTAATAATATTCCTGGCTTTTGCTGCATCCAAGGATTTCAAGGTCTAACAACTTGATGTCAAGTGTGCTTTTATGAATGGTGTGATTGATGAAGAGGTGTATGTCAAACAACCACCTAGCTTTGCAGACCCAGATCATCCTGATTATGTGTGCAAGCTTGATAAAGCTCTTTATGGGCTGCACGAAGCTCCAAGGAAGTGGTATGAGACACTATCTCAGTATCTCTATCAACATGGTTACAAGAGGGGTACTATAGATGGAACTCTCTTCATCAGAGAGACAGGGAATGACTTAATGCTGGTTCAAGTATTATGGATGACATTATATTCGTGTCAACTAATCCAAAGCTCTACAAAGACTTTGAGAGGCTGATGAAAAACATATTTGAAATGAGTGCCATGGGGGAACTAAATTCTTTCGTGGGATTCAAGTGAAGCAAGTTGACAATGGCATCTTCATAAGCAGTCAAGTATGTACAAGACATACTTACAAGATTCAACATGACTGAATGTAAGGTGCTAAGACACCATAGCCAGAAACCACTATCTAGGACCTGATCTTGAGTGGGAGTGTGTGGATGAACATCTTTACAGGGCTATGATTGGGTCTTTTATGTACCTAATATCTAGCAGGCCTGATATCATGTTTGCCATATGATTTTGTGTATGATATCAAGCCAACCCCAAGATGTCACACCTGGTTGCTGTCAAAGGATTCATAGATATCTCAAAGGCGCTCCCAAGCTGGCCTTTGGTATCCAAAGAGTTCTGACTTCAATCTGTATGCTTATACAGATAGTGACTATGGTGGTTGCAACATGATTGCAAAGTCTACATCTGGGGGATGTTAATTCCTTGGTGGAAGGATTGTCTCATGGCAATGCAAGAAACAATCTTGTGTCTCTGCATCAACTACTGAGGCTGAAATCATTACTGCTGCAAGTTGCTGTGCTCAAGTGCTTTGGATTCAGAATCAGATGCTGGACTATGGATTCAACTTCAAAGAGACTCCCATCCACATAGACAACAACAGTGCTATCTCCATTATAGAGAATCCTGTGCAGCACTCTAGGACCAAACACATCAACATCAGGTATCATTTGATTAGATATAATTTTGAGAAGGGATTAATCAAATTAGTCAAAGTTAACACCAATGAACAATATGTTGATCTGTTCACTAAAGCTTTTGATGAACAGAAATTCAAATATCTTGTATCAGCTATTGGGATGATTAACTCTGAGTATTTTTTTCTTAAAAACTTAAATCAACTATATTCTAAAACCTGTGTGTCCTAAGTTGTCTATTTTATCACCTTAATAAGCCCAGTTTATTTTGGAAGAAATTTTTTAATGATATTCATTAGATTTTTGAAAATTTTTCAAAACATAATTTCCTTCGGAAGATTTCAAGTTGCCTTTGGAAGAAATTTATGTCTTCAAATCAAGAACTACTTATAAGAAATTTATCTTCGGAAGAAATTCTGAGAATATCTTCCGAAGCTTAAATATGCTTCTAAGTACTTGCATGCATTTGAAGGACAATATCATCCGAAAGCAATTAAATCTCGAAAGATTTATTCCCTTTAAAATAAAACTCCCCAGACTTAAAATCTTTCGAAATCAAATATGTGTCGGAAGAAAAACTCTCTAAGTATTTTTCTTCCGAAGCCAAATTTTCACAATTCTTAAGAATATCTTCCAAAGCCAAATTGCCTTCGGAAGCTTTTTCACAAAACTTTCGAAGCAAAAATTACCTTCGGAAGATTTTCAACTTCCAAGAAAACTACCTTTTGGGTGCCTTTTTCAATAGTGGGACCTACTTTTCGATTTCAAAGTTTATCCTTATGCATTAACTTTGTCTTAAATCCATTCCATATATATTCTCAACGTTTCCCCTTCTTCTCACTCTCTTCTTCTTCCACAAATTCTTGACCTAAATTCTCCCAAATTAATCTTCTTCTTCACCAACAAACTTCCTTCATGGCAAACATTGATCGACGAAACCAACCAGGTTTTACCATGCACCTTCACAGACAACACAATCAGGTTGCTCTGTTAGATTCTGTGAAAGATTCTCATTTCTCATAGGTCTGTCGATACCTTTCTGCGTCTCACTACTTCACCTCCCTTGCCATTGATCCTCCTATTTATGAGGATCAGTTACTTGCATTCTAGAGGACCTGCCAAGAGGTCAGCATGGATGGGGAGAAGGCACTATCTGCTATAGTGCAGGGGAGGACAATCTTTATCACTCCGGCCATCATAAGCTCACACCTTCAGCTGGATGATGAAGAAGGTGACTTATCCTTTTCGAAAGCTGCTATCAACCATTCTTTTCAGCAGATGGGCTATGAGGTGACTTCTCAGTTAAAACCTTCAGAAAGGGGAAGGTCTCATCCAAATGGAAATACCTTCTCCATGTTATCATACACTGTCTCTCAACAAGCATGGTGGATGGGATCAAGTTCCAGGGGACCTCTCCTTCATAGTCCATGGAATGGTTCAGGGGGTCAAATTCAGGTACTCTCAATTTGTCTGTACAAATTTACTTGCTAATTTAGACTCCTTAGAATACTACAGTTCTCGCGATATGTCCAGCACATTCTCAACTGTGAACTGGGCTCATAGTTGACGGGAACAGGTAATATTCTTAAATTGGGACAGTTGAAGCCCAGCATCTTAAAATATTGAGAAAGCCTACTGTTGGCTTCTCCGGGGTAGAAACAGCCCTGGTTCCAAAAATGTTTGAGCTCATTGCTCAGGGTGGCAACCTAGCAGCACCAGCTAGTGTTGAACCCACACCCTCTACCTCAACTCCACCCCCACAGCCTCAAATTACCATCACCTACAAAAAAAAAACAAACCCCTACACCTGCTACTGAGCACGTGCAGATCCCAATATCACAACCCATACAGGAGGAAGTGGAATATCGAGCTCCCACTTCCCCTGAGGAGCAGACAACGCCCATTTCAAATGATCAGTGCTGAGGTTCCTTATGCTCAGCCTGATGAGCTCACATCCCCAACAGCCTTAAGCCATCACTCTGAGTCTCAATACTCAAGTGATCAACCTTCAGGGGTTAGTTACCACCCCAAGCCGCTGGACTTAAACCACCCTATTCCCAGCCTTGATTTCTTTAATGATGAGGACTTAGGTTTCAGTGATTACAATGAGTTTCTCCTTTCTTCCCACACTCAAGGAGAAATGAGTACCCCTGACTCACCCAAGTCTAGCCCACATCATATACCCACAGCTGAGGTGGGTCTTCCCGAACATGTTCAGGAGATCCATATTGAAGAGGCTCTCACTTTAGAAGTGATAACATCAATAAGACCTCAACCATGGCAACCCAGCCTCTTGACACTTCTCTGGAAGTTGTCATGATGCAGGAGAAATCCAGCAGCCAAAGACACTATGCTGGTGATGAGGAAGAAGACTTAGGTCTAGTTCTCTCATCCCCCAGTGATTCTTCAAGTGAAGATGTGGGGTGTCTGAAACATAGGGTGCACAAACTGACTAACACTTGCACCTATCTAGTTTCAAAGATAGTTCACCTGGAATCTCAGGTGACTATCTTGCAACAAAGAGTCAATGACCAGCAACTTGAGATCACCGATCTCAAAGGCCAGTTAGCAGAGGATCCTTAAGGAGGACTCAACTATTCATGAATATAGACTTACTCATTCAACACTTGCTTGAGGAGGGAATTCCAAGAGCAATGTCTGCTCCCTTGAGAATCCAAGTATGGGATGGGGGTATGACACAAACAGAAGATCTCTTGTGATCTCTAGCGCTCAGGGTCAACTGGAAATGTTCACCTTCTCACACTGAGTTTCTATGAGTGCATCAATCTGGTGAATCTTCCACTTGTCAACCCAAGCACAACAGACAAGCTGAGAGATTAGCAGACCGGATTCAAAATAGGGTGCTAGAGGAATTCAAATCGAGATCAAAATTAATAGACAGAGGCTAGCAGGTGAGATCTTGGTCAACTGGATGTTGAGGTGGACCCTGAGATTAGCTTCGAAGGGAAAACCTTGACTGAAGGCCCAGAGGTTGAGCCTGTGAAACGTTGAGACATGATCTCCCTCTACACCCAGTACCCTCAGTAAGGCACCAGCTGGTGAAAGTGTCTCACAACCTCTCTCTGGCCAGAGCTTTGACTGCTGTTGAACCAAGCAATGAAGGCCAAAGTTCTCTCCACCCTGAGTTACCAAGGCCTGTGGTTGACAAAAGGAAAAGGAAATTAACTCCTAAGGAGTTGGAGGAGGAGAAGAGAGAGAGGAAGAGGAAGCTGAGGGGAGAGAGTTCAAGTAGGTCCCCAGGCTTCATGGAAGCTGCAATCTAGGCTACCCATAGGCCAAATACTCAATAAGATGAGTTAAGGGCAGCTAGGCTAAACTACCTGGGGACAAGGAACTACAATATAGATGAACTCATCTCTCTCCCCTTAGAAGAGTTAAATGACTTGGCTGACATTGAGCTGTCAAAGGAGAGGAGGGAGGAAGAGGATATAGCATTGCTCCTCAAAATTAAGGAAGAAAGGAGACTGAAAAGACTCTACAAACATGCTCCTGTCCTCTCCCCAGTTCGAGAAAGTCTTGAGACAGAGATTGTGGCATAGGCATAACCTCAGGTAGATAGGGAAGCTGAAAGAATGAATATGATCTACTATCTGAGTGTTACAGGACTCTATCAGGCAGCTGGACTTCTTCCCTTATCCTTTGAGTACATAGAGTTTGAATATGTCAAGCAGCTAGAGGAAAAAGCCGCAAAAAAAAGAAAAGCTGCTAAGAGAAATCTATGGGAAGAAGCTGCAAGGTCAAGGGCCATCATCCACAAAAGCCAAAAGAAGTCTGAAGATAGACGAAGGATGATGAGCTTCTTGAAGCTGTATGGATTCAACGGAAAGAGGCTTGGTCCTATGTCTCTATCCACAATGGATGAGCATATAAGGGTGATCAAGTAGAAGATCAAAAGGGGAGAGCTTGTGGACTTACATTCTCCACCAAGTCCAGCTCAACCTGAAGGTGAGGTAAAGGTTGAACCCACTAAGACAACACAACCTGAACCTAAAGCTGCATCTCAACCAACTTCATCTTCTGATCCACAGCAGGGTCCTCTTCTCTCTCCTTCTAAACCTGTAAGAGAAGAGAACCCAACGTAGAGGGACACTACTGAACCATCTGGTGCTGAAGACTAGTCCTCTCAGTTGAAATCATCAAATAGGAGAAAAAGGATGGCCATCGTGTCCTAGATTTTTGCTAACAATCCAAGCAGATGGTATGTCACTAGAGATCAGGGAGGTCAGGATGTCTACTTTCAGCAAGACATGCTTGCCCTTCCTTTACATGATCTCTATGACATGAGAAGATTCTATGAGAGTCTGAAGGATCCTAACCATATGATGAAGAGAGGTTTGCTGCTGATCCTAATGAGGACTATCAACATTTGAAGAATCTGTCTATTTAGTAGCATCAGCCTAGGGGGAGTTTGTAAGGATCTATCTAAAGATTATGAGGTTGATGTAACCAAAGATCTTCCAACATACACTAAGGAACAATGATGAACTAGCTTCGAAAGCTTTACACTCTGTAAAGAACTCTAAGTGTAAAGTCTTCCGAAGCTAAAAGTTCAGAAGAAATTACTTCAGAAGCTTTACACTTAACAAGAAAAATATTCCAAGTGTAAAAACTTCCGAAGCCAAAGACCAAGTTCTTCCGAAGCCAAAGATGAAGTCTTCCGAAGCTTCAAAGACAAAGTCTTCCGAAGCCACTTTGCTGTGAAGACTGATTTCTTCGAAAGACAGAGAAAAGATGCTTTCTCTGATCTACTTTTGATAAAGCTGACCAACTTTCTACTGCAACTCTGATAACTCACCAACTTGTATGAGTTGGTGAAACTTCCATGCTTTAATAAATAGTAGATAAAGTCTGTCTATAATTTTCTTCTTTTGTTCCTTTAGACTTTTTGTACTAGGAAAAGTCAGTGAGCTATGCATGTCATAGTCACTAGTCAAAAGGCAATCTGCCTTTTGACTCTAGATTGATCTTGTTGTCTAGATTAGTCAATTCCAACAGTCCTTCCAAGTATTGACGGTTGTAGGTTGTAGTATAAAAGAGTCTCAGGTCCTTGTATTGTAATTATGCTTTGAACACTTGCAATAGAACTTGAGATCAATATATAACATCCTTGAAAACTAATACTTGTGCTATTGTTCTAAGTTCTGTCTCATTGTTACTTGTCTTCCTTGTATCTTCAAAGTTTCCAGTTCCCTATTTGAACTGTTAAGTGATCTAAGATCACTCCTTTTGTGAAACTAATTGTTGTTAACACCCTAACCGGTCCTGCATTACATATAGATGAAGAGATTCAGGATACTTTGTTACAAAATCTAATGTCAAGTTAGACAATATAAATGTTATTCCATATAACAAAATTCTATTGAAACAATATCAACGACATTTTAACATTGAATGGTGCAATCAAGCAATCTATTCAATATTTGTTCAAGTATATTAACAACGAAACTAATCAAACAACTGTTTCTCTTATGAACAATGAAACAAATGATACTAAATACAAGCGATGAGATTAAAGAGTACTATGACTGTCGATATTTGTCTGCATGTGAAGCTTCTTGGCGTATATAAACCTTTAATATTCATTATTGGACTCCTTCTGTTATGAGACTTCCTTTTCATCTCCCTGGTCCACAACAAGTTATATATGGTACGGAGAATGACATAGAAGATGTTCTTAACAAGCCGTTTATGGCATCCACAATGTTCTTGGAGTGAATGAACTGTAATGCTTCTAATACGGAGGCTAGGGAACTTAACTATGTTGAGTTTCCTACAAAGTTTGTATGGAATACTGATGCAAAATGTTGGCAACCAAGAAAAAAAGGATTTTCCCTTGGTAGAATTCACTCCATCTTACCTTCAGCTGACGAAGCATATTTTTTAAGGATTCTACTTAACAATGTTGAAGGGCCTCGCTCATTCGAGGAAATACGTACGGTTAACGGTGAGAACTTCCTACATTTAGAGATGCATGCTATGCTTTGGGACTGTTAGATGATGACAAGGAATATATCGAGGCAATCAAGGTGGCAAGTCATTTAGCATTCGGTTATTATTTAAGAAGTTTATTCACAATGGTGAAAATGTCTAATAGTCTATCTAGACCTGATTATGTATGGGATAATACATGGAAGTTATTGGCCGATGACTTACTACACAAACAACGTCTACTATTAAAGGCTCCAGGTTACGTATCTTAAAATAATTTTTTTGTATTTTCGTATTTTATTTAAAAATATATATTTTATTTTTTATTTTAAAAAGTTAAAAATTTTATATTTAGAGGTTTGTCTCTTTCTGAAGACCCGATTAAGAACCTCACTTTGTTTGAAATTGAGGACTATTCTACAACGTAGTAACTGTAGTCTTTGACAGTATACATCAATGCCTTATCCTCATAACTATTCAATACAGACTTCAAGCAACCCCCTAATTAATGAAGAGATGGCTTTTGATAATGACACTCAAAAACTGCGTTTGATATGCTTTTCAATTCTCTGACGGAAGAGCAACGTAACATTTTCCATGTTATCATGAAAGTTGTTGATGAAAAAAAGGAGGTGTTTTTGGTTTATGGATATGGCGGTACTGAAAAAACATTCTTGTGAAAAACTCTGTCTTCTTTTATCAGATCAAAGGCTAATATAGTTCTAAATGGGGCATCCAGTGGAATTGCATCTTTATTACTTCAGGAGGGAGAATGGCTCACTCACATCTTAGGATACCATTAAATCTAAACGAGGATTATCTTGGTCATGTTAAGCCAAACAGTGACATTGCTCATTTGTTAAGACTAACAAATTTGATTATCTGGGACGTGGCACTAATGATTCCCAAACATGCTTTTGAGACTTGACAGAACCCTAAAAGATCTCCTAAACTATGTTAGTGACTATGTTAGTAAATTACCCTTCGGAGGTAAAGTTGTAGCCTTTGGTGGAGATTTCTAACAACTTCTTCCGCTTGTTCCCAATGGAAGTAGGCAGGATGTTGTAACATATCCTTAAATTCTTTGTATATTTGGTAGGAGTGTAAAATACATATGTTGGACTCAACAAGTGCATAAAAAGGATAATGTTTGCCATAATCAAACATAATGTGTTCTAACATTCAAACAACCATTAACTAACACATAAACATCATTAACATTCATATCAAATATTAATTAAGTTCAAATTTTTTTCAGGTTTGTAGATAAAAAGAAATTTTTGCTTAAGTGTCCACAGTGGATGAGGACTTGTCCATAGCGGATGAACAAGAAGATGCAGTAGATGAAGAACAAAGTCTAAGTGCCCACAACGGATTAACAATCACACACAGCGGATGCCCAAGTCCACAGCTGATGAACAGTCCACAGCGGATGTACATCCACAGCGGATGCACACTCCACAGCGAACAACAACAAAGCAAATACTAAGTGTTCACAGCAGACAACATCCAAGGCACAGCGGATGAGTTATTCAACATTCACAACGGACATCTTATCATCAACAGCGGAAAGCTAGTCATCCACGACGACTTATAGACTTAGGATTATATGCATTTTGTTTATGCAGGCCCGGGTAAGGGTGCCTAACACAATCAGTTTCACAATGAGGAGAGACTTGGAACACTTAACAGTCCAAATAGGGAACCGGGTTTGATTATGAGGATACTATGAACACAAGTAAGTAATGAGATAGAACAAGCAACAATAACACAGAAATATGGTTTTCAAGGAGTGTTGTATATTTCTCTCAAGTTCTATTACAAGTGTTACAAAGCATATCTATATTACAAGAACCTGAGACTCTTTATACTACATCATACAACCGTCAATACTTAGAAGGACAGTTGGAATTCACTAATCTAGACAACAAGATCAATCTAAAGTCAAAAGGCAGATTGCCCTTTGACTATTGACTATGACATGCCATAGCTCACATCTTTTTCTATTACCAAAAGGTTTACAGGTACAAAAGTAGGAAGTTACAGACAAAGGCCTTAATCTACAGTTTACAAAAGCATGGACTTTTCACCAACTCATACAGAGTTGCAGCGGAAAGTGTGTCGGCTTTATGTAAAGTAGATTAGAGAAAGCATGTCTTTCTCTGTCTTTGGAAGAAATCAGTCTTCATAGCAAAATGGCTTTGGAAGACTTTTTCTCTGAAGCTTCGGAAGACTTCATCTTTGGCTTCAGAAAATTTGGACTTTGGCTTAAGAAGATTTTACACTTAGAGTATTTTCTGATGTAGTGTGTAAAACTTCCGAAGCACTTCTACCTTTTTACATCCAGTGCATGCATGCAAGAAGACCTTTGGTTGTTTTGGCTTTTTTTGTTGCATTAGCCTTATAATCTTCAGATATTACCTTAGAGTTTACATAAGGGTATTTTTGTAACTGTACATAGATCATTATATAGGTTATAAATAGCAGTATACCCTAATTGTTTGTAAGCTTTTTGAACAATCAATCAAACAAGCATTTATTATTATTCAAGCATTCAAACACATACAATCATACACACACATAGATCTCATATTATTAATCATGGGTTTTCGCACTATGATTAATGAGTATTGAATCAATAACAACTTGTTGTTATCTTTAAGAGATTGAAATCAATCCTTAGGGGAATTCATTGTTTTGTTCTTGTGTTCAAAGTTAAAAACCCAAAGTTTGAATTCCATCAGGTGGTATCAAGGCTTTGGCTCAAATCAATCAAGTGATTTTTGATCCTCTAAATCAATACAATGATATCTGTGGTTCATTAGCTTCATATCAACCAGTTTTGAGCTGAAAATTGACACAAAACCCTCTTCTACTTCTAACATTCAACAAATGTCCAAAGCATGATTTAATAATATGTTTTAGTACATTGTGAAGAAGATTTTGTGTTTTTAAAGCTCTAATCATCATTCATACAATGTTTTTCAAAACAGACTCATCTCAAAACCTCTAAAACCTCATTGGTTCAAGGGTTTTTCAATAAAACAGTACACGGGTACTATTCTATCATGTTTTCATCAAACAAACATAGTCTTTAAACATATTGAATCATTTTTTGTGTTTTAAAATTATCATATTCGAGTATATTCATACTTGAATCAGGTTTTTGGTCTTCAATCAACAAATCGATTGTTGTTTTCTTCTAAGATCATCATAGCCGCAACAATACTAGGACAAACGCTAGTTTTTCAATCATACACAACCTTCAAAATCATTAGTGATTTTGTTGGTTTTTCATCAAAAACTAAGAAGAAACTGATTCTTCTTTTGAATTTTTGAAAAAGTCACTTTTTGATCCAAAAGTTAACTTTTAAAACATATTATTTGTTTTTTAGGGTTTTGACTTTTTGACTGATATCACTATAGGGTATTGACTAAGTGACATTCCTTAAACGGAATACTCCCTTATTCAACCGAGAATTAACTGTGACATTTCGTAGGACATTAATTCATTTGAACGTGAATTAATTAATTCCTTTATTTGGTATACAAAAATTTAAAAGTGACAAATTTAACAAACAAATCCTAGTGATCTTGGATTAATCAAAATTTAGCACCGAGCTAAATAATCAAACAAAATTTGACTTAAACCATTAAGTTCAAAAGTTAACAATCATCTCAGATGAAATTTCAGGTTCAAACAGTGGTCTCAAACCACCCAAACTGAAGAACAAAGATGACTTCAAACAATGGAAAATAATGTTTCGAAACTAGATTATTTTTCAAGACCTGGATCTATGGACTTCCATAACCGAGGGAGCATACATACCTGTGACTCTTGGTCCAGATTACAACATTCAGAAACCAATAAGCTTAAATAGTGTAGCTGGTGATGACCTGAAAAAGGTTAAAACAGACATGAAGACTTATAGCATTATGGACATGACCGCCATTTGAGATACTAATAAGAGTTGAGAACTTCAAAACAGCACATGAACTGTGGAGGGTGGTTCACACAATGTGTGAAGGAAGTGAGGAAATCAGGGAAATCAAGAAAGAAGAATTGAGGACCCAGTATGAACCCTTTCATCATGTTCAAGGAGAGCCAATACGCCAACAGCTTCACAAATTCATTCAGCTGGTAAATAAGATGATTGTTTATGGTCTCAAATCGAATCTGTAGAGATCAACAAGAAAATGTTGCATACTCTTTCAGAGAGCTAGACTCAATCAGTCTCTTTGATGAAAGCAACACTGAATCTAGAAGCATTATCATTAGATGGACTAGTGGCCAAAGTAGAGGCACTAGAACTAGATAAGAGGTCCAGAAATAGCAGCATAGTTAGACATGTGGAATCATACAAGTTCAAGGAGATACAACAAACAGACAGTTCATTCTTAAAATGAACTGGTGAAGAATAAGGGGAGGAGTTTCTTGATTCAAGTGAAACTTCATTCTTTTCTACTCCAGAATCACCACAAAACAAATAGAAGTCCAAGAAGACTGGTGTTCATGCTTGACATAAAGTAACACCTCAGAGCAAACAACACCCACATGCTTCCAGCTCCACCAAACAACATAACACAAAGCCATAAAACATACATAAGTTAGAGAAACCCATGGATGCTCTCACAATTATTCTACAAACTGAGGAGCAAAAGGAAACTTTTGCAGCCTTTTCAAAATGCTTTGAAGCTTATTTGGTGCAAATATCACACCATCACAAATCATCCAGCAAGACTTGGATTAATGGCCACCAGATATGGTTGAAGAGATGGATCTTCAATAGTCTATGGCAATGATAGCATACAGATCAAAGAAGTTTATTCAAAGAAAAAAGGGGTTGAATATGGATAAGAAAAAAAATATAGGTTTTGATAAGTCCAAAGTGAGATGCTACAACTGTCAACTCTATGGTCACATCTCCAGAGAATGTCAACAACCTATGGCTGACAGAAACAACCAACAACCACAAATTTCAAGTGGTTATCATACAAGCAGAAAAGTTCCACCTCTGATCGGCATCCCATCTGCTCCTATACCAGCTCAAATAACATAGTACAGCCCAAATCAAAACTCCAAGTCCTCTGCTATGTTAATCAAACAGGACGGTGAGTGTGACTGGAGTATGTATGAGGTATAGACATAATCTCCTGACCATGCCCTCATAGAACATGTTGAGGATGAGATTGCTGAAATCCCGAAAGAGGTAAAGGAGAATCTTTGTTCTCAAGCATGCATTGATGAAGTCACAAGAAATACAGAACATGCAGACCAACTTTCCAAGAAAGTTATTAAAGCAAACATTTTGAATGATAGTTTAAAATCAAAACAAAAACAATATGAGATTAAAATTGTATCACTGAAAAATGATTTGAACAAACTGTTGTCTAAAAAACTAACACTAGCAGCTCAAGTTGAGTAACTCTCTGAGTCTTTGACTCAGTCAAAAACACTACAAGCTGAAACTAAGGTGAAACTTCAAAAGTTTCAGGTGAGCAATAAGAAGTTCGAAGAACTTCTTGCTCAATAAAGGGCATTCAAAGACCCTTAAGGTTTGGGATATAATAAGGTCAACCCACCTTATAATGATAACTATATCCCACTACCTGACTCAATGACCAACAAATAGGGTGAATCACTTGATCCTCATGATAGGACAGATGACTCCAAACCATCATCATCGTCATCATCTAAATCATCATTAATATCAAAATCACATCTGAAAAAATTTGTTAAAAGTCAAGCACCACCACAAACAAAATCAACAGATTTCTATTAAGGGGAAAAAATGAATTTGATGTTCACACATCAGATGAAGATGATGAAGATCTATTATATGATGATTTTGATCAACCGATTATTGAACCTGAAAATGTTGCAAGTGTGGTTGATACAATACCAAAACAACCAAAGTACAAACAAGTAATTAATATCTGCTCCAGTGAAAGAAAGGCTGAGTCTTCAACTGTCTATCCCAAAAGAAAAACAAAGGAAAAGGAAAAGCACCCATTAAGCCCAAACAACAAATTGTAACTTTTGATATTCCATTAAAGTCAAACATAAAATCAAAAGTTTTCAACAAACAAAGTACTGCAAATTTGCCTTACTGCGAGTGGTGCGATCAATACACCCACACCACAGAAAAGTGCAACTATGGTAATTACTGCAAATACTATGATATAAACAATCATAGTATAGAAACATGTCATTTTCATAACAACTGTTCAATTTGTGAAAGAAACAATGATAAAAACAAGGGAGGAGTACCAGGACAAACTCCTCACACAAAAGTTGTTTTAAACAATGACGAAAACTTTTCTAACATTAGCACTCATAGGAGGATAGCTCAAAGTACTTCTCCTAACAGATCTAAAAACATGCAAAGGAAATCTAGTGTACCTAGAATTCCTAAGCCAGAATACAATGCTACTTTAGAAGAAATTTGTGTTATGGGAAAATATAGAAAACTCAAGACCATCTTGGCTTGGGTTGCATCCTCTAATTAATTTCTTTGTTTGTGTAGGGACATCAAATAAGGCCCGACAACATCTGGTATGTTAACAGTGGATGCTCCTGACATATGGCAATTGTTCCCTCCTTTGGGATTTCAAGAGCAAACATGGAGGAAACGTAGCATTTGGAGGAGATAAAACAGGTGGGAAGATAACTGGTGAAGGAATAGTATCAAATGGGTTGATCAGTTTTGAAAATGTCAATTACTACTCCAACCTCCAGTTTAATCTTCTCAGTGTATCCAAAATCTATGATAAACGATATGCCACTCTATTTGGCTCCAGCAATTGCTACATCCTCAAGAAGGGATTTCAAATACCTGAAGACTGTATCTATTTGTAAACTCCACTTCAAAACAACACATACATTGTTGATATGAACACAATTTCAGCATCAACCCCTGAAACTTGTTTACTACCAAAAGAATCAGAAGATGTTTCCCAATTATGGCATAGATGATTGGGACACTCAAATTTTAACAAAATGAATAAACTAGTAAAAGGTGACTTAGTAATAGGTTTACCACAAAAAGATTTCTTCTGTATAGAACACTACACTACATGTCTGAAAGGTAAACAACATAGAGTGTCTCATAAGTCAAAGTTAGTAAACTCTAACAACACGCCACTCAAGTTGCTTCACATGTACCTTTTTGGCCCCATAAACATATTAAGCATAGTAAAAAAGCAATATTGTCTTGTTATAGTAGATGATTACTCCAGATTCACCTGGGTTTTTTTTCTACTACACAAGTCAGAAACATCAAAAATTATCAAATCATTTATCACTAAAATTAAAAATCAATTGGATCTTAAAGTCAAAACTTTAAGAAGTGAAAATGGTACTGAATTTAAGAATGACATTATTTCTTTTTTTTGTGCATAAAAAGGAATAAGTTAACAATTCAGTGTGACAAGGACTCCTTAACAGAATGGATTTGCTGAACGGGGAAATAGAACATTGATAGAAGTTGTTAGATCTATGTAGCTGACTCTCTATTGACCATATTCTTTTTGGCTGAAGCCATCAACGCAGCTTGCTATATACAAAGCAAAACATTAATAATTAAAGAACATATTAAAACTCCATATGAATTAATGTTTAAAAGTAACCTTTCATTGGATTTCTTACAACATTTAGATGTTCAGTATCAATATTAAACACTAGAGAACATCTATCTAAGTTTGCTAAGCAGACGATGGATTTTTTGTTGGCTACTTATGAACCTCAAAGGCTTACGTAGTATACAGTCCAAGACTGAACATAGTGGAAGAAACAATGAATGTTGTTTTCAATGAACATTCTTTCACTACGAAAGTCATTGGATCAAACTGGTTGTTTGATATTGATTCACTAACAAAATCATTTGACACATCTTATTTTGGTGTTTCAGGTACCAAGGATGACATTGAATATCCAATGGTTCCTCCACCAAACATTGATGTTCTTTTAACTGGTGACCTCCAAGGACAACAAACATTACTCTTTCCTGTAAAACATTTACAACTCCTCCAGATCAAACTAACACATAAAGAGGAACATCAACAAACACTCCATCATTATCCACTATAGTGACCAATCAACCACAAGCTTCAGTTGACCACCAACCTAGCAAACAAACAAGGTCACAACATCCAGACATAACTGAAGAAGATGATGACTACCATTAAATACCAAATACCCATCATGATGATGAAATCTTAGATTTCATTCATGATTCACCATAAACATTCCATGAGCCTTCATAGCAAGATAATCCCACAACATCAAATACCCTTACTCATCCATCAACACCCGACCAACCAATCACAAATCTTGATTCAACTATCCATGTTGATCAGATTAAAACCACAAGAGCTCACAAATATCATCCTTTAGAGAATAACATTGGTGATCTTAATGACAGATTGACACGCAATCAATCTAATACAACAACCATTTGCTTGTTTTCCTGGTTTCTATCTCTAACTGTACCTAAAAACATCACAGAAGCCCCCAAAGACAACATTTGGATAGAAGCCATGCAAGAGGAACTACAAAAATTTTGGAAGCAAGAGGTGTGGTAGTTAGTTGACCTTCCAGAAGGTCAATATGCCATTGGCACAAGATGGCTATTTAGAAACAAAGCAGATGATAGAGGGATTGTTATTAGAAACAAAGTAAGGCTCATTGCCTAGGGTTACACTTAAGGGGAAGGCATTGATTATGATGATGTCTTTGCTCCTGCAGCTAGACTAGAAGCCATCCGAGTATTCCTTGCATATGTCTCATCAAAGAATTTCACTGTCTTCAAAATGGATGTGAAATGTGCATTCCTCTACGGAAAGATAGATGAAAAGGTATATATTGCTCACCACTAGGATTTGAAGACCCAGACTTCCCTCATAGAGTGTACAAGTTAGATAAAGATTTGTATGGTTTTCATCAAGCACCTAGAAAAGTGGTATGAAACTTTATCCAAGTTTCTACTATAGAATGGGTAAACGAGAGGGAAGATTGACTAGACATTGTTCTTAAAGAGAAAAAGACAAGACTTGTTAGTTGTACAAGTCTATTTGGATGACATCACATTTGGCTCCACTAACATACATTTTGTAGAGAGTTTGAAGCTCTTATGCAATCAAAATTCTAAATGAGCTCAATGGGAGAACTCATCTTCTTCCTAGGTCTTCATGTTCAACAATTCGTTTAAGGAATTTTTATCAATCAAAGCAAGTATAGGTCTAGAAGAAACATAACATGACTGATTGCACATCAAGCAAAACACCATTTGCAACTGGATTGTAACGCACAGAAATTTCAAGAGGTAAAACAGAGAAAGTTTTCGTTGGAAGAGATGTTCTAGTGCGAGAAGTCGCGGCGAAAATTTGAGCTAGGTATAAATAGCTGAGAACACCTAGTCTGAACCCATTTTCGCGCGAGAAGTGCTGCTGTTAGAGAGAGAAAACAACTTCATAGAGAGAAAAAATGAAAAAAAACGAAATGTTTAAGGTATGTAACTCGTGTAGTAACTCGTGTTATGTACTAAGAATGGATTATTGATGAATGTAACACATGGTTATGTAGTTTTCTCTTAGTAAAGGCTTCGAGAAGGTTGTGTTTGTGCTAGAACTTCAAGAGGTGAGTTTCTAGTCCCCTTTTAACATAAGTTTTCACATTTTGGGGCTATTATGCATACTAAAACATTTGTTAATGCTTGTTTATGCTTGTGATGGTGTTAGTTATGATGTTAAGCATGCTAAAATATCCTTAGATGCGATAAGTTATGTTTGGGTGGGAAACCCGTAGTTTTCACGCGACTAGTTTGGTGTACAGTACGAAATTTGAATTTGATAGTTCTCACGTGACAGGTAGTTCTCACGCGATAGGAAGTTCTCTCGTGATATGTATGTTTTCACACGACTGTGATGATGGATGTGCAGGATTTGAATGTGGTAAGGCTAGTTCTCGCACGAGATAATGATCTCGTGTGATTAAGTTTTCGCATGGTATGCTCTTTATGTGTTGTGTTATCTTTTCATGTTAAATGGTTTTTAAAGTGATATGTTTATGATATGACTTTGTGTGGTATGATATGTATATGTACGTAAAGTATTATGTAATAAAAGTAAAAGATAACGATGATGAATAGTGGAATGTAATGAATGAATGAAAGTCTTGCAAGCAAAATGAATGGAGGTGCACGACCATGTTGTCGTTAGCTCAACTGAGGTGCGGCTTAGCTAGCCCATGAGGATGCGCTTCAGGGGTCCAATCCTTGAGATTGACTAAATATGATGGGGACACTATAGCTTTACCCTGGTACTATGTCTGCTTTGTGCATAATGTTTGGGGGTTTATTCATAAGCCTCGGCATAGTACTAGCTTCATGCACAATGTTGGGGGTTTAGCATATGGCAGAACCAAAGTTTAAGAGAACTGGGTAAGTTATTTTCAAAAACCTAAACTTAAACTAAGAATGGGACAAAAAGGAAAGGGATGCTAGTCCTAGTAGCTACATGCCTATAGGTAAATGTTTTATGTAAACGTTTTATGTACGTTAATGGAAAAATGAATTTTGTGAGCATGTTGTGTGAAATACGTGCTTCTAGTAGATTTGGATACTGCTATAGTCAGGATAGGAAATACTTAGGGAATGAAGAGTAAAATAAGTGGCTAATGATAACTAGCCACTATAATTAGGGACTTACTATACTTGACATAATCTGAGCTATTACCTTGAATGACCGCATTGGTGTTTGGATCTTATAGTAATTAAGAGATGGCTAGTGGAAGGTCTTCGAAGGCTTCTTGAGGTGGAGGTCGTGGTGGATGTGGTGCTGGACCACGTGTCATAAGGAACAGGGCTAAGACTACCGGGACGGCTCCTGAAGAGCCCGAGCTTCATCACAGGAAGGTGGGGATGAGAGCGCTAATTTGAGGGCCTCAGTAAAGGAGGCTGTAGTTGAGGAGGTTCATCAAGTCATGAAGATGATTCTGCCATCTGTGGTGACTAAGGTTATCTTGGCTGTAAAGGAAGACGAGAGGAAGGAGAAGAAGGAAATGAAGAATGCCGCTGGGCGAGGCGGCGAAGAAGGAGGTTCAGCAGAAAGGGAGCAACCAAAGACTAAGATGGTTGTTTCTAGTGATGATGAGGAGGAGGAGGCTGTGCAAGAAACTACAAGGGGGTGCAACTATGAGGCATTTCAGAGATGCAAGCCCCCCGACGTTTGATGGAAATAGGAATGTTGCTGCTGCTCACTGATGGGTGAGGGAGATGGAGGCTGTGTTGGACATCAGCGAGTGTAGGGAGGACCAAAAGATGAAGTTTGCTACCCACTCATTTGTGGATTCGGCCCTACGCTGGTGGGACAACATAGTCCAGGCCGAGGGTAGTAGGGCGATTAGAAGGATGAGATGGAGTGAACTGAAGAGGTTGCTTATCTAGGATTTTTGTCCTCACAGGGAGTTGGATAAGATTGAGAGGGAGTTCCTACAGTTGGAGGCGGGAACTATGATGCACCAGCAATACACGACGAAGTTCAACGAGATGGTAAGGCTTGTGCCAGAGCAGGTGACACCTATGTCACGAAAGATCAAGAGATATATCCATAGTCTTCCAGCGGATATACGCAAACACCTTATTGTCACCCGCATATTTAGGTCTGTGGTAGATCTGGTAGGGAGACTGTATGATGAGCGAGGGGTGGTGCCAGCGGTGGATGTTAAGAAAAAGTGGGGCAATGACCGAAATGGGAATAGGAAGCGGTATAACGGTGGTGGTTTTATGGCTGGAGGTAAAAGGATGAAGGTTGATGATCGAAAGGCACTAAAAGGGGGATAGAAGGCATGCAAGAAGTGTGGGAAGGAGCATTCAGGAGAATGTAAGTGGGGATCAAATCTCTGCTTTAAGTATGGGAAGGAGGGCCACAGGGCGAGAGATTGTGTAGGAGTGAAGTGTATTAACTGCGGTGAGGCAGGGCATTTGAGCAGGGACTGTAAGAAGCCAAGGGCTAAGAGCTTTGGGGTGAGGAAGGGGATTGAGAAGGATAAGGAGAGGTAGAGGGCTAAAGCCAGGGCATTTACCATGACCCGAGAGGAAGCCAGAGTGGATCCCAATGTTGTATCAGGTACATTTCTAGTTAATGACGTCGGTGCTTTTGTATTATTTGATTCTGGTGCTAGTAGGAGCTTTATCTCTTCTTCATTCTGTGATAAGTTACATGTTAGGAGTAGAAAGATTGATGAGCCCTTCGATGTAGAAACTGCCATCGGTAAGTCTACCAGGATTTTTGATGTGGTAGAGGATTGTGATATAGAGTTAGAAGGCCGTAGGTTCTCTGCTACGTTGTTTGTGATGCCCTTAGGAGGATTTGATGTATTCCTAGGGATGGATTGGCTGGCAGCCTATAAGGCCAATATCGTGTGTCGCAAGAAGATGATTCGATTGATCACGCCCGATGGGAGTTCGGTGACGATTTATAGTGATAGAGAGTAATTTCGATGGTTGTTGCAAAGAAGTGTATGAGGCATGGATGTGGTGCCTATCTAGCCTATGTGAAGGATGTGGATGCATTAGTACCCCGAATGTCAGACGTACCGGTCGTGTGTGATTTTCCTAACGTATTCCCAAAAGATCTATCAGGTGTGCCACCTGACCGCGAGATTGAGTTTCAGATTGATTAGATACCGGGAGCTCAACCTGTTACTAAGGCACCGTATCGCTTAGCTCCCTCTGAGATGAAGGAATTGATGACTCAGCTGCAAGAGTTGTTGGATAAGGGGTTCATTCGACCGAGTATCTCTCCATGGAGTGCTCCGGTCTTATTTGAGAAGAAGAAGGACGGTAGCATGAGGATGTGCATAGACTACTACAAGCTGAATAAGTTGACTGTGAAGAATCGGTACCCGTTACTGAGGATTAATGACTTCTGTCAGCTTTGAGGTGCCAGTTGGTTCTCAAGGATAGACCTCTGATCTGGTTACCACCAACTGAAGGTGATGGAGCAGGATATTCATAAAACAGCTTTTCGTACGCATTATGGACACTACAAGTTTCTCATGATGTCCTTTGGTTTAACCAACACACCAGCTGCTTTTATTGATTTGATGAATCGGGTGTGTCGGCTGATGTTGGATAAATCATGATTGTGTTTATTGATGATATCCTGATTTATTTGAAAAGCAAGAAGGAACATGCTGGTCACATTCGGGAGGTGCTAGAGACGCTTAGAAGAGAGAAGCTGTATGCCAAGTTCTCCAAATGCGTGTTCTGGTTGCGTGAGGTTCAGTTTTTGGGTCATGTGGTCAACCCATAAGGGATCATGGTAGACCCGGCAAAGGTTGAGGCGGTGATGCAACGGAAGTCTCCAAAGACGCCATCCAAGATTCGTTGTTTCTTGGGTCTGGCAGGCTACTATAGAAGGTTCATTCAAGACTTCTTCAAGATAGCTTCACCATTGACTAAGTTGACCCGTAAGGATGTGAAGTTTATATGGGGTGTAGAGCAGGAGAATGCTTTCGAAGTGTTAAAGACGAGATTGACTCAAGCTCCTGTCTTGACGTTGCCCGAAGGGAGAGATGACTTGGTGGTCTATTCGGATGCTTCTTATTCGGGATTGGGTTGCATATTGATGCAATGAGGGAGAGTTATAGCCTGTGTTTCCCCGCAGTTGAAGATCCATAAGGCTAACTACCCTACTCACGACTTAGAATTGGCGGCTGTGGTCTTTGCATTGAAGATTTGGAAGCACTACTTATACAGGACGAACTGTATTATCTTCACTGATCACAATAGCTTGAAGTACTTCTTCGAGCAGAAGGATCTCAATATGAGGAAAAGGAGATGGTTGGAGCTTATCAAGGATTATGATTGCGAGATCCACTACCATCCGAGCAAGGCCAACGTGGTGGCGGATGCCCTAAGCTGAAAGGAGAGACTCGAGCCAATCCGGGTGAAGGCTTATCAGTTGGTTATGACCTCCGATGTGATGAAGCAGGTCAAAGAATTTCCGGATGAAGCGCTAAAAGAAGATCAAATTAACTCCAAAAGGATGAAAGGTCTAGTCATAGAATTAGGGGAGAACACTCTTGGAGTCAATACCCGATCAGGGAAGATGTGGATTCCACATTATGGAGATCTACATGGGAAGATCATGGATGTGGCTCATAAGAATTGATACTCAATTCATCCCAGTTCTACAAAAATGTATCAGGATATGAAGAAGGATTATTGGTGGCCGAGAATGAAGCGCAAAGTAGCGGAGTATGTGAGTAAGTGCCTTACTTTTCTGCAAGTGAAGGCGAAGCATCAGAAACCATAAGGGAAGATCCAACCTTTGGACGTACCCAAGTGTAAATGGGAGCACATCACCATGGACTTCATTACGAAGTTACCACGTATGGCAAGGAGGTACGATACCATATGGGTGATAGTAGACCGTCTGACGAAGACTGCTCACTTTCTGCCGATTCGCGAGACGTATTCATCTGAGAGGTTGGAAGATCTGTTCATCAAGGAGATTGTGACTCGTCATGGCATGCCAGTGTCTATCATGTATGACTGTGACACTCGGTTTAAATCTATGTTTTGGAAGAGATTTCATGATGCGATGGGGACGAGGTTACACATCAGTAAGGCTTACCATCCTCAAACAGATGGTCAATCGGAGAGAACCATTAAGATGTTAGAGGATATGCTCCGGGCCTGCGTCATTGATTTTGGTGGATGTTAGGACAAACACTTATCATTTTCCGAGTTCTCATATAACAAGAGTTATCATGCCAACATTGGCAAGCCCCCTTATGAGATGCTATAAGGTAGAAGGTGTAGAACGCCCGTGTGTTGGGGTGAGATCAGGCTGAATGTGTTAGGAAGCATTGAGGTGATTGAGGCTATGGCCGAAAAGGTGGAGAAGATCAATGCCTTTATGAAGGCAACAAAGGATAGACATAAGTCATATGCTGACAGGAGACATAGACCGATCGAATTCAAGGTAGGTGATAGAGTTATGTTAAAGGTCTCGCCTTAGAAAGGGATCTGGTTCAGAAAGTGAGGAAAGCTAAGCCGAATTCAGATGAATAATACAAAATATGGATGATCAAAATACTTAACTATGGAACATAAAACCAATGTGGTTGAATGCTCAGCAAATGCGGATGAAGACCAGCAAATGTGGATGAGCACATTACTTATGTTATTCCACCAGTTCTAAATCCTCGTTCTAATATATCCTTGACATAGATCTAACATGCTAAACACTTAGAACAGGGCTTACAACTACGCAACATCAAAGAAGGCATTTAAAACACACCCGCATACACATCAGATGCAAAAACATTGAAAACTCATGCTTCGGTTGTAAAATTCAGTTAATATGCATTTCACCCAAAAACAAGTTTAAAACAAGTAAAATAGGGAAATCCAGAACTCACCTCTAGTAGCTTTCGAGTAAGACTTCTTCAGACCGAGAGCAATTGGGAGTTCTAGCACCTAAACACACCGAAACAAGCAGCCAAACACAAAAGAACACATAAAAATCGGTCCAGCAACTCGAATACAACTGAAACCGAACAGAAAGCACAAGAAAACCTCACCTTCTAGGAGAATTCAGCTTTCTCACACTAAAATTCGGTTGAACTGCTTCTTCATTCTTCTTGTAGCCAAAAGCAGATGTGGGGAAATGGGGATGTGGGCGGCCATCCCCTGCTTTTTTAACCCATAATAGACAAGATTGCCACTTGTACACTTTAACCCCCTTTACTTTGAAATGTTTCACTTTTCCTTCTTTTTACTTTTCTTTTCTTTTCCTCTTAATAAATTTCAGGGTGTTACAAGTCCACCCCCTTATATAGGTTTTGTCCCCGAAACCTGTCATTCCTCAAACAGCTAAGGGTAATGCTGCCTCATCTCTTCCTCAGTTTCCCACATAGACTCGGACCCCTTCATGTGCCCCCACTATACTCGCACCAGTGGAACCACTTTATTCCGTAGTCTCTTCTCTTTTCTATCAATGATGGCCACCAGTTGCTCCACATAATTGAGCCGTTCATCTACCTTAATATCATCCAGTGGCGTAGTCATATCCTCTTCGGTTAAGCATATTCTCAGATGAGATACATGGAATGTTGGAAGAATTCCACTTAACTCATCGGGTAGCTCCAACCTGTAGGCCACCTCTCCTACTCGAGCAATGATTCGGAAAGGCCCTATATACCTCAGGCTCAGCTTACCCTGATTTCTAAACCGGATGATCCCCTTCCAGGTGAAACCTTCAACATAACTTTATCACCCACATTGAATTCAATCAGTCTATGCCTCTTGTCAGCATACGACTTTTGTCTATCCTTTGCTGCCTTCAGAAAAGCCTTGATCTTCTCCAACTTCTCGGTCGTAGCCTCGATCACCTAGATGCTCCCTAACTCCTTCTGCCCAATGTCACCCCAACATACGGGGCGTTCTACACTTCCTACCATATAGCATCTCATATAGAGGCATACCATTGTTGGCATGATAACTGTTGTTGTATGAGAATTCAGCTAACAGTAAGTGTTCGTCCCGACTTACTCCGAAGTCAATGATGCATGCTCGGAGCATATCCTCAAGCATCTGGATGGTTCTCTCTGACTGACCATATGTCTGAGGATGGTAAGCCGTACAGATGTGCAACCTCGTACCCATCGTATCATGGAATCTCTTCCAAAATTTAGATGTAAACCGAGTGTTATGGTCAGACACTATAGACACCGGCACTCCATGACGAGTCACAATCTCTTTGATGAACAGATCCGCCAACCTCTCAGATTAATACGTCCCGTGGATCAGTAGAAAGTGAGCACTCTTCATCAAACGGTCAACTATCACCCATATGGCATCGTACCCTCTTGTCGTATATGGTAACTTTGTAATGAAGTCCATGGTGATGTGATCCCATTTCCACTTGGGTTTATCCAAGGGTTGGATCTTCCCGTATGGCTTCTGATGTTCCGCCTTCACTTGTAAGCAAGTAAGGCACTTACTCACATACTCCGCTACATCACGCTTCATACCCAGCCACCAGTAGTCTTTCTTCATATCATGATACATCTTTGTAGCACCGAGGTGAATTGAGTATCGATTTTTATGAGCTTCATGCATGATTTGCCCCCGTAGGTATCCATAACGAGGGATCCACGTCCGCTCAAAGCAGGTTCTAACACAAAGAGTGTTCTCACCCAACTTCGCGACTAGACCCATCATCCTTTCGGAGTTGAGGCGATCTTCTTTCAATGCCTCATCTTGAAACTCATTGACCTGTTTCATCACGTTAGAGGTCATTACCAACTGATAAGCCTTTACCTTAATCGGTTCGGGTCTCTCCTTTCGGCTAAGGGCATCTGCCACTACGTTGGCCTTGCCCGGATGGTAGTGGATCTCACAATCATAATCCTTGATAAGATCCAACCATATCCTTTGCCTCATGTTGAGATCCTTTTGCTCGAAGAAGTACTTCAAGCTCTTGTGATCAGTGAAGATAGTATACTTCATCCCGTACAAGTAGTGCCTCCAAATCTTCAATGCAAAGACCACAGCCGCCAACTTCAGATCATGAGTAGGGTAGCTAGCCTCATGGATTTTAAACTGTCAGGATGCATAGGCTATAACTTTCCCTCGTTGCATCAGCACACAACCTAATTCTGAATAAGAAGCATCAGAATAGACCACCAAGTCTTCGCTCCCTTTAGGCAACGTCAAGACATGAGCTTGAGTCAATCTCGTCTTTAGCTCATCAAAAGCAATCTCCTATTCTCGACCCCATACAAACTTCACCTCCTTGCGGGTCAACTTCGTCAATGATGAGGCGATCTTGGAAAAGTCTTGGATGAATCTTCGGTAATAGCCAGCTAAACCCAAGAAACTACGGATCTCGGATGGCTTCTTTGGAGTCTTCCAATGCATTACCGCCTCCACATTTGCCAGGTCCACCATAATCCCTTTAGAATTAACCACATGACCCAAAAACTGAACTTCTCGCAACTAGAATGCTCATTTGGAAAACTTAGCATACAACTTCTCTCTTCTAAGCATCTCCAATACCTCGCGAATATGACCGGCATGCTCTTCTTCACTCTTTGAATAAATCAGGATATCATCGATAAACACAATCATTGATTTTTCCAACATCGGCCAACACACCCGATTCATCAGATCCATAAAAGCAGCTGGCGCATTGGTTAAACCGAAAGACATAACAAGGAATTTGTAATGCCTGTATCGCGTCCGAAACACGGTCTTTGGGATATCCTATTCTTTAAATTTTAGCTGATGATAACCAGATCGGACATCGATCCTTGAGAACTAGCTGGCGCCTTGGAGCTGATCAAACAAGTCATCAATCCTCGGTAGTGGGTACCGGTTCTTCACCGTCAACTTGTTCAACTCACGGCAGTCGATGCACATCCTCATGCTACCGTCCTTCTTCTTCACAAACAGGACCGGAGCACCCCAGGGAGAGATACTTGGTCGGATGAACCCCTTATCCAGCAACTCTTGCAACTGGACCATCAGTTCCTCCATCTTGAAGGGAGCCAATCGATACGGTGCCTTGGCAATAGGTTGTGCACCAGGTATCAAATCAATGTGGAACTCGATCTCGCAGTCCGGTGGCACACTTGGTAGATCCTTCAGGAATACATCTGGGAAGTCACACATGACTGGTACGGCGGACAATCGTGGTGTTGTTGCATCCACATTTTTCACATAAGCTAGGTAGGCACTATATCCACGTCTCATGCACTTCTCGGCCACCACCATTGAAATTACCTTCAGAACCGTACTGACCCTATCGCCGTAAATCGTTAGCGAAATCCCATCAGGCGAGGTCAATCGAATCTTCTTCTTGCGACACATAATATTTGCCTCATAAGCTACTAACCAATCCATCTCTAGAACCACATCAAATCCTCCTAGGGGCATCACGAATAATTTAGCAGAGAACCTATGGCCTTCCAACTCTATGTTACAATCCTCTATCAAATCAGAAATCCTGGTAGACTTACCAATGACAGTTTCTACATTGAAGGGCTCATCAATACTTCTACTTCTAACAGGAAACCTAGCACATAAGGCAGTAGAAATAAAACTCCTACTAGCACCAGAATCAAAAAGCACAGAGACACAAATTTGGTTTACTAGAAATGTACCTGACACCGCGTCAGGGTCCACCCTAGCCTGCACCCAAGTTATAGCGAATGCTCTAGCCTTCGCCCCCCGCCCTCCTTCTCAATCCCGTTCTTCGCCCTGGAGCTCTCAGCCCTCCGCTTCTTGCACTCCTTGCTCATATGCCCCTTCTCGCCACAGTTGTAACATTTCACCACACGAAAACTTCCTTACCATGTGGCCCTCCTACCCATACTAAAAGCAGACGTTCGATCCCCACCTACATTCTCCTACATGCCCCTTCCCACATTTCTCACACACCTTCACTCCTAACTCGATTGCAGCCACCTTGCGATCCTCTACCTTCGCCCTTTTTCCCTTGGGAGGGAAACCACCACTACCGGTATGTTTTCCACTCCAGTTCTCCCCTCTCCTTTCTTCTTTCCTTACAGCCCTTATGAACCAAGTCACCACAGACGGCAAAATCATATGCAATGCTTGATGAACCCCTTCAACTATGTCCTCCTTCACTAAGGCCGTCAGATTAGCACTCTCATCCCCACGTACGTGCTAATGAAGCTCAAGCTCTTCAGGAGCCGTTTCAGTAGTCCTAGCCCTATTCATCATGACACGTGGTCCAACACCATGTCCACCATAAACCTCCTCCTCGAGAAGCCTCCTGAGATCTACCACCAGCCATTTCTAAACACTATAAGATTCAAACACTAACACAGTCATTCAAGGTAATAGTTCGGATTATGTGAAGTATAGTAAGTCCCTAATTATAGTGGCCAGTTGTGATTAATCACTTACTTTACTCTTCATCCCCCAAGTATTTCCTATCCTGACTACATCAGTATCCAAATCTACTAATAGCACATAAATCAGATAGCACATGCACATAATACAGGTTCACTTTAAGAAAATAAATTACCTGATGGCATGTAGCTACTTCGGTTAGCATCCTTCTATTCGGTCCCATTCTCAGTTTAAGTTTAGGTTTTTGAAAATAATTTACCCAATTCTCTTAAACTTTGGCTCTGATACCAACTTGTAAGGCCCTGATCCTGGAGACCCCACAGTTGGTCATTCATAGCATCATTCATTATTAAAACTCGTTTAAAATATATGAACATAAGAAAATATCACAGTGGAAGACTTATCAAAAACCATTTCATGCTTTAATAATTACTTTTGCCAAGTAATACATCGTTGATTGAAGTTATAAAAGAATACTTAGTGGTATTACAAAACAATAATATTATTTTTGCATGAGATGGATGCTAGTCTTTACTTGCCAAGTAGCTTCAACTTCGTGCCACCCTCAGAACATTACCTGCCAACTGAACATGTATAAAAAGTCAGCATTGCTGAGTGAGTTCTAGTTTATATAATAAAATACTTTACTTTTAATAAAAACCTTTCCTTTACTTTCGTTCGTGATCACACATCATACGTACATCTTGATAATAATCATTTATTATCCTTTATCATCGTTCATAATCATTCATTTCGTACTTACTTCTATCTACATCCTGCCATGCCCCATCTTCGGTGCACAAAGTGACTAAAGTCTTGGGAGCAAGTGGCAAGGACCCCGTTTTCGCATGTTTCCATCAGTCATAATGACTGACCGTTAGGTGTGCACTCGGCACACTATCGATGTGGCAACCCATAAAGAGTTGTGACCCCCTTTTATATGCTTGCAAGACTTTTAATTCATTTATTAAGTTCCACTTCTCATTATCTTTATGTTCCACTTTCATTACAATAGTACTTTACGCACAAGAGTATTAACACACCACGAAAAGTCACATACTAATACGCATTATAGAACATCAAACACAGCCCATAATCATACATAACATCAACAGGCATAAACCATCAAAACATTTCAGAACTTAACATAACATTCTATTTCCCAAGATTTCAAAAAATCCTAAGTCCCCAAAGAAATGCGGATGAACATAGGCCAATACGGCTGAATGTTCAGCAAATGTGGACAAGCAAATGCGGATGAAAATCTTAGAAAATATTCAAAGTGTCTAAAGATGTGCGGGTGAACCAAATGTAGATGAACAAGTCCAACTGCGGATGAACAAGTCTAAATGCGGATGAACAATAATAAATGAGGATGATCAAAATACTTAACTATGGAACATAAAACCAATGCGGTTGAATGCTCAGCAAATGCGGATGAAGACCAGTAAATGCGGATGAACACATTACTTAGGCTATTCCACCAGTTCCAAATCCTCGTTCTAACATATCCTTAGCACAGATCTAACATGCTAAACACTTAGAACAAGGCTTACAACTATGCAACATCAAAGAAGGCATTTAAAACACACACATCGCATACACATCAGATGCAAAAACGTAGAAAACTCATGCTTCGGTTGTAAAATTCAGTTAATATGTATTTCAACCCCAAACAAGTTTAAACAAGTAAAATAGGGGAATCTAGAACTCACCTCTAGCAGCTTTCGAGTAAGACTTCTTCTGACCGAGAGCAACTACGAGTTCTAGCACCTAAACACATCAAAACAAGCATCCAAACACAAAAGAACACATAAAAATCGGTCCAGCAGCTCGAATCCAACTGAAACCAAACAGAAAACATAAGAAAACCTCACCTTCTAGGAGAATTCAGCTTTCTCACACTTAAATCCTGTTGAACTGCTTCTTCTTTCTTCCTGCAGCCGAAAGCAGATGTGGGGAAATGGGGGTGTGGGCGGCCATCCCCTGCTTTTGGAACCCATAATAGACAAGTTTGCCACTTGTACACTTTAACCCCTTTACTTTGAAATGTTTCACTTTTCCTTCTTTTTACTTTTCTTTTCTTTTCCTCTTAATAAATTTCTAGGTGTTACATTTTTTCATTTTGGGGCTATTATGCATACTAAAACATTTGTTAATGCTTGTTTACGCTTGTGATGGTGTTAGTTATGATGTTAAGCATGTTAGAACAGCCTTAGATGTGATAAGTTATGTTTGGGCGGGAAACCCGTAGTTTTCGCGCGAGCAGATTGGTGTACGGTACGAAATTTGAATCTAATAGTTCTCGCGTGACAGGTAGTTCTCGCACGATAGGAAGTTCTCACACTATATGTATGTTCTCACGCGATATGTATGTTTTCGCCCGACTGTGATGATGGGATGTGCAGGATTTTAATGTGGTAAGGTACTCGCACAAAAGGCTAGTTCTCGCGCGAGATGATGATGTCGTGTGATTAAGTTTTCACATGGTATGTTGTTTATGTGTTGTGTTATCTTTTCACATTAAATTTTTTTTAAAATGATATGTTTATGATATGACTTTGCGTGGTATGATATGTGTATGAACGTAATATATTATGTAATGAAAGTGAAAGATAACGATGATGAAAAGTGGAACGTAATGAATGAATGAAAGTCTTGCAAGCAAAATGAATGGAGTTGCACGACCATGTTGTCGCTAGCTCAACTGAGGTGCGGCTTAGCTAGTCCATGAGGATGCGCTTTAGGGGTCCAATCCTTGAGATTGACCAAATATGATGGGGTCACTGTCGCTTTACCCCTGTACTGTGTCAACTTCGTGCACAATGTTTGGGGGTTTATTCATAAGCCTTGGCACAGTACCAGCTTTGTGCACAATGTTAGGGGTTTAGCATATGGCATGACCTATATTAAAGTGAAAGATGTTAATGAATGAATGTACAAAAAAGAACGATGATGAACGATGGTGAAAGATAATAAACGATTATTATCAAGATGTATGTATGATGTATGATCACGTACGAAAGGAAAGGAAATGTTTTACGTAAAGTAAAGTATTTTTATTATACAACTAGAACTCACTCAGTGTCGCTGACTTTTGTATGCATAATAGTTGGCAGGTAATGGTTGATGCTGAGGAGGGCAGGCATGAATGCATAAGCTACTGGAGAAAGTTCAAGTTTGGCATCCATAATTTTTGGGATAGTTATTGTATTGATACAATTTTTGAGATGTAAACGAAACGACATGATGTTTTGGCACAAATTTTAATTATTAATGAAAATATATACTTCCGCTGCAAAATGATGTGTTTTAAATATTTTATGCTATGATTGACCAACTGTAGGTGTCCCGGGAATGAGGCCTTACATGGATTGAAGTTTGGCCCGGATCAAGAAGGCATATTAGTTAGTCAAAAGCACTACAGATCCATGATAGGATCATTGATGTACCTAAGTGCAAGCAGACCAGACATTATGTATGCAATTTGCATGTGTGCAAGATAACTAGCAGATCCAAAAGAATCATACATAAATGCTGTAAAGAGGATATTCAAATAATTGGCCTTTGGTATCCTAAAGATAGAGATTTCTCTTTATTTGCATACACACCATCATAACAATATATGGCAGCGGAAACAAACCATCATAAGAGCACAAAAGGAGAGAACATCACATGGCATTACAGTTTAAAGAAATACCGGGCTAGATGTGGGTCTAACCACCCATACAAGTATAAGTTTTCAACAATACAAGTTGTTCCCAACCGAAATAAATAGTAATAAGTCCAAATTGTTTGAAAATCAAAACAAGCCAATGCCATGGTCACGGTGCTAGGTAAGGTCTTCTACACAGCTAGACTCCCTTCAAGGATTACCTGAAACATGCTCAAAAGAAATTTGTGTCAACTAAAAAGTTGGTGAATTCAAGTGCTTAAATTTCAAAAACAAAAGGATTCAAAAGAATCCACATTTGATTTAAAAGTCATAGATCATAGTATCATAGTTGTGGGGATCACAATCAACCCTGCACTCAGTCCCGGCTAGCCTCTTCTAAAGTTATGTTACACCGGCTAATCCCGAGGGAAGAACTGAGCCTCATATGGTGGACCATACCTGCCGGATGGTTCACCTTAGTATCTTATTAAAACTTGTCACATACCACAAACGACCCCGTAGGATCTCAGTGTGGTACCCTTCCCGTTCATCAAGGAAGGCACTATGTGTGGGGGATTCCCCAAGTAGATCTACCCATATAAAACAAGCGGTTCACACAAGAATTAATGATCGTGATAAAAGTAAAAGCAGGTTCTAACATTTCCATAACATATAGCAGCATATTATAGCATAGAAAAGTTCAGTTTAAACAAAGCATGCTTCACCCCAAAAATAGTAGTAAAAAGGGGACACTAGAACTCACCTTAGAGCTTCAAGTAACGGGTTCTTCGTGTACCGGGAAGGTTTCAAGTTTAGCACCCTACCAACAAGATTAAGTGTTAAGCCACTAATTCTAAGGTCATACGAGGTAGATAATAATGTGTTAAGGGGTTAAATGTTCAACTAGTTTAGATTTGCCAAGGCTTGCATTAGAAAGTTTCCTTTTATAGTAAGTCATGGTTTCTTATGGATAATTATAGGTTTTTACACTATTAGGTCATTGATACTAGTTAAATTAAGTTACCAAGTGATTACATGTTCATAGGGTCGTTTTATAGGGTTTTGGCAGAATTTACAGTTTAGCCCCTCAGGTTTCAGAATTTACAATTTCTACCCTAAAGTTTGCTTCTTTACATTTAATGGCCTTTTTGACAAGATAATAGATTTTGGAGTTAAATAATACATCTTAATCAAGTTAAACTTATAATTTTTAGAACTTTAGAATTTAGTTGGTAAACATGTGTTTTTCCGTTACCGGTTACGGTGAAATCGGGGGTTTTTAACGGTTAAGTATTAAACCTTATAATTTTATGTCTTAAAATTTGAAGTATTATATTAAGGACTTTTAATAAGTTTTTATAATCTGTTAAGAATGTATTCTTAAGCCCTTTTTGTTGAAAGTCTCGTTTTTAAGTTCGACCCGTTAAAGCGCGTTTTTACCCGAAACCGATCGCTCGAAATCATGTTTGACCAATTTTTCACCATCTTTAAGTCTTAAAGTTCTAATCTTAGTGAAATAACAAGTTTCCCATAGATTTTAGGTTTATTCTTGTATTTCCATGAATTTCTTCCAAAAATCACCCGGTTGAGGCCCGTTTTTAACTAAAAATTTCATTCAAATTGTTCTTAGACCCATTTAACCACAAATTCGACCAATTTCACTTTTTTAACCTTTTTAGAGCCTGTAATTATTTTTAACATGGTTATACCCTATGTCCTCATATTTTCAAGTCAATTTACCACCTTTTCGGGTCCCCGAATAAGTCCAAAATGCCTATAATCCCTACTATTTTAATTTTTCAGCTTTTGAAAACAGTTCATATGCCCAATAACATCCAAAACCTACTGAAAAACAGTTCTAATACACGGATCTAACATGTAACCATAATATAAGCTTGTATTTGGGAGATTTTTACCATTTTAGCCCTTTACACATGTGTAAAACATATTAGTTGTACCCATTCACCACCAAATCATTTTGTAACTTTCAAAACAGGTTTTTAGGAGGTTTAAAAACCATTTTTGAGCAGATCCCAAGCTTTGGTTACGGAGGGTTACAAAACATAAAGTTCATGGGTGTCAAAGTCACCCAAAAGAGGGTTTTCTAGGTGTAACTTGTGTTCCACCCGTAGCATGACCAATATTTCATGTGGGATACCTCTAGTGAATTTAAAATCTCCTCAGGAATGAGATGATAGCAGTGGACTTCTGATAGAACAAAGAAAGTAAGGGTTTTGGTGGATAGAAGAAAGAATAACACATGACATAGTTTGTTTTGGGTAGGATGAAGCTTACTCTTGTATGGTTCACGATTTGGAGAGTGTGTAGAGTGATAGAATGGTCTGGAAGTCTTCGAACAAGGGCTGGAAGATTTGAGTTTGATGAAACCGTGTGTCAAAGGCTCACAAGATAGCACCCTCTTACTAGTATGAAGCTTGACCGATGATGTTTGATGCTTGAACTTCGACTAGGGGGCTGAAATGAAGCTGGAACCATGGGTGTGTGTGTGTTTCAGCTAGATAGAAATTGAGAGAAGAGGGAAGAGAGTGAGAGGTGAGAAATGAGGGTGGGTTCAAGTATTGCATGTAATAGGAGTGGAGGGGAATGGTGGCAAGTTTGGGTGGTGTACAAGAGAAGAGATTGGTGGAGAGGGGGGGGGTGAAGGGGCGGCCGATCTTGGAGCTTTGTGGGGTGTAATTAGTTTTAAATTTTAAATGAAAATTTATTATTGTGTAGTATTATTAAGTGGGTAATTTTTATTAGTTGTTTAAGTATTAAGTATGTATATGTATATGTTAAACCGTGAATTGTGTGTGTATGCACACATATTTAATTGTTTCAATTAAGATTAAATTTTGAAATGGACTAATTGACTTTCCTGGAACACGAAGTTATTCTATGCTAAGGCTAGATCTGACAAATTCATGCAAAATGGCACATGAAATAACAAAAATGACAATAATAGCAATAGTAATAATAACACTAATAGTAATAGTAATAGTGACATTACATTAATATTAATTGTATGGATAATGATGCGGGAGGGGTTAAAGGTTAGGGTTATGACCTGGAGGTTGGTTGTAACAATTTGAATTCCTGGTTCAGTCATATGGTATGATCAACTATGAACCGTAATGTTTTCAAAACATTAATTTCATACAAGCTTGATGTTGTTAAAGTACAATTTTAACATCAAACATACATCTTTTCAAAATCAAGATATAAAACAAACATTCATGTTGTTAAATTAACAAACAAATTGAATCACACATGACCACTCATGAGAAATGATAGTACACTAGATTACTTCTTCATTTTAGTCATTTTCTACTAATAAAGACTGACAATACTTTGTTTGATGTGTGGATAGGCTCACCATGGGACATCTAACATCACATACAACAGTGAAGAACTAAATTCTCATGATTGTGTGGTAAGCCACATCTATCTTGGTTTATGGTAAGTATTGGTCTATCCAATATAGATTGCATGTAAAGTAAACCATATACGCCTAGTGAAATAGTTTATAAACTACTCAATCATACAAGTGTCTCCTTTTTTATGATTATCATAGACCTGGAGTACACTAAGGCATTCATTGTTATGCTGAGCAAAGTCCTGAATAACCTACATCATGATCCAAAAAGATTCCCAATGAGGAACACATCCATCTTGGATGAACAATCAATAAAGTCTTTTAGACTACATTCCTTGTAAATGAATCAAAAGAATCCCAAAGAGGATCACCTTACAAAGCGAAGTACAAAAGAATCCCAAAGTGGATCAAACAATAAGGATCATATTGAGCATTTATACTCCTAAGTAAGTAGGTCATAGTATTGAAAGTGCTTTCTGGCATATCTTGTGGAGGGTTGATCTTAACATACAATCAGGTGTGGGGTACATAGAATCATCTAAATAAACCCAAAACATGATAATCACTCACTATTTCAATCAATCATTAATATCATGTATGAGTTTAAGTGGATCACAATATCTGTAATCAACATTGTATTAGTCTATGTCTATTCTTAAAATTATCAAATCAACTCATTGAGGAGATAAGACTAGTATGATCTCATGTCATGTGCAAATGATTCATGTCCAAGCATACAACCCAATTATTTCTTAGTTAAATAAAGTATTATCTTTCTAAAAGTTTATCATGCAAACTATCAAATTGGACTTTGATAATTTCCATTAAGACAATTTCAAATTTTTGTATAAAGAATTTTATAAATATACAAAAATTTAAGGGGAGAAAAATAAACATGGAAATATCAAAGGCACCATAGTATGTGTATAATCATACAATTTAAAATTTGAAATATTAAAAATTTGAGGATTTTAACATTTTGAGTTTTAAATAAAGTAAGTCAAGCCAGCACTCAATAAACAGCAGTTTGACACATATACATGCCCAATATTGCTTGTGAGTGATATTTTATCATCCATATATTAATCATGTTAAATTAATAAAATTTTAACTAACATTCAAATTTTGAAACATTTCAAAATTATTTTTAAGCAAAAACAGAAAACTAAGTCCTTATAGCGTATGTATTTATTTACATTGCTGATGAGCAAAAATTTTCAAAACAAACAAAAAGTTTTTAATTTTAACAACTGTGGACACAGCAGACACACAAACATACATCCGCTGTAGATACAGTTAACCATTAATAATGCAAAATACACTAAGTGTATATAGCGGACAAACAAACATGCATCTGTTGTGCATTATTGAACATACTAGTGTTCACAGCACATGATGTTAGTAAAACATCCATTCTGAATATAGTAAGTTTTCACAGCACATGACTAACTTTGTTCATCCATTATTTAAATAGTGTAAGTGTAAGGATCTATCTGAAGATTATGAGGCTGATGCAACCAAAGATCTTCCAACATGCACTAAGGAACAAGGATGAACTTGCTGCTGAAGCTTTACACTCTCTTTAACTCTAAGTGTAAAGTCTTCTGAAGCCAAAAGTTCAGAAGAAATTACTTCGGAAGCTTTACACTTAACAGAAAATATTCCAAGTGTAAAAACTTCTGAAGCCAGAGGCCAAGTTCTTCCAAAGCCAAAGATGAAGTCTTTCGAAGCTTCAAAGACAAAGTATTCCGAATCCATTTTGCTGTGAAGACTGCTTTCTTCGGAAGACAGAGAGTAGATGCTTTCTTTGATCTGCTTTTGAAAAAGCTGACCAACTTTCTGCTGCAACTCTGATAACTCACCAACTTGTATGAGTTGGTGAAACTTCCATGCTTTAGTGAATAGCAGAAAAAGTCTTTGTCTATAATTTTCTTCTTTTGTTCCTTTAGACTTTTTTTGTAATAGGAAAAGTCAATGAGCTATGGCATGTCATAGTCACTAGTCAAAAGGCAATCTGCCCTTTGACTCCAGATTGATCTTGTTGTCTAGATCAGTCAATTCCAACTGTCTTTTCAAGTATTGACGGTTGTAGGTTGTAGTATAAAAGAGTCTCAGGTCCTTGTATTTTAGATCATGATTTGAACACTTGTAATAGAACTTGAGATCAATATACAACATCCTTGAAAATTAATACTTGTGTTATTATTCTAAGTTCTGTCTTATTGTTACTTGTGTTCTTTGTATCTTCAAAGTATCATGTTCCCTATTTGAATTGTTAAGTGATCTAAGATCACTCCTCTTGTGAAACTAATTGTAGTTAACACCCTTACTCGAAACTGCAATTAGTATCAGACCATTCCAGGCTCTTGATTGTAAGATCTCACCATCTTAAATCCTCTTACTTTCACACTTCACTTAACTTTTTAAATGGCAGCTATCTCAAAGGCTGATATGGAAACTGGAACTATGTCAAAGTCCCCACTAATCACTCCTAAGGATTTTGATACTTGGTGCCAAAGAATGGAAGGCTTCATCAAGTCTCAAGATTCTAGGATGTGGGAGTCTGTTGTCAATGGACCTTATGTACCATCCACCACTTCAGTTGCTAATGGTGGTGGTATGATACCAAAGTAAAGGGATGATTTTTCTAAAGAAGATTGGAAGAAAATTGATGTTGATCAGAAAGCTATGATAGCCCTTCAAATTGCTCTTCCTAACTCCATCTACAGAGGTTTCAAGAAGTGCAAGACAGCCAAACAGCTATGGGATGCACTGAAGCTGATGTATGAGGGGTCCAATGAAGCCAAAGAGAACAAGAAGGACCTCTTGAAGCAGTAGTTAGAAAATTTCACCTTCAAGACAGGTGAAACCATGACTCAACAGTGCTTCAGGTACGTTGAGATTGTGGATACTCTAGCTGATGTTGGGGTAACCATTGAGAATAGAGATATTGTTAGGAAGTTCATGTCCTCTCTTCCCAGACAATGGACACACTACTGTGTGGTTATTAAGAGGACTGAAAACCTCAAGACTCTTACTCTCACTGAGTTATATGGAATACTCAGTGGATACCAGATGGAGATGAACATGCAGAACTCATCTAGTAACTCCAACACTCATTAGAGTTCAGCCCTTCATTTGGTTGAAAGGGATTGCAGAGAACCATAGCACCATCTCATCTGCTACCCGGACAAATCACAAAAGGGTCCTTTCATCACCTTTCCGGAGACCCCAAGGGAAGGCTACATCCCTGGAAGCCCATTCCAGGAGACAAGTTCTTCACAAGCTTTTGTGTCTTCTGATGAAAGTACGGGAAACTTTCTCTTCACTCTTGAAGACCTGGACTGTATCCATCCAGATGATCTGGAATATATGGAAATAGTCTAGCAGATGGCTCTACTCACTCATAGAGCCCAGAAGTTCTACAAGAGGACTGGTTTCCAAACAATGCAGCCAGTGGAAAGTTTGGGCTGGACAAAAGCAAGGTGAAGTGTTACAACTGTAACCAAATGGGACACTTTGCCAGAGAGTGCAAGGCACCAAATTCAAATGGTGGCCAAGCACAATCCAGGCCAAACTATTGAGGGAGCTCACTAGAATGAGAAGCCAAGACAGCAAGCTACAGTTGCTGTTAAAGAAGGAGGCTTTGACTGGAGCTTTCAGGTTGAGGATGCTTCTTCAAACCAAGCACTAATGGCAGACCAAGATGAATCCAAGGTATTAGAACATTTTTGTACTCCTAAATGCATTGCTAAAGTTAATAGATACCGGTCCTATAAATTAGAGATGACATCTGATCTTGAGTCCTTAAATATCTTAAAAGCTGACTTTAAAAGTGTTGAAAATGATTATAAACTTAAGATAGAAGATCTAGAGAAAACCATTTCAACTCTTAAGCATGAGCACACTGACTACAGGACTCAAATCAAAGATCTCATCTCAAAGTTAACTGAATGCCAGGATGATCTTGTGATCAGCAAAGCTAGGGTAGAAAAATGTGTTCTTGAAGAAGGGACCTTCAAGAACATAATATCCTCATCCCTACATGCAAAAGTTTGTTATCAGAATAAGCAAGGATTGGGATCTACTGAGATAGCTCCTCCACACACTCTACTGTCTTTAAGATCTCCAAGGTGTGGAACATGTAAAGATAAGCTTCCCCTTATAGACCCCATTGTGGAAGAGGATGAAGAGGAGATAGTGAAGGATGACTCTGAGATGAGTGAAGAAGATCATCCTCAGAAGGGTCACTATTCTCCTGAGGAGAGGAAAGAGTCTGGAATGACAAAGTCAAAAAGGAAGAACTTGATTAGAAGAGCTAAGAGAAGATCAAAAAAGGGTCAAGAAATCAAGGCCACTTTTGACTCAAAGCAGAAACAAGTGTTCATTTCTGCAGGTTTTGAAGTGGTAATGACTAAAGACTCAACTATGAAATCTAGTACCAGGAGTTCTAGTTTGGTTCTAAATCATTCCAACAAGAAGAAGAAGACTGACCAGCTGTGTATCACTGCTACACAGCCTGAACCATCTAGCTCCAAGAGCAAGCCTCTCCATAAGAAGCTTGTGGCATCATCTGTAAAGATGAAGATGGAGAAGGAAAGTGATCAAACTTAGTCTTGCTCTCAAAAGAAGACTCTTAGAAGGAAGGAACTCGACTGCGTCATGTGTGGTAGTACTTTTCATCTGGCTAAGGATTGCAAGTACAATCCCAAAAGTACATCCACATGACCAAGAATAACACTTCTGAGAAGAAGAAGGAACAAACAACTTTGGAAGGAAAATATGTTTCCTTCGGAAGCTCCAAAATAAAGAGGAAGACAAATGAAAACTTGCCTTCGGAAGAAAAGTTGGCCTTGGAAGAAAGGAATGTTTCCGAAGTATTGAAGCAAGCTACAATGAAAGCAAGATCTTCTGAAGGTCCTGTCTCCAAAACTTCCGAAGTTGTTAAAACTTCTGAAGCCTTGAAGGTCAGGCCCAATCTTCCAAAGGTGGTGTGGAAGATGAAGGAAGACTATGTGACTGAATGTTCTTCATCAACAATAGAAAATGATCCTCAAAGCTTGAATATAGGATCACTTACTATTACATTGTCTTCAACTCATTTAAATAAGCCCAAGACCAATAAGGATTGGGTTTCTAAGTGTAAATAATCACCTCTTTTTATGCAGGAACAGTTAAAGACCAAGAAGAATGTTTGGATTATTGATAGTGGTTGTTCCAGGCACATGACTGGCAATGGTTCTCTGCTTCAAAATTTTGAGAAAATTGATGGAGGACCAGTTGCTTTTGGAGGAGATACTGGTGGTTACATTTCTGGAAGGGGCAGAGTCATAAATGGTAAGCTAAGCATTGAGAAGGTAAACTTTGTCAAGGAGCTTGGATACAATCTTCTGAGTGCATCCCAATTTTATGATCAGAAACACGATATGCTCTTCACTGAGCATGAGTGCATTGTTCTCAAGCCCGAGGTGGCCATTCCTCAAGAGCATATTCTGCTCAGAGACCCCAGGAGAGGGAACATGTACAAGAAGGATTTACATGAAACATCTCCCTCAGGAGAAGTTTCTTGCTTTCTGTCTAAAGAAAATAGTGATGAGTCTTTTCTTTGGCATAAAATAATGTGCCATGTAAACTTTAAGAACATGAATAAATTAATTAAGAATGATATTGACAGGATCAGTGATCTAAGTTTGATTAATTAGAGTTGAATTGCAGCGGAATTAGAACAAGAATTAGACAAATATAGCAAAAACACAATAGATATTCAATGGAACAGTACACGGTTATAGAGAAAGAGGGTTTTCTGCAAAAGGGATAATATCATTCATGCACAAATGCTTCGGTATGTCAGCCGCTAAGCTTCGCACCTTACAATTAGGTCAACATTCCTTCTATAAAGGAATGTGACGTCTGCTGATGTCACTTGATAGTGACATTTAACAGAATTATTACAAACAACTAAAAGTAAGCAAACTACTGAGAATGTTCACAACAACTGAGAACATCTCAGAGTATGCTAAGTACAAGATGAAACTAAAACTACTGAAACTACAAGTACTGATTACAAGAAACATAAAACTACTGATTACAAGAGAATTAAAAGGAAAATATAACTACTGAAAGGAAACCATCACAACTACTGAAGAGGTCTTCTTCAGCTGTTGTGACAACATCTGAAACTTGGTCTTCAGTCTTTGTCTTCAGCTTTTGTCTTCAGACTTTGTCTTCAGTTCTTTAGCTTTAGACTTTGTCTTCAGCTTTTTCACTTCAGACTTTGTCTTCAGCTCTTTCACTTCAGACTTTGTCTTCAGACCTTGTTATCAGTTGATGTCTTCAGCTGTTGCAGACTACTTCAGTTGTTGTAATGTCTGTGGGACTTAAAGGTTTTTCTGATCAGGCTCATTGGTTCTTTTGGTCCAACAAAAACTAAACTTGAATAGGTGAGTACTGGGATCATCATCAACATCAGTACCACCAGTGGAACTCCTTTATTGGTAGACCTCTCACTAAACTATTGTGGATCAGCTGATTCATGTTTTTGAGATTAACATGACCCAGCCTTCTATGCCACAGTTTAGATTCCTGAGGAGAGGCCTTGGAGAACAGGCAAGGATGACCTTTTAAATCAATCTTCTTTGACAAATCCAAGGCATATACTCTTCCTATCCTGTTGGCCTTCAGGAGAGTATGTTCATCCAATACCTTGTCAATCAGCCTCAGAACTTTGGAAGACAGAATCCGGTAGTTCTGGCTTGTGAAAAGTGCAACATGCCCTTTATCACACATCTGACTGACACTCAGTAGATTATACTTGAGATTCTCCACATGGTTAACATCATCAAATCTGATTTCTCCATTTGACACAAATCCTTTCCCGATGATGTAACCCTTAGCATCATTTCCAAATGAGACAAATCCCTTCTTTCCTTGAGAGTAGTCATTAAGAAGAGAACTGCTCCCAGTCATATGCTTAGATCCTCCACTGTCTACATACCAGATGCTTCTTTGGCATGCTGAAGAACCCTGCATTAACATAAGAAACTAGTTAGCTTTAGAGACCCAAACCTTTTTGGTTTTGGGTCTGTTTTCATCAACAGATTTAACCATAACTTGTTTCTCATGATTAACAGCTGATGAAGGTGGAGATGGTGCTGAAATGGATTTCTTAGATTTGGGCTTGGATTTCCTTTTCAGTGGTTTGATCACAGGTGCATCTAGTTGGTTAACTCTCCCCAACAAATGCTGAACCATCATAACAAGTTGTGTCTGATTTGTTGCTAAAGCCTTCAGCTCATTTGACACATCAGTACTTGTTTTTGATGAGTTCCTGTGACCCACCATTTCCTCCTTCTTGAAATTCACAGACTTAGTCTGATGTTTATCATGAGGAACACTATCAGCTGTTTTCTGATAAACCCCATCCTTCTTTTTGGATTTTGGTGAGTCCTTGGGTTTATCAGTTTGAGATGACTGTGGTACAAACTTAGTCTCAAACTCATTTTTCATTTTATTAATCTCTTCTTTAATGAGCTTATCTCTGTTGAGTTTGGAACCCTTTTTTACCAGCATTCATCAGATAGATGATTGAATTTACCACATATTTCACATGGCTTATTCTTCATCTTGGATTGATCAACTGCTGAAGTGGAAACTACTGAAGGTGTGATCTTCAGTACTTTCCTCCTTTCAGTACTTGTGTTAAGTACTGAAGGATCGGTAACAACTGAAGACTTGTTCTTCAGCTGTTCTCTATCCGTCCTGAAAGACCGTATGATAGATTCCTCAGATGTTGTTAATCCTTTTATTTCAGTAGATTTGAAATGCTTTTCAGATGTTGTGACTTGCCCTTCAGTACTTGGAGTACTTTGAGGGACAACATCTGAATTGCTCAGCTTCATGTGTTTATCAGCATTTAAACCATCAGGTAATTGATTTGCTGAGATCTTAACACTGACTTAATCCTCTAATTTTGTATTATCATTTGAGGATGAATAACATGATGATGTGGTTTGGAAATTACTTTCACCTTCAGATTTTACTATTGATTTTGAAGTAAAATCAGTAGGTGGTGCAATATGATTGTAACCTATTCCAAACATCACATTTGAAGCTGTTTGCTTGCTGAGAAGCATTTCAAATCCCTTGCAGGATGTTACCCAGCGGTCACACTCAACTTGGGTAGCTGCAAGTGTCTCTTTGAGACTTCTGTGGTTCTCAAGTATGACCTCTACCTTAGCCTTTTCATCATTAAGTTGGCATTTAAGCTTGTAAATCTCATCATCTTTGTCATTAAGAGAAGACTCATACTCAGCTTTTCTTTTGGAAATAGTTTTCTCAAGCTCAAGATTTTGATTGATTAAAGCTACATTTGCCTCTCTAATAGAGACAAAGGCAGCTATGCATGATTCAGAACATAACTTGGCTTTAGCCTCAGAAGATACCTGGGTTACCTGTGAAGATGATGCATTGGAGCAGGAACCCTCAGTAGACTCCAGGGCCATGAGAGCAAGATTCCTAAAAGGATGTTCACCACCATGTTGACCAGCACCAGCAAATAATTGCTCATTGAAACCAGAAAGATCATCTGGTAAGCTGCTCCAGTCAATAACTCCTGGTGTGAAGAAGCTGTGATGAGGTTGAGATTGTGATGGAGATGGTTGAGGCTCAGGTAGGGTTTGAGGTTGTTGTGCTATAGGAACTTGAACTGGATTTGGTTGTGGCATGTAATAGCAAGGATATGGATATGGCATTGGACCCTGAGGGACAAAATATGCAGGAGATTGAGGTTGTGAGTGATGACCAGAACTAGCAGGATGTTGCCCTTTGTTTTGTGAACTATTGCTTGGAAAGGTCACAAAGGGTGCAGAGGAGTTAGATCCAGTTGATCTACACTCTCTTGCAAAGTGCCCAAGCCTGTGGCATTTGTGACACCTCAACTTACTCTTGTCAAAACCAACTTTGGTTTTGCCAGAGAGTCCTGGAAATTTCCTACCAGATCTCTTGTAGAACTTTTGAGATCTGATATTGATCAAGGCCATTTGGCTCAAAATATCCATCTCTTCTAAATCATCATCAGCAATACCCATCAAATCATCCATGATAAAGCATAAATTATCACTATTACACCCAGAATGACTGTCAACACCAACAAATGCATGATCAGAACTGTTTGAAGAGAAATCTATATGCTCATCATAATGGCTTTCTGATCCAGCATATTCTGACTCATGACCGACCAAGGCAGTGTTCCCTGGTACAAAGTCATCAGTGAGCTTTCCAGATGATGCCAGATTCCTTTTCTGCTCTATCTCTCTTTCAAATGTAAGCAGTTTCCCATGGAGTTGGGTGAGAGATAGGCTATCTAGATTTGCACTGGAGCGTAGGACAATGGTGTATGTGTCCCATCTCTCAGGTAGTGATCTGAGGAATCTGTTGTTCATCTGGCTGTTAGTATACTCATGCTTGACCATTTTCAGCTCAGAGATCAAGCAGGAGAAACGCTCAAACTGTTGACTCAGTGTCTCACCCTTCCTATGAGAGAATGTCTCATATTGTTGGGCGAGGATTTCTCTGTTGTTTGCTAAGACCTCATCAGTTCCTCCGAATTATTCCTTCAAAGCATTCCAGAGGTCATGAGCAGTTTCATGATGCATAAGCCCAGAATAGATTTCATTAGGCAGTGCCATGGACAGAATTCAATGGGCTTTAGCATCAATCTCAAACAGTTTACGATCTTCATCTGAGTATTGCTCCTTCTTCGGAACCATTTGGTTGGTCTCCGGATTGTTCACCATAGGCTTGTGTGGACTGTGAACCACAGATGTCCAACAACCTGAACTGTTAACAGACAGGTGATGGAGCATTCTTTGTTGCCATATGTTATACTCACTCCTAACCAGCATCGGAGGCTTGGTTGAGGAGCCAGTATTATGAGGGTCATTAGATGGAGTAGTCATTCTCAGATTCAAACCAATTCAATCAAGTTTCAACAGATTTAGCACAAAAACACAACAAACTCAATATGAACCAAGAAGAAACTCAAATTGAATAACCAGAAGCAGCAGAAGATCAATCTCTATAACCAATTCTTGCAAATATGCTAATTCGATCAAACTTTAGATATCGAAATAGCAGTTTCAATGATCAATTGTTAAACCGATCAATGATTAGCCTGCTCTGATACCATTTGACAGGATCAGTGATCTAAGTTTGATCAATTAGAGTTGAATTGCAGCGGAATTAGAACAAGAATTAGACAAATATAGCAAGAACACATAGATATTCAATGGAACAGTACACGGTTATAGAGAAAGAGGGTTTTCTGCAAAAGGGATAATATCATTCATGCACAAATGCTTCGGTATGTCAGCCGCTAAGCTTCGCACCTTACAATTAGGTCAACATTCCTTATATAAAGGAATGTGACATCTGCTGATGTCACTTGATAGTGACATTTAACAGAATTATTACAAACAACTGAAAGTAAGCAAACTACTGAGAATGTTCACAACAACTGAGAACATCTCAGAGTATGCTAAGTACAAGATGAAACTAAAACTACTGAAACTACAAGTACTGATTACAAGAAACATAAAACTACTGATTACAAAAGAATTAAAAGGAAAATATAACTACTGAAAGGAAACCATCACAACTACTAAAGAGGTCTTCTTCAGCTGTTGTGACAACATCTGAAACTTGGTCTTCAGTCTTTGTCTTCAGCTTTTGTCTTCAGACTTTGTCTTCAGTTCTTTAGCTTTAGACTTTGTCTTCAGCTTTTTCACTTCAGACTTTGTCTTCAGCTCTTTCACTTCAGACTTTGTCTTCAGACCTTGTTATCAGTTGATGTCTTCAGCTGTTGCAGACTACTTCAGTTGTTGTAATGTCTGTGGGACTTAAAGGTTTTTCTGATCAGGCTCATTGGTTCTTTTGGTCCAACAAAAACTAAACTTGAATAGATGTGTACTGGGATCATCATCAACATCAGTACCACCAGTGGAACTCCTTTATTGGTAGACCTCTCACTAAACTATTGTGGATCAGCTGATTCATGTTTTTGAGATTAACATGACCCAGCCTTCTATGCCACAGTTTAGATTCCTGAGGAGAGGCCTTGGAGATCAGGCAAGGATGACCTTTTAAATCAATCTTCTTTGACAAATCCAAGGCATATACTCTTCCTTTCCTGTTGGCCTTCAGGAGAGTATGTTCATCCAATACCTTGTCAATCAACCTCAGAACTTTGGAAGACAGAATCCGGCAGTTCTGGCTTGTGAAAAGTGCAACATGCCCTTTATCACACATCTGACTGACACTCAGTAGATTATACTTGAGATTCTCCACATGGTTAACATCATCAAATCTGATTTCTCCATTTGACACAAATCCTTTCCCGATGATGTAACCCTTAGCATCATTTCCAAATGAGACAAATCACTTCTTTCCTTGAGAGTAGTCATTAAGAAGAGAACTGCTCCCAGTCATATGCATAGATCCTCCACTGTCTACATACCAGATGCTTCTTTGGCATGCTGAAGAACCCTGCATTAACATAAGAAACTAGTTAGCTTTAGAGACCCAAAACTTTTTGGTTTTGGGTCTGTTTTCATCAATAGATTTAACCATAACTTGTTTCTCATGATTAACAGCTGATGAAGGTGGAGATGGTGCTAAAATGGATTTCTTAGATTTGGGCTTGGATTTCCTTTTCAGTGGTTTGATCACAGGTGCATCTAGTTGGTTAACTCTCCCCAACAAATGATGAACCATCATAACAAGTTGTGTCTGATTTGTTGCTAAAGCCTTCAGCTCATTTGACACATCAGTACTTGTTTTGATGAGTTCCTATGACCCACCATTTCCTCCTTCTTGAAATTCACAGACTTAGTCTGATGTTTATCATGAGGAACACTATCAGCTGTTTTCTGATAAACCCCATCCTTCTTTTTGGATTTTGGTGAGGCCTTGGGTTTATCAGTTTGAGATGACTGTGGTACAAACTTGGTCTCAAACTCATTTTTCATTTTATTAATCTCTTCTTTAATGAGCTTATCTCTGTTGAGTTTGGAACCCTTTTTGTACCAGCATTCATCAGATAGATGATTGAATTTACCACATATTTCACATGGCTTATTCTTCATCTTGGATTGATCAACTGCTGAAGTGGAAACTACTGAAGGTGTGATCTTCAGTACTTTCCTCCTTTCAGTACTTGTGTTAAGTACTGAAGGATCGGTAACAACTGAAGACTTGTTCTTCAGCTGTTCTCTATCCGTCCTGAAAGACCGTATGATAGATTCCTCAGATGTTGTTAATCCTTTTATTTCAGCAGATTTGAAATGCTTTTCAGATGTTGTGACTTGCCCTTCAGTACTTGGAGTACTTTGAGGGACAACATCTGAATTGCTCAGCTTCATGTTTTTATCAGCATTTAAACCATCAGGTAATTGATTTGCTGAGATCTTAACACTGACTTAGTCCTCTAATTTTGTATTATCATTTGAGGATGAATAACATGATGATGTGGTTTGGAAATTACTTTCACCTTCAGATTTTACTATTGATTTTGAAGTAAAATCAGTAGGTGGTGCAATATGATTGTAACCTATTCCAAACTTCACATTTGAAGCTGTTTGCTTGCTGAGAAGCATTTCAAATCCCTTACAGGATGTTACCCAGCGGTCACACTCAACTTGGGTAGCTGCAAGTGTCTCTTTGAGACTTCTGTGGTTCTCAAGTATGACCTCTACCTTAGCCTTTTCATCATTAAGTTGGCATTTAAGCTTGTAAATCTCATCATCTTTGTCATTAAGAGAAGACTCATACTTAGCTTTTCTTTTGGAAATAGTTTTCTCAAGCTCAAGATTTTGATTGATTAAAGCTACATTTGCCTCTCTAATAGAGACAAAGGCAGCTATGCATGATTCAGAACATAACTTGGCTTTAGCCTCAGAAGATACCTGGGTTACCTGTGAAGATGATGCATTGGAGCAGGAACCCTCAGTAGACTCCAGGGCCATGAGAGCAAGATTCCTAAAAGGATGTTCACCACCATGTTGACCAGCACCAGCAAATAATTGCTCATTGAAACCAGAAAGATCATCTGGTAAGCTGCTCCAGTCAATAACTCCTGGTGTGAAGAAGCTGTGATGAGGTTGAGATTGTGATGGAGATGGTTGAGGCTCAGGTAGGGTTTGAGGTTATTGTGCTATAGGAACTTGAACTGGATTTGGCTGTGGCATGTAATAGTAGGGATATGGATATGGCATTGGACCCTGAGGGACAAAATATGCAGGAGATTGAGGTTGTGAGTGATGACCAGAACTAGCAGGATGTTGCCCTTTGTTTTGTGAACTATTGCTTGGAAAGGTCACAAAGGGTGCAGAGGAGTTAGATCCAGTTGATCTACACTCTCTTGCAAAGTGCCCAAGCCTGTGGCATTTATGACACCTCAACTTACTCTTGTCAAAACCAACTTTGGTTTTGCTAGAGAGTCCTGGAAATTTCCTACCAGTTCTCTTGTAGAACTTTTGAGATCTGATATTGATCAAGGCCATTTGGCTCAAAATATCCATCTCTTCTAAATCATCATCAGCAATACCCATCAAATCATCCATGATAAAGCATAAATTATCACTATTACACCCAGAATGACGGTCAACACCAACAAATGCATGATCAGAACTGTTTGAAGAGAAATCTATATGCTCATCATAATGGCTTTCTGATCCAGCATATTCTGACTCATGACCGACCAAGGCGGTGTTCCCTGGTACAAAGTCATCAGTGAGCTTTCCTGATGATGCCAGAATCCTTTTCTGCTCTATCTCTCTTTCAAATGTAAGCAGTTTCCCATGGAGTTGGGTGAGAGATAGGCTATCCAGATTTGCACTGGAGCGTAGGACAATGGTGTATGTGTCCCATCTCTCAGGCAGTGATCTGAGGAATATGTTGTTCATCTGGCTGTTAGTATACTCATGCTTGACCATTTTCAGCTCAGAGATCAAGCAGGAGAAACGCTCAAACTGTTGAGTCAGTGTCTCACCCTTCCTATGAGAGAATGTCTCATATTGTTGGGCGAGGATTTCTCTGTTGTTTGCTAAGACCTCATCAGTTCCTCCGAATTGTTCCTTCAAAGCATTCCAGAGGTCATGAGCAGTTTCATGATGCATAAGCCCAGAATAGATTTCATTAGGCAGTGCCATGGCCAGAATTCCATGGGCTTTAGCATCAATCTCAAACAGTTTACGATCTTCATCTGAGTATTGCACCTTCTTCTTCGGAACCATTTGGTTGGTCTCCGGATTGTTCACCATAGGCTTGTGTGGACTGTGAACCACAGATGTCCAACAACCTGAACTGTTAACAGACAGGTGATGGAGCATTCTTCATTGCCATATGTTATACTCACTCCTAACCAGCATCGGAGGCTTGGTTGAGGAGCCAGTATTGTGAGGGTCATTAGATGGAGTAGTCATTCTCAGATTCAAACCAATTCAATCAAGTTTCAACAGATTTAGCACAAAAACACAACAAACTCAATATGAACCAAGAAGAAACTCAAATTGAATAACCAGAAGCAGCAGAAGATCAATCTCTATAACCAATTCTTGCAAATATGCTAATTCGATCAAACTTTAGATATCGAAATAGCAGTTTCAATGATCAATTGTTAAACCGATCAATGATTAGCCTGCTCTGATACCATTTGATAGGATCAGTGATCTAAGTTTGATCAATTAGAGTTGAATTGCAACGGAATTAGAACAAGAATTAGACAAATATAGCAAGAACACAATAGATATTCAATGGAACAGTACACGGTTATAGAGAAAGAGGGTTTTCTGCAAAAGGGATAATATCATTCATGCACAAATGCTTCGGTATGTCAGCCGCTAAGCTTCGCACCTTACAATTAGGACAACATTCCTTATATAAAGGAATGTGACGTCTGCTGATGTCACTTGATAGTGACATTTAACAGAATTATTACAAACAACTGAAAGTAAGCAAACTACTGAGAATGTTCACAACAACTGAGAACATCTCAGAGTATGCTAAGTACAAGATGAAACTAAAACTACTGAAACTACAAGTACTGATTACAAGAAACATAAAACTACTGATTACAAAAGAATTAAAAGGAAAATATAACTACTGAAAGGAAACCATCACAACTACTAAAGAGGTCTTCTTCAGCTGTTGTGACAACATCTGAAACTTGGTCTTCAGTCTTTGTCTTCAGCTTTTGTCTTCAGACTTTGTCTTCAGTTCTTTATCTTTAGACTTTGTCTTCAGCTTTTTCACTTCAAACTTTGTCTTCAGCTCTTTCACTTCAGACTTTGTCTTCAGACCTTGTTATCAGTTGATGTCTTCAGCTGTTGCAGACTACTTCAGTTGTTGTAATGTCTGTGGGACTTAAAGGTTTTTCTGATCAGGCTCATTGGTTCTTTTGGTCCAACAAAAACTAAACTTGAATAGATGAGTACTGGGATCATCATCAACATCAGTACCACCAGTGGAACTCCTTTATTGGTAGACCTCTCACTAAACTATTGTGGATCAGCTGATTCATGTTTTTGAGATTAACATGACCCAGCCTTCTATGCCACAGTTTAGATTCCTGAGGAGAGGCCTTGGAGATCAGGCAAGGATGACCTTTTAAATAAATCTTCTTTGACAAATCCATGGCATATACTCTTCCTATCCTGTTGGCCTTCAGGAGAGTATGTTCATCCAATACCTTGTCAATCAACCTCAGAACTTTGGAAGACAGAATCCGGCAGTTCTGGCTTGTGAAAAGTGCAACATGCCCTTTATCACACATCTGACTGACACTCAGTAGATTATACTTGAGATTCTCCACATGGTTAACATCATCAAATCTGATTTCTCCATTTGACACAAATCCTTTCCTGATGATGTAACCCTTAGCATCATTTCCAAATGAGACAAATCCCTTCTTTCCTTGAGAGTAGTCATTAAGAAGAGAACTGCTCCCAGTCATATGCATAGATCCTCCACTGTCTACATACCAGATGCTTCTTTGGCATGCTGAAGAACCCTGCATTTATCATAAGAAACTAGTTAGCTTTAGAGACCCAAACCTTTTTGGTTTTGGGTCTGTTTTCATCAACAGATTTAACCATAACTTGTTTCTCATGATTAACAGCTGATGAAGGTGGAGATGGTGCTGAAATGGATTTCTTAGATTTGGGCTTGGATTTCCTTTTCAGTGGTTTGATCACAGGTGCATCTAGTTGGTTAACTCTCCCCAACAAATGCTGAACCATCATAACAAGTTGTGTCTGATTTGTTGCTAAAGCCTTCAGCTCATTTGACACATCAGTGACTTGTTTTACATTCTTTCACTGTGACCCACCTTATTTTCTCCATCTGAAATTCACAGACTTAGTCTGATTATCATAAACCTATCAGCTATTTTTGATGGTGAGGCCTTGGGTTTATCAGTTTGAGATGACTGTGGTACAAACTTGGTCTCAAACTCATTTTTCATTTTATTAATCTCTTCTTTAATGAGCTTATCTCTGTTGAGTTTGGAACCCTTTTTGTACCAGCATTCATCAGATAGATGATTGTATTTACCACATATTTCACATGGCTTATTCTTCATCTTGGATTGATCAACTGCTGAAGTGGAAACTACTGAAGGTGTGATCTTCAGTACTTTCCTCCTTTCAGTACTTGTGTTAAGTACTGAAGGATCGGTAACAACTGAAGACTTGTTCTTCAGCTGTTCTCTATCCGTCCTGAAAGACCATATGATAGATTCCTCAGATGTTGTTAATCCTTTTATTTCAGCAGATTTGAAATGCTTTTCAGATGTTGTGACTTGCCCTTCAGTACTTGGAGTACTTTGAGGGACAACATCTGAATTGCTCAGCTTCATGTGTTTATTAGCATTTAAACCATCAGGCAATTGATTTGCTGAGATCTTAACACTGACTTCATCCTCTAATTTTGTATTATCATTTGAGGATGAATCACATGATGATGTGGTTTGGAAATTACTTTCACCTTCAGATTTTACTATTGATTTTGAAGTAAAATCAGTAGGTGGTGCAGTATGATTGTAACCTATTCCAAACTTCACATTTGAAGCTGTTTGCTTGCTGAGAAGCATTTCAAATCCCTTGCAGGATGTTACCCAGCGGTCACACTCAACTTGGGTAGCTGCAAGTGTCTCTTTGAGACTTCTGTGGTTCTCAAGTATGACCTCTACCTTAGCCTTTCATCATTAAGTTGGCATTTAAGCTTGTAAATCTCATCATCTTTGTCATTAAGAGCAGACTCATACTCAGCTTTTCTTTTGGAAATAGTTTTGTCAAGCTCAAGATTTTGATTGATTAAAGCTACATTTGCCTCTCTAATAGAGACAAAGGCAGCTATGCATGATTCAGAACATAACTTGGCTTTAGCCTTAGAAGATACCTGGGTTACCTGTGAAGATGATGCATTGGAGCAGGAACCCTCAGTAGACTCCAGGGTCATGAGAGCAAGATTCCCAAAAGGATGTTCACTACCATGTTGACCAGCACCAGCAAATAATTGCTCATTGAAACCATAAAGATCATCTGGTAAGCTGCTCCAGTCAACAACTCCTGGTGTGAAGAAGCTGTGATGAGGTTGAGATTGTGATGGAGATGGTTGAGGCTCAGGTAGGGCTTGAGGTTGTTGTGCTATAGGAACTTGAACTGGATTTGGCTGTGGCATGTAATAGCAGGGATATGGATATGGCATTGGACCCTGAGGGACAAAATATGCAGGAGATTGAGGTTGTGAGTGATGACCAGAACTAGCAGGATGTTGCCCTTTGTTTTGTGAACTATTGCTTGGAAAGGTCATAAAGGGTGCAGAGGAGTTAGATCCAGTTGATCTACACTCTCTTGCAAAGTGCCCAAGCCTGTGGCATTTGTGACACCTCAACTTACTCTTGTCAAAACCAACTTTGGTTTTGCCAGAGAGTCCTGGAAATTTCCTACCAGTTCTCTTGTAGAACTTTTGAGATCTGATATTGATCAAGGCCATTTGGCTCAAAATATCCATCTCTTCTAAATCATCATCAGCAATACCCATCAAATCATCCATGATAAAGCATAAATTATCACTATTACACCCAGAATGACTGTCAACACCAACAAATGCATGATCAGAACTGTTTGAAGAGAAATCTATATGCTCATCATAATGGCTTTCTGATCCAGCATATTCTGACTCATGACCGACCAAGGCAGTGTTCCCTGGTACAAAGTCATCAGTGAGCTTTCCTGATGATGCCAGTTTCCTTTTCTGCTCTATCTCTCTTTCAAATGTAAGCAGTTTCCCATGGAGTTGGGTGAGAGATAGGCTATCCAGATTTGCACTGGAGCGTAGGACAATGGTGTATGTGTCCCATCTCTCAGGCAGTGATCTGAGGAATCTGTTGTTCATCTGGCTGTTAGTATACTCATGCTTGACCATTTTCAGCTCAGAGATCAAGCAGGAGAAACACTCAAACATTTGAGTCAGTGTCTCACCCTTCCTATGAGAGAATGTCTTATATTGTTGGGCGAGGATTTCTCTGTTGTTTGCTAAGACCTCATCAGTTCCTCCGAATTATTCCTTCAAAGCATTCCAGAGGTCATGAGCAGTTTCATGATGCATAAGCCCAGAATAGATTTCATTAGGCAGTGCCATGGACAGAATTCCATGGGCTTTAGCATCAATCTCAAACAGTTTACGATCTTCATCTGAGTATTGCTCCTTCTTCTTCGGAACCATTTGGTTGGTCTCCGGATTGTTCACCATAGGCTTGTGTGGACCGTGAACCACAGATGTCCAACAACCTGAACTGTTAACAGATAGGTGATGGAGCATTCTTTGTTGCCATATGTTATACTCACTCCTAACCAGCATCGGAGGCTTGGTTGAGGAGCCAGTATTGTGAGGGTCATTAGATGGAGTAGTCATTCTCAGATTCAAACCAATTCAATCAAGTTTCAACAGATTTAGCACAAAAACACAACAAACTCAATATGAACCAAGAAGAAACTCAAATTGAATAACCAGAAGCAGCAGAAGATCAATCTCTATAACCAATTCTTGCAAACATGCTAATTTGATCAAACTTTAGATATCGAAATAGCAGTTTCAATGATCAATTGTTAAACCGATCAATGATTAGCCTGCTCTGATACCATTTGACAGGATCAGTGATCTAAGTTTGATCAATTAGAGTTGAATTGCAGAGGAATTAGAACAAGAATTAGACAAATATAGCAAGAACACAATAGATATTCAATGGAACAGTACACGGTTATAGAGAAAGAGGGTTTTCTGCAAAAGGGATAATATCATTCATGCACAAATGCTTCGGTATATCCGCCGCTAAGCTTCGCACAGCCGCTAAGCTTCGCAGGTTACAATTAGGTCAACATTCCTTATATAAAGGAATGTGACGTCTGCTGATGTCACTTGATAGTGACATTTAACAGAATTATTACAAACAACTGAAAGTAAGCAAACTACTGAGAATGTTCACAACAACTGAGAACATCTCAGAGTATGCTAAGTACAAGATGAAACTAAAACTACTGAAACTACAAGTACTGATTACAAGAAACATAAAACTACTGATTACAAAAGAACTGAAAGGAAAATATAACTACTGAAAGGAAACCATCACAACTACTGAAGAGGTCTTCTTCAGCTGTTGTGACATCTGAAACTTGGTCTTCAGTCTTTGTCTTCAGCTTTTGTCTTCAGACTTTGTCTTCAGTTCTTTAGCTTCAGACTTTGTCTTCAGCTTTTTCACTTCAGACTTTGTCTTCAGCTCTTCCACTTCAGACTTTGTCTTCAGACCTTGTTATCAGTTGATGTCTTCAGCTGTTGCAGACTACTTCAGTTGTTGTAATGTCTATGGGACTTAAAGGTTTTTCTGATCAGGCTCATTGGTTCTTTTGGTCCAACAAAGAGTAATCAAGCAGATGATTAAAGGGGAGAGTTTGTGGACTTACATTCTCCAGCAAGTCCAGCTCAACCTGAAGTTGAGGTAAAGGTTGAACCCACTTTTATTGGGCCTTTTAAGTCAATAAAAGTATGATAAGAACTATCTCAGAAGAAGTGATAAGGAGAGTACTACAGTCGGGTGATGAAGATGCAAAAGGCCCAATAGAGTATGATAAGAACTATAATCTACATGTGTTCAGATAGATAGGCTATACCGCTACCATAGTCACAAAGCAGATCAAGAATTCTTATATGTGTGCCTAATTTAGATTCCTTATGCACACATATCAGAAGACTATGACCAACAGGAAGACTGGATAGGATGCGACATCACTGAGAAGCTCATCTACAATTGCTAGTATTATAGCAAGGAGGCCATTTAATTTTGCTGCTCAAGTGCTGAATGGAATGATCTACAATCTTACTAAAGTTAGAAACAAGTTTTAGGTGTATGCTAGATTCCTTCAGATGATCATTGAAGATCTTTTACCAAACATACCAAGAGAAGGAGCAATATTTCAGCCTGTTCATTTCAATGAATATGTCTTCAACAGGATCAAATGAAGTTTATACCATGGTGAGGAAGTTGATGTGCCTCCTCATATGATCAAGCATGATCTGCCTATTCCAGAAGTGTTTATGAGGATTCCAATCCAAGGATTCAGAACATTATTCACCAAGACCCTATCATCCTGCCTATACCAATCATACATCAACATGATCACATTGCACCTGAACAAGAACCATTCATTCAACAAGAAGCTCAAGAAAAAGAGCAATTCCATTTTGAGTATAACATTCCATCACCACCTCACAACCCTAATCTCTCTCATCAACACACTCTTTCATATCTTTTAAGATATATAAATGCATCATTGGCTAAATAATCAACTCATCAAGAGGATGTTGTAACCTCATCTATGCATGAGTCTGATCAAGAAGAATAAAGTACTCATGTTGAGCATACAGAACCAGATGAACAAGCAAGTGAAGTGCCTATTGAAGAAGAAATTGAATACTCAAAAGTGTTTTTGTCTACTGTAAGGTTTATACTTAAAGGCTGATGCAACCAAATTAACCAAAGAAGCTCTCAGCAGGCATGCATGAAGTACTGAGTGAAGTTACTTTGGATGTTTTACACAACTCAAGGAAATAAGCTAAGTGTAAAAGCTTTCGAAGCCAAATGACCAAAATCTTCCAAAGCCAAAGGTGAAGTCTTCCAAAGCTTCAGAGACAACGTCTTCCGAAGCCAAAGATTGATTTCTTTCAAAGACAGAGAAGACATGCTTTCTCTGATCACTTTTTGACAAAGCTAAACAACTTTCCGCTGCCACTCTGAAGACTCACCAACTTATATGAGTTGGTGAAACGCTCCATGCTTTTGTCAACTATAAGGTCATTGGTCTGTAAGTTTCTACTTTTGTACCTTTTATTCTTTTTGTAATACATTACGATGTGAGCTATGGCATGTCATAGTCACAAGTCAAAAGGCAATCTGCCTTTTGACTCTACACTGATCTTGTTGTTGTCTAGATTAGTGTTTCCAGCTAGCTTTCAAAGTATAGCCGACTGTAGGATATAGTGTAAAGTGTCTCAAGTACTTGTATCTTTCTTTTTATGCTTGGTAATACTTGTAAGAGAACTGGATAGCAATATACATCATTCTTGAAAAATCAAAATCCTCTTCTTATTGTTCTTGTTCTATCTCATATCTGCTTGTGTTCTTAGCATCATTATCTATACAAACACGATTCCCTATTTGATCTGTTAAATGTTCTAACACTCTCCTTATTGTGAAACTGTTGCATTGACACCTTTCAATGGTACTGCTATTGGTATCAGAGGATTTTAGGCTATTGATTGTATGATCTCACCATCTTAAAATCCTTAGTTTCATAAAACACTTTACAACTCAAATGGCAGCTCTTACCAAGGCTGATATAGAAACCAGTACCATGACAAAATCCCCACTGATCATTCCTGATGACTGTGATACTTGGTGCCAAAGATGGATGGCTTCATCAAGTCTCAAGACAGCAGGATGTGAGGATCTGTTGTCTCTAGATCTCATGTACCATGCACCACTTCAGCTACTGCTGGTGGTGGCATGATACCAAAACAAGTGGCTGACTACTCAGAAGAAGATTGGATGAAGATTGATATAGATCAGAAGGCCATGACCACTCTCCAAACTGCTCTTCCAAACTCTATCTACAGAGGCTTCAAGAAGTGCAAGACTGTTAAGCAACTATGGGATGCACTGAAGCTTATGTATGAAGGGTCAAATGAAGCAAAATTAAACAAGAAAGACCTCTTGAAACAGTAGTTTGAGAACTTCACCTACAAAACATGTGAAACCATGACTCAACAATACTTCAGGTCTGTTGAGATTATGGATACTCTAATGGATTGTCTTGAGAATAGGGATATTACGAGGAAGTTCATGTCTGATCTTCCTAGACAATGGACACACTATTAGGTGGTCATTAAAAGGACTAAAAACCTTAAGACCCTTACTCTCACTAAGTTGTATGGTATCCTCAATGGATACCAGATGTAAATGAACATGCAAAATCCATCTAGCAACTCCTCCAACAATCAGTAGAGTTCAACACTTCATGTGGGTTGAGAAGGACTGCCGAGAACCACAGCATCATCTACTCTACTACACTTAAAACTAACAAAAGGGTTCTTTTATCACCTTCCTAGAGACACCAAGGGAGAACTACATCCAAGGAAGCCCATTCCAAGAGACAAGATCTTCACAAGCCTATATGTCTACTGATGAAAGCAGTGGCAATTTTCTCTTCACTCTTGAAGACTTGGACTGTATCCATCCAGATGATCTGGAGTATATGGAGATAGTCCAGCAAATGGCTCTTCTCACTCACAGGCCCAAGAAGTTCTACAAGAGAACTGGGAGGAAGTTTTCGAGCAATGCATCTAGTGGAAAGCTTGGACTGGATAAAAGCAAAGTAAAATGTTACAACTGTAACCAAATGGGACACTTTGCTAGGGAGTGCATGGCACCAAAAACAAATGGTGGCCAAGCACAAACCAAGCCAAACTACACTAATGGAACTCTAAAAAATGAGAAGCCCAAGCAGCAAGCTGTAGTTGCTGCTAAAGAAGGAGGCTTTGATTGGAGCTTTCAAATTGAAGATGTCTCCCCAAACCAAGCACTAATGGAAGATCATGAAGAAGCCAAGGTATTGGAACATCTTTGCACCCCTGAACGTATTGCTAAAGTTAATCGATACAGGTCCAATAACTTGAAAATGAGATCTGATCTTGAGCCCCTGAATTTTTTAAACTTGATTTTAAAAGAGCTTTAAAATGATTAGAAACTTAAGATAGAAGATCTAGGGAAAATCATTTCAACTCTAAAGTATGAGCACACAACTTACAAGACTTAAATTAAGGATCTCATTACCAAGCTTACTGAATGTCAAGCTGAGCTTGTGATCAGCAAAGCTCGGGTAGAAAACTGTGTTCTGGAAGAAGAGACCTTCAAGAACAATATATCCTTATCCTTGCATGCAAATATTTGTTATCAGAATAAGTAGGGACTGGGATCTACTGAGATAGCTTCTCCACACACTCTACTATCTGTAAGTTCTCTAAGGTGTGAAACCTGTCAAGATGAGCTTCCCCTCATAAAACCCATTCAAGAAAAGGATGAAGATGATGAGGAGGTAGTGAAGGATGGATCTGAGATGAGTGAAGAAGATCATCCCAAGAAGGGTCACTATCCTCCTAAGGAGAGGAAAGAACCAGGGTTGAGCAAGTCCAAGAGGATGAACTTGATCAGAAATGCAAAAAGAAAGGAAAAGAAGGCTCAAGAGATCAAGGCTACCTTTAACTCTAAGCACAAACAAGTCTTTATCTATACAGGATTTAAAATAGTAAAAAATAAGGATACAACTATGAACTCTAGTACCAGGAGTTCTAGTTCACATCCACCTCATCCCTATGAAGAAAAGAAGGCTGATCAAATGTGCACCACTGCTGTACAGCTTGAACCATCCATTTCCAAAAGCAAGCATCACCTTGAGAAGCCTGCTGCATTATCTGTGAAGATGAAGATGGGAGTGGAAAGTGATCAAGCTCAGCTTTCTACACAAAAGAAGACTCTCAGAAGGAAGCCAACTGAATGTGTCATGTGTGGTAGTACTTCTCATCTTGCTAAGGATTGCATCTACAATCCCAAAAGTGTTATCCACTAAGAAGAAGAGTTCTAGGAAGAAAAAGAAGAAAACAGCTTCGAAAGGAAAATCTTTTCCTTTCGGAAGCTCCAAAGTTAAGTTGAAGACAAGTGAAAACTTGCCTTCGGAAGAAAAAGAAAGGAAAGTACTAAAGCTGCTCAGTGAATATAAGATCTTCCGAAGGCTCAGTCTCTAAAACTTCTAAAGTTATCAAAACTTTTGAAGCGTTGAATGTCAAGTCTTGTCTTCCAAAGATGGTGTGGAAGATAAAAGAAGACCAATTGACTAAAAGTTTTTCATTTACAACAGTTGATGATCCTCAGAGTCTAAATATAGGAACAATTACTATTGCATTGTCTTCAATTCAATTTGATAAACCCAAGACCAATGAGACTTGGGTTCCCAAATGTAACTAATCATCTTTTTTTTGTGTAGGAATAGCTCAAGACCAAAGAAAATGTGTGGACCATTGATAGTGGTTGTTCTAGGCACATGACAAGCAATGGTTGTTTGCTTCAAAACTTTGAAAGAATTGATGGAGGGCCAGTTTCCTTTGGAGGAGATTCTAGAGGTTACATTATTAGAAGGGGCAGGGTCACAAATGGTAAGCTCGGCATTGAAAAGGTAAACTTTGTCAAGGAACTCGATTTAATCTTCTAAGTGTATCCTAATTTTGTGATAAGAGACACAACATACTTTTTACTGAGCATGAGTGCATAGTTCTCAAGCCTAGGGTGATCAGTCCTTAAAAGCATATCCTGCTCAGAGACTCTAGCAGAGGGAACATGTACAAGATGGACTTGCAGGAAACATCCCCTTTCGAAGAAGTTTCTTGCTTTCTGTCTAAGGCCAATAGTGATGAGTCTTTCCTTTAGCATAAAAGAATGTGCCATGTAAACTTCAAAAACATGAATAAACTCATTAAGAATTATTTGGCAGCTGGTATGCCGAAGAAAAAGTTACAATTGATGATGATTGTGTTGCATGCCTGAAAGGTAAGCAACACAAGGTATCTCACAAGCCAAAGGAAATGAACTCTATCACTACACCCCTACACTTCTTACATATGGATCTCTTTGGCCCCACCAGTGTAATGAGTTTAGGAACGACCTCCTATTGCTTGGTGATCACATATGACTTCATAAGATTCACTTGGGTCTTCTTTCTCAAATCTATGGATAAGACCCCTGAGATCTTGAAAAGCTTCATTCTGAAAATTGAGAATCACTGTGATCATAGTATCAAAATCATAAGATGTGATCAAGGATCCAAATTCCAAAATCAAATTCTTGACACATTTTGTGATGAAAAGGGTATTACAAGACAATATAGTTCTCCCAGGACTCCTCAACAAAACGGTGTTGCTGAGAGGAGAAACATGACACTTATTGAAGCTGCAAAAACCATGTTATCTGACTCTAAACTGCCCATCACCTTCTGAGTAGAGGCAGTCAACATTTTCCAAATTAGAGTTTAGTCGTTAAGACTCATGGTAAGACTCCTTATGAACTGTGGCATAAAAGGAGACCTTTGATTGGTTTTTTCAGATCATTTGGATGTCCTTGCACTATCTTGAATACCAAAGATCAAGTAGCCAAGTTTGTTGAGAAATCAGATGATGGACATTTCATTGGATACTCTTCCCAAGCTAAGACATATAGAGTATAAAATCTTAAAACCAGAGTAATTGAGGGGTCAGCCAATGTGACCTTCAATGAACACACACCCAGTTTAAAAGGTTCTGGTCCTGATTGGTTGTTTGATCTTGATTTAGTTACCAATTGTTATAACAAATCTTGTGAGAATGTTTTAGAATCTACAAGTATCTTATCAAAAGAAAATTTTGATCCAAGATTTGAACTGAGAACACCAACTGATCAAACTACTTCAGCTCCAGTGGTAACTAGCTCTGTAGTTAGAAATCCTATCAGCACAACCATGACATACTCTTTAGATAATACATCTAAGGTGCCTTCAAATTCCAGCTCAGAGACACAAAACTCAAATGAAGGAATTTCCAATGTAGGAGGAGATGGAGTTGGTAAGAGTGATCAAGAATTCCTTGATGCTGATAACCACTCCATAGAAGACAACATCAATGATGTAACACACTCATTGGATCAAGTCTCACTTGATAAGTGTGTTGATAGGGTAAATGATTCTCAAGCACCAGATCTAAATTTTACCAATTTAGATCTGTCCAAACAACTTGCTGTGATTCCTCAACTAAGAATCCACAAATCCCATCCTACCACAAATATCATTGGATATGTTTAGACTGGGGTGAGAACAAGAGGACAATTCCATGAAAAAAATGTTTTCACTTCTTGTCTCAGATAGAGCCTAAGAAGATTAAAGAGGCTTTGAAAGATGGAAGTTGGGTTGAAGCAATGTAGGATGAGCTGCTTCAATTCAAAAGACAAAAGGTTTGGAATCTATGTCCTCTTCCTCAAGGGAAGACTACTATAGGTACCAAGTAGGTATTTAGGAACAAGAAGGATGATAGAGGACTTGTTATCAAGAACAAGGCAAGACTAGTAGTTCAAGGATACACACAAGAAGAAGGGATTGACTACACTGATGTTTTTGCTCCCGTAGCAAGACTTGAAGTTGTTAGGATATTCTTGGCTTTTGCTGCATCCAAGGATTTTAAGGTCTACCAACTTGATGGGGTGATTGATAAGGAGGTGTATGTCAAACAACCACCTGGCTTTGCAGATCCAGATCATCCTGATTATTTCTGTAAGCTTGACAAAGCTCTCTATAGGCTGCATCAGGCTCCAAGAAAGTGGTATGAGACACTATCATAGTGTCTCTGTAAACACGGATACAAGAGAGGTACTATTGATGGAACACTCTTCATCAAACAAACAGTAAATGACTTGATGCTGGTTCAAGTTTATGTAGATGATATTATGTTTGGGTCAACTAATCCTAAGCTCTGCAAAGACTTTGAGAAGCTAATGAAGAATAGTTTTGAAATGAGTGCCATGGGGGAACTCAAATTCTTTCTAGGAATTCAAGTGATTCAGGTTGACAATGGCATCTTCATAAATCAGATAAAGTATGTTCAAGATATACTTATCAGATTTCACATGACTGAATGCAAGGTTGCTAAGATACCTATAGCCAGAAACCACTCCTTTGGACCAGATCTTGAGGGGGAGTGTGTTGATGAACATCTCTATAGGGCTATGATTTGGTCTATTATGTACCTCATAGCCAGTAGGCTTGATATCATGTTTGCTACATGTATTTGTGCAAGATATCAAGCCAACCCTAGGATGTCACACCTGGTTGCTGTTAAGAGAATTCTCAGATATCTCAAGGGTGCTCCCAAATTAGGCCTTTGGTATCTAAATAGTTCTGACTTCAATCTGTATGCCTATACAGATAGTGACTATGGTGGCTGCAATATGACTGCAAAGTCATATCTGGGGGATGTCAATTTCTCGGTGGAAGGATAGTCTCATGGCAATGCAAGAAACAATCCTATGTATCTATATCAACTGCAAAAGTTGAATACATTGCTCCTGCTAGTTGCTATGCCCAAGTGCTTTAGATTTAGAATCAGATGGTAGACTATGGATTTAACTTCAAGGATACTCCTATCCACATAGACAACAACTGTGCTATCTCTATCATAGAGAATCCAGTTCAGCACTCGAAGACAAAGCACATCAATATCAAGTATCATTTAATTAGAGATAATTTTGAAAAGGGATTAATAAAACTAGTCAAAGTTAACACAAATGAACAATATACTGATCTGTTCATAAAAGCTTTTGATGAGCAGAGATTTAAGTATCTTATATCAGCTATTGGGATGATTAACTTTGAGTAAATTTTTCTTTAACTAAACTCAAGATTATTTTTAAATAATATGTGTGTCTTAAGTTGTCTATATGATCACCATATAAGCCCAGTTTACTTTGGAAGAAACTTTTCATAATGATATCCCTTAGAATTTTGAGAATTTTGGATGTATTTTCCTTCGGAAGACATCAAGTTGTCTTCGGAAGAAAATTATGTCTTCAAAAAAACAAATAAATACTTCTGGAGCTTAACCTTTGGAAGAAATTTGATTATATCTTCCGAAGCTTATATTTGTCACTAAGTACTTATATGTATTGAAGGACTATTTTTTTCTGAAAGCAATTAAGTCTCGGATGAGTTATTCTCTTATTGAGTAAGATTTCTGATATTTGATATCTTTAGAAGCAAAATCTCTCCAAGAAGTAAAAATACTCTAAGTATTTTTCTTCCAAAGAAAAATTCTTAGAAAACTAAGGAATATCTTCCGAAGCAAAAATTGGCTTCGGAAGTTTTTCTCAGATCTTCCGAAGACAAATTACCTTTGGAACATTTAGACATCCAAGAAAACTAACTTTTTAGGCACCTTTTTTGAAGTGAGACCGACATTCGAATTTCAAAGTTTATTCGTTTGCATTAACTATGTCTTAAATTGAAATCATATATATTTGCACAATGGTTCCTTCTCTTTCACTATTCACCTTCATCCACTTGTTTCCAACCCTAAATTCACCCACAAAGTGACTTTGTTCTTACCTTTCTTCGTCCTAAAGCTACTCTAAATGGCCAACCCTGATCCATAAAACTAGCCCAATTTCTCCATGCAACTACACAGGCAACATAATCAGGTTGCTCTATTAGTGTCTGAGAAGGATCCTGGCTTCTCAGATGTTTGCTGTTTCTTGGCTCTAACAAACTACTTCACCTCCCTCACCATCAACCCTCCACTATATGAAGATAAACTTTTGGAGTTCTGGAGGACCTGCCAAGAGATCATTATGGATGGGGAGAAGACACTGTCAGCTACAATGCAAGGCAGGACAATTTTCATCACTTCAGCCACCATCCGTACAAATCAAAGGCTGGATGATGAAGAAGGCGAATTGTCCTTCCGAAAATCTACTGTGAACCAGTCCTTAAGGCATGGAAGTACCTCCTCCATGTGGTCATCCACTGTTTATCAAACAAACATGGAGGTTGGGATCAAATTCCAAAAGACCTTTCTTATATAGTCCATGGATTGATACAAGGGGTCAAGTTCAGGTACTCATAATTTGTTTATACTAATTTACTTGCTAACTTGGACTCCTTAGAATATTATATGTTCCTTAGATATGTCCAGCATATTCTTAACTGTAAACTGGACTCACAGTTGAGGGGAAAGGTGATATTCTTACATTGGGACAGATGAAGCTCGGCATCTTTAAAACAATAAGAAAGCCAACTACTGGCTTCTCAGGGGTAGAAACAGCCCTAGTCTCAAAAATGTTAGAGCTCATTGCTCAAGGTGACAACTTAGCAACAAAGCTAATATTGAACCCACACCTTCCATTTTAGCACCACCCACACAGCCACAAATTACCATCACTAACCAAAGAAAATCCAAGCAAACCCCTGCACAAACTACTCAGGATGTGCAGGCCCCCAAATTCTCACCCTTACAGGAGGAAGTGGATACTAGAGCTCCCACTAATCCTGAGGAGCAAACAACTCCCATTACATCAAGGATCAGTGCTGAGGTTCCTCATGCTCAGCCTGATAAGCTCACTACACCAACACCATCCTTAAGCCTTCACTCAGAGTCTCCAAACTCTATTGAAACACCTTCAGAGGAAAGCTACCATCCTCAACCACTAGATCTCAATCAACCCATACCCAACCTTGAATTCTATGATGATGAGGACATGGGATTCAGTGAGTACAATAAGTCTCTCTTCTCCAACCCTCCTCAAAGAGAGATGAGTACTCCTGACTCACCTATGTCTAGCCCACATCATCCACCCATAACTGAGGTGGATCTTCCTAAACCAGTTCAGGAGGTCCATATGGAAGAGGCTCTCACTTCTGCAATTGATTACATCTTTAAGACCTCAACCATGGCAACCCAGCCCATTGACACTTCAATTGAAGCTATCATGGTGTAGGGGAAATCCAGCAGCCAAAAATTTAGTGCTAGTGATGAGGAAGAAGACTTAGGTCCTATTCTCTCATCCCGTAATGATTCTTCAACTAAAGATGAGGGGAGTCTGAAACTAAAGGTGCAACAACTGACTAAAACTTGCACCTATTTAGTCTCAAAGGTCAGTCACCTGGAATCTCAGGTGACTACCTTACAAAAGAGGGTTAATGATCAGCAACTTGAGATCACTAATTTCAAAGGCAAGTTAGCTGAGAGACCACTAAGGATGACTCACCTAGGACCATAAGAACTTGTGGATATGGTGGACCTAACCTCTGGCTCACCTATACAAGAAGGTGATGCTACCAAAAAGAGGGAGAAAATCCTACCTGCAATCACAGAACCTAGGAATTCTTCTCAGAGCATGGACATAAAGGACTCACCACCCTCTCTTGCTCTTGTCCATACTCAACAACCTCCTTAAGTTCACCTTCATATGGACTCACTCATATAAAGTCTGTTTGAGGAGGGTATACCAAGGGCTATGCCTGCTCCATCTCACCCTACTGAGAACCCAATAGTGGGATGGAGATTAATGAACAAAGGAGAGCTCTGGTAATCTCTAGGTCTTAGGGGTAACAAGATATCTTTAACTTCTACACCTTGAGATTCTATTAGAACACCTACCTAGTTGACATACCACTTGCCAACCCAAGACAAAACAAGCAAGCTGCAAGGTTAGTTGATAGGATTCAATAGATGGTGCTTGAAGAGTTCAAGCTGAAGACAAGACTATATAGATAGAGGCTAGCAAGCAAGACTGTTGGTCAATTGGATGTTGAGGTGGAACCCAATATTAGCTTCGAAGGGAAAACCTTAACCTAAGGCCCAGCAGTTGAACCTGCGTACCTTGAGATGACAGAAACTGCTTTAGCACCCCTTACCCTCAGTGAGGCACTAGCTGGTGAAGGTGTCCCAAAACCTCTCTCTGGCCAAAGCTCAAGTGAAGAACCAAGCAATGAAGGCCAAAGCTCTCTCCAACCTTAGTCACAAAGGTCTGTGAGTGACAAAGGTAAAAGGAAGATGACTCCTGAGGAGATTAAGGAGGAGGAAAGATAGAGGAAGAGGAAGCCAAGGGTAGGAGTTCAAGTGGGTCCCCAGGCTTCATGGAAGCTACAATCAGGGCTACCCCCAGACCAAACACTCAAGATGATGAGTTAAGGGTAGCCAGATTGAACTACTTGGCGACTAGAGACTATAATATTGATGAACTCATCTCTCTTTCCTTAGAAGAATTAAATGAACTGGGTGACACTGAGATGTCAAAAGAGAGGAAGGAGGCAGAGGATGCAGAACTACTCCTCAAGATCAAGGAAGAAAAGAGGATGAAAAGACTCTACAAGCATGTTCCTACTTTCTCCCTAGTTCAAGAAAGCCCTGAGACAAAGGCTGTGGCAACTGAGCAACAACCTCAGGTAGAAAAAGAAGCAGACAGACAAAATATGATTAGCTGCCACAGGACTCTATCAGGCATCTGCACTTCTTCCCTTGTCCTATGAATACATAGAATTTGAGTACCTTAAGCATCTCGAGCAACAAGTAATGAAGGAACAAAAAGCTGCTAAGAGGAAGATCAGGGAAGAAGCTACAAAGTCAAGAGCCATCATCCAAAAGAGTCTAAAGAAGTTTGTTGATAGGCAGAGGATGATAAGCTTCTTGAAGCTGTACAGATTCTCCAAAAGGAGGCTTGGCGGTGAGTCTTCAGAGTTGCAGCAGATGGTGTGTCAGCTTTATGAAAATTAGATCAGAGAAAGCATGTCTTATCTGTCTTCGGAATAAATCAGTCTTCACAACAAATTGGCTTCGGAAGACTTTGTCTCTAAAGCTTCGAAAGACTTCATCTTTGGCTTCGGAAGATTTGGACTTTGGCTTCGAAAGATTTTACACTTAGAGTATTTTCTGTGGAGAGTGTAAAACTTCCGAAGCAATTCTACCTTGTACGTTCAGTGCATGCATACAGGAAGACCCTTGGTTGTTTTGGCTTCTTTGGTTGCATCAGCCTTATAGTCTTCTAATATTACCATACACTTTCATGCAACTTAACCTATCTAAGGTTAAAGACTTACTCAAGGACTTTCAAGATATAATGAAGAATGAATCTGAGCAAACACACAGAAGGTACAAAGAGATCAAATATCAACAAGAATTTCAAAAGAACTTGCCTAAGGATCCTTAAATAGAGAAAATGACATACTCCCAGGTGAAAGGCTAGTTTATTCATACTAGGATGCCTTACAGGTCATATGTTGTAGATCTTTTTCCCAAATGAAAGACCTTGCAAGAGAGATATTCAAAAACATGCTCATAAGTGCCTTAAAGCCTCAAGTGATTAGGCCTCATCCAGCAGCTTCTCTTTCCACCTATCATCAAGCTCAACCTAAGCTTTATTTTATAGAAGATCCTAGGCAATTCATGCCTCACAGGCTATTGCCTGAAGGAAATGAGTGAGGAAGCTGATTAATGAGAACACTAATTTTGTGAAGCTCTATGATAGGATAACACTCACTGCTTTAGCAGAAGAGAGAAAGATTATGGTGTGTAAATATAATGAAGCATGGGATGCTCTGCTGATCAAGAGAGTATCTGGACTTGTCCAATACTTATCAAACTTATCCCAACTGGGATCATTGTCTTATGAAGATAGATTAGACCTGATGTAGTTGAGAATGGTCAATCATACTAACAATCCCTGGGGTGCTAATTTTTATCATATCATGAGATCATACATGAATATTCAGCATCATGAGTTGAAGATTAAAGCAGACAGAGAAGACAAATTTCACATTGCCAAGCTTAGTAGAGAACAAAACTCAGCTAGCAAACAAAAACATCCAAGTGAAGAACAACCAGAGCATCTAGACAGTGAACTGCTAGAGAGAGTTGGATATCCTATGAGGCCATCAGACTTAAAGCTGATCATGAAAAAGATTGATGGTAATCAATACAACCATCCAATCACTAGATGGTTTTATGATGAAACACACTTTGAAGTGGTGTTAGAAAGAGTTGGAAAGGAATGAAGCAGCAGACATCAGACTATTTGATCCAGTTGATATTAAGCTGCTACATCCATCATCTGTATCATTTTTGAAGACAAAGTCATTCCCTGTCATTGAAGATGTCTTGTGCAAGGGTGACTATTGTTACTTTATACATATGTTGAGAAACTTAGGCATTGTGTATGTGAATGCTACCTTGAAGCAAAGGTTAGTGACAAACTAGCAGTCACTAACACACATTGAAGGAATAGAAATCCTCAGGATCTCAGAAAACAACAATCTTGAAGTTCTAAAGGGTGATCATGTTGTAACCCCTTTGGTTAGCAACATTGAAGTGCAAAGCCTTGATCAAACCACCCTGGAACAAATGGTGAAACTCCCAATCAAGTTCAAGTATGATGATCAGAAGAGTGCAGTTCAATACTTCACTAAACACATAGTGAACTGCCTCAATGCTGTGAAAATTACACCATTATCTTATCAAGTAAAGGAAACTAAAAAGGACCTCAACACTGAGAAAGATGTTGAACAGTCTCTAAAGCTACCTCTAAAGTCCAAAAGAGTGTAGATGAAGCTGGTCCATCTTATTCTTGAAGGTTTCTAACAATCAAACAGTCAAAACAACAATCATACATATCTAACCACTCAAACAATTAAAATATACAACCATGCATAACAAACACAACACATATATCAGAACATCAATCATTTATTAACATCATACATATTATCTAACATAACAAAACTCATGCAAGTAACAAGTCATACAAGCAAACATATATGAATCAAAACATACAAGGCAATCAGGTTACATATGTGTAATCAAATAAACAGTTAATCATGCAATCATATATGAAATTAAAAAATCAATCATCATAAGTAAATCATGAAATCATGAAAATCAAACATAATCAAACACGTTGTGAATAACAAACAAAACATCAACAAGCATCAAATGTTGGCAACATCATCCTTAGGGGGAGTATTGTTAGACTCAACAAGTGCATAAGAGGATAATGCTTGCCATAACCATTAACTAACACATAAACATCATTAACATTCATATCGAACACTAATTAAGTTTAAATTTCTTTATCTAGTTTGTAGATAAAAAAAACATTTTTACTTAAGTGTCCACAACGGATGAGGACTTGTCCACAGCGGATGAACAAGAAGATGCAGCGGATGAAGAACAAAGTCTAAGTGCCCACAGTGGATGAAAAATCACACACAACGGATGCCTATGTCCATAGCTGATTAACAGTCCACAGCGGATGTACATCCACAGTCGATGCACACTACACAGCGATTAACAACAAAGTAAACACTAAGTGTTCATATCGAACAACATCCAAGGCAAAGCGGACGAGTTATTCAACATTCACAGGGGACATCTTATCATCCATAATGGACAGCTAATCATCCACAGCGACAACTTATAGACTTAGGATTATATGTATTTTGTTTACATAAGGGTATTTTGTAACTGTACATAGATCATTTTATAGGTTATAAATAGTAGTATACCCTAGTCCTTTGTATGCTTTTTGAACAATCAATCAAACAAGCAGTTATTATTATTCAAGCATTCAAACACACACAATCATACACACACACATAGATCTAATATCATTAATCATGTGTTTCCGCACTATGCTTAATGACTACTGAATCAATAACAACTTCTTGTTATCTTTGAGAGATTGAAATCGATCCTTATGGGAATTAATTTTTTTGTTCTTGTGTTCAAAGTTCAAAACCTTAAATTTTAATTCCATCAACATAGACGAACAAAAATATGCATTTGACAAGTAGAAGTGGAGCATCAAACATTAAGGAGACAAACAAATTTGCAAACTGGTCTTCATAATTGGGTGAAGGTAATCTTGGAGGTGAAAATGATGGTGAGACGAACATAAAAATTCCTGATGATCTTCTTATATTGGATTCAGTTGATCCTATTTTAGATTTAGTTAACTTTAAGTATCCTTCTATCCTAACAAATTTTAATAACCCAAATTTCTTTCAAGAAATGGCCATTCTTGCGCCAAAGAATGAAGTTGTTCACGAAATAAATGATCGTCTCCTATCTATTTTCCCAGATAAAGAAAGAGAATATCTCAGTTCAGATTGTATAAGCCAAGAAGAGTATGTTAGTGATACGTTTGATGAGACTTTATGCTCATCGAATTTTCTACATGGACTCAAGGTATCAGGATTACCCAATCATTCTTTAGGGTAAAAAGTTAGTGTTCAGATAATGCTTCTAAGAAATATTTATTAAAAAAATGGTTTGTGTAATAGGACCAGACTTAAAGTGACATCACTCTAGAATTGAGTTATTGAGGCGGCGGTTATATCAAGAAGCAATATAGGTAGCCGCGCGTTTATTCTGAGGCTTGGTTTGATGCCTTTGGACAAAAGAATTCCATTCAAGTTTAAAAGAGGCAATTTCCGATAACAGTTTGTTTTGCACTAACAACAAACAAAAGTCAAGGGCAATCTTTGTCTAGAGTTGGTTTATACCTAAAAGACCTTGTATTTACACATGATCAGCTATATATGGAATTATCAAGTGTCAAGAGTAGGGATGGACTTATAGTGTTGATCGTATATGAACACAATAAACCTACTAATATTACTACGAATGTGGTTTACAAGTAAGTATTTACACATCTGCGATTAATTAGGTTTTACATGTAATATTATAAGTGTTTTTAAATGTATTACTTTATGTTATTCTTTAAAAATCTAAACAAAACTTTTTTAATTTTAGTTCTTAAATATATTCGACCCGTATAACATACAGTTTACTAAAACTAGTCTATATATATATAATAAAATACTAAATTTTAGGATACTTGGTATATATAGTAGCACCTTTATGCCACTTGTCTCCTATGATGATTTATCTCTCTACTTTTCCTCGTCCAAATCTTTTTTTAACTTTTACAAGTCACATAAATGACCATTTAAATTAGAAAATAATCTTTGATTTTTCTTTTACTAATTCTCTATTGACAAAAAAAAAATAGATCCCTGAAATCTCGCAACCTACTTTTAAATATCTCGCATGATTGTACTTTTTAACAGAAATAATGTTTTGAAAACAAATTTAAATAAAAACCAAATAAATTGTTATAAAATAAGAAAATTATTTATATAATGAAAACATAGTTTAAACTTCTTTTTATTAATTTGTTTAACTTGTAGATAATTTTAGTTTGTTAAACTTTTTGTTACTTATTATCATATTTGAACTTTTTTAGTATTTGTTATCGGAGAGGTTTCTTAAATTGTCACAATATTATAAATTGTTTAAATTTATGTTGCTTACTATATATGACTGTTCATTAGTATTTTTGATAATTTTATGTATAAGAGTTTATTATATTTTGAACTCATATGTTAGCAATGAATTTTTTTAATAGTTCTTATAACCAAAAGAAGTGGTGAAATTTTATAAAAAAATGTAAAGAAATATAGAATAAAAAATAACTAAATTTTGATATACATATTAGTTTGAAAAAAAAAATATTCGTAAATGTAAGGACTACATTTAGAGGCTGATGCAATAAAAAACCAACCAAGAGCTCTTGGCATTCAGAAATAAAGTACAAAGGAGTTACTTCGGAAGATTTGATACAACTCAGTGAATTATGCTAAGTGTCAAATCTTCTGAAGCTAAAAGATCATATCTTCCAAAGCCAAAAGATCATATCTTCCAAAGCCAAAGCTGAAGTCTTTCGAAGCTTCAAGGACAAAGTCTTCCAAAGCCAAAGACTGATTTCTTCCGAAGACAGATAATACATGCTTTCTCTGAATCACCTTTTGACAAAAGTTGAACCACTTTCCACTGCCACTCTGAAGACTCACCAACTTATATGATTTGGTGAAAAATCCATACTTTTGTAAACTGTAGATTAAGGTCTTTTGTCTATAACTTTCTACCTATGTACTTTTATCCTTTTTGTAATATATTAGAATATAAGCTATGGCATGTCATAGTCACAAGTCAAAAGGCAATCTGTCTTTTGACTCTATATTGATCTTGTTGTCCGGATTAGTGTTTCCAGCTGGCCTTTAAAGTATGGCCGGCTATAAGATGTAATATAAAGTGTCTCAAGTACTTGTATCTTTTGATATGCTTTGTAACACTTGTAAAAACTTGAGAGCAAAATACATCAATCTTGAAAATCATATTTGAGTGTTTTTGTTCTTGTTGTTTTACTTGTGTTCTTTGTATCATCACTAACCGGTTCACTATTTGATCTGTTAAGTGTTTCATATCTCTCCATCCTGTGAAACTATTGTATTGACCACCTTTCACCGGTCCTACAATTAGTATTAGAGCATTTCAGGCTCTTGATTGTAAGATCACACCATCTTTGATCACTTCAGTTTCACAAAACACTTAACAACTCAAATGGCAGCTCTTGCTAAGGCTGATATGGAAACTGGCACTATGACAAAGTCTCCACTGATCACTCTTGACGACTTTGATACTTGGTGCCAATGCATTGAAGGGTTCATCAAGTCTCAAGATAGCAGGATGTGGAGATCTGTTGTCGAAGGACCTCGCATTCCATGCATCTCTGCAGCCAATGCTGGAGGTGGCATGATACCAAAGGGAATGGCTGACTACTTTAAAGAAGACTAGCAAAGAATAGATATAGATTAGAAGGCCATGACCGCTCATCAATCTGCTCTTCCTAACTCCATATACAGAGGATTTAAGAAGTGCAAGACTGCTCAGTAGCTCTGGGATGTACTGAAGCTAATGAATGAGGGGTCTGATGAAACAAAAGAGAACAAGAAGGATATCATAAAGCAGTAGTTTGAAAACTTCACCTACAAGATAGGTGAAACCATGAATCAATAATATTTCAGGTATGTTGAGATTGTGGATACTCTGACTGATGTTGAAGTAAAGCTTGAGAACAGGGACATGGTGAGGAAGTTCATGTTCTCTCTTCCCAGACAATGGACTCACTACTGTGTGACCATTAAGAGAACTAAAACCTCTCTACTCTTACTCTTATAGAGCTGTATGGTATCCTTAGTGGGTACCAGATGGAGATGAACATGCAAAAAACCATCTAGTAGCTCTTCCAACAACCAGCAGAGTTCATGTGGTTGAAAGGGATAGCATAGAACCACAGCATCATCTTATATGCTTCCCTGAAAACTCACAAAAGTGTCCTTTGATCACCTTCCTCGAGACACGAAGGGTGCTACGTCCAAGGAAGCCCATTCCATGAGATAGGCTCTGCACAATCCTTTGTGTCTACTGATTGAAGTTGTGGTAACTTTCTTTTTACTCTTGAAGACTTGGACTGCATCCATCCAGATGATCTGGAGTACATGGAGATAGTCGAACAAATGACTCTTCTCACTCACATGGCCAAGAAGTTCTACAAGAGGATAGGAAGAAAGTTTCCCAGCAATGTAGCCAGTGGTAAGTTTGGACTGGAAAAAAGAAAAGTGAAGTGTTACAACTGTAACTAGATGGGCCTCTTTGCTAGAGAGTGCAAGGCACCAAGGACAAATAGTGGCCAAGAATAGCCTAGGCCAAACTACACTGATGCTGCTCCAAGCATCGAGAAGCCAAGCCAACCCAAACAACATGCTACTGTTGTTGTTGAAGAAGGAGGCTTTGACTGGAGATTTTAGGTGGAAGATGCTTCCCAAAACCAAGCACTAATGGCTGATTATAAAGAAGTAAAGGTATTGGAATATCTCTGTACCCCTGAATGCATTGCTAAAGTTAACATGCATAGGTCCTATAATTTGGAAGTGAGATCTGACCTTGAGTCCTTGAATATTGTAAAAGCTAATTTTAAAAGAGCTGAAAATGACTATAAACTTAAAATAGAATATTTAAAGAAAACCATTTCAACTCTTCAGCATGAGCACATAAATTAAAGGACTCAAATCAAGGATCTCATTACCAAATTAACTGAATGCCAAGCTGAGATTGTGATTAGCAAAGCTAAGGCAGAAAAATGTGTTCTTGAAGAGGAAACCTTCAAGAACATAATATCTTCATCCATACATGCAAAAAAAATTTATCAGAACAGGGAAGGATTGGGTTCAAGTGAGATAGCTCCTCCACACATATTATTATCTGTAAAACTCCAAGGTGTGGAACTTGTCAAGATGAGCTGCCCTCCATAGATCCCATTCAAGAAGAGGATGAAGATGAAGAGGATGTAGTGAAGGATGAACCTGAGGTGAGTGACAAGGGTTATCTTGAGAAGGGACACTATTCTCCTGGAGAGAAGAAAGAATCCAGGATGACAAAGTTTACAAGGAAGAACTTGATCACGGCAGCCAAAAGAAAGTCCAGGAAAGCCCATCAGATCAAGCCCACTTTCAACTCCAAACATAAGCAAGTTTTTCTCTCTGCTGGATTTGAAGTGGTAAAGACTGAGGACACAACCATGGACTCTAGTACTAGGAGTTCTAGTTCATGTCCAAGTCATCCTTATTCAAAAAGAAGGCTAATAAAGTATGCACTACTGAAGATGAAGAAGGAAGTAGAGAGTGAGCAGGCTCAGCCTCCTTCTCAAAAGAAGATCCTTAAGAGTATGCCAACTGAATGCATCATGTGTGGTAGTACTTCTCACTTTGCCAAGGATTACATCTACAATCCCGAAAGTACTATCCGCATGAACAAGAAGAAAACTGCTAAGAAGAAGAAGAAGAAAACAACTTTGGAAGGAAAAGCTCTTCCTTTTAGATGATCAAAAATGAAGAAGAAGATAAGTGAAAATTTACCTTTGGATGAAAGGAATGCTTCCAAAGTACTGAAGTCTGGTGCAATGGATGCAAAAGCTTCCAAAGGTCCAATCTCCAAAACTTCCAAAGCTATCAAAACTTTTAAAGTGTTGAAGGCCAAGTCTAGTCTTCCAAAGATGGTGTGGAAGATAAAGGAAGGCCATGTGACTGAAAGTTCTTCATCAACAACAGCAAATGATCTTCAGAACTTGCATATAGCCAAATTTGATAAGAAATTAGATGATGGACACTTCATTGGATACTCTTCCTAAGCTAAGGCTTATAGAGTATACAATCTTAGAACCAGAGTTATTGAGGAGTTAGCCAATATGACCATCAATGAGCACACACCCAGTGTGAAAGGTCCTGGTCCTGATTGGCTGTTTGATCTTGATTTAGTTACCAACTGTTTTAACAAATCTTGTGAGAATGTTTCAGGATCGACAAGTATCTCATCAATAGGAGATTCTGATCCAAGATTTGAGCTGAGAAGACCAAGTGTACAAACTACTTCAGCTTTGGTGGCAACTATCCCTGTAGTTGGAAATCCTGTTAGCACAACCATGATAAATTCTTCAGTTGACACATCTGAGGTGCCTATAAATTCCAGCATAGAGGCATAGAACTTAGATAAAGAAATTTCCAAAGTAAGAGGAGATGGAGGTGATGATCGTGATCAAGAATTTCTTCATGTTGATAACCACTCTATAGAAGACAACATCAATTATGTAACACACTCATTGGATCAAGTGTCACTTGATAAGTGTGTTGATGTAGTGGATAACTCTCAAACACCAGATCTGAATTTCACCAATTTAGATCTGTCCAAACAACTTGTTGTGATTCCTCAACTGAGAATCCACAAGTCCCACCCCATCACAAGCATCATTAGAGATGTTGAGACTAGGGTAAGAATAAGAGGACAAACCCATGACAAAAATGTTTGTCTTCACTCTTGTTTCTTGTTCCAGATAGAGCCTAAGAAGATTGAAGAGGCTTTGAAAGATGGAAATAAGGTTGAAAAAATGCAGTAGGAGCTACTTCAATTCAAGAGACAGAAGGTTTGGAATCTATGTCCTCTTCTTTAAGGAAAGACTATCATAGGCACCAAGTGGGTTTTTAAGAACAAGAAGGATGATAGAGTACTTGTCATCAAGAACAAGGCAAGACTGGTTGTTCAAGGATACACACAAGAAGATAGGATTGACTACATAGATGTTTTTGCCCCTGTAGCAAGACTTGAAGCTATTAGGATATTCCTGGCTTTTGTTGCATCCAAGGATTTGAAGGTCCACCAACTTGATGTCAAGTGTGCCTTCTTATATAGGGTGAGTGATGAGGAGGCGTATGTCAAACAACCACCTGGCTTTGGAGATCCAGATCATCTAGATTATGTCTGCAAGCTTGACAAAACTCTTTATGGGCTGTATCAGACTCTAAAGAAGTGGTATAAGACACTATCACAGTGTCTCTGTCAACATGGATACAAGAGATGTACTATTGATGGAACACTCTTCATCAAAGGAACAAGAAACAACTTGATGTTTGTTCAAGTTTATATAGATGACATTATCTTTAGGTCAACTAATCCGAAGCCCTCCAAAGACTTTGAGAAGCTGATGAAGAATAGATTTGAAAAGAGTGCCGTCGGGGAACTCAATTTCTTTCTAAGAATTCAAGTGAAGCAGGTTGACAATGGCATCTTCATAAATTAGTCAAAGTATGTGCAAGATATATTTACCTGGTTTCACATGACTAAGTGCAAGGTTGCTAAGACACCCATAGCCAGAAACCACTTTCTTAGACCAGATCTTGAGGGGGAGTGTGTTGATGAACATCTCTATAGGGCTATGATTGAGACTCTTATGTACCTCACAGCCAGCAAGCCTGATATCATGTTTGCTACATGTATTTATGCAAGAATCAAGCAAACCCCAGGATGTCACACCTTGTTGCTGTCAAGAGCACTCTCAGATATCTCAAGGGTGCTCCCAAATTGGGCCTTTGGTATCCAAAGAATTCTGACTTTCAATCTATATGTATATACAGATAGTGACTATGGTGGCTGTAATATGATTGAAAAGTCAACATTTGGGGGATGTTAATTTCTTGGTGGGAGGATAGTCTCATGGCAATGCAAGAAACAATCCTGTGTATCTGCATCAATTGATGAAGCTGAATACATTACTGCTGCAAGCTGCTACGCTCAAGTGATTTGGATTCAGAATTAGATGCTAGACTATGGATTCAACTCCAAGGAGACACCCATCCACATAGATAACAACAGTGCTATCTCTATCATAAAGAATCTAGTTCAGCACTCAAAGACAAAGCATATCAATATCAGGTATCATTTAATTTAAGATAATTTTGAAAAGGGATTGATAAAACTAGTTAAAGTTAACACAAATAAACAATATGCTGATCTGTTCACAAAAACTTTTGATGAGCAGAGATTTAAGTATCTAAAATCAGCAATTGTGATGATTAACTTTGAGTAGATCTTTTCTTAAACTAAACTCAAGATTATTTTTGATAATATTTGTTTCTCAAGTTGTCTATAATCATTATCATATAAGCCTAGTTTACTTTGGAAGAAACTTTTTAAAATGATATCCCTTAGAATTTTGAGAATTTCGGATATATTTTCCTTCGAAAGACATCAATTTGTTTTGGAAGAAAATTATGTCTTCAAAACAAATAACTACTTCTGTGAAATTAACCGTCGAAATAAATTTGACTATATCTTTCGAAGATTTTATTTGTCACTATGTACTTATATGTATTGAAGGACTATTTTATTTTGAAAGCAATTAACTCTCGGAAGACTTATTCTCTTATTGAATAAGATTTCTGATAGTTGATATCTTCCGAAGCAAAATCTATCTAGGAAGTAAAAGTACTCCAAGTATTTTTCTTCCGAAGCAAAATTCTTAGAAAGATAAGGAATATCTTCTGAAGCCAATTTGGCTTCAGAAGTTTTTTTTTTCTAAAACCTTCCGAAAACAAATTACCATAAGAAGATTTAGACATCAAGAAAATTACCTTTTTGGGCACTTTTTCAGAGGTGGGTCCAACATTTGGATTTCAAAGTTTATCCATTTACATTAACTTTGTCTCAAATCCATAACATATATATTTGTACAACGGTTTTCATCTGCAAGATTGAAACCCTAAATTCACCCACAAACCGACTTTTATCTTACCTTCCTTTATCACAAAGCTACTCAAAATGGCCAACCCTGATCCCCGAAACCAACTGGATTTTGCCATGCATGTACACAGCCAAAATAATTAAGTTTCTTTGTTGTCGTCTGAGAAAGATCCTGGTTTCTCAGATGTTTGCCGCTTCTTATCTCTAACCAACTACCTTACCGCACTCACAATTGACCCTCCATTATATGAAGATCAACTTTTGGAGTTCTGGAGGACCTTCTAAGAGGTCATCTTGGACGGTGGGAAGGCACTGTCTGCCACAATGTAGGGGAGAACATTATTCATCACTCCAGCCACCATCAACACCCATCTAAGGCTAGATGATGAAGTGGGTGACTTGTCCTTCCCTAAGTCTGCTGTAAATGACTCCTTCCGGCAGATAGGCTTTGAAGGGGAAAACTCCGTAAGGACCTTCATAAAAGGAAAGGTCTCATATAAGTGGAAGTACCTCCTCCATATGGTCATCCACTCCCTTTCAAACAAGCATGGAGGATGGGACCAAATTCCTAAAGACCTTTCATACATAGTCCATGGAATGGTTCTAGGGGTCAAGGTCAGGTATTCTCAATTTGTATATACGAATATGCTTGCAAACTTGGACTCCTTAAAATATTACATGTTCCCTAGATATGTTCGGTACATTCTTAATTATGAACCAGGCTTACAGTTAAGGGGAACAGGTAATGTTCTTAAACTGGGACAGATGAAGTCCGGCATCTTCAAGACAAGCTGAAAGCAAACTGTTGGCTTCTCAGGGGTAGAAATAGCCCTGGTCCTAAAAATGTTCGAGCTCATTGCTCAAGGTGACAACTTGGCAGCACCAGCCAATGTTAAACCCACACCTTCTATATCTGCAACCCCCACACAGCCACAAATCACCATCACCTACCAATGAAAGTTCAAACGAATCCTCAGTCTAATCAGGTTGAGTAGGCCCCTAAATCATCAATCATGCAGGAGGAAGTGGACATTAGAGCTCCTACTTCTCTTGAGGAGCAAACTACTCCTATTATTTCTATGATCAGTGCTGAGGTTTCTCATGCTTAGCCTGATGAGCTCACAACCCTAGCCTTAAACCTTCACTCAGAGTGTCAAAACTCTAGTGATCAACCTTCAAGGGAAAGTTAACATCCCCAGCCGCTTGATCTTAACCAACCAATACCCAACCTTGAATTCTATAATGATGAAGATATAAGATTCAGTGAGTACCAAGAATCTCTCTTCTCCACCCCTGCTTAAGGAGAGATGAGTGCTCCTGCATCACCTATATCTAGCCTACATCATCCACCCACAACTAAGATGGACCTTCCTGAACCTATTCAGGAGGCCCATATGGAAGTGGCTCACACTTTTGCAAGTGATTACATCATTCAGACCTCAACCATGGCAACTCAGCCCATTCTCTCATCCCCCCATGATTCTTCTGATCAAGATGAGGGGAGTATGCAACTAAAGGTGCACAAACTGACTAAACTCTACACCTTTTTAGTTTCAAAGGTCAGCCACCTGAAATCTCAAGTGACTACCTTACAAAAAAGGGTCAATGAACAGCAACTTGAGATCACTGATCTCAAGGGCAAGTTAGCTGAGAGACCCATCCAGAGGACTCAACAAGGCCCACAAGAATATGTGGATATGGTGGACCTAACTCCTAGCTCCCCTGTGCAAGAGGGTGATGCTACCAAAAAGGAGGAGAAAGTCCTACTTATAATCATAGAACCTAGGAGTTCCTCTCAGAATATGGACATAGAGGACTCGCCATCCTCTCTTGCAGCTGTCCATACTTAACAACCTCCTCAAGTTCATATTGATGTAGACTCTATCATTCAAAGTTTGTTTGAGGAGGGTATACCAAGGGCTATGTCTACTCCATCTCATAATGCTGAAAACCCAATAGTGGGATGGAGGTATGATGATCATCAAAGGAGAGCCCTGGTAATATCTAGGTCTCAGGGTTAACAAGAGATCTTCAACTTCTTTAATCTAAGATACTTTAAGAGCACCTATGTAGTTGACCTCCCACTTGCCAACCCAAGTCAAAACAAGCAAGCTGCAAGGTTGCCTGATAGGATTCAATAAAGGATGCTTGAAGAGTTCAAGCTGAGAACAAAATTATATAGATAGAGGCTAGCTGGTAAGATTATTGGTCAACTGGACGTTGAGGTGGACCCTAAGATTACCTTTGAAGGGGAAACCTTGGCTGAAGGCCCAACAGTTGAGCCTGTGAACCTTAAGATAGGAGCAGCTTTAGCACCCTTAGCACCTACTAACCTCAGTGAGGCACTAGCTGGTGAAGGTGTCTCACAGCCTCTCTCTAGCCAGAGCTTAAGTGAAGAACAAAGCAATGAAGGCCAAATCTCTTTCCAACCTGAGTCACACAGGCCTGTGAGTGATAAAGGTAAAAGGAAGATGACTCTTGAGGAGATAGAGGAGGAGAAGAGAGAGAGGAAGAGGAAGGCAAGGGGTGAGAGTTCAAGTGGGACCCTTAGCTTCATGGAAGCTGCAATCAAGGCTGCCCCCAGGCCAAGCACTCAAGATGATGAGTTAAGGGTAGGTAGATTAAACTATTTGGGTCCAGAAACTAAAACATTAATGAACTCATCTCTTTCCCCTTGGATGAATTAAATGAACTGGCTGACATGGAAGTGTCAAATGAGAGGAAGGAAAATGAGGATGCAGAATTGCTCCTCAAGATCAAAGAAAAAAGAAGGAGAAAAAGACTCTACAAAGCTACTTCCTTCTCTCCAGTTCAGGAAAGCTCTGAGACAAAGGTTGTGGCTACTGAACAACAAACTCAGGAAGGTAAGGAACAAGATAGACAAAATATGATCACCTACATGAGTGGCATAGGCCTCTATCAGGTAGCAGACCTTCTTCCCTTTCCATATGACTACATTGAGTTTGAATACCTTAAACAGCTTGAGCAACAAGTTCTAAAGGAGCAAAAAGATGCTAAGAAAAATGAGGGAAAAGGCTACAAAGTCAAGAGCCGCCATCAGAGCAAACTTGAAGAAATCTGCTAACAAACAGAAGACGGTGAGCTTCTTGAAGCTGTATGGATTCTTTGGAAGGAGACTTGGCCAATGTCTCTATCCATCATGGATGAGAACATTAGAGTGATCAATCAGAAGATCAAGAGGGGTGAGCTGGGTGACTTGCATTCTCCACCAAGTCAGGATGCACCTAAAGCTGAGGTCAAGGTTGAACCATAAGAGACAACACAACCTAGACCTAGTACTGCATCACAGCCAACTTCATCTTCTGATCCATAGCAGGGTCCTGACCCTTCTCTTTCTAAACCTATGAAGGACAAGGACCCAACTGAGGAAGACAAACAAGAGCAATCTGGTACTGTAGGCCAGTCTCCTCAGTTAAAATACATAAAAAGGAAAAGGATGGCCATTAGAAGGGATAAGAAGGAGAAGAAGAAGAAGAAGAAGAAGAAGAAGAAGAAGAAGAAGAAGAAGAAGAAGAAGAAGAAGAAGAAGAAGAAGAAGAAGAAGAAGAAGAAGAAGAAGAAGAAGTCCAAGGCATCCACCTCTACACCTCAGGATGGTTCAGAACATCTTGAGGGTGATCAAGAAGAGGCTGCTCATCCAACTCCTATTCAAGTAGAACCTCTTACTGCTGAGAGACCCATTATGTCTTGGATGTTTGCCACCAATCTAGACAGATGGTATGTAACTAGAGATCAAGGAGGTCAAGACTAATACTTCTAGGAAAACATACTTGACCTCCCTCTGCATGATCTTTATGACATGAGGAGATAAAGTTTTGGGGCTGTTATGCATACTAAGCAAACATTTTTAAAAAGGAACCGAATGTTTATGCTTGTTGTTGTTCGAATGGTGTTCTGTGGTTTTAGCTTTGATGATGTTATAGAGGTTAGAATTGTTGTTAGCATGTTTTAAGGGCCTTAGAATGTTAGATCTATGTTTGGGTAGTATTAGAATGATTATCGGGTGTTTTGGGTAGTTAGAAATATGTTCAGAATGTTCCCATGCGCCTAACTGATATGTGGCTAAGTGTCCTGATGCGCCCAAGGTCATGCGCCCAAATAGTGGACATGCGCCTTAACAGTGGTTCATGCGCCCAGAATAAGTGTTGATGCGCCTAAGTATTGTTCATGCGCCCAAATAGTGCCCATGCGCCCAGAGTTGCCCATGCGCCCAAGTGTTGAAGCGCCCGCATAGTGGTAATGCGCCTAGGCAGTGCTCATGCGCCTGCATAGTTGTAATGCGCTCAGACTGTTTTATACTTGAAATTTTATTGCTGATGTGCCTAGAATGTTTTAATGTGCCTCGTTTTAGACTTAGGGTTTTCTAAGGGCTTTAAGAGGTGGTTGTTTGAGATAGGTTCCTTGGTGATGTGTTGGCTTATGCTTGATGTATGTATGATGTTGTGATGAGGTTGATGTGTGTGTGTGTATGTGTGATGTGTTATCTTTCTTTGTTAAACGGTTTTCAAAACGTATGTATTATGTTATGTAATACGTTATGTATTATGATGTGACTTTACATGGTATGATGTATGAATGTGCATACGTAAAGTATTATGTAACGAAACGGAAGATAACGATAATGAAAAGTGTAACGTAACGAAAGAATGAAAGCCTTGCAAGCAAATTGAAGGGAGGTGCACGACCATGTTGTCGTTAGCTCAACTGTGTGCGGTTTAGCTAACCTGGAGGATGCACACGGGGAGCCTATCCTTGAGATAGACTCGAAGGGAGTTCAATCATTAAGATTGGCTCGAAGGGAGTGCAATCATTTAGATTGGCTTGAAGGGAGTTCAATCATTGAGATTGACTCGAAGGGAGTTCAATCCTTGAGATTGACTCAAAGGGGATCCTTGTCGCGTACCCCGGTACTGTCTTCGTTAGGAGACGGGGGTATTGCATGTGACAGGATCCATATGAAGGTATACGATAATAATGAATGAAAGAAGGAATGAATGAACGATGATGAAGATAATAATAAATATTATCAATGTGTACGTATTATGTGTGATCGCGTACGATTGTGAAGGTTATGATTTAACGAAAGTAAAGTATTTTATTTATAAAACTAGAACTCACTTAGCGTCGCTGACTTTTTGTATGCATAATAGTTGGCAGGTATTTTGTTGATGCTGAGGAGTGATGCATAAGCTACTTGGAGTGTTTTGAGGCTGGCATCCACCTTTTGATATGATGTATTTTGAGATTTTATGTGAATGGTGTAATGTAATGACATGTTTTCAATAATAAATGAAAGTTTTAAATTCCCCTGCAAAAGTAATGTATGTTTTTGAAATGTTTTTATGCAATGACGGTCCAGCTGTAAGTGTCCCGGGAATGGGGCCTTACACAAAACATACTTGACCTCCCTCTGCATGATCTCTATGACATGAAGAGATAGAGTCTGAGGTATCCTAACCAGCTGATGATCAAAGGGATGGTCTTGATTCTGATGAGGAATGTCAATAGATGAAGATCAAGAATCAAAGATCTCTTCAGTTTTGGTAGCATCAGCCTAGGGGGAGTTTGTAAGGACTACACTTAGAGGCTGATGCAACCAAAGACCAACCAAGAGCTCTCAGCATGCAGAAATAAATTACAAGGAAGTTACTTTGGAAGATTTGATACAACTCAATGAATTATGCTAAGTGTCAAATCTTCCGAAGCCAAAAGACCATATCTTCTGAAGCCAAAAGACCATATCTTCTGAAGCCAAAGATGAAGTCTTCCGAAGCTTCAAGGACAAAGTCTTCCGAAGCCAAAGACTGATTTCTTCTGAAGACAGAGAAAACATGCTTTCTCTAAATCACCTTTTGACAAAAGCTGAATCACTTTCCGTTGCCACTCTGAAGACTCACCAACTTATATGAGTTGGTGAAAAATCCATACTTTTGTCAATTGTAGATTAAAGTCTTTTGTCTGTAACTTTCCAACTATGTACTTTTATCCTTTTGGTAATATATTAGGATGTGAGCTATGACATGTCATAGTCACAAGTCAAAAGGCAATCTGCCTTTTGACTCTACATTGATCTTGTTGTCTAGATTAGTGTTTCCAGCTGGCCTTCAAAGTATGGCCGCCTGTAGGATGTAGTATAAAGTGTCTTAAGTACTTGTATCTTTTGATATGCTTTGTAACACTTGCAAGAACTTGGGAGCAATATACATCATTTTTGAAACCCATATTGAGTGTTCGTATTGTTTTACTTGTGTTCTTTGTATCATCACTAACCGTTTCCCTATTTGATCTGTTAAGTGTTTCATATCTCTTCATCCTGTGAAACTGTTATATTGACCACCCTTCACCGGTCCTGTAGTAAAAATTTTAGGTGCATTATTTTTAAATTGAAATCTTTTTGAAGGTGGTGAGATTTGTTTTAAGAAATAAAATTTTATTATTTAAATGTGGTGAAATTATATGTATGCTATTAATATATTATAATTTTTTTAACCCGTGTGTTACATGTGTATATAGGCTAGTTTAATAATAAACCATCTAAAGCGGTTACAAAGCTAAACTCCTTTAAAAAAATTTATAAAAATAATTAATATGAAACTTTATGGTGTAATATTTTCTATTTAAAAAATAAAATAAACAATAAAAAGGCCGCTCCTTAAGTAAACCACTACAAATAACAATTATTAAAAACTAGTATTCAAGCCCCACGCGTTGCGGTGGGGCTGTAAAACCATGCTAAGTAATATCAGTGTAACACCGTCGCTAGTTACCACCAACATCAATAAAGCTCGTAAAACAAAAGAAATAAAACCGAACAAAAAATATATGTAAAAACGTTAAACTATGCATGTGTGTTATGGTGTGTTAAAGTGTATAAAATAGAACCAAACGTAAAATACAACGTGGCTGTTAAACAGAACAAAAAAATCAATGTAAAAATTTTAAAGCACATAAACATGTTGCAATATGTTAACTCGAAAAGTTTAGACCGAGACGTAAAATAAAAAAAAAAATTGTAAAATAATAAAAGTTAATGGGACTAAAGTTGAAAGTGAAAAGTTATTAGCGTTAAAAGTGAATGTTGAAAACTATAGGGTTAAAAAAAATATAGAAAAACAAAATAAGGTACAATCTATAAAACATAAGCTACAAACCATAATGCGTAACTAAGTTGATAATTAGTATTATATAAATAAGTAAATTGCAATTTATAGTTGAACAAAACCACTCTAAAAAAATATCTTGTCTTGTCAAGTGTCTGTTGATTTGGTTCATTAGTAAATGCTACATATATCGAAGACAGAATTTAAATCGGATGTATTTATAATTATCTTGGGGGATCGCTATATAGACACTTTATAATTATAAATCAACACCTCAAATATTTATACGAATCGTATAGCATCATATGCATCGTATAGGTGGGTCATATAGCCCTATACGATGCTTATAACCCCTTTGACAGCCCCCTAAATTTTTCCTGGTAGTCAGTGTTGAAATTTTATAGCATAATATTTGTCGTATAGGGAGTCGTACAGGGGCTATATGAGGCATATAGCCCTATGATAGCCCCACCCCCTAGTTTTTCTCGTTTTGTATGGTGGTATCAATATGAGACGTGTAGTGGGTGTCAATTTATAAAGTGCAGTGTCTTAGGAACCTTATCTTGGAGCGTTAAGGTCTCTAAGCCATTTGTGTGTGTGTGTGTGTGCGCGCGCGTGCTCGTGCGCGTGCGCTTTTGTGAGCGTGTGCATGTGTGTGCGCGTGTGCGTGTGTGCGTGTGTGTTCAATTGAGAACCATGAATCTGTAAAGAAACAAAAACAACCACTTTAACTCTTATACTATTTATTATATAAATATATCAAAATGCCTGTAATTTTAATATTTTTAGGATAGATTTTTAAAAATCAAGATATCTATAATTTTTTAATATATATATATACTAGTTTTAGTAAATCCGTGTATTACACGGGTTGAATGAATAAAATATTAAATAGAATAGAAATTATTAATTATAAAATGATAAACTAAGACATGATATGATTGAAATTATGTATAATTAATAACCATAACTAATAAAACAATAATATGAACTTTTCATTTATTTATTTTTTTCAAAGATAAATTAAACATTTGTGTTTAAAATAACTTTTTAAAAATTATTCATTTTAAAATTTTCCTTACTATAACTCCCTATTTTAATCATTTCTGTTTTATAAAAAATTTTCTTTAAAGAAACTAACTCTAAAATATTACGTAAAATAGTTTGATTTTTTAGAAAAAGAATTCTTTTTATAAAAAACTATCACTATAGAAATAACATTAATAAAAAACTTCTCTTTATTAATTTATTAAAAAACTAAGTACAATGTAAAAATAAATAAATGATATTATTATTAAATAATATGATTATTTAATAGGAGTGAGTAGCGGGAAAAATTTGATAAGAATGAATGTGATACTAACACGTGTCATCCCTATTTATCATTTTATTAGAGTAGAAATATGAGATGTATTCCATAAATTCTCAACTTCTCCATTTTTCTTATTACAAACTTCAAGTAATACCAGCTAAACCTTCACTAGTATGTGGTCTTATGACAGGGTCAACCGGTGATTTGTTTTAACCAAAGAACAAGGTTGTTCAGTTTTCTTAAAATTGTTCTTAACTGCAACCATTCCAAGCAGTATAAGATTTATAATCTATAAATTCGTGAAGGTAGCCAGTTTCATTACAGGATAGGATCCTGACCAAGAGGCTACGAAAGAGATTTGACAGGATAAGAGTTGAAGAAGAAGAAAAAAAAAGAAGAGGTAAAAGTCCTTTTATGAAAAAATATTTGTCGGGTGTGAAAGGTGCCGATCACCATGATTAAGTTTTCGACCCCCACACAATTGCGGGCTCTTCTTACTTTTTTTGGTTGAAAGAGTTAAGTGAAATTTCCTTGATAAATCCTTCAGGTAATATCATTCGTGAAGGTGGCCAGTTTCAACACAGGATAGGATCCTGACCAAGAGGCTACGAAAGAGATTTGACAGGATAGGAGTTGAAGAAGAAGAAATAAAACAAGAGGTAAACATCTTCTTATGAAAAAATATTCGTCTGGTGTGAATGGTGGTGGTCACCATGATTAAGTTTTCGACCCCACACAATTGCGGGCTCTTCTTACTTTTTTTGGTTGAAAGAGTTAAGTGAAATTTCCCTGATTCAGGTGATATCAGTTGGATTGATTTTGAGTAACCATTTAAAATCAAAGTTACTTTGTTCTTGGATGAGACTTCTGAATCTAAAGAAAAATAAAATCCTCAAATGAGGATGACAATGAGGATCAAGGTGATGATTATACTTCTGATCCATGGATTGATTTTCATCTTTACAATCAATGTTAGAGTTCAATGTAATAGGATGTTAATATCTCTGGTAAACCACTATAATCTTGTTATTCTTCTAGTATCATACTGGGGTATTAAAAATCGGATATCTGATTTTTGGATATCCAAATTTTTCGGATAGTGATTTTCAATACTCGAATCCGAATCCGAAAATTCGAATATCTGAATTCAGATATCCGAAATTTCGAATTTAGATTCGGATATCCGAATGGATATCCGAAATCTTAAAAAATATGTATTTTTAAACAACTTTTATAAAAGTTCAATATCTTTTTTATTAAATGAACCGTTGGACCTCCGAATTTCTTACAAAAATATCCGAAATATCTGAAATATCTAACTTATATTTATTTTTTATTATTTTTTAAAAAAATAATTCGGATATCCGAATATCCGAAAATTTCCAAAAACACTATCCAAATCCGAATATGAAACTTTGGATATTTCAGATTCAGATTTTCGGATATTTCAGATTTATATATTTTTACACACCCCTACCAAAACCATAAAAACAGAACTCGAAACTCATATATAGCGATTCGCACCTTAGACTATAAACTCATACAACGGTTAGGCTAGAATCACATTTAAAGTTTTGTTATTTAATGTGATTTTATTGGTGCCGTTGTTAAATAAGATTATATAAAACGTTTCACTTAGATCGTTGTAATTCCATATTTCATCAACCGGTTTACTTCTGTAACATTAAATACTTAGAAATAAAATTTATAATAATAGATGAGACATTCGGACACGATACAAACTAACCCGATACGAACTCACTCATTTAGCCCCCCTATATAAATTAAATTTCTTTTAAGTTAAGGTTTGTTACGTTGTGTTCCAGAGTTTACTTAACGAGATAAAAGAAAGGAAACATTTTATTTTTCTTTCTCTTCTTTTCTCATTTTATTTTTTTTATTTTTTCTTTTTATTTTGAAAGAATTAATTTTAACCTTTATTTTTCTTTCATTTACTTTTCTTTTTTACGTAAGTAAACTCGGAAACATAAATTTTTTACTTTCTTTTGATTTTCTTCCTCTAAAAAATCTCTGGAAGGCAACTGTTTTTTTTTTTCCTTTCACTTTTTTTTTTTTTACCTAAATGAATTCAGGGCATAGCTTTAGAGGAGAGAGATACAGAGTGCAGCAGCCAACATCCCACCCCCCTGAACTCCGGCCACCAGCGGAGGCGACGCCACCTCAAGTCGCCATTCACACCTTTTCTACCCTTCCTTCTCGTGAACACCCCAGATCCCAAGCTGTTCAACAGTTACAGTTCCAAGGTGGTAGCTACAGGTTTGATTGGGTCTTAAGGGTTGCGGTTGGATGGTGGTCGTGGTGCTTGCTTTAGGCGGCGATGATGTTGGTTGTGGTGGTGGTTTACGGTCACCCTGATGATGGTGGTGGTTAACAATTACAGGGATGGTGGCGGCTCGGTTAAGGCGGCGGCAGCCGACGAGGGTAAGTGGCGGTGATGGTTGTCGATTATTCGGTTTAGTCTACGATTGATGGTTGTGGTTGTCTGGGAACAGAAGGTGTGTGGTGATGGTGGTGTCGAGGTTTGTGGTGGTATGGGTTGATTGATGGTGGTGGTGTTGGCGGTTGCGGTCGATGGCTGTGGTTGTCATGATGGTGATGGTTGTTGGCTGTTGGGTTGTGGGTGTCGGCTATGGTGATAGTTGTGTGTATGTCGTAGGTGATGATGCTTGTTTCTGGGTGTCTCTGGCAGCCGCAAGCGAGGCGTGTAACGGTGATCAGCTGTAGATAGTGGTGTCGGTAGTGTGATTGTGGTCATAGGAGTCGGTTGTGGTGATGATGATGACTGATGAAGGACGTTGTGATGGTTGTTAGGGCGATGGCAGTTGTGACGATGGTAGATGGTGATGATGTCTAGACAGTGTCAAACGAGTCAACCACAGTCACCCTTGATTAACTACTAGTCAAACTTGGTCAACGCGTAGTCAACGGAATGTGAACGTGATTCGAGGCGGCAGTCCTGACGAGGTCCAAGAGGCGAATTTGCTAGTTTGGTCGAGGTGGAAAATTGCACAATTTAAGCATAATTCAAATTAAAAAGTATAACATCCAAACGACACTTTCTTGGTTATCTTCTTCATTGCTTGTTCATGTTTTCAAACACACAAATCATACTTCGTTTCTAAACGTGTTAATTTCATTCGACTGAACATTTAATGTGAACAAACAGTTCCGGTTATCGATCTTACGACTCTTAGGTTTTCAAAATTATCGATCATCAAAGTAAGTATGATTTCTCTACAAATTTTAACAAACGGTTCCGGGTTTGACAAGAAATGTAAAGTTACTATAAAAAAATATAATTATGATTCCAACCATGAGTGTTATTTATAAAAAAAATCTGTAACGTAATTATTTTGAAAATGTGATATCGGTCAAAAGTGCCGGGTTTGACAAGAAATCTAGAGTTAATTAATTACGTGCTTGATGGATAAAATAATAAAGAAAATGTTCAAATAGATATACTTGTAAAAATAAAATGTTATAAAAATAATCTCAATCATACATCTTTTTAATAAATAGTTAAGATCAAACTGTAAGAAAAAGTTTGTTAAATGATTATTTTAGTAATAACCACTTTTGTTTAATTTTTACAAGTTCTTTTATTTTTTTTAAACGTTTATAATATTTATTTATAATATTTTTTTTTAAATTACACCATAAAAACGAATGTATTTTATCTTTAAAATGATTACAATATTTTTATATAAAAAGATGAAATTTTTTACGTTTTTAAGCTTATATATCATCATTATGTCTTTTTGTTAGTTACTATGTTTTTCTGAATACTATTGTGTTTTTCAAAAATAATAAATTTTAAGAAATATAATGCTAAGGTAATATTGTTATGTATCTCTAATATGTAAAATAACATAATAAATTAACAACTAATTAATCTAATACATTAAAAACAATATCAAAATAACATAATATCTCAGTGCGTTTTTTGATCCTTATTGTGTTATTTTGAAGAGTACAAGTTTTGAAAAATACATTGATAAAATAATATTATTATATACTTCTGATGGTAAAACACAATGATAATAACAAAAAGTTTATATAATCTATTAAAAATAACGACAAAAATTACACATTATGTTACATTTAACACTATGAGTTTTAAAAAAATACATTGGTGAAAATATATAATTGTGTACTTCTAATTGTAAAACACAATGATAGATAACAAGTTTATAATATATAAAACAATGACAAAAATAACACAAAATGATTTAAAACGTAAAATATAATGATTGATACAAATAACAAATGATATAAAATGTATGACACAATAAATTGATATTTGACACAATGAACGTATAAGACATAATAAACTGAAATATTTGACACAATGACCAAAATATCATCCTTTATAAAATAATAGAATGACACATGTCAAACTCTCAATTCTTTTTAAACTTTTTAAATTAAACTTCATTTTTACTATAACCTAACCTAAATAATAATGATTCCATCCACGGGGTAAATTAAGCAGAAAGGCTTGCTGCAGCAGGGCTGTTCAAAAACTCGTAACTCGTGTCACGTTCGAAGCTCGCTCGAAAATAATTAAAAAAAAATTCGCTCGAAATCGACTTGACTCGTTTACAGCCCTATATCATAATAATATTACGTTGATACAAACATCAAATAGTAATAATAATAATAAAAAATTATTGTAATGACTATATCCATCTACAAAGTTCACTTTCTTGCCGTGGGGTGCAAGTCCTGCTGATAACCACATCAATGTATATTAAATTAAACCATCAACTGAATCAAATATTTATAATTCCAAACAAAGTGTATCGTTTGTACAATCCCCATTCCCTAACTGCGATTATGGAAGAACCAAACAACATTCGTAGTTTCTATATTGTTAAGGTTCCACCATCTCCTATCAAGGTTCAAAGAGAAATGTTCAAAGAACAATATCAGTTGTTGACTCGTGATCGAATTAGTATCCACGAAGAATTGGCTCATCAGAAGGTACATGTAGATTTCGGTGTTCATAAAATTAATGTTTCTGTAGATGATTCCACTCTAAATCTCACATAAAATTAGCCTCTTTGTTTTTGGGTTGACAGGGAGATGAACATCAAATAAACAAGAAACTAACGTGGTTCTGGTATCTTGATGAGCAAATAGAATGGAATATGTCGTCAATTATGAATCTTGAACGATGGAATCAAGCTAAACTCAGTCTTCTTTTGCCAAATGATTCTGTACCAAGAACACCCGTAAGACCCGATCGAAAACGTTGCCACGAAAGGCTGATGAAGAAAGGTAAGTTGGATATCGAGTATTTGCAGCAAGTTAAAGAAGAACATCTGTCTTTAAAGATATCGAGGGGGACGACATCGTGTGGCACGCATGAACTTAACAATGTGGTATGCATCATAGATCATAAAGGTCAACCTTATGATTCAATTAGTTTCAATTAAGTAAAACATTTATTTCGTTTAACAATGCAAGATCGAAAGCTTGGTGCAAAGCATACAACATGGGAACAAGAAACGAGTAGACGAAATGAAAATCTATCAAGAAATAAGCAACTTCGTGCAGACGAAAGAAATCTTCATTGCACGAGAACCCGAACCTCCCATTCATCGAAGGTACGAACCTCCCATTCATCGAAGGTACACAAGAGAACTAAAGTCAAAACGAGATATAGATGGGAAGCGATCTCTACAACATGAAATAAATGTAACAACTTTCTTCTTCGGTTTTTAATGATATATATTTTTCCTTCTACTATTAGTTGTTTGATGTAACATATTTTTTTACAGATTCTTTAAACCGCATTGAGAACATAAAGAAAAAACAGATAGGGCGTATAGGTATAGTTACACGACTTAAAGCTGAGTTAGAGCATGTGAGAAAGAACATCAGTTGTTTAAACAAGAAGCTTGAAAGTGTTAATACAAAGAGAGCCGAAGCCTATAAACGTGGTTACGAGCTTGAAGATCAAAACAACGAGCTGGTAATGTAAAAAGTCCTTATCTATAAATCGAAAAGGGATAATTACAATTTAAAATTTTGATGCAGAATTCAAGTGATAATGAGTATGAATCGGGCAAGACATGTGTCAAAGAGCTTGCTACAAAAGGGGATGTTGTCAAACTAAAATATATGTGTGATACACAGGTTAATTTGTGACAATTTCAGAGATTATAGTTTGCTATAAGTTTATACACAAGGTTCAAGAATTTGATACTTGATGGTTGTTACATGTTAGGTTGAAGGGTTCATGAGGCAATGGAACGATAGCAAAGCATTTAGGGAACACTATGAGAAAACAAAGTTGCTGTGGAAAGAGTATAGTGACCTTTAGTTTAAACAGTAACAGGTTATGCATAGTTATAATACATTTAGGCACTTTCTTTTAAGTTGAATGTTTCTTTTTGTAAAAATTTATACTCGATATATTCTGTTCAAGACAAAAAGAACAACCTTAAGCGTATGTTTGGTTCATAAAGCTAATAGAATTTGAATTGTAATTACTATTGAAAAGCATTTCATATATAATTGTGTTTGGTTGAGAAGTCAGGTGTTGAACAGAAATTTTTTCATACAATCAATGGAATTCAACTTTCCAATGGAATGTTTAGAGATTACAAAAATACCCACAAATCGAACTAGTCAAATGATCTTGTCTTTCAACCTCCACAAATCCAAATCCAAAATCATAAATCAAAGTCCAACTAAGATCAGAAATCAAACGAGTTAAATGATTATCACAAATCAAATTCAAATCACAAATCAAATTTAAAAAATCCAAACTATTAATCTTTGTACTTAGAGAACAAATACAAGAAATCCAAAAATCCAACAACAATTGTGGATTTCCAGTTTTCTGATTTCTCAAGTCATCATCGCTCCAAACCTGATGAAGCTTAAAACAAAGAATGGCACGTGAAGATGAAGAAATGATAAAGCTTGAAAAAGTCTACAGTCCAGGAATCAAAAGTAGATCACACCTAAACGTAATCTCACGTGTAGGATTATGGTGTTGAGCTTAGTGTTAGGAGAGAACGTACGGATAGTGATTAGCGCTTATGCACCAAAAGTAGGACTCATAGAACAAGAGAAGAGAGACTTTTGGGATTGTCTCACGTAGCGGTTAGGATGACCCCTAGTGAGGAGAAACTTTTATAGGTGGAGACTTTAATGGACATATTGGTCAGGACAGTGATAGGTTTTAGTCGATTCATGGGGGATTTGGTTTTGCTAATAGAAATGAAGCTTGTATGACTCTTTTAGACTTTGAGAAGACTCATGGTTTATGGATTATTTTAAGAAGAGTTTATCACATCTGATTACGTTTAGCAACAGGGGACGTAACACACAAATAGACTATTTACTAACAAGAAAAGGAGACCATCAAAGCTGGAGAGATTGTAAGGTTATGCCAGGGGAGATGGTGGTGACTCAACATCAATTTTTAGAGGCCGACATAGCATGACACAAAAGCGGACAAAAGGTGATAAGGATAGGAAGATGACACCTAGGATTCAATGGAGAAACTTGAAAGAGAACAATATAATGGTGCTCCAACAAAAGGTAATAACAGCAACACCAACTCAATCGACTAAGGATGCAGACCAGATGTGGGAGACATGGTGAGCATCATCTCGCATGTGAGTAAGGAGACAATTAGAGTTACAATGAAAAACTCAAATGGGCAAAAGGAGTCTTGGTGGTGGAATGAGAAGGTACAAAACAAAACAAAGGATACGAAAAAGAGTTTTAAGGAACTTCTAAAGTGCACAAATGAGGAGAACCATGTGAGATTGAAAGAGAAATACAAACAAGCAAAGAAAGAAACAAAAAAAGTAGGGCATAACCGAATAATACAACTTACAGGCAAATGTGTGAGCGAGTATACACAGTATAAGGAAAGCATGATATGTTCAAGATACAAAGAGCTAGGGAGAGTTAGAGGCTAGGGAGAGTTAGAGGCTAGATCTAGGGGTAGTTAGGTATATAAAGGGAGATGATGGATGTGTCTTAGTCAACGAACAAGATATCAAGTTGAGATCGCAAATTTATTTTAACAACCTTTTAAATGGGTGAGTGCTAACACAAAAGGCGGCAACAATCGCTTTATTCCTAAAGGATGCAAAGAATAATTTTTACTGTAGGCGTATTACACATGAGGAGGTGACCACAACACTTAGAAAAGATGGAAGTGCTTAGGTAGTAGGACCAGACAACATACCAATTGAGATCTAGTGTTGTATGGGAGAAGAGGGAGTTCCTAGCTAACTACCTTGTTTAACCTTATTTTTAGATATAGTAAAGTTCTAAAGTAGTGGCTAACTAGTGTCATATTCCCCATGTATAAAAAAAGAGACACTCAATCTTGTGAAAATTACAAAAGAATTAAGCTACTAGAGTCCCCATGTTGAATAAAGGAGACACTCAATCTTATGAAAATTACAAAAGGATTAGCTACTAGAGCATACTATGAAACTATAGGAGAGGCTAATAGAGACAAGAATTAGAAGAAAGAGCAAGTGGCAATAATTCCAGGGAGGAAAACTACAGAAGCTATACATATTCTTTGAAGGGAGATGGAAAAATATTATTGGCCTAGAAAAGGCATACATAGTATGCCTCGTCAATTGATTTTGGAAAGCTTGGAGGTCAAGGTGTCCTCAAGAAGTACATAAACATAATATAGGATATGTATGATAGGACTCAAATCAGGGTTTGTGCGGCAGTAGGAGATACTCAAGCTTTCTATGGCGAGGTGGGACTCCACCAAGGGTCGGTGTTAAGTCAATTCCTCTTTGTAGTAGTATTAGACGAGTTGTCGAAGTCCATGCATGACACTAGCCTACATTTCACGCTTTTTTAAGATGATATTATGGTAATCGATGAAAATAAATTAAGGTTGAATGCTCGGTAGAATAGTGGCGAACACTATTAGAAGGCAAGAGGCTAAAGATCAGTCACTCAAAGACCAAGAACATGCATTGTAATTTAATGGAACGAAAAATGATGAAGGCACTCAATTAACCATTCAAGGCCAAGAGATACCATAAGTGACTAAATTTATGTATTTAGGAGTGTATGTATTAGGGGATGGGGAAATAGATCATTATGTTACACATAGGATTCAAGCAGGCTCGTTTAGATGGAGAGCGGCATCAGGGGTAGTTTATGACAAGAACTTCCTAACAAGATTAAAAGGAAATTCAATAAAGTTATGATTTGACCTGCTTTGCTATATGATATGAGTGCGAGGCTATCAAGAAGACACGAGCACACACGATGGAGGTGGTAGAGATGCAGATGTTGAGGTGGATGTATGGGCATATAAGGTTAGACCGGATAAGAAATTATGTCTATAGGAATAGGTTAGGAGAGGCTAGACATTGAATAAGATAAGAGAATGGAGATTAAGATGGTTTGAACATGTCAAAAGAGAAAGATGTTGACACCTGTTAGAGTAGTGGAGACCCTCATGATAGACGGGAGGAGAAGTAGATGCAGGACCAAACTAGCTTGGGAGGAGAGGATTCGACAAGATTTGTTAGAGCTGCACCTTTTGACCAACATGGTCCAAGATAAAAGTAGTTAGAAACTAAGGATTAGGGTTAAGGAAGTTTAGCGAAGAGTCTAGGTAGAGCGTAAATATGATGTAGGATCAAGGTTAAGGATGTCTAGGGGTGTGGTGTGGTTTTATTATCCTTTTTGTAGCCTTCGCATGTGACTACTTTCCTTGTTATCAGTTCACCGCCTACTGCTACATTGCGTTGTCTTTTAACTATTTATATTTTGTCTATGAATGTTAGTAAAATGAAGGTCATATGACCTATGACATTTTTTCTATATATGTATCATGTCACCTATGGTATTAGTTAACACTTACTATATGTTAAGTGTTTGCCTATACCCATTATGGAGCCAAGTCTATGTTTTGATACATGATATATGGTGTCTATGCTTCATGCTAGTTATATTTTTGTTTGATTGTATTAATTGTTGTAGAGCTAGGGTCTCCTTGAAAGTAGCCTGTCTATCCAATGTGATAAAGGTAAAGTTAACTTACATTTCCCTCTTCAGACCTCCTCGATAGCTTTGCTATAGATGAGATTTACTAGGTTGATGATCATGATGAGACTCTTAATCATATCTAAAATATCGTATTATAAATCTTGGTTTTCTTACTAACTATTGAATATTTTTATCCGATCCGTTTAATACATGAGTTTTTAACCTTTCTATCTATCTATTTGTCTTTGTATATATAATAAATGACTAATTAAGATGCCGCCTGACACAATTCTAAGCCTCCTCATACTAACTTTCTCGTTTCTATCTATTATTAACGATAATGCTAAATTCTAAAAACATTATACGTACCTTATTCAAATAAAAAAAATGATTATTTAATAAATTAAAAACTTGATTTTTTAATTAAAAACATACTTTTAAAAAATAAAAAAATTATAAATAAAAATTTTCTAATAAAACAAAAGTTTTATAAAAGAAGTTATTTTTTCTTAGAATAAACTATTTAAAAATTAAATTTTTTTAAACAAAAGTTTAAGAAAAAGATGCCAATGTTATTTACGTAAGGTTAACTATTTATACGTTATTTCAATAATATTTTATCATCAAGTTTGGGTTTATAATTTATGAATTTCATTACTAATTATTTAAACTTTTATATATTCAACTTGTGTAATATATCGGATATTAACCTAATGAATTATATATAATGTAGAATGATCGATTAAATAGTAATTATAGTAGTTCTAATATGATCATTGGGTGACCTTTGACAGGAAGATTTAAATTGGCTACAGACATGTTTTACATTGAAAACAAACTAAAAGATAAAAATATAAAAAACTATCATAATCAATAAGTCCATCTGCAAAGTTGACTTTCATGTCTTGGTGTGTGATGACGAGAGTGGGCTAATACCCACCTAACAAGCCCAACAAATATGATAAGCCTAACCAATCTACATTTGTGAAAGCTCATTTTGGTTACTCATCTTCCTTCTATAAATAGGAGTTGACTTCCATATTTCTAGATCATCCTATTTGCAGTAGAAAACACCAAACTACTAGCATCTTATCTCTTTCTCTTTAGATTGAGAACTAGCATCTCCTTTCTTATCATCCTTTTCGTATAAGAATCCTCGCCTATATCATATGGGATCCTGGTAACTTATACATGGTTAACTCTATTAAGGCTTTTCCCATGACAAGGATTAACTTGCATGGCCACAAACCCCTACCTCATCAATCTCACTTATTTCTTGTACTTGTTCCTCTCTTACTTTTACGCTATAAACATGTTATTCCTTCAATCACGTTGTATAGATTACTAACTTGAGCGTCGGAGTACCTGTAACACCCAGAAAATTTTAAAAGACGAGAAAGAAGGAATAAATATGTATAAAAGAAAGAAAACACAATTAAACCCAAATAGAGGGGTTAAAAGTGTGCAAAGTACAAAATATAATATAATTTGTACAAAAGCAACATGGCCGCCCATGCCATGTTACTTTTCACCTTTTTGCAGTCGGTTTTCTAGAGAGAGAAAGAGCAGAGCTCTCGGGTTTTTGAAGAAAGAAGAAGAGGAATTCGAATTCCAGGTAAGAATTTATCATTTTAAGTTGTTCTTGGCCGGCCTATGCCTCAGATATATGCTTATGTGTGTTTGTGTGTTCGGGTTGTGTGATTTGGTGGGTTTTAGGTGATTGAACTCATAGTACAATCAGGTTTGAAGAAGTTCATCCGGAAGTTTGTCAAAGGTGAGTTCTAGAACCCCCTTTTTACATGTTTTAACTGATTTTGGGGCTGGAAATGCATGTATGTATGTTTTTACAAAAATGGGTTTTGTACCCGTATGTATGTGTATGTGTGAATGTGGGTGGGTTATGATTTGGGTGATTTATGATGTTATGATGATGCCATGTTCATGTTATGATGCTTAGAATGCTAGAACTAAGTTAGAACATGTTAAACATGTTCATGTTTGTGTGCAATGATTGACCAGCTGTAAGCGTTCCGGGAACGGGGCCTTACAAGTTGGTATCATAGCCAAAGTTTAAGTGAAATGGGTTAAAATTTTCAAAAGAAACTTAAACTTAAACCAAAATGGGACAAAGGGAAGGGATGCGAGTCCGAGTAGCTACGTGCCATCAGGTATTTTCTTGATGTTAACCGGTATTACGTGCGCATGTTATGTGATTTATGTGCTTCTTAGTAGATTTAGATACTGATGTAGTCAGGATAGGAAATGCTTGGGGTGTGAAGAGTAAAGTAAGTGGCTAATCACAACTGGCCACTGTAATTAGGGACTTACTATACTTGCCATAAACTGAGCTATTACCTTGAATGACCATGTTAGTGTTTGAATCTTATAGCGTGTTAGAGGATGGCCGGTGGTAGATCTTCAAAGGCTTCTCGAGGTGGAGGTCGTGATGGACGTGGTGTTGGACCACGGGTCACGAGAGGAAGGCCTAGGGCTGAAGAGGTGGCTCATGAAGAGCCTGAGACCCCTCATCCAGAGGGCGGTGACTAGAGTGCTAACTTAAGGGCCTCGGTGAAGGAGGCTGTTGTAGAGGAGGTTCATCAGGTCATGCAGACGATCTTACCGTTTATGGTGACCGAAGTGATAAAGGCTGTGAGAGAAGGGTAATGGAAAGAGAGGAATAGGTCCTCGGGAGTAAGGGAGCAACCGGAGACTGAGACGGTTGTCTCAGCTGATGAGGAAGAAGAAGAAGAGCCTATGCCAGAGGCAGCACAAGGCTGTAACTATGGGGCATTTCAAAGATGCAAGCCCCCGACTTTTGACGGAAATGGCACTGCTGCTACTGCTCACCGGTGGGTGAGAGAGATAGAGGCTGTACTTGATATCAACGAGTGCCGGGAGGATCAGAAGGTGAAGTTTGCCACTCATTCATTTATGGACTTGGCTCTGTGCTGGTGGGACAATATCGTCCAGGCCGAGGGTAGTAGGGCAATTAGAAGGATGAGGTTGCCAGAGTTGAAGAAGCTGGTGATCGAGGAGTTCTGTCCTCATATGGAGCTCGACAAGGTTGAAAAGGAATTCCTGCAGCTGGAGGCGGGAACCATGACGCATCAGCAATACACCACCAAGTTTAACGAGATGGCACGACTGGTACCGGATCAGGTGACACCTCTGTCGATGAAAGATCAAGAGGTATATTCAGGGCTTGCCGACGGATATCCGTAGGCACATGATCGCCGCCCGGCCGATACATTCAGGTCGGTGGTCGATCTGGTGGGAAGGCTGTACGATGAGAGGGAAGTGGTGGTGGCTGAGGTGAGCAGAAGGCGGTGGTGACCGAAACTGGAATAGGAAGAGGTTTGGTCGGGGTGGTGCCCCGGCAAACAACAAGAATGCACGGGTGGATGACCGGCGTGTGGTCACATCCGGTGCGGAGTCGAAGAGGTGTGGCAAATGTGGGAAGGAGCACACCGGGGAGTGTAGGTGGAGATTGAACGTGTGCTTCAAGTGTGGAAAGCCTGGCCATATGGCAAGAGAGTGAAAGGCGGCAAGGTGTTTTAACTGTGGTGGAAAGGGCCACATGAGTCGAGAATGCAAGAAGCCAAGGGCTGAGAGTTCCGGGGCAGGGCAGAAGACCGGGACCGAGGGGCAGAGGGCGAGCCCCAGGGCATTCACGATGACTCAGGAGGAGGCTAGGACGGACCCGATGTCGTGTCAGGTACGTTTCTAGTAAACCAAACTCTTGCTTCTGTGCTATTGATTCAGGTGCTAGTAAGAGTTTTATTTCTACTGCTTTCTGTGCTAAGTTGCCTGTTAGTAGTAGAAGTATTGATGAGCCCTTCGATGTAGAAACTGCCATAGGTAAGTCTACCAGAATTGTTGATCTGATAGAAGGCTGCGATATAGAATTAGAGGGTCATAAATTTCCTGCTAGACTGTTCGTGATGACCTTAGACTGATTTGACGTAGTCCTAAGAATGGATTGGTTGGCGGACTACAAGGCGAATATCATATGTCGTAAGAAGATGATTCGACTGACAGCGCCCGACGGGAGTTTGGTGACGATCTACGGTGATCGAGTTACGACTATCTCGAAGGTGATTTCGATGGCGGTAGCAGGAAAGTGCATGAGGCGTGGATGTAGTGCCTACTTGGCCTACGTGAAGGATGTAGATACGCCAACACCACAACTGTCAGATGTACCGGTTGTCTGTGAGTCCCCAGATGTGTTTCCCGAAGTTTTACCAGGTGTGCCACTGGACCGTGAGATTGAGTTCTAGATTGACTTGATACCCGGTGCTCAACCTGTTGCTAAGGCACCATATCGGTTGGCTCTGACCGAGATGAAGGAATTGATGGAGAAACTACAGGAGTTGCTTGATAAAGGGTTCATTAGACCGAGTATCTCTCCTTGAGGTGCTCCGGTCTTATTTGTGAAGAAGAAGGACGGTAGTATGAGGATGTGCATAGACTACCGCGAGCTGAACAAGTTGACGGTGAAGAATCGGTATCCATTGCCGAGGATTGATGACCTATTTGATCAGCTCCAAGGTGCCAGTTGTTTCTCGACGATAGATCTTCGATCTAGCTACCATCAGCTGAAGGTGATGGAGCAAGATATTCCTAAAACAGCTTTTCGCACGCGTTATGGACACTACGAGTTTCTCGTTATGTCTTTTCGTTTGACCAACACGCCAGCTGCTTTTATGGACCTGATGAATCGAGTGTGTCGGCCGATGTTAGATAAATCAGTGATTGTGTTTATCAATGATATCTTGATTTATTTGAAGAGTGAGGCGGAGCATGCCGGTCACATTCGGGAAGTGTTAGAGACGTTGAGAAAAGAGAAGTTGTATGCCAAGTTCTCCAAGTGCGTGTTCTGGTTGCGCGAAGTTCAGTTTTTGGGTCATGTAGTGAATCCCGAGCGGATTATGGTAGACCCGGCAAAGGTGGAAGCGGTGATGCAATGGAAGTCTCCAAAGACGCCATCCGAGATTCGTAGTTTCTTGGGTTTGGCGGGATATTATAGGAGATTCATTCAAGACTTCTCTAAGATAGCTTCTCCGTTGACTAAGTTGACCCGCAAGGATGTGAAGTTTGTATGGGGTCAAGCTCAAGAGAGTGCTTTTGAGGAGTTAAAGGCAAAGTTGACTCAAGCTCTAGTTTTATCATTACCCGAAGGAAGCGAGGACTTAGTGGTCTATTCGGACGCTTCTTACTAGGGTTGGGTTGCGTGTTGATGCAGCAAGGAAAGGTGATAGCATACGTGTCTCGACAATTGAAGGTTCATGAGGTGAATTACCCTACTCATGACTTGGAGTTAGCAGCTGTGGTCTTTGCACTAAAGATTTGGAGGCACTACCTATACGGAACGAAGTGCACAATCTTCACGGACCACAAGAGCTTGAAGTACTTCTTCGAGCAAAAGGACCTGAACATGAGGCAGAGGCGATGGTTGGAGCTTATAAAGGATTATGATAGCAAGATCTATTACCATCCGGGCAAGGCCAACGTAGTGGCTGGTGCCCTTAGCCGAAAGGAGAGACCCGAGCCGATTCGGGTGAAGGCTTATCAGTTGATTATGACCTCTGATATGATGAAACAGGTCAGGGAGTTCCAAGACGAAGCGTTGAAAGAAGATCGTCTTAACTCCGAAAGGATGAGAGGTATGGTTGCGGAATTGGGTGAAAACACTCTTGGTGTTAGAACCCGATTCGGACGGATGTGGATCCCTCGTTATGAGGATCTACGTGGGAGGATTATGGACGAAGCTCATAAGACTCGATACTCTATTCATCCCGGTGCTACAAAGATGTATCAAGATATGAAGAAAGATTATTGGTGGCCGGGTATGAAGCGCGATGTAGCTGAGTATGTGAGTAAGTGCCTTACTTGCTTGCAAGTGAAGGCCGAGCATCAGAAGCCGTACGGGAAGATCCAACCGTTGGATGTACCGGAGTGGAAGTGGGAGCATATCACCATGGACTTTATTACGAAGTTACCGCATATCGTGAAAGGGTATGATGCCATATGGGTGATAGTTGATCGTTTGACGAAGAGTGCCCGCTTTCTACCGATCCGCGAGACGTACTCCTCTAAAAGATTAGTGGATCTATTCATCAAAGAGATTGTAACTCGTCATGGTGTGCCGGTGTCTATTGTTTCTGATCGTGACACTCGGTTTACATCTAAGTTTTGGAAGAAATTCCATGATGCTATGGGGACGAGGTTACACATTAGCACGGCTTATCATCCTCAAACAGATGGTCAGTCGGAAAGGACTATTCAGACACTAGAAGATATGCTTCGGGCATGCGTCATTGACTTTGGAGGAAGTTGGGATGACCACTTACCGTTAGCTGAGTTCTCGTATAATAATAGTTATCATGCCAGTATTGGTATGCCCCCTTATGAGATGCTATACGGTAGGAGGTGTAGAACACCCATTTGTTGGGGTGATATTGGTCAGAAGGAGTTGGGAACTATTGAGGTGATTGAGGCTACGACTGAGAAGCTCGAAAAGATCAAAGCCTTTATGAAGGCAGCTAAAGAAAGGCAGAAGTCATATGCCGACAGGAGACATAGACCGATTGAGTTCAAGGTGGGTGACAGAGTTATGTTGAAGGACTCACCTTGGAAAGGTATCATTCGGTTCAGGAAGCGGGGCAAGTTGAGCCCTAGATACATAGGGTCTTTCCGAATTATTGCTCGAGTAGGAGAGGTGGCCTATAGGTTAGAGTTACCTGATGAGTTAAGTAGAATTCACCCGACACTCCATGTATCTCATCTGCGGAAGTGTTTAGCTGACGAGGATATGGTTGTACCACTGGAGGATATTGAAGTTGATGAAAGGCTCAATTATGTGGAGCAACCAGTAGCAATCATTGATAGCAAGGAGAAAAGGTTAAGAAATAAAGTGGTTCCCCTTGTGCGTGTACTGTGGAAGCACAGGAAGGGATCCGAGTCTATGTTGGAGACTGAAGAAGAGATGAGGCAGTATTACCCACATCTGTTTGAGGAATAACAGGTTTCGGGGACGAAACCTATATAAGGGGGGTGGACTTGTAACACCTGGAAAATTTTAAAAGATGAGAAAGAAGTAATAAATGTGTATAAAAGAAAGAAAACACAATTAAACCCAAATAGAGGGGTTAAAGTGTGCAAAGTACAAAATATAATATAATTTTGTACAAAAGCAACATGGCCGCCCATGCCATGTTACTTTTCACCTTTTTGCAGTCGGTTTTCTAGAGAGAGAAAGAGCAGAGCTCTCGGGTTTTTGAAGAAAGAAGAAGAGGAATTCGAATTCAAGGTAAGAATTCATCATTTTAAGTTGTTCTTGGCCGGCCTATGCCTCGGATATATGCTTATGTGTGTTTTGTGTGTTCGGGTTGTGTGATTTGGTGGGTTTTAGGTGATTGAACTCATAGTACAATCGGGTTTGAAGAAGTTCATCCGAAAGTTTGTCAAAGGTGAGTTCTAGAACCCCCTTTTTACATGTTTTAACTGATTTTGGGGCTAGAAATGCATGTATGTATGTTTTTACAAAAATGGGTTTTGTACCCGTATGTATGTGTATGTGTGAATGTGGGTGGGTTATGATTTGGGTGATTTATGATGTTATGATGATGCCATGTTCATGTTATGATGCTTAGAATGCTAGAACTAAGTTAGAACATGTTGAACTGATGATGTTGGGACTGATTATGATGCTGATAGTGAGAGTTGGTTGCCCATGCGCTTGAAATTGGCCCATGCGCCCAACGGTCAAATTGCCTAAGTGTAGTCCCATGCGCCCAAAACCCATGCGCCCGAATAGTATCCATGCGCCTAGGCACTCATGTGCATGCATAGTGCCCATGCTCCTAGAAATGCCCAGAATGACTAAGTGTTGGGTCATGCGCCCCAATAGTGCCCATGCGCCCAGAACCTTTCCCATGCGCCTAAGTGTTCCCATGCGCCTAAGTGTTCCCATGCGCCCAGAAGGCCATGCGCCTGCATAGTGCCTATGCGCCTAAGACTTAGATTATTTTCTGAAATTTTGGGAAAAATGTAAAGTGTAGGCTTTGACTTGGGAGGTTCCCAGGGGTGATGTAAGTTGTCTTATGATGTCATATGTGATGTGATGATGCTATGTATGGTATGGTTATGTTTATGTTATGTTCCTTATTATGTATGTTTATTTTCCGTGGCTTTACGTGGTATGATTATGAAAGTAAATGGAAAGTATTATGTAACGTAAAGCGGAAGATAATGAAAAAGGGAACGTAATGAATAAATGAATGCATGCATTAATGAATGATGTAATGAAAAGTCTTGCAAGCAATGTATGGAGGTTCACACCCAATGAAGGGTGTTAGCTCAACTGTGTGCGGGTTAGCTACCCCGGAAGGATGCACACTAGGGGTCTACTCTTTGTGATTGACCATATGTATGGGACCCTTGCAGCTTGCCCTAGGTACTGGAGTCAGTTTTGTGCACAATGTTCGAGGTCTATGATAGACCTCAAGCCCAGTAACTAGCTTCGTGCATAATGTTCGGGGTATAGCATATGGCACTGATCCGGAATGAAAGATGAATGATAATGATGAGTGTACTTGCCCCAGGCCCATGAGTTAGCTTCGTGCACAATGTTCGGGGTACAGTGCATGTCATCGGGAGTTAATGAATGTACGTATAGTACGGTATGAAAGATAACGAATGATAATGATGGCGTACGATGATGAATGAACGGATGTCAACGAATGACAATGAAAGATAATAATAAATTATTATCTATATGTACGTATGTTGTATGATCGCGTATGAAAGTAAAGAAATAATGGTTTTAAACGAAAGAAAAATATTTTATTTTATAAAACTAGAACTCACTCAGCAACGCTGACTTTTATGTGTTTCCAGTTGGCAGGTAATGTTGCTGAGGATGGCACGGGGCAGCTACTTGGCATTTTTGGATGGCATCCGTTGTTTAAATTATAATGTTTTTGTGATGTAATGCAACGAGTAATATTTTGTAATCTGTCAACGATGTATTATTTTGCAAAAGCAATTATAATGAAATGGTTTGTTTAAAAGAATTCCGCTGCTATATTTTAGTAAAGTTAAGGTATGTTTTATGCTTTGTGTGCAATGATTGACCAGCTGTAAGCGTTCCGGGAACGGGGCCTTACAGTACCCGCAGGGCTAATCCCCCCGGGCCCTTTAACGTAGATCTTCTTTATTGTTGCCGCCTAGATCCAAGCTTGGAATTGCTAGATACGATTCATAAGGAATACACTTAGAGGATGACGCAACCAAAGAACAACCAAAAAGCTCTCAGCATGCACAAGTAAAGTATAAGGAAGTTACTTTGGAAGATTTGCTATAACTCAGAGAATTATGCTAAGTATCAAATCTTCCGAAACCAAAAGACCATATCTTCCGAAGCCAAATATAAAGTCTTTCGAAGCTTCAAGGACAAAGTCATCCGAAAGCAAAGACTGATTTTTTCCGAAGACAGAGAAGAAATGCTTTCTCTGAATCACCTTTTGACAAAATTCGAACCACTTTCACTGCCACTTCTAAAGACTCGCCAACTTATATGAGTTGGTGAAAAGTCCATGCTTTTGTAGTCTGTAACTCTCAAACTATGTACTCTTATCCTTTTTCTAATATATTAGGATGTGAGCTATGACATGTCATAGTCACTAGTCAAAAGGCAATCTATCTTTTGACTCTACATTGATCTTTTTGTCTAGATAGGGAACATCTAAAAGATGGATTTGCAGGAAACATCCCCTTCAGAAGAAGTTTCCTGCATTCTATCTATAACCAATAGTGATGAGTCTTTACTCTAGCATAAAAGAATGTGTCATGTAAACTTTAAGAAAATGAATAAATTAATTAAAAATTATTTGGTAACTGGAATGCCAAAGAAAGAATTTACAAATGATGACCATTGTGTAGCATGCTTGATTGGGAAGCAACACAAGGTATCTCACAAGCCAAAGAAAATGAACTCCATCACTACACACTTACACTTATTACATAAGGATCTCTTTGGCCCTACCAGTGTAATGAGTCTATGAAGGACCTCTTATTGCTTGGTGATCAAAGATGACTTCACAAGATATACTTGGGTCTTCTTTCTTAGAAATAAGGATGAGATCCCTGAGATCTTGAAAAGCTTCATTCTGAAAATTAAGAATCAATATGATCACAAGGTCAAGATCATAAGATGTGATCAAGGAATCAAATTCAAAAACCAAATCCTTGATGCATTTATGATAAAAAGGGTATTTCAAGACAATAGAGTGCTCCTAAGACTCGTTGGCAAAACGGTGTTGTTGAGAGGAGAAACAGGACACTTATTGAAGCTGCAAGAACCATGTTGTCTGACTCTAAACTACCTATCACCTTCTGGGTAGAGGCAGTCAACACTGCCTGCTATGTGCAGATCAGAGTTTTAGTATAAAGACTTATGGTAAGACTTCTTATGAACTGTGGCACAAAAGGAGACCTTTTATTGGTTTCCTCAGATCATTTGGCTATCTTGCACCATCTTGAATACCACGGATCAAATAGCCAAATTTGCTGAGAAATCAGATGATGGACATTTTATTGTTTACACTTCCCAAGCTAAGGCTTATATAGTATACAATCCCAAAACCAGAGTAGTTGAGGAGTCAACCAATGTGACCTTCAATGAGCACACACCCAGTATGAAAGGTTCTAGTCCTAAGTGGCTGTTTGATCTTGATTTAATTACCAACTGTTTTAACAAATCTTGTGAAGATGTTTCAGGATCTATAGGTACCTCATCAACAGGAGATTCTAATCCAAGATTTAAGTTGAGAAGACCAAGTGTTCAAACTACTTCAGCTCCAGTGGTGACTAGGCCTACAGTTGGAAATCCTGTCAGCACAACCATGACAAATTATTTAGCTGATACATCTGAAGTGCCTATAAATTCCCGCACAGAACTCAGATGAAGGAATTTCCAATATAGGAGGAGATGGAGGTGGTGATAGTGATCAAGAATTCCTTGATGTGGATAACCACTCCATAGAAGACAACATCAATAATGTAACACACTCATTGGATCAAGTCTCACTTGATAAGTGTGTTGATGTGGTGGATGACTCTCAAGCACCAGATCTAAATTTTACCAATTTAGATCTATCCAAACAACTTGCTATGATTCCTCAACTAAGAATCCATAAGTCCCATCCCACCACAAACAAGAGGACAAACCCATAACAAAAATATTTGTCTTCACTTTTGTTTATTATCCCAGATAAAGCTTAAGAAGATTGAAGAGGCTCTGAAGGATGGAAGTTGGGTTGAAGCAATGCAGGAGGAGCTGCTTCAAGTTAAGAGACAGGAGGTTTGGAATCTATGTCCTCTTCCTCAAGGGAAGACTAACATAGGTACCTAATGGGTATATAGGAACAAGAAGGATGATAAAGGACTTGTCATCAAGAACAAGGCAAGACTAGTTGTTTAAGGGTACACACAAGATGGAGGGATTGACTACACAGATGTTTTTGCCTCTGTAGCAAGACTTGATGCTGCTAGGATATTCCTGGCTTTTGGTGCATCCAATAATTTCAAAGTCTACCAACTTAATGTCAAGTGTGCCTTCTTATATGGGGTGATTGATGAGGAGGTGCATGTCAAACAACCACCTGGCTTTACAGACCCAGATCATCCTGATTCTGTCTGCAAGTTTGACAAAGCTCTTTATGGGCAGCATCAAGCTCCAAGGAAGTGGTATGAGACACTATCACAGTATTTCTATTAGCATGGATACAAGAGAGGTGTTATTGATAGAACACTCTTCCTCACTGGAACCGGAAATGACTTGATGCTGGTTCAAGTTTATGTAGATGACATTATTTTTAAGTCAAATAATTCGAAGCTCTGCAAAGACTTTGAGAAGCTGATGAAGAATAGATTTGAAATGAGTGCCATGGGGGAACTCAATTTCTTTTTAGGAATTCAAGTGAAGCATGTTGATAATGGCATCTTCATAAATCAGTCAAAGTATGTGCAAGACATACTTATCAGGTTTCACATGACTGAGTGCAAGGTTGCTAAGAAACCCATAGCCAGAAACCACTCTCTATGACCAGATCTTGAGGAGGAGTGTGTTGATGAACATCTATACAGGGCCATGATTAGGTCTCTTATGTACCTCACAGCCAGCAGACCTGATATCATGTTTGCTACATGTATTTATGCAAGATATCAAACCAACCCCAAGATGCCACACCTGGTTGCTGTCAAGAGAATTCTCAGATATCTCAAAGGTGCTCCCAAACTGGGCCTTAGGTTTCCAAAGAATTCTGACTTCAATCTGTATGACTATACAGATAGTGACTATGGTGGCTGCAATATGACTGCAAAGTCTACATCTGGAGGAAGTCAATTTCTTGGTGAAAGGGTAGTCTCATGGCAATGCATGAAACAATCCTGTGTATCTGCATCAACTGTTGAAGCTGAATACATTGCTGCTGCAAGCTGCTATGCTCAAGTGCTTTGGATTCAGAATCAGATGCTAGACTAAAGATTCAACTTCAAGGAGACTACCATCAATATAGACAACAACAGTGCTATCTTTATTATTGATAATCCTGTTTAGCACTCAAAGACAAAGCACATCAACATCAGGTATCATTTGATTAGAGATAATTTTGAAAAATGATCGATAAAACTAATCAAGGTTAACATAAATGAATAATATGCTGATCTGTTCATAAAAGCTTTTGATGAGCAGAGATTTAAGTATCCTGTATCAGCTATTGGGATGATTAACTTTGAGTAGAATTTTCTTAAAACTAAACTCAAGATTATTTTGAATAATATTTATGTCTTAAGTTGTCAATATCATCACCATATAAGTCTAGTTTACTTTGAAAGAACCTTTTCAAAATGATATCCCTTAGGATTTTGAGAATTTTGGATATATTTTCCTTCGAAAGACATCAAGTTGACTTCGGAAGAAAATTATGTCTTCAAAACAAATAACTACCTCTGAGAAATTAACCTTCTAAAGAAATTTGAATATATCTTTCGAAGTTTATATTTGTCACCAAGTTTTTATATGTATTGAAGGACTAATTTCTTCCGAAAGTAATTATGTCTCGGAAGCCTTATTCTCTTATTGAATAAAATTTCTGATATTTGATATCTTCCGAAGCAAAATCTATCTAGGAAGTAAAAATACTCTAAGTAATTTTTCATCCGAAGAAAAATATTTGAAAAGATAAGGAATATCTTCCGAAGCCAAATTGGCTTCGGAAGTTTTCTCAAAACTTCCAAAGACAAATTACCTTTGGAAGATTTTCGACATCCAAGAAAACTACCTTTTTGGGAACTTTTTCAGAAGTAGGACCGACATTCGGATTTTAAAGTTTATTCGTTTTGCATTAACTTTGTCTCAAATCCATATCATATATATATTTGTATAATGTTTTCCCCTCTTTTACTTTCTCCTTCATCTGCAAGATTCAAACCCTAAATTCACCCACAAACCAACCTTGTTCTTACCTTTCTTCACCCCAAAGCTACTTAAAATGGCCAACCCTGATCCCTAAAACCAACCAGATTTCTCCATGCACTTACACAGGCAACATAACCAAGTTGCTCTGTTATCGTCTGAGAAAGATCCTGGTTTGTGAGACGTTTGGCACTTCTTGTCTCTAACCGACTACCTCACCGCCCTCACAATCAACCCTCCATTATATGAAGATTAACTTTTAGAGTTCTGGAGGACCTGCCAAGAGGTCATCTTGGACGGTGGGAAGGTACTGTCTGCCACAGTGCATGGGAGAACAATATTCATCACTCCAGCCACCATCAACTCTAATCTAAGGCTGGATGATGAAGAGGGTTACTTGTCCTTCCCTAAGTTTGCTGTTAACAACTCATTCCGACCACATGGGCTATAAAGGGCACTACTCCGTAAGAACCTTTAGGAAAGGTAAGGTCTCATCCATGTGGAAGTACCTCCTCTATGTGGTCATCCACTCCCAATCAAACAAACATGGAGGTTGGGACCAAATTCCCGAGAACCTTTCTTATATAGTCCATGGAATGGTTCAAGGGGTCAAGTTCAGGTATTCTCAATTTGTATATACAAATCTACTTGTACACTTGGACTCCTTAGAATATTATATGTTCCTTAGATACGTTCAATACATTCTTAATTATGAACTAGGCTCACAGTTAGAGGGAACAGGTAATATTCTTAAATTGGGACAGATGAAGCCCGGCATCTTCAAGACAATGAGAAAGCCAACTGTTGGCTTCTCTAGGGTAGAAATAGCCCTAGTCCCAAAATGTTAGAGCTCATTGCTTAAGGTGAAAACTTGGCAGCACCAGCCAATGTTGAACCCACACCTTCTACATCTGCAACCCCCCACACAGCCTCAAATCACCATAACCTACCAAAGAAAATCCAAATGAACCCCTGCTCAGTCTACTCAGGTTGAGCAGGCTCCCAAATCACCAACCATGTAGGAAGAAGTGGACACTGGAGCTCCCACTTCTCCTAAGGATCAAAACACTCCCATTATTTCTATGATCAGTGCTGAGGTTCCTCATGCTTAGCTTGATGAGCTTACAATCCCAGCCTTAAGCCTTCACTCAAAGTCTCAAAACTCTAGTGATCAACCTTTAAGGGAAAGTTACCATCCCCAGCCACTTGACCTTAATCAAACAATACACAACCTTGAATTCTATAATGATGAAGATATATAATTCAATGAGTACCACGAGTCTCTCTTCTCCACCCCTGCTCAAGGAGAGATGAGTGCTCCTGCATCACCTATATCTGGCCCACATCATCCACCCACAAATGAGGTGGACCTCCCTAAACTTGCTCAGGAGGCCCATATGGAAGAGGCTCTCATTTTTGCAAGTGATTACATCATTCAGACCTCAACCATGGCAACCCAGCCCATTGACACTTCTTTTGAAGCTGTTAGTATGCAGGGGAAAACCAACAGCCAAGAAACTGAAGCTGGTGATGAGGAAGAAGACCTTGGTCCTATTCTCTCATCCCCCCATGATTCTTCTAATGAAGATGAGGGGAGTCTACAACTAAAGGTGCACAAACTGTCCAAACTTTGTACCTATTTAGTTTCAAAGGTTAGTCATTTAGAATCTCAGGTGACTACCTTACAAAGAAGGGTTAATGATCAGCAACTTCAGATCAACGATCTCAAGGGCAAGTTAGCTGAGAGACCCATCTAGAGGACTCAACCACGCCCACATGAACCTATGGATATGGTGGACCTAACTCCTAGCTCCCCTATGCAAGAGGGTGATGCTACCAAAAAGGGAGAGAAAGTCTTACTTACAATCACAAAACCTGAGAGTTCCTCTCAGAGTATGGACATGGAGGACTCACAAACCTCAATTGTAGTAGTCCATACTTAACAACCTCCTTAAGTCCATATTGATATGTACTCACTTATTCAAATCCTGTTTGAGGAGGGTATACCAAGGGCTATGCCTACTCCATCTCACCCTACTGAAAATCCAATAGTAGGATGGAGGTATGATAAAGAAAGGAGAGCCCTGGTAATCTCTAGGTCTCAGGGTCAACAAGAGATCTTCAATTTCTATAACCTAAGATACTATAAGAGTACCTATCTAGTTGACCTCCCACTTGCCAACCCAAGTCAAAACAGGCAAGATGTAAGGTTAGCTGATAGGATTTAACAAAGGGTGGTTGAAGAGTTCAAGCTGAGAACCAAACTATATAGACAGAGGCTAGCAGGCAAGACTGTTGGTCAACATGATGCTGAGGTGGACCCTAAGATTAGCTTTGAAGGGGAAACCTTGGCTGAAGGCCTAATAGTTGAATCTGTGAACCTTGAGACAGGAGCTGCTTCAGCAATGTTACTTTTAAATTAGGGTTTGTAAAACATAACTTTAAGATCTTAACTTTTGATTAAAGTGGTAATAAAGGAACAAGCTTTTAAGATTCGTTCGTTCATAATGTTACCAATCAACCCAATAATGCCTTCAACAGTTTCATTTTTGTCTTCATGGACCTGGTTGTTTCTCGACCTCCATAGAACCCAACAAGTAGATAGTATAATTATGTGGATTATTTTCTTCCTTGTTTGTCTCCCGGTATGATTCTATGAAATGACATTAGGTCTTTGTAGTAGAAAGCAAAAATTGGTGGGATTTTTTAACAAGGAGCTGATTATTGACCATACATTACTTGTAACATAACAAAAACTTAGAGAGTGCTCATGCGATTCTGGGAATCCATTACACAAGGGACAAAATAAGGAAGCGATATTAATACCTCTCTTGTATAAGGCAAGCATGGTTGGTATCTTCCTTATATTTGCTCTCCAATTAAGGATATTTACTTTTTTTGGTACCCAATTGTTCCATTCAAAGCTTTCCACCTCATTCCCAGAACTTTGATTATCGATTTTGTTTCTAATGATACTTGAGTTGAAGTCCATCATGCTTCCATTCTCGTCAGTCCAGACCCATCTATCTCGGGGTTTATTTTCCCTCATCTTACATTGCATGGAAGCTAATTATGCCAAACATACTTGAAGCTCTTCCAATTCCATTTGCTCCAGATCGTTGTTTCCCCATCTCCACAACCAAATAATATCATTCCCATTCCTTTCATAATAATTTTCTATGAGAATATCTTTGATTTGTTCCAAGCTAAAAAGAAATGGGAAGGATACGCATAATGGGACATTACCTGCCTATGTATCTATCTAGAATTTCATTGCATTGCTTTTACCCACCATTGGTTTGAGGGATGAATGTAAGCTAATGTTTCGCTAGAGAAGATCCTCTTAGATCTTGGCGATAGTCTTCCACACACCGCTTACTCAACTTTTCACTGGCAATTAACTTCTTGGAGCAAGAGAAGATCCTCTTAGAGCTTGAGGTTGACTGGGAATAGAGGACATCACTTTCCTCCAAAGAGAATTAACTTCTTGCTTAAATCTCCAGTGCCATTTTAAGAGCAATAAGAGGTTGGCCGCATAAAGGGATCAACACTGTCAGTCCCAAGAGCACTTGAATCATAAAATAGCAATGAAGATTTGGATCAAAATGATAAAATATGAAGAACTTGGATGTACACTCAAGAACATCAATGAACCCCCCCCCCCCCATTTGATCCATATTGATTTGCATAAGATGTTGATTACATAGAAACCCTCAAATCTAGCTCATGCAAGCTTTTTTTTTCCTAATTGCACCATAGTTTACCATTTATAGCCTAATGACACTATAGACTAATGACACTTAGAGCCCTAAACTATGAATAAAGCATGACAATTATGAAATTACAATTAAAATACAAACTAGACTAATAAAGATTAAATATATATTTTATTGACAACAAAATATATATTAACTCTAAGACCCATGTTCTTTAAATCTTCAACATCTCACTACTAATCTTTGACCTGAATGCGTCGTCTTGACTGATACGTTGACATTGACCGTTGACTTTTGTTGACTTTACTGTGTTGATAATGTAGACTATCCTTTTCAGACCCAACAATACTCCCCCTTAGTCTATCATTATCAACGCCTTGTATCATATTCAGCTCCGAGAAGACAATCATATAATGATCTTCAATCTCCCCCTAGATTGATGATCTGTTTCTGAAGATCTTTCATCTTACAGGCTCCCCTTTTTGTATTCTCCCCCTCTTTGTATGCTCCCCCTCTTCATGTGCATTCTTTATGAATGATCAGGAATAGCTTTTCCAACTCTTTATTCTTGAGTGCTTCAGAAGATATAGGAGGAGAAATCCTAGCTTAGTATCTTCTACAAACTTGAGGAACAGGTTCTCTGGTCGGGTACTTTGCTCAGCTGATGATCGGCCATCATTTGAAGCAAAAATCTATAACACAATCACAACCACAATCTCGCAACTTCCTATTAGATCATTTCAATTAACAAATAAACTCGTGTTTATCTGTGTGTGCAATTTTCCGTGAAATGCATGTGAAAATGATAACATTTTAATAGCTTAATGTGGAAGACTTGAAATAATTTGAAATGAAAAACCCCTTATTTATTTTGATTTTTATTTATTTATTTATTTTTTATTTTTTAATCACCTTACACCAAGAACTAATTCGATCATGAGATCACATCCTCAAGATATACTTAAGCACAAGGATGTATTTAAATATCAACAAGTTAGTGAGATCACACTAAAGCAGAGTCTGATCATTATTTTAAAATTTTGATATCCAAAAACAGTTCAAGAATGATTGTTGGTATATTTGTCCAATTTAAACCCATGCCTTGTTCTTTTCAACGAGTGACCTGCAACTGATTTTATCATGTTTTAGGTTCGATTAGAGAAGCTCAGGTAACTTGGTTCCCACAGACATCCGGCAAATAACTTATCCCGTCATCAGGGCTTATTGAGTAATATAATTAACTCTGCTTGATTTTCTTTTGAGGTTCAATAATGGTCTTAATTTAAGAATCATTGTGCCTTTATTTTAGGGAATAGATGATGAGAGCTCCAGGTCTATACTTACATATAACAGAGGAGATGATCATCTAAGCGTGCTGATGAGAGCTTCAAGTCTATACTCACGTATAACAGAGAAGATCATCGCTCCATGTCAATGCTTTCGCATAGTAGAGGAGATAAGCACGAAATATGCATCTGAAGAGCGAACGAGAAGCTACATTCAGGACTTGGGGATAGGGAGATTTTGGGAATGGAAGGGATCAAGGCAGAAGTCAGATACTCTCAACCCGTTTTTGATGAGACTTGTAACTTGGTGCAGGCCGAGATGTCATGGAAATGATCCTTATCATCGAGTTCTAAAGGCATAGTTAGGCTACAGAATCACTGTTTAATTTTTTTTTCGGGCTGAGCCTACCAAGCATATCATATAATGAAACTATCTTTTTCAGATTTTAGAATTTTAAGAGATACAAACATCTACATCAGTTACTATCATTTCTCACAAAGTACAAGTCATGCAACCAAGCATACAAAGAAAACATACTATCATTTCTTAGTCATCCCAAATCAAGTTCTTAGTTCCCATTTCAATTATACTAGCAAAGAAAGTCTTCCAAATTATACTAGCAAAAAGATGAGAAATGAAGTACCAAGAAAAGTGTAGTGATTGTGAAGGGTGAACCATAATAGTGCAGATAAGTATCCAAAATATGGATGACATACCAAAATCATAACATGTTTATTCCGCTTCAAATTTGACTGAGGAACATTCTCTGTCAGTAAAACGGATTACTAACAATCCTCCTGAACTGTTCCTGCACTCATTAACAGATTAGTTAGAGAGGGGGACCCAGGCCATCGTGGTCCTAGAAGTTCCTTTTTCATCAGTGTACATAACCTGCTTTAGCACACACCCTTTTGAAAAATCATTTATTTCTTTAACCTTTTGTTTTACTTTCCAAATTTGTTTCTGTTTAATTACTTTAGATTTAAAAGAATTGAATTTGGAAATCATTTTCTTTTTAAGACCCGTAGGTTGAGATTTTGATTTTGAAACATTGGTCCTTTTCATCTTTGAATCATGTGAAACCGGCTTCACATGAGAAGGTTTGGATAGATTTTTCTTCATCCAACCATTCAAAGATATATGCTTTTTAATTTTTGAACCAGAGAAGCAACCCGTGCCCCAAGCCTATCTTTGAACTTAAGGGCACTTCTTTAGCACATGACCTTCTTTTCCACATCTAAAGCAAGCCTTGAAAGGCTTTTGGTTCTTTGTAGTCTCGTGGAAAGCAGGAGAGGGTGGAGCTTACTTTGTGGTTGTTGCAGCTTGTCGATAACCTTGAAGCTTCTTCTTTTGGATATCAGAAGATTGAACTTTTTGAGGCTTTGTCGATATGGATTTTGAACTGAGCTGTGATTTGACGTGTGATGTTCAAGGAGATAAGATCTGAACATTCTTTTGAGAACCCTTTTGTATGACTGGTGACTTGGCAGACTTGGAGACAGATTTATGGCGAGCTTGATGGATAGTAGATGAAGATGGTGAGTGCTTCTGCTGAGTTTTAGAGGGACTACTGATTTGTTTAGCATTTGGAGATGAGATCCGTATAGGTTTTGATTCAACTTTTGGAAGCATTTGAGACTTGACAACTTCAGGTGACTTAATAATTTTTGATTCATCATCTGAGCTTGTCCTGTCTTGTATACACAAGTCTGCTTCCAATGGATCTTGATTGATACCACTTGTTGAGTTCTGATTGCCTGGCGATTCCACAACTGTTCCTTCTTTGACAAACCTGACAGGAACAAAAGAAGGGATGTTACCTGTTTTGAACTTGTTAAAGAAGTTATGGGAAATGTCTGATACTGGATTTGAAGCATCAAGGGTGGAATTATCATTTTGCTTATCAGATCCTTGTTTGATGAGTCCCAAACCTGCAGGAGAATCATATTCATCTCGAACCTCTTTGTGATTAACGCTGCTTAAACCTGCATGTAGACTGTTAGTATCTGCAACTTCAATTAAATCATTAGATGGATGAAGTTAAGGCATAGGAGAGTAACAATGAGTGCTAGGAGGAGGATAAACATATGAAGTTTCTCCACATCCCACACACGTTTTGATTCTAGCTCCCCTTTGCTTAAAAAATAGTTCTTCCTGTTTCATCCCTGATATCGTCCATTTATCAAGTTTAGTTTTGAGCTTGCTAGTCTCAAATTCTGCTAATGTGACTCGTTCGCTTAAAACATTAATCTCGACATTCTTTTCTAAAAGATTTCTTTTTAAAAGATCATTTTCTTTTAAAGCTTCTCTTAGTTTGATAAAATATTTGGACTCATTGATTTAAGTTCTTTGTTTATTTGTTTTAATTCTTTTTCATTTTCTAACAATAATTTGTTAGCTTTATAAACTCTAAATAAACGAATTTTGCAGGGACGAGAACACATGTCTTGAACAACCTCATAAGGAAGTCCTATGACAATTCTTTCAGCTGCCATGGCTTTCTCGCAGTTGCAGACCCTTGTGTTTCTTTTGCGTTCCTCTTCCTTGGCCTTTAGCGTCTCTTCATCCTCAGCTTCCTTCTTTCCTTCATCATTTTTCTCAGCTTCATTAGCATCAGTTCTCTCACAATCACATCCACTTCCATTACCGACTCTCAAAGCTTCACAATTCTCTTTTACAGTCTCCCTGATTTTAGCAGTTGAATCAGAATTAGTTTCCATCAACTTCAACCTCCAATCATCTCGGTTTTGTAATCAAGTATGCTTGTCACAGAAGAGATAAGACCTACATTCAATCTATTAGTTTGAGATGGAAACACGGCTTGATGAAATTCTCTTTTCTTGATATCCAGCTCAGCAGATTTCAACTTGTTAATCACATCTATCAACTTGTAATCCAGAAAATTTCTTTCTTTCTTAAGCATTTTAACCTGAGAATTCCACTCAGGTGGAGGAGATTTAAGAAGCTGTTGAACTTGTTCATAGTTGGTGAGTTGTAGGTCATGCTTCTTTAGATTATTTGCCACAGATATAAATCGGTCAATGAAATCTGACCACTTTTCATTTTTCATACCTGCAAAACAATCAAACCGACTTTGTGCCATTGTGGCATTGTCAGATTCGAGATCGTCAAAAAACGGCATTTTCATTTAAAATATTAAATTACTCTAACGCCCGAAAAATATTTTTCCCAAAAATTGTTGATTAATTCTCCCCCAGAAAACCTACTTTTAATGTCAATTAAATGGTTTCTAAGCAACTGGGGTCAAGCCGCTAGATCAGCTGGTTTTTTTTTTTTTTAATTGTAAACTGCAAATGACACATATCTTGACTCATAATTATAGCTGTAGCAGCATCCTAGGCTTTACAATAAAAAGAATGTCTAGTTTCCGAAACTGCCAAACAATTAGTAAGAACGAATCCTAAAAATTCATCAACTTAAATGGCCCTATTGCGCTGCGGCCTCCTCGTCCATCACGATTAAATGGCCCTCTCTTCTTACCAAACTTACAGACGCTTAAACAATGTGGCTGCTCAGCTCTCTCTCTCACTTCTCTTCAAACCCTAGATCTACAACTCAAACCACCCGCTTCCACCTTCTCCTTCTCTCCCTCTGACTTCAAAAACACTCACAAACACACACACAACCTCTTCTTCTACCTTTCTGTTATTTTTGGTTCGATTTTGACGGTGGTTGATGTGGTGGTGAGTATATCGGGTGAAAATGGAGGTTTGGTGTTGATATGGTGGCGATGGGTTGTTGTTGTGATGGAAGGTGGTTGCAGATCTGATGGTGGTGACGGAAGTGTGTTTGATTAGAGAAGAAGTAAAGGGTAATTGAATGGAAGAGGGGGTGGGCTAAGACGCAGCGGTGGAGGTGCTATGCCAAGGCGGACAGCAGCGGCGCCGTCACTTTAACCAGATGTGAGGGTGGTTTGATAAAGGTGACGGGGATGATGTAGGTGGTTGTATTGGTGGTGGCAGCGGTGGTTTGTAGGCTAACGATGGTGCGGAGTTGAGTGGTCGCGATGGTGAAGGTTGCTAGTGGCTTGGTCGATGTCGGTAGTGAGTGGTTATGGTTAGGGCTGTGGTGGTAGGGTGGGGGTGCTGTGGTGGGTGGTGAGGTCGAGTGGGAGGATGGAACGAGTCGGGTGAGGTCGAGTGGGCGGCGACAGGGTGAGGGGGGTCGGTCGAGGGAGGTGCGGCGACAGGGTGAGTGGCTGCGGGTGGTGGTGACTGCAGGCGGAGGTGCACGCGATGGTGGCTGTGGTTGCAAGAGGAGGTGGTCACGGTGGTAGCAGGGCTAGGGTTTTGTGGAGGTGGTTGTGATGGGTGAAGGTGTATGGAAAACACTTAGTTTCGCTGGGTATAAAGATAGATTCGCTGGAAAATTCGCCGGAAACTTCGCCGGAGAATGCAAATTCGCCGGGAAGTTCGCCGGAGCACCAATAGATTCGCTAGAAACTTCCCCAGAAAACGCAAGTTCGCTGGTAAGTTCGCTGGAAAACCAATATGTTCGCCGGGAACCGAGAACTTTCGTTCAAAACATGCCAAAATACCCAAATATGGAGCAAACTCGCCGGATGAAGATTTGAAGATTCTTCAAAGCTTGTCAAGAACACCAAGAACACACACAGTGTGTCTGAGAGAAACACCCTTAAAATTCAAATTTCTTTTCTGATTCTTGTAGAAAATGATTTATAGATGTTAAATGTGATATTAAATGATGCAATTTACCTTAGAAACAAAATCAATATAATTGATGAACACAAAACTCACATCTAGTTTCTCTCTCAACGACCTTTTTTTCTCTCTATGAAATACTTCAAAATCAACAATAATAATTTCAAACCATTTGGTTCTGATATCAAATTGTTAGTCCAAAGAGCACTTGAATCCTAAAATAGCAATGAAGATTTGGATCAAAATGATAAAATATGAAGAACTTGGATGAACACTCGACAACATCAATGAAAAACCCCCCATTTTATACATATTGATTTGCATAAGATATTGATTATATGGAAACCCTCAAATTTAACTTATGGAAGCTTTTTTTTTCTTAATTGCACCATAGTTTACTATTTATAGCCTAATGATATTTAAAACCCTAAACTATAAATAAAGCATTACAATTATGAAATTACAATTAAAACACAAACTAACCTAATAAAGATTAAATATATGTTTTGTTGACAACAAAATATATATTAACTATAAGACCCGTGTTCTTTGAATCTTTAACGTCTCACTACAAATCTTTAACCCGAACGCGTCGTCTTGACTGATGCGTTGACATTGACCGTTGACGTTGATTTTCGTTGACTTTAACTGTGTTGATAATATAGATTATCATTTTCAGACCCAACAAACACCAATCCCATGAAGATCTTTTGATAGCACTACCTTTTGCCATTTGACCCAATGAATTTTTTTTTATCATCACTTCCACCCCATAATAATTTCTTTCGGATACTTTCTTGTTTTTCCAAGACTATTTTAGGGACTTTAAATAAAGAGAAAAATATAGCAGTATGCTCGCAAGGACCGACTTAATTAACATTAATCTCCCACCAATTGAAAGTATATTTGCTTTTCCAAAGAGATAATTTATTTTCAAAAGAGTCAACAATCGATTTCCATGATTTTGTAAAAGACATATTTCCCCCAATTGGAATTCCCATATAGTTGAAGGAAAGTTGCCCAGCTTTACACCCGATAATTGCTGACAGATCTTCAAATTCGTTTTTGTGGACACCAATACCATAGAGATTGCTTTTATCCAAATTAACCATCAAGCCGGAAACAAGAAAGAAACATCTCAAAATTCTTGAAATATTTGCAACATTTGTCTTGGACCATTTTCCCATGATAAGTGCGTCATCAGCAAATAGGAGGTGAGAAATAGTAGGGCCCTGATTTGGAAGCTGAACACCTTGAAAGAACCCCAAAGTCCTAGCCTTATTCATTATAGTTGAGAAAACCTCCATGGCAATGATAAAAAGGAACGGAGAGAGAGGATCTCCTTGTCGCAATCCCCTTGAACATTGAAATTCCTTTGTGGGGGAGCCCTTAATCAGGACCGAGATTTGTGAAGCTGATAAACAGCCTTTGATCCATATTATCCACCATGCTGGCAAGCCCATTTGGGCCATTGCTGAAAAAAGGAACTCCCAGTTAAGACTATCAAAGGCCTTGTGAATATCGAGTTTTAAAATCAAAGCCTTATTTTTAGAGGATTTAATCCACGAGCGTGTTTCATTTGTTATTAGGGGACTGTCAATAATGTTTCTTCCCGATATAAATGCAAACTGGTATTCTGAAACTAATACCTCTATCATTTTTTAAGCCTGTTTGTTAGGCATTTTGAGAACACTTTGTAAATCACGCCAAGGAGACTAATGGGTCGGTAGTCACCGGGAATAAAGGGGTCAATCTTTTTTGGAATTAAAGCTAAGAATGACGAACTGCAACCCCATTCTATTTTCCCTTCCATATGAAATTTATCCATAATAGCTTTAAAATCTGATTCAAAAAGATGCCAAAAATGTTTGATAAAGCCAAAAGAAAATCCGTCAGGCCCAGGGGCTTTATCCGAACCACAATCCCAAACAGCTTCTTCTATTTCCAAAGCAGAGAACTTTAGGATAACGCCGGATGCTAGGGAGGAGGGCAGCCAGTTCATGGAAGGGTCGTTAAACCAAGGCCTTACATTTGATCCATATTGATTTGCATAAGATGTTGATTACATGGAAACCCTCAAATCTAGCTTATGCAAGCTTTTTTTTCCCTAATTGCACCATAGTTTACTATTTATAACCTAATGACATTTAAAACCCTAAATTATAAATAAAGCATTACAATTATGAAATTACAATTAAAACACAAACTAGACTAATAAAGATTAAATATATGTTTTGTTGACAACAAAATATATATTAACTATAAGACCCGTGTTCTTTGAATCTTTAACGTCTCACTACTAATCTTTGACCCGAACGAGTCGTCTTGACTGATGCGTTGACATTGACCGTTGACGTTGATTTTCGTTGACTTTAACTGTGTTGATAATATAGACTATCATTTTCAGACCCAACAAACACCAAGCCCATGAAGATCTTTTGATAGCACTACCTTTTGCCATTTAACCCAATGAAATTTTTTTTATCATCACTTCCACCCCATAATAATTTCTTTCGGATACTTTCTTGTTTTTTCAAGACTTTTTTAGGGACTTTAAATAAAGAGAAAAATATAGCAGTATGCTGGCAAGGACCGACTTAATTAACATTAATCTCCCACCAATTGAAAGTATATTTGCTTTTCCAAAGAGATAATTTATTTTCAAAAGAGTCAACAATCGATTTCCATGATTTTGTAAAAGACATATTTCCCCCAATTGGAATTCCCATATAGTTGAAGGGAAGTTGCCCAGCTTTACACCCGATAATTGCTGACAGATCTTCAAATTCGTTTTTGTGGACACCAATACCATAGAGATTGCTTTTATCCAAATTAACCATCAAGCCGGAAACAAGAAAGAAACATCTCAAAATTCTTGAAATATTTGCAACATTTGTCTTGGACCATTTTCCCATGATAAGTGCGTCATCAGCAAATAGGAGGTGAGAAATAGTAGGGCCTTGATTTGGAAGCTGAACACCTTGAAAGAACCCCAAAGTCCTAGCCTTATTCATTATAGTTGAGAAAACCTCCATGGCAATGATAAAAAGGAACGGAGAGAGAGGATCTCCTTGTCGCAATCCCCTTGAACATTGAAATTCCTTTGTGGGGCAGCCCTTAATCAGGACCGAGATTTGTGAAGCTGATAAACAGCCTTTGATCCATATTATCCACCATGCTGGGAAGCCCATTTGGGCCATTGCTGAAAAAAGGAACTCCCAGTTAAGACTATCAAAGGCCTTGTGAATATCAAGTTTTAAAATCAAAGCCTTATTTTTAGAGGATTTAATCCACGAGCGTGTTTCATTTGTTATTAGGGGACTGTCAATAATGTTTCTTCCCGATATAAATGCAAACTGGTATTCTGAAACTAATACCTCTATCATTTTTTAAGCCTGTTTGTTAGGCATTTTGAGAACACTTTGTAAATCACGCCAAGGAGACTAATGGGTCGGTAGTCACCGGGAATAAAGGGGTCAATCTTTTTTGGAATTAAAGCTAAGAATGACGAACTGCAACCCCATTCTATTTTCCCTTCCATATGAAATTTATCCATAATAGCTTTAAAATCTGATTCAAAAAGATGCCAAAAATGTTTGATAAAGCCAAAAGAAAATCCGTCAGGCCCAGGGGCTTTATCCGAACCACAATCTCAAACAGCTTCTTTTATTTCCAAAGCAGAGAACTTTAGGATAAGGCCGGATGCTAGGGAGGAGGGCAGCCAGTTCATGGAAGGGTCGTTAAACCAAGGCCTTACATTTGATCCATATTGATTTGCATAAGATGTTGATTACATGGAAACCCACAAATCTAGCTTATGCAAGCTTTTTTTTCCCTAATTGCACCATAGTTTACTATTTATAGCCTAATGACATTTAAAACCCTAAATTATAAATAAAGCATTACAATTATGAAATTACAATTAAAACACAAACTAGACTAATAAAGATTAAACATATGTTTTGTTAACAACAAAATATATATTAACTATAAGACCCGTGTTCTTTGAATCTTTAACGTCTCACTACTAATCTTTGACCCGAACGAGTCGTGTTGACTGATGCTTTGACATTGACCGTTGACGTTGATTTTCGTTGACTTTAACTGTGTTGATAATATAGACTATCATTTTTCAGACCCAACAGACACCAAGCCCATGATGATCTTTTGATAGCACTACCTTTTGCCATTTGACCCAATGAAATTTTTTTTATCATCACTTCCACCCCATAATAATTTCTTTCGGATACTTTCTTGTTTTTTCAAGACTTTTTTAGGGACTTTAAATAAAGAGAAAAATATAGCAGTATGCTCGCAAGGACCGACTTAATTAACATTAATCTCCCACCAATTGAAAGTATATTTGCTTTTCCAAAGAGATAATTTAGTTTCAAAAGAGTCAACAATCGATTTCCATGATTTTGTAAAAGGCATATTTCCCCCAATTCGAATTCCCATATAGTTGAAGGGAAGTTGCCCAGCTTTACACCCGATAATTGCTGACAGATCTTCAAATTCGTTTTTGTGGACACCAATACCAAAGAGATTGCTTTTATCCAAATTAACCATCAAGCCGGAAACAAGAAAGAAACATCTCAAAATTCTTGAAATATTTGCAACATTTGTCTTGGACCATTTTCCTATGATAAGTGCGTCATCAGCAAATAGGAGGTGAGAAATAGTAGGGCCCTGATTTGGAAGCTGAACACCTTGAAAGAACCCCAAAGTCCTAGCCTTATTCATTATAGTTGAGAAAACCTCCATGGCAATGATAAAAAGGAACGGAGAGAGAGGATCTCCTTGTCGCAATCCCCTTGAACATTGAAATTCCTTTGTGGGGCAGCCCTTACTCAGGACCGAGATTTGTGAAGCTGATAAACAGCCTTTGATCCACATTATCCACCATGCTGGGAAGCCCATTTGGGCGATTGCTGAAAAAAGGAACTCCCAGTTAAGACTATCAAAGGCCTTGTGAATATCGAGTTTTAAAATCAAAGCCTTATTTTTAGAGGATTTAATCCACGAGCGTGTTTCATTTGTTATTAGGGGACTGTCAATAATGTTTCTTCCCGATATAAATGCAAACTGGTATTCTGAAACTAATACATCTATCATTTTTTAAGCCTGTTTGTTAGGCATTTTGAGAACACTTTGTAAATCACGCCAAGGAGACTAATGGGTCGGTAGTCACCGGGAATAAAGGGGTCAATCTTTTTTGGAATTAAAGCTAAGAATGACGAACTGCAACCCCATTCTATTTTCCCTTCCATATGAAATTTATCCATAATAGCTTTAAAATCTGATTCAAAAAGATGCCAAAAATGTTTGATAAAGCCAAAAGAAAATCCGTCAGGCCCAGGGGCTTTATCCGAACCACAATCCCAAACAGCTTCTTCTATTTCCAAAGCAGAGAACTTTAGGATAAGGCCGGATGCTAGGGAGGAGGGCAGCCAGTTCATGGAAGGGTCGTTAAACCATGGCCTTACATTTGATCCATATTGATTTGCATAAGATGTTGATTACATGAAAACCCTCAAATCTAGCTTATGCAAGTTTTTTTTTTCCCTAATTGCACCATAGTTTACTATTTATAGCCTAATGACATTTAAAACCCTAAACTATAAATAAAGCATTACAATTATGAAATTACAATTAAAACACAAGCTAGACTAATAAAGATTAAATATATGTTTTGTTGACAACAAAATATATATTAACTATAAGACCCGTGTTCTTTGAATCTTTAACGTCTCACTACTAATCCTTGACCTGAACGCGTCGTCTTGACTGATGCGTTGACATTGACCCTTGACGTTGATTTTCGTTGACTTTAACTGTGTTGATAATATAGACTATCATTTTCAGACCCAACAAACACCAAGCCCATGAAGATCTTTTGATAGCACTACCTTTTGCCATTTGACCCAATGAAATTTTTTTTATCATCACTTCCACCCCATAATAATTTCTTTCGGATACTTTCTTGTTTTTTCAAGACTTTTTTAGGGACTTTAAATAAAGAGAAAAATATAGCAGTATGCTCGCAAGGACCGACTAAATTAACATTAATCTCCCACCAATTGAAAGTATATTTGCTTTTCCAAAGAGATAATTTATTTTCAAAAGAGTCAACAATCGATTTCCATGATTTTGTAAAAGACATATTTCCCCCAATTGGAATTCCCATATAGTTGAAGGGAAGTTGCCCAGTTTTACACCCGATAATTGCTGATAGATCTTCAAATTCGTTTTTGTGGACACCAATACCATAGAGATTGCTTTTATCCAAATTAACCATCAAGCCGGAAACAAGAAAGAAACATCTCAAAATTCTTGAAATATTTGCAACATTTTTCTTGGACCATTTTCCCATGATAAGTGCGTCATCAGCAAATAGGAGGTGAGAAATAGTAGGGCCCTGATTTGGAAGCTGAACACCTTGAAAGAACCCCAAAGTCCTAGCCTTATTCATTATAGTTGAGAAAACCTCCATGGCAATGATAAAAAGGAACGGAGGGAGAGGATCTCCTTGTCGCAATCCCCTTGAACATTGAAATTCCTTTGTGGGGCAGCCCTTAATCAGGACCGAGATTTGTGAAGCTGATAAACAGCCTTTGATCCACATTATCCACCATGCTAGGAAGCCCATTTGGGCCATTGCTGAAAAAAGGAACTCCCAGTTAAGACTATCAAAGGCCTTGTGAATATCGAGTTTTAAAAGCAAAGCCTTATTTTTAGAGGATTTAATCCATGAGCATGTTTCATTTGTTATTAGGGGACTGTCAATAATGTTTCTTCCCGATATAAATGCAAACTGGTATTCTGAAACTAATACATCTATCATTTTTTAAGCCTGTTTGTTAGGCATTTTGAGAACACTTTGTAAATCACGCCAAGGAGACTAATGGGTCGGTAGTCACCGGGAATAAGGGGGTCAATCTTTTTTGGAATTAAAGCTAAGAATGACGAACTGCAACCCCATTCTATTTTCCCTTCCATATGAAATTTATCCATAATAGCTTTAAAATCTGATTCAAAAAGATGCCAAAAATGTTTGATAAAGCCAAAAGAAAATCCGTCAGGCCCAGGGGCTTTATCCGAACCACAATCCCAAACAGCTTCTTCTATTTCCAAAGCAGAGAACTTTAGGATAAGGCCGGATGCTAGGGAGGAGGGCAGCCAGTTCATGGAAGGGTCGTTAAACCAAGGCCTTACATTCTTTGGTTCCCTGAATTGATTTTGAAAGAATAAGAAAGATTCTTCCTTAATCGCCAAGGGATCTTCATTCCACACCCCATTAATTATTAGACCATTTATCCGATTAGTGGCGGAGTTCATATTTATAGCCTTGTGGAAGAAAGCTGAATTCTAGTCACCATCTATACTCCATTTAACACGAGATCTTTTTTTTTGTTCCCTCACAAGTGCATCCTCCATTTCGACTATGATCTTATTTGTCTCGTTATAATAATCTAGATCTTGGACATCCATTGGGCCATCCTCTACAAAGTCAGCGGCCTTGTTTTGTAAGGCGAGTAATTTCACCACATCTTTGTCCCTATTGGAGGCAGGCCATTCCTTAATCTCTTTTTTAATTGGCTTTAGTCTCCTTGCCAAAGTCGTTTGAGGATGTCCCGAGATGATCACGCTAGCGTCTGCCTTGTGAATAACTTCTTCCAGCTCCTTTTTACCCAACCACGAGTTAAAAAATTTAAACGATGGAGGCCCAAAGTCAACCGATGATGTTTTGAGAATAAGGGGGCAATGATCAGAGAGTTCTCGAGTTAGAGCCTAAGCTTTGCATTAGGCCATTTGAGCATAAAGTCTTCTCCCACAAGGAATCTATCAATTTTGCTAGCTTTATCTAGTGTTCTATTCATGTATGTGAATCTTCTACCCCCCCATATGATACTCATGTAAATTAGCATTGAAAATAAAGCTATTGAAGGCAGACGAGCTAACCTTATTGAATACCGAGTTCAGGCGCTCTTCTTGGAATCTGACCTCGTTAAAATACCCACATCAGAAACCATGCTCCATTTAAACAACTCATTTCTCTAAGCAGATCTTCCCACAATTTGTTTTTACCTTGATTATTCTGTGGGGCATAGATATTTGCTACGTTAAGGGGGAGAGAGGATCCAACAATTTTCCCATAGATGATGAGGTAATTTTGCTCCTTTTTCACCCCCTCCTTATGAAAAAGTTTTTCATCCCACAAAGAAAGAAGGCAGCCGGATCTCCTTGCTGGATTTACGACCTCAAACTGGAAAGATTGTTTCCCCAAATTTTTGCAGAGCTTGCTTTGGAATTTCAGATAGTTGTGTTTCTTGTATAGTTGTATAGAGATGAAATTAACCTTATTTTGAATCTTCAATTTATGAATCTAGTAGGCTTTTTTTATCATCTCCCAACCCCCTCATATTGATTGACAAGAAATCCATTAGATTATTTTGGGTTCTCCATCTTCAATAATTAGTTCTTCAACCTGCTCTTTGAATTCATTTACATTTACATCCAATGCTTCCCTAATCTCTACAGTTGCTTCAAACTCAGTCTTCTCTTGGGGGCTATTGTTAACCATAATGGTTGTATCTTCATGGGAATACGCTGCATATCCTCTTTTGTGTTGACAAGGTCCATCTAAAGGTTTGATAGTGTGGCATCAGGTTGCATTTTTGTTGGAGAATCCAGAGGCAAACGAGAGTTTAGATCAAATGATTTGGGGGATGGAGATTCAGATTCGATGGGTTTTACTTTTTACATGTGTGATTTGAGGCCCACTAATCTTTTGGGCGTGAAAATCAATTAAATAGCTCCTGGGTCTATTTTTGGGTCTATTAGCCGAAGACTTTGATTGTCCTCTATCACCTCCATAAAATTGGGGAGCCAATCCCCATCTTCTTCAACCACCCACATTTTTACTCCAGATTTTTCCATTTTAGTACAACCGTACCGTTAATTCTTTCTCCCGTTTTAAAGAAGAAGTTCACCGAATTGAGATCCTATTTTATCCATGCAACTCTTTCATAGTATTCCATACCTCTAGTTTCGAGACCATTTTGTACACACATCTTTGTTTTCATTCATAAATTCCATCGCCAATTTTGATGCATAGCACCTTTCATATCCACGCTGAGTAGTTCGGTACTTATTTGACTCAGAATTCTCATGTCTTTTACCTTTGCAATCAGGGAGGTTTTCATAAGTGAAGATGCTTCTATATTTTCCATTCTCACCACTTTATTGGTTAACTCCTTTGTCATGCCTGCGACATCATCCCTGTATGAATTTTTCACACCGGTGGGAAATGATTTTTGTTGTTGTTGTAAGTAGGCTTTTCATCAACTCTCCTTGCATGATATTCCTCCTGATTAAATGGTTTATTATCTCTGTCAAACCTGGCAAGGTTTAGTGTTAACTTGGATCTTCACATTATTAAGCGTAGCTAGAGTGCTTTGAACGTCAACTATGCCCATATATCTGATGAAAGCAAAGTTGTTTCCATGTATATCTTCCTTCTTCGGAACGAAAGCATCCACAATCTTTCCATAATTTCTGAATTGCATCCATAGTTCTTTACTTGTGCAGCCTTCCGGGACGTTTGCTACAAAAAAAGTTATTTCCTTTCTCCGGTTGTTTCCTTGTAGTCTTGTAGATGCTGGTTTGATTGCTTATTCCTTCTTGTTACTTTCTGCCATCCATCTTGTTTTCTTCTTTTCTTCCTAGTAGCGGGTTCCGTTGAGCTTCCTCTGCTTCCACTCCAGCGACTTTCCGTTGAGCTTCCTCAGCTGACACTCCGGCGACTTTTCGGCTCTCCATTTCTTCTTACTAGTACGCTTTTCAGCTGTCTGCTAGTAACAAATATAAGCATCTCTTACAAAGCAATAGGTTAGGCCATTTAAAAGCCAAAACCTATTATTTGTATATGTATATTAATATGATAGCTTTTATCTTACTTTTTACATTAGCAGAAGATTTTCACTTTAATAGAAAGAGAGAGGTCATGTGATTTTTGTCCGTATATGCTGTAACCTATGTCTTGTATTATGAGGGGCTATGCTTGAAGAGTCCAAGTCACCCCGTACTTGGGAGGAGCCCAAGGCACATTTTTGCCTAGCCGCAGCTAAAGGCATCCATTGCTTGGGCAAAGAGAACTCGCTTTATCTTATCAACGGTTATCAACTTTTTGAAAAAAGACATGTTTAAAGGGATAACAAAATTCACTGTATCCATAGGGTAAAAGCCCTTGGAGAAGATTAAATTTCTTTCCTTTAATGAAACACAAGTCACCTAGCTAAGGCCCCTAAGTTGAGTTACATTGCCCGGTCAAAGCCCAAGTCAAGTCACATATGAAAACTTTGCCTAGCGTCACATAACGCAAGCCTCAACTAAAAAGATATAACTCGACCTCATTACAAGAACCTAACTGGGATGATTTGTGAGACCATATGGTAAGAAACCCTTACCTGGCCATTTGGAAAGGCAACTTTCACATCTAGCCATGTGGCAAGAAAACCTTACATGATCGTGTGGCAGGAAAACCTTACTTGTCTTGCCTGAATATACGGCATGAAAACCTTACTTGTCTTGCCTGGCCATAAACAACCTTACCTGCCTTTCCTGGCTATACAGTTACGAAAACCTTACCTGCATTTCCAAGTCACATAGAAGAAAAACTTTACTTGCTTTGCTTAGCTATGTGGTACATTACATGTCTTTTCTAGTCATATGGTAAGAAAACCTTACTCTACTATATGATTTACAAACTTGCTTTGCTTGGCTATACGCTAGGAAGATATTTCTTGTTTTTAGCAGACATTGCATAAAATGGTTTACAAACAAACCCCTAACAAGCAAAAAGTCAAGTATGGACTTTCTAGTTATAAAATTATAAAAGTGAGATGTTCTTTTTGTGAAAGAGGCATATCATTACTGCTATTTGTAAAGCACTGACATTTAAGCGGTCATTTCTCTACAATATACTTAAGAAAAAAACAAATAAAGGTTTTAAGAAGGTAATGCTCCAGAAGTCATCCATGTCATCATGTGACTAAATAAAGAGTGTCACCCTAAGATTTTATTGAAAAAAGGAGTTGGACAAGGTGGGTGTATCTCATAAAAAATGTTTGACAACTATAGATAAAGACAGAGACCAAAAACATAAGTCTAATCATATTATAAGCCTAAGGAAGCGCCAAGGGAAAAAGAAGAGATATCTTGTCTTATAGCAGGCCAAGTCACATAGTCTTGCAATAGACTAAGTCACCTTACCTCATTGCATACTAATTCACCTTGCCTGACAGTAGCCAAGGTACCTAGCTTAATGATTGGCCAAGTCAACTTTCTTTACACATTTCAAGGAATGATAAAATCATTTCTTATAAATATGGGCTACACTTTTTAACCAAAGTCCAAGTTAGGATACATCACCTTGCTAAAGTTTTAAGACAAGTGAATTCGACAAATAATCAAACTACTAGACTAGAGTTCCGAGTCAAATGAACTTGTCTAGCCAGATTTCCAAGTCAAGTTATCTTGTTTATCAGAGCTTCAAGTTAAGTCAACTTACTTGACTAAAATCCTTATTTGGAGTCATAGAGCCTTACTAAAGCTCCAAGCACAAGTTAACTTGCCTAGCCTCAACTTATTTGATCCCAAGTCATGTCACTTTACCTAGCTACAAGGTAGAGCACAAGTTAGATTGCTAGACTAAAGTACGTGAAGAAGTTTTCCTTGCCTTGGCTAACTTGATACTTCATCATGCGCAAGTTTGTTAGAAGCTTCTCATCACCAAGCTTTCCATCTTTACTTGAGCAAAAGGCCTCCACTCTATTACAAAGATAGCTCCTAGGACACTAGAAACAAGGAGATAAGAGACAAGGTGTACATAATCCTTTCCTACCTTTCTAGGGAATCAACAAAGACCAAAGGGATAAATGATAAAAAAGAGATGAAGAGAAAGTATTATCCCTAGGACAGGCCAAGTTGCTTCGCTTAACGGCAACCAAAGTCACTTTACCTTTCAATCGGTTAGGTCACCTTGCTTGGTAGAACCCAATGTCATTTTGCTTGATGACAAGACAAGTCAACCTTCCCTTACATTTGACCGTGTCACCTTGTTAGATGATAACTCAAGTCATATTGTGATAAATTTGAGCACCCATGACCAAGATAGTACTCATACATGTCTTGGGAGCTAAAGATGAATAAGAATAATCTCTTTGCTTGTCTTAACCTCCATAAGCTGTTTACTTATCTTAACCTTCTTAGGGATAAGCTTTTTGTTTGCTTTCACCTTGGACGCCTTTCTCGAACTCACTAATAATGTCCTACCTGGCTAGGAAGCTTTTCTTGGCATCACCTAAGATACATCACCTAGTCTCATCCAAGAAACTTGTCGGGTCCCATCTAGGATGTGTTGCGTGACCTCACCCAAGGTCATCTAGCATAACCTTATCATAAGGCCTTTCTTGGTCTTGCTTAGAAAGCCAAACCAGATTTAGCCTAGTAAGCATTGTCTATTTTCTCCTTCATAAGCCTTACCTAAAGTACCAAAGGTCCCATCCTATTAACTTATGATATGCTAAGTCATGAAGAGGTCATCTTAAGGTTTTCCTCATTACAATCAAGTATACAACATATTGTCAGTAGGTCATGAAGCTACCTGCAGGACCAGGTAAGGGTGCCTAAAACAATCAGTTTCACAATGAGGAGAGACTTGGAACACTTAACAGTTCAAATAAGGAACCGGGTTTTGATTATGAGGATACTATGAACACAAGTAAGTAATGAGACAGAACAAGCAATAATAACACAAAAATATGGTTTTCAAGGAGTGTTGTATATTGCTCTCAAGTTGTATTACAAGTGTTACAAAGCATATCTAAATTACAAGAACCTGAGACTCTTTATACTACATCCTACAACCATCAATACTTAGAAGAACAGTTGGAATTGAGTAATCTAGACAACAAGATCAATCTAAAGTCAAAAGGCAGATTGCCTTTTGACTAATGACTATGACATGCCATAGCTCACATTCTTTTCTAGTACAAAAAGGTTTACAGGTACAAAAGTAGGAAGTTACAGACAAAGACCTTTATCTACAGTTTACAAAAGCATGAACTTTTCACCAACTCATACAAGTTGGTGAGTCATCAGAGTTGTAGCGGAAAGTGTGTCAGCTTTATGTAAAGTAGATCAGAGAAAGCATGTCTTTCTCTGTCTTCGGAAGAAATCAGTCTTCACAGCAAAAGTGCTTCAGAAGTCTTTGTCTCTGAAGCTTCAGAAGACTTCATCTTTGGCTTCAGAAGATTTGGACTTTGGCTTCGGAAGATTTTACACTTAGAGTATTTTCTGATGTAGTGTGTAAAACTTCTGAAGCACTTCTACCTTTGTTCGTCCAGTGCATACATGCAGGAAGACCTTTGGTTGTTTTGGCTTCTTTGGTTGCATTAGCCTTATAATCTTCTGATATTACCTTACAAACTCTCCCTAGGTTGATGCTACCAAAATAGAGAAGTTCTTCAGATGTTGATAGTCTTCATTAGGATCAAGACCAAGCCTCTTTTCATCATCTAGTCAGGATCCTTCAGACTTTCATAGTATCTTCTCATGTCATAGAGATCATGTAGAGGAAGATCAAGCATGTCTTGCCAGAAGTAGACATCTTGACCTCCTTGATCTCTGATGACATACCATCTGTCCGGATTGGCAACAAAACTCCAAGACAAGATGGGTCTTCCAATGGCAAGAGGCTCTACTTCAATAGGATTTGGTTGAGCAACCTCTTCATGCACTTCCTTAGGATGCTCTGACTCATCCTGAGGTGTGGAGGTGGATGCCTTGCTTTTCTTCTTCTTTGAAACACTTTTTCTGGCCATCCTTTTCCTCCTCTTTGAAGTTTTAAACTGAAATGACTGGTCTTCAGCACTAGATTGTTCTGTTGTGTCCCTCTCAGTTGGGATCTCTTCTCACACAGGTTCAGATGGAGAGAGAGAGGAGAAACCTGCTGCGGATCAAAAGATGAAGTTGGCTGAGATGCAGCTCTAGGATCAGGTTATGTTGTCTTAGAGGGTTCAACCTTCACCTTAACTTTAGGTTGAGCTGGACTTGGTGGAGAATGCAAATCTACAAGCTCTCCCCTTTTAATCTTCTGCTTGATCACTCTTATATGCTCATCCATGGTGGATAGAGACATAGGACCAAGCCTCCACTTTTCAGTCTCTTTTCTTCCTTAATCTTATAGAGCAATGCTACATCCTTTGCCTCCCTCCTCTCCTTTGACAGCTCAGTGTCAGCTAGCTCATTCAACTCTTCTAAGGGGAGAGATACGAGTTCATTAACATTATAGTTCCTGGTCCCCAGGTAGTTTAGCCTAGCTGCCCTCAACTCATCATCTTGAGTGTTTGGCCTGGGGGCAGGTCGGATAGCAGCTTGCATGAAGCCTGAGGACCCTCCTAAACTCTCTCCCCTTAGCTTCCTCTTCCTCTCTCTCTTCTCCTCCTCTAGCTCCTCGGAGGTTATTTTCCTCTTCCCTTTGTCACGCACAGGCCTTGGTGAGTCAGGGTGGAGAGAGCTTTGGCCTTCATTGCTTGGTTCAGTAGTCAAGCTCTAGCCAGAGAGAGGTTATGGAGCACCATCACTAGCTGGTGCTTCACTGAGGGTACTGGGTGCAGAAGGAGATCCTATCTCAAGGTTCACATGCTTAATCTCTGGCCTTCAGTCAAGGTTTTCCCTTTGAAGCTAATCTTGGGGTCCACCTCAACATCCAGTTGACCAAAGATCTCACTTGCTATCCTCTATCTATATAACTTTGATCTCATCTTGAACTCTTCTAGCACCTTTTCTTGTATCTAGTTTGCTAGTCTTCCAGCTTTTCTGTTTTGGCTTGGGTTGACAAGTGGAAGATCTACCAGATTTATGCACTCATAGAAACTCAGGTTTGAAAAGTTGAAAGTTTCTTGTTGACCTTGAGTTCTAGTGATGATAAGAGCTCTTCTTTCTGTGTCATACCTCCATCCTATGATTGGGTTCTCAGAGTGGGGAGATGGGGTAGACATGGCTTTGGGTATATACCCTCCTCAATAGACTTTGAATGAGAGAGTCTATATTCATGTAGACTTGAGGAAGTTGCTGAGTATGGACTATTGAAAGAGAGGGTGGTGAATCCTCTATGTCCATACTCTGAGAGGAACTCCCAGCTTCTGTGATTGTTTGGACTTTCTCTCCCTTTTTGGTAGCATAACCTTTTTGCATAAGTGAGCTGGGGGTTGAGTCTGTCACATTCACAGGTCCTTGTGGACCTAGTTGAGTTCGCCTTGGTGGTCTCTCAGCTAGCTGGCCCTTGAGATTGATGATCTCAAGTTGCTGGTCATTGACCTTTCTTTCTAAGACAGTCACCTGAGATTCCAGGTGACTTATCTTTGAGACTAAATAGGTGCATATTTGAGTCAGTTTTTGCACCTTTAGTTTCAGACTCCCCTCATCTTCATCAGAAGAATCACGGGGGGATGAGAGAATTGGACCAAGATCCTCCTCCTCATCACCAGCATATTGTTCTTGGCTGCTAGATTTTCCCTGCCTTATGACAGCGTCAAGAGAAGTGTCAAAAGGCCTGGTTGCCATGGTTGAGGTCTTAAAGATATAATCACTTGCTGAAGTGAGAGCCTCTTCCATATGGATCTCCTGAACAGGTTTAGAGAGATCCACCTCAGTGATAGGTGAATGATGTGGGATAGACCTGGGTGAGACAGGAGTACTTATCTCTCCTTGAGTAGGTGTGGAGAAGAGAGACTCATGGTACTTGCTGAATGCCATGTCTTCATCATCATAGAAGTCAAGGCTGGGTATTGGTTGGTTTAGATCCAGCGGTTGGGGATGGTAACATTCCCCGGAAGGTTGTTCACTAGAGTATGGAGACTCTGAGTGAATACTTAAGGCTGTTTGGGGTGTGAGCTCATCAGACTGAGCATGAGGAACCTCAGCACTGATCATATGAGAGATGGGAGTGGTTTGCTCCTCAGGGGAAGTGGGAGCTCGAGTGTCCACTTCCTCATGTAAGGTTGGTGATATGGGGGCCTGCACAAGCTGAGTAACATGTGCAAGGGTTTGTTTGGTTTTTCTCTAGTAGATGATGGTTATTGTGGGCTGTATGTGTGGTTGAGAGATAGAAGGTATGGGTTCAACACTAGCTGGTGCTGCTAGGTTGTCACCTTGAGCAATGAGCTCAAATATTCTTGGGGCAAGGGCTGTTTCTACCCCAGAGAAGCCAATAGTTGGCTTCCTCATTATTTTGAAGATGTCGGGCTTCATTTGTCCCAATTTAAGAATATTACCTGTTCCCCTCAACTGTGTGCCTAGTTCACAGTTGAGAATGTGCTGGACATGTCTAGGGAACATGTAATACTCTAGGAGTCCAAGTTAGCAAGCAAATTGGTATATACAAATTGAGAATACCTGAACTTGATCCCCTAAACCATTCCATGGACTATTAAGGAGAGGTCTTCTGGAATCTGATCCCATCCTCCATGCTTGTTTGACAAGCTGTGTATGACAACATGAAGGAGGTACTTCCATTGGGATGAGATCTTCCCCTTCCTGAAGGTTTTGACTGATAAGTCACCCTCATAGCCTATCTAGGAAAAGGAGTGGTTGACTGTAGCTTTGGGGAAGGACAAGTCACCTTCTACATCATCCTGCTGAAGATGTGTGTTTATGATGGCCGGAGTGATGAAGATTGTCCTCCCCTGCACTATGGCAGACAGTGCCTTCTCCTCGTCCATGGGGACCTCTTTGCAGGTCTGCCAGAACTCCAACAAATGATCCTCATGGAGAGGAGGATCAATGGTGAGGGAGGTGAAGTAGTTGGTCGAAGAAACGTAACGACAAACCACTGAGAAACCTGGATCTTTCTCAGAGTCTAATAGAGCAACTTGATTATGTTGCCTATGAAGATGCATGGAAAAATCGTGTTGATTTCTGCGGTCAAGGTTAGCCATTTGAAGTAGCTTTTTGGTGAAGAAAGATAAGAACAAAGGTGGTTTGTAGGTGAAATTAGGTTAGAGAACAATGTAGATGAAGAGGAGAGTGAGAAGAGGGGGAACCATTTGAGAATATATATGAAATGGATTTGAAACAAAGTTAATACAAAAGGATAAACTTTGAAATCCGAAAGTAGGTCCGACCTCTGAAAAAGTACCCAAAAAGGTAGTTATTTTGGAAGTTGAAAATTTTTCGAAGGTAATTTAGCTTCGAAAGTTTTTAAGAAAAAGCTTCCGAAGGCAATTTGGCTTCGGAAGATATTCTTAAGAGTTGTGAAAATTTGGCTTCGGAAGAAAAAAATACTTAGAAATGTTTTTTTCGACACATATTTGGTTTCGAAAGATATTAAGAATCGGGAATTAATGAGAACAAATCTTCCGAGACTTAATTGATTTCAGAAGATATTTGTCCTTCAAATACATGTAAGTACTTAAAAGCATATTTAAGCTTCAGAAGATATTCTCAGAATTTCTTCCGAAGTTAATTTTTTATAAGTAGTTAGTTGATTTGAAGACATAAATTTCTTCCGAAGTCAACTTGAAATCTTCCAAAGGAAAATAAGTTTGAAATATTTTCAAAAATCTAAGGAATATCATAAAAATTTTCTTCCAAAATAAACTAGGCTTATAAAGGTGATAAAATAGACAACTTAGGACACACAGGTTTTAGAAATAAAGTTGATTTAAGTTTTTAAGAAAATCTACTCAAAGTTAATCATCCCAATAGCTGATACAAGATATTTGAATCTCTGTTCATCAAAAGCTTTAGTGAATAGATCAACATATTGTTTATTTTTGTTAACTTTGACTAATTTGATTAATCCCTTCTCAAAATTATCTCTAATCAAATGATACATGATGTTGATGTGTTTGGTCCTTGAGTGTTGCACAAGATTCTCTGTAATGGAGATAGCACTATTGTTGTCTATGTTGATGGGAGTCTCTTTGAAGTTGAATCCATAGTCCAACATCTGATTCTGAATCCAAAGCACTTGAGCACAGCAACTTGCAGCAGCAATGTATTCAGCCTCAGTAGTTGATGCAGAGACACATGATTGTTTCTTGCATTGCCATGAGACAATCCTTCCACCAAGGAATTGACATCCCCCAGATGTAGACTTTGCAGTCATGTTGCAACCACCATAGTCACTATCTGTATAAGCATACAGATTGAAGTCAGAACTCTTTAGATACCAAAGGCCAAGCTTGGGAGCTTCTTTGAGATATCTAAGAATCCTCTTGATAGCAACCAGGTATGACATCTTAGGGTTGGCTGGATATCTTGTATAGATGCATGTGGCAAACATGATATCAGGCCTACTGGCTGTTAGGTACATAAGAGACCCAATCATAGCCCTGTAAAGATGTTCATCCACACACTCCCCTTCAAGATCAAGTCCTAGGGAGTGGTTTCTAGCTATAGGTGTCTTAGCAACCATACATTCAGTCATGTTGAATCTTGTAAGTATGTCTTGTACATACTTTGACTGACTTATGAAGATGCCATTGCCAACTTGCTTCACTTGAATTCCTAGAAAGAAATTTAGTTCCCCCATGGCACTCATTTCAAATCTGTTCTTCATCAGCCTCTCAAAGTCTTTGCAGAGCTTTGGATTAGTTGACCCGAAGATAATTTCATCCACATATACTTGAACCAGCATTAAGACATTCCCTGTCCCTTTGATGAAGAGAGTTCCATCTATAGTACCCCTCTTGTAACCATGTTGACAGAGATACTAAGATAGTGTTTCATACCACTTCCTTGGAGCTTGGTGCAACCCATAAAAAGCTTTATCAAGCTTGCAGACATAATCAGGATGATCTGGGTCTGCAAAGCCAGGTGGTTGTTTGACATACGCCTCTTCATCAATCACCCCATACAGAAAAGCACACTTGACATCAAGTTAGTAGACCTTGAAATCCTTAGATGCAGCAAAAGCCAGGAATATTCTTACAGCTTCAAGTCCTGCCACAGGAGCAAAAACATCTGTGTAATCAATTCCCTCTTCTTGTGTGTACCCTTGAACAACTAGCCTTGCCTTGTTATTGATGACAAGTCCTCTATCATCCTTCTTGTTCCTAAAAATCCACTTGGTTCCTATGACAGTCTTCCCATAAGGAAGAGGACATAGGTTCCAAACCTTTTGTCTTTTGAATTGAAGCAGCTCCTCTTGCATTGCTGCAACCCAACTTCCATCTTTCAAAGCCTCATCAACTTTCTTTGGCTCTACTTGGGACAAGAAGCAAGAATATAGACAAACATTTTTGTCATGGGTTTGTCCTCTTTTTCTTACCCCTGTATCAACATTTCCAATGATGTTTGTGGTGGGGTATGACTTGTGGATCCTGAGTTGAGGGATTACAACAAGTTGATTTGAAAGATCTAGATTAGAAAAATTTAGATCTGGCAATAGAGTGTCACCCACCACATCAGCACACTTATCAAGTGAGACTTGATCCAATGAGTGTGTGACATCATTTATGTTGTCTTTTATGGAGTGGTTATCAACATCAAGAAATTCTTGATCATTATCACCACCTACATTTCCTCCTACATTTGAAGCACCTTCACTTGAGTTTTGAATCTTTGAGCTGGAATTTGAAGGCATCTCAGATGTATCAGCTGAATTTGTCATGTTTGTGCTGATAGGATCTTCATTTATAGGGTTAGTCACCAAAGGAGCTGAAGTAGTAATCTTGCTTGGTCTTCTCAGCTCAAATCTTAGGTCGGGATCTCCTATTGATATGCTATCTGTAGATCTTGAAACATTCTCACAAGACTTGTTAAAACAGTTGGTAACTAAATCAAGATCAAATAGCCAATCCGAACCAGAACCTTTCACACTAGGAGTGTGCTCATTGAAGGTCACATTGGCTGACTCCTCAACTACTCCAGTTCTAAGATTGTATACTCTATAAGCCTTAGCTTGGGAAGAATATCTAATAAAGTGTCGATCATCTGACTTCTCATCAAATTTGGCTACTTGATCTTTGGTATTCAAGATGATGCAAGGACATCCAAATGACCTCAGGAAACCAATAAATGGTCTCCTTTTGTACCACCGCTCATAAGGAGTCTTACCATCTGCATATAGCAGGCTGTGTTAACTGCATCTGCCCAGAAGGTGATGGGCAGTTTAGAGTTAGACAATATGGTTCTTGCAGCTTCAATAAGTGTCCTGTTTCTCCTCTCAGCAACACCATTTTGCTGAGGAGTCCTGGGAGCACTATATTGTCTTGTAATACCCTTTTCATCACAAATTGTATCAAGGATTTGGTTCTTAAATTCTATCCTTGATCACATCTTATGGTCTTGACCTTGTGATCAGATTGATTCTCAATTTTTAGAATGAAGTTCTTCAAGATCTCAGGAGTCTCATCCTTAGTTCTAAGGAAAATGACCCAAGTGAATCTTGTGAAATCATCTGTGATCACTAAACAATATGAGATCCTTTCGAAACTCATTACACTGGTGGGGCCAAAGAGATCCATGTGTAATAAGTGTAGGGGAGTAGTGATAGAGTTCTTTTCCTTTGACTTGTGAGACACTTTGTGTTGCTTCCCTTTCAGGCATGCAACACAATGATCATCACTTGTAAACTCTTTCTTTGGCATTCCAGTTACCAAATCATTCTTAATTAATTTATTAATGTTATTAAAGTTTACATGGCACATTCTTTTATGCCATAGGAAAGACTCATCACTATTTGCTTTAGATAGAAAGCAAGAAACCTCTCCTAAGGGAGATGTTTTCTACAACTCCATCTTGTACATGTTCCTTTTCCTGGGGGCTCTAAGTAGGATATGCTCTCAAGGAATAACCACCCCGGGCTTGAGAACAATGCACTCATGCTTAGTAAAGAGCATGCTGTGTCTTTGATCACAAAATTGGGATACACTCAGTAGATTGTATCCAAGCTCCTTAACAAAATTTACCTTCTCAATGGTGAGCTTACCATTTGTGACCATACCCCTTCCAGTGATGTAACCACCCGCATCTCCTCCAAAAGCAACTGGTCCTCCATCAATTTTCTCAAAAATTATGATTCAAAAAACCATTGCTAGTCATGTGCCTGGAACATCCACTATCAATAATCCACACATTTTCCTTAGTCTTTAGCTGTTCTTGCACAAAAGGAAGTGGTTAGTTACACTTGGAAACCCAAGCCTCATTGGTCTTGGGCTTTTCAAAGTGATCTGAAGACAATATAACAGTAACAGATCCTATATTCAAGCTTTGAGGATCATTAGTTGGTGTTGATGAAGAACTCTCAATCACCAGGTCTTTCTTCATCTTCCACACCATCTTTGGAAGATTGGATTTGACCTTCAACACCTTGGAAGTTTCAATAACTTCTGAGGTTTTGGATACTGGACCTTCGGAAGATCTTGCTTTCACTGCAGCATGCTTTAGTACTTCGGAAGCATTCCTTTCTTCCGAGACCAAAGTTTCTTCCAAAGGCAAGTTCTCACTTGTTTTCTTCTTCACTTTGGAGCTTTCGAAGGAAATAGATTTTCCTTCCGAAGCTTGCTTTTCCTTCTTCTTCCCAGAATCTTTTTCTTTGACCATGTAGATAGTGCTTTTGGGATTGTAGATGCAATCCTTAGCCAGATGAGAACTACTACCACACATGTGCAGTCCATTTGCTTCTTTTTAGGAGTCTTCTATTGAAAGCAAGACTGAGTTTGATCACTTTCCTTCTCCATCTTCATCTTCACAGATGATGCAACAAGCTTCTTAGGGAGAGGCTTGCTCTTGGAGCTGGATGGTTCAGGCTGTGTAGCAGTGGTACACAGCTGGTCAGTCTTCTTCTTCTTGCTGGAATGGTTTGGAACTAAACTAGAACTCCTGGTACTAGAGTTCATAGTTGAGTCTTTAGCCTTTACCACTTCAAACCCTGCAGAAATGAACACTTGTTTCCGCTTGGAGTTAAAAGTGGCCTTGATTTCTTGAGCCTTCTTTGATCTTCTCTTAGCTCTTCTGCTCAAGTTCTTTCTCTTTGACTTGGTCATTCCAAACTTTTTCCTCTCCTCAGGAGAATAGTGACCCTTCTTAGGATGATCTTCTTCACTCTTCTTAGAGTCATCCTTCACTATCTCCTCTTCATCCTCTTCAACAATAGGGTCTATGAGGGGAAGCTCATCTTCACAAGTTCCACACCTTGGAGATCTTACAGACAATAGAGTGTGTGGAGGAGCTATCTCAATAGATCCCAGTCCCTGTTTATTCTGATAACAAACTTTTGCATGTAGGGATGAAGATATTATGTTCTTGAAGGTCTCTTCTTCAAGAACACATTTTTCTGCCCTGGCTTTGCTGATCATAAGCTCAGTCTGGTATTCAGTTAACTTTGAGATGAGATCTTTGATTTGAGTCCTGTAGTTAGTATGCTCATGCTTAAGAGTTGAAATGGTTTTCTCTAGATCTTCTATCTTAAGTTTATAATCATTTTCAGCTCTTTTAAAATCAGCTTTTAAGATACTTAAGGACTCAAGATCAGATCTCATCTCTAAGTTATAGGACCTGTATCAATTAACTTTAGCAATACATTCAGGTGTACAGAGATGTTCCAATACCTTGGCTTCATCATGATCTGCCATCAATGCTTGGTTTGGAGATGCATCTTCCACCTGAAAGCTCCAGTAAAAGCCTCCTTCTTCAACAGCAACTACGGCTTGCTGTCTTGGCTTCTCATTCTGGTAAGCTTCTTCAGTGTAGTTTGGCCTTGTTTGTGCTTGCCCACCATTTGACCTTGGTGCCTTGCACTCTCTGGAAAAGTGTCCCATTTGGTTACAGTTGTAAGTTGTAACACTTTACTTTTCTTTTATCAAGCCCAAACTTTCCACTGGCTGCATTGCTAGGAAATTTCCTTCCAGTCCTCTTACAGAACTTGTTGGCTCTTTGAGTGAGAAGAGCCATCTGCTGGACTATTTCCATATACTCTAGATCATCTGGATGGATACAGTCCAGATCTTCAAGGGTGAAGAGAAAGTTGCCTGAACTTTCATCAGAAGACACAAAAGCTTGTGAAGAACTAGTCTCCTAGAATGGGCTTCCAGGGATATAGCCTTCCCTTGGTGTCTCAGGAAAGGTGATGAAAGGACCCTTTTGTGATTTGTTCGGGTAGCAGATGAGATGGTGCTGTGGTTCTCGGCAATCCCTTTCAACCATATGAAGGGCTGAACTCTGTTGGTTGTTGGAGTTACCAGATGGATTTTGCATGTTCATCTCCATCTAGTAGCCACTGAGGATACCATACAACTCTGTGAGAGTAAGGGTCTTGAGGTTCTCAGTCCTCTTTATGACCACACAATAGTGTGTCCATTATCTGGGAAGAGAGGACATGGACTTCCTCACAATGTCCCTATTCTCAAGAGTTACTCCAACATCTGCCAGAGTATCCACAATCTCAACATACCTAAAGTATTGTTGAGTCATGGTTTCACCTATCTTGAAGGTGAAGTTCTCAAACTGCTATATCAAGAGGTCTTTTTTGTTTGCTTTTGCATCATCATACCCCTCATACATCAGCTTCAGTGCATCCCAGAGTTGCTTGGCAGTCTTGTACTTCGTGAAGCCTCTGTAGATAGAGTTTGGAAGAGCAGTTTGGAGGGTGGTCATGGCTTTCTGATCAATATCAATCTTCTTCTAGTCTTCATCAGAATAGTCAGCCACTTCCTTTGGTATCATACCACCAGCAGCAGCTGAAGAGGTGGATGGTACATGAGGTCCATCGACAACAAACCCCCACATCCTGGAGTCTTGAGACTTGAAAAAGCCTTTCATTCTTTGACACCAAGTATCAAAGTCTTCAGGATTGATCAGTGGGGACTTTATCATTGTACCGGTTTCCATATCAGCCTTTGTGATAGCTGCCATTTGAGATGTTAAGTGAACTGTGAAACTGAGAGGATTAAAGATGGTGAGATCTTACAATCAAGAGCCTAAAATCCTCTGATACCAATTGCAGGACCGGGTAAGGGTGCCTAATACAATCAGTTTCATAATGAGGAGAGACTTGGAACACTTAACAGTTCAAATAGGGAACTGGGTTTTGATTATGAGGATACTATGAACACAAGTAAGTAATGAGAAAGAACAAGCAATAATAACATAGAAATATGGTTTCAAGGAGTGTTGTATATTGCTCTCAAGTTCTATTACAAGTGTTACAAAGCAAATCTAAATTACAAAAACCCGAGACTCTTTATACTACATCCTACAACCGTCAATACTTAGAAGGATAGATGGAATTGGCTAATCTAGACAACAAGATCAATCTAAAGTCAAAAGGCAGATTGTCTTTTGACTAATGACAATGACATGCCATAACTCACATTCTTTTCTATTAAAGAAAATTTACAGGTACCAAAGTAAGAAGTTACAGACAAGACCTTTATCTACAGTTTACAAAAGCATGAACTTTTCACCAACTCATACAAGTTGGTGAGTCATCAGAGTTGTAGCGGAAAGTGTGTCAGCTTTATGTAAAGTAGATCAGAGAAAGCATGTCTTACTCTGTCTTCAGAAGAAATCAGTCTTCACAGCAAAAGTGCTTTGGAAGTCTTTGTCTCTGAAGCTTCGGAAGACTTCATCTTTGGCTTTGGAAGATTTGGACTTTGGCTTCGGAAGATTTTACACTTAGAGTATTTTATGATGTAGTGTGTAAAACTTCCGAAGCACTTCTACCTTTGTACGTCCAGTGCATGCATGCAGGAAGACCTTTGGTTGTTTTGGCTTCTTTGGTTGCATCAGCCTTATAATCTTCTGATATTACCTTACACTACCTTTCTTCCTTGACACCCTTATGTGGTATTCGACTTCTCACCTTGTTATTCGATATCACCTTATTGAATTTGGATAGTTAAAATTACCATCCATCAAAAGGAATGACTAGCTTAACTACTAATACCTCATGACCCTCAAGTTGTATAGAAGACGTGACGATACGACCTGTCATCTTCTAATACATCTATTTAATACAACGAAGGCCTAGTAAGTATATGATCTCCCCATTACCTTTTTCTATCTCAAGAATTTGAGAATCGAGTTATTTTCACTCGTTAAAGTCTACCACATGTAATAAGGTGGCTTGCCTAAAATACTACGTCATTTGATGAAGCTAAGAAAGAAAAGGATAAAGCACATCCTCGCCAAAAAATGGAAAAAAACAAATCTTCAAAGATCAATGCCAAATAGTATGTCGTGGAAGCCAGAAGACTCCGCCGAAAGTATTATCGCTCACCTTCCCTAAGGATAGTGCGCCACTTCAAGAAAGTGACCAGAAAATGATTCAGCAAACGAATATTCTTTAAAGAAAAGTGCTATGGTCTTTCAGCTATAAGGAGGCAAAGTCGACCCACATGCGGATCCATCCTTAGTTCACTAGCATAATAGTTAGGTTGGATAAGGCACGACATAATAAATACAAAAACTGAGGTAGGACAATTAAGAAACAAATATGTCAGCCTTATAGGAAGAACCCTGGCTCGTATTATGACTGAATTGCCTTTCATTATCACCAACGATTAAGACAAAATTTTTCAGAATTTGTTCATTGTATCTAACCCTCATCGTTCAAGCATAAAGCTTTTGAACTTTCTCTGTAACAAGGAGCAAATTCGTTTAGGATGGTTTCATAATAGCCTGGGCAAAATGCCCATAAATTATTACAAACATGACATAAACCAAATACTAAATGCTTTATAATGTACGGTAGCTGCACCAAATCAATGCTTGAGCTTAATCGAACAAACGCAAAGTTGACAACAAGCATACAAGTAAGATCTAGTTAGTTGTTTCTTGAGCTCATGAAACACTGGTTTCTAAAATTATCCACACCAACATACATCTCCAAATGCACATTCGGTACTGATCTTTGTTCTATCTCCTTTCATCTACACTCCATGAGCAATTAGTTTAGCTTATACTTAATAACAGAGGTAAGGAAAAAGGCCTTCCATCTCTTATGGTATAACCAAACCCAAGATGCTAGCTGCAACAAGGAATAAAAGGATATAAGAACGAACCTTTCCTACCACACTAGAGGAACAGAAAAAAATCCAAAGGATGCACATTCCTCACATGATGAACAAAGAAACCATCCAAAGAGGGGCATTTCAACTCAAGTTTCACTAGATACAAATGTCACCAAAGGGGAAGGCCCGACATGATGGGAAAACAGTCTTCAATCACATAATGATGACAACAAAAAGGAAATATTTGCTTCCCTTATAATAGACTACGCCCTACCTAACGTATACTATGAAAACAATCTCCTAGGTCTTGATGTCCTCAATAAAAGAACAACTAAGGATAAAGTTGTGCATTCCTGATAAGTGAATCAAGATGTAAACTCGATCATCACGAAATCAAAATGGTAGGATCACTTTAAGTCACCTATACTACACAATAGGTAAGAACTAATCTATGAATCTAAACTTTGCAATTATATGAAGGTTGCGCCTATTCCCTAGGAAGTATTGACAATTATAAGCTAGTAAAAAAATATGTTTCAAAAATGACAACATCTAGCATTAAATTAAGGAAGTACTCGCTTTTCAACAACAAGCTACACCGATGATAGTTTGAAGTATGAGACCTTAGAAAGCATCAACAATTGAATAAAAGTACGATGATAGTTTGAAGTATGAGTCTAGTATAATGTAGTTAAAACTACATCACACTAGATTGGGGGGCTGATGACGGGAGTAGGCTAATACCCACCTAACAAGCCCAACAAATATGATAAGCCCAACCAATCTACATTTGTGAAAGCCCATTTTAGTTACTCATCTTCCTTCTATAAATAGGAGTTGACTTCCATATTTCTTGATCATCCTATTTGCAATAGAAAACATCAAACTGCTAGCATCTTATCTCTTTCTCTTTAGATGGAGAACTAGCCTCTCCTTTCTTATCATCCATTTTGTATAAGAATCCTTGCCTATATCATATAGGATCCTGGTAACTTATACATGGTTAACTCCATTAAGGCTTTTTCCATACATGACAAGGATTAACTTGCATGGCATCAACCCCTACCCCATCAATCTCACTTATTTTTTGTACTTGCTCATCTCTTATTTTCATGCTATAAACATGCTATTCCTTCAATCATGCTGTATAGATTACTGACTTGAGCGTCGGAGTGCCTGCGGGGCTGATCCCCTGGGCCCTCTAACATACATCTTTACTATTGTAGCCAAGATCCAAGCTCGGAATTGCTAGATACGGTTCAACCCATCATGCCCGATCCGGATTTTGGATATAGCAACAAGGTGCAAGCTCCACTAATAACCACATAAATATATATATAACAGATGTATTAAATCAACTTGTATCCAATCGAATTGTGCTAGCCGTTGAGTGAAATTGATGTAAAAAAGAAATGTGACATGACAAGAATGACAGTTCATCAAAGTTCATCCACTATGAAAGTGGTTGAACAGCAATTTCAGCGTGAATGATCCCATATAAATTAAGAATTAGCATTGCAGAAGGTAAATGTAGACTTTAGTGTTCATAAATCTATCTTTTGTGCATACATATACATTATATTACGCAACTCAATATCTCACATCTCTATCTTTGATTAATAGGCTTATTAACATGAAATAAACCATAAATTAATTTTGTTGTCGTATCTTGATTTGGATCTAGAAGTGAAGATATTGGAAATTAAGAATCCTCAACATTGTTGTGAAGATGCTAGTACCAAAAACAAGACAATTTTTACGTGTGGATGAAAAAGATGTACGGTGACTAGATCTATAACGTTGCCTGAAAAGGCTTATCAAGAAAGGGAATGATAGGATCAAAGTGGATCGATCTGTGATGATATTAAGTTTCAGACTCTCCTTCTTCTTCAAGTTCAGGTTCATCAACAATCTTTTGCACTTTTGATGATGATTCAGGTAAAACTGATACATCAATGTCATCAATTTTCCTTTTACCTTTATCTACTTTTGATATCTTCTCAACATTTGTTGGAGTTACTTCAGATATAATCATCACTTCAGGAGATGGAGATTTTACACTTTCTTTCAATTTCTCAAATTCTTCTTTCAATAAATCATGGCTTTCTTTCAACTTCTTAAATTTTTCTTCCATAATATCATAATCTCTAAGCATCACTTCAAAATTTTGAATATTTGCTTCTTTATCCTTTTCAAGTTTAGCAATCACTTGATTTTTCTTTAGTAAATCTACTTTCAGCTTATCATTTTCTTCTTTCAATTCCTCAATAAGCTTCAATTGCTTAGAGTTTTCTTCTTTCAAATCATCAATGATCTGTTGAACATTTGTTTCTTCAGCCATATGAGCATCTTGTTGAAAATCGTTTTAAATCTCAGCTTCAAAAACTTCAAAATCTTGAACATTTTCAGTGTCCTGTTGAATATTAGCTTCAACATTTCCTTCAATCTTCTCAATGATCTCTTCAACAGTTAATTCATTTTCATTTTCACCTTCAACCTGTTCAGCTTCATGTATATCATCATCAACATGTTCAGATTCATGAACAACATCTTCATAAACTTCTTCCATTTCATCATCATCATTACCACCATCATTATTATCATCATCATCATCAGAAGAACTTGAACTTTCATCATCATCATCATTCTCATCATCATCTCCTTCATCTTCATCATCATCAGAAGGTTCTTAAAGTAATTCTTTAATAAGTTCATTTGGATCAGTTGGTTCTTCCTCAGTCAAATGAAAGTGATCTATAGTAATATCCACCTCATCATTAGCAACATTTCACATGTATTCAAACATGGGAACATTTTGTGCACCTGTAATCATAGCAAGTCTTTTATAAGAAATTTCTAACATATGCTCCAGTATCATTATCTCTCTACTAAAATCATGAACCTGAATGTCTGGATACTCTTCATTAATTATCATTTGTAAGAATCTTGGATACATCAAGTACTTATTCCTGATTTTCTCCAGATTAAAAATGAAACCATTAAGAATCCATTTTGACATGTTAAACCTTCTGTTGGTTGCTAGAGCTACAATAGGAGATGCTATGTCAACTGGAAATGAATTCCATCCTCCACTTCTCTTTGACATGCAGTGCTAAAAGATATAGCACAGTAGCTTCCAATGATTATACACTCGTGCTCTAAAGAATTGTTTCTTGGGAAAATGGTTTGGGTGACCCATAGCCATAAATGTTTCTCTACATTCATTGAAAGATAATTCAGCTAAATCATCAGGGTCATTATGTCCCAACCTTAATGATTCTCTAATTGAGTCTTCAGAAACTTCAATCATTCTAACATTATTAATAAATCCCCTTATAACCTTTCTACCATCATCACTGAGTTCAACTGTGGCTGTGTTCCAAAACATCTTTATCAATCTTGCATATATGATTGGTTGATAGCACATAGCATATACATATTTAGTTCTCAATAGGAACCTAATCATTTCTTCAAAGCTAACAGCCTCTTGTAGTTCTTCATTTAGTAAAGCTGCCACATAATGCTTTGGCTCAAATTTTAACTCAGCCATCTGCTAAAATTTGAAACAGAGATTTAAACACTTTGACTTTTAACACTTAAAATCAATGAAATTTATTGAAATTTTAAAGAATTAGCATGTTTTATCAATTTTTTTAATCTAACTTGCACTTAAAAAAATTTTCTAAGTGTTTACATGGTCTGTATAAAACACATTCAATAAATTCTTATCAAAAATAGATTTTAACATGATTTTATGATTAATTTTTCAATTTATTAAAAAAATTCAAATTTGACTGTTCATCTTCAACAATCGAATGATGAACATTCATCATCAGGAACAATTTTGAATAACAACTGATTTGAATGTATAAACATGCTCGAAATCAAGTTTATATAAACAATCAATCATTAATTTCAGTTCTTATATCCATTTTATTCAAACAATTTCACATATTTCAGATGTCTAGGGTTCATACGCCCGTATAGCATTGAAACGCCCAATGAAATTCAATCATTAAACATGAAATTTGTGTGATTTTGTTCAAGAAATTACGTTTAGAATTAGTAATACTCACTATTGAATGCACTTTTAGAACTTAAATCAATCACAATCTGAAAATAAAAAATAATCGAGAGTCGGGTGTGAGAGAACAGGGTATTTTGAGTGAATGAATCGACTGAAATCACAAAGTGTTGTATTTATACTAAGTGAAATTTTTATGCGCATGAGCACTGTTTATGCGCATGAGGTTAGGCACATGAACACTGTTTGTGTGCATGAGACTGAATTTTTCACTAAGTACTTTGTCAGGATCAGCGATCTAAGTTTGATCAATTAGAGTTGAATTGCAGCGGAATTAGAACAAGAATTAGACAAATATAGCAAGAACACAATAGATATTCAATGGAACAGTACACGGTTATAGAGAAAGAGGGTTTTCTGCAAAATGGATAATATCATTCATGCACAAATGCTTCGGTGTGGCGGCTGCTAAGCTTCGCAGGCTTCGCTAAGCTACGTAGGGTATCGCACCTTACAATTAGGTCAACATTCCTTATATAGAGGAATGTGACGTCTGCTGATGTCACTTGATAGTGACATCTAACAGAATTATTACAAACAACTGAAAGTAAGCAAACTACTGAGAATGTTCACAACAACTGAGAACATCTCAGAGTATGCTAAGTACAAGATGAAACTAAAACTACTGAAACTACAAGTACTGAATACAAGAAACATAAAACTACTGAAAGGAAACCATCACAACTACTGAAGAGATCTTCTTCAGATGTTGTGACAACATCTGAAACTTGGTCTTCAGTCTTTGTCTTCAGCTTTTGCCTTCAGACTTTGTCTTCAGCTCTTTCACTTCAGACTTTGTCTTCAGCTCTTTCACTTCAGACTTTGTCTTCAGACCTTGTTATCAGTTGATGTCTTCAGCTGTTGCGGACTACTTCAGTTATTGTAATGTCCGTGGGACTTAAAGGTTTTCTGATCAGGCTCATTGGTTCTTTTGGTCCAACAAACTCCCCCTGAACCAATGCAGCCAAAACCTTTAAGCTTATTGAGGTCCCACTTATTCTTGGCAGAAATACTCTCTTGATCAGCTTCAGAGATATCGGATAAGCACAGGCCAGGGAACAGGTTTCAGTAGATGTGAATGTCAAAGGATGGAAGGGAACTCTGTCTTGGGGAACTGGACACAGAGCTATTATCCCAACCATGAAACCTACTTCCCATTGATGAGTCTATAAGACTCTCTGACGTAGGCCTCAAGGAGAACAACTTGTTCCTCCTTAGTGAGTTCTTCTGCTTCTCCTTCGAAGAAGAACTCTGGGCCATAGTACTCTGATAGGTACTTTACCGTCTTTCCATTTTTCAACTCAACAGTTGTTATCTCTCTGTAAGCAAATTCATCTGGGTGAGTCCCTTCTAATAACAACTGGAGTTCATTTTTCTTATTTCTTCAAGCCTCTTGTATAACAACCCCTTCTTGACCATTTTGTTCTCCATTAGAGTTTGAGGGGTCATCTTTGACTTGTAGGCTCTCTTGAAGTCTTCAAGTATCTCCCAGGGTGAGACTACAATGGCCAACATAATAACAACATCTATGGTCTTTCTTACTTGGCCATTGTATCTACTTGGTATGGATTTCTTATGAATTCTAGAACTAACCCTGGGGTCTGGCCAAATCCTTACTCTCTCCTTTTGATATTGAAAGGTATACCTGAGAGCATACAGCCTTTGAGCGTGTTTCTTCATGGCTTGTATAGATGATGACTGAGGAAACTCTTTGTCAACCATCTTCAAAAGTTGCTCATCGTGCTATTTCTGCTGTTCTTCTTCTTCAATCTTAACTTTCACCATTTGCCTCTGAAAGTCTGGTGTGATCATTTGTTGACTTTTGGGCTCAGGTATTTTTAGAACAGCAGAGATTGGCAGACTGTCTTCTTCATCATCTTCTTCTTCTTCTTCTTCCATCCTCAACACCCTTCTCCTCCTTCTGGCTCAGGTATCAAAGCCTTGTCTGAAGAGTTGGTCTATTATTCTGTCCATTGATCTGCTGTGAGCTTCATCAGCTTCTTTAACCAGATCTTTCAATGATTTCTCTTCATCAGGCTTTTGAGTTTCAGCACTTTTCTTTCTCTTGTATGTGATCAGCTGTTTTTCCTTTTCTAACTCCTTTTCTTTCTCTTGTTGTTTCTCATCTTCCACTCTCTTTCTCTTTCTTTCTTTCACTGCCTTAGACTCCCCCTTTTTGGGTGCATTGGGTTCAGGGGTTTGAATGGCAGAAAGCTTCTTTTGCACAGCATCATCAACAAGTGTTTGTAGATTTGAGGAGATCCTCTCATCGATGGCTTTATGCACAATCTCATTGATGATGGGAGTGATGAGAGGTAAGGAATGTTGAAAGGTAGCAACCATCTGCTCAGAGGGGTTCTGTTCCTGAGAGGTGGTGCCAAAAGCAGTGGCTGGTGGCTCAGTTTAGTGTAGTGGCTGAGTGTTTGGTGAACCTTCAGATGAAGGTGCCATCTGTGGGTTTATTGGGGCAGATGGACTTTGATCCTGAGACATTTTGGCAAGCAGTTCTTTGAGTCTGCTCACCTCAGCCTCAAGGATTGTGTTATGGGTTAAGACATCAAAGAAAAAGCCCAGGTCATCATCAGTCTTTGCTGAATCACCTGACCTCCTGATTGAATCAGGATATACATGCATTGAGTGTAGATCAGTTGTAGCATGTGCCCCTTGTTCTTGGTTCTGGGGACTTCCTGCCTCAGGACTGAGTCCTTCATCGGCAGTTGCCTCTGGTGAGGTCTTAGAGATGTTACCAACTGCATCCTGTTCATTTGCTGAATCAGTAGAAGTGGCAGCCTCACCAGATGTTCTAACCTCCTCCTCTACACAGGGAGATTGAACATTATAACCCCTGTGCTGTGGGTTATCAGCAGCATTTTGATCCTCTTCCTCAGCTGTTGAGGTTTCCCCATTGTAATTGGCTTCTGGGGAGGAGGAGAGGAATGCAGCTGACTCAGCACTTGTGCAACTATAATGGTTGGGCTTTGAGGGGTGGTTGCATATGGAGATAGGTTTGAAGCAGATTGCACCCGGGGTGACTGGTGCTCTTCAATGGTAACCTTCTCAATTGAGATAGGTTCCAGCATTGTGGTATCCCCAATGATGGTTGCATCAGGATCCTGTTGAGAGGATGCCTGAGCGCTAGGGCTGGTGGAGTCTTTGACACTACTGGGGGTTAGAACCAGTAAGTGTTCCCTGTATTGGTGGTACAGGGGCATCCTCAGGGGACTCATCTCCCTGAGTAGCCTTTTTGGGCTTTTTGGTGTTGGGTTTGGTGGGGACTTTGGATCTGGAAGTGGAGGCTGTGGGTTCCCGCTGCTTGGGTTTTAGTAGCCGGGCAGCCCCTTTCAGTGTAGGGTCAGAGTTGTGCCTGGAGTATACTTCAGGCAATACAGCCAGAGCAGGGACTCCAAGGCCAACAAGGCCGTCTGATTTTAGCTGATTTAAAATTATGGCCATGAGAAACCTGGGATATAATATCCATCTATTTGCCACAGTTTTCAAAGCCAGATCCTTTAGTTCCATGAAAACTATCTCAGAAAAATTTAGATTTTGTCGTTCAAAGATAGAGTATAATACCTGTTGCCATCGGGAGGACATCTGATCCCATGAGGAGGTTTTTGGTGCAAGGCAGACATTCACCATGTGGAATATAAGACGTTCAGCATCATGGAAGTGCTTCTTTAGAATGGTGGTAGCACTTAAGTCTCCTTCATACCCGTTATTGATGAAAGACATATCGGTTGTGCCTTTCGGGTATTCGGTGACACAGGTGGCATCATGTAGATTTAGGGTTTGTCGAATGATGTCGGGAGTGATGACCACCTGTTTCTGGTTAACCAACGACTGGAGAGTGATTTGGCTATCATTCTCACCAGTTTGCACAGAGACGTTGGTCCAGAATTGGCTTAGGGAATCGGGGTATATGGTAGGATTCAGAAGAAAAGCGGTTCGGTACTGGGAATCTACCATAAGATCGATGGCATTATCAAATTTGTTCCAAAAGGCCGATTTCGAGAGGTAGGCAACACAGTTGTGTCTGGGTTTGAGTTTCATGGTCGCCATTGTTGAGAGAGTGAAGGACATAAAATGGCTAATGAAACGTTTGAAATTAGGTTTAGGTATTTATAGGGTAAGAAAAGGCTGATATAAAACGACTGAAAGTGTTGGTGCTGTCATCAGTTGTTTGAAAACAACTGAAGACCTGGTTTTAACTTTCAGAAGTTGTAACAACTGAAGACTTGGTATTAGTCATCAGTAGTTGTGAAACTACTGAAGACATGGTTTTGGCTTCAGGTGTTGTAAACAACTGAAGATTTGGTGTTAGTCATCAGTAGTTGTAAAACTACTGAAGACATGGTTTTGGCTTCAGTTGTATGAAGTGAAACAGCAGTTGTAGAAACAACTGAAGAGAAAAGTTTCTCATCAGTTGTTGCCGTCAATTCTTAGCTCATCAGCTGTTTCATTCTGACCTCAACACTTAGCAGACTTTTTGTCTGATTTTCAGATGTTTCATTGGTCATCAGTACTTATCTGTTATACTGACATCAGTAGTTGTAACTACATTAGTAGTTGTAACCACATCAGTTCTTTTCAACAGATAGAGTACTTCAGTACTTTTAAGTAATTTAGTCTTCAGTAGTTATGAAAACTACTGAGGATAAAAGAACTTATCAGTACTTATTTGTGACAATAGTATACGAATGCTCATCAGTACTTGTTGACTGAGATCATCAGTAGTTGTCACTTATTCTAGCTGCAGCATACCAAGCCTTAACACTAGGTTTTGGAAAGTTGAACTGTCCAAAGGCTTAGTAAATATGTCTGCAAGCTCATCAGCACTAGGAACAAACTTTGGATCAATCAGACCTTTTTCAAAACAATCCCTAATAAAATGGTGTCTGATCTCAATATGTTTGGTCCTAGAGTGCTGGACTGGATTCTTGACAATACAAAGAGCTGAAGCACTATCCATTAGTAATGGAGTCTTAGTCTCTGTAATGCCATAATCCAATAATTGATTTGAAGCCAGAGTACCTGAGATGTACAACTTGCAGCAGCAATGTACTCGACTTCAGCAGTGGATGTAGCAACAGATGTTTGTTTCTTACTCTGCCAAGAAACCAAACAGTTGCCTAGGAATTGACATCCACCAGAAGTTGATTTTCTAGTTAATTTACACCCTGCATAGTCACTATCAGAAAAAGCAACTAATTGCAAGAGTGCCCAGTGGAATACCAAAGACCTAGAGATTGAGTACCTTGCAGATATCTAAAGATCCTCTTGACTGCAATCAAATGAGACTCTTTAGGAGCAGCCTGAAATCTAGCACAAACACAAGTTGCAAACATAATATCTGGTCTAGAAGCTGTTAAGTACATCAAGGACCCAATCATACATCTGTAAAGTGTTTCATCAACAGCTTTACCTTTCTGATCTGCATCCAGTTGTGTGGTGCTGCACATGGGAGTAGAACAGGGCTTACAGTTTTGTAAATCAAACTTTTCCAAAAGACTCTTTGTGTATTTTGACTGATGAATGAAAGTTCCATCAGCCTTTTGTTTGATTTGCAAACCTAGAAAGAACTGTAATTCTCCCATGGCACTCATTTCGAATTTTTGTTGCATCAACTTTGTAAATGCATCACACAACTGTGGATCAGAGGATGCAAAAATAATATCATCAACATAAATTTGAACAAGGAGCTTATGCTGACCCACTTTCTTAATGAACAAAGTTTTATCTATGGAGCCTCTAGTGAAATTATTCTGAAGAAGAAAATTTGACAGTGTTTCATACCAGGCTCTAGGAGCTTGTTTCAACCCATAAAGAGCCTTATCAAGTTTATACACCCAATCAGGATGTTTATTATCCTCAAAACCTGGTGGTTGACACACATAAACCTCTTCTTTTATTTTACCATATAAAAATGCACTTTTGACATCCATTTGAAAAACTTTAAGATTGTGGAATGCAGCATAGGCTAAGAACAATCTAATTGCCTCCAGTCTGGCTACAGGGGCAAAGGTTTCATCATAATCAATACCTTCTTCTTGTGAAAACCCCTGGACAACCAGTCTGGCCTTGTTCTTGACAATTTGCCCATTTTCATCTGTTTTATTCCTAAACACCCATTTAGTGCCTATTGCACACTTACCTGGGGGTAGAGGAACCAGTTCCCACACTTGCTGCTTTTTGAACTGAAGAAGCTCAAGCTGCATGGCATCAACCCATCCATTGTCTCTTAATGCAATATGATAGTTCTTTGGCTCTTGCTGACTGATGAAGAGAGCATAGAAGCAGAAGTTGGACAATTGACTTCTAGTTGAGACACCAGCATTGATATCACCAATGATTTGAGACATTGGGTGATTCTTCAGCTCTTGGTACACTATGAGATCTGTGCAAGTGTTTGTAGCACGCTCAGCAGCAACAGATGTTGATCCAGATTCTTGAAACCAAGTATTAGATGGCATGTCAAATGAAGTAGAGGATTCAAAAATCTCATCAGCATTTGTTGTGGATGGTGCTACTGAAGCTACAGGAACATCAAGTTTAGTAGACTCAGGCAGTTGATCACTAAACTTGAATAGGTGAGTACTGGGATCATCATCAACATCAGTACCACCAGATGGATGACTAGCTGCAGAAGGTGATGAATTCACATGATCTGCAACAGCTGGAGGCTGATAAGGAACATATTGCAGTATGTCCAGATCAAACAACTCCACAGGGTTTTGTGGAATTTTGTCCTTAGGGATTCATTGAACTTCACATGCAAGGTTTCTTCAACCATCTTTGTTCTGCAGTTGAACACTCTGTAAGCCATGCAAGTGGATGAATACCCAACAAAATACCCTACATCCACCTTAGAATCAAACTTTTGGAGTTGATCCTTTGTGTGGAGAATGTAACAAGGACACCCAAATGCTCTGAAGAATGAAATTAGAGGAGCCAAATGATGTAGAACTTCATAAGGAGTCTTCATCAACCTCTGATTCACTAAAGCTCTATTTTGCACATAGCATGCTGTGTTGACAGCTTCAGCCCAAAAGGTCAGTGGCAAACCAGAGTCAGCCAACGTGGACCTTGCAGCTTCAATTAGGGTCCTGTTCTTTCTCTCCACTACTCCATTTTGTTCTGGAGTCCTTGGGATGCTATACTGCCTCTTGATTCCTTTTGAAAGGTAGAAATCATCAAGTGTATGGTTTCTAAATTCAGTTCCATTATCACTTCTTATACACTTGACTGATAGGGAATACTGCTTCTCAACATACAACACAAAGCTAATAATTGTCTGAGCAGCCTCATCCTTTGAATGCAAGAAGAAGGTCCATACAAATCTGGAGTAATCATCCATAATTACCAGACAATATTTCTTCTTTGCCATGCTTATTACTTTCACAGGACCAAAGAGATCCATGTGCAGTAATTGCAAGTAGGCAGTGGACTTAGGTTCTTCTATAGGAGGGAATGAAACTTTGTGTTGTTTTCCTTTTAAACAAGCAGTGCAGGTTTCATCACAGTGGAACTCCTTTATTGGTAGACCTCTCACTAAACTATTGTGGATCAGCTGATTCATGTTTTTGAGATTAACATGACCTAGCCTTCTATGCCACAGTTTAGATTCCTGAGGAGAGGCCTTGGAGAACAGGCAAGGATGACCTTTTAAATCAATCTTCTTTGACAAATCCAAGGCATATACTCTTCCTATCCTGTTGGCCTTCAGGAGAGTATGTGCATCCAATACCTTGTCAATCAGCCTCAGAACTTTGGAAGACAGAATCCGGCAGTTCTGGCTTGTGAAAAGTGCAACATGCCCTTTATCACACATCTGACTGACACTCAGTAGATTATACTTGAGATTCTCCACATGGTTAACATCATCAAATCTGATTTCTCCATTTGACACAAATCCTTTCCCGATGATGTAACCCTTAGCATCATTTCCAAATGAGACAAATCCCTTCTTTCCTTGAGAGTAGTCATTAAGAAGAGAACTGCTCCCAGTCATATGCATAGATCCTCCACTGTCTACATACCAGATGCTTCTTTGGCATGCTGAAGAACCCTGCATTTATCATAAGAAACTAGTTAGCTTTAGAGACCCAAACCTTTTTGGTTTTGGGTCTGTTTTCATCAACAGTTCTAACCATAACTTGTTTCTCATGATTAACAGCTGATGAAGGTGGAGATGGTGCTGAAATGGATTTCTTAGATTTGGGCTTGGATTTCCTTTTCAGTGGTTTGATCACAGGTGCATTAGTTGGTTAACTCTCCCCAACAAATGCTGAACCATCATAACAAGTTGTGTCTGATTTGTTGCTAAAGCCTTCAGCTCATTTGACACATCAGTACTTGTTTTTGATGAGTTCCTGTGACCCACCATTTCCTCCTTCTTGAAATTCACAGACTTAGTCTGATGTTTATCATGAGGAACACTATCAGCTGTTTTCTGATAAACCCCATCCTTCTTTTTGGATGTTGGCGAGGCCTTGGGTTTATCAGTTTGAGATGACTGTGGTACAAACTTAGTCTCAAACTCATTTTTCATTTTATTAATCTCTTCTTTAATGAGCTTATCTCTGTTGAGTTTGGAACCCTTTTTGTACCAGCATTCATCAGATAGATGATTGAATTTACCACATATTTCACATGGCTTATTCTTCATCTTGGATTGATCAACTGCTGAAGTGGAAACTACTGAAGGTGTGATCTTCAGTACTTTCCTCCTTTCAGTACTTGTGTTAAGTACTGAAGGATCTGTAACAACTGAAGACTTGTTCTTCAGCTGTTCTCTATCCGTCCTGAAAGATCGTATGATAGATTCCTCAGCAGTTGTTAATCCCTTTATTTCAGTAGATTTGAAATGCTTTTCAGATGTTGTGACTTGCCCTTCAGTACTTGGAGTACTTTGAGGGACAACATCTGAATTGCTCAGCTTCATGTGCTTATCAGCATTTAAACCATCAGGCAATTGATTTGCTGAGATCTTAACACTGACTTCATCCTCTGATTTTGTATTATCATTTGAGGATGAATCACATGATGATGTGGTTTGGAAATTACTTTCACCTTCAGATTTTACTATTGATTTTGAAGTAAAATCAGTAGGTGGTGCGGTATGATTGTAACCTATTCCAAACTTCACATTTGAAGCTGTTTGCTTGCTGAGAAGCATTTCAAATCCCTTGCAGGATGTTACCCAGCGGTCACACTCAACTTGGGTAGCTGTAAGTGTCTCTTTGAGATTTCTGTGGTTCTCAAGTATGACCTCTACCTTAGCCTTTTCATCATTAAGTTGGCATTTAAGCTTGTAAATCTCATCATCTTTGTCATTAAGAGCAGACTCATACTCAGCTTTTCTTTTGGAAATAGTTTTCTCAAGCTCAAGATTTTGATTGATTAAAGCTACATTTGCCTCTCTAATAGAGACAAAGGCAGCTATGCATGATTCAGAACATAACTTGGCTTTAGCCTCAGAAGATACCTAGGTTACCTGTGAAGATGATGCATTGGAGCAGGAACCCTCAGACTCCAGGGCCATGAGAGCAAGATTCCCAAAAGGATGTTCACCACCATGTTGACCAGCACCAGCAAATAATTGCTCATTGAAACCAGAGAGATCATCTGGTGAGCTGCTCCAGTCAACAACTCCTGGTGTGAAGAAGCTGTGATGAGGTTGAGATTGTGATGGAGATGGTTGAGGCTCAGGTACGGCTTGAGGTTGTTGTGCTATAGGAACTTGAACTGGATTTGGCTGTGGCATGTAATAGCAGGGATATGGATATGGTATTGGACCCTGAGGGACAAAATATGCAGGAGATTGAGGTTGTGAGTGATGACCAGAACTAGCAGGATGTTGCCCTTTGTTTTGTGAACTATTGTTTGGAAAGGTCACAAAGGGTGCAGAGGAGTTAGATCCAGTTGATCTACACTCTCTTGCAAAGTGCCCAAGCCTGTGGCATTTGTCACACCTCAACTTACTCTTGTCAAAACCAACTTTGGTTTTGCCAGAGAGTCCTGGAAATTTCCTACCAGTTCTCTTGTAGAACTTTTGAGATCTGATATTGATCAAGGCCATTTGCCTCAAAATATCCATCTCTTCTAAATCATCATCAACAATACCCATCAAATCATCCATGATAAAGCATAAATTATCACTATTACACCCAGAATGACTGTCAACACCAACAAATGCATGATCAGAACTGTTTGAAGAGAAATCTATATGCTCATCATAATGGCTTTCTGATCCAGCATATTCTGACTCATGACCGACCAAGGCAGTGTTCCCTGGTACAAAGTCATCAGTGAGCTTTCCCGATGATGCCAGTTTCCTTTTCTGCTCTATCTCTCTTTCAAATGTAAGCAGTTTCCCATGGAGTTGGGTGAGAGATAGGCTATCCAGATTTGCACTGGAGCGTAGGACAATGGTGTATGTGTCCCATCTCTCAGGCAGTGATCTGAGGAATCTATTGTTCATCTGGCTGTTAGTATACTCATGCTTGACCATTTTCAGCTCAGAGATCAAGCAGGAGAAACGCTCAAACTGTTGAGTCAGTGTCTCACCCTTCCTATGAGAGAATGTCTCATATTGTTGGGTGAGGATTTCTCTGTTGTTTGCTAAGACCTCATCAGTTCCTCCGAATTGTTCCTTCAAAGCATTCCAGAGGACATGAGCAGTTTCATGATGCATAAGCCCAGAATAGATTTCATTAGGCAGTGCCATGGCTAGAATTCCATGGGCTTTAGCATCAATCTCAAATAGTTTACGATCTTCATCTGAGTATTGCTCCTTCTTCTTCGGAACCATTTGATTGGTCTCCGGATTGTTCACCATAGGCTTCTGTGGACCGTGAACGACAGATGTCCAACAACCTGAACTGTTAACAGACAGGTGATGGAGCATTCTTCGTTGCCATATGTTATACTCACTCCTAACCAGCATTGGAGGCTTGGTTGAGGAGCCAGTATTGTGAGGGTCATTAGAAGGAGTAGTCATTCTCAGATTCAAACCAATTCAATCAAGTTTCAAAAGATTTAGCACAAAAACACAACAAACTCAATATGAACCAAGAAGAAACTCAAATTGACTAACCAGAAGCAGCAGAAGACCAATCTCTATAACCAATTCTTGCAAATATGCTAATTCGATCAAACTTTAGATATCGAAATAGCAGTTTCAATGATCAATTGTTAAACCGATCAATGATTAACCTGCTCTGATACCATTTGTCAGGATCAGCGATCTAAGTTTGATCAATTAGAGTTGAATTGCAGCGGAATTAGAACAAGAATTAGACAAATATAGCAAGAACACAATAGATATTCAATGGAACAGTACACGGTTATAGAGAAAGAGGATTTTCTGCAAAATGGATAATATCATTCATGCACAAATGCTTTGGTGTGGCGGCTGCTATGCTTCGCAGGCTTCGCTAAGCTACGCAGGGTATCGCACCTTACAATTAGGTCAACATTCCTTATATAGAGGAATGTGACGTCTGCTGATGTCACTTGATAGCGACATCTAACAGAATTATTACAAACAACTGAAAGTAAGCAAACTACTGAGAATGTTCACAACAACTGAGAACATCTCAGAGTATGCTAAGTACAAGATGAAACTAAAACTACTGAAACTACAAGTACTGAATACAAGAAACATAAAACTACTGAAAGGAAACCATCACAACTACTGAAGAGATCTTCTTCAGCTGTTGTGACAACATCTGAAACTTGGTCTTCAGTCTTTGTCTTCAGCTTTTGTCTTCAGACTTTGTCTTCAGCTCTTTCACTTCAGACTTTGTCTTCAGCTCTTTCACTTCAGACTTTGTCTTCAGACCTTGTTATCAGTTGATGTCTTCAGCTGTTGCGGACTACTTCAGTTGTTGTAATGTCCGTGGGACTTAAAGGTTTTTCTGATCAGGCTCATTGGTTCTTTTGGTCCAACAAACTTAGGCGCATTAGCACTGTTTGTGCGCATGAGGTTAGGTGCATGAGCACTGTTCAGATGCATAAGCACTGTTTAGGCACTTTGGCACTGTTCAGGCGCATGTGTCTAGTTGAAACGCCCGACACTTGGTAATTTTCTACTTGATACGCCTAATTCTTGAAAGTTTGGTACTGTGCAGGCGCATGAAGATGGATGAAACACCCAACACTTAACCAAAATTTCAGACTTATGACAACTGTTTAGACGCATGACAACTGTTTAGCCGCATGAGGTTATCTGAAACGCCCAACAATTGTGCAAATTCTGTAATATCATCATGCTCCTAATTTTTGGACTTTTGAACACTGTTTAGGCGCATGAGATAACTTTCATGAGTAACACTTGTAACTTTCAAGTCTTCCACCTGAACACTGTTTAAACACATTAGTACTGTTCATATACTAATGTTTTTAAACAATTTGTCAAATTTTGACTTTCACCCAAAATTTTCATAATTGACCCTCAATTTTGAACTTTTGACATTTCAAACTTTTTATTTTTATTTTTGATCATTTTATGTTTTGACCTTTTTATATTTGTTATTAATTATTCAAAAACAATTTCCCGTCATTTTAGTCTCTAATTTTAACAAATACTCTCATATTACAATGTTGCAAGAAGCTTTTCCACTTTAAAATATTTTTCAGGTTCATTTTTACATTATGTCAAACACACACATGCTTGAACTTTTTAGCTTCATCCTTTCCATTCAAAACACTAACTTGAAATCAAATAATTTTCTCTTTAACACTTTACTTTTTTACTCTTTTTACTCCCCCTAAACTTTTAAGTTTAACAAAACTTAGAAGTTTCTTTAATTTGTCACATGAAGATCACACTAATCATTGTTAATATGCCTGAACACAGAAAACAAGCAAAAAATCAAAATTAAAGCAGAATAAAAATCTAATATTTACAAATAAATCAATGTCTGCAGTGAGATCATATCAGTTAAGACCAGCACATTAAACTAATAAAAATTGATGGATAGTCATAGACAGTGAATAAATCCTGATCAAGTGTGTTCCAGGTCAGCATTTCCGAAGCAAAGGAGGCACGAGATCTAAGGACAGAAAATGAGTGCATTTAGCAAGATATTCAGCACACTTACTTTTTCAATTCTTGGATTGATTATGGTATAATTAGATATGACATTATGCAGTCACAACTAGACTTAGAGAGGTTAATTCTCATAAAGATAAGTCACTATTCTCAACTTGTTAACCTGACATATACTATAACCAGATCTCATTTGGTGTTTGTGCATATTGGCATCTTGTTGCATCAGTGAGAATATCCAGGTCTGTAATCACTTACAACAAAGGATATTTCATCACTTCAGGTCTATGATGACTCATAACAGAGAAGTGTTAGTGCTTTAAATAATTAGAGTTCAATGGTTATTCATATCACCATCAGGTGTGAGATTATGTCTTAACAAGCAATCAATTTGAGAAATCAACACTACTCATTAGTGCTAAGATAGACGGACATGAATGCATGAGTGATTTAGTTTAATCACAAGAATTTACTTTTTCAGTCTAATTGCATAAACTTACTTGCACATCATATCTGATCACGTCAGACTTTGTTATTGAGTGAAGTATGCAACTGATCATACTAATGTATCTATCATTTATCACATATTGCAATAACAGATTCATCCTAAATAATGAATTAACAAAGAAAAGCACTATTTTTTGTAGTTTTTGTTTTATATTTTTATCTTTTGATTTTTCAGTTTTCAATTTTTGTATTTGGTTTTGTTTTTTCTAAGAAACATACACAAGCAAATTACAATCAGGCAATGAACTTTGACAGTTTCTCTTGCTGTGTCTTATTCAAGTAAGGGAGGGTTCTGATCATATTTAGACTCAATTAACTGAAATGCTCAAAAACCAATTTTTAAATGTGTCAAAAACCAACTTTAGTAAAAAGATCAGCCAACTGTTTTCAATTGCAATTTGAATCAGAATGATTAAACCTTTTTCAGAGTTATCTCTGAGAAAATGATATCGAATCTCGATATGTTTTGTTTTTGAATGTTGGACAGGATTAGCTGTAATAAACATAGCAACAGTGTTATCAGTGTAATTTGGAGTTTTAAGAAAGTTGAACCCGTAATCCAGCAGTTGGTTTTGTAACCAAAGGATTTGAGAACATCCTGCTGAAGCAGCTACGTACTCAGCTTCTGCGGTTGAACAGAGACAATTTTTGTTTCTTACATTGCCATGAGACTAATCTGGGTCCTAAAAACTGACAACCACTCGTAGTTGATTTTCTATCTTGACAACATCCTCTATTATCACTATCAGTATACCCATATAACTCGAAGTTTCCTTCATAAGGATACCATAACCCTAAGGCCGGTTTTCCTTTGAGATATTTGAATATGCATTTGATAGAAATTAAGTGGGATTCCTTCGGGTCTGATTGATGCCTGGCACAGACACAGATAGCATACATTATGTCAGGTCTAGATGTAGTAAGATACATCAATGAACCAATCATAGATCTGTATAAAGTTTGGTCTACAGATTTTCCTTTCTGATCAGGCTCAATCTTGGTGTTTACATCAGCTGGAGTTCTTATGGACTGACAATCTTGTAGTTTAAATTTCTTCAAGAGTTTGTCAACGAACTTCTCTTGATTTATGAATATTTCATCTACAGATTGCTTGACTTGAAGTCCAAGAAAGAAATTTATTTCTCCAATAGAACTCATTTGAAATCAAGACTTGATGATTTCTTTGAATTCATTGCACAATTTTGGACTTGTAGAACCAAATATGATATCATCAACATACACTTGTACACATAAAAGATCAGCAACATCCTTCTTGATAAACAGAGTCGGATCTATTTTCCCTCGTGTGTATCCATGTTGGATTAAGTGCTGTGATAATGTTTCATACCAGATTCTAGGGGCTTGATGTAAACCATACAAAGCTTTGCTAAGCTTGTACACACGATGTGGAAATTCTGAATCTTCAAAACCTGGAGGTTGCTTTACGAACACATCATCGGTGATTGGTCCATTCAAGAAAGCACCTTTCACTTCCATTTGATACACCTTGAATTTCATGAATGATGCATAAGCCAGGAAGACACGAATTGATTCAAGTCTTGCAACTGGAGCAAATACTTCATCATAATCTATTCCTTCTTCTTGGGTGTATCCTTGTGCAACGAGTCTCGCTTTATTTCGAATAATAATTCCTCGATCATCTGTTTTGTTTCTGAACAACCATCTTGTACCTATGGAATTTTCTCCTTCAGGTAAATCCACAAGATTCCACACTTCTTGTTTGTGGAATTGCAATAATTCTTCTTGGATAGCCTCAATCAAACTATTATCCTTTAACGCTTCGGTAACGTTTTTAGGAACAATTTGAGAAAGAAAACAAGAGTATAAGTAAAGATATGCTTGTTCTGATTTACTTCTTGTTGTTCTCTCATTCAATGGAGCAATAATCTGAGACGTTGGATGGTTCTTGTGAATACGAGATGTTGGAATCTCATTCTGTTGAACATGAACATCCAAATTGGTTTGATTCAAGTTAGAAAGCTGATGCAATAGGTTTGAAGAATATGGATTGAAATTAGGAACTTAAGTCGGTGAGTTGATGAAGTAATCAAGATTACTGGTACCAACTACATCACCAGAGATAGATGACGTTCCAGACTCAGGTTAAATAATTTCTATACCATCATTAGGAATAGGTTGTGAAACATCTTGATTTTTTGAAACGGAATGATCTTCATCTTGTTGAGAGAGATCATCATTATCTTCAAATCGAATTATTGAATCTTTGACAAAAGAGAAAAATGGATAATCTGGACTTGAGTCATCCATATCATCAGAATCTGAATCATCACTGAAAAAACCGAGATCTCCTTGAAGTTTCTTCTCTCCTATAGAAAAACAAGTTAGATTGATTAAACAAGTTAGATTGAAAAGAGTTTGACAATGAATCTAAATCAAATAACCAAGCTGGACCATTTGAAACTGATGGAAAAGAATTTTCAAGGAATTTAACATTGAATGTTTCAAGAATAACATTTGTCCTAGAGTTATAAACTTGATAGGCTTTTGAAACAGATGAATATCCAATGAAAAATCCATCATCTGATGTTGCATCAAATTTTCCTAGATGATCACTTGAATTTAAAATTAAAACTAGATAACCAAAAGATTTAAGAAAATCTATGTTTGGTTTCCTGCCAAACATCAACTCATAAGGAGTTTTCAGTTTGTCTTTCACAATTAAAGTACGATTCTGTATGAAACACGCAGTAGATATGGCTTCATCCCAGAAGGTGATAAGAATTTTTGCATCCGCTAACATGAATCGTGCAGCCTCAATCAAAGTTCTGTTCTTCCTTTCAGCAACTCCATTTTGTTGTGGAGTTCTGGGAGCACTGAACTGATGAGCAATTCCTTTTTCTGCATAGAACATGTCAATATTAGCATTTTTAAATTCTGTTCCATTATCACTTCTTATTATTTTTACTTTTTGTTCTAATTGGTTTTAGACTTTTGTGATAAATTCTTTTAATAATTCAGCCGTTTCAGATTTAGCATTCAAAAAGAAAACCTATGAAAATCTTGTAAAGTCATCAATGATAACTAAACAATAAGATTTTCTTCCAATACTCTTCACGTTGGTTGGTCCGAAAAGGTCCATATGCAACATCTGGAGAGGTCTGGAATTTGAGTTTATTTGCTTGGGCTTATAAGATGCTCTGTGCTGTTTCCCTTTTAAACATGCTGAGCATTGATCAGTAGTGGCAAACTTCTTTGATGGAAGGCCAATGACATGATTTCCCGCTACAAGCTTGTTCATATTCTTGAAGTTGGAATGTCCGAGACGTCTATGCCAAAGTTGACTTTCGTTATTTGATGCTTGAGCAATAAGACAAGTTGTTTCTGTAGATGGATCAACATATCCAGCTTGTACACATCTCAATCACTAACAGCTTTAACAACCACCCAGTCTTTTCAATCTGAAAACCTGGCTTCAAAATGTAGCAAAAAGAATCATCAAAAAGTACAGAATATGATTTATCACAAATTTGGGAAACGCTTAACAAATTAAAGTTCAACTGTGAGCAAAAGTTGACTTTATCAAAGCTTATTATCCCGTTGGATACTGTTCCCTCGCCTGTGATTTTTCCTCCTGCATCACCACTGAAGGCGACATGTGTACCATCCTTTAACTTAAATTCTTGAAGTAAGGCATGATTGCCTGTCATGTGCCGGCTGCACCCGCTATCCACATACCATGTGTTACTTAGTCTTCTCGGGCGCACCTGTATTTCAAGAACAATTAAGTTGAATTATCAACCCAAGCCGAGATGGTCTTGGGCTTGCCAAACTTGTCAATAATAGTAAATTGTTTAAAATGATGTTTGTTCACATTCAGCTTGTTTTTAATGAAATTGCCAATTCTATGATTCACAAATTTTTGATCATTTTTAAAATTCATACCATTGAATTCACCAATTTTTGAAAAAAATTTATTTCCAGAATTTTTATTATTCATTCTCACTGACCTTGGAATGAACTGATCATGAATGAATTGTTTTGGTCTCACAGAGTCATTTCTTTTGAAAAATCTCAAGACTAAGGAAGGTTGATTAGTTAATCTTTGAAAATTGACAGTTTGATTTCTTTTAAACTGAGAATTAACATAACCTTTGCTCAATTGTGAATTAGTAAATCCTTTCCTTGGCGAACTCTTTCTAAAGTAACAGTTTTATGTATTGTGAGTCCTTTCATCATAGAAGGTACAGTACTTATTAAAATAACAATCTGCTGTTGAGTGATTTCTCATATCACATATATGACAGTACTTGTTGAAAAAGCATTCAGCAGTCTTATGATTATACATGTCACAGATTTCACAGTACCTTTATGGTGTGTTAAACAAATGTTTGTTAACTTTTGATGTTGACGCAATGTTTGACCCTTGTTTAGATTTAGGCGTCGAAAAGTTAATCTTTTGTTTTTGATTTGGCAATTTGTTCTTTTGTATATTTGGTTTTGACTTTTGTACATGAACTGTATTCTTAGAATCCTTAGAAATAAATCGTTTAATGATAGCGGAAGTCTTCGAATCTGAACCTATTTTCATATCAGAGTTTGATTGGTTCTTAGGAGTTTGTTTAACTTCTTGAATTAAGTTCATGTTCATATTACCAGCAGACATAAATTTTATTGGTTTAAATTGACTTGCTTGATTTGTTGTTTTTGTCTACATAAATTTTATTGGTTTAAATTGACTTGCTTGATTTGTTGTTTTTGTCTAATTTTCTTGACTTTTATTTTGATCAGTTTTAGCTTTAGTCAATTTTCTTTTTCTTCTTTGGTTCCTTGATTTTGTAGAATTTGATTTTATCTGAGATTGAACATCTTCAGGTGAAGATTCTTTTTCATTTGCTTTCTCTTTCTGATCTTTTTGGTCATAATAGCTTGAATCTTTAGATGTTTCTTCTTTTTGTTTTGCCTTATCTTTGTTTTTAATGATTACTTCCTCCAACACAGATTCTTTTGAAACAAAAATTTTCTTACTTTTCGGTCGTGGTTCATATGATTTAACTTTTATTGGATGACCGTTTTTGATCTTTTATGTATCCTTTTCTTCAAAGATTTCAACATTGATTTTCTCTTCTTCATTATCAAAAATCTTGTTGTTTTTGTTTCGGTAAGCTTTAAGTTTTGCTTTATTTTCAGGAGAATGATCATGCGTATTGAAGTTCTCTAGTAAAGTGTTAGTTATAGATTCAGACATTTGTTCATGTGTGAAACCTAAGCCTGCTTTTTGTTTGTCCTTTCGTGCACTTACCAGTTGTTCCACAATCGTTTTGGAACTTTTTACTTTTGCTAGATCAACTTGTGTAGCAGCATGTGCTATTTTCTCCTGTTCCAAGTTCTTAGTCGTTTCTTCAAGTTGTTTGGAAACAATTTCTAATTCTTTCAAAGTTTTGTTCCATGAAGTTTGTAGAGAAATGATATTTTCATCTGATATTTTGTGATCATTTTTAAGTTTATTATGCATTAATTTCTCTTGTTTAAGCTTTTCACAAATTTTATAAGAGTAAGTTCGATAATATTCTACATGTTCAAAGCAAGATTTGGTGCATAGTTTTTCTCTTACTTCAGCTGGTATTTCAGGATATTTAGGTGAAGAAGTCTCAGATTTAGAAGATGAATTTTCAACCTTTGGTTGATCTGATTATGCCATTAAAGCAACTTCTTCTGAATCCTCTTTAGGATCAGCTTTATCACTCCAGTCATATTCTTCTTCTTCATTCTCAGAATCATATTTAGCCTTTGGATCACTATCTTCTGACCAATCTTCTCCTTAAACCTCTGCAATAAGAGATAAACTAGAAGTTAGATCAGCAGTAAATTGTTCTGCATAAGCACTCCAATCATATCCGTCCTTAATGCTAACAACTAAAGCTTTCTTTGGCTCTTCAGATAACTTAGATTCATCTTTAAGTTCAGGCATTGGTAAGCTTTGGTATGGCTTTTGGAATGTCTTCTGAGATGATTGTTGAAACCTTTGATTGATTGAACTCGATTGGCTATTTCCTCCTTTGTTTCTGGGAGCCTTCATTCCCTTGAAAAGTGACCATAGCTATTGCAATTGAAACACCTTGACTTAGACTTAACAAATCCAACTGTCTTGTTAGCACTTGGCTTGTAGTTCCTGTTGACGTAAGAGTGTTTCTGAGTTCTATAAGCAATCATCACCATTTACCAATTCAGATCCATTTCCTCCACGTCATCTGGGTCCATCTCGAATAAGTCCTGCAAAACAAGATCTAATTGAGTTAGATGACTACCTTGATATGCTTGAAAACTAGCCATAAAAGTAGTAAAAGCAGATTTGGACTCTTCATCCTAACATCTTTAACTTTGCTAGGTTTAGCAGAGTTAGAAGATGGAGTCTCAGTATGAGCGTTAGAAGTTTGAGCTTTAGGAGGAGACTAAGGTTGAGGTTGAGATGCATAAGCAGGAGCACTTGTATATGAAGAATCTATAAAAAACCCTGCTCCAACAAACAGATCACCCTCTTCTTCTGGTAAATTCTCATTCTTTGCCATAAAGGCATTCTCCACAGTGCTAGCTGGAGATGCAACATACTTGTATTGAGACATTGATGCTGCTCTATCGTTGTTTCTTGAGCTTTCATCAATATCCATTGACTCAATTTTTGCAATCAACATATCAAGATCCATAGGAAATTTTTCAATGTGCTTCAACAATGTCACAGTTTGTTTCCATGAGGATGGAAGAGCATTGAGAAGCCTGAAGTTTAGATCTTTGAGATCATTTTTGATGCCAGCAGTAGACATCTCAGTTGAGTTGCACAAATCTATTCATCATTTGGTATATAGTTTCACCAGATAAATGCTCAAATAACTCTAACTGCCTCTTTAGTTTCTGCTTCTTGAGATCTTGAATCTCCTTACCACCTTCACAATTTATCTTCAAAGCTTTATACATGGTATATCCTGTTTGATATCGATCAAGTCTAGTTAGTACTTCAAGTGGTAATCCTTTACACATCAAAGAATAGGCTTTAATATCATTCTTGACATTCCTTAGATCATCACCTTGTAAACCATCTTCCGAATATGGTTCTGGAGAATCTCTTGTATACACAATTCCTTCATCAGGACCATCTGAGGTAATTGGAATATGAGGTCCTCTTTCTATTGACTTCCACAAGTTAGTGTCAATAGAATTAAGGTGATGTTTTAATCTATGAGACAAGTTCTTAAAATCAGCTCTGTTCTTCAGCATAGGAACTCTGTTCTCTGAATCTTCTGACTTCACCATTTTATATTTTTAATTTTAGAAAAAGATTTGTTTTTGATGTGTTTTTTTAAGTTTTTGAATTTGAAAAATGAATTGAAAATATTTTTGAATTTTTAAATTTTGAAAAATTTCTAAGTGTTGAGGTGATGCGCCTGAATAATGATGAAGCGCCCAACAGTTGTGAAACTTCTGACTTTGACTTTGAAACGTCTAAGGGATTGCCTTAGAAAAATTCTCATAAATGCCCAACTTGAAATGCGCCTGAACAGTTGTGAAACACCCAAACAGTTGGTAGATGCCTGGGTGTCAAAAACGCCCAAACAGTTCAGAAGCACCTCAACAGTTGTAATGCGCCTGAAAATACTTGGTTTCTGGGAAGTTTCAAAGTTTACACATAGTTGTAATGTGCCCCCACAGTGGTAAAAGTCCTAGACCAAAAATGCCTTAACAGTTGTGAAACGCCTGAACAGTTGTCAAGCGCCCAAACACTTAGGCAATTTTCAGTAATGTTTTAACCTAATGCGCCAACTTCAACAGATTCATACGAACATAGATCTTCTGAAAATCTTCAAAACTTGTTGAATTGACCTAAAAACCTCCAATTATTCAGTAATTAGATCAATTAACAGTCCTTTATCTTCAATTTCACCAAACAACAACAACAATTCAATCTTTTGATTGAAAATCAGTTCAAAAATGAAGAACAGGTTAGAACACTAATTTGAACAAATTCACTGATTTTGAACGAATTGAACTACAAATTGTGATTCAATTCATGTTTCTGATGATGAAACACAAGTGAAATCAACAATTGTTAGATTGAATTGCTTATCAATCATAGAATCAAGTGATTAACTCAAATCACTAAACCAACAACTCTGATACCATTTGATAGGATCAAAATGGATCGATCTGTGATGATATTGTGATACAATTCAATCAAAACAAACACAAGTAATCAATTCAATGCAAACAAATCAGAAAAATTCATAGTTTTTCATTGATAGTAAGCATAGAAAGTACAAGTGTAAGAAAAACAGTTACAAGTCGTTCTAACTGATTCTCAGGTTCTCTATTTTCAAGGTCTACCTACACAATACCTTATCTATGCTATTTATACTATCAAAGAAAACAAAAAGAAACATATATTTACACAATAAGTCCCTAAACTATGACAAAACTATACAAAGACTAATAAAGACTAAATGTTAATCTTCAAGAGGCTTCTATAGGGAAGATGGACACTGAGTTTTTGGAACAAGTTCAAGAAGCACATCTATCTTCAATGAAATACTACACATATTGTGGCATACACGAGCTTAACAATATGGTATGTTTCATCAGTAAATCTTTATTTTTATTCTAATTAATTATACTATATAAACTGCATTTCATATATCTACCATTATATATAATATGGGGAGCATGGTGCAAAGAATCCATCATGGGAACAAGAAACGGGCAGATGAAATGAAAATCTATCAAGAATTAAGCAACTTCAAAGAGACGAAAGAAAGCTACGTCAAACCAGAACCCGGGACCCATGGGAACTAAAATCAAAGCGAGATAGAGATTGGAGGCGATCTATGCGGTATAATTTAAATGTAACACTTTCTTCTTTAGTTACTAATATATATACTGATCAATATTTTTATTTGTACTAGCTAGCTAGTTGTTTGACTGATGTAATATATGTAATTTCTTTTATTAGGTTGGGTTAGAGCTGACTGAAAAGCTAAAGAGGGAACAAATAGGACGTATAGCAAGAGTTAAACGACTTAAAGCCGAGATGGGATATGTGAGAAAGAACATCTATTGGTTAAACAAGAAGCTTGAAAATGTTGATTCGAAGATACTTAAAGCATATAAACGTGCTTACTGAGTTTGGAGACGCAAAGAAAGAGTTGGTTGGCATCGTAAAGTATTTATTCTCATATATTTTGAAACTAGCTTATAAACTCGTGTGATACACGGGTAGTAAATGAAAAGGCGTCACTAAAAGTTATTTGCTACCAACAAAAGTGACTTTTCATGTTGTAAGGAGAACATGAGCACAAAATTTCTTATTAAATGTGAAATAAGGAAATAATTGTCGTAAAATGCATACAAAAGAACAAACCTCAAAAAAATACTACAAATTAGCAAATATCTCTTTATAGATGACGTTCTTTGTTGTTTTTGTAAGGTTTCCATCTTTGTTAAGAATTAATAGTTTCAATCCATCTCTGCTTTTTACTCTGGATAAAGCAACATATAATTGGTCGTGAGTGAAGACTGGACTTTTCAAGTATAAACCAACTTTGGAGAGCGAGTGACCTTGGCTTTAGTTAATGAAAATTGTCTTCTTTTAAACTTGAACGAGATTTTTTTGTCTGAAGGACTTAAACTGAGTCTTGGAATAAAAGTACGGTTTCCAATGTTGCTTCTTGAGATGATTCTGCTTCTATGACACTATTGCCTAGAGAGATAGTCTGTAATCTTGTTCCATTACATAAACCATTTTTTTGGTCAATATTTCTTAACAACACCACAGGAACACCAACCTACAAAACTAATTTATGATTCGGTATACCTGATAATTTAAGTCCATTCAAAACATCAAGGGAGTATAGGTTCTCGTCAAAATTATCATGAACATAATCTGACCTACAAAGACTGTCACTGCTAAGATACTCCTTTTTGTCTCCAGGTGTTAATGCAAGTAAACAATCATTAATATCTTGGATAGGTTCATTTGTAGGTGCTCAGATGGCTCTTTCCTGAAAATATGTTTTATCGTTCTAGTTCAGAATGATTTCTGGGTATATAAAATTGACCAAAGCAAAAATAGGTTCATTTGTATCAGTTATTAGAAGATCTTCAGGTATATTTATAATTGATTCAAAGTCATTACAATTACCAATCTTTCCTTCACCCAAGTCTAAAAGCCAATTAGAAAATTGTCTTGTCTGTTCAAACTTGGATGCATCGCCTCCTATAGTTAACCTCGTGTTTTTGGTTAGTCTGAATACCTTGGATTTTGACCAAATATACGATGAACTTAAAGATGAATTTACAACATCATGTCGTGTTCCATTTGGTATAACAGGCAGAATTTGCCTAAAATCGCCTCCAAATACAACTTTTCCACTAAATAGCACCTTATTTTTCTTAGTCGAATTAGGGTTAAGTATGTCATTCATAGTCTTGTTTAATGCCTCAAATGCATGTTTATGTATTATCGGTGCTTCATCCCAAATTATCAATTTTCACTGCCGTAAAAGTTGAACCACATCACTACCCGGCTTAATATAACAGAGAGAATCTTAAGTCAAATTTAAAGGTATCAAAAATCTTGAATGGGTCGTGCATCCACCAGCCAAAAGCAAAGATACAATTCCACTTGAAGCCACATTTAAAACAATTTTACCCTTTCATCTTATTGCTGCAGATAATGTCTTCCAAAAAAAATTCTTTCCGGTTCCACCATATCCATATACAAAAAAATACACCACCTTTGGGATGGTCAATTGCTTTCATTATTTCATCAAACAAACCTTGTTGTTCATTGGTTAAGGAAAGCAAAAGATTGTGATACTCATCATGTAATGTAATTGTGTCATACAAAAGCTCTTCGGTGATCAGACGATTGTTTGAAGACAATAAGGAATCACCGTCAGGATAAGACATACTTGAAAGTCTCCTAAGAGTAGAACCATTGGTGAACAACATCTCCTCAATCTCAAATAAAGTCAGGTTTTTTATTTGTACTTCCGTTAGATATAGTCCTTTAAAAAAATTCATATAAAAGATATGCAGGATCGGTGTTAGTATCTCAACACAAGTTGTGTATCTCACAAACTCACTAACTCTCACACGGTTGATGAAGAGGAATCTCTAACTAAGTTGACAATAATATAATAAGTTGATGAACACAAGAACGGTTTTCAAGATACTTGTATATATTATTTCTCAACTCAGTATTACAAGAATCTTACAAGCATGGTTACATAAGTTGCGATGAGAAACTATATATATTACTATCTACAGCCGGTTATACTTGGAAAACCAGCTGGAATTTACCGCTAAGCAAATACTACATTGCTAGAAGTAAAATATCTAAGATAAAATAATATCCTAGATTAGGTAGTCATGACAGGTCCATGACTTACCTTTTGTCATCAACTAAGTATGATAACTGTACTAACTGAAAAAGATAAAATAGTGGATTAAAGTATGGTCAACTACATGGGAGTTAGAAAAGGCCATGCAGTGTATCAGAGTTGTCAGCGGATGTCAGACAGCCCATACTTATGTCCACTGGTTCATAGTTGATTCTTCCGAAGGCATTTATACTTCGGAAGAATCAACTTCTTCCAAGTCTTCTGCAGGTCTTTGTGACTTCATTCTTCAGAAGACTTTGTCTTGGATCTTCTAAGTGTGAATGCTTCGGAAGGAGAATTACTTGGTCTTCTTAAACTTCGGAAGACTTGATTCTACCTTCAAAAGTTCTTCATATACTTCTGTTGTAAAACTACTTAGTCTCGGAAGACTTAGTTTTTTCCTTCTGCTCTTTAAAGTCTTCAACACCAGGGAAAGAAGATATTTATCTGTTTCCTTGTTCTTCCCTGATGTGGTGGTAAGGAGCTAGTACAAGTCATTTGCAGATAGTAGATCCAGTGTGTTGTTTTGAATGACATGCACCATTTGTTGCGTCCCTCTGAAGAGAGTTAGTTGATGGGAATTATAGTCATACTCCTATCTAACTATAGGATCAGAAGTTGAGCCATCAACCATCTGAAGGAATGGTTTTCCTTTTGTAGTTGTGCCTTCTTCCTCATCCTTTGCTCTCTTCTTTAACTCTTCTTCAGTCTTGGCCTTTTTTGTGAGCTCAGCCAGATGAAGACCTCTCAGATGATTTCTGATGTTAGCAACAACTTGAGAGTTGGAGGGATTGGAGAATGGTTTCTCTGCTAACTCAGCAAGGTCAAATCTGTTAGAGTGTAGCAGAGATGAGGTATTAACATTGTTTACCTCACCATTCTCTCTATCCATAACAAACCTGTGGGAAGCTTCATCGAACCTCCACTGGATTATTTGTTATCTAGGATGAAGGGGTTTGGATGAAAGCTTGTCCCCCTTCCTAGTGTGTAGTAGAGTCATCAGTCTCCTTCGTAACTTCTTCTCTTCTTCCATAAGAATATCTGAGTTGGTTGCAAGATGTTGGAGAGCTTGGTCACAAGAGATCAAGGAATGCATCTCTTGTGAGGGAGATGGAAAATCAAGGTTGCAAGATGTTGGAGAGCTTGGTTGCAAGGGTTTGGATGAAAGCTTGTCCCCCTTCCTAGTGTCCAGTGCTCACCTAGGTAAATCAAGGAATGCATCTCTTGTGAGGGAGATGGAAGAGCCATCAGTGTATTTCAGGTTAACTGACTCTTCCTCACAAGAGATGTCACTCAATATTGTGCAGTTGATGAGCTTCCTCTTGTCTCTTTGAATTCTTCCAAGGTTAGGGGCTTAGAAGGTTCAGAAGAAGGTTTGGGTAAAGATTGGGTTCTGGGTTGTGTTTTGGGTTTAAGGATAGGTGGTGGTGGTGGTGGTTGTTGGGAAGCAGTGGGTAAGGGTGTAGGTAAGGCTGATGGTGTGGGTTCAGGAGTGTAAGGCTTAGGGGTTGGTTTGGTTTTGATGGGAAAGGGAAGAGGTGTGGGTGTAGGTTGTGCTGGTTTGGGTGCTGGTGTTGGTTTGGGTGCCTTCTTCTAAATACTTGGCAATTGACTTACCTCCTGCCTTCTTCCTATGCGAATGTCAGCTTTGTTGTCACTGACATGTTGCTGTAGGGTCTTCTCAGACATAGACCCACTTGCTTGCCGGTGAAGCCGTGGGCTTTGAGATAGGCTTTCATCCACTCCTTATCTCCCACCATCTTGGCAGCGGCAAGCTGTGCCTCTTCCACCTTCTTTTTTCTCTCCCTCAGCTTTTCCCTAGCACTCCTCTTCCTTTCTTTGTTGATTTGATCTTGCTCTTTGTGAAAAAGAAACAAGATCGTGTCATAATCATGGGGTGCCAGCTCCTCTTGAGAATAGCCTCTTGAGCAGAAAAGGCTTTCCTCTCCCTTTCAGGAGCCTCCTCCTTCCTCTTCCTTTTCTTCTCCTCTTTGGCCAATCTGGCCCCTTCTTCCTTTTCTTTTTGTAGCAAGGTTGCCTTCTCCAATCTTACAAGCTCCTCAAGTGGGAGTAGAAGGATGTCTTCATTAATGAATCCCAGGCTAATGAGCCTGTCAATGATCACCACTCTCCTCTTGTTGTTGATACTTTCTTGAATGGCTACTGCTGCTTTGCTGCTTGCAGCCAATAGGTTTCTAGTATCAATTCTTCCCTTCTTTTTAAGCTTTTCCAACCTTTCCTCCACTAGAAGCTTCACAGCAGTGAGCTTCCTCTTCCCCTTAGGATCAGAGGAAGATTCAGGCTTTGGAGACTCGGGTTTAGAAGATTTAGGTTAGGGAGAGTGGGTTGGACCTGTGGTGTTTAGGAGAGAGGGGTTGTAAGGAAGTCCTCACCGTTTACCCTAGAGGCTAGGTCCAGAATAGCCCCTGTGATGAATAGATCATTGGACGAAGAAAGCAGTTCAATTATTCCTTCAGCAGCTTGTATTTCTGCTTCAGAAGTAATTAGAACCACACTACATGTCCCTTCCAATTTGGTTGCTGGGCCATGAGTCTGTGTATCCCCTTCAAAGCTAATCTCGGGTTCAACAGAGACCGTAGGTTGACCAACTTCCTTTTTAGAGGTAGGTGGTGCACTTAGTCTTTGAAGCTCCTTAGCTCCAAAGTAGGCAACTGCTACATCAATGGAAGGTTGTTTAATGGATGAGCTTATCAAAAATGTGGTTAAAAACTTATTAAGGTCTATAAGCATTTTTGGATCCACTTGAATGGTGATGGGAGCTGATTGAGGGAAGGTAGTTGTCGGGTGTTGCTGTGTGGGGTACAAAGAAGATATGGCATCAAAGGAAGTTATTATGATAGCAAGACATGGTTCCTCATGTCTTTTTCTCTATACATTCTCCCCCTTTTTGGTAGCATCATCTTGAGAAGTAGATGAGCTAGAGGAAGAACTTAAAGAAACCTGACTATGTACATGCCTGACAGACTTCTTAATCTGTGTCTTAGGCAGTTGTGCCTTGACATCTTCAATCTCAAGTTGCTGAGTGGCAAACCTATCCTCTAAAGTCCTAACCTTTGATTCACAGTTTGAGACTTTAGAATTCAGGTCTCTAATAATGATTTCTAGGCTACCCTCATCTTCTTTAGAAGAATCATCAGGAGATGAGATAACATACCTGGTATGTTCATCTTCACCACCAGTAATGGTTTATCGGCGCCCTGGATACCCTTGCTTGCTGATGTCTCTTTTAGAGTCATCAAGAGGCAAGGTTTTCGTAGATTCAGTTCCACTTATGTTACCACTGTCCTGAGAGGTTATTGAAACACTCTTAGTAATGGCAGCTAAGCCTACATGAGTCACCTCCATACCAGTTTGACTCACCTCAGTTAGGTATTGCTGATGTGGGCTAGACATTAGAGGTTCCCTTAGGCTCAGTTGATCTAAAGAGTAGTATAGTAGATCAACATCAAGACCCTGATGGAACATAATGTCCTTACCAGGTAGGGTTGATAGGTCAATTAGGGATAAAGAGGGTAAATCTAATGACCCGGGACCTTGGTCAGCACCTAAGGGTTCTTCTACGAGAGCAGATGACCCAATGATGTTGGTGTCCCTTTTTGGCTGCTCAGGGGAGGGTTCTTCTACGAGAGCAGATGACCCAATCTTGATTGGGTAGGAAGAAGTGATTGGCATTTGAGTGGTGGTGGCTGGTGTGGGTTCAACACATGCTGGGCTTACAGGGATGTCACCAGGAGCTGTTGGCTCGCGCATACCTGGAAGAAGATCGGTGAATCTTCCAGAGACGTTGGTGGACACCCTCTTCAAGGTCTTGAAGATGCCAGGCCGCATGTGAAGGATTAGTAGAACATCTGCACAATGTAATCTGTCCTGGTCCAGCTCATAATTAATAATGTGCTGAATGAAATGGGAATACATGTAGAATGGATCCTGGGTGAGATTGCCTGTTAGATTGTTCAACACAAATTTTGAGTAGTTAAAGTGCAGGCTCTTTACCAACCCGTGGATGTGGCAGCCCAAATCATATGGGAGATTTGATCCCATCCCCCCGATTTATTGGATAGGCAGTGCAGGACAATGTGCAACAAGAATTTCCAATTGTAAGAGAAGTTGAAATTGTAGACTGTAGACTTGTGCACATCACCGCCATATCCCATCTGAGTGTAAGTGTTTTCCAACTCAGATTTGGGGAACTCAGTAGGGGCGCCCTCATCATGAAGCCCTAGACGCTCCCTAATGGTTGATTCAGCAATGATGATCTTTTGTTCGTAGATCCATGAACAAATGACCTGTTCACCATTTAGCATTTCAACTTGACTATTGGCCCAGAATTCGACCAGGTGGTTAGAGTAGATGGTGGTGTTAACGGTGAGGACTATGAAGTATGCCAATTGGGACAAAAATTCAATGATAGGGGTGAAGTCGGCATCCTTCAAATAGTCAAGGATAGCGACCTAATTAAGTTAGGGATTTAGGGCCATTGTTAAGAGGTATGGTAGGATTGAAGAAATTTGGAAGTGAGTGAAGAAGATGGTTGCAATTTTGGGGCTTTTTCTGTGGTGAAGAAAGTAAAGAGAGAGAAAGTCGGGAATTTTAAATTGGGGTTAAAAAGCAAACCGATAAGGTGAAAGGATAGTTTAGGTTTCGATTTGACAGAGGCGGTAAGATAAAACATTTAAAATATTACGACAATCATCGCTAAAATCTTACTTTTTATAGAGTGGGGCCCAAAGATTTTCGTTACATTGTAAAGATGTTCTTCAGAAGGTCAACTTGCTTCCGAGAGAAAACACTTGTATTTCTCAATATTCTCTTCCGAAGTCAATTTTTACTTCCAAAAGCAAACCATGTCTCAATGACAAGTTTGCTTCCGAGAGTACAATCTTCTTCCTAGAAAAGAAGTTAGTAAGCTTCGGAAGTAAATTTGATCTATGATCAATTGTTCTTCCAAGGCTAAAAACTCTTTGGAAGATAATATTTAGGCAGAGGAATTTACCTTCAGAAGAAGAATAAAGATTTCTTTCGAGGGTAAATTTTTCTTCGGAAGTATTTACACTTAGATTTTTGAAGAACGCCTTTTTGTAACAGGGCTTAGATTGTAGTTAGACAACATAGACAAGACATATTTTAAAAAGGTTTTTCAAAAGAGAAGAACTAATAAATGTTAATCATCCCAATAGCTGTAATTAAATATTTAAATCTTTGTTCATCAAAGGCTTTGGTGAACAAGTCAGCATATTGTTCATTTGAATTCACTTTGACTAGCTTTATTAGATTTTTCTCATGAATATCTCTAATGAAATGATACCTGATGTCAATACGCTTTGTCTTGGAGTGCTTGACCGGATTTTCTGTGATAGAGATGGCACTCTTATTGTCTATGTAGAGAGGAGTTTGAATGAAGTTGAAAGCATAGTCCAGCATCTGATTTTGAATCCATAGTAGTTGCACATCAGCTCGCAGAAGCAATGTATTTAGCTTCAGCAGTTGATGTTGAGACATATGATTGTTTCTTGCATTTCCAGGAGATAATCGTTCCACCAAGAAATTGACATCCTCCAGATGTAGATTTCTTGTTGATGTGGCAACCACCTAATCACTGTCAGTGTACCCATAAAGATTGAAGTCTTTATTCTTAGGATACCAAAGACCAAGTTTGGGAGCTCCTTTAAGGTATCTAAGAATTCTCTTAGCAGCAATTAGGTGAGACAACTTGGGAGCAGCCTGATATCTTGCATAGATGCAGGTTGCAAACATGATATCAGGTCAACTTGCAGTGAGATACATCAGAGATCCAATAATCACCCTGTACTGATGCTGATCAGTATCCCCCTCGGAATCAGGACAAATATTGTGATTTCTGGGTATGGGTGTCTTGGCTGGCTCACAATCTTTCATCTTAAATCTTTCTAAGATGTCCTTGACATACTTAGACTGATTGATAAAGAACCCTTCTTCTATCTGCTTCACTTGAATTCCGAGGAAGAAATCCATCTTTCCTATTGAACTCATCTCAAACTTCTTCCTCATGATGCTTTCAAAGTCTTTGCACATTTGGTCATTTAAGGAACCAACTATGATATCATCAACATAGACTTGAACAAGTAGCATGTCCTTCCCGGACTTCTTTATAAACAATGTCATGTCTATGGTGCTTCTTGTGTAGCTATTCCTAAAAAGAAACTAAGACAGGGTCTCGTACCATAGCCTAGAGGCTTGATGCAACCCATAGAGAGCTTTATCCAGTTTGCACACATAGTTGGGGTGCTGTTGGTCTTCAAATCCCGGCGGCTGACACACATAGACTTCTCTATCAATATCCCTACATAAAAATGCACATTTGGCATCAAGTTGATAGACAGTGAGGTTCTTGGATGCTGCAAAAGCAATGAAGATTCTCACAGCCTCAAGTCTTGCAATAGGTGCAAAGACATTAGTGTAATCTATTCCTTCCTCCTATGTGTATCCTTGAACAACAAGTCTTGCCTTGTTCATGATGATCAAACCTCTATCATCTCTCTTATTTCTGAATGCCCACTTGGTGCCAATAGGGACTTAGCCAGGTGGAAATGGACACAGGTTCCATACCTTTTGCCTTTTGAACTGAAGCAACTCCTCTTGTATAGCTTCAATCCAATTGTTGTCCTCGAGGGCTTCTTCCACCTTCTTTGGTTCTACTTGAGAGAGAAAGAGTACAAGCTGACATTCCCATTGTGGGTCTGACTCGTTGTTCTCACACCATCTGAGACATCCCCAATGATGTTCTTAGCAGGGTGAGTGTTATGTATCCTGAGCCTAGGAATCATATCTAGTTGCAAAGATAGATCCAGATTTGAGACGTTTTACTCAAGGTTATGAATACCATGATCAGCTGATGTCTCACACTCATTCAATGAGGACTGATTGAATGAATGTGTGACATCATTAATGATATTCTGTTGAGAAGTAGTGTCAACAGTTTCCTGTTCTTCCAGATTAATGTCTTCATCAGCTTGGTGTTGAATGCAGGAGTTGTCAGCTGATGAGTTTTGAGGCTCAGTTGGCTTACAGCTTGTTGAAGCTCCATGATTTCCTGATATGTTCAAGCTTTTAGGACTTCCAGTAGTGGGAGCTTGTTCTTCAATTCCTCTTGGAAACTAGAAATAGGTCTGGGTAACTCAAACATTTGATCTTCATAGATGTCACTTTGAGTTCCTGTTCTAGCTGAAAGATTCTCACAAGATGGTTTAGAATAGTTTGGAAACAATTATAGATTAAAGATATGATCAGGGTCGTTCCCTCTAACACAAGGAGTGTGCTCATTAACAATAATGTTGGTAGATTCCTCAAATTATTGATTTTTAATATTATACACTCTATAAGCAATAGAGGTTGAGGAATATCCAACAAAGATAGCATCGTCTAACTTTTCAGCAAATTATGCTAAATTGTCTTTTGTGTTGAGTATGGTACACCTGCTGCCAAAGGACCTAAGAAAGCCAATGAACGGTGGCCTCTTGTTCCATAACTCATAAGGGGTCTTTCCATGGGGCTTAACAATAAGAACCCTGTTCTGCACATAGCATACAGTGCTGACTGCCTCTGCCCAGAAAGTTAGAAGCAACTTTGAATCAGCTAACATTGTTCTTGCAGCCTTAATAGGTATCATGTTCCTCCTCCCAGCAACACCATTTTGTTGAGGAGTTCTAGGAGCACTATATTGTCTGGCGATCCCTTTTGAGTTGCAGAATAAGTCGAGAACTTGATTCTTAAACTCAGTCCCTTGATCACTTCTAATTATTTTTACCTTGTAATCCTTTTGATTTTCAATTTTAAGAATAAAAGATTTTAAAGTTTCAGTCGTTTCATCTTTAGTTCTCAAAAAGAATACCCATGTAAATCTTGTTAAATCATCAACAATCACAAGGCAATATGATTTACTTATAATGCTCATTATACTTGTGGGACCAAGAAGATCCATGTGTAATAAGTGTAATGGAGTGATGATGGAGTTAATTCTTTGGATTTGTGAGAAACCTTGTGTTGCTTTCCTTTCAGGCAAGCAACACAGTTTTCTTTATAGAAAAATTCCTTTTTAGGCACACCATGTACCAAATTATTTTTAACAAGCTTATTCATGGTTTTAAAATTAACATGGCACATTTTTTTATGCGAAAGAGTTGACTCATCACCATTAGCTTTGGAAAGAAAGCATGATACTTCACCCAGTGAAGAAGCATTGTTCATATTAAGCTTGTACATATCCCCTCTCCTGGGAGATCTTAGAAGCACCAATTTCTGAGGAATTGTCATCACAGGTTTGAGGATAATGCACTAATGGTCTGTGAAAAGCATTTGGTGCTTTCGATCACAGAATTAAGAAACACTCAAAAGATCGTGTTCAAGGTGTTTGACAAAGTTTACTTCGTTAATGTTTAACTTACCATTGGATACACTACCTCCACCAAAAATGTATCCTCCGGCTTCACCTCCTAACTGAACATGACCTCCATCAATATGTTCAAATTATCGTAGGAGAGATCTGTTCCCTATCATGTGCCTGGAGCATCCACTATCCATAATCCAGACATTTCCATTCTTGTCATGTGGATGTCCCTGCATATAAGTTTAAATTATTAGTTATTATTGGAAACCCAAGCCTTGTTGGTCTTGGGTTCTTCCAATGTAGATGATATAACTGAACCAAATTATATACATGGAGGCTTAATTATATTTTGTGAAGAAGAGGCTTGGGCTGCAGCATCTTTTCTGGCCTTCCATTCCATCCTATGGTTGACCTGTGTTGATGAGCCTATGGAGGCTTGTGAAGCATGACTTGCTTCTGAAGCTTCTTTCTTTTCGGAAGAAGTCTTCACCACCTTTTCTTCCGAAGCAGGATTTTTCTTGGAAGGTTTCAAGGAAATGTTTTTGTTTCTTTGTTTGCTCTTTGGCTTGTCTTCCGAAGCTATTTTCTTTTTGGAAGAATAAGTTTCTTCCGAAAGCAACTTGGCTTCGGAAACAAGCTTTCCTTTCCTTAACACTTGGACCATATGGTAAGATCCAAATGTTAAACCATTATTGACTCCTTATTTCTTAACATTGGTTGCATAATGTGTGCTTGCTGTATTGTAGTAACAATCTTTAGCCATGTGGTTATGCAGGCCACATATTATGCATTCAATGTTAATCTTGGTCGGACATGAGGGCTATTGTTTCTTGCACTTCTTCTCTTCTTCAACAGCCTTTCCCTTTAGTTTCTGATCCTTCAGCTGGATAGGAGTGCTGGTACTACTCTCCTTTCCTGAATCAGAACTTCCAACCATTTGGAATCAAGCTAAGATCAATACACCCTTTTGCCTTGGGTCTATTTTCATCTTAGTCTTAGCCACCTTTTTGGTAGTTTTTCTTACAGCCCTGATTTGGTTCTTTCTTGCTTTGGTGGTCAAGGGTTTATCAACTGTGGGGATGAGATTTTCTACCTTATCCTTCTCTGTGGTGGTTTCCATTATTGCATCATTCTTCTGCTCACTAGGTAGTGGGTCAGCAGTTGGAACCTCTTGCTTGTCAGTACCACATCTTGGCTGTATAATAGACACAAGAGAGTGTGGTGGAGCAATTTCATTGGATCCCAAACCACTTTTGTTTTGATAGAATACCTTGGAGTGAGAGGATGATGCTATAATGGTGTTGAAGTTATGCTCTTGAATAGCATACTTCTCTGCTTTAGCCTCAGCTATGACTAGCTGGGCTTGAGCTTCAGTCAACTTGGATATTAGATCTTTTATTTGAGTCCTATAGTTGATGTGTTCATGTTTTAAAGAGAACACAGTTTTCTCTAACTCTTCAAGTTTCAGTTTGTAGTCAGATTCTGCTCTCTTAAAATCAGATTTTAGGATACTTAAAGACTCAATATCATATCTAATTTCCATGTTGTAGTCCTGATACAATTTAACCTTAGCAATACAAGCTGGAGTACTGAGGTGTTCATATACCTTGCTGTCTTCAGTTCCAACCATGAGAGCTTGAGCAGGAGTGACATCTTGCACCATAAAGCTCCAGTCAACCTCTTGAGCAACAACAGCAGTTTGTGGCTCAGTGGGTTTGGTTGCATCCTTTGAGGTAGCAGGATGTTCGGAGGCTTGAGCTGCTCTAGGATTAGATCTTGGAGCTTTACATTCCCTAGCAAAGTGACTAAGCTGGTTACAGTTGTAACATTTGGCCTTGCTTTTGTCAAACCTGAATTTTCTATTGGTTGGGTTCTGAGGAAATTGTCTTCTGGTTCTTTTGAAGAACTTCTTTGCTCTGTAGGTTAAAAGAGCCATTTGTTGGACAATGTCCAAGTATTCAACATCATCTGGGCTGAAGCACTCTAGATCATCAAGACAGTAATGAAAATCTTCAGAGTGCTCATTCCCTGAAACAAAAGCACAACTATTCTGGAAGGTAGTGTGTTGAGCTTGTTAAGACATGGGTGTCTCAGGGAAAGTGATGTATGGCCTAGAGGTCGATGATGGCTTTTGGGGGTAGTTTAGGTACAACTGAGGTTGGGAAGTTCTTGATCCTTCAGCTACATGTAGAGCATTGTTGACTGCAGGATTTGAGGATCTGTTCATCTGTTGGCTCTTCTGAGTCTCCAACTCCATACGGTATCCATCAAGGATGCCATACAGTTCAGTCATAGTGAGAGTGTTGAGATTTTTGGTTCTCTTGATTAAGGAAGTGCACTCATGAATTTTCACACTATGTCTCTTTTCTCAAGAGCAACTCCCATAGTCTGAAGAGAGGTGATCAGGTCCATATACCTGAAGTATTGTTGGCTCAAGATCTCACCAACAATAAAAGTGAAGTTTTCAAACTTTTGCTTCAGCATATCCTTCTTGGTTTCCTTGGATTCAGTGGAACCGAAGTACATCAGCTTCAAAGCATCAACGTAAAGCCTGCCATTATGGAGTTTGGTATGGCAGTGAGCAATACGGTCATCGCTTTGTAGTTGATGTCTAACCTCTTGAAGTCTTCATTAGAGTAGTCTTCAACAGCTTTCTCAATCATCCTAATAGACAAGACATATTTTAAAAGGTTTTTACACTTAGATTTTTGAAGAAAGCCTTTTTGTGACAGGGCTTAGATCGTATTTAGACAACATAGACAAGACATATTTTAAAAGGTTTTTTAAAAGAGAAGAACTAGTCAATGTTAATCATCCCAATAGCTGTAATTAAATATTTAAATCTTTGTTCATCAAAGGCTTTTGTGAACAAGTCAGCATATTGTTCATTTGAATTCACTTTGATAGAAATGATACCTGATGTCGATATGCTATGTCTTGGAGTGCTTTACTGGATTTTCTATAATATAAATGGCACTCTTGTTGTATAAATGGATAGGAGTCTCCATGAAGTTGAAACCATAGTCTAGCATCTGATTTTGAATCCATAGCAGTTGTGTACTGCAGCTTGCAGCAGCAATATATTCAGCTTTAGCAGTTGATGTTGAGACACATGATTGCTTCTTGCATTGCAAGGAGATAATCCTTCCACCAAGAAATTGACATCCTCCGGATGTGGATTTCTTGTTAATGTTGCAGCCACCATAATCACTATCAGTGTACCCATAGAGATTGAAGTCCTTATTCTTAGGATACCAGAGACCCAATTTGGGAGCTCCTTTAAGGTATCTAAAAATTCTCTTGGCAGCAATTAGGTGAGACACCTTGGGAGCAGCCTGATATCTTGCACAGATGCTTGCAAACATGATATCAGGTCTACTTGTAGTGAGATACATCAGAGATCCAATAATTTCCCTGTACTGATGCTGATCAGTATCCTCCCCCTCGGAATCAGGACAAAGATTATGATTTCTGGGTATAGGTGTCTTGGCTGGCTTACAATCTTCCATCTCAAATCTCTCTAAGATGTCCTTGACATACTTAGATTAACTAATGAAGAACCCTTCTTCCATCTGCTTCACTTGAATTCCAAGGAAGAAATCCATCTTTCCCATTAAACTCATCTCAAACTTCTTCCTCATTATGCTTTCAAAGTCTTTACATATTTGGTCATTTGAGGAACCAAATATGATGTCATCAACATAGACTTGAACAAGCAGCATGTCCTTCCCAGAATTCTTTATCAATAATGTCTTGTCTATGGTGCCTCTAGTGTAGCCATTCCTAAGAAGAAACTGAGACAGGGTCTCATACCATAGCCTAGGTTCTTGATGCAACCCATAAAGAGCTTTATCCAGTTTGCACACATAGTTAGGGTGCTATGGGTCTTCAAATCCATGTGGCTGACACACATAGACTTCTCTATCGATATCCCCATTTAAAAATGCACATTTGATATCAAGTTGATAGACAGTGAAGTTCTTCGATGCTGCAAAAGCAAGGAAGATTCTCACAGCCTCAAGTCTTGCAACAGGTGCAAAGACATCACTGTAATTTATGCCTTCCTTCTGTGTGTATCCTTGAACAACAAGTCTTGCCTTGTTCTTGATGATCAAACCTCTATCATCTCTCTTATTTCTGAACACCCACTTGGTGCCAATGGGGACTTGGCCTGGTGGCAATGGACATAAGTTCCATACCTTTTGCCTCTTTAATTGAAGCAACTCCTCTTGCATAGCTTTAATCCAATTGTTGTCCTTGAAGGCTTCTTCCACCTTCTTTGGTTACATTTGAGAGAGAAAGCATGAGTACAAGCAGGCATTCCTATTGCGGGTCTGACTTCTTGTTCTCACACCTTCTAAGACATCCCCAATAATGTTCTCAGTTGGGTGAGTGTTGTGTATCCTGAGCCATGGAATCACATCTAGTTGCATAGATAGATCCCAATTTAAGAAGTTTTGCTCAGGATTTTGAATACCATGACCAGCTAATGTCTCACACTCATTCAATGAGGACTGATTGAATGAATGTGTGACAGCATAAATGATATTTTGCTAAGAAGCAGTATCAACAGTTGCCTATTCCTCCAGATTACTATCTTTATTAGCTTGGTGTTGAATGCTGGAGTTGCCAACTGATGAGTTTTGAGGCTCAGTTGGCTGACAGCTTGTTGAAGCTCCATTATTTCCTAAGATGTTCAAGCTTTCAGGACTTCTAGTAGTGGGAGCTTGTTCTTCAATTCCTCTTGGAGAACTGGGAATAGGTCTGGGTAACTCAAACATTTGATTTTCATAGAGGTCACTTTGAGTTCCTTTTCCAGCTAAAACATTCTCATAAGATGGTTTAGAATAGTTTGGAAACAATTCTATATTAAGGATATGATCAGGGCCGTTCCCTCTAACATAAGGAGTGTGCTCATTAACAATAATGTTGGTAGATTTCTCAAATTGTTGATTTTTAATATTATACACTCTATAAGCAATAGAGGTTGAGGGATATCCAACAAAGATAACATCATCCGACTTTTCAGCAAATTTTGCTAAATTGTCTTTTGTTTTAAGTATGGTACTCCTACTGCCAAAGGACCTAAGAAAGCCAATGAACGATGGCCTCTTATTCCATAACTCATAAGGGGTCTTTCCATGGGGCTTAACAATGAGAACCCTGTTCTGCACATAGCATAAAGTGCTAACTGCCTCTACCCAAAAATTTAGAGACAGCTTTGAATCAGCTAACATAGTTCTTGCAACCTCAATAAGTGTCCTGTTTCTCCTCTCAGCAACACCATTCTGTTAAGGAGTTCTAGGAGCACTGTATTGTCTGGTAATCCCTTTTGAGTTACAGAATGAGTCAAGAACTTGATTCTTAAACTTAGTCCCTTGATCACCTCTAATGATTTTTACCTTGTGATCCTTTTGATTTTTAATTTTAAGAATAAAAGATTTTAAAGTTTTAGCCGTTTTATCTTTAGTTCTTAAAAAGAATACCCATGTAAATCTTGTAAAATCATATTTCCTTCCAATGCTTATTATACTTGTGGGACCAAAAAGATCCATGTGCAATGGGTCTAATGGAGTGGTGATGGAGTTAACCTTTTTGGATTTATGAGAAACCTTGTGTTGCTTTCCTTTCAGGCAAGCAACACCATTATCTTTACAGAAAAACTCCTTTGCAGGCACACCATGTACCAAATTATTTTTAACCAGCTTATTCATGGTTTTAAAATTAACATGGAAAATTCTTTTATGCGAAAGAGTTGACTCATCACCATTAGCTTTGGAAAGAAAGCATGATACTTCACCCAGTGGAGAAGTATTGTTCATATCTATCTTGTACATATATCCTTTCCTGGGAGATCTAAGAAGCACCAATTCTTAAGGAATTGTCAACCCAGGTTTGAGGATAATGTACTCATGTTCTGTGAAAAGCATTTGATGCTTTTGATCATAGAATTGAGAAACCCTTAAGAGATTGTGTTCAAGCTATTTGATAAAGTTTACTTTGTCAATGTTTAACTTACCATTGGATACACTACCTCTACCAGAAATGTATCCTCTGGCTTCACCTCCAAACTGAACAGGACCTCCATCAAAATGTTCAAATTGTTATAGGAGAGATCTGTTCCCTATCATGTGCCTCGAGCATCCACTGTCTACAATCCAGACATTTCCATTATTGTCGTGTGGATGTCCCTACACATAAGGTGAAATGATTAGTTATTATTGGAAACCCAAGCCTTGTTGGTCTTGGATTCTTCCAATGTAGATGATATAACAGAACCAAATTGTATACATGTGGGCTCAATTATAATTTGTGAAGAAGAGGTTTGAGCTGCAACATCTTTTTTGGTTTTCCATTCCATCCTATGGTTGACCAATGTTGATGAGCCTGAGGAGGCTTGTGTAGCATGACTTGCTTCAAAGGCTTCTTTCTTTTTGAAGAAGTTTGTTAGGACTAGATCTAATGTATAGGTTTAGATGTTTATTCATCTTTTGTAATGATCATTCATAAACCTCTTTTCTATGTAATGCAAGATATATATGTTAACCCAAATCTTATTTGTGTTGATTTTATGTAATTGCAGGAAAACATCATACTTGATCAATTTGGAAAATTGACCAAGTACAAGAACTATCTATGGATGAACAAGTTTGTTCTTCCATAGATGTTCTACGGAGCATAAATGAACAAGTCAATGTGCATCAGTGGATCTCCTATGGAAGCACAATCACATCTACTGAAGAACAAGTTCAGAGATCAAGTTGCTGCTGCTGCAGAAGAGCTTGCTCCTGAGGATGAAGTTCAAGATTATCATAGAACCAACTCCTACGGAAGGCTAACTCATACGGAAGGCTAACTCCTATGGAAGGCCAATTACTTCGGAAGAACAAAATACTTGCATGATCTCCAATCATGCGAGTACAACATATGAAGTCAACAAGTCAAGCTGACTGAAGTGATGTCATCAAGTCAACATCTACGGAAGACATCAACTTAGTCAAAATCGAATAATTCATGTCATGTCATGATTTTTTACCTTTTACCCATGTAAAAGTGAATCCCTCTGCCTATAAATAGAAGGCATGGGTGCACACTTTTAGGGTAACCCAATAAACCAGAACAGTACCAATATCAATCATAACAATTAACCAACATTCATCAAATTGCAATAGCAATAGCAAAACACCAAGAACACCTACCAATTACCAGATCATCCAAATACAAAATTATGTAAAAGTGAATCCCTAGCAATTACCAGATCACCCAAATATCAAAATTAATTGTAACCGATTCATTATCAATGGAAATCAATTGAAGCAAACTTGTTTATCGTATTACTTTATCTTGTTTTCCATTTCTATTATTTGTTGTTCATCAATTTATGATACGATTACATTTCTCATACAATTAATTAAACATCAAGCTATGATAATTCCATGATCATCATTCGTTCAATTAAACTGATAATTCTTGTTTCGATCCTTGGATTCACAGGTAGTATCAGAGCCACGTGCTCATTGATCAAGATCAATTGATCTATCAGTTTGATTAGTTGAATTAGTTGTTTATTTCATTAGATCTATCAGTTTCTGATTAGATATGATTATGGTAGCTTCAAATTGCTTTTGATTGTTTGTCATAGCTTGAGAGTTCATAACTCAGATTTAAGCATGATTGGTGAACAATTTAATCAAAACACAAGTTGAGTTTAGCTAATCAATAGCTAACAAAGGTATTTTACTCAATGATTTTGGTTTAATTTGTTAAAATCATCAAACCTTTTTTATATCGATCATTGAGTACAGTTCCATTAGTTGATTAAACTCGATCTACATCAGAATCATTTTGATTCGTGGATTTGTGCTGTTGATTTGATATTTCTAGGTTGTTTAAACAAATTTGATCAAAATCTCATCATTTGACATCTCAAATTTCAAATCATCTGAGAATTCATTGAGAGATTTGACTAATTTTGACCATAACCTTTTAATTTTTAAGATTTGGTCATTAATTAGCTCATTCACAACAGAAGTCATTAATTCTAAGAAATGTTTGTCTTAGTTGATTTGAATATCTATATTATCAGTGATTTGTTATTGTTGTGTGAGTGTGTTTGCGTTTCATTTACTTTTCACATTCATAGAGTACTAAATCTGTTGATAATTTGATAATTAACAAGTTAATTGAAATGAGTAATTCAATTGTTGGCTCAGCTTAACAACACCCAAAGTTGGAAAAAAAAGCTGATTTTAAAACATGGAAAATCAGAATCAGGAACCATGTTAATATACTGATTCTGACTTATGGGTGTCCATTACTGAATGTCCTTACATTCCATCTGCTCTTGGACCTGATTACAATGACAACAATCAGCCAATAAGTTTGAAAGATCTGTCTCCTGATGATGTTAAGAAGGTCAAAATTGATATCAAGTCCTATAGTATGCTTACTATGGCTTTTTCTGAAGACCTCTTATTCAGATGTGAATCATACAAAACAGCCAACTCATTATGGAAAATTCTTCACACCTTGTGTGAGGGAAGTGATGAGATTAGAAGCATCAGGAAGGATACCCTCCGTTCACAGTATGAGACATTTCATCATATTCAGGGTGAATCTGTTCATCAACAACTCCACAGATACATGCAACTTATTACTAAGATGAATATCTTTGAGTTGAAGTATAGCAATAAGGAGTTGAACAAAAAGATGCTCCACTCCTTGCCTGAAAGTTGGACTCAAACTGTGTCTATGTTCAAAAATACCCTTGATCTAAAGGCAATTGGACTAGATACTTTGGTAGCAAAGGTAGAAATATTGGAGTTGGATGAGAAAACAAGAAACAAGAGTATAAAAGCACTAATAGCACCATATTAATTCAAAGAAACAAAGGGTGCTGGAAGTGCATTCATCTCCAATGATGATGATGAAAGCTCTTATGTTAAGAGTGATGATGAAGAAGAAGCTGGTTTCTATACAGCAAAGTCCTCTAAATCTAATTTTCAAAGCAGTTCTAATAAGAAGATGAAAGGGAAACCTGATGATTCAAAGAGCTCAAATGCTAAAGCAGCAAAGGGATCCTCAACCAACAAAAGCAACACCAAATCAGAATCAATTACTATGGTTCTAGAATCAAAAGAACAGAAAGCAACATTTGCAACCTTCAGTTCAAGCTTTCAAGCTTATTTGGGTAGTATTCAGACTCCTGCTCACATCTGCCAACAAGACCTTAAAGAACTTCATCCTGATGAAGTAGAAGAAATGGATTTACAATGGCAAATGGCCATGATTGCTTAAAAAGCCAAGATGTATATAAGAAGGAACAAGGGACTATCTGTTGCAGGAAGAACAACAAAAATTGGTGTTGATAAATCAAAAGTGAGGTGCTACAAGTGTAATTTGTATGGTCAAATTTCAAGGGAGTGCAATCAGCAATCAACAAATGACATGAGACAAGAAAATCAAAGGAACTTCAAGCAACCTCAGCTTACAAACTCATCCCCACCAGCCATAGGTTCTTCAGCAGGTACCAGTAACTCTAAAGAAACTGGGTTGATTATTTTGCTGGATGGTACCTGTGACTGGATCATGTATGAGAAGGAAGTCCAGGAAGAGAATCAGGAATTTATGGGTAATATGGAGAACAAAATTCCACCTATGGCTAGAGAGGTAAGGGATAGGTTATGTTCTTCCAGATGTGTTGAAGAGGTTGAAAGATACAGGTTCCATGCTCAAAAATTGGCTAATAAAGTCAAAGAAACAATGATTTTGAATGAATCTCATGTAAGAGAACATAAACTGTATCACCTCAAAATCACTTCCTTACAAAAGGATTTAGATAATCTTGTGTCTGAAAATTATAATTTAAAAGCACAAGTTGAGCATCTGACCACCTCTTTAACAAAATCAATGTCTGATCATGCATCTACTAAAGTGAAACTTCAGAAGTTTCAATTATCATCATAGCAATATGAGAAACTGTTAAATTCTCATATTAAATCAAAGAACAGGTATGGGTTGGGATTTCATGTTGTTGCACCACCAGTGAATGATAACTACACCACCCTACCTGAGTCCATGACCAACAAGATGTCAAATCATTTGTATCTAGCACCTAAACTGAATCAAAAGTTGAAAAATAATGAATTGGTAAATGGTGAAGATACTAAAGTCAGTGAAACTGATTCATCTGAATTAGAATTTTAAAACAAAATGAATTTGAATTTGACTTTGATGACTATAATGATCTAGATGAGGTTGATGAGCCTAAAGAACAAGAACGTGCTGGTTTGGGTAAGGGTAAAAATGTATTAATTAAACATATAATTCCTAAAGTTCTTGATGAGATCAAGCTGCCTTATCCTCCCAAACAAAGAAATTTGTTAAAGACCATCTACCCAAGAATTGGTCAGTTAAATGAAGGAATTCATGAGCTCAACAAAAAGCACAAAAGCCAGTCAGCAAAAAGAACTACGGAGGAGGAAGAGAGAATCACTTCTGCAAAACACTTGCGGAAGAAGAAGACATGTTCAGAACCATCCGTAGAAAGGCAAAGGAAGAATGTTTTCTTCCAAAACAATCATCCATAGAAGATCTATAGAAAAGAAATCATCTGCTGAATCACAAGCTGACATCAAGAAACAAAAGAAACAGAGAGTTGTGAATCCTAAGCAACATGAACCAGGTGACATCATGCCAGGAAGAGGTAAAGATTCTTCAACTGCAAAGCTTGAGAAAGAATTAAAGATGCGGAAGAAGAACGTGATAGAGTCTGAGAGTGAAGTTGAAGAGAAATATTGCAAGTGGTGTGACATGTACAACCACAATACAGTTGATTGTTACTTCAGCAGTTATTGCTCCATTTGCAACATGAACAATCATATGACTACTGATTGTTACTTTAACAAGCATTGTGCCATCTGTAACAAGAAGAACCATTCTACTCAAGAATGTTACTTCAACAAAAAGAACAAAACAAAAGTGCCAAAGAAGCAACAATCTGAGACTGTTGAATCAGACTAATAATCTTCTGAGAATGTTGAATCAAAGGTTCAAAAACAAAAGAGGCAGCGACCAAAATAGAATGTTGCAAAAGCAAAAATGCCATCATCTGCTGTTCAAACAAAGAAGAAGAAGGAGAAGCAAAATTCTCAAAGCAAGACACCTCATAAAAAGGTAGATTTGAAGGAAGATGAAGCTTTCTATGATCACTTTGAGTTTAAAAACAACCCTGAGACATCTAGGCTCATCCATGGGAGAGTAATAGTCCTAGATAACAATGGCAAGCCCAAGACCAGTAAGACTTGGGCTCCATGCCCTAATTGATTTCATTATTGTACAGGAACATCCATGGAGGACTGACAACAAGTGGTATGTTGAAAGTGGTTATTACAGGCATATGACAGGAAACTGTTCTCTCCTCCATGATTTCAAACATAAAAATGTTTCATATGTGGCATTTAGTGGAGATAAGAAGGGAGGTAGAATTGTTGGTGAAGGAATGGTAACAAATGGTGTACTCAAATTTGTGAAAGTAAATTTTTGTGAAAATTTACAATACAACTTACTTAGTGTATCTCAAATTTGTGATCAAAATTATACCACTTTATTTGATAACACTTACTGTTACATTCTTAAGCAAGGTTTTCAAATTCTAGCAGATTGGATCCTTCTAAAAGCACCAAGAAAAGGAAACACATATGTTTTGGATATGAACAACACCTCTATGACAAGCAATGAAACCTGCCCAATTTCTAAGTCATCAGAAGATGAAGCTCAACTGTGGCATAGAAGGATGGTTCACTCAAACATGAAGAGCATGAACAAGTTGGACAAAAGTGACTTAGTCATTGGCCTTCCCAAGAAAGAATTTTACTATTCTAATCATTGCTCATCATGTTATAAAGGAAAACAACATAGGGCGTCACATAAGTCCAAAACAATCAACACAAACACAACACCACTCAAAATGCTACAAATGGATCTTTTTGGTCCAACTAATATATTGAGCATTGGTAAAAGGCAATATTGTTTGGTGATTGTTGATGATTTCACTAGATTGACATGGGTCTTTTTCTTAAAACATTAAAGTGAAACATAAGAAACAGTAATGGAGTTTATCACTAAGATTGAAAATCAACTTGATTTAAAGATCAAAATCTTAAGAAATGATAATGGATCAGAATTTGTTAATCATGTTTTAGATTCCTTTTGCAGGAACAAAGGCATTGCCAGATAATTCAGTTCACCAAGAACTTCACAATAAAATGGAGTTGTTGAAAGAAAAAATAGAACTCTAATTGAAGCAGCAAGAACAATGCTAGCTGATTCACAGTTGCTAATCACATTTTGGGCAGAAGCAGTGAACACAACATGCAATGTTCAAAACAGAATATTAATTGTCAAAGAACATAATAAAACACCTTATGAACTTTTGTTTAAAAGAAAACCTTTTATAGGCTATCTTAGAGCTTTTGGGTGTCATGTGTCTATTTTAAACACCAAAGATCAATTAGGAAAGTTTGATGAAAAAGCTTATGACGAATTCTTTGTTGGTTACTCATCAACATCTAAATCATATAGAGTCTACATTCCACATCACAACATTATGGAGGAAACACCTAATGTATCTTTTGATGAATCCTTATTTCCAAAATCTATAAAAGGATCATCTTGGTTGTTTGATATAGATGCATTAACAAATTCATTTAACTCTGGTTATTTGAATGTTGCAGGTCCTACGGATACATGTTATCCTTATGTACCTCCAAGTTTGAGTGAAGTGCCACTGACTGCTGATCCTCCAAGATTATTTCATTAACACACTTCAAGTGTTGCTGATCTAGGCCCTTCATCTCAAACAAGCAATGACAATTTTGTTGGAAATGGAAATTCAACTTCAGAAGAGGTAACTAATGCATCAGCAGAAGTTAACAATGCTTCCGCAGAAGATCCATCTACATCTGTAGATGTTCCATCTACTTTCGGAGATGATTCATTTCCTTCAACAAACTACAACATCCATAATTGTTCCTATAACTGCTTTGGAAGTTGTACCTACATCCGTGGAAACACAAAATTATGAAGATGGATTTCATTCAGCACAGAAGACCAAAATAATAAGGATTTTGACCACTTTGTTGATTCCCCATCTCAGCTGGATCCATCTCCATCAACCAACATCACTAACTTGGAATCATCAATTCCAGTTGAATCAATTCCAACAACAAAAATTCATAAGTATCATCCAATAGAAAACATTATTGGTGATCTTAATGAAATAACCATAAGAAGTCAAGGGGGAGCTGCTAATATTTGTCTGTTTTCCTGTTTTTTATCATAAGTGGTTCCTCCCAACATAACTGCTGCATTAAACGACAACAACTGGATTGAAGCAATGCAAGAAGAACTTCAGCAATTCAGAAAGCAAAAAGTTTGGAATCTAGTTGATCTTCCTGAAGGCCAATATCCAATTGGTACAAGGTGGCTTTTCAGGAACAAACTAGATGACAGAGGTATCATTATCGGAAACAAAGTAAGGCTGATAGCACAAGGGTATACTGAAGAAGAAAGGATAGACAATGATGAAGTCTTTGCTCCAGTTTCAAGGATTGAAGCTATTAGAGTCTTCCTAGCCTATGCTTCACATAAGAAGTTCACAGTTTACCAGATGGATGTAAAATGTGAATTCTTATACAGTGAAATTGATGAAGTCTATGTTGTCCAACCACCAGGCTTTGAGGATCCTGTTTACCCAAACAGGGTATACAAGCTTGACAAAGCTTTGTATGGTCTTCATCAGGCACCAAGAAAGTGGTATGAAACATTGTCATCTTTCTTGCTCAAGCGAGGTTACAAAAGGGGAACCATTGATCAGACTCTCTTCCTCAAACATGATCATCAAGACCTCTTGGTTGTCCAAATCTATATGGATGATATCATTTTTTGGTCAACAAACAAGAGATTGAGTGAAGACTTTGAATCTTTGATGAAATCTGAGTTCCAAATGACTTCCATGGGATAATTAACATTCTTCCTTGGTTTACAAGTTCATCAGAAATCAGATGGCATATTCATCAATCAGAAAAAGTATGTGCACCAAATCTTGAAGAAGTACAACCTTGCTGAGTCTTCTTCATGCAAAACACCAGCGTCAATAATAGATAAGATTGTACCTGATCCTAAAGGGAAGTCAGTTGATCAAAGATTATATAGATCTATGCTAAGATCTTTAATGTACTTAACTGCCAGCTGACCTGACATAATGTTTGCTGTGTGTGTTTGTGCTAGGTACCAATTAGATCCAAAGGAGTCACATCTTAATGTAGCTAAGAAGATATCCAGATACCTCAAAGGGAAGCCATCTCTTAGGCTTTGGTATCCTAAAGAAGGAGATTTCAACCTCTACTCATATTCTGATAGTGACTTTGGAGGTTGCAACAACAATAGAAATCAACAACTAGAGGTTGTCAATTCATAGGACCAAGATTAGTTTCTTGGCAGTGCAAAAAGCAAACAAATGTATCAGTATCCACAGCTAAGGCAGAGTACATAGTTGCTTCAGCTGGTTGCTCTCAAGTTTTATGGTTGCAAAACCAACTACTTGATTATGGTTACAATTTTCTTCAAACACCAATTTTCATAGATAACTCAGCTGCTATGTTCATAATTGCTAATCCAGTGCAACATAGTAAAACAAAACACAAAGAAATCAAATACCATTTTCTGAGAGACTGCTCAGAAAAGATTTAATCAAGTTAATCAAAGTGGATACAACAAATCAACTTGCTGATTTATTCACTAAAGCCTTTGACTCAGTGAGATTTAACTTCTTAATTGAGTCTTTAGGCATGATCAACTTAGATTAGTTTTCATTAAAAAGAAAAGCATCTTTTGTCAATCAAATTCATTATATGAAAAAGCTTAAAACATCTATAAAACATATAAAAATCCAAAAATATTGTCTTGTTAATATGTTTTTCTTGAAAAAGCATTTCATATTATGGGAAATGATATACCTTTGCTTACTTTCTTGAATTTTATCACACAATAAAGACTGATCAGGTGTGATTTGATATGTGAGTAAGTTCAGCTTGGGTGGAAAATAAACAAGTTCATGCATAACATAATGCAAATGTGACTAATTGTGGACAATTCCATTTTGAGGAACAAGGAAGTAAGTCTTATCCTGCTGTGACCAACTTACTCACCTAAGCACACTATGTTGTAAAACTTTATAACCTCTATCTTTGAGTATCATGGACCCTTTTTTTTGTGTAAACAAAGACCTAGGTTCACAGGCACCTCTGTTTTATGTAAGTAAAGACGTGGTGTCCTGATACTGATCATCAAGAAGTTCCAAAAAGGAACAGCTCTAAAAGAATCCAATGTGATCAATTGTATATCATCTCAAAGAGCATAAAAAATCATATCAGCATTAATAAGCTTTCAAAGAAATCTTAAGATAGAGCTTATAACTTAAGGAACAGAGTTTGAAGTGTAAAAAAGTGATAAATTGACTCATAAACGGAGGACAAACTCTAATGTGAATTGAATGTGGAGTCCGTATTTGTCTATCTTTAATCCATACCAAAACATGATAAACAGCATGATAAGTTGAAACTATATTCTTGCTTGAATTTATGTGGATCATAATACTTGCAATCAACACTAGATTATGTCTACTATCATCAAACAAAAGTGTTTCAGGAAGTTGCTTAGTGTCATAGTATGATCCCATTGTATGATGTAAATGCTTGTAAATATATTTAAGTTTCTACTTATAATCAAAAATACAAAAAGATTTTGTTTTTGATCTTTTCTCTGCTAATAAGATGGACAGCATACTGCTTTTCATGCTATTCTCTTTATAAATTTTTGATAAATGCATAAGTTCATCATTAATCACAAATTTAGGAGGTGTAGTCATCAACATGAAAATCTGAGTTTATCTATATTAAATAAAGAAAATTGGAACTTGAGCACTAACTTGGCTACAGGATATCTGAAGTTTTATTTTTTTAACTAAATCAATCTTGTACATTTGCCATGAAGAAGAGTCAACAAGGTCTAACAGCAAACAACAAATGATCTAACAACATGTTAGGATCATACAACAAAAAATCATAAGTTTTGCCTTCTACAGATGTTCTGCGGAAGAATTAACCTGTTGATACGGATAAACCGAAAAGTTTGTCTTCCGAAGATGTTTTGCGAAAGAATTAACTTGTGGATAACCACGAAAGGGTAATGAGGGTTAAGGGTCCCACAAAATTAAATAAAAAGCTTTAAATTGTTTGAGGGAGTATAAATGATAACCTTGGCAGTTGTCATTTTCATTCACTTATTTAGACAATTTTCAGACCTAGAAAAACGCTCTCATCCCAAAAACCCCTTTCTTCGCCAACGTTCAAATTTTCAAATCCACACAACAATCCACACTAAAATCACCCCTATTTTCATAACAACATTATCAAAATGGCTAATAGATTCCCAAAAGATCATAATGTTTGTGCCATTTTTAATCCAGATGATTCAGTATCTGAAGGATGCAGGGATATAATCAACTACTTAAGAAGATCAAGAATATTCTATGCAATATCTGCGGATCCAATCATCTATCAATCATATATGATAGATTTTTGGAATACAACAAGGATTGAGGAAGAGAATGATTGAAGGGTGGTCTACGCCACAATTGGAAATAAAGAGTTAAGGGTGGATGAACAAACTATCAGGAGGGTACTAGAGTTTGGAGAATAAGAAGAGGGTCACCCAGATGTGTTCGATCATGAATACTTTCAAAAAGTCTTTCATTTAATGGGATATGATGGTTACTACAGAAATGGTGAAATCAATAAGGGGATATTGTGCAAGCCTTACAGATTTCTGTGTCACATGTATCTGAAATGTATGTCAAACAGAAAGTCTGGTTTGGATAGGTTTTCAAGGCACATTTCATCAGGGATCATTGGTGTGTTCGAAGGGAGAACATATAACTATGCAAAATACATTCTTGGATGCTTATATGACCATATAAGGATGTAAAAAGATGACAAGATGTATATGTTTCCCAGATTCATTCAGCTAATCATAAATGAGACAATGCCCAACATTGAAAGAGAAGGTGAAGTCTTTGTTCAAGCTCACCTTGGAAGATCTGTGCTAAACAAGATAAGTGGGCAGTATCAAGGAGAAGAAATGGAGATGTTTGCTCATGTCATTGATGAGAATGCAGACATTCCCCAAGAAATTCTATACCTTGATTAACAACAACAACAAACACCACCAGCTGATTCACCTGAACCACCACAACAAGAACCCCATCCACTATCACTACCTATTCATCCTAACTCACCACCAAGTGAACACACCCAACCTTTATCTTCTTCCCATTCATAATCATCTCTGAATACTGCTGAAACAAAAGTATTCTTACCTGATGACATACAACAATCACTACCACATCCATCAGCACAATAAGAACCACACTTTCCACCACCAACACCTTTAATAGATTTACCAGAAACACCACCAGCACAACTGAACTCACCATCTAGTGAGCACACCCAACCTTTCTCCCCTTCCCTATCTCAATCATCACTCAATACTGCTACCATAGAACCTATCTCACCCATTCTCAATCAAACTCCTTCTCATCCAACAACACAACCAACTTCCTCACCCCCATCTACCGAACCCACTTCTCCTATTGAAAGCCCAACACTCACTGAAATAGTCAACCTTGATGATGATGATCATGATGTAATGAAGGATGGTGCTACAGAAGAAATCTATTTAGAAGTTGAGCGGAAGAATGCACAGGAAGTTGAACAACATCATGAAGCTTCTGTGATGGAACAACAAGATGAGAGTGCTAGTCACTTTGTTGACATCACTGCTTTTGATGAAAATGATCTGAGAGAAGAGGAAATCAATGTAAGCAAAAGTTTTCTTGTTGCTAAATACAACAATCTCATCATCAAAAGTAATCAAAAACTATAGAAGTTTAGAAAACTAAAAAGGGAGATGAAAGAGAAAGATGAAACAATTGCATCTCTAGAAGGAACAATCAAGATACTGAGAGAAGAGATTGAAATAAGCAATGAAGTGATTGATTCTATGGATCAGCTTGTAACCGAGTCCTATGAATCTACTGAGAAAGAAAAACAAGAGAAGGAGAAAGTCATGGCTGAGCTAAACTATGCAATGAAAACTATCTCTAAGCAATTAGATCTGCTAAAAGCTAAAGATGATGAGATAGAAGTCTTAAAGAAAAAGGTGACTGAACAGGAAGTGGGTAGTCATCAAAAACAAAGCAAAGAAGCTGCTGACATTCCTATGATGAAAGCAAAAGAACCAACCATCAAATACAAGTTGTTGATAATGAATTTCTAAGGAGAATTGGATATGCAGACAAGGCTGAAGCATCAATCAAGACCATTGAAGGAAATCAATATTCATATCCCATTATTGAATGGGGATATGTTGAAAGAACAAAAGAGTTGGTGCTGCAAAGAAATGACCCACACAAGAAGGCATCAAGCATCCGACTATTTGTTCCAATGGAGATAAAGCTGCTTCATCCAAGCTATACATCTTATTTGCATGATAAGTTTTTTCCTAAGTTGAATGATAAAGTTACTCAAGGTGACATGTGCTTATATGTGCACATCATACAAGTGATAGACAAGCTTCATGCCAAAGCATACAAGAGAAGAAAATTTGAGGCTGGTCAGCTCATGGGATATGAAATCCCTTCTATCACTTAGCTTATTTTGTCTGAACAACAGTGTTGTTGCAACACTGACTACGGAAGAAGATATTCTTGGGCTGAATTACAAGACTTTAAATAAAATGAGCAAAATGAAGATCAAGTATCCATATCATGATCAGAAGGATGCTGTTGAATACTTCAACTCAAGAATTTTGGCCAGATTTCAGGAGTTTAAAGAGCTGAACAGATGATTATAAGAGTCTAAACCTAAGGGGGAGTATTGTTAGGACTAGATCTAATGTATAGGTTTAGATGTTTATTCATCTCTTGTAATGATCATTTGTAAATCTTTTTTCTTATGTAATTCAAGATATATATGTTAACCCAAATCTTATTTTTGTTGATTTTATGTAATTGTAGGAAAACATCATACTTCGTCAATTTGAAAAATTGACAAAGTGCAAGAACTATCTGCGGATGAACAAGTTTGTTCATTCGTAGATGTTCTACGGAGCATAAATGAACAAGTCAATGTGCATCAGTGGATCTCATGTGAAAGCACAATCACATCTACTGAAGAACAAGTTCAGAGATCAAGTTGCTACTACTGCAGAAGAGCTTGCTCCTGAGAATGAATTTCAAGATTATATAAGAACCAACTCCTACAGAAGGCTAACTCCTACGGAAGGCTAACTCCTACGGAAGGCCAATTACTTCGAAAGAACAAAATACTTGCATGATCTCCAATCATGCAAGTACAACATATGAAGTCAAAAAGTCAAGCTGGCTGAAATGATGTCATCAAGTCAACATCTACGGAAGACTTCAACTTAGTCAAATTCGAATATTTCATGTCATGTCATGATTTTTTACCTTTTACCCATGTAAAAGTGAATCCCTCTGCCTATAAATAGAAGGCATGGGTGCACACTTTTAGGGTAACCCAATAAACCAGAATAGTACCAATATCAATCCTAACAATTAACCAACATTCATCAAATTGCAATAGCAATAGCAAAACACCAAGAACACCTACCAATTACCAGATCACCCAAATACAAAATTATGTAAAAGTGAACCCCTAGCAATTACTAGATCACCCAAATATCAAAATTAATTGTAACCGATTCATTATCAATGGAAATCAATTGAAGCAAACTTGTTTATTGTATTACTTTATCTTGTTTTCATTTCTATTATTTGTTGTTCATCAATTTATGATACGATTACATTTCTCATACAATTAATTAAACATCAAGCTATGATAATTCCACGATCATCATTCGTTCAATTAAACTGATAATTCTTGTTTCGATCCTTGGATTCACAGGTAGTATCAGAGCCACGTGCTCATTGATCAAGATCAATTGATCTATCAGTTTGATTAGTTGAATTAGTTGTTTATTTCATTAGATCTATCAGTTTCTGATTAGATATGATTATGGTAGCTTCAAATTGCTTTTGATTGTTTGTCATAGCTTGAGAGTTCATAACTCAGATTTAAACATGATTGGTGAACAATTTAATCAAAACACAAGTTGAGTTTAGCTAATCAATAGCTAACAAAGGTATTTTACTCAATGATTTTTGTTTAATTTGTTAAAATCATCAAACCCTTTTTATATCGATCATTGAGTACAGTTCCATTAGTTGATTAAACTCGATCTACATCAGAATCATTTTGATTCGTGGATTTGTGCTGTTGATTTGATATTTCTAGGTTGTTTAAACAAATTTGATCAAAATCTCATCATTTGACATCTCAAATTTCAAATCATCTGAGAATTCATTGAGAGATTTGACTAATTTTGACCATAACTTTTTAAGATTTGGTCATTAATTAGCTCATTCACAACAGAAGTCATTAATTCTAAGAAATGTTTGTCTTAGTTGATTTGAATATCTATATTATCAGTGATTTGTTATTGTTGTGTGAGTGTGTTTGCGTTTCATTTACTTTTCACATTCATAGAGTACTAAATCTGTAGATAGTTTGATAATTAACAAGTTAATTGAAATGAGTAATTCAATTGTTGGCTCAGCTTAACAACACCCAAAGTTGGAAAAAAAAGCTGATTTTAAAACATGGAAAATCAGAATCAGGAACCATGTTAATATACTGATTCTGACTTATGGGTGTCCATTACTGAAGGTCCTTACATTCCATCTGCTCTTGGACCTGATTACAATGACAACAATCAGCCAATAAGTTTGAAAGATTTGTCTCCTGATGATGTTAAGAAGGTCAAAATTGATATCAAGGCCTATAGTATGCTTACTATGGCTTTTTCTGAAGACCTCTTAATCAGATGTGAATCATACAAAACAACCAACTCATTATGGAAAATTCTTCACACTTTGTGTGAGGGAAGTGATGAGATTAGAAGCATCAGGAAGGATACCCTTCGTTCACAGTATGAGACATTTCATCATATTCAGGGTGAATCTGTTAATCAACAACTCCACAGATACATGCAACTTATTACTAAGATGAATATCTTTGAGTTGAAGTAAAGCAATGAGGAGTTGAACAAAAAGATGCTCCACTCCTTGCCTGAAAGTTGGACTCAAACTGTGTCTATGTTCAAAAATACCCTTGATCTAAAGGCAATTGGACTAGATAGTTTGGTAGCAAAGGTAGAAACATTGGAGTTGGATGAGAAAACAAGAAACAAGAGTATAAAAGCACTAATAGCACCATATTAATTCAAAGAAACAAAGGGTGCTGGAAGTGCATTCATCTCCAATGATGATGATGAAAGCTCTTATGTTAAGAGTGATGATGAAGAAGAAGCTGGTTTCTATACAGCAAAGTCCTCTAAATCTAATTTTCAAAGCAGTTCTAATAAGAAGATGAAAGGGAAACCTGATGATTCAAAGAGCTCAAATGCTAAAGCAGCAAAGGGATCCTCAACCAACAAAAGCAACACCAAATCAGAATCAATTACTATGGTTCTAGAATCAAAAGAACAGAAAGCAACATTTGCAACCTTCAGTTCAAGCTTTCAAGCTTATTTGGGTAGTATTCAGACTCCTGCTTACATCTACCAACAAGACCTTAAAGAACTTCATCCTGATGAAGTAGAAGAAATGGATTTACAATGGAAAATGGCCATGATTGCTTAAAAAGCCAAGATGTATATAAGAAGGAACAAGGGACTATCTGTTGCAGGAAGAACAACAAAAATTGGTGTTGATAAATCAAAAGTGAGGTGCTACAAGTGTAATTTGTATGGTCAAATTTCAAGGGAGTGCAATCAGCAATCAACAAATGACATGAGACAAAAAAATCAAAGGAACTTCAAGCAACCTCAGCTTACAAACTCATCCCCACCAGCCATAGGTTCTTCAGCAGGTACCAGTAACTCTAAAGAAACTGGGTTGATTATTTTGCTGGATGGTACCTGTGACTGGATCATGTATGAGAAGGAAGTCCAGGAAGAGAATCAGGAATTTATGGGTAATATGGAGAACAAAATTCCACCTATGGCTAGAGAGGTAAGGGATAGGTTATGTTCTTCCAGATGTGTTGAATAGGTTGAATGATACAGGTTCCATGCTCAAAAATTGGCTAATAAAGTCAAAGAAACAATGATTTTGAATGAATCTCATGTAAGAGAACATAAACTGTATCACCTCAAAATCACTTCCTTACAAAAGGATTTAGATAAACTTGTGTCTGAAAATTATAATTTAAAAGCACAAGTTGAGCATCTGACCACCTCTTTAACAAAATCAATGTCTGATCATGCATCTACTAAAGTGAAACTTCAGAAGTTTCAATTATCATCACAACAATATGAGAAACTGTTAAATTCTCATATTAAATCAAAGAACAGGTATGGGTTGGGATTTCATGTTGTTACACCACCAGTGAATGATAACTACACCACCCTACCTGAGTCCATGACCAACAAGATGTCAAATCATTTTGTATCTAGCACCAAAACTGAATAAAAAATTGAAAATAATGAATTGGTAAATGGTGAAGATACTAAAGTCAGTGAAACTTATTCATCTGAATTAGAATTTTAAAACAAATTGAATTTGAATTTGAATTTGACTTTGATGACTATGATGATCTAGATGAGGTTGATGAGCCTAAAGAACAAGAACGTGCTGGTTTGGGTAAGGGTAAAAATGTATTAATTAAACATATAATTCCCAAAGTTCTTGATGAGATCAAGCTGCCTTATCCTCCCAAACAAAGAAATTTGTTAAAGACCATCTACCCAAGAATTGGTCAGTTAAATGAAGGAATTCATGAGCTCAACAAAAAGCACAAAAGCCAGTCAGCAAAAAGAACTACGGAGGAGGAAGAGAGAATCACTTCTGCAAAAACTTGCGGAAGAAGAAGACATGTTCAGAACCATCCGTAGAAAGGCAAAGGAAGAATGTTTTCTTCCAAAACAATCATCCATAGAGGATCTATAGAAAAGAAATCATCTGCTGAATCACAAGCTGACATCAAGAAAGAAAAGAAACAGAGAGTTGTGAATCCTAAGCAACAAGAACCAGGTGACATCATGCCAGGAAGAGGTAAAGATTCTCCAACTGCAAAGCTTGAGAAAGAATTAAAGATGCGGAAGAAGAACGTGATAGAGTCTGAGAGTGAAGTTGAAGAGAAATATTGCAAGTGGTGTGACATGTACAACCACAATACAGTTGATTGTTACTTCAGCAGTTATTGCTCCATTTGCAACATGAACAATCATATGACTACTGATTGTTACTTTAACAAGCATTGTGCCATCTGTAACAAGAAGAACCATTCTACTCAAGAATGTTACTTCAACAAAAAGAACAAAACAAAAGTGCCAAAGAAGCAACAATCTGAGACTGTTGAATCAGACTCGTAATCTTCTGAGAATGTTGAATCAAAGGTTCAAAAACAAAATAGGCAGCAACCAAAATAGAAGGTTGCAAAAGCAAAAATGCCATCATCTGCTATTCAAACAAAGAAGAAGAAGGAGAAGCAAAATTCTCAAAGCAAGACACCTCATAAAAAGGTAGATTTGAAGGAAGATGAAGCTTTCTATGATCACTTTGAGTTTAAAAACAACCCTGAGACATCTAGGCTCATCCATGGGAGAGTAACAGTCCTAGATAACAATGGCAAGCCCAAGACTAGTAAGACTTGGGCTCCATGCTCTAATTGATTTCATTATTATGCAGGAACATCCATGGAGGACTGACAACAAGTGGTATGTTGAAAGTGGTTATTACAGGCATATGACAGGAAACTGTTCTCTCCTCCATGATTTTAAACATAAAAATGTTTCATATGTGGCATTTAGTGGAGATAAGAAGGGAGGTAGAATTGTTGGTGAAGGAATGGTAACAAATGGTGTACTCAAATTTGTGAGAGTAAATTTTTGTGAAAATTTACAATACAACTTACTTAGTGTATCTCAAATTTGTGATCAAAATTATACCACTTTATTTGATAACACTTACTGTTACATTCTTAAGCAAGGTTTTCAAATTCCAGCAGATTGGAACCTTCTAAAAGCATCAAGAAAAGGAAACACATATGTTTTGGATATGAACAACACCTCTATGACAAGCAATGAAACCTGCCCAATTTCTAAGTCATCAGAAGATGAAGCTCAACTGTGGCATAGAAGGATGGTTCACTCAAACATGAAGAGCATGAACAAGTTGGTCAAAAGTGACTTAGCCATTGGCCTTCCCAAGAAAGACTTTTACTATTCTAATCATTGCTCATCATGTTATAAAGGAAAACAACATAGGGCATCACATAAGTCCAAAACAATCAACACAAACACAACACCACTCAAAATGCTACAAATGGATCTTTTTGGTCCAACTAATATATTGAGTATTGGTAAAAGGCAATATTGTTTGGTGATTGTTCATGATTTCACTAGATTGACATGGGTCTTTTTCTTAAAACATTAAAGTGAAACATAAGAAACAGTAATGGAGTTTATCACTAAGATTGAAAATCAACTTGATTTAAAGATCAAAATCTTAAGAAATGATAATGGATCAGAATTTGTTAATCATGTTTTAGATTCCTTTTGCAGGAACAAAGGCATTGCCAGATAATTCAGTTCACCAAGAACTTCACAATAAAATGGAGTTGTTGAAAGAAAAAATAGAACTCTAATTGAAGCAGCAAGAACAATGCTAGCTGATTCATAGTTGCTAATCACATTTTGGGCAGAAGCAGTGAACACAGCATGCAATGTTCAAAACAGAATATTAATTGTCAAAGAACATAATAAAACTCCTTATGAACTTTTGTTTAAAAGAAAACCTTTTATAGGCTATCTTAGAGCTTTTGGGTGTCATGTGTCTATTTTAAACACCAAAGATCAATTAGGAAAGTTTGATGAAAAAGCTTATGATGAATTCTTTGTTGGTTACTCATCAACATCTAAATCATATAGAGTCTACATTCCACATCACAACATTATGGAGGAAACACCTAATGTATCTTTTGATGAATCCTTATTTCCAAAATCTATAAAAGGATAATCTTGGTTGTTAGATATAGATGCATTAACAAATTCATTTAACTCTGGTTATTTGAATGTTGCAGGTCCTACGGATACATGTTATCCTTATGTACCTCCAAGTTTGAGTGAAGTGCCACTGACTGCTGATCCTCTAAGATTATTTCATTAACACACTTCAAGTGTTGCTGATCCAGGCCCTTCATCTCAAACAAGCAATGACAATTTTGTTGGAAATGGAAATTCAACTTCAGAAGAGGTAACTAATGCATCAGCAGAAGTTAACAATGCTTCCGCAGAAGATCCATCTACATCTGTAGATGTTCCATCTACTTTAGAAGATGATTCATTTCCTTCAACAAACTACAACATCCATAATTGTTCCTATAACTGCTTTGGAAGTTGTACCTACATCCGTGGAAACACAAAATTATGAAGATGGATTTCATTCAGCACAGAAGACCAAAATAATAAGGATTTTGACCACTTTGTTGATTCCCCATCTCAGCTGGATCCATCTCCATCAACCAACATCACTAACTTGGAATCATCAATTCCAGTTGAATCAATTCCAACAACAAAAATTCATAAGTATCATCCAATAGAAAACATTATTGGTGATCTTAATGAAATAACCATAAGAAGTCAAGGGGAGCTGCTAATTTTTGTCTGTTTTCCTATTTTTTATCATAAATGGTTCCTCCCAACATAACTGCTGCATTAAACGACAACAACTAGATTGAAGCAATGCAAGAAGAACTTCAGCAATTCAGAAAGCAAAAAGTTTGGAATCTAGTAGATCTTCCTGAAGGCCAATATCCAATTGGTACAAGGTGGCTTTTCAAGAACAAACTAGATGACAGAGGTATCATTATCAGAAACAAAGTAAGGCTGATAGCACAAGGGTATACTGAAGAAGAAAGGATAGACAATGATGAAGTCTTTGCTCCAGTTGCAAGGATTGAAGCTATTAGAGTCTTCCTAGCCTATGCTTCACATAAGAAGTTCACAGTTTACCAGATGGATGTAAAATGTGAATTCTTATACGGTGAAATTGATGAAGTCTATGTTGTCCAACCACCAGGCTTTGAGGATCCTGTTTACCCAAACAGGGTATACAAGCTTGACAAAGCTTTGTATGGTCTTCATCAGGCACCAAGAAAGTGGTATGAAACATTGTCATCTTTCTTGCTCAACCAAACCTTTTTAGAAAGGTTTCAAGGAAATCTTTTTGTTTCTTTGTTTTTTCTTTAGCTTGTCTTCTGAAGCTATTTTGCTTTTGGAAGAATGAGTTTCTTCCGAAAGCAACTTGGCTTTGGAAACAAGCTTTCCTTTCCAGAACACTTGGACCATATGGTAAGGTCCAAACGTAAAACCATCCTTGACTCCTTCTTTCTTAACATTGGTTGCATAATGTGTCCTTGCTGGATTGTAGTAACAATCTTTAGCCATGTGGTTATATAAACCACAGATTATGCACTCAATGTTATTCTTGGTGGGACATGTGGGCTGTTATTTCTTGCACTGCTTCTCTTCTTCAATAGCCTTTCCCTTTAATTTCTAATCCTTCAGCTGGATAGGAGTGCTGGTACTACACTCCTTCCTGAATCAGAACTTCCAACCATTTGGAATCCAGCTAAGATGAATACACCCCTTTGCCTTGGGTCTGTCTTCATCATAGTCTCAGCCACCTTTTTGGCAGTTTTTCTTACTACCCTGATCTTGTTCTTTTTGGCTTTGGTGGTCAAGGATTTATCAACTGTGGGGATGAGGTTTTCTACCTTATCCTTCCCTGTGGTTGTTTCCATTATTGCATTATTCTTTGATTCACTAGGTAGTGGGTCAGCAGTTGGAACCTCTTGCTCATTAGTACCACGTCTATGCTATCTAATAGACACAAGAAAGTGTGGTGGAGTAATTTCATTGGATCCCAACTTACTTTTGTTTTGATAGCATACCTTGGAGTGGGAGGATGATGCTATAATGGTGTTGAAGTTATGCTCTTGATAGCATACTTCCCTGCTTTAGCCTCAACCATTACTAGTTAGGCTTGAACTTCAGTCAACTTGGATATTAGATCTTTTAATTGAGTCCTATAATTGGTATGTTCATGTTTTAAAGAGGACACAGTTTTCTCTAACTCTTCTATTTTGAGTTTATAGCCAGATTCTGCTCTCTTAAAATCAGATTTTAGGATATTTAAGGACTCAATATCAGATCTAATTTTCATGTTATAGTCCTAATACAATTTAACCTTAGCAATACAGGCTAGGGTATAGAGATGTTCAAATACCTTGTTGTCTTCTGTTTCAGCCATGAGAGCTTAAGCAGGGGTGACATCTTGCACCATAAAGCTCCAGTCAACCTCTTAAGCAACAGCTGCAGTTTGTGGCTCAATGGGTTTGGTGCAGCCTTTAAGGTAGCAAGATGTTAGGAGGCTTGAGCTGCTCAAGGATTAGATCTTAAAGCTTTACATTCCCTAACAAAGTGACCAAGCTGGTTACAGTTGTAGCATTTGGCCTTGCTCTTATCAAACCCGAATTTGTTGTTAGCCGGGTTCTGAGGAAACTGCCTTCTGGTTCTTTTAAAGAACTTCTTTGCTCTGTAGGTTAAAAGAGCCATTTGCTAGACAATATCCATATATTCAACATCATCTAGGCTGCAGCACTCTAGATCATCAAAACAAAATTGGAAATCTCTAGAGTTCTCACTCCCTGAAACAAAAGCACAACTATCCTGGAAAGGAGTGTGTTGAGCCTGTTAAGACCTGGGTGTCTCAAGGAAAGTGATGTATGGCCCAGAAGAGGATGATGGCTGTTAGGGGTAGTTCAGGTACAACTAAGGTTGGGGAGTTCTTGATCCTTCAGCAACATGTAGAGCATTGTTGACTGTAGGATTTGAGGGTCTGTTCATCTAGTGGTTCTTTTGAGTCTCCATCTCCATACGGTATCCTACAGTTAAGTCATAGTGAGAGTGTTGAGATTTTTAGTTCTCTTGATTAAGACACAGTAAAAATTCCACTCATGAGGAAGTGCACTGAAGAATTTTCTGACTATGTCTCTTTTCTCAAGAACAACCATAGTCTGAAGAGAGGTGATCAAGTCCATATACCTGAATTATTGTTGGCTCAGGGTCTCACCAACAACATAAGTGAAGTTCTCAAACTTTTGCTTAAGCATATCTTTCTTGTTCTCCTTTGATTCAGTAGAACCAGAGTACATCAGCTTCAAAGCATCAAATATTTCTTTGGCAGTCTCGTATTGCTGAAAGCCTACCATTATGGAGTTTGGTATAGCAGTAAGCAACACGGTCATGGCTTTGCAGTCGATGCCCATCTTCTTGAAGTCTTCATCAAAGTAGTCTTCAACAGCTTTACAAATCATGGCGCCATTACCAGTCGGGGCCACCACCTTTGGCTTGTAAGGACCATGAGTGACAGATCTCCACATGCGGATGTCTTGATACTTGATGAAACCTTCAATATATTTTCACTAGGTTCCAAAATCATCAGGGGTGATTATAAGAGCCTTGTTCATGGTTCCCATCTCAGATTCAGAAAATTTTTGGTTAAGAGCCATTTGAGTGAAGTGAGTAAGTGTGAAGAAGCAAGGGTGATTTGGGATGGTTAGATCTCACAATCAAGAGCGTAAAAAGCTCTGATAACAATTGCAGGATCGGTGTTGGTCTCTCAACACAAGTTTTATCTCATAAAGTCACGAAGTCTCACTCGGTTGATGAAGCAGAATCTCTAACTAAGTTGACAATAATATAATAAGTTAATGAACACAAGAAAGGTTTCAATATACTTGTATATGCAGGACCGTGTAAAGGGTGGTCAATACAATCAGTCTCACAATGAGGAGAGTTTTAGAACACTTAACAAATAAAATGGGGAACTGGGTTTGTGTAAGTGATACTTAGAACACAAGTAAGTAATAAGACAGAACTAAGAACAAGAATAGAGAAGTATAGTTTTCAAGGATGCTGTATATTGCTCTCAAGTTCTATTACAAGTGTTACAAAGCATAAAAGAAATACAAGGACCTGAGATACTTTATATTACATCCTACAACCATCAATACTTTGAAAGACAGTTGGAAACACTAATCTAGACAACAAGATTAATGTAGAGTCAAAAGGCAGATTGCCTTTTGACTAGTGACTATGACATGCCATAAAGGTTAACAGGTACAAAATAGGAAGTTACAAACAAAGACCATAATCTATAGTTTACAAAAGCATGGACTTTTCACCAACTTGTATAAGTTGGTGAGTCTTCATAGTTGCAGGGGAAAGTGTGTCAGCTTTATGAAAAAGTAGATCACAGAAAGCATGTCTTCTCTATCTTCAGAAAAAATCAGTCTTCACAGCAAATTGGCTTCGGAAGACTTTGTCTCTGAAGCTTCAGAAGACTTCATCTTTGGCTTTGGAAGATTTGGACTGCGGCTTCGGAAGATTTTACACTTAGAATATTTTCTATGGAGAGTGTAAAACTTCAGAAGCAAATTTTACCTTGTACATTCAGTGCATGCATGCAGGAAGATCATTGGTTGTTTTGGCTTCTTTGGTTGCATCAGCCTTCTAATCTTCTAATATGACCTTACAAACTCCCCATACGCTGATGCTACCAAAAGAAAGAAGTTATTCAGATGTTGATAGTCTTTATTATGATCAAGACCATACCTTTCTTCATCATCTGGTCAGGATCCCTCAGACTCTTATAATATCTTCTCATGTCACAGAGATCATGTAGAGGAAGATCACGCATGTCTTGCCAGAAATAGACATCTCGACGTTCTTGATCTCTGATGACATACCATCTTTCTGGATTAGTAGCAAAAAGTCCAGGACAAGATGGGTCTTCCAGTTGCAAGAGGCTCTACTTGAATTGGAGTTGGTTTAGCAGCCTCTTCAAGCACTACCTCAGGATGCTCTGACTCATCCTAAGGTGGAGAGGTGGTTGCCTTGTTCTTCTTCTTGGAAACACTTTTCATGGCCATCCTTTTTCTCCTCTTTGAAGTCTTTAACTGAGAGGACTGGTCTTCAGTACCAAGTTGTTCTACTATGTCTCTCTCAGTTGGGTTCTCTTCTCTCACAAGTTCAGAAGGAGAGAGAAGAGGACCCTGTTATGGATCCAAAGATGAAGTTGGCTGAGATGCAGCTCTAGGTCCAGGTTGTGTTGTCTCAGTGGGTTCAACCTTTACCTCAACTTCAGGTTGAGCTGGACTTGGTGGAGAATGCAAGTCAACAAGCTCTCCCTTCTTAATCTTCTGCTCGATCACTCTGATATGCTCATCCATAATGGATAGAGACATTGGACCAAGCCTCCTTCTAGAAAATCCATACAGCTTTAAGAAGCTCATCATCCTTTGTCTGTTAGCAGACTTCTTTTGGCTCTTTTGGATGATGGCTCTTGACTTTGTAGCTTCTTCCCTTAGTTTTCTCTTAGCATCTTTTCTTTCTTTGGTAACTTGTTGCTCCAGGTGCTTGAGATACTCAAATTCAACATACTCATATGATAAGGGAAGAAGTGCAGATGCCTGATAGAGTCCTGTGACACTCAGGTAGTTGATCATGATCAGTCTATCAGCTTATTTGTCTACCTGAGGTTGTGCAGTTGCCATAGCCTCTTTTTCAAGACTTTCCTGAACTGCGGAGAGGATAGGAGCATGCTTGTTGAGCTTTTTCTGTCTTATTTCTTCCTTGATCTTAAGGAGCAATGCTGCATCCTCTACCTCCTTCCTATCCTTTGACAATTCCTTATCAGCCAGTTCATTCAGCTCATCTAAGGGAAGAGATATGAGTTCATCAATGTTGTAGTTCCTGGTCCCTAGGTAGTTTAGCCTAGCTGCCCTCAACTAAGGGTAATGGGTGCTAAAGGTTCAAGGTTCAACTTTTGGGCCTTCAGTTAAGGCTTCTCCTTCGAAGCTAATCTTAGGGTCCACCTCAATATCCAGTTGACCAAAAATCTCACCTGCTAGCCTCTATCTATATAATCTTGATCTCAGCTTGAACTCTTTTAGCTCCCTTTCTTGAATCCTATTTGCTAATCTTGTAGCTTGAACTCTTTTAGCACCCAATTTTAGAATATTACCTGTTCCCTTCAACTATAAGCCCAATTCACAGTTGAGAATGTGCTAGACATATCTAGGAAACATGTAATACTCTATGGAGTCTAAGTTTGCAAGTAAATTGGTATAAACAAATTGTGAATACCTGAACTTGACCCCCTGAACCATCCTATGGACTATAAAGGAAAGGTCTTCTAGAATCTAGTCCTAACCTCCATGCATGTTGGATAAGCTGTGGATAACTACATAGAAGAGGTACTTCCACTGATAGGAGACCTTCCCCTTTCTGAAGGTCATGACTGAGAAGTCACCTTTATAGCCCATCTGCTCAAAAGAGTGGTTAACAACAGATTTTGGAAAGAACAAATCACCTTCCACATCATCCAGCTAAAGATGAGTGTTTATGGAGGCTGGAGTGATGAAGATTGTCCTCCCCTACACTATGGCAGATATTGCCTTCTCCCCATCCATGGTGTCCTCTTAGCAGGTCCTCTAGAATTCCAGCAACTGATCCTCATAAAGAGGAGGATCAATGGTGAGGGAGGTGAAGTAGTTTGTCAAAGAAAGGTAAAGGCAAACCTCTGAGAAACCAGGATCTTTCTCAGAGTCTAACAGAGCAACTTCATTATGTTGCCTATGAAGATGCATGAACAAATTAGGTTGGTTTCTGTGGTCGGGGTTGGCCATTTAAGGTAGCTTTATAGAGAAGGAAGATAAGAACAAATGTGGTTTGTAGGTGAATTGGGTTAGAGAAAAATGCAGATAAAGAAGGTAGTGAGAAGAGGGGGAACCATTGAGAGAATATATATGAAATGGATTTGAGACAAAGTTAAAGCAAAAGAATAAACTTTAAAATCCGAATATCGGTCCCACCTCTGAAAAAGTGCCCAAAAAGATAGTTTTCTTGGAAGTTGAAAATCTTTCGAACGTAATTTTGCTTTGGAAGTTTTATGAAAAAGCTTCCGAAGCCAAATAGCCAATTTGGCTTCGGAAGATATTCTTAAGATTTGTGAAAAATTTTCTTCAGAAGAAAAATACTTAGAAAATTTTTATTCCGAGACATGTTTGGTTTCGGAAGAAATTTGGACATGGAAGTTTTATTCTAAAGAGAATAAATATTCCGATACTTAATTGCTTTCGGAAGAAAATTGTCTTTCAAATGCATGTAAGTACTTAGAGGCATATTAAAGCTTCAGAAGATATTCTTAAAATTTCTTCTGAAGGTAAATTTCTTATAAGTAGTTATTTGCCTTCAAGACATAATTTTCTTCCGAAGGCAACTTGAAATCTTTCGAAAGAAAATATGTTTGGAAAAATTGTCAAAAATCTAAGGAATATCATTTTAAAGATTTTCTTCCAAAATAAACTGGACTTGTGAATGTGATAAAATAGACAACTTAGGACACATAGGTTTTAGAAATAAAGTTGATTTATGTTTAAGAAAATCTACTCAAAGTTAATCATCTCAATAGCTGATACAAGATATTTGAATCTCTGATCATCAAAAGTTTTAGTGAACAGACAACAATCCATTTTCAAAGTTATCTCTAATCAAATGATACCTGATGTTGATGTGTTTTGTCCTTAAGTGCTCCACATGATTCTCTATAATAGAGATAGCATTGTTGTTGTCTATGTGGATGGGAGTCTCTTTGAAATTGAATCCATAGTCCAGCATCTGATTCTAAATCCAAAGCACTTGAGCACAGCAGCTTACAACAGTAATGCATTCAGCTTCAGCAGTTGATGCAGACACACAGGATTGTTTCTTGCATTGCCATGAGACAATCCTTCCACCAAGGAATTGATATCCCCCAGATGTAGACTTTGCATTCATGTTATAGCCACCATGTCACTATCTGTATAGGCATATAGATTGAAGTCAGAATTCTTTGGATACCAAGGCCAAGCTTGGGAGCACCTTTGAGATATCTAAGAATCCTCTTGGCAGTAACCAGGTGTGACATCTTGGGGTTGGCTTGATATCTTGAATAGAATCATGTGGCAAACATGATATCAGGCCTGCTGGCTGTGAGATACATAAGAGACCCAATCATAGCCCTGTAGAGATGTTCATCACACACTTCCCCTCAAGATTATGTCCAAGGGAGTGGTATCTAGCTATAGGTGTCTTAGCAACCTTACAATCAGTCATGTTAAATGTAGTAAGTATGTCATGTACATACTTTGACTGTCTAATGAAGATGTTGTGACATCCGGTAATTTTCCGTTACCTAACTCCGTTAGTTCCGTTAGATATTGCATACATGTGTCTTGAGCACACAATAGTTGTCGTTGAACGTTGGTGACTTAATAACAATAAAACACGTAATAATTTAATTAATAATGTTGATTATAAATTTGTAGTTATGTGATTTGTGAATTTAAATATTATTTGTGAATTTTTTCTTGTAACGTGCCAACATGTTATATTTATTACATGTGTTTTGTCGCTAGTGAGATTATACATGATTAATATTGTTGCTTAAAAATACTTGTTGTTTTGTAGTTAAAAGTTGTTAAAATTTGTTAAAGGATTAAGTTTTTACAAAATATAATTAAAGAGGGTTTAATGGTAAAAATATAATTACCAAATATTAACAAAAAATATAACCCTAATCCCCTCCCACACACACACACTTTGATTTTGATCCAAGCAATAATCAATCATTGATTTTGGCTAGTTCCAAGTGTTTCTAATGTGTAGCAAGCATCAATTCTTGACCATTACACGATTAAACGTTAGATTTTGATTAGTTTTCATGTTTTTTGATTCTTGAACAACCCTAATTCGAAAATTGTGATTTATTTTGAAATCTATATTGTTTGATGATTGTTTAATGTTTGTTGGATTGTATTGATGTTATTTACGTGGATTATGCAAGAAATTCATGAAATTGAGTGGTTGTTCATACCTTACTATTAATAGTAACTTTTATGCATGAAATTGATGAATTATGATGAATTGATGATGTTAGTCATGCCTAGATGGTTGTTATGGACTTGATTAGGCATAAAGTTTGTGATTTTATGAATGAATTGGATGTTAGAGTGATTTTGTGTGTCACTTTCCCGAAAGGGAAACTTTATTTATGTAGATAGTTGGATATTGTTAATTGAGCATGTTTAGAATGTTTGAATCATGTTAGAATGCTTGTTGATAATGTCTAAGGTAGTAGATTGTGTTGATTGGATTTTATGAATGCTTGAAGCACAATTGGGGTAATTTAGGCTCTTATGGAATATACATGATAATGGATGGTGTTAGGTGATTATGGAACTATGTTGGGCTTATGATAGATCATGGTGATGCATGATGTGTTAGTTAAAACTGTAATTATGGACTTCTTGGGGTTTATATGTGTTGTTTGATAAACCATGGTGTATGAGCAGCTTTATAGCATTTAAGGGTTTGTAATATGGCATATGTGAATAACTTGTGTGATAGTCATGTATGATGAATTGCTATACTCGATCAAACAAGAACTTAACCTGACATGTCACTAACCAGGTCAAATGGGTCAACTATGTCTAATGAGTCTTGTTTTCCAAAACCTTGGGTCAATGTGGTTATTGAGCACTTAGGGTTGTTAAGTTTTCTGTGTACACGCACTTATGTACTTGCGTGTTTTAGGTAACCTTTGAAGGGTTGTCATCCATGCATCGTTAGCTCTTTGTTATTGTTCGTTGCGCACCAGGTGAGTTCATGCCCCACTTTCTTATACACTCTCTTTTGGGGGATATAGCATACTCGTTTACAAACCCTTTATTATTGTAAGTTGTGTATGGTCAACATAGTGTTAAATACCTTGAAAGTCCTCACACTTTTGGATCATTAATATTAGTAACCAGTGGGAAATTTTTGGTAGTCTACTGGGTTTGATAAGCCCAACCCGTGCTACTCGAGGTCAAACAGGTGCAATATTGTCCTAACATAAACATCGTCATGACCTGGTATGTCGTGACGGGAGGTAAACAAACGAAACACTGTCAGCTTCGATCGCGAAATCACTATGGTTATTACTTATGAACATAGACCAGCAATCTATTTCAATGCAATTCTTATGTTTTACAACTGTCACCGATTATGTTAAACACAAACTCTTGAACTCACCAACCGTTGTATTGACTCTTTTAGTATGTTATTCTCATGTCGAGGTTAGCAGCAGAACCTAGGAGCACTCATGGGTCTGCATGCATTGGAACAAACCTTGTTTTGCATTTGGGACTTAATATGCATTTTGTTTTAAATAATGGTTTGGCGCGTGTTTTTCGTAGTTTACATTTAGTACCTTGTGTTTGAAATATTTACAAAATGCTTCTGCAAATGTTTTAAAGTTTCAAACTCTAAATTGTTTTAAATGTTTCATATAGTGTCGTTTTGAGTAACTAATGACTGAGATCCTGGTTTGTTCACTCGCATTGCTGTAAAACCCCGTTCGTGGATTTTGAGGGTGTGACAGATTTAGTATCAGAGCCATTGGTTATAGTGAACTAGGTTGCATACACACTAGTCTATAACCGCACAGTTTGTTAGTTACTCATTACTTATCCCTTACTGTATACTCATTGGCATACACATCACGTACCTCGCAGCATGGCATCGTCTTCACGGGCTCTAGGTAAGAGGCCTGCACGTTCCGAGTCACCTCCTCCTCCTCCTGTACCTGATAGAGGATCTAACTGGCCCCGACATCCTTATCCTTCTGAAGAGATAGAATGTGATCAGCCTTTTGCACTACCCGAGCACAACGCTCCACAGAACTGGAGTTACTATCCTACCTATGTTGACCGCATGGTCTACAGGGAGTGTGCTCCAGCTATAGCTAATACTGGCCCTAGGACTAGGTCGGCAACTGCTTCTACGGCACCTACCCTTCCTTCTCTGAGTATTCCCCTCGAGCAGGCGGTTGCAGCTTTGGTTACTACACTGGACATTGAGCGACAGCTCATCAGAGCACTTACTAGCGAGATTCCATTTTATGACACGAGATGTGTCAGCTGCATTTACTGGTAGAGACACTTTAGGAGCGACTCTCGATGTCTATTGGGGGGCATCATACCTTGGCTGGTAATCTTTTTGCCCTTACTGAGCGCATGTCCGCGCAAGAGCTTCACAGTGTAGGGACAGATGATAGATTGACTAACCTAGAAGCACAGCTAGTGGCACTTCAGATTGCGGACGCCCCTGCACTTGGGGAAGACCCTAATGAAGAATGCCCCGAAGAGAAACCTGAAGAAGAGCCGGAGAAAGTCCCGGAAGATGAAGAACCAGAAGAGATGGAAGTGGACAGTGATGGATCCGATGTGTTGTATTGATTTTCATATTCATTTGACTTGGACTACATAGTGTTTCTTTTCTTTTTGAAACCTATATGGGAAGGGTTGTTTCCCACCCAATTGAAAAAATAAAAATTTTGACATTGATGGAATATTTTGTGAATCATTTACAAATTATTTGTCTTTCGTTATTATTTTGGTTATAAATGTTGTGGTTGTGATAAATTCATTATTTCTTATTATTAACCATACTTTAATGAGATTAATATGTTGGATGTTACTCATTATTGTATTTGTGAATGTAAAGTGAAATATGGACGGTCGTGGTAGAGGACGTGGACGTGGCCATGGACGTGGCGGTGGATGTCGTGCCGATGCTGTAAACATGACTCCTGCCAAATTAGCCACCTTAATCAATCAACATATGCAGGCAGCAGTAGGCGCTCAAGCTGCCCAATTTGGAGGTAAACGATGACCCTGGTCATCAACTACATAAATATTCTATTAGATGGTTAATCCATTTGGTTTGGCTAAACAATCCAAAATGTTGAATACAGGACCGCCAGCATGCACGTATAAGGCGTTCATGGACTGTAAGCCCCACATATACAGTGGAGCTGAAGGAGCCGTAGGGCTTGTACGGTGGTTTGAGAAGACCGAGTCGGTCTTCGCCAAGTGCAACTGTTCACTGGCGGACCAGGTGAAGTATGCCATGGGGACACTTGAGGGTGCGGCGCTCTCGTGGTGGAATGCGCAGGTGCAAATGCTTGGTCAGGCGATGGCAAATGATTTACTGTGGGACGAGTTTAAAGAGATGATGATGGAAGAATATTGTCCTCGGAATGAAGTCCAGAAGCTGGAAGCTGAGTTCTGGTAGTTTAAAATGGAAGGGTCTGAGATCGAGGCTTACACTACGAGGTCTCACGAGTTGGCGACACTTAGCCTTGGCATGATCGACCTACCGATCAAACGAATTGAGCTTTATCTATGAGGCTTTGTTCCAGAGATACAAAGTATGGTGACTGCTGTGAACCTCACCATTATCCAGTAGGTTATTCGATTAGCTCACAAGCTTACTGACCAAGCGCAAGTGGGACAACTCTCGTAGCAAAGGATCGTCGTCAAACAACCAACCTTAGCAACATCAGCAGCAACAATAACACACTCAGCAGCATCAATATCAACAGCAACAAAGGAGGTTTGACAACAACCATAGTTTCAATCTGTCATCTTCTTCAAATCAAGGACAAGGTGGATATGGGGGAAAGCATCCAAAGTGCAACCGGTGCAACTATCATCACATCGGTAGGTGTGACAGCTTCAAGTGTCAGCGTTGTGGGAAGATAGGGCATGCATCGAAGGACTGTCATTGTGAGTTGATGAAGAAGCCTCAGCAACCTTAAGAAACACCAAAAGGTTGTTTCGAATGTGGAAAGGAAGGACAGTATAAGAGAAATTGTCCTCAGTTGAAGAAAAATGGGAATGGTGCTGGAAATGTTAAAAACAACAATAACAACGATAGTGGTGACAATAATGGTAGCAACAACAGAGGATCTAAAGGGAGAGCCTTGGGCAGCAACAACAAAGGAGCTAAAAGGAGAGCCTTTGTCATGGGTTTAGCTGAGGCTCTAAACGACCCTACAACTGTTACTGGTAAATTTCTTGTTAATGGTCGTTTTGTTACTGTATTGTTTGACACTGGAGCCGATATGAGTTTTATCTCTACTAAGTAGAGTAGTCTCTTAAGTGATATGCCTTCTCCGTTGGAATCTAAATATATGGTAAAATTAGCTGATGGTAAGCAAATTCATGTTACAAACATCCTAAAGGGTTGCAAGAAAGAACTTGCTGGTCATACTTTTGACATTGACCTCATGCCTATTACGCTTGGGAGTTTCGATGTGGTAGTGGGCATGGATTGGCTGTCCGAGAAGCAGGTAGAAGTCATTTGCCACGAGAAGGTTATCTGCATTCCTCTCCTGGACAGGGAAATTCTCTCGGTTAAGGGCGAGAAAAGTGGTGCTGCGATAAGCATAATATCCTTTATGAAAGTGCATAAGTGGCTACGTAAGGGTCGCTTAGCTATATTAGCCATTGTACCTGACAAGCAACCGGAGGAAAAGAAGATAGAGAATATTCCGGTAGTTCGTGACTTTCCGGAGGTGTTTCCAAAGGATCTGCCTGGACTACCACCTCATCGTCAAGTTGAGTTCCAGATTGATTTGACTCCCAGAGCTGCTCCGATTGCGAGAGCACCTTACCGGTTAGCCCCGAACAAACTGTAGGAACTATCAGCACAACTGCAGGAGCTGTTGGATAAAGGGTTTATTTGACCGAGCTCATCACCTTGGGGAGCACCTGTTCTCTTCGTCAAGAAAAAGGATGGCACATTTCGAATGTGTATCGACTATAGAGAATTGAACAAGGTTACAGTCAAGAATCGATATCCTTTACCCCGGATAAATGATTTGTTTAATCAACTTCAAGGATCAAGCTACTATCTAAGATTGATTTGAGGTCTGGGTATCATCAACTGAGAGTCCGAGAGGAAGACATCTCGAAGACCGCATTTCGTACACGTTATGGTCATTATGAGTTCTTGGTCATGCCATTTGGGTTGAAAAATGCACCAACAGTGTTCATGGATCTCATGAATCATGTGTGCAAACCTATCTCAATTAGTTTGTTATCGTGTTTATCGATGACATATTGATCTATTCGAGGACCAAGGAAGAACAAGAAGAACACTTACGTCTAATCTTGGAATTACTTAAAAAGGAACAACTGCACGCTAATTTTCCAAGTGTGATTTCTAGATACGTGAAGTACAGTTTTTGGGTCACATTGTTAACGAGAAGGGAATACATGTTGATCCTGCAAAGATTGAAGCAATAAAGAATTGGTCGGTTCCCAAGATGCCTAGCGAGATACGACAGTTTCTTTGACTGGCAGGATATTATCAGCGATTCATTGAGGGATTCTCCAAGATCTCTCAACCTCTCATAGCCTTGACTCATAAAGGAATAATGTATAAATGGGGTGATAGTCAAGAGTTTGCTTTTCAATTGTTGAAACAGAAACTATGTAGCGCATCGATATTGGCCTTTCCGGAGGGAAGTGATGACTTTGTGGTTTATTGTGATGCTTCTATCCAAGGAATTGGTTGTGTCTTGATGCAACGTGATAAGGTGATAGCCTACGCCTCGAGACAACTAAAAGTACACGAGAAGAACTACAACACCCATGACTTGGAACTGGGTGCGGTAGTTTTTGCCTTGAAGATCTGGAGACATTACTTGTACGGTACCAAGTGCACTATCTATACCGATCACAAGAGTCTTCAGCATATCTTTGAGCAGAAGGAGTTGAATATGAGGCAGCGATGTTTGGTGGAATTGTTGAAGGATTATGATTGCGCTATCAAATATCACCCAGGAAATGCAAATGTAGTCGTTGATGCGTTGAGTAGAAAGGAAACTGCTAAGCCCCAACGAGTGCAAGCTTTACAGCTTACCATTAGCACTCACTTTCCTGAACAAATCCGAGAAGTTCAGACAGAAGCTTTGAAAGTGGAAAACATTGCGTCTGAATCTTTACGGGGAATAGACAAACAGGTAGAAGTAAAAGCAGTTGGAATTCATTATTTTATGGACAGACTCTGGGTGCCCTTGTATGGAAACCTAAAGGACTTGGTTATGTGTGAGACACACAAGTCTAAGTACTCTATACATCCTGTTTCTGACAAGATGTATCATGACATGAAGGCGCACTATAGGTGGCCTAATATGAAGGCAGACTTAGCTACGTATGTGAGCAAGTGCCTAACCTGTTCGAAAGTTAAAGTTGAATATCAGAAGCCGTCTGGGTTACTACAACAACCTGAGATTCCTATGTGGAAGTGGGAACAGATTTCTATGGACTTCATTACCAAATTACCCCAGACTCCCACTGGTTGTGACACGATATGGGTGATCATAGATCGATTAACCAAGTCTTATCACTTCTTGGCAATCAAGGAAATGGATAAAATGGACAAGTTAACCTGAATTTATCTGAAGGAGATAGTCTCGAGACATGGTGTACCGGTCTCAATTATTTTCTGACCGTGATGCTCGTTTTACATCATATTTCTGGCAGTAGTTACAGAGATCTCTGGCTACGCATCTGGATATGAGTAATACTTATCATCCACAAACAGATGGGCAAAGAGAACTTACCATTCAAACATTGGAGGACAGGTTACGTGCTTGTGTGATTGTTTTGGGAATAACTGGGAAGTTCACCGACCATTGGTGGAAATTTCTTACAACAATAGTTATCACACCAGCATTAAGGCAGCACCATTTGAGGCCTTGTATGGATGAAAGTGTAGATCACCAGTTTGCTGGGCAGAAATTGATGATAGTCAGCTAACAGGCCCCGAGTTGGTTCACAAGACTACTGAGAAGATCGTACCGATAAGGAACCATATGGCTGCAGCACGTGACCGACAGAAAAGCTATGCCGACAAGCGACAGAAACCTTTGGAGTTTCAGGTTGGCGACAAAGTTTTACTGAAAGTTTCACCATGGAAAGGTGTGATTCGATTCGGCAAAAGAGGCTAGCTTAATCCGACATACGTTGGACCATTTGAGATTCTTGAAAGAATAGGTCCAGTGGCGTATCGATTAGATCTACCTGACTCGTTGAGTGGAATTCACAATGTATTTCATGTCTCAAATTTGAAAAAGTGCTTATCGGACGAGACGATGGTGGTACCACTGGAGGAAGTGCAAGTAGATGAATAACTACGGTTCATTGAAGAACCAGTTGAAGTGATTGACCATGAAGTCAAGACTCTTATGAAAAGTAAGAAACCCATAGTCAATGTTTATTGGAACTCAAGACATGTACCAGAATTCACATGAAGATTAAGTATCCTCATCGTTTCGAAACGACGACGACAGCCGGCGAAGGTATTGATTAAATTTCGGGACGAAATTTCTTTCAACATGGGGATGATGTGACAACCCACCCAAAACTCACCAGATTTCTTTGTGCAAATGCAATAGACCAGTGATGTAACACAACCATGTAACGCATTTTCGGGACCAAAATTCTTTCAACATGGGGATAATGTGACATCCTGTAATTTTCCGTCACCAAACTCTGTTAGTTCCGTTAGGTCTTGGATACACATGTCATGAGCACACACTAGTTGTCGTGAACGTTGGCGACTTAATAACAATGAAACAAGTAATAATTTAATTAATAATATTGATTATTAATTTGTAGTTATGTGATTTGTGAATTTAAATATTATTTGTGAATTTTATCTTGTAACGTGCCAACGTGTTATATTTATTCCATGTGTTTTGTAGCTAGTGAGATTATACATGATTAATATTTTTGCTTAAACATACTTAAGTTAAAAGTTGTTAAAAAATGTTAAAGGATTAAGTTTTTACAAAATATAATTAAAGAGGGTTTAATGGTAAAAATATAATTACCAAATATTAACAAAAAATAAAACCCTAATCCCCTCCCAAACCCCCCTTACGGCCGCGACCACTCCGACACACACACACTTTGATTTTTATCCAAGCAACAATCAATCATCAATTTTGGCTAGTTCCTAGTGTTTGTAACGTGTAGCATGCAACAATTCTTGACCATTACGTAATTAAAGGTTAGATTTTGATTAAATTTTCATGTTTTTTGATTCTTGAACAACCCTAATTCGAAAATTCTGATGAATGTTGAAATCTATGTTGTTTGATGATTGTTTGATGTTAGTTTGATTGTATTGATGTTAGTTTAGGTGGATTATGCAAGAAATTCATGAAATTGAGTGGTTGTTCATACCTTACTATTAAAAGTAACCTTTATGCATGAGATTGATGAATTATGATGAATTGATGATGTTAGTCGTGTCTAGATGGTTGTTATGGACATGATTAGGCATAAAGTTGGTGAATTTATGAATGAATTGGATGTTAGAGTGATTTTTGCTATAACATTCCCGAAAGGTAAACTTTATTTATGTAGATCGTTGGATATTGTTAATTGAGCATGTTTATGTTGTTAGGATCATGTGAGAATGCTTGTCGATAATGTCTAAGGTGGTAGATTATGTTTATTGGGTTGTATGAATGCTTAAAGCACAATTTGGGTAATTTAGGCTCTTATGGAATATACATGATAATGGATGGTGTTAGTGATTATGGAACTATGTTAGGATTATGATAGATCATGGTGATGCATGATGTGTTAAAATTGTAATTGTGGACTTCTTGGGATTTATATGTGTTGTTTGATAAACCATGGTGTATGATGAGCTTTATAGCACTTATGGGTTTGTAATGTGGCATATGTGAATAACTTGTGTGATAATCATGTATGATGAATTGCAATACTTGATCAAACAAGAACTTAACCTGACATGTCACCAACAGGTCAAAAGGGTCAACTAGCTCTAATGAGTCTTGTTTTCCAAAACCTTGGGTCAATGTGGTTATTGAGCACTTAGGGTTGTTATGTTTTCTGTGTACACGTACTTATTTACTTGCATGTTCTAGGTAACCTTTGAAGGGTTGTCTTCCACACATCGTTAGGTCTTTGTTATTGTTCGTTGCGTACCAGTTGAGTTAATGCCCCACTTTCTTATACACACTCTTTTGGGGGAGAAAGCATACTCATTTACAAACGCTTTATTATTGTAAGTTGTGTATGGTGTAACATAGTGTGAAATACCTTGAAAGTCCTCACACTTTCGGATCGTTAATATTGGTAACCAGTGGGAAATTTTGGGTAGTACTACTGGGTTTGACAAGCCCTACCCGTGCCACTCGAGGTCAAACGGGTGCATTATTGTCCTAACACAAACATCATCACGACCTGGTACGTCGTGACGAGAGGCAAACAAACGAAACACATTCAGCTTCGATCGTGAAATCACTATGGTTATTACTTATGAACATAGACTAGCTATCTATTTTAATGCACTTCTTATGTTTTACAACTGTCACTGATTATGTTAAACGTAAACTCTTGAACTCACCAACCGTTGTGTTGACTCTTTTATTATGCTATTCTCAGGTCGAGGTTAACAGCAATGCCTAGGAGCACTCACGGGTCTGCATGCATTGGAACAAACCTTGTTTTGCATTTGGGACTTAATATGCATTTTGTTTTAAATAATGGTTTTTGTTTTGCGTAGTTTACATTTAGTACCTTGTGTTTGAAATATTGACAAAACGCTTCCGTAAAAGTTTTAAAGTTTAAAACTCTGAATTGTTTTAAATGTTTTATATAGTGTCGTTTTAAGTAACTAATGACTGAGATCCTGGTTTGTTCACTCACCTCACGGTAAAACCCCCCACGTGAATTTTGAGGGTGTGACAAATGCCATTGTTAACTTGCTTCACTTTAATTCGTAGGAAGAAATTGAGTTCCCCCATGGCACTCATTTCGAACTTATTCTTCATCAGCCTCTCAAAGTCTTTGCAGAGCTTTAGATTAGTTGACCCAAAGATAATGTCATCTACATATACTTGAACCAGCATTAAGTCATTCCCTGTTCCTTTGATGAAGAGAGTTCCAACTATAGTGCCCCTCTTGTAACCATGTTGACAGAGATACTTAGATAGTGTCTCATACCACTTTCTTGGGGCTTGGTGCAGCCCATAAAGAGCTTTATCAAGCTTGCAGATATAATCAGGATGATATGGGTCTACAAAGCTAGGTGGTTGTTTGACATACACTTCTTCATCAATCACCCCATATAGAAAAGCACACTTGACATCAAGTTGGTAGACCTTGAAATCCTTGGATGCAGCAAAAGCCAGGAATATTCTTACAGCTTCAAGTCTTGCCACAGAAGCAAAAACATATGTGTTGTCAATTCCCTATTCTTGTGTGTATCCTTGAACAACTAGTCTATCCATGTTCTTGATGACAAGTCCCCTATCATCCTTCTTGTTTCTAAAAACCTACTTGGCTCCTATGGTAGTCTTCCTATGAGGAAGAGGACATAGGTTCCAAACCTTTTGTTTTTTGAATTGAAGCAGCTCCTCTTGCATTGCTTCAACCCAACTTCCATCCTTTAAAGCCTCATCAACTTTCTTTGGCTCTATCTGCGACAAGAAGCAAGAGTATAGACAACAATTTTTGTCATGGGTTTGTCGTCTTGTTCTCACCCCTGTATCAACATTTCCTATGATGTTTGTGGTGGTGTGACTTGTGGATCCTAAGTTGAGGGATCACAATAAGTTGATTGAAAAGATCTAAATTAAAGAAATTCAGATCTGGCAATGAAGTATCACCCACCATGTTAGCACACTTATCAAGAGAGACTTGATCCAATAAGTGTGTGATATCATTTATGTTGTCTTCTATGGAATGGTTATCAGCATCAAGAAATTCTTGATCACTGTCACCACCTCCATTTCCTCCTACATTTGAAGCTCCTTCACCTGAGTTTTGAGCCTCTAAGCTAGAATTTATAGGCATCTCAGATGTATCAGCTGAATTTGTCATGTTTGTGTTGATAGAATCTTCACTTGCAGGGTTAGTTACCATTGGAGCTGAAGTAGTGTTCTTGCTTGGTCTTCTCAGCTCAAATCTTGGGTCAGGATCTCCTGTTGATAAGTTACCTGTAGATCCTGAAACACTCTCACAAGACTTGTTAAAACAGTTGGTAACTAAATCAAGATCAAATAGCTAATCACGACCAGAACCTTTCACACCGGGAGTGTGCTCATTGAAGGTCACATTGGCAGACTCCTCAACTACTCTAGTTCTAAGATTGTAAACTCTATAAGCCTTAGCTTGGGAAGAGTATCCAATAAAGTGTCCATCATTTGATTTCTCAACAAATTTGGCTATCTGATCTTTGGTATTCAAGATGGTGCAAGGACATCCAAATGACATGAGGAAACCAATAAATGGTCTCCTTTTGTGCCACAGCTCATAAGGAGTCTTACCATGAGTCTTAACCACTAAAGCTCTATTCTGCACATAGCAGACTATATTGACTGCCTCTGCCCAGAAGGTGATGGGTAGTTTAGAGTCAAACAGCATGGTTCTTGCAGCCTCAATAGGTGTCCTGTTTCTCCTCTCAGCAACACCATTTTGCTGAGGTGTCCTGGGAGCACTATATTGTCTTGTAATACCTTTTTCATCACAAAGTGAATCAAGGATTTGGTTCTTAAATTATGTTCCTTGATCACATCTTATGGTCTTGACCTTATGATTAGATTTATTCTTAATTTTCAGAATGAAGTTCTTCAAGATATTAGGAGTCTCATCCTTAGTTCTAAGGAAAAAGACCCAAGTGAATCTTGTGAAGTCATCTGTGATCACCAAACAATATGAGGTCCTTCCTAAACTCATTACACTGGTAGGGCCAAAGAGATCCATATGTATGAGTGTAGGGGAGTAGTGATAGAGTTCCTTTCCTTTGGCTTGTGAGACACTTTGTGTTGCTTCCCTTTCAGGCATGCAACACAGTGGTCATCACTTGTAAACTCTTTCTTTGACATTCTAGTTACCATATCATTCTTAATTAATTTATTCATGTTTTTAATGTTTACATGGCACATTCTTTTATGCCAAAGGAAAGACTCATCACTATTTGCTTTAGATAGAAAGCAAGAAACTTCTCCTGAGGGAGATGTTTTCTGCAAGTCCATCTTGTACATGTTCCCCTTCCTAGGGTCTCTGAGCAGGATATGCTCTAGAGAAATGAACACCTCGGGCTTGAGAACAATGCACTCATGCTCGGTAAAGAGCATGTTGTGTCTCTGATCACAAAATTGAGATACACTCAGTAGATTGTATCCAAGCTCTTTGACAAAATTTACCTTTTCAATGTTAAGCTTACCATTTGTGACCATGCCCCTTCCTGTAATGTAACCTCCAGCATCTCCTCCAAAAGCAACTGGCCCTTCATCAATTTTCTCAAAATTTTAAAGTTGAGAACCATTGCCAGTCATGTGCCTGAAACAGCCACTTTTTAATGATCCATACATTTCCTTTTGTCTTTAGCTATTCCTGCACAAGAAAGAAGTGGTTAGTTACATTTGGAAACCGAAGCCTTATTGGTCTTAGGCTTTTCAAAGTGATCAAAAGACAATGTAATAGTAAATGATCCTATGTTTAAGCTTTGAGGATCATTAGCTGTTGTTAATGAAGAACCTTCAATCACTTGGTCTTTCTTCATCTTCCACACCATCTTTGAAAGATTGGAATTGACCTTCAACACCTCGGAAGTTTTAACAACTTCTGACGTTTTGGTGACTGGACCTTCAGAAGATCTTGCTTTCACTGCAGCAGGCTTCAGTACTTCGGAAGCATTCCTTTCTTCCAATACCAAATTTTCTTCCGAAGCTAGCTTTTCCTTCTTCTTCTCAGAAGTTTTCTCTTTGATCATGTGAATTGTACATTTAGGATTATAGATGCAACTCTTAGCAAGATGAGAAGTACTACCACACATGATGCAGTCCATTTGCTTCCTTCTGGGAGTCTTCTTTTGAGAGAAAGACTAAACTTGATCAGTTTCCACCTCCATCTTCATCTTCACAGATGATGCAGCAAGCTTCTTAGGGAGAGGCTTACTCTTGGATTTGGATGGTTCAGGCTGTGTAGCAGTGGTACACAGCTGGTCAGCCTTTTTCTCTTTGCTGGAATGATTTGGACATGAACTAGAACTCCTGGTATTAGAGTTCATAGTTGAGTCTTCAGCCTTCACCACTTCAAATCCTGCAGAGATGAATACTTGTTTCTGCTTAGAGTTGAAAGTGGCCTTAATCTCTTGAGCCTTCTTTGACTTTATCTTTGCTCTTTTGATCAAGTTCTTCCTCTTGGACTTGGTCATCCTAGCTTCTTTTCTCTTCTCAAGAGAATAGTGACCCTTTTTAGGATGATCTTCTTCACTCGTCTTAGAGTCATCCTTCATTATCTCCTTTTCATCCTCTTCAACAATAGGGTCTATAAGGGGAAGCTCATTTTCACAAGTTCCACACCTTGGAGATCTTACAGACAATAGAGTGTGTGGAGGAGCTATCTCAGTAGATCCCAGTACCTCCTTATTCTGATAATACACTTTTGCATGCAAGGATGAGGATAATATGTTCTTGAAGGTCTCTTCTTCAAGAACACGTTTTTCTTCCCTGGCTTTCCTGATCACAAGCTCAGCCTGGCATTCAGTTAGCTTAGTGATGAGATATTTTATCTGAGTCCTGTAGTTGGTATGTTCATGCTTAAGAGTTGAATTTGTTTTCTCTAAATCTTTTATTTTAAGTTTGTAATCATTTTCAGCTCTTTTGAAATCAACTTTTAACATGTTTAAGGACTCAAGATTAGATCTCATCTCTAAGTTATAGGACCTGTATTTGTAAACTTTAGCAATCCATTCAGGTGTACAAAGATGTTCCAATATCTTGGCTTCTTCATGATCTGCCATCAGTGCTTGGTTTGGAGATTCATCTTTAACCTGAAAGCTCCAGTCAAAGCCTCTTCTTCAACAGCAACTGCAGCTTGTTGCTTGGGCTTCTTTTTCTGGTGAGCTCCATCAATGTAGTTTAGTCTGGTTTATGCTTGGCCACCATTTTTCTTTGGTATCTTGCACTCTCTAGCAAAGTGTCCTATTTGGTTATAGTTGTAACACTTCACATTGCTTTTGTCCAGCCCAAACTTTCCACTAGTTATATTGCTAGGAAACTTCCTCCCTATCCTCTTATAGAATTTCTTGGCTCTATGAGTGAGAAGAGACATCTGCTGGACTATTTCCATGATCATCTGGATGGATACAGTCCAGGACTTCAAGGATAAAGAGAAAGTTGCCTGTGCTTTCATCAGTAGACACAAAGGCTTGTGAAGAGCTTGTCTCTTAGAATAGGCTTCCATGGATGTAGCTCTCTTTTGGTGTCTCCGGGAAGGTGATGAAAGGCCTCTTTTATGAGTTGTCAGGGTAGCAGATGAGATGATATTGTGGTTCTCTACAATCCCTTTCAACCACATGAAGGGCTGAACTCTGCTGGTTGTTGCATGTTCATCTCCATCTGGTAGCCACTGAGGATATCATACAACTCAGTGAGAGTAAGGGTCTTGAATTTCTCAGTCCTTTAAATGACCACACAATAGTGTGTCCATTGTCTGGAAAGAGAGGACATGAACTTCCTCACAATATCCCTATTCTCAAGAGTTACTCTAACATCCTTTAGAGTATCCATAATCTCAACATACCTGAAGTACTGTTGAGTCATGGTTTCATCTATTTTAAAGGTGAAGTTCTCAAACTGCTGCTTTAAGAGGTCCTTCTTGTTCTCTTTTAGTTCATTTGACCCCTCATACATCAGCTTCAGTGCATCCCATAGTTGCTTGGCAGTCTTGCACTTCTTGAAGCCTCTATAGATAGAGTTTGGAAGAGCAGTTTGGAGGGTGGTCATGACCTTCTGATCTATGTCAATCTTCTTCCAGTCTTCATCAGAATAATCAGCCACTTCCTTTAGTATCATATCACCACCAGCAGCTGAAAAGGTGGATGGTACATGAGGTCCATAGATAACAGATCCCGACATCCTGGACTCCTGAGACTTGATGAAGCCTTCCATTCTTTGGCACCAAGTGTCAAAGTCTTTAGGAGTGATCAGTGGAGACTTTGTCATAGTACCAGTTTCCATATCAGCCTTTATGATAGTTGCCATTTGAGATGTTCAGTATTCTTTGAATCTAAAAGGATTTAAGATGGTTAGATCGTACAATCAAGAGCCTAAAAGGCTCTGATACCAATTGCAGGACCGTATAAAGTGTCATCAATACAATCAGTCTCACAATGAGGAGAGATTTAGAACACTTAATAGATCAAATAGGGAACTGGGTTTGTGTAAATGATACTAAGAACACAAGTAAGTAATGAGACAAAACTAAGAGCAAGAACAGAGAAGTATGGTTTTCAAGGATGTTTTATATTGCTCTCAAGTTCTATTAAAAATGTCACAAAGCATAAAAGAAATACAAGGACCTGAGATACTTTATACTACATCCTACAACCGTCAATACTTTGAAAGATAGTTGGAAATACTAATCTAGACAACAAGATCAATGTAGAGTCAAAAGGCAGATTGTCTTTTGACTAGTGACTATGACATGCCATAGCTCACATCCTTTTCTAATATAAAAAGGTTAGCAGGTACAAAGTAGGAAGTTACAGACAAAGACCATAATCTACAGTTTACAAAAGTAGGGACTTTTCACTAACTTGTATAAGTTGTTGAGTCTTTAGAGTTGCAGCGCAAAGTGTGTCAGCTTTATGAAAAAGTAGATCAGAGAAAGCATGTCTTCTCTGTCTTCGGAAGAAATCAGTCTTCATATCAAATTGGCTTTGGAAGACTTTGTCTTTGAAGCTTCGGAAGACTTCATCTTTGGCTTTGGAAGATTTGGACTTTGGCTTCGGAAGATTTTACACTTTGAATATTTTCTGTGGAGAGTGTAAAACTTACGAAGCAACTTTTACCTTGTACATTCAGTGCATGCATGCAAGAAGATCCTTGATTGTTTTGGCTTCTTTGGTTGCATCAGCCTTCTAATCTTCTAATATGACCTTACAGTATATATTACTTCTCAACTTAGTATCACAAGACTCTTACAAGCATGGTTACTTAAGCTACAATGAGAAACTGTATATACTATTATCTACAGCCGGTTATACTTGGAAAACAAGCTGGAATTTACCGCTAGACAAATACTATATTGCTAGAAGTAAAGTATCTAAGATAAAATATTATCCTAGATTAGGTAGTCATGACAGGTCCATGACTTACCTTTTGTCACCAACTAAGTAGGGTAACTGTACTAACTGATAAAGGTGAACGGTGGATTAAAGTATGGTCAACTACATGGGCGTGGGAAAGCGCCATGCAGTGTATTAGAGTTGGCAGCGGATGTTAGACAACCCATACCTATGTCCACTAGTTCATAGTTGATTCTTTTGAAGGCAAAACGGCTTGGCAAGAATAAGTTCTTCCGACGCCATTTATACTTCGGAAGAATCATTTTCTTTTGAGTCTTCTGCAAGTCTTCATGACTTCATTCTTCGGATGACTTTGTCTTGGATCTTCTAAGTGTGAATGCTTTGGAAGGAGAGCTACTTGGTCTCGAAAGACTTGGTTCTACCTTCGGAAGTTCTTCATATACTTCGGAAGGAAACTACTTAGTTTCAGAAGACTTAGTTTTCCTTCGGAAGTTCTTCATACTTAAGCTTCGAAGATCTTCAATTTGTCTTCGGAAGAGCAGCTTTGTCTTCGAAAGACTTCTTCAGTTGTACTTCAAAATGCTCTAAGTGTTGTTTTGATCGCACCAGCCTCATATGATCCAACAAATATTCATATTAAAAATAATACTTACAAGTATTTATGGACGATTTCTTCCTACATCTCTTAACATCAAGATGTTGTTATCTCAAAAGCCTCTTGTCTTTTGCGTCATTGTAAATCATGTTGACGTTTAACGCTGTGTGGAGAAAAATAATTAAACATATGTATTATATTTAAGTATTTTTAATAAAATAAGTAAAAAAATTATTAGATATATGTTACCATTCGTAATGTTTGATAACATAACTGTTGACGAAGAATCTACAATATAAAATAACATAATTAACTTTATTAAAAATTTATACATATAACCAGATTGTAATAATTTGTTTGACATGATTCTTACATTCAGAAACTTGTGTATCATAAGATGATTGGATGACTAAAGAAGGATAAAACAACAACGGTGTTGAAATTTTCTTCGATTTCTTTGAATCTAAGTATTTTTTTTCTAATGGCACGTCGAAGCTTAGCAACATGGTTGAAAGTAGTGTTGTTTTTCCTGCATTTATGAAATAATATTATAAATTTATAGGTGTTTAGTTAAGCAAATAGTTTCATTAAAAATAGGGATTACTATAGGTTTTATACGTTCAATACATGCTCATGGTTAAAATAATTTATGTACTTATTTTAGTTTAATATTTGTAAATGAAAATATATATTTACTATATTTTAATAGCCGGATGTATAAACAATAAGCGAGCAGTTATGGATGTTTTTTTATAATTAAAGAATTTTATAAAATTGTTGTAATTAATGATTAAATTTCTTAAAATAATGAGTTAATGATAAAAAATAAGCTTCATTGATTTAAATATAGTAGGGGTCAAAATATACATAATGGTTAAAGTAAACACTATAGAGAAAACCACACAAATAAATGATCAAAAGTAAATATTGAAAATCAATAAACAAACATCCATAAAAGCAAAACCAATTGTTATAAGACATAAGGAAAACCAAAACGAATAAAGACTGAAAAATTCAACGATAGGTAACTCATGGTTGCAAAATAAGTATTTGATCATTTTTCGAGCTTTGGAGTCAAAAGGCAGAGCTTGCCGTCTTGACCATGTTGCATACCGAAAATGGTAGGACGGACTTTATTAGCCGAATGACTGCCATCTTCATCCGCATCATATACTTTTGTTAGGGTGCGCTTCAACTCCATTATTTCATTCATTACCTGGGCAGGGGATTTAAATTCAAGAGGATGTTTCCCCTTTTTGTTTTCAATGTTGGATACTTGAGTGGTGTTATCGGCCATGTAAGTGTAACACTCGAAAATTTTGATAAAAGAAAAGTATCTTGCAAAAAAAAGAAGGGAAAAGGAGCCAAAGTGGAAAGGGGCTAAGTGTAAAAAGTACAAAACTCAAATATTTTAATATATTGTGAGTATGGCCGGCCCATAACACCTTTTTGCACCTGTTGTTCGACTGAAAAGTGTAGAAAGAAGAAGAAGAAGAAGAAGCTGCTCTCTCGGTTATTCAAGGAAGAAAGGCTGATTTTCGCAATTGGTGAGTGTTCTTTGTACATTTGGCTCGGTTTTGTTGGGGTTTTTGACCATGAAACTAATTTTCATGTGTTTATTGTGCCTGGTTGTTTGCTTGGTTGTGTCTTAGGTGTTTGAACTCTTGTGCCTTCAAGTTTGGTGGAGTTTTACTTGAAGACTACATTAGGTGAGTTCTAGACCCCGGTTTTTATGTGTTTTTAAACTTTTGGGGCTGAAAATGAATTAATCAAAATGTTTTACAACGGTTTAATATGTACCCGTATGTATATGTGTGTTTATGTTTGTGTTTATGGTTGTATGTGTGTTCTTGATGCTTAGAATGATGGGTATAAGCTTAGAACATGTTAGGATGCAGATTGGGTTCAAAAATAAGTCTGAAATATGCGTAACAGTTGGTCATGCGCCCAAATAGGGCTAATGCGCCAGAACAGTACCTCATGCGCCTGAAAATTTTATCAAAATAGACTAACTGTTAGGTCATGCACCCAATAGTACCCATCCGCCTAAGTTCCTCATGCGCCTACTGCCCAGTGACTAAGTGTAATGTTTTATATGTATAATGCTATGATTGACCAACTGTGAGGTCTCCGGGAACGGGGCCTTACAAGTTGGTTCCAGAGCCAAAGTTTAAGAGAAATGGGTAAAATATTTTCAAAACCTAAACTTAAACTGAGAATGGGTCCGAATGGAGGGATGTCAGCCCGAGTAGCTACGTGCCATCAGGTAAATCTTTTCTTAATGTTAACCGGTATTTTGTGCCTGTGCTACTTGATTTATGTGCTTTTAGAAGATTTGAATACTAATGTAGTCAGGATAGGAAATGCTTAGGGGATGAAGAGTAAAGTAAGTGGCTAATCACAACTGGCAACTGTAATTAGGGACTTACTATACTTAACATAAACTGAGCTATTACCTTGAATGACCGTGTTGGTGTTTGAATCTTATAGCGATTAGAGGATGGCTGGTGGAAGATCGTCTAAAGCTTCTCGAGGTGGAACACGGGGTAGTCGTAGTGGTAGACCACAGGCCGTAAGGAACCAGGCTAAGACTGCAGAGACGGCTCCTGCTGAGCCTGGGCTTCATCATCCGGAGGGTGGCGATAAGAGTGCTAGCTTAAGAGCCTCAGTAAGGAGGCGGTTATGGAGGAGGTGCATTAAGTCATGCATACAATCTTACCATCTGTAGTGACTGAAGTTATCCGTGCTGTGAGGGAGGATGAGAGAAAGGAGAAGGAGGAGGAGAGAAGGACTATGGCTGGGAGAAGGGGAATGAGAAGAGTCATGATGAGGAGGAGGAACTGAACGCTGGGACGACAGCCTCCAGTGATGAAGAGGAGGTGGAAGTGTGGGAAACCGTGAAGGGGTGTAGTTATGGGGCATTCCAACGATGCAAACCCCCGACTTTCGATGGTAATGGTAATGTTGCTGCTGCTCATCGCTGGGTGAGAGAAATAGAGGCGGTGTTAGAGATCAGTGAGTGTAGGGAGGACCAGAAGGTGAAGTTCGCCACTCACTCATTTGTAGACTCGGCTTTATGTTAGTGGGACAATATTGTGCAGGCCGAGGGGAGCAGGGCCATTGGGAAGATGAAATGGGGTGAATTAAAGAAAATGGTGATCGAGGAATTTTTCCCTCACCAAGAGCTTGATAAGATCAAAATGGAGTTCCTACAGCTAGAGGCGGGAACCATGACCCATCAGCAATACACCACCAAGTTCAACGAAATGGCTAGATTGGTACCTGACCAAGTGACGCCGGTGTCAAGGAAAATCAAGAGGTATATTCAGGGGTTGCCGGCTGATATCCGCAGGCATTTGATTACTTCCCGGCCAGGTACCATTCGATCGGTAGTACACCTGGCGAGTAGATTTTATTGATGAGAGAGAGGAGACTGTGGCGGAGGTGAAGTAGATGGGTGGTGGTGACAAGCACTGGAGTGGGAAAAGGTTTGGACGTGGTGGTTTCACTCCAAACAACAAGAGGATGAGAATGGATGACTGAAGAGCGGGTTCATCAAGCTCGGGGATGAAGAAGTGTGGCAAATGTGGCAAGGAGCACACTGGCGAGTGCAAGTGGGGATCGAATGTATGCTTCAAGTGTGGGAAGACCGGCCACATGGCAAAAGTATGTGGGGTTATAAAATGTTACAACTATGGTGAAGAGGGTCATTTGATCAGGGATTGCAAGAGGCCGAGGACCTAGAGTTCTGGGGCAAAGAAGAGGACGGAGAGTGAAGGGCAGAGGGCAAGCGCTAGAGCATTCACGATGACCCGGGAGGAGGCCAGAGAGGACCCCGACGTCATGCCAGGTATGTTTCTAGTAAACCAAACTTGTGCCTTTGTGTTATTTGATTCTGGTGCTAGTAGGAGTTTCATTTCTACTGCTTTCTGTGCTAAGTTGCTTGTTAGTAGTAGAAGTATTAATGAGCCATTGATGTAGAAACTGCTATTGGTAAGTCTACCAGAATTTCTGATATGTTAGAAGACTGCGACATGGAACTAGAAGGCCATAGGTTCTCCACTAAACTATTTGTGATGCCCCTTGGCGGATTTTATGTAGTTCTAGGGACGGATTGGTTAGCAGCCTATGAGGCAAATATTATGCGTCGCAAAAAGATGATTCGATTAATTGTGCCCTATGGAAGCTTGGTGACGGTCCACGGTGATCGTGTGACAACGGTGCCTAAGGTGATCTCGATGGCGGTGCAAGAGAAGTGCATGAAACGCGGATGTAGTGCTTACCTGGCTTATGTGAAGGATGTGGACGCGCTAGTACCATAATTGCCTAATGTACCAGTTGTGTGTGACTTTCCGGACGTGTTCCCAGAAGACTTACCAGGTGTACCACCGGATCGTGAGATTGAGTTTCAGATTGATTTAATACCCAGTGCTCAACCTGTTGCCAAGGCACCATATCGATTAGCTCCAACCGAGATGAAGGAACTAATGGTTCAATTACAGGAGCTGATGGACAAAGGATTCATCCGACTGAGCATCTCTCCCTGGGGTGCTCCAGTCTTGTTTGTGAAAAAGAAGGACGGTAGTATGAGAATGTGTATCGAATGCCGAGAGTTAAACAAGTTAACAGTGAAGAATGGATTTCCCCTGCCTAGAATAGATGACTTGTTTGACCAACTCCAAGGTGCCAGTTGGTTCTCACGAATAGATCTCCGATCTGGTTACCATCAGTTGAAGGTTAAGGAGCCGGATATTCCTAAGACAGCTTTTCGCACGTGTTATGGACACTACGAGTTTCTCGTTATGTCTTTTGTTCTAACTAACGCGCCAGCTGCCTTTATGGATTTGACGAACCGAGTATGTCGGCCAATGCAAGATAAATCAGTGATTGTGTTTATTGATGATATCCTGATTTACTCGTAAAATGAAGAAGCACATGCCGGCCACATACGCAAAGTATTGCAGACACTTAGAAGAGAGAAGTTGTATGCTAAGTTCTCTAAGTGCGATTTTTGGTTGCGTGAAGTCCAATTTTTGGGTCACGTGGTGAATTCTGAAGGAATTATGGTAAACCTGGCGAAGGTTGAGGTAGTGATGCAATGGAAGTCTCCAAAGACGCCATCCGAGATTCGAAGTTTCTTGGGATTGGCGGGCTACTACAGGAGATTCATTCAAGACTTTTCCAAGATAGCCTCACCTTTGACTAAATTGACTCGTAAAGAGGTGAAGTTTGTGTGGGGTCGAGAACAGGAGGATGCTTTTGAGGAGTTAAAGGCAATATTAACTCAAGCTCCTGTCTTGATGTTACCCGAAGGGAGTGAAGATTTAGTGGTATATTCGAATGCCTCTTATTCGGAATTGGGCTGTGTGTTGATGCAACGTGGAAGGGTAATAGCCTACGCGTCCTGATAGCTAAAAATCCACGAGGTCAATTATCCAACTCATGATTTGGAGCTAGCAGCTGTGGTCTTTGCGTTGAAGATTTGGAGACATTACTTGTACGGGACGAAGTGCACAATCTTCAAGGACCACAAAAGCCTAAAGTATTTCTTTGAGCAGAAGGACCTCAACATGAGGCAAAGGAGCTGGCTGGAATTGATCAAAGGTTATGATTGTGAGATCCATTACCACCCGGTCAAGGCCAATGTAGTGGCGGATGCCCTTAGTCAGAAAGAGAGACCCGAGCCGATCCGGGTGAAAGCTTATCAACTAGTGATGTCCTCTGATGTGATGACCCAGATCAAAGAATTTCAAGATGAGGCCTTGAAAGAAGATCGCCTTAACTCTGAAAGGATGAGAGGTCTAGCCATGGAGTTGAGAGAAAATACCCATGGAGTTAAAACCCGCTTCGGGAGGATGTGGATTTATCGTTACGGAGACCTACGGGGGCAGATCATGGATGAAGCTCATAAGACTCGATACTTCATTCATACCAGTGCTACCAAGATATATCAAGATATGAAAAAGGATTACTGGTGGCCGGGTATGAAGCGCGATGCAGTGGAGTATGTGAGTAAGTGCCTTACTTGCTTGCAAGTGAAGGCAGAACATGAAAAGCCATACGGGAAAATCCAACCTTTGGATATACCTGAGTGGAAGTGGGAACACATCACGATGGACTTCATTATGAAGCTACCTCGTATGGTGATGGGGTACGGTACCATATGGGTGACAGTTGATCGTCTGACAAAGAGTGCTCACTTCCTACCGATTCGCGAGACGTACTCATCTGAGAGACTGGCGGATCTGTTTATCAAAGAGATTGTAACTCGTCATGGTGTGCCGGTGTCTATCATGTCAGACCGTAACACTTGATTCACATCAAAATTTTGGAAGAGATTCCATGATGTGATGGGGACAAGGCTACACATCAGCATAGCTTACCATCCTCAGACAGGTGGTCAGTCTGAGAGGACGATTCAGACGCTCGAGGATTTGCTCCGAGCATGCATGATCAACTTTGGAGGAAGTTGGGATGATCACTTACTGTTAGCGGAATTCTCATACAACAACAGTTATCATGCCAACATTGGTATGCCACCATATGAGATGATATATGATAGAAGGTGTAGAACGCCCGTGTGTTGGGGAGACATCGGGCAAAAGGAGTTTGGAAGTCTTGAGGTGATCGAGGCTATGACAGAGAAGTTAGAAAAGATCAAAGCCTTTATGAAGGAAGCCAAGGATAGACAGAAGTCGTATGCCGACAAAAGGCGTAGACCAATCGAGTTCAACGTGGGCGATAGAGTCATGTTGAAGGTCTCACCTTGGAAGGGGATCATCCGATTCAGGAAAAGGGGTAAGCTCAGTCCAAGATACATAGGGCCTTTCCGGATTATCGCACGAGTAGGAGATGTGGCCTATCGATTAGAACTGCCTGATGAGTTAAGTGGAATTCACCCAACATTTCATATATCTCACCTGAGAAAGTGCTTAGCCGATGAGGATATGATTGTACTACTGGAAGACATCGAGGTGGACGAACGGCTTAATTATGTAGAGCAACCAGTGGCAATCATCGATCGTAAGGAGAAGAGGCTGCGTAATAAAGTGGTTCCACTTGTGCGTGTGTAGTGGAAACATCAAAAGGTTTGGGGTTTACGTGGGAGACTGAAGAAGAAATGAGACAACATTACCCACAACTGTTTGAGGAATGATAGGTTTCGGGGACGAAACCTCTTTAAGGGGGTTAGACTTGTAACACCCGAAAATTTTGATTAAAGAAAAGTATCTTGCAAAAAAAAGAACGGAAAAGGAGCCAAAGTGAAGGGGGGCTAAGTGCAAAAAGTACAAAACTCAAATATTTTAATATATCGTGAGTATGGCCGCCCCATAACACCTTTTTGCACCTGTTGTTCGACTGAAAAGTGTAGAAAGAAGAAGAAGAAGCTGCTCTCTCGGTTATTCAAGGAAGAAAGGCTGATTTTCACAATTGGTGAGTGTTCTTTGTATATTTGGCTCGGTTTTGTTGGTTTTTTTGACCATGAAACTGATTTTCATGTGTTTATTGTGCCTGGTTGTTTGCTTGGTTGTGTCTTAGGTGTTTGAACTCTTGTTCCTTCAAGTTTGGTGGAGTTTTACTTGAAGACTATATTAGGTAAGTTCTAGACCCCGGTTTTTATGTGTTTTTAAACTTTTGGGGCTGAAAATGCATTAATCAAAATGTTTTTCAACGGTTTAATATGTACCTGTATGTATATGTGTGTTTATGTTTGCGTTTATGGTTGTATGTGTGTTCTTGATGCTTAGAATGATGGGTATAAGCTTAGAACTTGTTAGGATGCAGATTGGGTTAGAAAATAAGTCTGAAATATGCGTAACAGTTGGTCATGCACCCAAATAGGGCTCATGCGCCTGAGAAATTTGACTTGGAAAAACATAAGAGTGGTTCATGAGCCCAAATAGGGCTAATGCGCCTGAATAGTACCTCATGCGCCTGAAAATTTTATCAAAATAGACTAACTGTTAGGTCATGTGCCGCAATTGTACCCGTGCGCCTAAGTTCCTCATGCGCCTACTGCCCAGTGACTAAGTGTAATGTTTTATATGTATAATGCTATGATTGACTAACTGTGAGGTCTCCGGGAACGGGGTCTTACAGTAAGAAATAGTTTTCTAAAATAAAATAGTAACAATCTATATTATATGAAGATGGAGGAAATTACAATATGATTTATAACATGTATATAGAGATTGGAATTAGTAGGAGGAGATAATTACCGTTTCTTGTGAGGACTGATTGTTTTAAATTATACTTGTTTCATGATTTTCAATTTCTTATTGGTAGATTTAAAGTTAAATTTTAAGAACAATTATGTAAATAAATTTTAAAAACAACTTTAATAAAATGCGTAATTTAGTAATCATTTTATAAGTTAAAATTACTTACCTCATCTTGGAAAAATTTCTTCTGTAACTCTTTATTAATATAAGAGTCTTCAGATAGCTTTAAAACACTGTATACCTGATAATTGTTTTCAAGATTATATTTCTTAATGTCAATCTTGAAAGCAAATTTCTTGTCCACGAATTCATAAAATTCATCGAGAAGCAACCTTGAATAACCACCCTAAAATCAAAAATAACAATCAATAGCCATTAGTTAGTAATATATTAAAGGCGCCAACTATGAATGCATGTTTAATTCAAGTATACCTTCAAATACTTCTTTACGAAAGAAGTAGTAGGTGTTTTAAACAAACGTTCGCTTCACGATCAAAAAGTGTAAGGGACAGAATGCCAGATGAGTCCTGAACAGAAACATCATAATTAAAGAAACATCCTAATGTATTATAAAAGTTTAAACTGTTGTACTATTTTACCTAGGAACTATAGTAAATTGAGAATCTATACAATCCCGAGTGTCGCAGTGAAAAACTTTTTTTACTACATGATCATGTGAACCATCAACATTGTCTTAATCAGCATCTTTTGTTGAAACTTTTCTGTTATACTTACTGTATGCTTCGTAATACTATTCAACATGTTGTTCCACATAAGCAACCATATCAAGTATTATCACCGATTTAGGCTATACAAAAACTTTTATGTCAATTATTGTGTACCTAAATTTCTTGTATAACAACCAAAGTTTTGAAATTACATCTCTTCAATCTCAATGACCTCAGCAGTTTTTTTGAACTCGTAGTGAACCAAAAATTCATCCCTTAAAGAATAGAACAAAGATGAACTGAAACGGCCTAAGGTAGATGAAACATCATTCACACAAAGGCAAGATAGTCTAAAGGATTTAGGAAAAATGTAAGTATTGGGTATGTAAAATAAGCTGTTATGAAAAATTATATAAGTATAAGTGACTTACTGATCTTAAAGGAATTGATTTCATACATATCACCGTTAATAAAAACCCTACTTACACCGTTATTAGTAGAAACTTAGGGTTTACCTGTAACTAAAGTTAAGAATACTAAATAACAGCTAAACAAATAAATCTACATAAATACAATATTTTGAATAAAAAAGTCATATGTTAAAGACTTTTTACCAGCAAACCACTAAAGTCTTCCAAACTGTAGAATGACAACAATCTTTAACACAACTGTATTTGTTGAAATGTATTAAGCAAACTGATGTGTGTATTCATCCCATAATGTGACATAAGTAGTTTTGTTCCTACAATTGTGAAAATATATATTTAAGCGGATCTAAATGTTTATATAATAGTTTTTATTATAAAACGTATGATACTCTAAATCTTGTATCTTCATTGTTCTCCTATAAGATTCCTTTCCCACCTTTCCAATAGTAACAGCCTCATCGGAAATCCTCAAAACCGATCCAATAACATCTACATAAAGTATTCAATATTTAGATCAATACGAAGTGTTTTAGTAAGTTTATCATTGAAAATTTATAATAAATTAAAAATAGGTACCCATAGTTTCATTCTGTGGAGCGTTTCTCGTTAAAATGGCTTCAAATGAAGTAAACGATAGTCCATAACGATCACCAAAATTCTCTTGAATCTTTGTGATTTTGGTGTGATAACGAAAGTAGATTTTGTGCAGGTTGTTGACGTACTTGAAATCATTGTTATTTTTCCCCAAAGTTGGATTAATAATCGTCAAGAACACATCTTCATCAAGAAGATTATCAAACCAACAGAAAAACTTATTAACACAACTTATGTGCATACGACTCCCCTTAATAAATATATTATTAGCATGAAAATTTGGTTTCCAATAAGTTAATTTATTTATATAATATGTGGGATGTTTAGAATCATACCTCTTTATCAACAACAATCATTTCAACGAAGAATGTGTTGTGTGACACCCAGCATTTTCTGGTCACTTTCTGATTAATAAGAACATTATTTTCTGATCTTACATTCATGCATTTAATGTTGTTTACTTAAATGCATCATTTATTGCACAAACATTCATGAACATTTACGTAACGGTAATTCAGTGAATTGCCGGATTGCACATGCATCTGTCCCTGACCGTTGGCGATTTGTCAAAATGGTTTTCAAACAATCATAATTGGTGTGAAATTATGTGTTATATGATTATGTGATTAATTATGTAGCCTGGTTGTGAAAATTGTGAATTTTCTAGCATTTACGTGTTTTTGCTCATTTTAGAACACACACATAAGAAAACACACAAACACTTGATTTGTTCTTGCAATTGATGATAATTTTGGATTGTTCTTGCATCAAAAACGTGTTAGCTTGCATCTATGCATCATCATAAGTAATTTTTATGTTTGATTTCGTGTTCTTTGATTATCATGATGAACATGAACCCTAGAAATCCAAACTCGAGTCAAAAGTTGAAATTGATTGAAATTGGTGATTGATTATGTGTTAGTATTCAATATAGTGATATTTGTATGGATTGGTTTTGTGGAATTGTATTGTTTTGATCAAAACCCGAGATTTACTTAAAATGAAAACTTTAATTTGGGGCTTTTGTAGAAATTGTATGATTTTGGTGAAATTGAATTGCATTGATGGTTCTAGGATGTTAGTTGATGCTAATGGATGAAAAGTCATGTTTTGAACTTTTGGTCATGGCTCGTTTTCAGATACATTCCACTAAAGGAAACTTTATTGGTAAGTTAGTATATAGATGATGATTTATGCATGTTTGATGAGATGTAATAATTGTTATATGATGTTTAGAGCATAAGGATGAATTGCGAATAATCGAATTGTGAACAACGTTTCGTACAATCACGCTTGTTATTTATGGAAACTTATGTTATATGATGTGATGAATGTTGTATGTGATGTGTGTATAACATGATATGATGGTGTAAATGATGTTTGTTGTGATGTGCTTTATAATCTTGAAATGGATTACACATATGTAACGATATCATTCGGTCTAAAAATGGAAACTTTCCAAAAATATATTTCTGACATGAAACTTTATATGAATCATTACTTGACCTATTTGAGCATGAGTAAACATGTTTTTATTTATTTGAGTCACCAATAGTTCGTCAAGTCAATCCCGTCAACTTTGGTAAAAATAGACAACTTTTGTCAAAAAGTTAAACTTGTCAAACATTTCTCCAACACGTTAACAATTACATTGTTTGGATACAACGGGGTTCATCTTGACCATGATGTACATACACTCATGGACCTACATTTGTTAGGTAATGATTAGTTTCCAGCTTTTACACTACATGTATTCATATGCATATAAGGTGAGTCTTCACGACCACAGTTTTACTTACTTTCCTTTCTAGGGGAGAAGCATGCAGACTATTTTTATCTGGTTTTGGTATTATTGGTATATCGCATGTTACTGTAGTGGAAACATTATCCCGCAAGTCCTTACACACTCGAACCGTTAATAACGAGCTAGCGAGGTTATTTTAAGTAGTACTACTGGGTTTGACAAACCCCACCCGCGTTAGTCACGCTAACTCGACTGTAGGTCGAACGGGTGTTTAATTGACCTAGACACTTGCCATTGTTCTGTGATAAGACACGGCGGAAGGCGAAAGAACTCACAAATAGTCAGCTTCGGTTCGAAACGCTAAGTAACTCGATATATAGGCTAGCTACCTATGGTATACCTTTGTTTACTTTTACGAAGCAAATGTTCAAACATATTTACTAATTTAAACCTGTGAACTCACCAACCTTGTGTTGACACATTTTAGCATGTCTTATCAGGTTGTAGGCACGATTAAGGCTAGGGTTGCTTATCTGAGACTCATGCATCATCTTTAACATTTGAAAGAAAGTTCATTTACATTTACTACTTTCATTAGGCGCCTTGTTTTGCGCATTTATTACTCATGGTTTCACAAACGTGTACGCTTCCGTATTGAATACATTGAAAATTGTGTTTTACTCTGATTTACGGTCAAACGATTATTTTGAAAACGCATATAGTGCCTTTTGATATGACTATGTCTGAGATCCTGGTTTGTCACGCGCCTCGTGGTAGAACCCCGCTGGTGGATTTTGATTGTGTGACATATTAGTATCAGAGTCACAGGTTATTGACAACTAGGATTGCATTTGCATCTTGACTATAGCCTTAGACGCATACTACCATTGCACAAACTCTTATCTGTTTATTATTTTTCAAACATACATATCATTTCTCACATGTATAACGATATTAGATGTCCACATCATCATCTACCTTGCTCATGTCACTAGCATCACCCCCAATCAACGAGGAGACTAAGGATCTCGCTCTCATACCGTCTTAATCTACACTAATAGCCTCACCGTTGAAGCCGAATAAGCATCGGCTAGAGCCTACTGATAACTTTAAACAACATGGAGTGTTGTTCACTATTCGAGTTAGGGGAGATACACAATACTGGGAGTGTTTACCCGATATGATTGCCAGTTGAATTAAGGAGGAGCACATACCCTTCCCTTTACAGGTAACATACCTGATTATACTCCTGCATCATCATTTATACCTCATCCAACTAAGCAGTCATTTGCCGCCCTTGTGGCAAGGTTAGATCAAAAGATTCATAATGTATATGAAGCACCCGGTAAGAATGTTGAGATACTAGAGCATCAGACCACCATTAGTGAACATGAGGAAACACTCAAGGAAGGCATGGTAGAGACTTAACGAAAACACAATACTTTTGTTGATGTATCCGAGGAAAACACAAACAAGCATAATTCACTAGATGGCAAAGTCGAGGGAGCACTGGATAAGAAAAAAAACCCTCGAGGCTACACTATAGGATATGCAACAGAGACTAGTATTATCAAAATTGAGAGTAGCTGCTAGCTGGAAGGCCATTTTATTAGCAAGGGAAAAGTGCTCGCAAGAGAAGGATGGAAGCCTAAGCTGTAGTTGCTACTGTATCTGAGGAAGATCTGGAGGAGGAGTACTGTACTTGGAATGAAGACTAGAAGATATAAAAGGAATTCTGGAACATTAAGCTGATAGGGTCAGATATTGAAGAATATACTACCTATTTTCATGAGTTGGTTGCTTTATGTAATCGTAACTCTAACCTACAAACGTAATGAAAGTCAATTGATGGGATAGCACCTCAGATTTAGGCATGGGTCATTGTTGTTTATCCTATAATCATTCAGCATGCTATGAGGTTATCTTACAAGCTCATTGACATGATTATGGCATAGAGCACTCTAGCTAAGCATAATATTGTTGATGGTTCATCTAATAGCAAGCAGGAATTGGATGGCATGTTGAGTAAGTCATTCACCATCATGGCTAGTGTGATCATTACTGTTGCCAAAGATGTGGCAGGACTGATCATGTAGCCAAAGATTTTAAGGGAGAGTTAATGATCAAGCAACAATAAACCCCAGTAGCAATGACAAGCTGAAGCATCGTTGGGTTGCTTTGGATAGAACAAAGTTAGGCAAATCAAGAAAGATGACCCTCAATTGAAGAATGACAATAAGGACAGCAACAATGGAAACGAACGATGGATAGAGTGCCAAGGGTCAAGCCTTCGAATTAGGTCTGGCAAGGCAAGAAACAACTAGAATATGGTTACCGTTTAGCAAACTTCTTGATGTAGCTTCAACTCAAATGGAACCTAGTCACACTATACAATTAACTAATGGTAAACTAACTGAAGCAACTCACATTCTGAAGTGATGTACATTGGGATGGTCCTGACATAAGATAGGTATAGTTCTTATGCCTATTATGCTTAATAGTTCAATATGGTTATCAGCATGGATTGGTTGTCCAAGAACCAAAGCTGAATTTATCTATCATGAAAGGTCATTCGCATACCACTTCGTAGAGGTGAAGTACTTATGCAAGGGTCATACCACCATTTTAGCTACGATCTCCAAGAATGCAACTAAGGAAAAGAGGGTCGAAGAGATCCCTATCATTCTTTACCTTCCTAAAGTTTCACAGAAGATTTACCTGATTTTCCCCGCACAGACAAATCGAGTTTCAGATCAATTTAACACATGGAGTCGCACCTACTGGTAGAGCACCTTACAGATCAGCTTCAAATGAACTACCAAAACTATCTAATAACTGCAGGAGCTGTCAGATAAAGGAGTCATCCGAACGAGCTCATCGCCATGGAGAGCTCCAGTCCTGTTTATCAAGAAAATGATAGAACTTTATGTATGGGTATTGATTACCGTGAGCTTATCAAAGTAACAATTAAGAACCGTTATTCTCTTTCACACATCAATGATTTGCTTCACCAGCTTCAAGGTCGATTTTATATCTCGAAGATAGACCTGAGGTCGGAATATCATCATCTAAGGGTCCAAAAGGATGACATATATAAGGCGGCATTCAGATATTTGTATTGTCACGATGAGTTTTTGGTTATGCCAAGTAGGTTTAGCAACGCACCAACGGTTTTCATGGATCTCTTGAACCAAGCGCGTAAACCCCATTTGGACAAGTTTATCAACATTTTTGTCAATGAAATTCTAATATAGACAAAGAAAAAGGGGATCACGAGGAACATGATTTTGGATCTACTAAAACAAGGATAACTATATGCCAAGTTTTTGAAGTGTGACTTCTGGATGAAGTCCAAAATTTGGGTCGTGTAGTCAACGAGCACAAAATGTCTATTGACCAGTAAAGAATAGAAGCCACCAAGAAATAGGATACACTTAAGACTCTGACTAAGATACAACTGTTTTTTGGGTTGGTTGGTTATTACCGACGAGTCATCGAAGGGTTTTCAAAGATCACACAACCTCTTCCGGCATAACTCATTAGGGCACTACAAAAAGTTAGGGTGACAAATAGAAGTCCGCATTTCAAGTTATGGAACAGAAAGTCTGACTCTATCGATACTATCCCTATCAGAGGAAAACAGATGATTTTGGGGTATATTGCGATGCTTCCATCCAAGGTCTCGATTGTATGTTAACGCAATGCGTGAAGGTTACCGAATACACCTCCTTTTAGTTGAAAGTTCATAAGATGAACTACATAACATACAACTCAAAGTTTAGAGTCATTGATTTGTACATAAGATATAGAGGTATTACTTGCACGGTACCAAATGCATCACTACACCAACCACAAGAGCCTTTAGTATATCTTTGAAAAGAAGGAGCTGAACATGAGATAACATCATTCGGTCGACCTGTTGAACGAATATGACAATATGAAGAAGTACCATCTAGGTAAGGTTAATGTGGTAGCCGATGCCTTAAGTCGAAAGTAAACACCAAAACTAAAGCGAGTGCGAGCATTAAAGCTTACCAATCATGCTAGAGTACCTAATCAAATCCATAATGCTCATCTTAAGGCTTTGAAGGATGAGAATCTGAAGGTTGAGTCCATGCTACACATGGAAAAGCAATTAGTGACAAAATCCAAAGGAATTTGTTATTTCATAGGACGAATATGGATTTTTCTGTTCATGAATTTATGAGAGATGGTAATAGATGAAACTCATATGACTCGATATCCCATTCATCAAGGTTTAGGTAAGATGTACCATGATTTAAAAGTTCTGTATCAGTGGCAGTTAATGAAAGGAGTTATTGCCATGCATGTAATCAAGTGTTTAACTTGTTTTAAAGTTAAGGTGGAATATTAAAGATAGTATGGTTTACTACAACAGTCGCAAAACATCCAGAATGGAAATAGGAGTAGATCTTAATTGGGTTTAATGCGAAGTTACCTCAAATTTGAGTGGATGCGATACCATTTGGGTAATAGTAGATCGCTTGGCAAAATCCACATACTTCCTGGGTATTAGAGAGACTGATTGAATTAAGAAAACTCGCACCTATCTAAGAGAAAAAGTCTCTCGGCAAGAGATGCCAGTTTTTTTATCATCTCTGATCGTGACACTCGATTCATTTCTTATTATTAAAGGTCATTGCAAAGTTCATTGGCAACATGATTGGATAGGAGCATGATGTATCATTCGTAAACTGATAGCCAGAAGGAGCGTAAGACTCAGACTCTGGAAGACATGCTATGAGCATGTGTTAAGGATTTCGGTATTAGTTTAGAAACCCACCCATCCTTGATTAAGGTTACTTACGATAACAGTTACTACCTGGCGATCAAGGCCGCACTGTTTGAGACACTCTATAGAGGTAAGTATCGATCACCTATCTGTTGGGCAGAAGTTAAAGGAAAGTCAACTTACTAGTCTTAAGCCTGTGCACAACATGATTAAGAAGATCTTACAAATTCATAACCCTAGGGCAACAACACGTGACTGACAAAGGATTTACGCTAACACTAAAAACCCACTGAATACCAAATCAACAACAAGGTACTTGTAAAAGTGTCACCTTGGAAAGGTGCAAGTTGTTTTAAAAAAAGAGAGAAGTTAAACCTGTGCTACATTGGATCTTTTGAGATAGTCAAAAGGGTTGGACCAGTAGATTAACAACTCAATTTTCCTAGAGAACTCAGTGGAGTACATAACGTGTTACACGTTTTAGACATGAAGAAATGTCTGTTTGATGAGACAGTCATCATTCTGTTAAATGAGAAATAGATGAACACGCAGCTATGATTCATTGAGGGACTAGTTGAAATCATGGACCAGGTGGTCAAAAACACTCAAGCATAATTGTACATTTTCTGTTAAAGTTCGTTGTAACTCTAAGCGTGGACATTAGTTCACCTGGGAACGCAAGAATAATATAAAGGCTAAATACCCATAGTTATTCAAAGATTCGCCGTCAAGCACTGAGGATATCAGTTAAATTTCGGGACAAAATTCATTCAACAAGGGGATGATGTGGCAACTGGGAAATTTCCATCTGTCTTTTACCGGAGTTAGTTAAATTTCGGGACGAGATTTCTTTCAACAAGGGGATGATGTGACACCCGACATTTTCGAGTCACTTTCTGATTAATACAAATATTGTTTACCGATCATACATTCATGCATTTAATGTTATTTACTTAAATGCATCATTTATTGTACAAACATTCATGAACCTTTACGTAACGGTAGTTCGGTGAATTACCGGATCGCACACCCGTCTGTCCCCGAACATTGGTGATTTTTCAAAATGGTTTTCAAACAATCATAATTGGTGCGAAATTATTTGTTATATGATTATGTGATTAATTATGTAGCCTGGTTGTGAAAATTGTGAATTTTCTAGTATTTACGTGTTTTTGTGCATTTTCGGCTTTTAAAGCCTAATTATTATAAAAATGACTTTAAACTAGCAAACTAAAAATTATTTCATGTTAATAATATTTATTTTATATTATGCGAGCATTTGATGGTTTTGTTGTAGAAAAAGTGCAATCGCGTAGCAATAAAACGATTTTATGAAACGACGGGGGGCCTTTCTTGTAAAAAATATATATATAAAATCCCAACCCCCAATCCTAATCACCATTTCAGTCACAAACAGCCCCCTTCCCCACCCCTTCACCATTTTCAAACACACACATAAGAAAACACATAAACACTTGATTCGTTCTAGCAATTGATGACCATTTTGGATTGTTCTTGCATAAAAAACGTGTTAGCTTGCATCTATGCATCATCACAAGTAAGTTTTATGTTTGATTTCATAATCTTTGATTATCATGATGAACATGAACCCTAGAAATTCAAACTCGAGTCAAAAGTTGAAATTGATTGAAATTAGTGATTGATTATGTGTTAGTATTCAATATAGTGATATTTGTATGGATTGGTTTTGTGCAATTGTGTCGTTTTGATCAAAACACGAGACTTACTTATAATGGAAACTTTAATTTGGGGCTTTTGTAGAAATTGTATAATTTTGATGAAATTGAATTGAATTGATGGTTCTAGGATGTTAGTTGGTGCTAATGGATGAAAAGTCATGTTTTGAACTTTTGGTCATGGCTCGGTTTTTGGGTACTTTCCATTAAAGGAAAATTTTTTGGTAAGTTAGTACATAGATGATGATTTATGAATGTTTGATGAGATGTAACGATTGTTATATGATGTTTAGAGCATAAGGATGAATTGGGAATAATTTAATTGTGAATAACGTTTCGTACGATCACGCTTGTTATTTATGGAAACTTTTGTGATATGATGTGATGAATGTTATATGTGATGTGTGTATAACAAGATATGACGGTGTGATTGATGTTTGTTGTGATGTGCTTTATAATCTTGAAATAGATTACACATGTATAACGATGTCATACTTTCCAAAAATAAAAGCTTCCCAAAAATATATTTCCGGCATGAAACATTATATGAATCACTATTTAAGCTATTTGAGCATGCTAATTATGTTTTTATTTATTTGAGTCACCAACGGGTCGTCGGATCAGTCCAGTCAACTTTTGTCAAAAAGTAAACCTTGTCAAACATTTCTCGAACACGTTAACAATTACGTTGTTTGGATACAACGAGGTTTATCTTAACCATTATGTACAAACACTCATGGACCTATATTTGTTAGGTTATGATTAGCTTCCAGCTTTTACACTTCATGTATTCATACGCATATAAGATGAGTGTTCATGGCCCCACTTACACTTACTTTTTTTTTTAGGAGAAGCATGCAAACTATTTTTATCTCGTTTTGGTATTATTGGTATATCGCCTGTTATAGTAGTGCAAACATTATCCCGCAAGTCCTTACACACTCGAACAGTTAATAACGAGCTAGCGAGGTAATTTTAAGTAGTACTACTGGGTTTGACAAACCCCGCCCGCGTTAGTCGCGCTAACTCGACTGTAGGTCGAACGGGTGTTTAATTGACCTAGACACTTGCCATTGTTCTGTGATAAGACATGGCGGAAGGCAAAAGAACTCACAAACAGTCAGCTTCGGTTCGAAACGCTAAGTAACTCGATATATAGGCTAGCTACCTATGGTATACCTTTGTTTACTTTTACCAAGCAAATGTTCAAACATATTTACTTTTTTTAAACCTGTGAACTCACCAACCTTGTGTTGACACATTTTAGCATGTCTTCTCAGGTTGTAGGAACGCTTAAGGCTGGGTTAGCATATTTGAGGCTCATGCATCATCTTTAACATTTGAAAGAAAGTTTATTTACATTTACTACTTTCATTGGGCACCTTGTTTTGCGCATTTATTAGTCATGGTTTCATAAACGTTTACGCTTCCGCATTGATTTCATTGAAAACTATGTTTTACTCTGATCGGTCAAACGATTATTTTGAAAACGCATATAGTGTCGTTTGATATGACTGTGTCTGAGATCCTGGTTTGTTAAGCGCCTCACGGTAGAACCCCGCCGGTGGATTTTTAGGGTGTGACATGTCGTTTGGGTTATGTTTACTCTGTTGTCCCCATAGCCTGATAACACGAATTTGGATGGTAAATTCACGAACCTTAACATCCAGATCTTTGAAAAATGTTATATCATTGGAAGCCATTAATCTATTAACAAAAAAATTAACAAACCGGTAAAGATGTCTTTTGGAATGGAAGAAAGTAATGAAAATAAAAGATGAATGACAAATCTTTACGGTAAGAAAATGGTAGAGAAGAAATGCTGTAATAGAAATAAATAATGAAAAACTTTTCAAGATATATATAAAGGTAACACATATAAATTCAATTTTGAGAAGATATCTCGAAATAACAAATTAGAGAAAATCAAGGAAATTAAATTGAATCTTTTTAAAATAGGAAGGAATAATTTTCTAAATTTATATATAAATAAATTTTAGAAGATATGTCCAAAATTAAATTTCTCGAAAATCAAGAAAATTTAAATGAGTTTATTTAAATTAAGAAAGAATAATTTGTTTACAATATGTATATAAATAAAATATGAAGCGTCAACACATTCATGAAATTTGTTATTTGTTAAATAAGTATATATGAACATTATGTTACAAAAGTCAAATGGGAAGGAAAATAAATAATACACTTCACATTTGTTAAATAAATACTGAACATAATAATGTAAACACTTTATATGTAAAATATTAAAAGAAAACTATATTTTAACGAATGAGAATGTTTGACCTAAAAATAAAATAAATATTAACTCTTATGGCCGAATCTGTAATTTGTGGCAAATACTAACGAAAAATGTATAAATTAGTGGAAATGATGTAATTAAAATAAAATACTAATTACGTAAGATTAAATCATCACATTTGATAAATATGATGAATCAAAGTAATCTTCAAAACATTACTAAATATCATTTAATTTAAGTTTTGAAACTGAAAAAATAGGAGGAAAGTATTTGAATTTTGGAAAGATAAAAAAATTTGTTATGATTGAATTTAAAAGTTAAAATTTTAAATTATAAAATTAAATACAAATTGGTATATCATATTGATGGTATTAAATTAAGATGGAAAATATTAGATTTAAAGCGTTTACATTTTTTATCATGTTACCTTAAACGATGTTAAGGTTGTAAATAAAAATGATGCTGACGTATTTTAATTTTAGTTAAACCTAAAGCTACACATTGGAAAATATTTATTTTAATAATTTAAGAAAAAAAATTTAGTCAAATAATTAAATACATAACGTTTAATTTTTTAACTAATTATATATAATAAAATACACTAACAATACACCTAACTGAAATATGCATGTGGTAGACGATTATTTCAATAAATCAACGGAATTGATCTGTGTTTAATTAAGAAAAACAAAATTTAAAAATTGAGCAGATTCACATGCCAAGGACTGTTAGTAAGAATGTTTGAATGTTAGTTATATCTATCTATTTCATTACATAAAATACCTTATCAGATACGTAATGGTGCTATCTATCTATTTTGATTAATATATACAATGGTTGTATGTTAATAACACATAAAGTAAACCACAAAGAATTTGGACATGCATAGAAACTGTTGCTACATACTTCATTCCATTATATACCATTCAAGTTTACTTCAAAATATCCACATATTCCTAGAGTGGCATCCACATTCATGCTCCCAAAAAACTAAGGCAAAGATTCATAATTGTCTTAAAAACACTAAACGACCATACTTTTCATGTTTTGTTCAAAAGCAGGCAGAATGTTTCATACCTGTGTAACACTAGTAAGGACCAACAACCTCTCGTTGAAAAGATAACGAAAGGTGCTGGTATCACCACTGGAAATATCATTTTGGTCCGTAAACTGTTTCCAACCACAAAATACAAATCTTTTATACTTTGTGGACCTCTCCATCCTCACACGTTTTTGGGTAACAATACATTGAAGATTTTGGATGGACAGCACTGTGAAGTTTTCGAAATCAGCAAGGTTATTCAATTAGTTGGAAGCCTCTGCAAATTAGAAGTTACATTACAGAAACATTTAGTTTAAAAATAAATTAGAATATATTGTTGAATTACATACCAGACGGTTTTGGATAATCTTGGATAAAGTCACTTCACCTTCATTACCATTCTCCTCAGCCGGATCTACAAACTCCACATCAACATTATCATCATCCTGATTGTTCATATCCTGATGAACATCCGCAGCTTCAACATCAACATGAATCTGAACTCCATCATTCACGTCCACATCAACTGAAGTCAGCAAAAAGGATGTATAAAATTGAAATGGACATGATTGTTTTTCTTATATTAGAAGAACATGTATGAAATTAGTATATCATACCTCCATTATCGAGAATGTTATCAGAATTCAGATGCTTAATCTCCTGATCAAGCGGTTCATCTTCAACATCAAGATCAACGTAATCTTCATCCTTCTCATGCTCACAACCTAAAATTTTACATATATGAGATATAATCTGAAACACTAATAATATGTAATTTAATACAAAAAAACTCACCATCAACTTCAAATTCTTCTATAAAAACAACCGAATCATCGTCGCTATCTTCTTCATCAAGCCTTATTCCTTCAGGTTTAATTGGTAAAAATAATAAAATATCTTAGATAATAAACTCTCAGTGTTGGGAAATAAGACAAAAGGTATATGAAACCGAGGTTCAAAACCTGTATCGTCATGTGCTACAGGTTCCTTTCTTTGTTTGTTATTTAAAGATGTAGCAACAACATGATCATGTTCAAACATCTGATCATGTGGATCGGTAGACAGTTTTACTAAAAAAACAAAATAAACAAAACTAAATTTGATAATTTTATTAGGGATTTATAAACCATTACAGAAATTATAGATTATTAAATAACATATAAATGTACCTTCCCTATTCTAATTATAGGTAACACAAGAAGGAACCTCTATCTTAGGCTTAACAACCTCAAGGCAGTTGCCTCAAAAATAGATAGATAAAAAGTGCTTTCTTCAATAAGTCGAAAAACCAAAAAGTCAAAACACTGGAGTGGGTAGTCATTAAGGAGCTTAGTATAACCATAAAAAAACCATACAGCGTCTTATGCTCGCTTAGTTTCACCTGCCACTGATGACCAAACCTTGATGTAATTGTAACAAAAGAACTGATTATTTTACTGGAAACATGTCTTTCTACGATGTCACGATCGATAAACTGCAAAAAAATATAAACGTATACTTTTAACTATTTTGATACTTATGAACTTCAAAAGTAAACAGTAATAACATGTATAATGAACAAACATGATGTAATACCATAGATGGACGTAGGTTTTCCCACAAAACATGAAAGAATACATGATTCTTTTGAAGTGATTTGTCATCAAATACAGGAGATAGAAACCATGTGTTTTGATCAATGGGGTTGATAAGAAAAATATCCTTCCTCGACAAACCATTATGAACCAACAATTCCTTCCATCCATTTGTAAGGTGGTACCTGTCATTGCGGCGGTCGATACACACACAAAAGATGGTTCATCTTCATAAATTATGCTTACAGAAGGTAAAACATCATTGGGAAAGAAAAATTTCACCCATGCGACAGGTATTGGCAAAAAATGACACAAAAAACTAAATAAGAAATTAATATGTTCGATATAAAACAGAGTATTTCATATGTACTAACAATACTCACCAAGTAAGTTGGAGATGTGTATAGAACATGTGCAAAAAAACTTGGTGGAAGATCAATCGAGCGGAAATGGTGGTGTTTCTTGACCTAAATACATAAAGTTAATGTTAAAAAGGTATCTGAAATATCATTAAAGAAATTGAAAATGAAAAGCAAATAAATAACTAAAAGATCCATTAACAGATATTGGAATAATTACAAAAAGATAAAATCCATTCACAGATCCTCGGGTCTATGTTGGAAGTTGCTTGAAACCTTAAGAAATGTAAAATCCATTTACATATCTACTATGAAAAATAAATTTAAATTTATTTAATATCATTAAATGTGAAATAAAAATGATACTTTACCGGATCAAAAGTAGATTGTTTAAAACATACAAAAACAAAAAAAGATAAAGTTATAGAAAAAGACCAAATCGTTTAATACATCTACGAAAATAAGAGTAATTAATGAAGTAATGCTTCAAAAAGCCTAAACCATGCGAAAGGTTAACATTCCTTGTAAACATAGAAATATAACAAAATTTAGTTCAAAATGTTAAATATCCTCAAAACAGATCATATATGACATAAGAAGAAGACGAAATCTTAATGTTAGATCTAGGAATAATAGGTCTAGATCATTTTGTATATGCTTAAAACTTTAATCAATACATGTAATGAATATTTGTAATTTATTATTTTGATGCATGCATTATGTATATAGGTTAACCCATATGTGCATTGATTTATGTGTATGATTACAGGTACAAACATTATACTTGGTCAATTTCTGAAATTGACTAAGTGTAAGAAACATCTACGAATGAACATTTTTGTTCTTCCATAGATATCTTTCTTACAAGACATTCATCAGAAGATCTTTTACGGATGAATATGGGTATTCACTGATGAACAAACACCACACATGAAGAAACTGAAGTACCTTCGAAAGAACAAAGTAGCTGCGGAAGAACCAGACACGTACTTATATCATACAAGTGTTTCAAGTCAACAAGTCAACAAGTCAATCACAGACTCCAAGAGATTCGTTGTTTCCTTAACAGAAACACGCGTGTCTATAAATATGAGTCCTAGGTTTCACATTATTGAGAAAAAGAGACGACGACAAAAATACCATCACATCGTTTCGCACGATCAACACAAACCCTAGCAGCCGTCACATCAACACACCAAAAATCATATACACAATCATTGCATAGATTTTTGTTAGCAATTATTATTTGATTCTTTGTAATCATTAATCAGTTTTAATGAATTACGTTTGATTCAAAACATTATTCTTTGCACATTGTTGATATCGTTTGAGCATTTATTGTTTATTTTCTCTGGCATCGATATTTATTAATTAATCAATTAAACAATGATTAATGGTAATTCCGCGATCGTTAATTCAAAACCAATTTAACACTGATAATTCCTGATTGCGATCCTTGGATTCAAAGGTGGTATCAGAGCCAGGTGCTCATTGATCTAGATCGATTGATCTATCGGTGTTAGAATTGTTTAATTGAATAGATCTATCAGTTTTCTAACTAGATCTATAGTTTTTAAGCAAAAGTAATTGGTGTGAAGATTTAAAATTCAATAAATCAGTGATTTGTTTTTCAGCGAGTATTGTTACATTGCTCGGTTAACATTGATCTATATTCAAACTAATTGAAACATAGATCTGTGTTATTGGCTGACTTTCATTAACTGTTCATAAGAAACTAGGTTTTAGTTAAAACTTCAATATCTGACTAAAATGAGTAGCTTTATCGATGGATCATCGTACCAGCCTCTAAAGTTGGAAACAAAAGCAGACTTTAAGTCCTCTAAGATCAAGTTCAGAAATCATGTGAACTACACTGATTCTGACTTATGGGTATCAATAACTGAAGGTCCTTATATTCCACCCACCCTTGGGCCGGATTAGAATGACAAAAATCAACCCATAAGTACAAAAGATCTGTCACCTAATGATGTTAAAAAGGTTAAAGTTGATATTAGAGCATACAGTTTGCTCAGTATTGCTTTACCTGAAGAAATACTAATCAGGTGTGAGAATTATAAAACAGCAAATTTCTTGTGGAAGATACTTCATACTCTTTGTGAAGGGAGTGATGAAATCAGAAACATTAGGAAGGACACACTTCGCTCACAATATGAAACTTGTCATCATATTGATGGTGAATCAATTCCTCAACAACTCCATAGGTTTATGCAATTGGTAACCAAAATGAACATCATGGAGTTGAAGTATACAAATGAGGAATTGAATAAAAAGATGCTCCATACATTGCCTGAAAGTTGGAAGCAAACTATGTCCATGTTCAAGAACACCATTGATCTCAAAGCAACTGGCTTAGATACATTGGTAGCTAAAGTTGAGGCTCTTGAAATGGATGAAAAATCAAGAAACAAGAGTGTGAGAACACATGTCACACCTTATCATTTTAAAGAAACCAAAAGTGCTGGATGTGTTTTTATCTCTAACAATGATAGTGACAACTCTTGTACTTTGAGTGAAGATGAAGAAGTAGTGAGCTTTTATGCATCAAAGCCTTCAAAGAAATCTTCTCAAGTAAATCAGGAAAAGAAAAAGGAAGACCTGATGATAGAAAAGATGCATCTACATCAGCAGCAAAGTCTTCAACAAACAACAACCAAGCAAAGCCCATTACTGTGATTCTGGATTCTGAAGAACAAAAAGCAGCATTTGCAGCTTTTAATTCAAGTTTTCAAGCCTACTTGGGAAGCACCTTAACACCTGCAAATATCTGCCAACAAGACTTGGAAGAACTACATCCAGATGTAGTAGAGGAGATGGATCTTCAATGGCAAATGGCAATGATTGCTTATAGAGCCAAACAATACTTGAGAAGAAACAAAAATTTGGTTGCAGTAAGCAAAACATCAAAGATTGGTGTTGATAAGTCAAAGGTAGGATGTTTCAAATGCAATCTCTATGGGCACTTCTCAAGAGAATGTAATCAACAATCAAATCCTGACATGAGACAACAGCAGCAACATCAGTCTCATCAGCATCAATCTCATCAAGCAACAACATCTCAGAGATCTTATAGACAACCACAGCTAACCAACTCATCCCCACCAGCCACAAATGCATCAGCAGGACCTAGTAATTCTAAAGAAACTGGGCTGATCATTCTCCAAGATTGAACCTGTGACTGGAGCATGTATGAGAAGGAAGTTTTGGAAGAAAATCAAGCTTTAATGGCCCACATGGAAAACAAAGTTCCACCTATGGCTAGAGAGGTAAGAGATAGATTGTGTTCATCAATATGTGTTGAGGAAGTTGAAAGATATAGAGTCCATGCTCAACAATTGGCTGATAAAGTAAAAGAAATAAAGATTTTGAATGAATCTCATGTAAGAGAACATAAATTATATCAATTCAAATTTAACTCTTTACAAAAAAATTTAGATAAATTTGTTTCAGAAAATTACAGCTTAAAAGCAGAAGTTGAGCATCTGACCACTTCCTTAACTAAATCCTTGGCTGATCATGCATCAACTAAAGTGAAACTTCAGAAGTTTCAACTTTCATCTCAGCAATATGAGAAATTATTGAATTCTCATATTGAATCAAAGAACTGGTATGGGTTGGGATATAATGCTGTTGCACCTCCTTTGAATGCTAACTATACAACTTTACCTGAATCAATGACAAATAGCTTGTCAAATCATTTTGTGCCATGCACCAAGTTTGAAACAAAATGCACTGAACAAGTTAATAACAATGAATTTAAGGTGAGTGAAACTGAGTCTTCTGAATCAGATAAAATCAAACAAAATTGAATCAGAATTTGACTTTGATGGATGTGATGACTTGGATGATTATGATGAACATGATGATAAGTCTGCGGATCAACTGAACATTGGTAAGAATGTTTCAGTTGAAACAATCATTCCCAAAGTACTTGAGCAAACAAAGTTGCCATATCCTCCAAAGCAAAGAAACATGTTGAAGACTATTTGCAAGAGAATAGCTCAGCAAAATGAAGGCCTTCAAGTACTTCATCAGCAACAAAAACCTTCAACTGGAGTGATTGAGAAGTGTACATCTGCTGAAGTACACAAATCTTCCTTAGAAACAGAAAAGAAGCAAGTATCAGCAGAACTTCTCCGGAAGAAGAAACATCCTCAGTAGCAGATCTGCGGAAAAACAAATCTACTGAATCAGTAGATGATCTGCGGAAGGCAAAAGAAACAACCAACAAGAAAACAACTCAAAAAGGTGTGAGCTCAAAGCAACAAACTTCAGCTGATAAACATGAACCTTTTGACATCATGTCAGGAAAAGGAAAGGAGTCAGCTTCAGTAAAGTTTGAGAAGAAATTGAAGACTCAAAGACAACAAAAGAAGAAGAAATTGATTAAGTCTGATAATGAGTCAGAAGAACACTGAAGACTGTTACTTCAGCAGTTATTGCTCCATCTGCAATATGAACAATCACATGACTTCAGACTGTTACTTCAACAAACATTGTGCTATTTGTAACAAAAATAACCATTCCACTCAGGAATCTTATTTTAACAAAAAGAACAAGACAAAGAGCACAAAGAAGAAACAACCTGAGAAGGATGAATCAGAATCTCAATCAAGTGAAGATCAAAAAGATTCAAGATTAAAGAAACAACAAAAACAAAAACAAAATGTGACAAAACCACAAGAGAAATCATCAGTTGATAGTGAACCTTTGAAGAAAAGACAACCTGAACAGAAATCAAAGACTCCTCAACAATCAAAGACACCTCACAAAAAGGTGGATTTGAACAATAAGAAGTCAAATGCTAATGATACTTTCTTTGATAATTTTGAAAAAGGAACTCATGTTTCACATTCAAAATCAAAGGATGATGAAACTTTCAACAATCAAGGATCATCATCAAAGTCAAAACAACAAACAAAGAAAGAGAAGATACTTGAGGAAGAGTTTGAAAAATCAGAACAAAATTTCACAAGTTCATCATCAACAGAATCATCCTCACCACAAACAACACACAATGAATCAATTGAATCTAAAATTAACACTGAATCTTCAAGACTCATTCATGAGGAAGTTAAAATTTTAGACTCCACATGTTCACCCAAGATCATTAAGACTTAGGTTTTGTAATCTAATTGATTTCTTTAATTATACAGGAACAATCTTGGAGAGCTGACAACAAGTGGTATATTGACAGTGGTTGTTCCAGACATATGACAGGAAACTGTTCTCTTCTACATGACTTCAAACATAAAAATGCTTCTTATGTGGCATTTGGTGGGGATAAGAAAGGAGGTAAAATAGTTGGTGAAGGAATGGTAACTAATGGTGTGCTCAAATTTGAGAAAGTAAATTATTGTAAAAATTTGCAATATAATTTATTGAGTGTGTCTCAAATTTGTGATCAAAATTATACCACATTATTTGATAACACTAATTGTTACATTCTTAAGCCAGGTTTTGCAGTTCCAGAAGATTGGATCCTTCTTAAAATCAAGAAAAGGAAACACATATGTTTTGAATATGAATAATACAGCACTCACAAACAATGAAACATGCCTGCTATCTAAGTCATCAGAAGATGGATCTCAGTTGTGGCATAAAAGGCTTGTTCATTCCAACTTGAAGAACATGAATCAATTGGTGAAAAATGACTTAGTTATTGGATTGCCAAAGAAAGTATTTTCTTGTTCAAACCATTGTCCTTCATGTTATAAAGGAAAACAATATAGAGTGTCACATAAATCCAAAATAATAAATACAAACACTACACCACTCAAATTACTTCACATGGATCTTTTTGATCCAACTAATGTGATGAGCATTGGAAAAGGCAATATTGTTTAGTGGTTGTGGATGATTTCACTAGATTCACATGGGTCTTTTTCTTAAAACAAAAGAGTGAAACATCAGAAACATTAATGGAGTTTGTCACAAAGATTGAGAATCAACTTGATTTAAAAGTTAAAATTTTTAGGAGTGACAATGGGACTGAATTTGTTAATACTGTCTTAGATTCATTTTGCAGGAATAAAGGCATAGCAAGGCAATTCAGTGCACCAAGAACTCCATAACAAAATAGAGTTGCTGAAAGAAGAAACAGAACTCTCATTGAAGCAGCAAGAACAATGCTAGCTGATTCACAATTGCCAATCACCTTTTGGGCTGAAGCAGTGAACACAACATGCAATGTTCAAAACAGGACATTAACTGTCAAAGAACACAATAAAACACCTTATGAGCTTTTATTTAAAAGAAAACCTTACATAGGATATCTTAGAGCTTTTGGGTGTCATGTATCTGTTTTAAACATAAAAGAACAATTGGGAAAATTTTCAGAGAAAGCCTATGATGGTTTCTTTGTTGGATATTCTTCAACATCTAAATCATATAGGATTTACATTCCACAACAAAACATTATGGAAGAAACTCCTAATGTGTCTTTTGATGAATCCTTATTTCCTAAATCTGTAAAAGGATCATCATGGTTGTTTGATATAGATGCACTCACAAACTCATTTACTGAGGATACATGCTATCCATTTGTTCCTCCAAACATGAATGAAGTGTCATTATCTGCTGATCCTCCAAGAATACAAACTTCAAGTATCATGGAACAAGGAACACTAAATAATGTCAATAATGTAGCACAAGACCAAGCAAATGGATCTACATCCTCTGATGCAAACACTTCATCCGCAGCTGCTGACTCTGCATCCGCAGATGAGTGTCCTACATCCGGAGATATGAATATTGGATCAGCTGATGTTCCATTCACATCAGTAGATGTTCCATATATGAGAGATGGTCTATTGAATTCCAAAGAGTCATTGTTAGCAAGTCAACAAAATACATCCGTAGATGTTCCTGTAACTCTTGCGGAAGCACAAAATACATCCGTAGATGTTCCTGTAACTCCTGCGGATGGCACTCACAATGCAGCTGATGTACAAAATGAAAATCATTCAGCTTCCAATGATGATCAATTTGATTACATCATAAATTCATCATCTCAGCTGGATATATCTGCATCAATGCATATGACTAACTTGGAATCATCCATTCCAGTTGAGTCCATTCCAACAACAAGAATTCATAAGACTCATCCAATAAACAACATCATTGGAGATCTCAATGAAAGAACCACAAGAAGCCAAGGGGGAGCTGCAAACATCTGTCTTTTCACTTGTTTTCTTTCGCAAGTGGTTCCTCCAAACATTACAGCTGCACTAAAAGATAATAGCTGGATTGAAGCCATGCAAGAAGAACTTCAACAATTCAGAAAGCAAAAGGTCTGGAATCTAGTTGATCTTCCTAAAGGCCAGCATCCAATTGGCACAAGGTGGTTATTCAAAAATAAACTAGATGACAGAGGTATCATCGTGAGAAATAAAGCTAGGCTGATTGCTCAAGGATATACTCAAGAAGAAGGGATAGACTATGATGAAGTTTTTGCACCAGTTGCAAGAATTAAAGCCATTAGAATATTCCTAGCCTATGCGTCATATAAGAAGTTCACTGTTTATCAAATGGATGTGAAGTGTGCCTTTTATATGGGAAAATTGATGAGGAAGTCTATGTAGCTCAACCTCTAGGTTTGAAGATCCTGAATACCCACATAGAGTATACAAGCTTGACAAAGCTTTGTATGGTCTTCATCAGGCACCAAGAAAGTGGTATGAAACATTATCATCTTTCTTGTTCAAGCATGGATACTAAAGGGGAACTATTGATCAAACTCTCTTTCTCAAACATGAACATCAAGACCTCTTAGTTGTTCAAATATATGTAGATGACATTATATTTGGATCAACAAACAAGAGACTGTGTGAAAGCTTTGAAGAGTTGATGAAATCTCAGTTTCAAATGAGCTCAATAGGAGAATTAACTTTCTTTCTTGGACTACAAGTTCATCAGAAAATAGATGGCATATTCATCAATCAAGAAGAGTATATTCATCAAATATTGAAGAAGTACAATCTTGCTAATACATCTTCATGCAAAACACCTGCTTCAACAATTGACAAAATTGTACCTGATCCTACAGGAAAATCTATTGATCAAAGATTATATAGATCAATGATAGGATCTCTTATGTATTTAACTGCCAGCAGACCTGACATAATGTTTGCTGTATGTGTTTGTGCTAGGTACCAATCAGATCCAAAAGAGTCCTATCTGAATGCTGTGAAGAGGATTTTTAGATATCTCAAAGGGAAACCAGCCCTTGGTCTATGATATCCAAAAGATGGAGACTTCTCTCTCTACTCTTATTCAGACAGTGACTATGGAGGATGCAACAACAATAGAAAATCCACAACTGGTGGATGTCAATTTTTAGAACCAAGACTTGTTTCATGGCTGTGCAAAAAGCAAACAAATGTATCTGTATCCACAGCTGAGGCTGAGTTCATAGCTGCTTCAGCTGGTTGCTCTCAAGTCCTTTGGTTGCAAAACCAATTACTTGATTATGGTTACAATTTCCTTCAAACTCCAATTTATATTGACAATTCAGCTGCTATGTTTATCACTGCTAATCCAGTTCAACATACTAAAACAAAGCATATTGAAATCAGATATCATTTTCTGAGAGATTGCTCAGAAAAAGGTTTAATCAAGTTAGTCAAAGTGGATACAACAAATCAGCTTGCTGATCTATTCACTAAGGCCTTTGATTCAGTTAGATTTAATTTTCTAATTGAGTCTTTGGGCATGATTAACTTAGATTAATCATCATTAACAAAGAAAAGCATGTGTCTGTCCTTGTAAATAGTAATAAAAAAACATTCAGAAAAACATACAAAATTCAAAATATTTTCTTTGTTTTTTTTGTGTCTTCTATTTCTGCATGACATATGTTTGGGAAATGATAGTACAATGTGCCTTTGCTTGCTTCCTGAGTTCTTAAAATTCTTTAAAAACTGATCAAAAGTTCTTTGATATGTAAATAGATTCAACTTGAGTGAAGATTATACTAAGAGCATGCTTAACATAATGAAAAGGTGACTGTTTGTGACAAACTTCATTTTAAGGATCAAGCAAGTAAGTCTTATCCTGATGTGATCAATTCATTCACCTAAGCACACTATGTAAAACACTTTATAACTTCTATCTTTGAAAATCATATTCCCTCTGTTTTGTGTGAACAAAGACATGAGTTTATGAACACCATAAGATACATATGTATTCAACTGGCGAAAAAATCATGATCCTCATCATCCCTCTGTTTTTTGTATACAAAGACCTGGGTTAAAGGCACCTCTGTTTTACGTAAGTAAAGACCTAGTGACCTGATGATGATCATATCTAAGCTCTCTAAAGAATCCATCGTCATCAACTGTATATTTACATAAGAGCTTTTGTAGCAAAGCATTTATGAGACAACTCATATGTCTCAAGATAGAATTTATAACTTAATGTACATAGTCTCTAAGTGTGAAAAAGTGATGAATTGACTCATAAACGGAGAACAAACTCTAATATGAATTGAATGTGGAGCCCATAATAGTTTACCACTAATAAACATGAAAACATGATAAACAGCATGTCTAGTTGATTCCATACTCTTGTTTGGATTTAAGTGGACAAACATACTTGCAATCAGGACTAGAATCAGGTCACATTTCAACAATCATTTCAATCAGGAAGAAGTTTAGTGTCATAGTATGATCCCATTATATGTGTTTATATGCATGTACATATATTTAGTTCAATTTTGTTACTTTTAGTTTATTTATTGTGTGTAATCTTTGGACAGTCATGTGTCTTTCATGATATTTACTTCATAAATTTATGATGAATGCAACACTTTATCATTAATCACAAATTTAGGGGGCGTAGTTAATACATGAAATACATGAAACATAAAAGCTGAATTCAATGATCCAAATTCAAATGAAGGAATTGGAACTTGAGCACTAACTTGGCTGAAGGATACATGAAGTTTTTCAAATTATATTTCGTGTGCACAAATTGTCATGAAAACAAAGTCAACAAGGTCCAATAGCAATAAATGGTTATATCAGTTGCTTAGGACCATACAATCAAAAGAAGTTTCAAACAGTGCTCTCTAAGCATCAGTAGAAGCTACAGGGTGAAACTTAATCAAGTAGAATATGCCCATCCGTAGATTGGTAAACTACGGTTGTGTTAATATTTTAAAAGTATAATCTATGTTCGTAGAGTAGTAATCTAAGGATAATCAAGTTATACTTCAAATTATATTTCATTTCTTGATAGTTAGGCATCCGTAGATGTTAAGCATCCGCATATGTTTTTGACCTTAATGTTCATTATTCAGTTTTTCAGAGAACTTTGACCTAAAAGAAAAACGTTCGTCAAAATCTCTCCCTCCTTTGTTCAAACATTCAAATTACCACATCAAAACATCAAACAAGCTCAAAAACTTGTTTTCAGATTCTTGATTTGAAGATGGCTAATCGGTTTGCTAGAGAGCATAATGTGTGTGCCTTTCTCAATGCCAATGACCCTGTATCAGAAGGATGTCAAGATATCATCTGTTATTTAAGAAGATCTAGGCTGTTTTATGCCCTATCAGCGGAGCCTGTGATTCATCAATCACACATTGTTGATTTTTGGAACTCGGCAAGAATAGAAAAAGAAGGAAAAGATGAGGTGATACATGCAGATATTGGGAATGAACACTTAAGAATTAATGAACAGAGCATTAGGAAAAATCTCAACTTAGGAGATATAGAGATAGGTCATCCGGATGTATTTTAGAATGAATACATAGAAAAGATCTTCTACCTGATGGGGTATGATGGTGATTTTGATAAAGGTGAAATTAAGAAAGGGAGATTGTGTAAGCCTTACAGATTCCTATGTCACACTTACCTCAAGTGCATCTCTAACATGAAATCAGGATTAGACAGATTTTCAAGACACATCTCATCCGGAATCATTGGTATCTTTAAAGGGAGAACTTACAATTACTCAAAGTACATACTGGGATGTTTGTGTGACCATGTTAGAGTTCAAAAACCTAAGAAGATGTTCATGTTTCCAAGGTTTATGCAACTGATCATCAATGGTGAATTGCCTGGGATAGCAAGAGAAGGTGATGTGTTTGTTCAAGCACATCTAGGGAGATCTGTACTGAATAAGATAAGTGGAAAGTATGAAGGAGAAGATATGCCGATGTTTGCACATGTGGCGGATGCTAATGCCAACATTCCATCAGAACTGGTGTGGGAAGATCAGCAAGATAGTCAATCTACTGATGCTGAGCAAGACTTACCTCTACATTCCCCTCCTTAATCTCCCATACACCACCATCATCAATCTCCACAAATCCAATCACCAGCTAGACAAAACACCCAACTAATCTCTCCAATTCACCCTCAATCACCCATTCATCAACAACCTCTAACTCCACAAAATCTATCTCCTAAGAGTACTCATACAGAACCCATCTCAGCTACTCAATCTCAAAACTCAGTACACACTGGTGAGACTGAGTTAGTATCTCAAGCAAGTACCATTCCACTCACAATCACCAGCTCACAAACCCCAGTCATGTCTAACCAAACTGAACCAACATCTCCAATCATTGATCCTCAGCAACAACAACAGCCACACCAAGAACAGGCAGATCAAGCTGTTGAGTCCTGTTCAAGCTCAGCTAGATTAGCCCCTGTTGATGTAAATGTTGAAGAGATTACTGCTGAACAACAAGAAGGAGAAGAAGAAGCCAATTATGTTGATGTGATTGCTTATCATGAGGATGATCTAAGTGAGGATGATATCCCTGTGAGTAAAAGCTACTTGGTTGCTGCGTATAACAAACTTGTAATCATGTCAAACAAAAGGAAGGAAAGAATACAAGAGTTAAAGGGATTGATAAAAGAAAAGGATGAACAGCTAATGAAACAAGAAGCATCATTAAAAAGGTTGAGAGAAGATGCTCAAACTAATAATGAAGTAATTGATGCACTACATGAACTAAATAGAGAACTGAAAAAGAAGATAAGTGACCTTGAGTCAAATGCCACTGCATCAAAACAATCAAAAGAATCTGCTGAGACATCAAAGCAAATAATTCAATACTCAAGAAAGAGGAGATACTTGGGGACTATAAAGAAAGAAGTGATTGATGTTGAAAAATCACCAATAAGATCAAAACCCACATCTCTAGAACACACTCCTTCAGTGGATGTCTCAACCTTAAAGCATATATCTCATGCTGAAACTGAGAGTGATGCTGAATAGGATGAGCTTACTAAAGATGAGTCTCCCAAAGAACAAAAAGAATCAAAGGCTGATGACCTACTGACCACTAGAGACATATTGGAAGAGAGGCCTGAATCAACTATGTTTATGACCCTGATCAATCATGGGTTTCCCTATGACAGGGTTGAGAGAATGAACATGACAGAAATGAAGGAAGCACTGAAGGAATTTGAGCTAGCAAGCTTCATGATCCCAGATTACAATTATGAAACATTCACAACCTTCCAATCAATTCAGAGAATAAAGAAAGAGCTAGGCCATTATGATACAGCCAAGCTGAACAAATACAATATGACTTGCTGGTTACAAGGTCACAATTATAAAATGCGTGAGTTAAAAGGGAGGTCAGTGGGAGAGCTTAGAAGGATGATAGAGCATGTAATGAAAGTTGAGCTTGAAACTGGTGTGAATTCTGGGCTGAAGCTCCAAATTCAGCTGCTGAGCATCACAACAAAGTCCCTGCTGAGCCTGTCACTGTTGAAAGTAAAGACCAGCATAAAGGGAAAGATAAACTGATTAGAGAACCAAGAGAAGTGATACCTAGCAAAATATGGCCACTTGGAACAACAGAAGTCTACCTTGATAGAGTTGTTTGATCACCTCATAACTCCCAACTCTGTGGAAGACAACAGGATTATGGCCTGGAAATATGATCAAGAGTGGGATTGTGCAGTCATAAAGAGATCATCTGGAAGGGTGTAGTACTTTCATGATTTAGAACAAGTCTTGTGCATGCCTGAATGTGACATCAGAGATCTACAAAGCCTAATCATCACTAACTACCTAATTCACCCAAGAGGAAGAGACTTCTCTGTATTTGTAGGTAAGTTAAAGACAAAATTCAGAGATGATGTGCTAAAAAAGCTAGGAGAGAGGATGATAAGCAAAAGAAGAATAGAGAGAATGAAAAGATCAAAATCCAACTCGTTTACATTGGTAGATGATGAGTTTCTAAAGAGGGTTGGATACCAAAACAGGAAGGAAGCAACTACTAAAAGCTTTGATGGTAATCAATATACATTACCCATAACTGAATGCGGATATGTTGAGAAAATAAAAGAGTTGGTGCTGTTGAGGAATGCAGAGAACAAGAGAGCTGATCGAATCAGGATCTTTGATCCAGTGGAAATCAAGCTACTCCATCCCAGCTACACTTCATACTTACATGACAAATTCTTCCCAAAGCTGACTGATGAAAGAGCTTAGAATGATCTATGCCTACATGTTCATATGATTCAACTGATTGATAAACTGCATGCCAAGGCTTACAAGAGAAGAAGATATGAGGTAGGGATTTTGAGAGGATCAAACATCAAGGAAGTGAGTGAGCTGAGGATCTCAGAGCAAGATGAGTTAGAGATAGTCCACAACAATAATGTTTTGGAAACTCTTACAACTGAAGAAAATGTTCTGGGTCTCAGTTATGAAACATTACAAAAGATTAGCAAAATGAAGATCAACTACAAGTATGATGATCAGAAGACTGCTGTCTCATACTTCTATAACAAAATTATAGCCAGAGTGAAGGAGCTTTCATCTTTGAAGAGCTGATTACAAGCTTCTAAGCCTAAGGGGGAGTATTGTTAGATCTAGGAATAATAGGTCTAGATCATTTTGTATAGGCTTAGAATTTTAATCAATACATGTAATGAATATTTGTAATTCATTATTTTGATGCATGCATTATGTATATCGGTTAACCCATATGTGCGTTGATTTATGTGTATGATTACAGGTACAAACATTATACTTGGTCAATTTCTGAAATTGACTAAGTGTAAGAAACATCTACGGATGAACATTTTTGTTCTTTCGTAGATATCTTTCTTACAAGACATTCATCAAAAGATCTTCTACGGATGAATATGGGTATTCACTGATGAACAAACACCACACTTGAAGAAACTGAAGTACCTTCGGAAGGACAAAGTTCCTTCGGAAGAACAAAGTAGCTGAGGAAGAACAAAGTAGCTGCGGAAGAACCAAACACATACTTATATCATACAAGTGTTTCAAGTCAACAAGTCAATCACAGACTCCAAGAGATTCATTGTTTCCTTAACAGAAACACGCGTGTCTATAAATATGAGTCCTAGGTTTCACATTATTGAGAAACAGAGACGACGACAAAAATACCATCACATCGTAATACAAACCCTAGCAGCCGTCACATCAACACACCAAAAATCATAAACACAATCATTGCATAGAATTTTGTTAGCAATTATTATTTGATTCTTTGTAATCATTAATCAGTTTAATGAATTATGTTTGATTCAAAACATTATTCTTTGTATATTGTTGATATCGTTTAAGCATTTATTGTTTATTTTCTCTGGCATTGATATTTATTAATTAATCAATTAAACAACGATTAATGGTAATTCCACGATCATTAATTCGAAACCAATCTAACACTGATAATTCCTGATTGCGATCCTTGGATTCACAACTAACATAAATAGAAAAACACAAAATCCTTTAACAGATCCATGAAAATAAGCATAAAAATGAACAAAATCTTAACCAACATAGAAATATAACAAAATTTTCTTCAAAATGTAATATATGCTGATAAGAAATCACATATGAAATAAGAATAAAAAGATTTAACATCTGAAAATCGGTAAACTAAGAAAATAACATGAAGAAATGGGTAAATCATCTGAAAAACGAAGCAAAAGTTAACAAATCATACCTCATGAAGAAAAGGATGTGAGGGCGACATCGGACTAAAAGAATCTTCAACGAAAATCACCAACAATCGATCTCCGGTTGATCTTGGTTGAGAACGATAGTTCGATCGGTGAAGAGGAATGGGGATTTAGGGTTTGAAAACGGGATAAAAGGTATTTATAGGATCCATGCGAGAAATGGGTCGGGTATGACCCGCGTGTAGAATTTTTTTCTTTAAATGGACCATTTGAGGGGGTGTTTATGCTACTGACACCTGGCATAAAGAATGCCCCTGAAGGTGCCATGTGGCATATTGGATTTTTGTATATTAATATAGATAGATACATGAATAAATTTTTAATATTGAATTGAAGGTGATGCTTATCTATTAACTCTTTTACGCAAAATTCAAGTAATAACCGTTGAAGTGATTCAAATGGAAGATTCAAATAATGTAGCTGATGAAGGATGAAGTGGGTTAATAAGTTTTCTTGATCCTTTTACACTTTGACTTTCATTTGCTTTTATTTTACATTGAATATTTATTTCCCTCTGTATTTTCACCCTATTGAAAGCACTTGTACCATCAAACAAATTTGTTTCTGTGATTTCTTCGCATATCTATTTATTTCCTTCGTATAAACGCCAATATCTAGTAAACAGAGTTAGGTTCATGTTAGGTGCGAAGGTTGTGAAGAGGATTTAGTCAGATGTGCCTATTAGGATAAAAAATCGAGTTTTTTTTCCCCAAAATAATGTTGTTAGAAAAATTGTTTACTAAATATTGTTGTAAAAATATTTGCCAAAAAAAGTTTTAATCATTTGTTAGTTTCTCACTCCTAATCCTATTAGATTACATCATTTTAGTTATATATTTATGAGTAAATTACAAAATTTATCCTTTTAAGTATATTTTAAATTATAGATATTATCTTTATATTTTAATAAGTACACTAACGTCATTTCTTTGAAAACTTATCACGTTTTATGTCTTTTCTAGTAACAAAAGTTAATTTTTTTATTAGTTTTGTGTGAATGGACCATTTTACCCCTAACTTTTAAAGGACGAAATCTGTAATTTTCACTAATCTTTTATTTTTTCCATTGTGTTTTTTTATTTACTTTATCTTTTCTAATAACTTTTATTTCATAAACTTATCTTAAATATTATTACTTAATTATTTTAATCTTTTTTATAAAATATGCTTTTATTTATTGGTTTTTAATTTATTATATTTTTTTATTATTAAAAATTAGTTATCTACCTTTCGAATAATACGAGAACAAATTAGAGAGTTCCAAATATATTTTTTTAATGTTATAAAATTTAAACTAGTAATCGGTTTTGTTTCACATTCGCTTTTTCTTACCTTTTTGGTATAAGAATTTTCAACAATGTTAAACAGTTTGGTTTGTGGTTTATATTAAAAACCTATTAGAGACCGTCTGATTTTGGGATTGACTATTTATATTTTACTTGGTTAATAGATGGAGTATTTAAGTGTTTTTACTGTAAAAGGTTCAATAAGTATCGTAAAATCAAACAAAGCGAAACCCCTAGTAATTGTTTGGTTCGGTTTCGTTTTAATTTTAAATTGTTTGGTTTTGATTTACATTGATAAAACTCATTATTAACAGTTTAAATAAAAACATAAATAAAAATGTATTTGATTAAAGAAAATTTGAATAATTTGTTTATTCAAAACCTCCCAAGTAGTTGTTTAGAAACCTTTTAATATATTTTATTTTCAATTAAAGTTACAAGTTATCACACTAATTTATATTTAAAAACAAACTATTTGATTGAGTACAAAAAATTAAAACTTTATATCATAAACTAAAATCTTACTTTCTCCAACCGGTTTCAAATATAAACTCCAAAACAAATAATTTGAAACGACTCAAGAATCTTATACAAAAAAGTTAAAAACCGACTTGTCTAATTTTTATTAGTTTTATTAGAAAGGTGATGAACAAAGTAAACAAATAAAATTACATTTGTTAAAAAATAAAAATCTATAAATAAAATTACATTTTATAAGAATTAAAACTAAGTTATTATTAGTATTTATGATCAAAGTGGCTAAAAATAAATAATAGTATAGAAAATTACATAAAAAACATAAAGAATGAAAATAAAATATTAATAATAACAGATTTTGTCAATTTAAGGGTTAAAGGCAAAGTGGTCATTTAAAAAGATAAGTTTATAAAAATACAAGTGATTAGAAAAATAAAAAAAATAAAGTAAAGTAAATAAAATAAAAACAAAAAGGAAAAAAAATAAAAGATTAATAAAAATTACAGATTTCGTCCTTTAAGGTGTAAGGGCAAAATGCTCTTTTACACAAAAGAAACTGAAAAAGTTAACTTTTGTGAGTAGAAAGGATCAAAAGCGTGATAAGTTTTCAAATAAAAGACATTCAGTTTACTTATCAAAGTTTAAGAACAAGATCCATAATTTTAGACATACTTAAAGGACAAAATTTGTAATTTACTCTATATATATTTACTTATCTATATTTCTAACCATGTCTATAACTTTTCAACCAATTTACTAAGTTATAAAATAAAAATTGACAAATTGGATTTAAATAATTCAAACTATTACTCATTGGCCGATAATAACTATACATACTATTGATTTAGACGGTAACAATCCCAATTTGCACTTTTATTAACAACAACAATCTCGGTAACATAATTATTAAAAAGTTACAGTTGATTTCAACTCGATTTTGTTCGCAATAATGATTATGAAAGAAGTTAAAAATTAACATACAAACTAAATCGAACCTAAAATAAATACAAATCAAGTGTGAATACGTGATTATTATGCCGCTAATACTATTATTCGTAATAAAAATAAAATTTGAGATTATTAACGGTCAAATCAATAATTATTATCGGCAAATTAGTAATCGTTTAAATTAATAAATACAATTTGCCTAAAAAATAAATCCAATAATTGTTTCTTTTACAACTTTTACATATTTAAATATTACTAAATATCAACTTTTAGATGCATTAATTGTTGTATCATGTGCATAAAAGGTTGTACATGCAGGATCGTTAAAGGGAGGTCAATGCAACAGTTTCATGATGTTTGGAGAGTGTTAGAACACTTAACAGATCAAATAGAGAACCAGTCTTATGATGAAACAAAGAACACAAGTATAGAACAAGCACAAGAACAAGATATTATATGGTTTTCAAGAATGTTGTATATTGCTCTCAAGTTCTTACAAGTGTTACAAAGCTTATTTAACGATACAAGTACTTGTGATAATTTATACTACATCCTATAGCCGGTCATACTTTGAACGCCAGCTGGGAACTAATCTAGACAACAAGATCAATGTAGAGTCAAAAGGCAGATTGCCTTTTGACTAGTGACTATGACATGCCACAGTTCACATCGTAACATTACAAAAAGGATAAAAGTATAAGAGTAGAAAGTTACAGACACAAGACCTTAATCTATAGTTTGACAAAAGTAAGGAATTTTCACCAACTCATATAAGTTGGTGAGTCATCAGAAGTGGAAGCAGAAAGTTATTCAGCTTTTGTCAAAAGGTGATTCAGAAAAAGCATGTCTTCTCTGTCTTTGGAAGAAATCAGTCTTTAGATTTGGAAGACTTTGTCTTTGAAGCTTCGGAACACTTCATCTTTGGCTTCCAAAGATATGGTCTTTTGGCTTCGGTAGATTTGATGCTTCGTATAATTCACTAAGTTATATCAAATCTTTCGAAGTAACTTCCTTGTACTTCACATGTGCATGCTGAGAGCTCTTTGGTTGCATCAACCTCTAAGTGTGATCCTTACAAACTCCTCCTAGGCTGATGCTACCAAAAATGAAGGAGAACTTTGAAGCTTGATCTTCATCTAGTGATAGTCCTTATCAGAATCAAAACCATTCCCTTCATCATAAGTTGGTCAGGATTCCTCAGACTCTTAAAATATCTTCTCATATCATAGAGATCATGCAGAGGGAGGTCAAGTATGTTTTTCCAGAAGTACATGTCTTGACCCCCTTGATCTCTATTGACATACCATCTGTCTGATTGGTGGCAAACATCCAAGACACGATGGGTCTCTCCGCAACAAGAGGCTCTACTTGAATAGGAGTTGGATGAGCAGCCTCTTCTTGATCACCCTTAGGAAGTTCTGTCCCATCCTAAGGTGCAGAGGTGTATGCCTTGGACTTCTTTTTCTTCTTCTTGTACCTTCTGATAGCCATCCTTTTTCTCTTTCTGTACTTTATTGAGAAGGCTGGCCTACAACACCAGATGGTTCTTGTTTGTCCTTCTTAATTGGGCCCTTTTCCTTTAGAGGTTTAGAAGTAGAGGGATCAAGACCCTGCTATGGATTAAAAGATGAAACTGGTTATGTTGCAACACTAGGTCCAGGTTGTGTTGTCTCTTGGGGTTCAACCTTAACCTCAGCTTCAGGTGCATCCTGATTTGGTAGAGAATGCAAGTCAACTTGCTCACCCCTTTTGATCTTCTGCTTGATCACTCTAATGTGCTCATCCATGGTGGATAGAGACATTGGACCTAGTCTCCTTTTGGAGAATCCATACAGCTTTAAAAAGCTCATCATCGTTTGTCTATCAGCAAACTTCTTTAGATTTGCTCTGATGTTGGCTCTTGACTTTGCAGCCTCTTCCTTCATCTTCCTCTTTGTAGCCTTTTGTTGTTTCGGCACTTCTTGCTCAAGCTGCTTGAGGTATTCATATTCAATGTACTCATAGGACAAAGGAAGTAGGCTTGCTGCCTGATAGAGGCCTGTGGCACTCAAGTAGGTAATCATGTTTTGAATGTCTTGTTCTCTATCTACCTTAGTTTGTTGCTCAGTTGCCACAACCTCTGCCTCAGAGCTTTCCAGAAGTAGGGAGAGGGTAGGAGCTTTGTAGAGTCTTTTTCTCCTCTTTCGTCTATGATTTTGAGGAGCAATTATACATCCTCAGCTTCCCTCCTCTCTTTTGACACTTCCATGTCAGCCAGTTCATTTAGTTTATCCAAGGTGAGAGAGATGAGTTCATCAATATTATAGTTCCTGGACCCCAGATAGTTAAGCTTGGCTACCCTCAACTCATCTTCTTGAGTGTTTGGCCTATGGGCAGCCCTGATAGCAGCTTCCATGAAGCCAAGGGTCCCACTTGAACTCTTTCCCCTTGCCTTTCTCTTCGTCTCTCTTCTCCTCATAAATCTCCTCAGAAGTCATTTTCCTCTTCCCTTTATCAGTCACTGGCCTATGTGACTCAGGGTGGAGAGAGCTTTGGCCTTCATTGCTTGGTGTTACACTTGAGCTCGCGCTAGAGAGAGACTATGAGACTCCTTTACCAGCTGGTCCCTCACTAAGGGTAGTGGGTGTTGAAGCAGTTCCTGTCTCAAGGTTCACAGGCTCAACTACTGGGCCTTCAGCCAAGGTTTCCCTTTCGAAGCTAATCTTAGGGTCCACCTCAGCATCCAATTGACTAACAGTCTTTCCTGCTAGCCTCTGTCTATATAGTTTTCATCTATGCTTGAACTCCTCAAACACCCTTTCTTGGATTCTCTCAGCTAACCTTCGATTGGCAAGTGGCAAGTCAACTAGAGAGAAGCTCTCATATTTCTCAGGTTATGAAAGTTAAAGATTTCTTGTTGTCCTTAAATCTAGAGAGTACCAGGGCTCTTCTATTAGCATCATACCTCCATCCCAATATTGGATTGTTAGCAGGGTAGGATGGGTTAGACATTGCCCTTGGTATACCCTCCTCAAACAGGCTCTAAATTAGTGAATCCACATCAAATGTGACCTAAAAAGGTTGTTGAGTATAGACAACTGCAAGTGAGGGTGGTGAATCCTCTATGTCCATACTCTGGGCAGAACTCCTAGGTTTTGTGATTGTAGGTAGGACTTTCCCCCCCTTTTTGGTAGCATCACCCTCTTGCATAGGGGAGCTAAGGGTTAGGTCCACCAGATCCATAGGTTCTTATGGACCTGGTTGAGTTCGCCCGATAGGTCTCTCATCTCTCTTTTCCATGAGATCAGTGATTTCAAGTTGCTGGTCACTAACCTGTCTTTGTAACATAGTCACCTGAAATTCTAAGTGACTAACCTTAGAGACAACCTTTAGTTGCATACTCCTCTCATCTTCATCAGAAGAATCATGGGGGATGAGAAAAAAGGACCAAAGTCTTCTTCCTCATCACCAGCTTGAGTTTCTTGGCTGCTGGATTTCCCCTTCACACTGACAATTTCAGAAGAAGTGTTAATAGGTTGGGTTTCCATGGTTGAGGTCTTAAGAATCTAATCACTTGCAAAAATGAGAGCCTCTTCCATATAGGCCTCCTGAACATGTTTAGGGAGGTCCACCTCAGTTGTGGATGGATGATGTGGGTTGGATATGGGTGATTCAAGAGCACTCATCTCTCTTTGAGCAGTAGTGGAGAAGAGAGACTCATGGTATTCACTAAAACCCATATCCTTATCATCATAGAATTCTAGGTTGGGGATTGGTTGGTTGAGATCTAGCAGCTGGGGATGGTAGCTTTCTCCTAAAAGTTGATCACTAGAGGTTTGAGACTCAGAGTGAAGGTTTAAGGCTGGGATAATTAGCTCATCCGGCTAAGCATGAGGAACCTCATCACTAATAAAAGAAATGATGGGAGTGGTTTGCTTATCAGGAGAAGTGGGAGCTCTTGTTTCCACTTCTTCCTGCATGGGTGGTGATATAAGGGCCTATTTAACCTGAGTAGACGTAGCAGGGGTTTGCTTGAATTTTATTTGGTAGGTGATGGTGATATGTGGTTGCGTAGGTGGTGCAGATGTAGAAGGTTTGGGTTCAACATTAGCTGGGGCTGCCAAGTTGTCACCTTGAGCAATGAGCTCTACCATTTTTGGGACCAGGGCTATTTCTACCCCTGAGAAGCCAACATTGGACTTTCTTATTATCTTAAAGATGCCAGGCTTCATCTGTCCCAGTTTAAGAATATTACCTGTTCCACTTAACTATGAGCCCAGTTCACAGTTAAAAATGTGTTGAAGATATCTTGGGAACATATAATATTCTAAGGAGTCCAAGTTAGCAAGCATGTTTGTATAAATAAACTATAAGTACCTGAACTTGACCCCTTGAACCATCCCATGGACTATATAGGATAAGTCCTCGGGAATTTGGTCCCAACCTTCATGTTTGTTAGATAAGGAGTGGCTTAATACATGGAGGAGGTACTTCCATTGAGAGGAGACCTTACCTTTTTTGAAGGTTCTTACAGAGTAGTCCCCTTCATAGCCCATCTTCCAGAATGAGTTGTTTATAGCAGATTTTGGAAAGGACAATTTGCCTTCTGCATCATCCAGCCTCAGATGTGAGCTTATGTGTCTTTTAACGGTCCAAGATGACCTCTTGGTAGGTCCTCCAGAACTATAGGAGTTGATCTTCATACAACGAAGGGTCTATGGTAAGGGCGGTGAGGTAGTTTGACAGAGATAAGAAGCAGCAAACATCTGAGAAACCTGGATCTTTCTCAGATGATAACAGAGCAACATGATTGTGTTGCCTGTGAAGATGCATCAAAAAATCTGGATGGTTTCGGGGATCAGGGTTGGCCATTTTGAGTAGCTTTGAAGTGAAGAAGGTAAGAACAAAGTCGGATTATGGGTGAATTTTTGGTTCGAACTATTGAAGATGAAGAGGAAGGTGAAAGAGGGGGAACCTTTGTATGAATATTTATATGGTAAGGATTTGAGACAAAGTTAATACAAAAGGATAAACTTTGAAATCCGGATGTAGGTCCCACCTCTGAAAAGGTGCCCAAAAAGGTATTTTTCTTTGAAGTCTAAATCTTCCAAAGGTAATTTGTCTTTGGATGGTTTGAGAAAACTTCCGAAGCCAATTTGGCTTTGGAAGATATTCTTTAGCATTTTAAGAATTTGCTTAAGAAGAAAAATATTTAGAGTATTTTTTACTTCTTAGACACATTTTGCTTCAGAAGACATCAAATATCAGAAATTTTATTCAAAGAGTTACCGGGTCTGTTTTGGACTTGGAAGTGCCAAAGAAGGAGGAAGATTGCAAATTAGAGCTGATCCTATAAGGCTAAGTATTACGTAGAGAATGAGGGTATTGAAGGAGTCTTGGTCGATGGAGGGTATTGGGTTTTTCTGTACAACGGTTGCTGATAGAATAAAGCTTTCGAGACTTAATTTCTTTCGGAAGAAAATAGTCCTTCAAAACATATAAGTACTTGGTGACAAATGTAAGCTTTAGAAAATATATTAGAATTTCTTCTGAAGGTAAATTTTTCATAAGTAGTTATTTGTTTTTGAAGACATAATTTTCTTCTGAAGACAACTTGATGTCTTCTGAAGGAAAGCATATCTAGATTTCTCAGAGTTCTAAGGAATATCATGCTGAAAAGTTTCTTCCAAAGTAAACTGGGCTTATATTGGTGATGATATAGAAAACTTAAGATGCTCATATTTTAAAAACAATCTTGAATTTAGTTTAAGAAAATCTACTTAAAGTTAATCATCCCAATAGCTGATACAAGATACTTAAATCTCTGTTCATCAAAAGTTTTTGTGAACAGATCAGCTTATTGTTCATTTGTGTTAACTTTGACTAGGTTTATCAATCCTTTTTGAAAATTATCTCTAATTAAATGATACCTGATGTTGATGTGCTTTGTCTTTGAGTGCTGCAAAGGATTCTCTTTAATACATATAGCACTGTTGTTGTCTATGTGGATGGGAGTATCCTTGAAGTGGAATCCATAGTCTAGTATTTGAATATGAATCCAAAGTACTTGAGCACAGCAGCTTGGAGTAACAATGTATTCAGCTTCAGCAGTTGATGTAGACACACATGATTATTTCTTGCATTGCCATAACACTCTCCTTCCACTAAGGAATTGACATCCCCTCGATGTAGACTTTGTAGTCATGTTGCAGCCACCATAGTCACTATCAGTATAGGCATAGAGATTGAAGTCATAATTCTTTGGATACCAAAGGCCTAGTTTAGGACCAACTTTGAGATATCTAAGAATCCTTTTAACAGCAACCAGGTGTGACATCTTGGGGTTGGCTTGATATCTTGCACAAATACATGTAGCAAACATGATATCAGTCCTGCTGGCTGTGAGACACATAAGAGACCCAATCATAGCCTTATAAAAATGTTCATCAATACACTCCCCCTCAAGATCAGGTCCTATGGGTGTCTTAGCAACCTTACACTCAGTTAGATTAAATCTGGTGAGTATGTCTTGCACATACTTTGACTGGTTTATGAAGATGCCATTATCAACCTGCTTCACTTGAATTCCAAAAAAGAAATTGAGTTTCCCTATGGAACTCATTTCAAATCTATTCTTCATCAGCTTCTCAAAGTCTTTGCAGAGGTTTAGATTAGTTGACCCAAAAATGATGTCATCTATATAAACTTAAACCAGCATCAAGTCATTTACTGTTCCTTTAATGAAGAGTGTTCCATCAAGAGTACCCCTCTTGTATCCATGCTGACAGAGGTATTAAGATATGTCTCATACCACTTTCATGGAGCCTGATACAATCCATAAAGAGCTTTGTCAAGCTTGCAGACATAATCAAAATGATCTGGGTCTGCAAAGTCAGGTGGTTGCTTGACATACACTGCTTCATGAATCACCCTATAAAAAAATCACACTTGACATCAAGTTGGTAGACCTTGAAATTCATGGATGCAGCAAAAGCAAGGAATATCCTAATAGCTTCAAGTCTTGCTATAGGAGCAAAAACATATGTGTAGTCAATCCCCTCTACTTGTGTGTATCGTTGAAACACTAGTCTCGCTTTATTCTTGATGACAAGTCCTCTATCATCTTTCTTATTCCTAAATACCCACTTGGTACCTATAGTAGTCTTCCCTTGAGGAAGAGGACATAGGTTCCAAACATTTTGTCTCTTGAATTGAAGCAGCCCTCCTGCATTGCTTCAACCTAACTTCCATCTTTTAGATCCTCATCAATCTTCTTAGGCTAAATCTAGGACAAGAAACGAGAGTGAAGACAAACATTTTTGTCATGGGTTTGTCCTTTTGTTCTCACCCCTGTCTCAACATTTCCAATGATGTTTGTAGTGGGATATGACTTGTGGATTCTCAGTTGAGGAATCACAACAAATTGGTTGGACAGATCTAAAATGGTAAAATTTAGATCCGGTGATTGAGTGTCATCCACCACATCAACACACTTATCAAGATAGACTTGATCCAATAAGCATGTTACATCATTGATGTTGTCTTTCATGGCGATTGAGTGTCATCCACCACATCACCACCTCCATCTCCTCTTACATTGGAAGTTCTTTCATTTGAGTTCTGTGCCTCTGTGCTAGAATTTATAGGCAGCTTAGATGTATCAGTTGATGAATTTGTCATGGTTATGCTAACAGGATTTCTAATTAAGGGCTAGTTACCACTAGAGCTGAAGTAGTTTGAACAGTTGGTCTTCTCAGCTCAAATCTTGGATCAGAATCTCTTGTTAATAAGCTACCTGTAGATCCTAAAACATTTTCACAAGATTTGTTAAAACAGTTGGTAACTAAATCAAGATCAAACAGCCATTCAGGACCAGAACCTTTCATACTAGGTGTGTGCTCATTGAAGGTCACATTGGCTGACTCCTTAACTACTCTAGTTCTGAGATTGTATACTCTATAAGGCTTATCTTGGGAAGAGTATCCAATAAAATTTTTATCATCTGATTTCTCGGCAAATTTGGCTATTTGATCCTTGCTATTCGAGATGGTGCAAGGACATCCAAATGATCTGAGGAAACCAATGAAAGGTCTCCTTTTGTGCCATGGTTCATAAAGAGTCTTACAATGAGTCTTGACTACTAAAAATCTATTCTACACATAGCAGATAGTGTTGACTGCCTCTGCCTAGAAGGTGATAGGTAGCTTAGAGTCAAACAACATGGTTCTTGTAGCTTCAATAAGTGTCCTGTTTCTCCTCTCAGCAACACCATTTTGCTGAGGAGTGTTGGTGTAGGATCGGTGTTTGTCTCATAACACAAGTTATTCTCATAAACTCATTTAATATCACTCGGGTTGATGAAGTAGAATCTCTACTAAGTTCACAAGTAATATAATATGTTAATGAAAGCAAAATAACACAAGAATGGTTTTTCAAGATACTTGTATATTCTCAACTCAATATTACAAGACTCTTACAAGCATGGTTACTAAGTTACATGGAGAAATTATATATACTACTATCTACAGCTGGTTATACAAGGAAAACCAGCTGAAATTTACAACTAGACAAATACTATATTGCTAGAAGTAAAGCATCTAAAATAAAGTAATAATATCCTAGATTAGCTACTCATGATAGGTCCACGACTTACCTTTTGTCACCAACTAAGAATGGCAACTATACTAAGTTGAGAATGGTGAACAGTGGATTAAAGTATGGTTAACTACATGGGTGAGGGAAAGCGCCATGCAGTATATCAGAGTTGCAGTGGGTTGTTAGACAGACCATACTTATGTCCACTAGTTCATAGTTGGTTCTTCCAAAGGTAAATGGCTTCGAAAGAATAAATTCTTCCGAGGCCATTGGCTTCAGAAGAAACAACTTCTTCCAAACTTCTACAAGTCTTCCGGACTTTATTATTCTGAAGACTTTGCCTTTGTATCTTCTAAGTTGTACGGAAGGAGAAGAACTTGGTATTGGAAGACTGAGTTCTTCCTTCGGAAGTTCTTCATACATTGAACTTCGGAAGATCTTTGACCTGACTTCGGAAGAGCAACTTTATCTTCAGAAGACCACTTCATTTTAGTACTTCAAAATTCTTCTAAGTGTTGTTTTGGTTGCACCAGCCTCATATGATCCAACAAACTCTCTTAAGGCTGATGCTAACAAAACTTCACTTCTTCCTCCTCCTTAATGTCTTCAACACCAGGGAAAGCAGATATTTGTCTGTCTCTTTGTTCTTCCCTGATGTCGTGGAGAGGAGCATGTATAAGTCATCCGTTGATAGTAGATCTAATCTGTTGCTTTGAATGACATGTACCCTTTGTTGTGTCCCTCTGAAGAGAGTTAGTTCATGGGAATTAAAGTCATATTCACATCTAACTATGGGTTTAGAAATCAGTCCCTCAACCATATGCAGGAGTGTTCTTCCTTTTCTGGTTGCTCCTTCTTCTTCTTCCTTTGCTCTCCTTTTCCACTCTTCTTTAGTTTTGGCTTTTGTTTCGTTAACATGAAAATTACTCAGATGATTCCTTATGTGAGCAGCAATCTGAGAGTTAGAGGGATTGGAGAATGGTCTCTCTGCTAACTCAGCAATATCAAATCTGCTAGAGTGTAGTAGAGCTGATGTGTCTAGTCAGGTTACTTGACCATTCTCCCTCTTCACAATAATGGTGTGTATAGCTTCGTCGAACCTCCACTGGACAATTGGGCTTCTAGGATTAAGGAGATTAGTTTGCAGCTTTTCCCCTTTTCTTATGTCCAGTAGAGTCACCAGTCTCCTTCTTAACTTCTTCTCTTCTTCAATAAGTGTTTCAGAATTGGTGGAAAGAAGTTGGAGAGCTTGGTCCAGTGTTCCCCTTGGCAAATCAAGGAATGCATCTCTTATGAGGGAACAGGAAGAGCCATCAATATATTTTAGTTTAACTGACTCTTCCTCATATGAGATGTCACTCAAGGTAGTGCAGTTTATGAGCTTTCTTTTCAATTCCTTGAACTCTTCTAAGGTCAGGGGCTTGGAAGGTTTAGAGATTAGTTTAGGTAGAGATTGGGTTTTGGGTTGTGTTTTGGGTTTTAAGATAGGTGGTGGTGGTGGTTATTAAGAAGCAGGGTGTGAAGGTGTGCCTGATGGTGTTGGTTCAGGGGTGTAAGGTTCAGTTGTTGGCTCAGTTTTGATAGGGAAGGGAAAAGATGTGTGCATAGGTTGTGATTTGGGTTTTGGTTTGGGTTTGGGAGTTGGTTTAGGTGCCTTCCTCTGAACACTTTGCCTTAGAGGTACCTCCTGCCTTCTCCCTAAGCGAATGTCAGCCTTGATGTCGCTGACATGTCGTTGTAGGGTCTTCAGAGACATGGGACCCACCTGCCTGCTAGTGAATCTGTGGGCTTTAAGGTAGGCTTTCATTAATTCCTTATCACCCTCAATCTTGTCTGCAACAAGTTTTGCCTCTTCCTCCATCTTCTTCTTCTCCTTCACTTTTCCCTAGCAGCCTTCTTCCTCTCCTTGTTGATCTAATCTTATTCTTTATGGAAAAGGAAGAAGATCATGTCATAGTCATGAGAAGCTAACTCCTTCTAAGAATAGCCTCTTATATAGAGAATGATCGGTTTAAAAGTATCGAATCTGTGATGATTGCATGATGCAATGATCAATTCAAACACAAAGTAATCAAACACATGCAATTACATTAAAAAAAAGTCATAGATTTCATTGATAGCAAATGCACGGATACAATGTGTAAGGGTTACAATTCATTCAACTGACTCTTACTGTTTCTTAGATCTAAGATGTCTAAGATCTAGTCTACCCTACACATACATAAAATATCCTATTTATACTATCAAGAAACTAAGGAACATATATTTACAAATAAGTCTCTATACTATGACAAAAAAAACAACATAAAGACAAAATGTTAATCTTTTAAGAAGTCTAACAATACTCCCCCTAAGATTCACATTGTCTTCAGTCTTCAAAATAATCTTCTAGTTCTTCCTTTATCTTGAACATAGGCTTTTCTTTATACATCTCTTGTTCCTTCAATGCTTTTGCAATTGCTGACTTGAACTTGCCTGCAAGAACTGCTTGTCCAGGCTTTGACTCGTTGGTCTTTATCTCCATCTGGTTCATAATCTCCAAAGTTTCTTTTGATAACCCTGTAATATCAACATTAGCATAAAACTCAATTGGTTTGGGATAATCTCTTGAATGAATCTCCAATACTCCTTTGCTCGATATTCTCATAAAATCGATTGATTTTATATCCTTCTTCACAATCTTTGCATAAGCTAACACTTTCCTTAAAGAAATTCTTTCCATTGCAGCATCCATAACCTTGATAATCGACATAAAGTACTTTCAATCATTCTCTACCACTTCTGGTGTAACACGATCAAAATTTTGAATTGACAAAAATGATATATAGCTTGGATGCAGAAGTTTTAGCTCAAACACTCCAAACAATGAAATCATATCCTGATCCCAATCGTCAAGGTTCCGAACTAACTTCAATTCAAAAGTACCTGCATTGTAAAACCATCTAAAAATCGGTGTTGTCTTTTGAGTACCATCAATTACTTCCAATCCAGGATTAGTAACCTTTTCAAAATATTGGTCACTATATGCATCCAAAAATTTCTCTTCTTCATCAGGTTTATCACCACCTTTCCTTTTGCTTTTTAATGACTTGAAGTATTCCTTGTCTTCTTGGTCACATCTCATTTTAAGAAATGATTCCATTCTTGAAATACCTCTATTCAAGAGTTTAACAAAATTTTCTCCTCAATTTGCCTTTGTTGGATTAATCAACTTCAACTTGTTAAGTTCTTTTAAGTCTTGTACAGGAAGAGCTATGATGCTTGTCTAAAAGTGATATACATCACAAATTGCATTTACACGTTTTATCAAAAATGCACAACCATTGCATTAAGCAATTCTGAGATTGATTGTCCTTTTTGCAACACTTTTCTCACAATATCACCAGTAGTTCTTGCTTTGTTCCATAACTGCTTTTTCTCAATGGATACTTCATAAGCTTGTTTTTCCTCTGGAAACATCTTCATTAATTCTTTTTTGCTTTCATGTTCACTTCTCTTCAAAGCCATTGATTTAATCTCTTGTGGTTTCAAAATTCTTGTTCTTTTTGTAATTTCCAAGTACTGATGGTTATCCATATCAAGTACTATCATCTTGTTTGTCTGTTTCTTTGTTTCTTGAAAGCTTCTTACTAAATTTCTTAATGATTCAGCTTGCAATCTATTTAGCTTCTTTCTTGCATAGTTCCTCGATTGTAGCCATAATCTAAGCTCAATCGTATTCATGTTTTCAGGATCTGGATGGTGTAGCTCAGATGATGAAAGTTCCTCAATATTAATACTTTCATGTAATGGATTCCATTCACCATGCTCAATAATGATTTCATCTGGATCCACAGGAGCTATTGATTAAGCTGTCACACATTTCTCATATTCTTCGTTTATTTGAGAAACTATGAGTCCATCCAAGAATACTTGATTATACTTTTTAATTATCAGATAATTATACCTTTCATCAACATCAACATGTATATCTTTAACTACAGCTTCAATTGGAGGATAACTTGCTTCAACAATATCTTCATCTTCTAAAACTTCATCATACCATGCGTCAGAGAAATCTGGTTGTAAATCGTCTAAGGCACCGACTATCTCTTGCACTTCTGTTTCTTCGGTATCATGACTCAAAGTTTCAGATACAATCTTCTAAATTTTAGATGATGGTTCAGCTCAAACTGATACATCAATATCATCTATCTTCTTTTTCCTTTTATCCACCTCAGAGATCTTCTCAACATCACCAGGATTAACTTTAGATACAATAACAATTTTAGGAGATTGGGACCTTGCACAATCTTTCATGCTTTCAAATTCTTCTTTTATTTTCTCATGATTTTCTTTTAATTTGTTTAATTTTTCTTCCATCAAGTCATAATCTTTAAGCATGACTTCAAAATTCTTTACATTTGCTTCTTTTTCTTGTTCAAGATCAGTAATTTTCTCATCTTTCTTTATTAGTAAAGCCTTTAAACTTTCATTTTCCTCTCTCAACTCTTCAATTGTCTTAAGCTAGAGTAAATTCTCTTCTTTCAAAGACTCTATCAACCTTTGATCTTCTTTTGCTTGTGTGTCATCAACATGAACATCAGATTCAACTACATCAATGTTTTGGAAATCAAATTCCATGTGTTGATGAATAGTTTCTTCATTTACAACAACAGTCTGATCAATATTTTGAATCTCTTTATTTTGATCTTCTACATGCTCAGCCTCTTCAACAACTTCTTCAATGACTTCTTCAATAACTTCATCAACTTCATTTCCACCATCATCATCATCATCACTTGATGTGGAACTACTTTCATCTTTAGAATTATCATCATCATCATTATTTTCATCACTATCATCATTATCTTCATCATCATCATCATCAGATAGATCTTGAGGATCTTCTTCAATTAGATCATTTGGATCTACTGGTTCATCCTCAATCAAATGAAAATGATCTTCATTTATATCTACCTCATCTCTAGCCACAACCCTCATATAATCAAACATAGGTACATTTTGAGCACCATTAATCATTGCAAGTCTTTTGTATGAGGTTTTTGTCATATGCTCTAGATTTAATCTTTCACCACTCACTCCATAAACATGGAAATCTGGATTTTCTTCATTGATGATCATTTGTAAGAATCTAGGATACATCAGGTATTTATTCCTGATTCCTTTCTCTAAGTTAAACACAAATCCATTCAGAATCCATCTAGAAATCTTTGGTTTGTTGCAATGGCTACGATTGGAGAAGCAATATCAGCTGGAAATGATTTCCATCCCGCATTTCGTTTAGACTTTCCATGTTGGAAGATATAACATAGAAGTTTCCAGTGATTATAGACTCTGGCTCGGAAAAATTGTTTCCTAGGAAAGTTATCCGGATGACCCATGGCTATAATGTTTCTCTACATTCATTTAATGATAATTCAGCCAAGTCTTGTGGGTCATTGTTTCCCAGCCTTAGAGCTTCTTGAATAGATTGTTCTGATACTTCAATCATCCTTTCATTAGTAAGGAATCCTCTAACAACCTTTCTTCCTTCTTCATGTCTTTAAACATTCGTAGTGTTCCAAAATCTCTTTATCAATCTAGCATAGATGACTGGTTGATAACACATGGCATACACATACTTAGTCCTTAAAATAAATCTGATCATCTCTTCATAACCAATAGCATCTTGTACATCTTCATTTAAGAATGCTGCCACATTATGTTTAGGCTCAAATTTAAGCTCAGCCATCTGCATAAATGAAACAAAGAAAGTTAGACACATTGAATTTTCAACACTTATCAATTTTGAGTTATTAAGTTTGAACCAAATCACTTAAAGTTTTCTAAGTGTTTAAACAATTCATTAACTGAAAAAAATTTATATTGGTCATAAACTTAATTCAACTTAATTCAATTATAATTTTCTTAAAATCTAATTAAAGAATGAATTTTGTGATTAATTTTGACATTTTATTAAAAAGTTCATGAATTTTACTGTTCATCTACAAAAACTCGACTGATGAGCATAATCATCAAGAACACATTGTTTTGAAATATGGATTTGATAATTCCAATCTGTTCAAAAACAAGTTTATATCATCAATCAATGTTCAATTTCAGTTGTTTATGCACATTATTTTCACAAATTTCAATTTTTCCTTCGAACTAGGGTTCATATGCCTACATAGACATAAAACACCCGATTGAATTAAACTTTAAATCAGATGAATTTCATCTCGAAATGATGTTTAGATTCAGTGTATATACCTATAAATCACAAGTATTAACCAAAATCAATAAAAAATGATGAACTGAATGATTTGAGTGTATGAGTGTCGAGGGTGTTTTCAGAGGATTTTGAGTGAATGAATGAATAAACCACAAGTGTTGTATATATATATAAGTGAAAATTTTAGGCACATGAGAACTGTTTATGCGCATGAGGTTAGACGCATGAACACTATACAGTCGCATGAGACTAAATTTCAGTTTTTCAACAAGCGCATGAGCACTGTTTGTGCGTATGAGGTTTAGACGCATGAGCACTGTTCAGGCGCATAAGCACTATTTAGGCACTTGGGCACTGTTCAGGCGCATGAGACTAAATGAAATGCCTAACACTTGGTGTCTTCATCACTTCAAACGGCTACACTTGGAAAGTCTTGGAACTGTTTAGGCGCATGAGCATAAGATAATACGCCCAACACTTAACCAATTTTTTCAGACACATGGCAACTGTTTAGGCGCATGAGCTTGAATGAAACGCCCAATACTTGTGCAAATTTCTGAAAATTCACCATACTCCTGATCTAAACTTATGAGAACTGTTCAGGCGCATGGGATCCTTTCCATGAGTCTTGACACTTGACCTTTTCTCATCATCCATTTGAACACTGATTAAACACATTAGCACTGTTCACACTCAATTTTTCAACACTTAGTCAAATTGTTTGAATATATCTCAAAATTTTCATTAATGACCCTCAATTTTAACATTTTTAAAATTCAAACTTTTATTTTATTTTTTTTATTTTATTTTTGAACTTTATTTTTATTTTAAATTTTCAAAATTAATTTCCCGTGACTTTAGTCTCTATTTAATTTTTACAAAACAAATAGTCTCATTTTGTTTGCAAGAAGTTTTTCCACTGAATTTGAATTTTTTTTCAGGTTCATTTTTACATCATATCAAACATACACATACTAGAAATTTTAGCTTCATCCTTTCATCCAAAACACTTTATTTTTTATTTCTTTTTCACATTTTGAAAATCAATTATTTTCTCTTTTTCATTTTTACTCCCCCTAAACTTTTAAGTTTTACAAACTTTGAAGTTTTTTTGACCTTACAAAAAGAGGAAACTAATCATTATCAACATGCCTGCATATAGAAAATCATGCAAAAAGTAAAAAATAAAGCAGAATAAAAATCTACTATATACAATTGAATCACATGCCTGTAGTGAGATCATATAAGATCAGCATATTAAAAGAAAATAAATGATGGATAGTCATAGGCAGTGATTAAATCCTGATCAAGTGTGTTCCAGGTCAGCATTTCTGTAGCAATGGAGACATGAGATCTTAGGACAGAAAATGAGTGCTTTTAGCAAGACTCAGCACACTTACTTTTTCAATTCTTGGATTGATTAAGGTACGATTAGATATGACATTATGTAAGTCACACTTAGACTTAGAGAGTTCAACCCTCATCAAGATATGCAAGAAATCACTTTTCTCAGCTTGTTAACCTGACATATACTTATAACCAGATCTCATGTTTAGATTGTGCATATTGGCATCTTTTGCATCAAGTGAGAATATACAGGTCTATAATGACTTACAACCGAGGATCTCTCGTCACTTCAGGTCTATGATGACTCATTATAGAGAAGTAAATAGATGCTTTAAATTATTAGAGCTCAATGGTTATTCATATCACCACCAGGTGTTAGTTTATGACTTAATAAACAATCAGTTTGAGAAGTCAACACTACTCATTGGTACTAAAATGGACAAACATGAATGCATGATTGATTTAGTTTGATCATAAGAATTTACTTTTTCAGTATAATTGCATGAGCTTACCTGCACATCATATCTGATCACGTCAGACTTTAGTAGCGAGTGAAGTATGCAACTGATCATAACTAATGAATCTATCATTTCTCATAAATTGCAAAGACAGATTCAGTCCTAAACAGTTAACTAACAAGAAAAACTCTATTTTTTGTGTTTTTGTTTATATTTTTCTATTTTGATTTTGAAATTTTCTATTTTTGTATTTGCTTTTTTATTTTCTATTGAACATACACACACAATATATACAATCAGATAGTTAACTTTGATAGTTTCTCTATATTCAAGATTAAGCTAAGGGAGGGTTCATATCATTTTTAAGGAATCAAACAACTGAATTAAACTCAAAACTAGTTTTTAAACATGATTAATAAGTTCAATTGACTCGACTAAATATTCAAATCGACCTGGTAAAAAGGCTTTAGTAAATAGGTCAGCCAACTGTTTTTCAGTTGCGATTTGAATCAAAATGATTAAACCTTTTTCAAAGTTATCTCTGAGAAAATGATATCGAATTTCGATATGTTTTGTTTTTGAGGGTTGGACAGGATTAGTTGTAATAAACATAGCAATAATGTTATCAATGTAAATAAGAGTTTTAAGAAAACTGAACCTGTAATCCAGCAGTTGGTTTTGTAACCAAAGGATTTGAGAACATCCTGCTGATGCAACTATGTACTCAGCTTCTGCGGTTGAAACAGAGACATTTGTTTGTTTCTTACATTGCCATGAGACTAATCTGGGACCTAAAAACTCACAACCACCCGTCTTAGATTTACGATCTTGGCAACATCCCCCATAATCATTATCTGTATATCCATGTAACTCGAAGTTTCCTTCATAAGGATACCATAACCCTAAAGCTGGTTTTCCTTTGAGATACCTGAATATTCATTTAACAGCGATTAGATGAGATTCCTTCAGGTTCGATTGATACCTGGCATTGACACAAACAACATACATTATATCAGGACTAGATGGAGTAAGATACATCAAAGATCCGATCATAGATCTGTATAGAGTTTGGTCAACTGATTTTCCTTTAGAATCAGGTTCAATCTTGGTATTTACGTCAGCTGGAGTTCTGATGGATTGACAATCTTGTAGTTTAAATTTCTTTAAGAGTTTTACAACAAATTTCTCTTGATTGATTAAAATTCCATCTGCAGACTGCTTCACTTGAAGACTAAGGAAAAAGTTAATTTTTCCCATAGAACTCATTTGAAAACGAGACTTCATGATTTCTTCACATTCATTGCACAAATTTGGACTTGTAGAACCAAATATGATATTATCAACATACACTTGAACACATAAGAGATCATCAGCATCCTTCTTAATAAACAAAGTAGGATCGATTTTCCCTAGCGTGTATCCATGTTGGATCAAATGTTGTGATAACGTTTTATACCAAATTCTAAGAGCTTGATGCAGACCATACAATGCTTTGCTAACTTGTACACATGATAAGGATATTCTGAATCTTTAAAATCTGGAGGTTGCTTGACATACACATCATCGGTGATTGGTCCATATAAGAAAGCACCTTTAACGTCCATTTGATACACCTTGAATTTCATGAATGATGCATAAGCCTGAAAGACACGAATTGATTCAAGTCTTGCAACTGGGGCAAATAATTCATCATAATCTATTCCTTCTTCTTGGGTGTAACCTTATGCAACAAATCTCGCTTTTTAGCGAACAACAATTCCCCGATCGTCTGTTTTGTTTCGGAACAACCATTTTGTGCTTATGGCATTTTCTTTTTCAGGTAAATCCACAAGCTTCCACACTTCTTGTTTACAGAATTGTAATAACTCTTCTTGCATTGCCTCAATCCAACTATTGTCCTTTAACACTTCGGTTACGTTTTTAGGAACAATTTGAGATAGAACACACGAGAATAAGTAGAGGTTTGCTTGTTCTGAACGACTTCTCGTTGTTCTCTCATTCAATGGACAGATAATCTGAGATGTTGGATGGTTCTTGTGAACATGAGATGTTGGAATCTCATTCACTTGAACACGAACATCAAGATTAGATTGGTTAAAGTAGGAAAGCTGATGCAATAAGTTTGAAGAATATGGATTAAATTTAGGAACTTGAGTCGGTGAGTTGATAAAGTAATCAAGATTATCAGTACAACTACATCATCAGAAATCGATGATGTTCCGGACTCAAGTTGTACAATTTCAGGACCATCATTAGGAATAGGTTGTGAAACATTGAATTTTCTGAAACGCGATGCTCTTCAGCATGTTGAGGTTGATCATAAGTTTCAGACTGAAATATAAGATCTTCCACAAAAGAGAAAAATGGATAATCTGGGATTGAATCATCCATATCATCTGAATCAGAATCATCACTGAATGATCCGAGATCTCCTTCTTGTTTCTTCTTCTGACCTGTAGATTCAAACAAGTTAGAATTGAAAGAGTTTGACAAAGAATCTAAATCAAATAACCAAGCTGGACCATTTGCAACTGATGGAAAAGAGTTTTCAAGAAATTTAACGTTGAAAGTTTCAAGGATAACATTTGTCCTAGAGTTATAAACTCTAAAAGCTTTTGAAACAGATAAATATCCAATGAAAAATCCTTCATCAGATTTTGCATCAAATTTTCGTAGCTGGTCACTTGAGTTTAAAATCAAAACTGGACAACCAAAAGATTTAAGAAAATATATATTAGGTTTCCTGCCAAACATCAACTCATAAGGAGTTTTCTGTTTATCTTTCACAAGCAATGTTCGATTTTGTACAAAACATGCAATGGATATGGCTTCATCCCAGAAAGTGATTGGATTTTTGTCATCTGCTAACATACACCGTGCTGCTTCAATCAAAGTTTTGTTTTTCCTTTCAGCAACTCCATTTTGTTACGGAGTTCTAGGAGCACTAAACTGACGAGCAATACCTTTTTCTGCACAAAATCAATCAACATTAGCATTTTTAAATTCCGTTCCACTATCACTTCTAATTACTTTCACCTTTTGTTCTAATTGATTTTCTACTTTAATGATGAATTCTTTTAATAATTCAGCTGTTTCAGATTTATCATGCAAAAAGAAAACCCATGAAAATCTTGTTAAGTCATCAATGATAACTAAACAGTAAGATTTCTTTCAAATACTCTGCACATTTGTTGGTCTGAATAGGTCCATGTGCAACATCCGGAGAGGCTTGGAATTTGAGTTTATCAGCTTGGACTTATAAGACGCTCTATGTTGCTTTCCTTTTAAACATGTTAAGCAGTGATCTGTTATAGCAAACTTCTTTGTTGGAAGACCTACTACATGATTTCCTGCTACAAGCTTGTTCATATTATTGAAATTGGAATGCCCGAGACGTCTATGCCATAACTGGCTTTCTACATTTGATGCTTGAGCAATTAGGCATGTTGTTTCTGTAGATAGATCTACTTGAGACATATCTAACTTGTATACATCTTGATCACGAACAACTTTAACAACTACCCATTCTTTGCTTATTTGAAGACCTGGCTTCAAATTATAACAAAAAGAATCATCAAATAGAACTAAGTAAGATTTGTCATAAATTTAGGAAACACTTAAAAGATTAAAGTTCAACTGTGAACAGTAGTTGACTTTATCAAAGATAATAATCCCATTGGACACCGTTCTTTCTCCTGTTATTTTTCCACCTGCATCAGCTCCGAATGTAACATGTGTACCATCTTTTAACTTAAAATCTTGAAGCAAGGCATGGTTGCCTTTCATATGCCGGCTACACCCACTATCAACATACCATGTGTTAATAGGTCTTCTTGGGCATACCTGTATTTCAAAAAGAATTAAGTTGAGTTATCAACCCAAGCTGAGATGGTCTTGGGCTTGCCAAATTTATCAACAATGGTAAACTGTTTAAACTGAAGCTTTTTCAAATCAGGCTTATTGTTAACAAATTTACCAATTTCATTTCTTACAAATTTTTGATTATATTTGATTTGTTTTTTCCTTAAAACATTGTAACGTTTTTCAAGATCATCATCAAGATATTTCAAACCATCAGACAAAAAATTTTGTTTACCAAACTTCCCACCATTCATTCTCACAGATCATGGAATGAATTTTCCTTGATTATACTGTCTTGGTTTTGCAGCATAAGAATCATCATAAACAGAATCATTTCATTGAAAAAATCTCAAGCCTAAGGAAGGTAGTTTTGTCAATCTTTGAAAACCAACACTTTGATGTCTTTGAAATTATGGATTGACATATCCATTTCTTAACTGTGGATTAACATATCCATTCCTCAGTGAGTTCTTTCTGAAGTAGCAATTCTCAGTATTATGAGTTCTTTCATCATAATAGGTACAATATTTGTTGAAATAACAATTAACTGTTGAATGGTTTTTCATTTCACAAATGTGACAGTACCTGTTAAAGAAACATTCTTCAGTCTTATGATTGTACATATCACATATATCACAATACCTTTGTTGAAATTTAAACGTCTGTTGATTAACTTTTGATATGGAGGCCACATTTGATCCTTGTTTTGATTGAGGAGTTGACAAGTTAGTCGCTTGTTTTTGATTTGAAAGTTTGTTCTTTTGAAATTTGGGTTTTTACTTTTGCTCATAATCTGTATTTCTTGACTCTTTAGATACAAATCTTTTGTTGACAAAGGAAGACTTAGGAACTGAACCTGTTTTCAAATCAGAGTTAGATCTGTTCTTTGAGTTAGATTTGATTTCTGGAATTTTGTTCATGTCAAAAGTACCCGCAGATACAAACTTTATTGGTTTAAACTGATTGGTTTGATTTGTTCTTTGAATTTGATTGTTTTGAGAGGATTTAGATTTAGCATTTTTTTTCTCCTTCTTTGATTTCTTGATCTTGATGATTTTTGTTTGCTTTGGGATTGAACATCTTCAGTAGATGACTCTTTTGCATTTTCTTTATCTTTTTGTACTTTCTGCCATTTAATGAAATCTGGATTGTTTAATCCGTAGGAAAATGAATCTTCAAATGTTACTTCATCTAGTTTTGCTTTCTCTTTATTGTTTGAGTTTTGTTTGTCATTCTTTACCATCACTTCTTCAGTAACATACTCTTTTGAAACAAACATCTTCTTATTCTTAGCTCGTGGTTCATAAGATTTTACTTTTATAGGATGACCAGTTTTAATCTTCTCTGAATCTTGTTCCTCAAATATCTCAATATTTGTTTTCTCTTTATCAGTTTCACAATTCTTTTTCTTGCTTTGAAAGGCTTTTAGCTTAGCTTTGTTTTTAGGTGAGTGATCATGTGTGTTAAACTTTTCTGGCAAAGTGTTTGTAATAGATTCAGGCATTGGTTCATGTGTAAATCCAAGACCTGTTTTATTTTTATCTTTCCTCTTACTTACCAGCTGTTCTGCAATTGTTTTAGAACTTTTAACTTTAGCTAGATCCACCTGAGTTGCAGCATGAGCTATTTTTTCTTCTTCTAAATTTTTAGTCATCTCCTCAAGTTGTTTCTTAATAATTTCAAGTTCTTTTAGAGTTTTGTTCCATGAGGTTTGTAGAGATAAAATCTTTTCATCAGAGACTTTGTGATCATTTTTCAGTTTGTTGTGCATTACTTCTTCTTGTTTAAGTTTATCACATATCTTATATGAATATGTTATGTAATGTTCAACTTGATCGAAACATGCTTTTGTGCACATTTTCTCTCTGACTTCAACAGGTATTTCAGGATAACTTGACGATGAAATCTCAGAGTCAGATGATGGATTCTCAATCTTTGGTTGGTCAGACTGAGCCATGAGTGCATTCTCTTCTGAATCATCTTTTGGGTCAAATTTGTCACTCCAGTCATAGTCTTCATGATCATTTTCTGAATCACTATCAGCCTTTGGATCATTATCTTCAGACCAGTCTTCATTTTGATTATCTGCAACAAAAGATAAACTAGAGGTTAGATCAGTTGTAAATTGTTCAGCATAAGCACTCAAGTCATATCCATCTTTAATGCTAACAACAAGAGCTTTCTTTGGCTCTTCAGATGATTTTGATTCATCTTTAATTTCTGGCATAGGAAGACTTTGATAAGGCTTTTGGAAGGTTTTCTGAGACTGCTAATGATATCTTTGACTGCTAGAACCTGCTTGACCATTTCCTCCTTTATTTCTGGGAGCTTTACATTCCCTTAAGAAATGATCATAGCTATTACAGTTGAAACATCTTGTCTTTGATTTGTTGAAACCAACAGTTTTGTTGGCACTTAGCTTGTAGTTCCTGTTAACATAAGAGTGTTTTTGGGTTCTATAAGCAATCATCACCATCTACCAGTTCAAGTCCATCTCTTCCACATCATCAGGATCCATCTCGAACAAATCCTACAAACAAGATCTAATTGTGTTAGATGACTACCTTGATAAGCTTGAAAACTTGCCATAAAAGCAGTAAAAGCAGATTTAGACTCATCATTCTGTAAAAGGATATTAATAACATCTTTAACTTTGCTAGTTTTAGCAGAGTTAGAAGATGGAGTCTCAGTTTGAGGTTTAGGAGATTGAGTTTTAGGAGGAGACTGAGATTGAGGTTGAGTTGTGTAAACAGGAGCACATTTGTAAGAAGAATCTGTAAAGAAACCGGCTCCAATGAACAAATCACCTTCTTCTTTTGGAGAGTTATCATCTTTGACCAGAAAAGCATTCTCTACTGAGTTAGCTAGAGATGCAACATACTTATACTGAGACATTGAAGCAGCTCTATCATTGTTTTTGTAGCTCTTATCAATCTTAACTGATTCAATCTTAGCAATCAAAAGATCTAGATCCATAGAAAACTTTTCAGTATGCTTTAACAGTGTAACTCTCTGTTTCCATGAAGATGGAAGAGCATTGAGAAGTCTGTAGTTTAGATCTTTGAGATCATTTTTGATACCAGCAGTTGACATCTTAGTAATTAGTTGCACAAATCTGTTCATCATTTGATTAATTGTTTCACCAGAAAGATGCTCAAATAACTCCAATTGCCTCTTGAGTTTCTGCCTTTCAAGATCTTGTATTTCTTTACCACCTTCACAAATGATTTTCAAAGCCTTGTACATAGTGTACCCAGTTTGATAACCATCAAGTCTAGTCAAGACTTCTAATGGTAATCCTTTACACATCAGTGAATAAGCTTTGATATCATTCTTCACTTTCCTTAAGTCATCACCTTGCAGACCATCCTCAGGATAAGGTTCTTGAGAGTCTTTTGTGTAAACAAATTCTCTATCAGGACCATCAGATGTAATCGGGATATGAGGTCCTTTCTCTATTGACTTCCGTAAGTCAGTATCAATAGAGTTTAGATGATGCTTCAATCTTAAAGACCAGTTCTTGAAATTAGCTCTGTTCTTTAGCTTTGGAACCCTGTTTTTAGAATCTTCAGACTTAACCATTTTGTATTTTTGAATTTAAGAAAAAGACTTGTTTTTGTTGTTTTTAAGTTTTGAATTAAAAACTATGAAATGAAAATATTTTTGGATTTTAGTTTCTGAAAAAATTTCTAAGTGTATACTGACAAGTCTGAAAGCTGATGCGCCTGAATAGTTGACAAGCGCCTACACAGTAGTGAAACGCCTACACAGTTCTCAAACATCTGACTTTGAAGTAGAAACGCCCAAGGAAATGCCTTAGTAGAATTCTGAAAAACTCCCAACTGAAATGCGCTTGAACAGTTGAAATACGCCCAAACAGTTGTTAAACGCCTGGGGTCCAAACAGTTCAAATGCGCCAAAACAGTTGAAATGCGCCTAGAATTACTTTGTTTCTGCAAAGTCACCAAGTGTCCAAACTGCCTCAAAACGTCTCAACAGTGATCAAACGCCTGAACTGAAAACAACTGAACAGTATCAAAACGCCCAAATAGTGGAGATGCACCTAGATACTTAGACAATTTTCAGCAGTTTTCAACCATAATGCGCCTAATTCATCAGCTTCAACGAACTCAGATCTTATGAAAATCTTCAAAACTTGATTAATTGATCTAAAAACTTCCAATTTGGTGGTAATTAGGTCGATTAACAATCCTTAATCCTCAATTTGATCAAACAATAACAACAAATCAGTATTCTGATTGAATTTCAGTCCGAACATGAAGAACAAAGTTCGAACACTAATTCGATCAATTTCTTAGATTTCGAACGAATTGAACACAAAAATATGTGATTCAAATCATGTTTCTATGAATGAAACACAACTGAAAACAACAATTAATTGATCAAATTGCAATCAATCACAGATTTCAAGTGATTCAAAGAGCTCAAAATATCGATAAGCTCTGATCACTGAACCGAAGGCTCTGATACCAATTGATTGGTTCAAAAGGATCAAATCTATGATGATTTCGTGATGCAATGATCAATTCAAACACAAAGTAATCAAACACATGCAATTACATCAAAAAAAAAAAAATTCATAGATTTCATTGATAGCAAATGCACGGATACAATGTGTAAGGGTTACAGTTCGTTCAACTGACTCTCACTATTTCTTAGATCTAAGATGTCTAAGATCTAGTCTACCCTGCACATACATAAAATATCCTATTTATACAATCAAGGAACTAAGGAACATATATTTACAAATAAGTCCCTATACTATGACAAAAAAATAACATAAAGACAAAATGTTAATATTTCAAGAAGTCTAACAGAGAAAGGCTATCCTCTCCTTCTTTTCCTTTGCCTTCTTTCTCCTCTTCTATGGCCAACCTTGCTGCCTCCTCTTTTTCCTTTTGCAGCAAGGTTGCCTTCTCCAGCTTCACAAGCTCATCAAGTGAGAGTAGAAACATTTCTTCATTGTCTACTCCCAGGCTGGTGAGCCTGTCTATGACCTCCACTCTCCTCTGATTATTAATACTTTCTTGAGCAGTTGCTGCTGCTTTGCTGCTAGTAGCCAGCAGCTTCTCAGTATCAAGTTTTCCCTTCTTTTTTAGCGTTTTCAACCTTTCCTCTTCTAGAAGCTCTTTAGCAGTGAGCTTCCTCTTCCCTTTAGGATCAAAGGAAGATTCAGCCTTTGGAGACTCAAGCTTAGAGGATTTAGGTTAGGGAGATGGAGTTTGAACTTATGGTGCATGGGAGATTGAAGTTGTAAGAAAGTCCTCACTGTTGATCTCAGAAGCCAGGTCAAGAATGGCCTCTGTGATAAGTAGGTCATCGAACAAGGAAGATAGTTCAATTATTCCTTTCGCAACTTGTATTTTTGCTTCGGAAGTAATTGGAACTACACTACCTATCCCTCTTAAGTTGGCTGCTGGGCCATGAGTCTTTATCTCCCCTTTGAAGTTAATCTCAAGTTCAATAGAGACCTTAGGCTGACCAACATCCTCCTCAGAGGTAGGTGGTGCACTTAGTCTTTGAAGCTCTTCAGCTCCAAAATAGGTAATGGAAACATAAAGGGAGGGTTGTTCAAGTGAGGAGTTTATTAGAAATTTGGTTAAAAATCTATTAAGGTTAATAAGCATCCTTGGGTCCACTTGAATAGTAATAGGAGGGGGTTGAGGAAAGATGGTTACAGGGTGTTGTTGTATGGGATAAAAAGAAGAAATGGCATCAAGGGAAGTAATGGCAAGGTTGGGTTCCACATGAGTTGATATCAGCTCCAAAGAGTGAGCAGATATCTCCTCATCATGCCTTTGTTTCTGTACATTCTCCCCCTTTATGGTAACATCATCTTGAGAAGTAGATGAACTGGAAGAAGAACATAAAGAATCTTGAATTGGTACATGCCTAACAGACTTCTCAATTTGTTTCTCAGCTAGTTGTCTTGAGATTTTCAATCTCAAGTTGCTGAGTGGCAGACCTATCTTCTAAAGTCTTAACCTTTAATTCAAGGTTTCAGACTTTAGAAAGTAGGATTCTGATAGCGAATTGCAGACTACCCTTATCTTTTTTTGAAGAATCATCAGGAGATGGATAACATACATAGTATGTTCATCCTCATCACTGGTAGTGGTTTCTTGGCACCCTGGATACCCTTGCATACTGATGTCTCTTTCATAGGCATCAATTGGCAAGGTTTCCATAGATTCAGTCTCACTGATGTCACCACTGTCCTGAGAGGCTAGTGAAACACTCTCAGTAGTGGCAGCTGAATCCACATGAGTCACCTCCATACTGGGTGGACTCACCTCAGTTTGGTCTAGTTGATGTGGGCTAGATATCAGAGGTCCCCTAGGGCTCAGTTGATCTTGAGAGTGGTGAGGGAGATTAACATCATGGCCCTGATGGAACATGATATCCTCATCTAGTTGGGTTAAAAGGTCTAGAGAGGATAGGGAGGTTATATCTAATTACCCAGGATGTTGTTCAGCACCTAATGACTCTTCTACAATAGCAGTTGAGCCAATGATGTGGCTATCCCTTTTTGGCTGCTCAAGGGAGTGTTAAGGCTCACCCTGAGGGCTTAAGGCTTTGGTAGTGGGCTCGTTAGGTTGAGACTGAGGAGACTCAATACTGACATTAAGGTCAATGATGGAGGATAGTTGGACCTTTGGCTGAGTAGGAGCCCTAAATTCCACTCTAGCCTTTTTGGTTTAAATAGTGGGGACTTGATCAATCAGAGTAGATTGATCAAGGGTTCGTTTGGGGCGTATTTTGTAGGAAATTTTGATTGGGTTGGAGGAAGTAGATGGTAGTATAGTGGTGGTGTCTAGTGTGGGTTCATCAACTGCTGGCTTGTAGGGATGTCACCAGTAGCCATTGGCTTAAGCATACCTGGAAGAAGATCAGTGATCCTTCTAGTGAAGTTAGTGGAAACCTTGTTTACAGTCTTGAAGATTCTAGGCCTCATGTGAGGGACCAGTAGAACATTTGCACATTGTAGTTTGTCCTGGTCCAGCTCACAGTTGATTATGTGCTAAATGAACTGGGGATACATATAGAATTGATCCCGGGTGAGATTACCTCTTAGGTTGTTTAGCACAAATCTTGAGTAGTTGAAGCGTAGGCCCTTTACCAACCCATGGACTAGGCAGCCCAAATCATATGGGATTTGATCCCATCCCCCTGACTTGTTGGATAGGCTGTGCGGGACGATATGCAGCATGAACTTCCAATTGTAAACTTGTAGACAGTAGACGTGCTCACATCTTCGCCATATCCCATCTGAGTGTCGGTATCCTCTAAATCAGACTTGGGGAAATCAATGGGGGCACCTTCATCAAGGAGTTCCAGATGCTCCCTGATGGTTGTCTCACTTATAGTGATCTCCTGTCCACAGATCCTTGATCTGATGACCCTTTCATCATTTATCATCTCGCTTCGACCATTGGCCCAAAATTCAACCATGTGGTTTGAGTAGATGGTGGGGTTAACAGTAAGGGCAGTGAAGTATGTTAATTGTGACAAAAATTAGACAATAGGGGCAAAATCGGCATCCTTTGAAGAATCAAGGGTGTTGGGGATTCAAAGCCGTTTTTCAGAAGGTACTGTTTGATTGAAGGAATTGAGAGTGAGTGGAGAAGATGACAGAAATTTTGGGCTTTAGCAGTGGTAAAGAAGTAGAGAAAGAGAGTCAAAACAAAGAAGCAAACGAATAGGGTGAAAAGATAGCTGAAAGGACGTGTAAGGTTATATTGGAAGATTAGAAGGCTGATGCAACCAAAGAAGCCAAAAACAACCAAGGAGCTTCCTGCATGCATGCACTGATGTATAAGGTAGAAGTTGCTTCAGAAGTTTTACACTCTCCACTGAAAATATTCTAAGTGTAAAATCTTCCGAAGCCAAAGATGAAGTCTTCCGAAGCTTCAGAGACAAAGTCTTTCGAAGCTTCAGAGACATAGTCTTCCGAAGCCAATTTGCTATGAAGACTGATTTCTTCCAAAGACAAGGAAGACATGCTTTCTCTGATCTACTTTTTCATAAAGCTGACACACTTTCCACTGCAACTCTGAAGACTTACCAACTTATACAAGTTGGTGAAAAGTCCCTACTTTTGTAAACTGTAGATTATGGTCTTTGTTTGTAACTTCCTACTTTGTACCTGCTAACTTTTTTATATTAGAAAAGGATGTGAGCTATGGCATGTCATAGTCACTAGTCAAAAGGCAATCTGTCTTTTGACTCTACATAGATCTTGTTGTCTAGATTAGTGTTTCCAACTATCTTTTAAAGTATTGACTGCTGTAGATGTAGTATAAAGTATCTCAGGTCCTTGTATTGCTTTTTATGCTTTCTAACACTTTTAATAGAACTTGAAAGGAATATACAGTATCCTTGAAAACCATACTTATCTAATCTTGTTCTTAGTTTTGTCTCATTGTTTACTTGTGTTCTTAGTATCATTTACACAAACCCGGTTGCCCATTTGATCTGTTAAGTGTTCTAAAACTCTCCTCATTTTGAGAGTGATTGTATTGACCATCCCATTAACCAGTCTTGCAATTGGTATCAGAGCTTTTTAGTCTCTTGATTGTAAGATCTCACCATCTTAAATCCCTTCAGTTTCATAAAACACTTAACATCTCAAATGGCAACTATCACAAAGGCTGATATGGAAACTGGTACTATGACAAAGTCTCCATTGATCACTCCTGATGACTTTGATACTTGGTGCCAAAGAATGGAAGGCTTCATCAAGTCTCAAGACTCCAGGATGTAGGGATCTGTTGTCTATGGACCTCATGTACCATCCACCTATTCAGCTGCTGGTGGTGGTGGTATGATACCAAAGGAAGTGGCTGATTATTCTGATGAAGACCGGAAGAAGATAGACATAGATTAGAAGGCCATGACCGCTCTCGAAACTGCTGTTCCAAACTCTATCTATAGAAGCTTCAAGAAGTGCAAGACTAGCAACTATGGGATGCACTGAAGCTGATGTATGAGGGGTCAAATGATGGAAAAGAGAACAAAAAGGACCTCTTGAAGCAACAGTTTGAGAACTTCACCATCAAGACAAGTGAAACCATGACTAAACAATACTTTAGATATGTTGAGATTGTGGATACTCTAATAGATGTTGGAGTAACTCTTGAGAACATGGACATTATGAGAAAGTTCATGTCCTCTCTTCCCAGATAATGGACACACTATTGTGTGGTCATTAAGAGGACTGAGAACTGATCGCATAGGAATAATTCAGTGTTTAATTAACCTAAATGCATGATTTTACATCATGATAAGTGTAGAACAAGTTCACGTTGTTTATGTTTTGATTCGTAGGTGTTTGTAGCTAAAGAAGGTCTATTTTAAGAGAAAAATGAGCAAAATACAGAACTACAAGGGTTGAAGCTGAAAATAAAGAGAGTTACAAAAATGGCCCAGAAAACCCTAAACCGGCATATGATACGCCAGGTATGGGCGTATCATACGCTGGGCAGCGTATTGGTTAGTGTATTTATGGCCGTATTTGACAAAAATTACAGAAGGGGGCATATGATACGCCACCCCTGGTCGTATCATACGTCGGTATGCAACCAACTTCCGGATTTTGTGGAATTTCAAGCTACTTAAACATAATTCAACCCTAATTCAAGGAGGACTTTTCCAAGCTCGAATCTTGACAATTCTAAGGAGATTTTTTGTATTCCAAGGCTCCTAAAGTCATCCACAAACATTCTCCAAATCAAGATTGAAGATTCAATGAAGACCATGAGTGGCTAAGTTCTTGTTGATTGCTTTCGGGAGTACAATTCATGTTATGTGAAACAATTGGTATGTTTGATTAGGGTTTTTTGTATTGAACAATGGATTAGTGAATGAAATTTTATGCTTTGATTTAGATAAAAGGTTTACTTATAATTAAAGTTGTGTGCTTGATTATCAATTTTCGGTTTCCTTGCATCGTGAGCTCATTAAGAAAAGTAGACAACGTGATATAGGTGAATTAGTAACTTTGTGAATGAACGAGTCTTACAAGATTGTTCCTTTGTTACTGCTTTAATCAAAAGCTAAAATCTTGAAGTATTGTTTCATACAAACCCTAATTTAAAAGTATCACTTGTGGATCTTGCGGAATTAGAAAACCGAAAGTAATTGTATGTCATTATTTAAGTAAATTTGTTTCAAAGTTCTTTGCTTTATGTACGTTTGTTCATTCATTCATCCAAAGTTTTAATCTTTAATTATAAGGTTTGTGTCTTTAAGTTAACTGAGTCATATTCGTTAAACACTTTCCACATATTCCCTGTGGGGAAGACCTTACTTACCCTCACACAATAAAGGTAGCTAAGACCGATAAGTTAACTTGTTTTTGATCGAGTCTCGACAACCAGATCAATATGGCGCCATTAGGGCTAGAAAAAAGCAAGGTGAAGTGTTACAACTATAACCAAATACGACACTTTGCTAGGGAGTGCACCAAAGACAAATGGTGGCCAAGCACAAACCAGACCAAACTACACTGATGGAGCTCCCCAGAATGAGAAGCCCAAGCAGCAAGCTGCAGTTGCTGTTAAAGAAGGTGGCTTTGACTGGAGCTTTCAGGTTGAGGATGCATCTTCAAACCAAGCACTGATGGCAAATCATAAAGAAGCCAAGGTATTGGAACATCTTTATACACCTGAATATATTGCAAAAGTTAACAAATATAGGTCCTAAAACATAGAGACGAGATCTGATCTTGAGTACTTAAACATCTTAAAAGCTGATTTCAAAAGAGCTGAAAATGATTACAAACTTAAAATAGAAGATTTAGAGAAAACCATTTCAACTCTTAAGCATGAACATACCAACTACAGGACTCAGATAAAAGATCTCATTACTAAGTTAACTGAATGCCAGGCTGAGCTTGTGTTCAGCAAAGCCAGGGCAAAAAAACATGTTCTTGAAGAAGAGACCTTCAAGAACATGATATCCTCATCCTTGCATGCAAAAGTTTGTTATCAGAATAAGCAAGGACTGGGAACTACTATGATAGCTCCTCCATACACTCTATTGTCTGTAAGATCTCCAAGGTTTAGAACTTATGAAGATGAGTTTCCCTTCATAGACCCCATTGATAAAGAGGATGAAGAGGAGATAGTGAAGGATGATTCTGAGAAGAGTGAAGAAGATCATCCTAAGAAGGGACACTATTCTCCTGAGGAGAGAAAAGAATCTAGGATGGCCAAGTCTATGAGGAAGAACTTGATCAGGAGAGCAAAGATAAAATCAAAGAAGGCTCAAGAGATCAAGGCCACTTTCAACTCTAAGTAGAAACAAGTATTTATCTCTACAATATTTGAAGTGGTGAAGGCTAAAGACTCAACTATGAACTCTAGTACCAGGAGTTCTAGTTCATGTCCAACTCATTCCAACAAAGAGAAGAAGTCTAATCAGCTGCGTACCACTGCTACATACCCTGAACCATCCAGTTCCAAAAGCAAGCCTCACCCTAAGAAGCTTGCGGCATCATTTTTGAAGATGAAGATGGAGGTGGAAAGTGATCAAGTTCAGTCTTTCTTTCAAAATAAGACTCTCAGAATGAAGCTAATGGATTGCATCATGTGTAGTAATACTTCTCATCTTGCTAAGGATTGCATCTACAATCCTAAAAGTACTATTCATATGATCAAAGAGAAAACTTCTAAGAAGAAGAAGGAAAAGCTAGCTTTGGAAGGAAAATCTTTTCCCTTCTGAAGCTCCAAAGTGAAAAGGAAGACATGTGAAAACATGCCTTTGGAAGAAAGGAATGCTTCCAAAGTACTTAAGCCTGCTGCAGTGAAAGCATGATCTTTCGAAGGTTTAGTCTCCAAAACTTCCGAAGTTGTTAAAACTTCCGAGGTGTTGAAGGTCAAGTCCAATCTTTCAAAGATGGTGTGGAAGATGAAGAAAGACCAAGTGAATGAAAGTTCTTCATCAATACCAGCTAATGATCCTTAAAGCTTGAACATATGATTAGTTACTATTACATTGTCTTCAGATCACTTTGAAAAGCCCAAGACCAATGAGGCTTGGGTTTCCAAATGTAACTAACCACTTCTTTCTTGTACAGGAACAACTAAAGACTAAGAGAAATGTATGGATCATTGATAGTGGCTATTCCAGGCACATAACTGGCAATGGTTCTCTACTTCAAAATATTGAGAAAATTGATGAGGGCTAGTTGCTTTTGGAGGAGATGCTGGAGGTTACATTACAAGAAGGTGAAAGGTCATAAATGGTAAGCTCAGAATTGAAAAGGTAATTTTTTTCAAAGAGCTTGGGTACAATCTACTGAGTGTGTCCCAATTTTATGATTAGAGACATAACATGCTCTTTACTGAGCATGAGTGCATTGTTCTCAAGCCCGGGGTGGTCATTCCACAAGAGCCCCCAGGAAAGGGAACATGTATAAGATGGACTTGAAGGAAACATCTCCCTCAGGAGAAGTCTTGCTTTCTATCTAAAGCAAATAGTGATGAGTCTTTCCTCTGGGATAAAAGAATATGCCATGTAAACTTTAAAACATTAATAAATTAATTAAGAACAATTTAGTAACTAGAATGCCAAAGAAAGAGTTTACAAGTGATGACCACTGTGTTACATGCCTAAAAGAGAAGCAACTCAAAGTGTCTCACAAGCCAAAGGAAAGGAACTCCATCACTACTGCCCTACATTTATTACATATGGGTCTCTTTGGCCCCACCAGTGTAATGAGTTTTGGAAGGACCTCATATTGTTTGGTGATCACAGTTGACTTCACAAGATTCACTTGGGTCTTTTTCCTTAGAACTAAGGATGAGACTCCTGAGATCTTGAAGAACTTCATTCTGAAAATTGAGAATCAATGTGATCACAAGGTCAAGACCATAAGATGTAATCAAGGAATAGAATTTAGGAACCAAATCCTTGATTCATTTTATGATGAAAATGGTATTAAAAGACAATATAGTTTTCCCAGGACTCCTCAGCAAAATGGTGTTGCTGAGAGGAGAAACAAGACACTTATTGAGGCTGCAAGAACCATGTTATCTGACTCTAAACTGCCTATCACCTTCTGTGCAGAGGCAGTCAACACAGCCTGCTATATGCAGAACAAAAGGTTAAGACTCATGGTAAGACTCCTTATGAGTTGTGGCATAAAAAGAGACCATTTATTGGTTTCCTCAGGTCATTTGGATGTCCTTACACCATCTTGAATACCAAAGATTAGGTAGCCAAATTTGTTGAGAAATTAGATGATGTACACTTTATTGGATAAACTTCCTAAGCTAAGGCTTATAGTGTATAAAATCTCAGAACTAGAGTAGTTGAAGAGTCAGCCAATGTGACCTTCAATGTGCACACTCCTAGTGGGAAAGGTTCTGGTCTTGATTGGCTATTTGATCTTGATTTATTTACCAACAGTTTTAACAAATCTTATGAGAATGTTTTAGGATCTAAAGGAAACTTATCAACAGGAGATCCTGACCCAAGATTTGAGCTGAGAAGACCAGGCAAGAATACTACTTCAGCTCCAGTGGTAACTAACCCTTCAAGTGAAGATCCTATCAACACAAACATGACAAATTCAGCTGATACATCTGAGATGCCTACAAATTCTAGCTCAGAGGTTCAAAACTTAGGTGAAGGAGCTTCAAATATAGGAGGAAACGGAGGCGGTGATAGTGATCAAGAATTTCTTGATGCTGATAACCACTCCATAGAAGACAACATAAATAATGTCACACACTCATCGGATCAAGTCTCTCTTGATAAGTGTGCTGATGTGGTGGGCGATACTCCATTGCCAGATCTAAATTTCTCAAATTTAGATCATTCCAATCAACTTATTATGATCCCTCGACTCAGGATTCATAAGTCACACCCCACTACAAACATCATTGGAAATGTTGATACAGGGATGAGAATAAGAGGACAAATCCATGAAAAAAATGTTTGTTCATACTCTTGCTTCTTGTCCCAGATAAAGCCTAAGAAAGTTGACGAGGCTTTGAAGGATGGAAGTTGGGTTGAAGCAATGAAAGAGAAGCTGCTTCAATTCAAAAGACAAAAGATTTGGGTCCTATTTCCTCTTCCTCAAAGGAAGACTACCATAGGAACGAAGTGGGTTTTAAGAAACAAGAAGGACGATAGAGGACTTGTCATCAAGAACAGGCTAGACTAGTTGTTCAAGGATACACACAAGAAGAGGGAATCGACTACACAGATTTGTTTGCTCCTATGGCAAGACTTGAAGCTGTAAGAATATCCGTGGCTTTTGCTACATCCAAGGATTTCAAGGTCTACCAACTAGATGTCAAGTGTGCTTTTCTATATGGGGTGATTGATGAAGAGGTGTATCTTAAACAACCAGATGGCTTTGCAAACCCAGATCATCTTGATTATGTCTGCAAGCTTGATAAAGCTCTTTATGGGCTGTACCAAGCTCCAAGAAAGTGGTATGAGACACTATCTCAGTATCTTTGTCAACATGGTTACAAGAGGGGTACTATAGATGGAACTCTCTTCATCAAAGGAACAGGGAATGACTTAATGCTGGTTCAAGTATATGTGGATGACATTATCTTCGGGTTAACTAATCCAAAGCTCTAGAAAGACTTTGAGAGGCTGATGAAGAATAGATTTGAAATGAGTACCATGGGGGAACTCAATTTCTTTCTAGGAATTCAAATGAAGCAAGTTGACAATGGCATCTTCATAAGTCAGTCAAAGTATGTACAAGACATACTTACAAGATTCAAAATTACTGATTATAAGGTTGCTAAGACACCCATAGCCAGAAAGCACTCTTTTGGACCTGATCTTGAGGGGGAGTGTGTGGATGAATATCTCTACAATCATGTGTATCAGTTATGGGGATCTTAGTTCATCAAAAGCTTTAGTTGAACCAGCTTCAGCAGTTGATGCAGACACACATAATTGTTTCTTGCATTACCATAAGACAATTCTTCCACCAAAGAATTGACATCCCCCAGATGTAGACTTTGCAATCATGTTACAGCCACCTAGTCACTATCTGTATAGGTATACAGATTGAAGTCAGAATTCTTTAGATACCAAAGGCCAAGCTTGGGAGCACCTTTGAGATATCTAAGAATCCTCTTGATAGCAACCAGGTGTAACATCTTGGGGTTGGCTTGATATCTTGCACAGATGCATGTGGCAAACATGATATCAGGCTTGCTAGCTATGAGATACATAAGAGACCCAATCATAGCCCTGTAGAGATATTCATCCACACACTCCCCTTCAAGATCAAGTCCAAAAGAGTGCTTTCTGGCTATGGGTGTCTTAGCAACCTTATAATCAGTAATGTTGAATCTTGTAAGTATGTCTTGTACATACTTTGACTGACTTATGAAGATGCCATTGTCAACTTGCTTCATTTGAATTCCTAGAAAGAAATTGAGTTCCCCCATAGTACTCATTTCAAATCTATTCTTCATCAGCCTCTCAAAGTCTTTCTAGAGCTTTGGATTAGTTGACCCGAAGATAATGTCATCCACATATACTTGAACCAGCATTAAGTCATTCCCTGTTCCTTTGATGAAGAGAGTTCCATCTATAGTACCCCTCTTGTAACCATGTTGACAAAGATACTGAGATAGTGTCTCATACCACTTTCTTGGAGCTTAGTACAGCCCATAAAGAGCTTTATCAAGCTTGCAGACATAATCAAGATGATCTGGGTTTGCAACGCCAGGTGGTTGTTTGATATACATCTCTTCATCAATCACCCCATATAGAAAAGCACACTTGACATCTAGTTGGTAGACCTTGAAATCCTTGGATGTAGCAAAAGCCATAAATATTCTTACAGCTTCAAGTCTTGCCACAAGAGCAAAAACATCTGTGTAGTCAATTTGCTCTTCTTGTGTGTACGCTTGAACAACTAGTCTGGCCTTGTTCTTGATGACAAGCCCTCTATCATCCTTCTTGTTTCTAAAAACTTACTTGGTTCCTATGGTAGTCTTCCAAAGAGGAAGAGGAAATCGGTTCCAAATCTTTGTCTTTTTAATTGAAGTAGCTCCTCTTGCATTGCTTCAACCTAACTTTCGTCCTTCAAAACCTCATCAACTTTCTTTGGCTCAATCTGCGACAAGAAGCAAGAGTATAGACAAACATTTTTGTTATGGGTTTGTCCTCCTGTTCTCACCCCTGTATCAACCCTTCTAATTATTTTTGTGGTGAGCTGTGACTTGTGGATCCTGAGTTAAGGGATCACCATAAGTTGATTGGAAAGATCTAAATTAGAGAAATTCAAATCTAGCAGTGAAGTATCACCCACCATATCAGCATACTTATCAAGAGAGACTTGATCTAATAAGTGAGTGACATCATTTATATTGTCTTCTATGGAGTGGTTATCAGCTTCAAGAAATTCTTGATCACTGTCACCACCTCTATTTCCTCCTACATTTGAAGCTCCTTCATCTGAGTTTTGAACCTCTGAGCTGGAATTTGAAGGCATCTCAAATGTATCAGCTGAATTTGTCATGTTTCTACTGATAGGATCTTCACTTGTAGGTTTGGTTACCACTGGAGCTGAAGTAGTATTCTTGCTTGGTCTTCTCAGTTCAAATCTTGGGTCAGGATCTCCTATTGATGAGGAACCAAATATGATGTCAACAACATAGACTTGTACAAGCAGCATGTCCTTCCCAGACTTCCTTATGAACAATGTTTTGTCTATTATGCCTCTAGTATAGCCACTCTTGAGAAGAAACTGAGACAATGTCTCATAGCACAGCCTAGGTGCCTGTTGCAATCCATAAAGAGATTTACCACATTTACACACATAGTTGGGGTGCTATGGGTCTTCAAATCAAGGTGGCTGGCACACATAGACTTCTCTATCAATATCGCCATACAGAAATGCACATTTGACATTTGATAGACTATAAAGTTCATGGATGCCGCAAAAGCAAGAAAGATTTACACAGCCTCAAGTCTTGCAACAGGTACAAAGACATCTGTGTAATCTATGCCTTCCTCCTATATGTATCCTTAAACAACAAGTCTTGCTCTTTTCTTAATGTTCAAACCTCTATCATCTCTTTTGTTTCTGAACATCCACTTAGTGCCAATAGGGACTTGGCCAGGTGGCAATGGACACAAGTTCCATACCTTTTGCCTCTTGAATTGAAGCAACTCCTCTTGCATTGCTTCTATCCAGTTGTTGTCCTTGAGGGCTTCTTCCACTTCTTTGGTTCCATCTGAGAGAGAAAGCATGAGTACAAGCAGACATTCCCATTATCGGCCTGACTTGTTGTTTTCACACCTTCTGAGACATTCCCAATGATGTTTTCAGTTGGATTAGTGTTGTGTATCCTGAGCCTAGGAATCATATCTAGTTGCATAGATAGATCTAGGTTTGAGAAGTTTTGCTCAGGATTTTGAACACCATGACCAGCTGATGTCTCATTCAATAAGGATTGATTCAATGAATGTGTGATAGCATCAATGGTATTTTACTAAGAAGCAGCATCATTAGTTTCTTGTTCCTCCATATCACTGCTTTCATCAGCTTGTTGTTGAGTACTTGAGTTGTCAACTATTAAGTTATGAGGCTCAGTAGGCTGACAACTTCTTAAAGCCCCACTATTTCTTGAGATTTTCAAGCTTTTAGTACTTTTAGTTGAAGGAGGTTGATCTTCATTTCTTTTTGGAGAACTTGGAGTAGGTCTTGGTGACTTAAACATTAGATCTTTATAGGGGTCACTTTAAGTTCCTGTTCCAGCTAAAACATTCTCACAAGATGGTTTAGAATAGTTTGGAAACAATTCTAAATTGAAGATATAATCAGGAACATTGTCCTTAACACAAGGAGTGTGCACATTGACAACAATGTTGGATGATTCCTCAAATTGTTTATTTTTGATATTATACACTTTATATGCGATAGAGGTTGAGGAATATCCAATAAAGATAACATCATCCAACTTTTCAGCAAATTTTGCTAAATTGTCCTTTGTGTTAAGTATGGTGCACCTGCTACCAAAGGACCTAAGAAAGCCAATGAACGGTGGCCTCTTGTTCCATAGCTCATAGGGGGTCTTACCATGGGGCTTAACAATGATAACCCTGTTCTGTACATAACATGCAGTGCTGACTGCCTCTGCTTAGAAAGTTAGAAGTAGTTTTGAATCAGCTAACATAGTTCTTGCAGCCTCAATAAGTGTCCTGTTCCTCCTCTCAGTAACACCATTTTGTTGAGGAGTTCAAGGAGCACTATATTGTCTGGCAATCCCTTTTGAGTTACAGAATGAGTCAAGAACTTGATTCTTAAACTTAGTCCCTTGATCACTTCTAATAATTTTTACCTTGTGATCTATTTTATTTTCAATTTTAAGAATAAAAGATTTTAGAGTTTCAGCAGTTTCATCTTTGGTTATTAAAAAGAAAACCCATGTAAATCTTGTTAAATCATCCATAATCATAAGGCAATATGATTTCCTTCCAAAGCTTATTATACTTATGGGACCAAAAAGATCCATGTGCAGTAAGTGTAATAGGGTGGTGAAGGAGTTAACCTCTTTGGATTTATGAGAAACCTTGTGTCGCTTTCCTTTCAGGCAGGCAAAACAATTATCTTTACAGATAAACTCCTTTTGGCGCATACCATATACCAAATTACTTTTAACCAATTTATTCATGGTTTTAAAATTAACATGGCACATTCTTATATGCCAAATAGTTGACTCATCACCATTTGCTTTGGAAAGAAAGCATGATACTTCACCCAGTGGGAAAGTATTGTTCATATCTAGCTTGTACAAATCCCCTCTCCTGGGAGATATAAGAATCACCAATTCTTGAGGAATTGTCATCCTAGGTTTGAGGATGATGCATTCATGTTCTGTGAAAAGCATTTGGTGCTTTTGATCACAAAATTGAGAAACACTTTAGAGATTGTGTTCAAGCTATTTGACAAAGTTTACTTTGTCAGATTTTAACTTACCATTAGATACACTACCTCTACTAAAAATGTATCCTCCGGCTTCACCTCCAAACTAAACAGGACCTCCATCAAAGTGTTCAAACTATTATAGGAGAGATATGTTCCTTGTCATGTGGCTGGAGCATCCAGTGTCCACAAATCAAACATTTCCATTCTTGTCATATGGATGTCCCTGCACGTAAGGTGAAATGATTAGTTACTATTGGAAACCCAAGCCTTGTTGGTCTTGGGTTCTTCTAATGCAGATGATATAATTGAACCAAAATGTATGCATGGTGGTTCAGTTATGGTTTGAGAAGAAGAGGGTTGGGCTGCAGTATCTTTTCTGATCTTCCATTCCATCCTATGGTTGATCAGTGTAGATGAGCCTGAAGAGGCTTGTGCAGCATAACTTGCTTCCAAGGCTTCTTTCTTCTTGGAAGAAGTTGTCACCACCTTTTCTTCCAAAGCAATCTTCTTCTCGGAAGGTTTCAATGGATTCTTTATGTTCCTTTGTTTGTTCTTTGGCTTGTCTTTCGAAGCTATTTTACTTTCGGAAGAAAAAGTTTCTTCCGAAAGCAACTTGGCTTCGGAAACAAGCTTTCCTTTCCTTAACACTTGGATCATATGATAAGGGTGTGAAAACATCCTTGACTCCTTCTTTCTTAATATTGGATGCATAATGCGTGCTTGCTAGATTGTAGTAACAATCATTACCCATGTGGTTATGCAGACCATAGATTATGCATTCAATGTTATTCTTGATGGGGCATGTTGATTGTTGTTTCTTGCACTTCTTTTCTTTTTCAATGGCCTTCCCCTTTAATTTTTGATCCTTCATCTCGATAGGTGTGCTGGAACTACACTCCTTTCATGAATCAGGATTTCCAACCACTTGAAATCCGACTGAGATGAATACTTCCCTTTGCTTTGGGTCTATCTTCTACTTTGACTCAGCCACCTTCATGGCAGTTTTTCTTGCTGCCCTGATTTTGTTCTTTCTGGCTATGGTGGTAAAGGGTGGATCATTAAATATGGGGATGAGGTTTTCTACCTTATTCTTCCCTGTGGTGGTTTCTATAATTGCATCATTCTTCTGTTCATTGGTTAGTGGGTCAGTAGTTAGAACCTCTTGCTCATCAGTACCACATCTTTGCTGTCTAATAGACATAAAGGAGTGTGGTGGAGCAATTTCATTGGTTCCCAACCCATTTTTGTTTTGATAGAACACCTTTGAGTGGGAGGATGATGCAATGATGGTGTTGAAGTTATCCTCTTCAATGGCATACTTCTTGGCTTTAGCCTTAGCTATCACTAGCTAGGCTTGAGCCTCAGTCAACTTGGAGAGTAAATCTTTTATTTGAACCCTGTAATTTGAGTGTTCATGTTTTAAAGAGGATATAGTTTTCTCTAACTCTTCTATTTTGAGTTTATAGTCAGATTCTGCTCTCTTAAAATCAGATTTTAGTATATTTAAAGACTCAATATCAAATTTAATTTCCATGTTGTAGTCCTAATACAATTTAATCTTAGCAATACAGGATAGAGTATAGAGATGCTCATATACCTTAGTGTCTTCCGTTCCAGCCATGAGAGCTTGAGCAGGAGTGACATCTTGCACCATGAAGCTCCGATCAACTTCTTAAGCAATAGCTGCAGTCTGTTGTTTAGTGGGTTTAGCTGTAGCCTTTAGGATAGCAGGATGTTGGAAGGCTTGAGTTGCTTCAGGATTGGATCTAGGAGTTTAGCATTCCCTTGCAAAGTGACCAAGCTGGTTGCAGTTGTAACACTTGGCCTTTGTCTTGTCAAAGCCAAATTTGCTGTTGGTTGGGTTCTGAGGGAACTGCCTTCCAGTTCTTTTGAAGAACTTCTTTGCTCTGTAGGTCAAGAGAGCCATTTGTTGGATAATGTCCATGTATTCTACATCATCTGCGCTGAAACACTCTAGATCATCAAAACAGAATTGAAAATTTCTAGAGTGCTCATTCCCTAAAACAAAAGCACAACTATCCTGGAAAGGATTTTGTTGAGCCTGTTAAGACCTGGGTGTCTTAGGGACTGTGATGTATGGCCCAGAGGAAGATGATGGCTGTTGGTGGTAGTTTAGGTATAACTGGGGCTGGGGAGTTCTTGAACCTTCAGCAGCATGTACAACATTGCTAACAGGAAGGTTTGAGGGACTATTCATCTGAGTTTCCATCTCTATACGGTATCCATCAAGGATTCCATATAGTTCAATCAAAGTGAGAGTGTTGAGATTCTTAGTTCTCTTGATTAAGACACAATAGAAAGTCCACTCATGAGGAAGTGCACTCATGAACTTTCTTACTATGTCTCTCTTCTCAAGAACCACTCCTATAGACTGAATAGAGGTGATCAAGTCCATGTACCTGAAGTATTATTGGCTCAAGGTCTCACCAACAATATATGTGAAGTTCTCAAACTTCTGTTCAGCACATTTTTCTTGGACTCCTTGGATTCAGCAGAACCAGAGTACATCAGCTTCAAATCATCAAAGAGTTCTTTGGCAGACTTGCATTGCTTAAAGCCTACCATTATAGAGTGTGGTATAGCCATAAGCAAAAGGGTCATGGCTTCACAGTTAATGTCCATCTTCTTAAAGTCTTCATCAGAGTAGTCTTTAACGGCCTTCTCAATCATGGCACCATTACCAGCTGGGGATTCAACCTTTGCTTGGTATGGACCATGAGTAACTGATCTCCACATGTGGCTATCTTGATACTTGATAAAGCCTTCATTACGTTTGTACCAGGTTCCAAAGTCATTAGCAATGATGATAGGAGCCTTGGTCACGGTTCCCATCTCAGACTCGGAGATTTTCTAGTTAAGAGCCATTTGAGTGAAGTGAGTGAGTGTGAAGAAAACAAGGGTGATTTGGGATGGTAAGATCTCACAATCAAGAGCCTAAAAATCTCTGATACCAGTTGCAGGATTGGTGCTTGTCTTATGACACAAGATATTCTCACAAACTCATTTAATATCACTTGGGTTGATGAAGCAGAATCTCTACTAAGTTCACAGGTAATATAATAAGTTAATGAAAACACAATAACACAAGAATGGTTTTTCAATATACTTGTATATATTACTTCTCAACTTAGTATTACAAGACTCTTACAAGCATGGTTACTAAGTTATATGGAGAAACTATATATACTATTATCTACAGTCGGTTATACTTGGAAAACCAGTTGGAATTTACAACTAGACAAATACTACGTTGCTAGAAGTAAAACATCTAAGATAGAGTAATAATATCCTAGATTAGGTAGTCATGACAGGCCCATGACTTACCTTTTGTCACCAACTAAGAATGGCAATTGTACTAAGTTGAAAATGGTGAATAGTGGATTAAAGTATGTCAACTACATGGGCATTGGAAAGCGCCATGCAGTATATCAGAGTTGCCGCGGGCTGTCAGACAGACCATACTTATTTCCACTGGTTCATAGTTGGTTCTTCTGAAGGTTAATGGCTTTGGACGAATAAATTCTTCCGAGGTCATTTCGGCTTCGGAAGAAACAACTTCTTTTGAACTTCTACAAGTCTTCAGGACTTTATTCTTTGGAAGACTTTGTCTTTGGATCTTCTAAGTTCTATACTTCGAAAGGAGAACAACTTGGTCTCGAAAGACTGAGTTCTTCCTTTGGAAGTTCTTCATACTTTGAGCTTCGGAAGATCTTTGACTTGGCTTCGAAAGAGCAACTTTGTCTTCGGAAGACCACTTTATTTTAGTACTTCAAAATTCTTCCAAGCGTTGTTTTGGTTACACCAACCTCATATGATCCAACACCTGGGAGCACTGTATTGTCTTGTAATACCCTTCTCATCATAAAATGTATCAAGGATTTGGTTCTTGAATTTAGTTCCTTGATCACATCTTATCATTTTGACCTTGTGATTATATTGATTCTCAATTTTCAGAATGAAACTCTTCAAGATCTCAGGGGTCTCATCCTTAGTTCTAAGGAAAAAAGACCCAAGTGCATCTTATGAAGTCATCTGTGATCAAAAAACAATATGAGGCCCTTCCTAGACTCATTACACTGGCGGGGCCAAAGAGGTCCATATGTAATAAGTGTAGGGGAGTAGTGATGGAGTTCATTTCCTTTGGCTTGTGAGACATTTTGTGTTGCTTTCCTTTCATACATGCAACACAATGGTCAACACTTGTAAACTCTTTCTTTGCCATTCTAGTTACGAAATCATTCTTAATTAATTTATTCATGTTCTTAAAGTTTACATGACACATTCTTTTATGCTAGGGGAAAGACTTATCATTATTTGCTTTAGATTGAAAACAAGAAACTTCTCCTGATGGGGATGTTTCCAGCAAATCCATCTTGTACATGTTCCCTTTCCTGGCGGCTCTAAGCAGGATATGCTCTTGAGGAATGACCATCCCGGGCTTGAGAACAATGCACTCATGCTCAGTAAAGAGCATGTTATATCTCTAATCACAACATTAGGATACACTCAAAAGATTGTACCCAAGCTTCTTAATAAAATTTATCTTCTTAATGCTAAGCTTACCATTTGTGACCCTACCCTTACTAGTAATGTAACCACCTAATTATCCTCCAAAAGCAACTGGCCCTCCATCAATTTTCTCAAAGTTCTGAAGCAAAGAGACATTGCTTGTCATGTGCCTTGAACAGTCACTGGTAATGATCCATATATTTCCTTTGGTCTTTAGCTGTTCCTGCACATAAAGAGATGGTTAGTTACATTTGGAAACCAAAGCCTCATTGGTCTTGGGCTTGTCAAAGTGAATTGAAGATAATGCAATAGTAAATTATCCTATATGCAAGCTCTGAGGATCATTTGCTGTTGTTAATGAAGAAATTTCAGTCACATGGCCTTACTTCATCTTCCACACCATCTTTGGAAGACTAGACTTGGCCTTCAATACTTCGGATGTTTTGATGACTTGAAGTTTTGGAGACTAGACCTTTGGAAGCTTTTGCATCCACTGCAGTAGACTTCAGTACTTCGAAAGCATTCCTTTCTTCTGAGACCAAATTTTCATCCGAAGGTAAGTTTTCACTTATCTTCTTCTTCACTTTGGAGCTTCTGAAAGGAAGAGATTTTCCTTCCGAAGCTATCTTCTTCTTCTTTTCAGATGTTTTCTTCTTGGTCATATGGATAGTACTTTTTGGATCATAGATGCAATTCTTTAGTTAGCATGCTTCTAAAAGTCTTTTTCTGAGTAGGAGGCTGAGCTTGATCACTTTCCATTTCCTTCTTTATCTTCTTAAGGTGAGGCTTGCTCTTAGAACTGGATGGTTCAGGTTGTGCAGTAGTAGTGCATATTTGATCAGCTTTGTTCTCCTAACCAGGATGATTTGGACATGAACTAGGGCTTTTGGTACTATAGACCGTTATTGAGTTTTTCGTCTTTACCACTTCAAATACAGAAGAAATGAAAACTTGTTTTTGCTTGGAGTTGAAAGTGGCCTTGATTTCTTGGGCTTTCTTTGATTTTCTTTTGGCTACCCTTATCAATATCTTCCTTGCAGACTTGGTCATCCCTGGTTCCTTCTTCTCTCTTGTAGAATAGTGACCCTTTCTAGGATAACCCTTGTCACTCACCTCAGGTTCATCCTTCACTATCTCCTCTACATGTTTATCCTTCTCTTGGATAAGATCAATATGAGGCAGCTCATCTTGACAAGTTTCATACCTTGGAGATCTAACAAATAGGAGTGTGTATGGAGGAGCTATCTCACTTGACCCTAGTCCTCGCCTGTTCTGATAAAAAATCTTTTCATGCAAGGATGAGGATATTATGTTCTTGAAGGTTTTCTCTTTAAAAACATATTTTTCTACCTTGGCTTCGCTCATCACAAACTCAGTCTGGCATTCAGTTAACTTGGTTATGAGATCTTTGATTTAAGTCTCGTAGTTTGTATGCTCATGCTTATGAATAGAAATGGTTTCCTTTAAATCTCAATTTTAAGTTTAAAATCAGCTTTTAAAATGTTTAAGGACTCAAGATCATATTTCACTTCCAAGTTGTAGGACCTATATATATTAACTTTAGCAATGCATTCAGGAGTGCAAAGATGTGCTAATACCTTGGCTTCTTCATGATCCGCCATCAATGCTTGGTTTGGAGAAGCATCTTCTACCTAAAAGGTCAAGTCAAATCCTCATTCTTCAACAGCAACAGCAGCATGTTATTTTGGTTAGCTTGGCTTCTCAGTTATGGGAGCTACATCAGTGTAGTTTGGTCTTGGTTGTGCTTGGCTACCAGTTGTCCTTAGTGCCTTGCACTCTCTAGCAAAGTCTCCTATTTGATTACAGTTGTAACACTTCACCTTGCTTTTATCTAGGCCAAACTTTCCATTGGCCATATTGCTTGGGAACTTCCTTCCTGTTCTCTTGTAGAACTTCTTGGCTCTATGAGTTAGGAGAGCCATATGTTGAGCTATCTCCATGTACTTCAGGTCATCTGGATGGATGCAATCCAAGTCTTCAAGAGTGAAGAGAAAGTTTCCAGTGCTTTCATCAGCAGACACAAAGGCTTGAACAGAGCTTGTATTTTGGAATGGGCTTCCTTAGATGTAGTTCTCCCTTGGTGTCTCAGAGAAGGTGATGAAAGGACCCTTTTATGAGTTGTCAGGGTAGCAGATAAGATGATATTGTGGTTCTCTGCTATCCCTTTCAACCATATGAAGGGCTGAACTCTGCTGATTGTTGGAAGAGCTGCTTGATGGACTTTGCATGTTCCTCTCCATCTGGTAACCACTAAGGATACCATACAGCTCTGTGAGAGTAAGGGTAGAGAGATTTTTCGTTCTCTTAGTGGCCACACAGTAGTGAGTCCATTGTCTGGGAAGAGAGAACATGAACTTCCTTACAATGTCCGTATTCTCCAGTTTTACTACAACATCCATTAGAGTATCCACAATCTTAACATACCTGAAATATTGTTGAGTCATGGTTTCACCTGTCTTGTAGGTGAAGTTCTCAAACTGCTGCTTCATAATGTCTTTATTGTTTTTCTTGGCTTCCTCAGACCACTCATACATGAGCTTAAGTGCATCGCAGAGCTGCTTAGTAGTTTGGCACTTCTTGAAGCCTCTGTATATGGTGTTTGGAAGAGAAGTTTGGAGAGCAGTCATGGCTTTATGATCTACATCTATTTTCTTCCAGTCTTCTTCAGAATAGTTAGCCATTTCCTTCGAAATCGTCCCACCTCTAGTAGTGGCTTAAGAGGTTCTTGGGATGTGAGGTACTTTAATAATAGTTCTCCACATCATACTGTCTTGAGACTTAATAAACCCTTCCATACGTTGGCACCAAGTATCAAAGTCATGAGGAGTGATCAGTGGGGACTTTATCGTGGTACCGGTTTCCATATCAGCCTTAGAAATAGTTACCATTTGAGCTGGTAAGTGTTTTGTGAAACTAAAGAGGTCTAAGATGGTGAGATCTTATAATCAAGAGCCTGAAATGCTCTGACACCAATTGCAGGACCGTTGTAGGGAGGTCAATGCAATAGTTTCACAATGTTCGGAGAGTGTTATAACACTTAACAGATCAAATAGGGAACCGGTCTTATGATGAAATAAAGAACACAAGAAAAGAACAAGCACAAGAACAAGATAATATATGGTTTTCAAGAATGTTGTATATTGCTCTCAAGTTCTTACATGTGTTACAAAGCTTATCTTAAGATACAAGTACTTGAGATACTTATACTACTACATCCTACAGCCAGCCATACTTTGAAGGCCAGCTGGAAACACTCATCTAGACAACAAGATCAATGTAGAGTCAAAAGGCAGAATGCCTTTTGACTAGTGACTATGACATGCCATAGCTCACATCCTAATATATTACAAAAAGGATAAAAGTACAAGAGTAGAAAGTTATAGACGAAAGACCTTAATCTACAATTTGACAAAAGTAAGGACTTTTCACCAACTCATATAAGTTGGTAAGTCATCAGAAGTGGTCGCAGAAAGTTGTTTAGCTTTTATCAAAAGGTGATTCAGAAAAAGCATGTCTTCTCTGTCTTCGAAACAAATCAGTCTTTGGCTTCGGAAGACTTTGTCTTTGAAGCTTTGGAAGACTTCATCTTTGGCATTGGAAGATATAGTGTTTTGGCTTCGAAAGATTTGATACTTAGTATAATTCACTGAGTTATATCAAATCTTCCGAAGTAACTTCCTTGTACTTCACATTTGCATGCCGAGAGCTCTTTGGTTGCATCAGTCTCTAAGTGTGATCCTTACGGTACATATATTTTTTCTTCCTTTTAATTTTTTGTTTTAGACCCGCTACCTTCACATATTTCACAATTTAACCCCTATATTTTTTCACTTTCAACTTTAGTCCCCTATACTTTCATCTTTACAAGCGTTTCGATTTACGGTCTGAACTTTTAGAGTGAACAAGCCGTAATGTGCACGTGTGGATCAGTGTCGTTATTCTTATTTTTACCGTTTAACATCCCTGTTGGAATGTGCGGGTCCTAGATCGACTTAATTATGTTTTTAATGTTTTATGTTTCACGTGTGTGGTTCTACTTTCCGTTTAGTTTTATATATCTGTTTTTATTTATTTTTAATACGAGTTTTTCCGATGTTGATGGTCAGTGGCTGTGACGTGACGTTGGTGCTACTTGGCATGGTTTTACGCCTCCCGCTGCAACGCAGGGGGCTTATTACTAGTATAATACTAATTATCAACTTTTGTATGCATTGTGAGTTGTAATATGTGTTATAGTAACTTGTACCAATTTTTTTTTCTTTTTTTAAAAATTTTTAACCTTTGCATTTAACCTAATACTTTTACATCTTTTACGATTTACCCCTAATACTTTTTACTTTCAACTTTGATCTGCTATACTTTTCATATTTTACAATTTTTTCATCTTAGATATCGGTCTAAATTTTGCAAGTTAACACGTAGCAACGTGCATGTGTTGTTCAATATTTTTGTGATTATTTTTTTCCGTTTAACTACTTCGTCGCAACGTGCTGGTCCCAGATTGACTTGCTTATTGTTTTATATGTTTTACGTTTTGCATGTGTGGTTTAACGCTTTGACGTCTACTTTTAATTCGGTATTACTTTGTTCGTTTTTTATTTCTTTTTTATTTCAAGATTTTTCGATGTAGTCACTAGCGATAGTGTGCCGGCCATTGTGGCTACTTAGCGTGGTTTTCCGTGTCCCATTGCAACACAGAGGGCTTAATACTAGTTATATTACTAAAAAGTTTTAAACTGAGCTTCGAATAAAAAAATAATATTTATTCAATTGAATGCTATTTATGTCATATGGTTCTTTTCGCCCACATGAATTTAAAATAAATAGAATTTTGTAGGTGTGTTATATATTTATTAAATAACTACCACTCATAAAACCGCATTTTACGACTAAGGTATTGATAATGTTTCAAATTCTCATATAAAAATGAAATCGTGAGTAAACCCAAGCGTTGGAACGAGACTGTTGATAAGATTCAAAACTTTATAAAAAAGAGAAACCGTAAAAATTAAGGAAAATTAATGTCAAAACGTTAATAAAAATAATTATGATACAACATATTCAGAACATTGATTGAAATAAACATGCCGTAACATTCTATCGTAGTTTAAAAAATTCAGGTTCATTTAACACGTACAATTCGTTATATTCATATAGTTTTATCATATCTAAAACTGAGAAATTTATAATGCGATTTAACTAATAAATTATAACACATTTAAAAAATATTTTCATTCAATTAGATGATTTAAAATAAATAATGTTGGTTGAAATATATATATATATATATATATATATATATATATATATATATATATATATATATATATGTTTGAAGTTCGTTTTATAACTTTTTGTATTCTATACTATGTAAAAGCTATATTACAAATAATAATCTAGTTTACTTTATATTTTAGGGGCACTTACATATATCCCCTCTAAACCTGTAAAATTGTATATTTTCCTAAATCATGCTTAAAAAGTATTTTACTTATATATTGAAAAATTGTGTTTTGCTAAAATATGTAATTTTAGAGGTGAAGAGGTGATATGTAATTCTCTATGTAATTTTAGAGGTGAAGAGGTGATATATGTAATTCTCTCTGTAACAAAGTAACTGCTTTGAAAATTATATGCATGATTAATTAACAAAAATGATAAGCCATTAACTATTCAATTAGATAATGCAATCCAATAAAATTAGAAGTAAGAAGCTAATAAATTATTAGAACACTATTTTGATAGATAATTTTACAACACCATTTTGATAAATAATTTCTTCAAAATCATAATTTAAGAAAAAAAACTCAATAAAATCAGTTAAAATATAACAGCGATTTGATCGAAACAACATAAAAATAGGGAACTTGGTTTCCTAGCTTTAGAAATTTGTTGGGTTCAATGATCTCTTGATTAGATTTTCCTATCAAAATACTTTCTGATAATTTACTAATGAGATATATTACATATTAATATGGTAGAATATGAAATCGATACCAAAACAATCCCAATAGGATTTATGTTACAAACATATAAACACAGTTAAACTATATCTACCAATGAGATAATTATACATTCGCGGTAAAAGATTAACCATTGGAGACATCGAGGTTTAATGAATGATTGCTAGAAACGCGCATGAACAAGGGTTACAAGACATGAGACTCGCCCTAGGGTACTTGAATCTTGGTCTTCGACACGGGTTCATAACAACATAGTAACACATTGCTATGGCGGTGGTAGTGCATTGGTTGACGACTGAACAGAACAAGTGGTTGTGGTGCTTAGCTCAGGTGGTCGATTGAATGGAGAAGGTCCTCCTTTGGTCTCTCTCTCGACCAAATGATGTGTTATTAAGGATTAAGCCACCTATCGGGTCCAGACCCGGTAAGATTAATTTTAGCCCATGATATAAACCAAGACACCGAACCTTTGATGTATAATGACTAAACATTTTATTAATAATTAATATTTAGTATAATTTATTAAATACCCGTTAAATATAATCATACAATATAATTCTAACTTGTAAATTGTTCGTAAATAGCAATTAATCAAATCTAGTGGCTTTGACGTTTGTTGGCAATGTGTAAGTCTTACGGGTCATAGCTCGATTGGCAACGTTGACTAACTGTTATATATATCATATAAAAGTATAAAATCTCTTATTGACTACATACAATCCCAGGGAATATATGGAAAGTGTTTAACAATTGTAACTCTATTAACTAAAAGACACAAACTTTATAACTAAAGATTGAAACTTTGAATGAAATAATGAACACAATTGCAAAAAGCAAGAATCTTTGAAATGAATTTGATTAAATAATAAGAAACAATCACTTCCTAGTTTCCAATTCTGCAAGATCCACAATTGATACTTTAAATTAAGGTTTGTAAGAAACAATACTTCAAGATTTTAGCTTTTGATTAAAGTAGTAACAAAGGAACAATCTTTTAAGACTCGTTCATTGTCAAAGTTACCAATTCACCTATATCTCGTTAGCTACTTTTCTTAATGAGCTCACGATGCAAGGAAACCAAAAACTGATAATCAAGCAAACAACTTTATTTATAAGTAAACCTTTTAAAGCAATCAAAACATAATACTTCCTTCATTAATCAATTGTTCAATATAAAAAAACCCTAATCAAACATACCAATTGTCTCACTTTACAAGAATTGTACTCCCGAAAGCAATCAAGAAGAGCTTAGCCACGCATGGTCTTCATTGAATCTTCAATCTTGATTATATGATGATCAATGATGATTTGGTTGGAGTTGGGAAGCTTGAAAGCACCCAAAATCACCTTAAACTTGCTATATTTCGGCTGGAAAAAGTTTTCCTTTGAGTTGGGGTTGGATAGGTTTAAGTAGACATCAAGATCCATAAAATTCCGGTGTTAGTTAAAGACCGGAGTATAATACGCCCAGGGGCGGCCTATCATACGCCCCCCTCAGCTTCCTACGCCCAACTTCTGTAATTTTTGTCAAATACTCCCACTGATACGCCGCCCATACGCCGACCAACGTATTATACGCCCATACCCGTCGTATGGTATGCCTGTATGCCTAATTTTGTGCATTTTTTGTAACTTTTGATGTTTACATCTTTAGTCCTTGTCGTTTCATGTTTTGCTCCTTTTTCTCCCAAATAAGCCTCCTTTAGCTCCTAACAACTATACATCAAAACATAAACAACTTGAAACTATTCCACCACAATCATGATGTAAAATCAAGCATTTAGATCAATTAAACCTTGAATTATTACCACTCTATCACATCCCTACACTTAACCTTTTGTTGGTCCTCAAACAAACTTATTTGCACAATTAACCTTACTTAATCAAACATGCTCAGTTATCACAACTTTGTATACTTATTTTTAAACTTTTATTAAGTAAGATTCACAACCCAACATGTAATACCACTTATGTTTTAAACTTAGAATCTTTAGTTGGCATAACTTCACCTTTTGCTTTAGACATTCATGCATTCACATTCCTCACAATGAACACTCCTCTAGGTTTATTTTAAGGACTAGTGATTATTTACTAGTATATCTGGAACTCTCAAACCAAGACTGTACATCTTCATCATAAGCTTGTGTATTAATCCTATCCCCATCAATTAACACAATATAATACACAAATCAAGAGGTCTTTCATGGGTTGTAATGTTAGGCTAAGGTCTAAGGTGGGATAGAAAGGGATTTAAGGGTGGATAATGGTGAATGAAATCCAATTTAAACATGCTAGATGTGATGTGTATCAATTTCTATCCTCTAATAGCAATCATATCATAGAATTCTTATACTATTTTTGTTGCTTCATATTTTGGTCATTTTGACCTCATATTTAGCTTTTTTTCTTCTTTTTTTTCTTTTCTTTTTTTTCATATTCACAACCAATAATACTAATATTGAACTAATACTTAAAAGACACTTCTAAACAAGTCATGAATTGGACTTCATCACCCTATGTTGCATAAAAGGCTAAGGCTTTATAGGCTTATTGTGTTGGGTTATTCAAATGACAAGTTGGGACTCAACATGGTGTCTAAAGGAAGATTATCAAGGTAAGGGATTCAAAAGAAAAGGTTTAAGCAAATGATTCATTCCTAATGCCTCTATCACATTTATGCACATATTAGTTCATGATCTTGACACGCATCAATTACACGAGTTCTAACTTAAATGCACATTATGGTCTCCCTCATTATGCAAAAATATAAGGCAAATCAACATATGCTATGAATTGCTCAATTAGGCTCAATTTCTCATGAAAACGGTAGAAAAGGGTTAAAAATGTGAAGCACATATGTCATCTACCATCTGGTTCGTTATGCCTTCTAAGAATTCTACCTAGTTCTATAAAATCTCCTAAATGGAGTGGCTTAATATAATTTTAAAAACAAGCAAGCTAAGGGATCTATACATGGCCAAACAAGTGATAATTAACCATGTATGAAAAATGAAAAAACATTTAGGTCTCATGCACAATTAAGCTTATTAAAAGATTTATTTTTTAAAAAGGTTCAGTTTTTTCAATTCTTCCCTCATCCCCACACTTGAGATACATTGTCCTCAATGCATGGTTGCCACAATTAGTATTTTCATAACATAGGGATGTAGATTCTTAATTTCATTCCTATTATTGCTAATCAAGACAATTCATTACGAAGGGAGACTAGTATGCCACATCCTAACATATTATCAATCAATTTCAACGAAAGCATGAAAAGAATATTGATCAAAACCAAAGTAGTGGAAAGAACAGATGGACCTGATCGCAATCATTATCGGAACCTTCATCACCTGGCTTGTGCCTCCCCACACTTGAGTGCTTGCGTCTTGTGATTGACTATCAAAACAAAAGACAGCAAACCAAAGAAAAAAAACAAAAACAAATAAAAGAATTAAAACTCACTTTCGTAGGAATCACGATTGCATTTAGCGTATGCAACAAGCCTTTAATCCCCTCGGTATACCCAAGTGGACGAGTTGTAGTCTCGTGAGGGTTTCTAGTGAACACACCCATAAAATTCACGGGTTGCCTCCCGCAAGCGCCAAGTTTTAGGTCTTCAGCCAGACCGTACTTGTCACCACTAAGGTGGTCGAAGTGCGCATTTGCCTACCGAGTTCCCAACAAATGCTCGATAATTGACATGGCAGCTCCATAGTTGCTTCCCAATTATCGGCATGTAAATTAAGAAATGTTACATTTTCACTTTATAATAAATTTCCTGGCATCTTGCTTTCCCAATTTCCTATTCCTTATCTTCACACCTTCTTTCACAACTTTTTGATTGGTATAATAAGTATATAAGGAGGCTTAGAATAAACTTTGATTATATCTATAATTTACTTTTTGGAAGATTTCTTGTCTTCAAGTGAGACTACGTATTCATTTTCTTGCTCTAGAAGATCCATCTGCTCTTCTTCCATATTATCATCATAACTATCAACCACCACTCGTACTTCATATGGCTCTTCAACAAACGAGAGAATTTGTGTGGTATTAATCTCCATGGTCTCATCCTCAACATTTACGGATGGTGAGATGGACTCTTCTAATTATATTTTCAATAATAATGCATCACGGTTGATAATTAAGTAGTAAAGTCGTTACTGACTGAAAGATGATGTTGTGATAACAACTTATCGATCTCGGGCAATATCAACTCCAATTTAGCAATACTTTCTTCCTTCTCAAATTGAAAATCATTTTGAAATAGCATAACATTCTGGATAACATTCTCTTGTTTAGGAAATTGACATTGATTCTGATCATAACATTGAGTAGTATTTGAGTGGTTCGAGCATCCATCAGAATCTCCTTGATTATACCTATTAACATCCACGTATGTTGCCTAAGAGTATTCTTGATGATAGTCATTATGATCTTCCTTATAACTTGAGCTTTGTATCATCTCTGGTTCATAATTGTTTCAATACAAATCTTCCTCAAAGTTGTAATTCGCCTCTGACTAATAATATCCTTCATAACATGGAGAAAATGCCTCGTAGTACGAATAAGATGATTGTACATCATCATAAAAAACATCCAACATATATAATTTTCTTCTCGCATCCTCACACTTTTGCAAGTACTCAGGACAGTCATCTTGTGCGTGAACTGGACTTCCGGAACTAGTACATGAATAATAGACTTGATTCATGGTGAGGTTTAACTTCTTAAGATTAGCCTACAAGACATTAAACACCTCGCGTAGCAGTGCACAAAACAAAACAAAAGAAAGAAAATAAAACTAAAAATATTACAAAAAATAACACTTTGCGCACTAATTCCCCGGCAACGGCACCATATTGATCTGGTTGTCGAGACTCGATCAAAAGAAGTTATTATATCATTCTTAGCTACCTTTATTTTGTAAGGGTAAGTAAGGTCGTCTCCACAGGTAATATGTGGAAAGTGTTTAACAATTGTAACTCTATTAACTAAAAGACACAAACTTAATAATTAAAGATTGAAACTTTGAATGAAATAATGAACACAATGGCAAAAGGCAAGAATCTTTGAAACGAATTTGATTAAATAATAAGAAACAATCACTTCCTGGTTTCCAATTCTGCAAGATCCATAATTGATACTTTTAAATTAGGGTTTGTAAGAAACAATACTTCAATATTTTAGCTTTTGATTAAAGTAGTAACAAAGGAACAATCTTTTAAGACTCGTTCATTCACAAAGTTACCAATTCACCTATATCACGTTGTCTACTTTTCTTAATGAGCTCACGATTTTAGGAAACCGAAAACTGATAATCAAGCAAACAACTTTATTTATAAGTAAACCTTATAAATCAATCAAACCATAATACTTCCTTCATTAATCAATTGTTCAATATAAAAAATCCCTAATCAAACATACCAATTGTCTCACTTAACAAGAATTGTACTCCCGAAAGCAATCAAGAAGAATTTAGCCACTCATGGTCTTCATTGAATCTTCAATCTTTATTATATGATGATCAATGTTGATTTGGTTGGAGTTGGGAAGCTTGAAAGCACCCAAAATAACCTTGAACTTGCTAGATTTCGGCTAGAAAAAGTTGTCCTTCGAGTTGAGGTTGGATAGGTTTCAGTAGACATCAAGATCCACAAAATTCGGGTGTTAGTTGAAGACCGGCGTATGATACGCCCAGGGGCGGCGTATCATACGCCCCCCTCAGCTTCTTATGCCCAACGTTCTGTAAGTTTTGTCAAATACGCCCACTGATACACCACCCATACGCCGACCGACGTATTATACGCCAGTATGCCTAATTTTGTGCATTTTTTGTAACTTTTGATGTTTACATCTTTAGTCCTTCTAGTTTCTTGTTTTGCTACTTTTTCACCCAAATAAGCCGCCTTTAGCTCCTAGCACCTATACATCAAAACACAAACAACTTGAAACTATTCCACCATAATCATGATGTAAAATCAAGCATTTAGATTAATTAACCCTTGAATTTTTACCACTTTATCAGGTGCCAAACCTGGTGACACCCGTGTCATGAAAGATCAAGAGGTACATCTAAGGTTTGTCAACGGATATCCACAGACACTTGATAACCACTCGACCAGGCACTTGTAGGTCGGTGGTCGATCTGGCAGGGAGACTGTATGACGAAAGAGAGGAGGTGATTATGGTGGAGGTGAGTAAGGAAGGTGGTGGTGATAAAAACTGGAACGGGAAAAGACTTAGCAGTGGTGGTTTTACTCCCAAGAATAAAAAGGTGAGGGTGGATGACCGGAAGGTGGTGGCGGTAAATACAGGGAAGAGGATGTGTAATAAGTGTGGGAAGGAGCATGCGGGGGAATGTAAGTAGGAGTCGAACATCTGTTTCAAGTGCGGGAAGGCAGGGCATATGGCAAAGGATTGTAGGGTGATGAGGTGCTACAACTGAGGCGGGACTGTGCACATGAGCAGAGACTGCAAGGAGTCGAGGGCCGAGAGCTCCGGGGAAAAGAAGGGAACGAGAAGGAGGAGCAGAGGGCGAAGGCCAGGGCATTCACTATGACCCAGGAGGAAGTTAGGGTGGACCCCGATGTTGTGTCAGGTACATTCCTAGTAAACCAAACTTGTGCCTCTGTGCTTTTTGATTCCAGTGCAAGTAGGAGTTTAATTTCTACTGCCTTCTAAGGTAAGTTGCCCATTAGGAGTAGGAAGATTGATGAGCCCTTTGATGTAGAAATTGCCTTTGGTAAGTCTACCAGGATTTCTGATAGGATTGAAGATTGTGACATAGAGTTTGAAGGCCATAGGTTCTCTGCTAGGTTGTTTGTGAAGCCCTTAGACGGATTCGATGTAGTCCTAGAGATGGATTGGCTAGCAGCCTATGAGGCAAACATCATGTGTTGTAAGAAGATAATTCAATTAACCGCGCCTGATGGGAGTTCGATGACGATTTATGGCGATAGAGTTGGTACGGTTCCGAAAGTAATTTCGATGGTTGTGGTAGAGAAGTGTATGAGGCGTGAATGTGGTGCCTATCTAGCCTCTGTGATGGATGTGGATGCGACAGTACCATGAATGTCAGATGTACCAGTCGTGTGTGACTTCCAAGATGTATTCCCGAAAGATCTATCAGGTGTGCCACCTGACCGCGAGATCGAGTTCCAGATCGATCTGATACCTGGTACCCAAGCGGTTGCTAAGGCGCCGTATCATTTAAGTCCCCCTCAGCTGCAAAATAAGGGGAAGGAGATGGGGTGCTTCGGTCTTACTCAGGATGGTAGCATGAGGATGTGCTTTGATTACCGTGAGCTGAACAAGTTGACGGTGAAGAATCGGTATCCGTTACCGAGGATTGATGATTTGTTCGATCAGCTCCAAGGTGCCAGTTGGTTCTTGAGGATAGACCTCCGATCTGGTTGCCACCAACTGAAGGTGAAGAAGTAGGATATTCCTAAGATAGCTTTTTGCATGCGTTATGGACACTATGAGTTTCTTGTGATGTCTTTTGGTTTAACCAACGCGCCAACTGCTTTTATGGATCTGATGAATCGGGTGTGTCAGCCTATGCTAGATAAATCAATGATTGTGTTTATCGATGATATCTTGTTTTATTCGAAGAGCAAAGAATAGCATGCCGGTCACCTTCGGGAAGTGCTGGATACGCTTAGAAGGGGAAAAGTTGTATGCTAAGTTCTCTAAATGCGCGTTCTCATTGTGCGAGGTTCAGTTTCTGGGTCATGTGGTCAACCCGCAAGGGATCATGGTAGACCCCGCGAAAGTTGAGGCAGTGATGCAATGGAATTCTCCAAAGACGCCATCCAAGATCCGTAGTTTCTTGGGTTTGGCTGGCTATTACAGAAGATTCATCCAAGACTTCTCCAAGATAGCTTCACCATTGACCAAGTTGACCTGTAAGGAGGTGAATTCGTATGGGGTCTAGATAAGGAGAATGCTTTTGAAGAGCTAAAGACGAGATTGATTCAATCTTCTGTCTTGACATTGCCGAAGGGAACGAAGACTTGGTGGCCTATTCGGATGCTTCTTATGCGGGATTGGATTGCGTACTGATGCAATTGGGGAAAGTTATAGCCAATGCCTCCCAACAGTTGAAGACCCATGAGGCTAACTACCCTACTCATGACTTGGAGTTAGTGGCTATTGTCTTTGCATTGAAGATTTGGAGGCACTACGTGTACGAGACGAAGTGCACCATCTTCACTGACCACAAAAGCTTGAAGTACTTCTTCGAGCAGAATGATTTGAACATGAGGCAAAGGTGATGGTTGGAGCTTATCAAGGACTATTATTATGAGATCTACTAACTCCGAAAGGATGAAAGGTCTAGTCGCCGAGTGGCGGATGCCCTTAGCCAAAAAGAGAGACCCGAGCCGATTTGGGTGAAGGCTTATCAGTTGGTTAGGACCTCTGATATGATGAAGCAGGTCAAAGAATTTCAGGATGAAACGCTAAAAAAAGATCAGATTAACTCCAAAAGGATGAAAGGCCTAGTCGCCGAGTTAGGGGAGAACACTCCTGGTGTCAGGACCAGATCAGGGCGGATGTGGATTCCTCGTTATGGGGTCTACGTAGGAAGATCATGGATGAGGCTCATAAAACTTGATACTCAATCCATCCTGGTGCCACAAAAATGTTTCAAGATATGAAAAAAGATTATTGGTGGCCAGGAATGAAACACACGTAGCGGAGTATGTGAATAAGTGCTTACTTGTTTGCAAGTGATGGCGGAGCATTAGAAGCCATACGGGAAGATCCAACCCTTGGATATACCCGAGTGGAAATGGGAGCACGTCACCATGGACTTTATTACGAAGTTTCCAAGTACGACAGCGGGATACGATGCCATATGCGTGATAGTTGATCGTTTAACGAAGAGTGCTCACTTTTTACCGATCAGCGAGATGTATTCATCTGACAGGTTGGCGGATCTGTTCATCAAAGAGATTGTGACTCATCATGGTGTACCGGTGTCTATCGTGTCTTACCGTGACACTCAGTTTACATCTAAGTTTTAGAAGAGATTTCATGTTTCGATGGGGACGAGGTTACATATCAGTATGGCTTACCATCCTTAGACAGATGGTCAGTCGGAAAGAACCATTCAGACGCTTGAGGATATGCTACGAGCATGCGTCATTGATTTTGGTGGAATTTAGGATGAACACTTACCATTAGCCGAGTTCTCATATAACAACAGTTATCATGCCAGCATTGGTATGCCTCCATATGAGATAATATACGGTAGGAAGTGTAGAACACCTGTATGTTGGGGTGACATCGGGCAAAAGGAGTTGGGGAGCATTGAGGTGATTGTTGGACTATTTGAAGATGATACTTACCAAAACCTAAGTGTCGAATCTCATGATGATTACCAAAACTGACACGGTGAAGCTATGCTGAAAATATGATCAAAACGAAGAAAATTGACCAAAGTCAAACTTGGTCAAACTTAGTCAATCGTGGTCAAAGTCAACAGTTAACATCGGCGGACGTCCCGAGTGACATCAGCATCCGGCAGTCATGCATCAGCAATAGAAAATTTATCAGGCTTAGAACATTATTTGTGTAATCATTAGGGCTTAAATGTAATTTTATTCATTTTTGTAAAAGACTATAAATTGACTAAGTGTAGTCAATTATACTCTAATCAACCATTAGGAAGCATTCAAACATTCAAGGATTCAAGCATACAGATTTAGTCTAGTGAGAGAAACATAAGGTTGAGTGTGTGTGAGAGAAGTTGTTCTTGCAAACTCCCTGGTAATCTCCTAGCAGACATACATATGAATGAATGATATATTTTATGAATATGTGTTCTTGAATTGTTCATCATTCATTCATCATCATACATTCAATCTTGCATCAGATCTTCACTTGAAATTATTAACGGGTTTGTGAGATTCAGCATCACAGATCCAATAAACGACAACAATACGATTGCAATATTCGATCCATCCATTATCGAATTTTCACAGTTGGTATCAGAGCCTTGGCTCCTTGTTCTTCAAATTTTTCTCAAAAATTTGAACCACAAGTTTGATCTAAAAATTGTTGTTGTTTTTGATGAAATCAAGCTACCATAGCTTAGATTTGTTATTTCGTGAAGATCTGCAAGTTTTCACATCAATTGAAGTTCATTTGAGCCACTAATTTGAAAATTTAAGCAAACTTGTTATTCAAGTCTTCAAATGCTCATGAACATGAAATTTTGATTTTGTTGTTGTTTGATCAAATTTAAGCTTCTAATAGCTTTAGTTTATGATAACTAACACATCTACAAAGTTTCATATCAATTGAACAATCACAACTCTTGAATTTGATGATTTTTGAAAATTTTGTGTTCTTGAGAAAAGTTTAATGTTCTTGAGAAAAATCATCAAAAATCACAAATCTGATGTTGTTTAGCTGAAATTGATAGTGGTTTTAGCTTAGAAACATCAAATTTAAGGTTCGTTTATCATACACAACATCCAAATCATACATTTTTGAACATTGGTTCTTAGATCTGGGTTTTTGTTCTTCATTGTGTTCTTCATGTATTCACTTATCTACAGCTATTTTAACTTTTGATTTTATCAAATTCCAAGAAACCCAAGAATCAAAAGTTTGTTCCACAAGAACATGAAGTTTGACTTTTTCAAAATCAAACTGCTTTGAAATCTAAAAATCAGCCCAATCTAGGATTTAATTTATTCAACAATCATACATACAAGTAATTCTGTATTTAAAATTGAAATTTCATTCATAATCAAAGTGTACAAAGATTACACAAATTACACTTGTATTTGATTTTTGACTAAGTGCTCTAATTCCACAGCTGACAATCTTCATCATTTTTGCAACCAAGTGTCCACAGCTGATGTGTTACATCCACAGCTAATACACAAGGTCCACAGCTGTCAAACATCCATTTGTCCAAGTGTTCACAGCTGATGAATAACTCATTCACAGCTAACTAACAAACACATCACAAGGTCCACAACTAACAAACATCCATTAGTCCAAGTGTTCACAGCTGATGAATAACTCATTCACAGCTAACGAACAAACACATCCACAGCTGATGTGTTAACACTACCCACAGCGGACGTGTAAACACATCCACAACGAACGTGTTAATCTGCAGCAGGCATTGACCAAACATAACATACACAACTATCCGTAATATCCACAGCGGATATTGAAACAAACAAAACACCATCCACAGCGGACATTACCTTGGTCATAGCAGATGATCAAGCAAGAAAGAGTTGAAACCACAGCGGACAAACACAATTTGTCTATAGCAGACAAGACCAAACACTGTCCATATAACCGCTCACAGCGGACGAGCAAAATTACAATCACACAGCGGATGAATTGAGTCAGGTTCATTCGATTACAATCACACAGCGGATGAATGAATTGAGTCAGGTTCATTCAATTACAATCACACAGTGGATGAATTAAGTCAGGTCCATGCGATTAAAACCACATACAGCGGATGACTTGAGAAAGTCCACAGCTGACTTGAGTCACACAGCGGACCACTACTTCATCACAAACCTATCGATTTGAGTCAATCATCATCATAAACATCATAGAAACTACCCCAATCACTTATCGACTTCGAACCAACACCGCAATTCCACCATCGATTTCGGTTCATCTATAACTACCGACCGCAACCACACCATCGATTGCCTTCGTCGGTGTGAACACCAATCGACCACCAAAAGTCTAAAATTGTTGGTCGATTTGGGTCGGTGATTGTTGATTCAGTTCACCGGTTGATCGAGAGTGTTTGGAGTGGTTTGGGAGTTCAATTTTGACTCCTGTTTAATTTTGACCAGCCATATTTGTTTGTGTTTTTGTTTGACCTTATATATCCATTCAAACAAAACCAATTTAACAAATTTAACTCAGCCAAAATTCTAATTTGAGTAATCTTATTGGGAAATCGTTTGAAAAATCATTTAATTTCAATTGAACAATCCAAATATTATTACTTTTTAATTAAGCTCGATTAATATTAGTCCGGCTTAAATAAATTGTAATTGAACTGAGTGCACTCTTTAATTAGGCCGATCTAATTAAATTGAGTTTTGACGTTCTTTGGATTCTATTAAAGTTTAAAATTCATTTTGATTTTAACAAAAAACCAAATTTTCAAATCATTTTTATTTTTAAACAAAATGGAAAATTTAACATCATTCACTGACACTCGTGTTTCAAGAAACCGAGCTATCTTTATTGCTGCAGGTACAAAGAGGTTTCAAGAATTCAAACAAAGCAAACCAAGCTGCAACCAATCAAACAACAGCAGCAAATCAAACAAAAGCTGCAAACAACCAAACATCAGCAACATATCAAACAATAACAATAATTCATTGTTTGACAACGCAAACATTCAATTGTACATCAGTCACACCGAGAAAGAACTGATGCACTTACATTTATGTGATCTTGCAAACTCAAACAACACATTGTCTAATGATTTGATAAAATGCAAGTCAGAGATGGAACAATCTCAAAGAAATGATCAAGCACAAATCAAGACATTGAATCAACAAAACATCAGTTTAACTCAAGAGATGAACCAGTTGCAAGACAAAATGGTTTAACAACAAATCAAACTTGAAGCGTTAACTGTTGAGCTTGCAAAAGCCACAAACATCAACAACACAAACATTCCTCCATTTCTTGAAATTCCTGAAGACAGAAATATCAATCTATGCTCATCAGCATGTATAGATGAAGTACAAGCATATCGGAAATATTGCAACAATATATCATACATGATAAAGGAGGAAAGAGCTTCTCATGCAGAGGAACTACAAACTTATGCAAATCAAATCAGTTCACTAGAGAAAGAAGTTGATAAATTGCTTAAAGAAAAACACAAGTTGAATGCTCAATCAACTGAACTCTCTGTGAAGTTAACAAACACAAAGGCTGAAGTTGAAGCCAAAATATCACAAGCAAGTACAACCAAAACAATCAATAACTTGCAACATTACATTGAGCGTCTAAATCAAGCAATCATAATAGAAAAGGCTACAAATGTAGAATTGAAGATACAACATAAAGCCTTTGAAGATAAAATCAATTCTCTTTTAAAGGATGTAGACAAACTCCTTGGAGAAAGATTTAGTCTTCAAGCTCAAGTTAAAAGACTAACTGATTATCTAACAAAGACAAAAGTAGATCATGCATCAACAGAAGTTGAACTTGAGAATTTTAAGATGACTGCCAATAAGTTGAAAGGACCACTTAATGCACAAAGAGATCAGAAGAAGAGTGCTGGAACTACATACCATGTTGTTCCTCCTCCTTACAATGATAACTACACAGAAATGCCAACTTCAATGACAAGCCCAGTAAAAGAAGATTCAAATATGCATAATCATCATCCAACAAACAAACCGTCCACTATCACTCAAATCACTTCTCCTGAAATAGCACCAAAGCTGTACCTCAAACGAGAATCACCACAGAATGAAACCTTTCATTCTTGTGATGATCAGGATGGAGATCCTGCAAGTGATAACAGTGATGAAGAAATCAACAACCAAACAAACAAACATTGATAGGTATTAATCATGTCATTGAAGAAATCAATCCAAAACAAACACAACCACATAAATCCAAAGCAGCAAAGCCTGACAACAAACAAAAGGCTATGGTTCTCTATGAGAAATTCAAACCAGCTGGATTTCTTGAACCAGAATTCACAAAGGCTGAACTAAAGGCAAAAATTAAGATGGAGTTAAAGAACAAGCAGAAGCCTGAGGTACAAGAAATCAAAGAACAGGTCAAGAGGAAGAAAACCAGATCTAAAAGAAAGAAGAAAAATTAGATCAAGTCCTCTACACCTGATCCAAACCAACCATCAACCTCAAAAGCTATATTAGAAACTCCAAAACAACAACCAATTCTCTACAAGACATGCAATTCAGATTCACACAACACGTCTGAGTGTAAAAACACTGAGAGTGATACATATATATGTCCTCACAAGAGAAAGCAACAAAAGCAACCAAAGGCAAAAGGCTGTGAAGTTCCAATCAATTCCAACTTCATCATCCAAGCCTAAGGGAAGAAGATCCAGACCTTATCCTTACTATTTAAATTATGACATGGAGAATCATACCACTTCAGAGTGTTCATACAACAACTCTCCAACATCACAACACAGAAGAGGCCAAAGATCTTATCATCCATCAGAGTCATACTACCCAAGATCGGAGCATGAGTACTACAACAGACGTCACAGCTACTCTTCTCCTCAATCACATCGGCATGGGTATGATTTTAAACAATATGATATTCATGATTATTGGGCACCAAGGCATTATCCTAGGTCATACACGCAATATAAGTATGACAGATATAGGAATAATACTTGGCATAATGGATATCATAGAAGATCACATCCATTAAATTATTTATAATCATGATTATAATTCTTATGATGAATATGATCACATGCCTAGAAGAAACAACCATGATCAAGGACAAAGATCCTTTGCTACACCTCTACAAAACTTTCAAAAGCAAACTAGATTTTCTAAACCAACCAAAAGATTTTCAAAAGCCAAACAAACTCTTTTTGTTAAACAAACTAAAGTTGAGTCAGTTGGTTAAAAAACAAAACAATGTTAGAGAAAGAAAACAATTTCAGGAGGTGAATCTGATATATTATTAGATAAAGCAAAATCATACACATATGAGCAAGTCACATATAAAGATGCTAATGGACAGCTCAGGACAATAATGGCATGGGTTGAAATATCTAACAGATTTGCTAGTGTGATAGGGACAGTTATAGAGGCCTACCAACCCAAGAAAAGTTAGCAGTGGCTGATCCCTTCCCATGACAGGAATGATCTTCCTACTCATTATGTTTATGCTGCAACTGAGCCAAATGGAGTAGAAATTAACAACGATTCAATGCAGGACATCAATCATTCATTGAAACTATGATGGCAGTGCAAGAAACAACCGATGTTTCGTTCCATCTGCTTAGTCTGATTACATTGCTACATGGATTAACTGTTGATGATCTCTATTGAATTGATAACACATATTCCATTTCTTTATTTTCTCAAAAACAAAAATCCTAAAAATTAGAAAATCAAGAAAAAGTCCAAAAATATTTCTATTGAATCTTCCTGCATTTACATGTGAAATGATAGTACACTCATCTACTAACTACTGCATCTATTTTTCAAAATCAATAAAGACTGACAAGACTCTGTTTGATATGTCAATAGGCTCAGCTTGGATTCAAGATAAGCATATTTGTGATGAACTAAATCAATATGCATTATGGACCAAAACCATCTTAGGGTATTGGTAAGCAATGACTTTTCCAAGTGTCTGCGTGTGTGGTCACCTAAACACACCATGGGAAAATGGTTTATAAATTTTTCATTGATAAAAGCATCTGTTTCTCCTTTGTTATATGTAAATACAGACCTGGAGTAAACATAAGGACAACTTCTATTGTGCTGAGCACAGACCTAGTTAACCTTGCAATAAAAGTGTTGATGCATGCCAAAAAGGCAAAGAAAAAAATCCCAATGTTGATCAAAGCTAAAAGAATCCCAGTGAGGATCAACTTCCAAAGTGAAGTGTAAAAGAATCCCAAAGTGGATCATATCACGAGAATTTATACTCTAAGTGGCCTAGTTCAAGTTGTGATAAAGTGCCACCTTGCATTTCATGAGGAGGGTAATTCTTCCATACTTCTTAGTATGGGGTACTCAATTAACAAATCTAATTAAACCTAAATATGATAAATATCACAAAGTGTTGAAAATAGATCCTTGCATGAGTTTAAATGGACAAACATACTTACAATCAACTTTGTTCCTTGTCTATGTCTATTCAAACTTTAAACATTCTTAGATGTTAAGGATTTTAGATTAGTATGATCTCATTGCAGTTGATGGATTCATGCTTGTAAATATCATAATTTTGAAAACTCTAAAATTCAAAAAGATTTGTCATTTTTAGTATTTTTCTTAGTTTTGGCAAATTTACATGTGTTATTGATTTAGGAGTGAAACTTCCATGCAATACCTCTACCGAGAGGATTTAGACTTTTGCAGGTGATGAATTGCATAACATGCCTGAGTTTCTTATTCAGTTCAAGATGTCAAGTGAACACTCCTGCTTCCTTTAAAGATCTCCTACCAGTTGCTGAGAACTAAGAATCCTCCTCTTGGTGTCTCATATACAAAAGTTCCTCACCCTCCAAAACTTTTGTTGAGGGAGAGTATATGTCAAGTCTGAAGAATTTTTGATGCTTCTCCTTCACTTTTGAAGTTGAGATAAAGCTGCTAATATTGCTACCTGTGCAATCCACAGTGTATGCAATTGGGTGTATTTTCGAGTCTTCAAAATAAGACTAGAAGATCAAGCTGATGAAACATCCATCAAGTGTCGAACCAAAGTTTTTATGTGCCAAAACAAAGTCTATTTCTTAATGCCTTTTTCTAAAGCTTCTAAGAAGATGCTACCAAAAAGAGAGAGAAGAATGCACTCCAAGACTGCACATCAATCAACATCCAAGGTTTTGATAATCATGACGTTTTGGAAGCATCATCTTAGGGGAAGTATTGTTGGACTGTTTGAAGATGATACTTACCAAAACCTAAGTGCCGAATCTCATGATGATTATCAAAACTGACACGGTAAAGCTATGCTGAAAATATGATCAAAACGAAGAAAATTGACCAAAGTCAAACTTGGTCAAACTTAGTCAATCGTGGTCAAATTCAACAGCCAACATCACAGGAAGTCCCGAGTGACATCAGCATCTGGCAGTCACGCATCAGTAACAGAGAATTTATCAGGCTTCGAACAATATTTGTGTAATCATTAGGGCTTAAATGTAATTTTATTTATTTTTATAAAAGAGTATAAATGGACTAAGTGTAGTTATTTATACTCTAATCAACCATTAGAAAGCATTCAAGCATTCAAGGATTCAAGCATACAAATTTAGTCTAGTGAGAGAAACATAAGGTTGAGTGTGTGTGAGAGAAGTTGTTCTTGCAAACTCCCTTGTAATCACCTAGCAAACATACATATGAATGAATGATATATTTTATGAATATATGTTCTTGAATTGTTCATCATTCATTCATCATCATACATTCAATCTTGCATCAGATCTTCACTTGAAATCATCAACAGGTTTGTGAGATTCCGCATCACAGATCCGATAAACGACAACAATATGATTGCAATATTCGATCCATCCATTATTGAATTTTCACAGTGCTCGAGGCTACGACTTAAAAGTTGGAGAAGATCAAGGCCTTTATAAAGGCAGAAAATGATAGACAAAAGTCGTATGCCGAAAAAAGACATAGATCAATCGAATTCAATGTGGGTGATAGAGTTATGTTGAAGGTCTCACCTTGGAAAAAGATCATCCAGTTCAGAAAGCGAGGAAAGTTAAGCCCGAGGTACATAGGGCCTTTCCGAATCCTTGCTCGAGTAGGAGAGGTGGCTTACAAGTTAGAGCTACCTAATGAGTTAAGTGGAAGTCATCCGACGTTCCATGTATCTCATCTGAGGAAGTGCTTAGCCGATGAAAATATGATCGTGCCACTTGAGGATATTGGGGTAGATGAACGGCTCAATTACGTGGAGCAAACAGTAGTCGTCATTGATCGAAAGGAGAAAAGGCTGAGGAATAAAGTGGTTCCATTTGTGCGAGTACAGAGGAAGAAATAAGACGACACTACCTAGATCTCTTTAAGGAGTGACAGGTTTCGGGGATGAAACCTATATAAGGGGGGTGGACTTGTAACACCCGGAAATTTTAAAAAAAAGAGAGAGAGAGAAAAGAAAAGTAAAGGAGCAAACATGATATTATTTCAAAACCAATGGGTTAAAAGCATGCAAGGGTCAAACCTGCCCATAATGGGTTCAAAAAGGTGATATGGTCGCCCATACCCCCTCTTTCATGCAGTCAAACTATCGGCTAGAGAGAGAGAAAGACGCTTCATCCGCTTCAAGAGAGAGAAGTGGAAGAAATCTTCAAGAAGGTAAGATTTTAAGATGTTTCTTCTCAGTTTCAGTCAGGTTCCAGCTTCTGGACCGAGTTCTATGTGTTTCTATGTATTTAGTTGCTTGTTTTCATGTGTTTAGGTGCTAGAACTTCAGGTTGCTCTCAGGTTTGAGGTGTTTTACTCGAAAGCTATTTAAGGTGAGTTCTAGATCCCTTCTTTTACATGTTTTCTACTTGTTTGGGGCTAATATGTATATTAAACTGACGTTTTCTGAACCAAATTATGTTTTTCCATGAAAAATATGGCTGTATACGAAAGATGTATGCTTTAAATGATTCTATGATGTTGTGTAGATGTTTGTTAGGTTTTAAGTGTATGAATCTGATACATCTATGTTAAGAATATGCTTAAGATTTTGCTTGGGAATAGAATCTTCATAAGTTAGATCGCAGGTGTTGGACTTGTTGTCCGCTGTGTACACTAGGTGTCCGTTGTGGACACTTGAACACTGATAAGGTGTCCGTTGTGGACACTTAGGCATATAGACTGTTCACTGTGGGCTTTCCATGTCCGTTGTGGGCTTTGCATGTCTGTTGTGGGCACTTAGAGAGATTAGATATCATCCTCTGTGGACATAAACTGTCCGCTGTGGACCCTTAAGTACTTTAGACTGTCCACTGTGGACTATGGTTGTCCGCTGTGGACACTTAGAATGTTTTAAGTCAACCGCTATGAACCTTAGTCATCCACTGTGGACAATACACGTCCACTTTAGACCTTTTAAGTATGAATACATGTCCACTGTGAACCTTTAACCATCCGCTGTGAACACACTTAGTGTTTCATTCATGCGCTGTAGACTTTGGCTAAGTGTGGGAAATCTTCCGAAGCTTAGGAAGAAATCTTTCGAAGCCAAGATGATATCTTCCGAAGGTTGTTTCTTCTGAAGGGTGATTCTTCTGAAGCTTATGTTTGCCTTAAAAAGTTCAGAGGACTTATATTGCTAGTTGATTGTTAGCATAAGTTCAGAGGACTTATATTGCATGTTTAACTCTTTTCTTAGGTGCTGCTATTATGAGTATTTAATATTTTATGATATGTGGTTATAAGACTATGGATAACTTAAAAGTATTATTCATAAATAAGTGGTCACAAAGGAATAAAAGATACAGAGTGTTACCTAATGAATGTTACCCCCGGGCCCTTATGATGAATGAAAATCCACAAGCATAATGAGTGGAGGTGCACGACCATGTTGCCGTTAGCTCAACTGATGTGCGGCTGTTTCAGCCCATGAGGATGCACATCTGGGGACTAATCCTTATGATTGACTAATGGATGATGAATGGGCATATTCATGAGTAGGCTTTGTGCCTAACAGTGTGGGTCAACTATCGAAGGGTTAGCTACCATATAAACGTTTGCCGACAGGGGTTCAGCTTCTGTTGCCAACCAACAATTGAGGCTCTTGCTTTGTGCAATCCTAGCTAATGAAAGAGAAAGATAATGAAATAAAGAAAGATAAAAAATATCTTGATGAATTAATACGTATAATAATGGATGACCACCCAGTGAAGCTTATAAAATGTATATTTTCTATATTATCAAATCTAGAACTCACTCAGCAACACTGACTTTTTGTATGCATATCAGTTGGCAGGTAACGATGTTTCTAGGGATGGCATGAGGTCGAAGCTACTCCACAAATAAAGATTGGCATCCATGTAAAGCAGAGATGGTATTTTTTTCTTGTAATGCAACTAAATGGTCTTTTGAAACTTGTAACAACTATGTATTTCTTGGCAAAAGTTATTATCAATGCATGAAATGGTTTTTGTGTAACTATTCTGCTGCCATGTTTTCTTACTCAATATATTTTAATGTGTAATGTGCTATGAATAGCCACTGTGGGGTTTTCCCGGGAAGGGGGCCTTACAACTTAATATCAATTTCTGTTTAAGGAGATTATGATTTGTTCAACACAATACCTCTAGTCATAGGAACACCTCATTACTTGGAGCTTTCCATTTTAAAGTGTGTCATCATTTTATCTATGTATGTGCTTTGACTAAGCCCTAAAAGCCACTTAAATCTATCCTTATAGATCTAGATTTCTAGATTGTAAGTAGCTTTTCCAAGATCTTTCATTGCAAAGCAAGCTCCGAACCATTGCTTGACTTTATTAAATAAAGAGATGTTGTTTTCATTGATCAGTTGATATCTTGTAAAACACATAAGTTTTTAAGGTTAAAAATACCCATATTTCATTGATATAGATTATTAGAGTAGCTTCTCCAAGATCTTTCATTGCAAAGCAAGCTCCTAACCATTGCTTAACTTCATTAAGCAGAGAGATGTTGTTTTCATTGATCAGTTGATATGTTGTAAAACACATAAGTTTTGAGGTTAAAAATACCCCTATTTAGACAACTTCTAGTTAACTTCACACATATTTAATGTTACTTTGGTATTCACGTACGTTGAATGATGACATAGGGCCTTTACGATGGATGAGGTGGCCTTTCCGAATCATGGCTCGAGTAGGAGAGGTGGCCTTTCCGAATCATGGCTCTAGTAGGAGAGGTGGCCTACAGGTTGGAGCTACCCGATGAGTTAAGCGGAATTCATTCGACATTCCATGTATCTCATCTAAGAAAGTGCTTAGCCGATGAAGATATGATTGTGCCACTGGAGAACATTGAGGTGGATGAACGACTTAATTATGTGGAGCAGCCAGCGGCCATCATTGACAGAAAAGAGAAGAGGCTACGGAATAAAGTGGTTCCACTTGTGCGAGTATAGTGGAGACAAAGGAAGGGGTCCGAGTCTACGTGGGAGGCTAAGGAGGAAATGAGACAACATTACCCGCAACTGTTCAAGAAATGGTAGGTTTCGGGGACAAAACCTATATAATGGGGGGTGGACTTGTAACACTAGGAAATTTAAAAGAAAAGAAGAATAAAAAGAAGAAAGGGTGATATGTCCCAAGTCAAGGGGTTAAAGCTGTGCAAGTGGCAAACTTTCCCTTTTATGAGATTTAAAAGAAGTATGGCAGCCTACACTTCTCCCTTTATAGACATTCCTCGGCTGCTAGAGAGTGAGAGGAGCTGCAAGTCGATTTCTAGAGAGGGAAGGAGGAAGATCTTCTTGTAGGTAAGGTTTTCTTGTGTTTCCTGTTTGGTTTCAGCTGTGTTCGAGCTGCTGGACTGATTCTTGTGTGTTTCTGTGTGTTCGGTTGTGTGTTTTTATATGTTTAGGTGCTAGAACTCGAGGTTGCTCATGGGTCTGAAGAAGTCTTACTCGTAAGCTGTTAAGCTGAGTTCTAGATCCCCGATTTTACTTGTTTTAAACCTGTTTGGGGCTGAAATGCATATTACCTACTGCTTTACAACCAAAAATACGAATTGATCTGTGTTTTGCAGCTGTTTTGTGTATGGGTGTGTGTTTTTGAATGCTTGAACAATTTGTGTGGTTGTATGCTTGTTCTAAGTGTTTAGCATGCTAGATCTAGGCTAAGAATGTATAAGAATGAGAATTTGGAACTGAATATAGCATAAGTGCAACAGCAGGTTGGTTTAGTTTATCGGCATTTAGATTTGAATATTTAAAGCGTTTTGTTCAGGCGCTTTGCTATAGTGATCATGCGCATTTCTTTTGTTCATGCGCATTTGCTGCAGTGTTTAGGCGCATTTGCTTCAGCCATCCGTATTTGGTTCATGCGCACTTCCCTGGACACTTGGAATACTTTCTGAAAACTTTCATATGCTTTGTGCATGCACATTTGCTACAATGTTCATGCGCATTTCTTTGGGACACTTGGAATATTTTCTGAGGTGTTCATCAGCATTTATCTGTTCATTCGCATTTGTTTGCTCATCCGCACTTGTTTGCTCATCCGCATTTCTTTAAGGACTTAGAATTTTCTGAGATTTTGGGATGTAGAATATAAGTGCTAAGAAATGATGTTTTATGGTGGCTTATGCTTGTTTATATGTATGCATTGTATGATGTTGTTCCATGTTATGTAAGATGTGACTTTACGTGGTGTTTTATGCTTATGAATGTAAAGTATTATATAACGAAAGTGAAAGATAACTTTAACGAAGTGGAACATAATGAATGAATGAAAGTCTTGCAAGCATGTAAAAGGGGTTCAACTCTCTTTATGGGTTGCCACCTCAATAGTGTGCCAAGTGCACACTTAACGATCAGTCTATGTGACTGATAGAAACGTGCGAAAAGGGGTCCTGGCGACTTACCCCCAAGACTTTAGTCGCTTTGTGCACCAAAGATGGGGCATGGCAGAATCTGGATAGAAGTGAAAGATAATAAAGTACAAAACGAACGATTATGTACGATGTTAAAGGATAATAACAGATTATTATCAAGATGTACGTATGTTGTGTGATCACGAACAAAAGTAAAGGAAAGGATTTTACTAAAAGTAAAGTAATTTATTATATAAAACTAGAACTCACTCGGCAACACTGTCTATTTTTATGCATTATCAGTTGGCAGGTAATGTTGTTGCTGATGATAGCATGAGGGTGAAGCTACTTGGCGGGCAAGGACTAGCATCCATCTCACGTAATAATAATGATGTTGTTTTGTAATACAACTAAGTGATCTTTTGTAATCTTTTAAGAGATGATGTATTACTTGGCAAATGTATTTATTAATGTATGAAATGGTTTTTGATGAATTATTTCGCTGCAAATGTTTTTTTTTTATTTTACTTAATAAGTCTTAATGTGTTTTGATATAAACGATGCTGTGAACGATCAACTATGGGGTTTCTGGGAATGGGGCCTTACACAGATGCTGCATTATGGATTCAACTTCAAAGAGACTCCCATCCACATAGACAACAACAGTGTTATCTCTATTATAGAGAATCCTGTGCAGCACTCAAGGACAAAACACATCAACAATAGGTATCATTTGATTAGAGATAATTTTGAAAAAGGATTAATCAAACTAGTGAAAATTAACACAAATAAACAATATGCTGATCTGTTCACTAAAGCTTTTGATGAAAAAAGATTCAAATATCTTGTATCAGCTATTTGGATGATTAACTTTGAGTTGATTTTTCTTAAACTTAAATCAATTCTATTTCTAAAACTTATGTGTCCTAAGTTGTCTATTTTATCATCTTCATAAGCCCAGTTTCCTTTGGAAGAAAAATTTTCAAATGAAATTCCTTAGATTTTTGAAAATTTTTAAACATTTTCTTTCAAAAGACATCAAGTTTTCTTAAGAAGAACATTATGTCTTCAAATTAAATAACTACTTATAAGACATTTACCTTCAGAAGAAATTCTGATATATCTTCCGAAGCCTAAATATGCTTCTATGTACTTACATGTATTTAAAGGACAATTTTCTTTCGAAAACAATTAAGTCTTGGAAGATTTATTCTCTTTAGAATAAAACTTCCAAGTCCTGATCTCTTCCGAAACCAAACATGTCTCAAAAGTGAAAAAAATTCTCTAAGTAATTTCCTTTCGAAGCAAAATTTTTACAAACCTTACGAATGTCTTCCGAAACCAAATTGGCTTCGGAAGCTTTTCTTAAAACTTTTGAAGACAAAATACCTTCAGAAGATTTTCGACTCCCAAGAAAACTACATTTTTGGGCATTTTTTAGAGGTGGGACCGACATTCGGATTTTAAAGTTTATCTTTTTGAATTAACTTTGTCTCAAATCCATTTTATATATATTCTCTCAATGGTTCTCCTTCTTTCGCTATCTTCTTCATCTAAAAATTCTCTAGCCTAAACTCACCCACAAACCGCCTTTGTTCTTATCTTCCTTCACAACAAGGCTACTTCAAAATGGCCAACCTTAATCGCAAAAACCAACCCGATTTCTCCATGCAACTTCATAGGCAACATAATCAAGTTGCTCTGCTGAACTCTGAGAAAGATCCTAGTTTCTCAAGGGTTTGTCGCTTTCTCACTCTATCAAACTACTTCACCTCCCTCATCATCGATCCTCCACTCTATGAGCATCAACTGTTGGAATTCTGGAGGACCAGTCAAGAGGTCACCATGGATGGGGGGAAGGCACTGTCTACAATAGTACAGGGGAGGACAATCTTCATCACTCCAGCATCCATAAACATACATCTAAGGCTGGATGATGTTGAAGGTGATTTGTCATTCCTGAAGTCTACTATTAATCATTCTTTTGGTCAGATGGGGTATGAAGGGGATTTCTCTGTCAAGACCTTTAGGAAAGGGAAGGCTTCCACTTAATGGAAATATCTCCTCAATATTGTCATCCACAATCTATCTAACAAACATGGAGGATGGGATCAAGTTCCAGAGGGCCTTTCCTATATAGTCCATGGATGGTTTAGGGAGTCATGTTTAGGTATTCACAATTTGTGTACACTAATTTACTTGCAAACTTGGACTCCATAGAATATTACATGTTCCTTAGATATGTCCAGCAAATTCTCAACTATGAACTGGGATCACAGTTGAGGGGAACAGATAATGTTCTAAAATTGGGACAGATAAAGCCCAATATCTTCAAGACTATGAGGAAGCCAACTGTTGGCTTCTCAGGTGTAGAAACAGCCCTTGTTCTAAAAATGTTAGAGCTCATTGCTCAAGGTGACAACCTAGCAGCACCAGCTAGTGTTGAACCCACACCTTCTACTTCTCAACCAACTATACAACCACAAATAACCATCACCTACCAAATAAAATCCAAACAAACCCCTACACATGCTACTTAGTTTGTGCAGGCTCCCATATCACCACCCATACAGGAGGAAGTGGACACTGGAGCTCCGACTTCTCCCGAGGAGCGAACCACTCCTATCTTACCAATGATTAGTGTTGAGTTTCCTCATGCTCAGCCTAATGAGCTCACAACCCCCCAAGCCTTAAGCCTTCACTCAGAGTCTTAAAACTCTAGTGAACAACCTTCAGGGGACAGTTACCATCCCCGACCTCTTGATCTAAACCAACCCATTCCAAACCTAGAATTCTATGATGATGAAGACATGGGATTCAGTGAGTATCATAAGTCTCTCTACTCCTCCCCTACTCAAGGAGAGATGAGTACTCCTGTTTCTCCTATGTGTAGCCCATATCATCCACCTACTACTGAGGTGGATCTCCCTAAACCTCTTAAGGAGGTCCATATGGAATAGGCTCTCACTTCAACAAGTGACTACATCATTAAGACCTCAACAATGGCAACCCAGCCCATTGACACTTCACTTGAAGCTGTCATGGTGCAGGGGAAATCCATCAACGAAGAACAAAGTGCTAGTGATGAGGAAGAAGACTTAGGTCCTATTATCGCATCCCCCCATGATTCTTCTAATGAAGATAAAGCGAATATGAGACTAAAGGTGCAAAAGCTGACTCAAACCTGTACCTATTTAGTCTCCAAGGTTCATCACTTGGAATCTCAGGTGACTGCCCTGCAAAGGAGGGTCCATTATCATCAACTTGAGATTCTGATCTCAAGAAAAAACTAGCTGGGAGACCTTTAAGGAGGACTCAACCAGGAACACAAGAACCTATGGATGTGATAGACTTAACCTCCAGCTCACCTATGCAAGAGGGTGATGCTACCAAAAAGGGGGAGAAAATCCAAACAATCACAGAACCTGGGAGTTCTTCATAGTGTATGGACATTAAGGATTCACCAACCACATGTAACACCCGAAATTTCCATGTCACATAAAAGAAAAGAAAAGTATCTTGAAAAAACAGAAAAGAGCAAAAGTGGAGGGGGTTTTGTGTAAAAGTACACAAAAGTCAATATTTTAATATAAAGAAGGTATGGCCGCTCATGTTTAACCATTACCTGCTGATGTTCGACCGAGAAGAAGAAAAGAAGACTGAAATTTTGTTCTCTCAGTTTGAAGAAGAAGAAAGGGCTAAAAATCTTCATAGGAAAGTGTTTTCGTGTTAATTGGTTCGGTTTTTATGGGGTTTTCATCCGTAAAACCGATATTTAAGTGCATTGTGTTTGGGTGTTTCTTTTGGCTTGTTTTAGGTGCTTGAACTCTGGTACAAGCAAGTTTGGAGGAGTTTTGCTTGTTTCCTGCAATAGGTGAGTTCTAGACCCTGTTTTATATGTGTTTAAACAAGTTTGGGGCTGAAAATGCATGTTAAAAAGGATTTTACAACTGTTTTATGCTACCCGTATGTTTACCTATGTATATGCTTATGTTCTATGCTTGTTTATGTGTTATGGCTGCTTAGAATGTTAAGTTTATGCTTAGAACAGGTGCAAATATAGGTCTGGGTGGTTTTGATTCTGAAAAATGCACAACAGGTGGTCATGCACCCAAACAGTGCCCATGCGCCTGAGATTTTGACTTAGAAATGCCTAAGTAAAGGCCATGCGCCCAAACAGGGCCCATGCGCCTGGAATTTGCCTTAGAAAACTTTTAAGAAGGGGTCATGCGCCCCAATAGTGCCCATGCGCCCAATAGTGCCCATGCGCCCAAGATTTTGCGTGAAAATACTAAGTATAGACTCATGCGCTCAAACAGTTCCTCGTGCGCCCAGCCCTTTTGTTCAGGCGCCTAAGTGTTGGTCATGTGCCTGAACAGTTAATGCGCCCAGAAGTGTAAGCTGAAATGCCTAAGTGTAAGATTCATGCGCCCGTATGGTGTTAATGTGCCTAAGAAGGGCTCATGTGCCTGCATAGTGTCCATGTGCCTAAACACTTAGAAATTTTTGGGAATTTTGGGAAATCAGAATTTTAGGGTTTGACCCTGGTTTGACTTGATGCTGCTATTTGATTATTTTATTCATATTTTGGGTTGTTCTTGTTCTCCTTAATATTATATTATTATGTGACTTTACGTGGTGTGATTTTATCCCTATACGTAAATTATTATCATTAAAGAAAGTGGAAAGATTAATGATAATGAAAAGTGGAACATAAAGAACGAAAGAAAGTCTTGCAAGTAAATTCACTGGAGGTTCACAACCATTAGGTTGTTAGCTCAACTATGTTTGGTTTAGCTAACCCGAGGGATGCATACGATGTCAATCATTGAGATTGAGGGGATCTTTGTTGCTGCCCCGGTACTGGAGTCAGCTTTGTGCACCCAGGTAGGGGTCTATTTATAGACCTCCACCTAGTACCAGTTTCATGCACATTATTTGGGGGCATAGCACATTGGTCTGGAATAAAGTGAAAGATAAAAATGAAAGTTCGAAATTAATGACGATGGAAATGGTAAAAGAAGATAATGAATGTTGTCTAACTGTACGTATGATGTGTGATCGCGTACAAAAAAAAATGTACATTATTTTAATGGGTATTTTTATATATAAATCTTACAAGGTATTTTAATATTTCTAAAACTAGAGCTCCCATCAGCAACGCTGAATTTTATATATTTTTCAGTTGGCCGGTAATTTTACTGAGGATGGCACTTGGGGAACGCTACTTGTCAGGGCTAGACTGGCATCCGTCCGCACTTAATAACATTGTTGTTTTGTAGTGCAAATAATGTGGGCTTTGGTAACTGATAACAGTCAACGATGTATTGCATAGCAACAATATTTATTAATGAATGGATGGCTTTTGATATTAATTCCGCTGCATTGATTTATGAACTATGTAATATTTTTAAATATTATGTTATGATTGACCAACTGTGAGGTCTCCGGGAAGGGGCCTTACAAGCTGGTATCAGAGCAAAAGTTTAAGAGAAATGGGTAAATATTTTAAAAACCTAAACTTAAACTGAGAATGGGACCGAATGAAGGGATGCCAACCTGAGTAGCTACGTGCCATCAGGTATTTCTTTTCTTAATGTTAACCAGTATTATGTGCGTGTGCTATTTGATTTATGTGCATTTAGTAGATTTGAATACTAATGTAGTCAGGAAAGGAAATGCTCAGGGGATGAAGAGTAAAGTAAGTGGCTAATCACAACTGGCCACGGTAATTAGGAACTTACTATACTTGACATAAACTGAGCTATTACCTTTAATGATCGTATTGGTGTTTGAATCTTATAGTGTTTAGAGGATGGCCGGAGGAAGATCGTCTAAGGCTTCTAGAGGTGGAGCAAGGGGTGGTCGTGGTGGTAGGCCACGGGCCTTAAGGAACAAGACTAAGACTGCAGAGACGGCTCCTGCTAGGCCTAGGCTTCATCACCCGGAGGGCGGTGATGAGACTGCCAATCTGAGGGCCTCAGTGAAAGAGGCAGTGGTTGAGGAGGTTCACCAAGTTATGCAGACGATCCTACCATCTTTCTTGACTGAAGTGATCCGGGCCGTAAGGGAAGACGAGAGGAAAGAGAAGGAGGAGAAGAGGAGAACTACAGCTGGAAGGAGGGAGAATGTGAGGGATCATGATGATGAGGAGGAGCTGAATGCTGAAAGGGGAGCCTCCAGTGATGAAGAGGAGGTGGAAGTGCGGGAAACCACAAAGGCATGAAGTTATGGGGCATTCCAACGATGCAAACCCCCTACTTACGATGGCAATGGTAATGCTGCCGCTGCTCACCGCTGGGTAAGAGAGATGGAGGCGGTGTTAGAGATTAACGAGTGCAGAGAGGATCAGAAAGTGAAATTCGCCACTCACTCGTTTGTTGACACGGCTGTGTGCTGGTGGGACAATATTGTCCAAGCCGAGGGTAGCAGGGCCATTAGGAGGATGAGTTGGGAAGAGTTGAAGAAGATGGTGATTGAGGAATTCTGTCCTCACAGAGAACTAGACAAGATGGAGAGAGTTCCTACAGCTTGAGGCGGGAACCATGACCCACTAGCAATACACTACCAAGTTTAATGAGATGGCGAGGCTGGTGCCGGATCAGGTGATGCCGGTGTTGAGGAAGATTAAGAGGTATGTGCAGGGATTGCCAATTGATATCCGTAGGCATTTGATGGTTGCCAGACCAAGCACTTTTAGGTCGGCAGTGGACCTGGCTGGGAGGCTTTACGATGAGAGAGAGGTGGCGGTGGTTGAGGTGAAGAAGACTTGTGGTGGTGACAAGAACTGGAGAGGGAAATGATTTGGGCGTGGTGGTTTCACCCCAATTAATAAGAGGATGAGAGTGGATGACCGTAGGGTGGATGCATGAGTGGTGTGACTGTGTTCTTCAAGAGTGGGAAGTCCGGTCATATAGCAAAAGATTGTGGAATGATGAAGTGTTATAACTGTTGCGGGACTGGCCACAGGAGCCACGAGTGTAGGAAGCCGAGAGCTGAGAGCTCTGGGGCCAAGAAGGTGACTGAAGAAGGAGGATAGAGGGAAAGTGCTAGAGACATCACGATGACCCGAGAAGAGGCCCGGGTAGGCCCCGACTTCGTTTCAGGTATGTTCCTAGTAAACCAAACTTGTGCCTCTGTATTTTTTGATTCTGGTGCTAGTAGGAGTTTCATTTTTGCTACTTTCTATGCTAAGTTGCCTGTTAGTAGTAGAAGTATTGATGATCCATTTGACGTAGAAGCTGCTATTGGTAAGTCTACCAGAATCTCTAACATGATTGAAAACTGTGAAATAGAACTAGAAGGCCATAGGTTCTCTGCTAAACTATATGTGATGCCCCTAGGCGGATTTGATGTAGTACTAGGGATGAATTGGTTAGCAGCCTATGAGGCCAATATCATGTGTCTCAAGAAGATGATTCGATTAATTGCGCCCGATGGAAGTTTGGTGATGGTCTACGGAGATCATGTCACTACAGTTCCGAAAGTGATTTCGATGGTGGTGGCAGAGAAGTGTATGAGACGGGGATGTAGTGCCTATCTGGCTTACGTGAAGGATGTGGACACGTCAGTACCACAACTGTCTGAAGTACCCATAGTGTGTGACTTCCCAGACGAGTTCCCAGAAGATTTACCAGGTGTACCACCGGACCACGAGATCGAGTTTCAGATTGATCTGATAACTGGTGCTTAACGCGTTGCCAAGGCACCTTATCAATTAGCTCCAATCGAGATGAAGGAACTTATGGTTCAACTGCAGGAGTTGATGGACAAAGGGTTCATCCGACCGAGCATCTCTCTGTGGGGTGCTCCGGTCTTATTTGTTAAGAAGAAAGACGATAGTATGAGGATGTGCATAGACTATCAGGATCTAAACAACTTAAACGCGAAGCACCGATATCCCCTACACAGAATAGATGACTTGTTCGATCAGCTCCAAGGTGCCAGTTGGTTCTCAAGGATAGATCTCCGATCTGGCTACCATGAATTGAAGGTGAAGGAGCAAGACATTCCTAAGACAGCTTTTCGCACACATTATGGACACTATAAGTTTCTCGTTATGTCTTTCGGTTTAACTAACGTGCCAGCTACCTTTATGAATTTGATGAATCGAGTGTGTCAGCCAATGTTAGATAAATCAGTGATTAAGTTTATTGATGATATCCTGATCTATTCAAAGAGGGAAGAAGAACATGCCGAACACTTAGAAGGGAGAAGCTATATGTTAAATTCTCTAAGTGTGATTTTTGGTTGCGCGAAGTTCAATTTTTGGGTCATGTGGTGAATTCTGAAGGAATTATGGTGGACCCGGCGAAGGTTGAGGCGGTGATGCAATGGAAGTCTCTAAAGACGCCATCCGAGATTCGCAGTTTCTTAGGTTTGGCGGGCTACTACAGAAGGTTTATCGGGCTACTACAGAAGGTTTATCCAGGACTTTTCCAAGATAGCCTCACCTTTGACCATATTGACATGCAAGGAGGTGAAGTTTGTGTGGGGTCGAGAACAGGAGGATGCTTTTGAGGAGTTAAAGGCAAGATTAACTCAAGCTCCTGTCTTGACATTACCCGAGGGGAGCGAAGATTTAGTGGTATATTCTGATGCCTCTTATTCGGGACTGGGCTGCGTGTTGATGCAATGTGGAAGGGTAATAGCCTACGCGTCCCGACAGCTGAAAATCCATAAGGTCATTATCCCACCCATGATTTGGAGTTAGCGCCTGTGGTTTTTGCACTAAAGATTTGGAGGCACTACCTGTACGGGGCAAAGTGTACAATCTTCACGGACCACAAAAGCTTAAAGTATTTCTTTGAGCAAAAGGATCTTAACATGAGGAAGAGGAGGTGGTTAGAGTTGATCAAGGATTATGATTGTGAGATCCCCTACCATCCGGGTAAAGCCAATGTAGTGGCTGATGCCCTCAGCCGAAAGGAGAGACCCGAACCGATCTGGGTGAAAGCTTATCAACTAGTGAGGACCTCTGATGTGATAACCCAGGTCAAAGAATTTTAAAATGAGGCATTAAAAGAAGATCACCTTAACTCTGAAAGGATGAGAGGGTTGGTCACGAAGTTAGGAGAGAATACCGATGGAATTAGAACCCGCTTTGGGCGGACGTGGATCCCTCGTTATGCGGACTTATGGGGGCGGATCATGGATGAGGCTCATAAGACTCGATATTCTATTCATCCCGGTGCTACCAAGATGTATCAAGACATGAAGAGAGATTACTGGTGGCCAGGAATGAAGCACGATGTAGTGGAGTATGTGAGTAAGTGCCTTACTTGCTTGCAAGTGAAGGCAGAGCACCAGAAGGCATACGAGAAGATCCAACCATTGGACATACCCGAGTGGAAGTGGGAGCACATCACCATAGACTTCATCACGAAGTTACCTCGTACAGCAAGGGGGTATGATACCATACAGGTAATAGTTGATCGTCTGACAAAGAGTGCTCACTTCTTACTGATCCACGAGACGTATTCCTCCAAGAGACTAGAAGATCTGTTCATTAAGGAGATCGTAGCTCGTCATGGTGTGCCGGTGTCTATCGTGTCAGACTGTGACACCCGGTTCACATCAAAGTTTTGGAAGATATTCCATGATGCGATGGGGACAAGGCAACACATCAGCACAACTTACCATCCTTAGACAGATGGTCAGTCTGAAAGGATGATTCAGGCGCTTGAGGATATGCTCCGAGCATGCGTGATCGACTTTGGAGGAAGTTGGGATGATTACCTACTGTTAGCAGAGTTCTCATACAACAATAGTTATCATGCCAGAATAGGCATGCCACCATATGAGATGCTATACGGTAGAAGGTGTAGGACGATCGTGTGTTGGGGAGACATCAGGTAGAAAGAGTTAGGAAATCTTGAGGTGATTGAGGCTACGACTGAAAAGTTAGAAAAGATCAAAGCCTTTATGAAAGAGGCAAAGGATAGACAGAAGTCGTATGCTGACAAGAGGCATAGACCGATTGAATTCAACGTGGGTGATAGAGTCATGTTGAAGGTCTCACCTTGGCAAGAGATCATCCGGTTCAGGAAGAGGGGTAAGCTGAGCTCGAGATACATAGGGCCTTTCCCCAATAGTGCCCATGCGCCCAAGATTTTACCTGAAAATACTAAGTATAGACTCATGCGCCCAAATAGTACCTCGTGTGCCCAACTCTTTTGTTCAGGCGCCTAAGTGTTAGACATGCGTCTGAACAGTTCATGCGCCCAGAAGTGTAAGCTGAAATGCCTAAGTGTAAGATTCATGTGCCAGTATGGTGTTAATGCACCTAAGTAGGGCTCATGCGCCTCCATAGTGTCCATGCGCCTAAACACTTAGAAATTTTCGGGAATTTTGGGAAATCAGAATTTTAGGGTTTGACCCTGGTTTGACTTGATGCTGCTATTTGATTATTTTATTCATATTTTGGGCTGTTCTTGTGCTCCTTATTATTATATTATTATGTGACTTTACGTGGTGTGATTTTATCCGTATACGTAAAGTATTATCATTAAAGAAAGTGGAAAGATTAATGATAATGAAAAGTGGAACATAAAGAATGAAAGAAAGTCTTGCAAGCAAATTCACTAGAGGTTCACAACCATTAGGTGGTTCGCTCAACTGTGTGTGGTTTAGCTAACCCGAGGGATGCACACGGGGTCAATCATTGAGATTGAGGGGACCTTTCTTGCTGCCCCGGTACTGGAGTCAGCTTCATGCACCCAAGTAGGGTCTATTTATAGACCTCGGCCCAGTACCAGTTTCATGCGCATTATTTCGGTGCATAGCACATTGCTCTGGAATAAAGTAAAAGATAAAAATGAAAGTTCGAAATGAATGATAATGGAAATGGTAAAAGAAGATAATGAATGTTGCCTAACTGTACGTATGATGTGTGATTGCGTATGAAAGAACTGTACATTATTTTAATGGGTTTTTTTATATATAAATCTTACAAGGTATTTTAATATTTCTAAAACTAGAGCTCACTTAGCAACGCTGACTTTTATGCATTTTCAGTTGGCAGGTAATTTTGCTGAGGATGGCATTTGGGGAAGGCTACTCGTCAGGGCTAGAGTGGCATCCGTCCGCACTTAATAACATTGTTGTTTTGTAATGAAAATAATGTGGGCTTTGGTAACTGATAACAATCAACGTTGTATTGCTTAGCAACAATATTTATAAATGAATGGATGGCTTTTGATATTAATTCCGCTGCATTGATTTATGAACTATGTAATGTTGTTATATATTATGCTATGATTGACCAACTGTGAAGTCTCCGGGAAGGGGCCTTACACCTCACATGCAATTGTCCATACTCAGTAACCTCTTCAAGTCCGTATTGATGTGGACTCACTCATTTAAAGTCTATTTGAGGAGGGTATTCCAAGAGCTAAGTCTACCCCACCCTATGATGCTGAGAATGAAATACTTGGGTGGAGGTATGATGCTGATAGGAGAGCTCTGATACCAATTGCAGGACCGGTTAAAGGGATGGTCAATACAATCAGTCTCACAATGAGGAGGGTGTTAGAATACTTAACAGATCAAATAGGGAACCAGGTTTACATGAATGATACTAAGAACGCAAGTAAACAATGAGACATAACTAAGAACAAGAACAGGATGAGTATGGTTTTCAAGAATGTTGTGTATTGCTCTCAAGTTCTTTTACAAGTGTTACAAATCATAAAAAGAAATACAAGAACCTAAGATACTTTATACTATATCCTACAGCCACCCATACTTTGAAGCCCAGCTGGAAACACTATCTAGAAAACAAGATCAATGTAAAGTCTAAAGGCAGATTGCCTTTTGACAAATGACTACGCATGCCATAGCTCATATCCTAATATATTACAAAAAGGATAAAAGGTACAAAGTAGAAAGTTACAGACACTAAACCATAATCTATAGTTGCACAAGCATGGACCTTTTCACCAACTAATGCAAGTTGCTAAGTCTTCAGAGTTGCAGCGGAAAGTGGGTCAGCTTTATACAAAAGTACATCAGAGAAAGCATGTCTTTTCTATCTTTAGAAGAAACAGTCTTCACTTCATTGGCCTCAGAAGACTTTGTCTTTGAAGCTTTGAAAGACTTCATCTTTGGCTTCGAAAGATTTGGTCTTTGGCTTTGGATGATATTACACTTAGAATAATTTTCTGTTAGAAGTGAAAAACTTTCGTAGTAACTTCTGCTTTGTACAATATGCATGCAAGCTGGAAGCTCTTTCGATGCTTTGGTTTCTTTGGTTGCATCAGCCTTTCAAGTATAACCTTACAACCACTTTCCCATTCTTCAACCAATCCATCTTTCTTTAAACTTTTTGCAAAGAAATTAAAATCATTGATTTTAGTTTTTGTTTTTGTGACTGGATCAACGGTCAAAGAAATGTTAGCTGAACGTTTTAAGTCACAAGATCGCTGAAATCCTAAACCATAGCTCATATTTTCATCTATTGAATTAACTGATAAAGGCATACACGAGTAATCCTTCCCATTACTCTCCACAATCTTTTGTTAATCGTACATCGCTCAACGATCCTTCACTTGCAACCTATCAACCGCAACAGCCCCCGATTTGTTTGGTAAGAGCTTTTGCTTACTACTCGTGTATGCTACAGCATGGTTTCCCATTTAGTGTCATATCATAATTATGCGTGTTTATGTCTTGTTTTGCGGGTGCTTTCGTGGGGTGTGTTTTTGGTTGCGGGTGTTCAGCCATACGCGTGATTGTATGCTCTTTGTATGAATCTATGTGTGTGCGTATATATATATATATATATATATATATATATATATATATATATATATATATATATATATGTATGTACGTCTGATACATGTGTATTTTTCTGCGGTGAATGTGAGTGTGTGTGTGGTTTTTTTGCAGTGTGTGAGTGTGTTTGTGTTTTGAAGCATGTTCTGTGTGTGTATGTTTCTGTTTATCGAGCATGATTCTTTGCGTGTGCGATAAGTATATAAATATAGGTATATTTTATGCATGGGTGGTTGTGTCCTAGCATGTATGTATATAGGTGTGTGTTTTGGTTGGGTGTGGAGGTAGTGCATCTGTGTGTATGTTATATATGTGAATTTATGTGCATGGTTGTACATGTAGTTGAACCTATGTATATCAAGGTAGAATGGTTTTTGGTATCTATACATATAAAATTGTGATGCATTATGGTGATCTTATGCATGTAGGGGTATGTATACATACGTTCAATAATAGTTGGGGTCGGCTGTGATGGTTTTGGTGAGTAGGTTGGTAAACATAAATGCCTTAGGTGTGGCCGGTATGCTTGTTTCATGAGGTTTGGATCGTTAAGGCATGATAGGTTTGGTATGAATGCTTATTATATGTGTAGTGTATATATATATATATGTATATATATTTATATGTATATATATATATATATATATGTTTAGTGTATATATATATATGTATATATATATATATATATATATATATATATATATATATATAATGATGTGTGTGTGAAAATATGTATGACCATAAAAATATTTGTATGGTTGGTGTATAAATTCTTATGCTTATTATACCATAGGTTCGTTTCATATGAATTATATTACTTTTGGTGATTGTGTTTGCGTGTGACCGGGGCGCGAAACCGTATAATTCAAGTGTTAATTTTTATATTAATGAGACATTAAATGAAATCCAGGTTAGTCAGAAACTAAGCTTTCATGTTGCATTAATTGAATTGCTATGCTGTTAAGGTGAGTTACTGCTCCACTTTACATATATTCTTTTTGGGGAAAAGAAACATGTTCTCTATTAAACACTCATTTCATTAGATCAACGTTACTGTAACTATCGCATGCTTACTAGTGTTGTAACAACTTAAGTCCTTACTTTCAAACTGTTAATTTATGTACTTTAGCAAGGTAATTCTGAGTAGATCTACTGGGTTTGACAACCCCACCCGGGCTAGTCAGCTAGCATGACTGCTAGCATGACTGCATGTCAAACGGGTGTTTAATTGACCTAATTAATGTTGCTGTGGTCTTGTAACCATAGCCGAGGCATACTTATATTTGTCGGCTTCTGTTGCGAATTTCATACACTATGTAATTTGTTATGTAGACTAGCTATCTACTGATGTTACTTTGTTTACGGGATCTGTTTTTGATGATTATTATTTAACAAAACCTGTGAACTTGCCAACCCTCTATTGACACTTTAGCCTGTTTCTTTAAGGGTCATAAGGTTTGCATGTTAAGGAGCATTGCATCACTTCTATCGCATCCTTATTGCTTTTCAAACAATTTAAAAACTAGCTTTGGCAAGTTTACATTTATTTGGGTTGCACGTGTTTTTGCCCTAGTCGAATTTCAAATGATTAACTATTTACGTTTTCGCAAATGTTTTCATGAATTTGTTATTAATTATGCATTTTGCATTTTCTGATAATAATGAACACCTATGTTTTGTAATTAATGTATCCTTTGGTGTAACTACCGGCTGAGATCCTGGTATGTGACGTGCTTAACAGTAAATCCCTGGTTGCGGAAATTGTGTGACAGAATGGTATTTGAGCCTTTGGTTATAGCGAACTAAAAGAAATTTGCATTTCACTTTCATTGCATTTAGACTATAGCCTGATGCCTTAGTTACACGCATATAGACATGTTTAGCTTTGCTTGCTGGTTTTGTTTACTTGGCCTTGCTTTGTCGAATTTGTATGTTTTCCTCATTACTGTGAGCGGTTGATTGTACGAATGACATCTTCTTCTGCACCCTCTTCTTCTTTGGGAAAAAGAACTGTTCGCCCTGATTCTCCACCTTCATCTTCGGATCTAGATGAGTGGCCTAAGCGTCCTAATGATGCTGATGAGTTTGATTATGACCAGCCTTTCGCCTTACCTTAGTACACGTCAATCCATAAATAGGATTATTATCCTCAGTACATGGCTCTGTTGATTTGGGAGAAACATGTTCCTTTTCCTCCATCAGCGTTGACCCCGGGCTAGGTTCGCTCCTTTCTGATTTCCTAATGACTCCATCTTACCTCTCTTACCTGTCCACCTGAGTAGGCCATAGCTACACTGGCAGCCACTCTGCACGTTGAGCATAAGCATATTGCAGAACTCATGGATGACAACATCACATTGAGGAAAGAGTTGAGAGAATCAAGAGAAGATAATGAAGAACTAAAGAAGCGACTCAATAACCTTATCGACCACATAACATGCTGGTGGACCACATTACAACGCTAACTGAGCATGTGGCTGGTGATGAAGAGGATATTACAACAAACTGTCAACGAATTGATAACATGGAGGGCCATATCCACGCACTGAATGCAGTACTAGAACCAGAAGAGGACCCGAAAGAAGAACCAGAAGAGGCACCTGAAGAAGACCTGGAGGAAGAACTCGAGGAGCCGCCTGGTGATGAGCCTGAGACCAGCATCGGATCTATTGATTCTCCATTTTGTTCATTTCATTTATTTACCTGACTTTCGTTTATTTTGCACCTAGATGGGAAGGGTTGTTTCCCTTCCCACTTACATATTTGGATTTTGATATTTGGTTTAATTGATTGCAGACGTACTTACAATTTATTTTATGAGAAATTATTATTTTAACATGAAGTTGTGATTGTGTTAAATTCTTTTAATTTCTTATACTTAAATGAAGTTGATATATTGTATATTTAGTTGTTTTCATATGTTGTGATTGTTAAGAATGTATGAACGTGGATGCGAACGTGCTGGTGGTCGTGGCACCATAAACATGACACCAGCAGAACTTGTCGCACTTATAAATCAGCATGTGGCTAATGCGTTGGCCAACCATAACCAAAACCCACAGCCGCTCCGATCGGTAAGTAATACCAGTTCATTTCTGACGTTAATATTCCGTAATCCAATTTAATTCTAACACTCGTTAAAATTCTGAAGTCCTAATCTAACTATATTACAGGTCAAGGGGTTTGTACTTATAAGTCCTTCATGGACTGCAAACCTAACCTGTTCACGAGAGTAGAATGAGCTGTAGGTCTTCTGAGATGGTTTGAGAAACACAAGTGCAACACTCAATTGAAAATATCGGGTGTAGAAATCGCCAATCAAACTTCATGGGATGACTTTAAGAACCTCATAAAGGAAGAATACTGCTCCCAAGACGAGGTGTAGAAGCTCGAGGGGTAATTTTGGAACTTGAAGATAACAGGTTCTGAGATTGAGGCATACACCACTCGATCTCGCGAGCTCGCCACACTGTGTCCTAACATGATCAACCCTCCTCACATGAGGATCGAAAGGTACATCAACGGGTTAGTCCCAGAAATACAAAGCATGGTCACTGCTTCTCGACCATCCACAATCCAGGATACCATCAGACTGGACTATAAGCTGACCGACAAGGCCATCGTGCATGGTAAGTTGCCCCCGCCTGGTTCTGCATCAACTACCTTCGATGGGAATAACAAGCAAAAGTGGGAGTCTAGTTCCCATAGCAAGCAGGGTATATCTCAGCAATAGCCATAACAATCCAAGAAGTTTGACAAATCCCGCTCATTTAACTAGCCTTCTTCATAATCTTAACACACTGGTGTTTATATCAAAACACTGCCCAAGTGCAACAAGTGTAACTACCACCATAATGGGTCGTGTAATAAGAACAACTACGATAGATGTTGTAAATTTGGCCATGGTACCAAAAACTATCAAGTGAACGTTGCAGCTAAGCCACCAACACACCAGGATAATGAAAGGGGATATTATGAATATGGTCAGACTAGGCATTTCAAGAGGAACTACCCAAAAGTGAGGAAGAATGACAATGGTGGAAACTATGGTGGCAATGGTGCGGAGAACAAAAAGGATAATGGGGGAAATAGGAATGGTGGTGCTAAGGGTAGAGCATTCGTCATTGGCATAGGTGAGGCTCGTAATGACCCTTCCTCTATAACTAGTAAATTTCCTGCCAATGGTTGCTTTGCTTCTGTGTTATTTGAATCTAGTGCCGATAGAAGCTTTATTTCTCATAAGTTCAGTAAGTTGCTTGATGTTACATCCACAGCTTCAGACTCAAACTATACGATAGAATTAGCCGATGCTAAGATTATAGAAGCTTCTCACATGTTATTCTATGGTTGTAAGATAGTACTGTCTGGGTATGAGTACAACATCAATCTTCTGTCTATCAATCTTGGTAGCTTTGATATTGTTGTCAGTATAGATTGGTTGTCTAAGAACCAAGCTGAAATTATTTGCCAGAAGAAACTCATTAGACTTCCTCTTCCTAGTGGAGAGATACTCATAGTTGAAGGTGACAAAAGTGATGATGTGGTTAACATCATCTCCTACATGAAAGCCCAGAAATGCCTACGAAAGGGACAATAGGCAATTTGGCTTTAGTTACTAAAAAGACCAAAGAGAAGAAGCGGATTGATGATATTCCTATCACTATGGACTTCCTCTAAGTGTTTCTAGAGGACTTGTCTGGTCTTCCTCCACACAAGCAAGTAGAGTTCCAGATCGAGCTGACACTAGGAGCTGCCCCAATCACTCAGGCGACGTATCGTTTGGCACCGAACGAACTTCAGGTATTGTCAAAACAATTGCAGGAACAGTTAGACAAAGGATTCATATGCCCTAGCTCTTCACCCTTGGGAGCGCCTGTGTTATTCATGAAAAAGAAAGACAGAACCTTTCGTATGTCCATTGACTATCGGGAACTGAACAAGGTCACCATAAAGAATCGTTACCCTTTCACGCGTATCGACCACCTATTTGATCAACTTCATGCATCGAGTTACTACTCAAAGATTGATTTGAGATCTGGATATCATCAGGTCAGGGTTCGATAAGAATACATATCCAAGACTGCTTTTAGAACACGATACATGCATTTTGAATTCGCAGTCATGCCATTTGGATTGACAAATGCTCCGGCAGTCTTTATGGACCTCATGAACCGTGTCTGTAAACCCTATTTAGACAAGTTTGTCATCGTCTTCATTGATGACATACTGATTTATTCTAAAAACAGGGAAGAACATGAGGAACGTTTGAGGCTCATTTTAGAACTTTTGAATACAGAATAGTTATATGTCAAGCTTTCCAAATATGATTTCTAGATGATAGAAGTACAATTCTTAAGGCATGTAGTTAAGAAGAATGGCATTCATATGGATCTGTTGAAGATTAAGGCAATCAAGAATTGGCCTGCGCCGACGACGCCTACAGAGGTGCGCCAATTTCATGGATTAGCGGGTTATTACTAGCTTTTTATAGGAGGATGCTTGAAACTTACATAGCCTCTGACTGCCCTAACTCACAAAGGAACTATTTATGAGTGGGGCCGTAATGAGGAAGCGGCTTTCCAAGCACTTAAAGACAAGCTGTGTATTGCGCTGCTCTTGCTATTGCCGGAGGGAACGGATGACTTTGTGGTGTATTCTGACGTGTTAATCTAGGGTTTGCGTTGCGTGTTGATGCAATGCAAAAAAGTGATACCTTATGCATCAAGACAGCTTAAGGTGCATGAGAAGAATTTTTCAACTGGTTATTTGGAGTTGGGAGTTGTGGTATTTGCACTTAAGATCTTGAGGAATTATTTGTATGGAACCAAGTGCACGATCTTCACTGATCATAAGAGCCTTAAGCACATCTATGAATAGAAGGAGTTGAACATGAGACAACAATGATGGTTGGAATTTCTGAATGATTACGACTGTGCTATCAAGTATCATCCAGGCAAGGCTAATGTGGTAGCCGATGACCTTAGTCGTAAGGAAATCCTAAAACCTCATCGTGTCCATACGTTGCAATAAACAATTCATTTAGACCTACTGTTATAGATCAAGAAAGCCTAGGTTGAGGCATTACAATGGCAGAACATCATGATAGAATCTCTTAGAGGAGATGAGAAATTGTTTTAGGAGAAATTAGATGGTCTTCGTTACTACGTGGGGGTATGGACTCCATTGTTCGGGAATCTCTGGGAACTGGTGATGGATGAAGCTCATAAGCCTCGCTATTCGATACATCCTGGATCTGACAAGATATACCAAGATTTAAAGGTCATCTACCAGTGTCCTAACATGAAGGCTGAAATTGCCACCTACGTGTCAAGGTGTTTGACGTGTTCTAAAGTCATGGTGGAATATTAGAAACTGTTGGGTTTGCTTCAAGAACTGGAGATCCCAATATGGAAGTGGGAGAACATATCTATGGATTTCGTTACTAAGCTACCTCGTTCACAAGCTGGAAATGATATTATCTGGGTGATAGTGGATCGTTGGACCAAATCAGCACATTTCCTGGCCATTCGTGAGAACTACAAGTTGGATAAACTGGCACATATTTACTTGAATGAAATTGTGTCAAGACATGACGTGCCACTCTCGATCATCTCTGATCGTGATGCATGATTCACTTCGCACTTTTGGCGGTCACAACGGAAGTCACTAGCCACTCGTTTGGATATGAGCTCGGCTGATCATCCACAAACTGATGGTCAGACAGAATGCATGATTCAAACACTAGAAGATATGCTTAGGGTGTGAATTATAGACATTGGGATCAGCTGGGAACCCATCTGTCTTTGGTCGAGTTCTCCTATAACAACATTTATTATACGAGTATTAAGGCTACACCATTTTTGGACTTTATGGTAGAAAGTGTAGATCACTCCTATGTTGGACTGAGGTCGAAGATATTCAGAAAAATTATGCAAATCGGGATCGTCAGAAAAGTTATGCAAATCAAAGGAGAAAGCCTTTGGAATTTCAAGTTGGTGACAAGGTTTTGTTGGAAGTTTCACCTTGGAAAGGGGTGATACACTTTGGGAAGCGTGATAAGCTAAACCCTAGATATGTTGGATCATTTGAAATTGTCAAAAGAATCGATCCAATATCTTATCAGCTAGACTTACCTAAGGAACTCGATGGTGTTCATAACGTGTTCCATGTTTCAAACCTGAAGAAGTGTCAAGCCGATGAATCACTTGTCTTCCTATTGGACAAACTGGAGATTGATGAACGGCTTCATTTCATTAAGGAACCAGTCAAGATTATGGATCGAGAAGTCAAGGTTTTGATGCATAGCAAGATTCCTATATATGCGTTTGGTGGAATTCTAAGCATGGACTGGAGTTTACCTAGGAACGCAACGATCAAATGAAGAAGAAGTACACACAACTACTAAAAGATCAGGCATCCACTTCTTAAGGTATCCATTCTTAAGATATCTTTCCTTAAAATTTCGAGACGAAATTCCCTTCAACAAGGGGATGATGTCGCAACTCTTGCGAAACCTTATGATTTTTTTTCTTTTGGGTTGTTTCAGAAATGCCCTACGCATGTTCTAAACAATAAACGTATTGTCATTGTTGAATCTGGTGTTTTAATTTTTAGGATGAAAATTCCTTCAATGAGGGGATGATGTGACAACTCAAGTTTTCAGGTTAACATTGTTCCGTTATCCAATCTTTACCGATATTTTACGATTAATAAAATTTATTTACTTAATAGTAATAGTTATTATTATAAATACTTAACCCTTATTTGACTAAAATTAATGAAAGCCTTAAAATGTAAATTACACAAAATTGAGGGACCCCTTGTGTCCATTGCCAAAAGTTGATTATTTCTTTTGTATAACCAATCCTTCCCTCCCCATGCCCCCATAACCTAAAGCAATCTTCGCAGCCCTTCCTTGCTGTCGCCATCTAGAAACTGCCATCACTGTCGTCGACAACCTTCATCACCTCTCCCCTTTCGTACAGCTTCGGCGGCCTTCCAACCATCAAGTCTCATCTCCGGTAATCTTCCTGTTACTCTCTGTAATCTCTTAGCAACCGTACACCACTCAACGATCCCTCCGCTTGCAACCGATCAACCGCAACAACCCCCTATTAGTTCGGTAAGAGCTTTCGCTTGCTACTCGTGTATGCTATACCATGGTTTTGCATTCGGTGTCATATCATAACTGTGTGTGTTTATGTCCTTTTTTGTGGGTGCTTTCATGGGGTGTTGTTTTGGTTGTAGGTGTTCAGCTATACGTGTGAATGTATGCTCTTTGTATGTATCTATGTGTTTGTGTATATATATATATGTACGGCTAATGTGTGTGTGTGTGTGCGCGTGTTTTTTGTTGTGTGTGTGTGTGTGTGTTTCAAAGCATGTTCTGTATGTGAATGTTTCTATTATCAAGCATGATTCTTTGGGTGTGCGATAAGTATATAAATCTAGGTATATTTTATGCATGGGTGCTTGTGTCCTAGCATGTATGTATATGGGTATGTGTTTGGTTGGGTATGGAGGTAGTGCATGTGTGGGTATGTGTATGGTTTATACTTAAACACAGATGCAACCAAGCCATCCAAAGAGCTCTTAGCATGCATGCATGAAGTACAAATTAAAGTACATTAGAAGTTTTACACCACTCAAAGGAAATAAGCTAAGTGTAAATCTTCTGAACCCAAATGACAAAATCTTTCGAAGTCAAAGATGAAGTCTTTCGAAGCTCGAGAGACAAACTCTTTTGAAGCCAAAGACTAATTTCTTCTGAAGATAGAGAAGACATGCTTTCTCTGATCACCTTTGGACAAAAGCTGAACAACTTTCTGCTACCACTCTGAAGACTCACCAACTTATATGAGTTGGTGAAAAGGTCCATGCTTTTGTCAACTGTAGATTATGGTCATTGCTATGTAACTTTCTACTTTTGTACCTTTTATCCTTTTGTAATAGATTAGGATGTGTGCTATGGCATGTCATAGTCATTAGTCAAAAGGCAATCTGCCTTTTGACTCTACATTGATCTTGTTGTCTAGATTAGTGTATCAGCTGGCCCTTCGAAGTATGGCCGGCTGTAAGATGTAATATAAAGGTCTTAGTATTGTATCTTATTTATGCTTTGTAACACTTGGGGGAACTTGAGAGCAATATACATCTTCTTGAAAACAATATTTGAGTGTTCTTGTTATTGTTCTTTTACTTGTGTTCTTGCATCATCTAACCGGTTCCCTATTTGATTTGCTAAGTGTTTCATATCTCTCCACCTTGTAAACTGTTGCATTGACCACCCTTCACCGGCCCTACAATTGGTATCAGAGCATTTCAGCCTCTTGATTGTAAGATCTCACCATCTTTGATCACTTTAGTTTCACAGAACACTTAACAACTCAAATGGCAGCTTTTGTTAAAGCTGATATGGAAACCGATACTATGACAAAGTCTCAACTGATCACTCCTGATGACTTTGATACTTGGTGCCAACGTACGCAAGGGTTCATTAAGTCTCAAGACAGTAGGATGTGGAGATGTGTTGTTGAAGGACCTCACATCCCAAACACCTCTTCAGCTACTGCTGAAGGTGGGATGATACCAAATGAAATGACTGATTACTCTGAAGAAGACTGGAAGAAGATTGATGTAGATCAGAAAGCCATGATCGCCCTCCAAACTGCTCTTCCTAACTCCATATACAGAGGCTTCAAGAAGTGCAAGACTGCTAAGCAGCTCTATGATGCACTAAAGCTCATGTATGAAGGGTCTTAGGAAACAAAGAGAACAAGAAAGACCTCATGAAGTGGTAGTTTGAGAACTTCACCTACAAGACAGGTGAAACAGTGACTCAACGATACTTCAAGTATGTTGAGATTGTGGACACTCTGGTTGATGTTGGAGTAAAACTTGAGAATAGAGACATAGTGAGGAAGTTCATGTTCTCTCTTTACAAACAATGGACGCACTATCGTATGGCTATCAAGAGAACTGAGAACCTCTCTACCCTTACTCTCACAGAGCTGAATGGTATCCTCTGTGGCTACCAGATGGAGATGAACTTTCAAAATCCATCAAGCAGCTCTTCCAACAATCAGCAGAGTTAAGCCCTTCATGTGGTTGAAAGGGACAATAGAGAACCACAACATCATCTCATCTGCTTCCCCAAAAAATCATAAAAGGGTCCTTTTATCACCTTCCCTAAGACACAAGGGAGAGCTACATCCAAGGAAGCCCATTCCAAGAGACAAACTCTGCTCAAACCTTTGTGTCTGCTGATACAAGTTGTTGCAAATTTCTCTTCACTCTTGAAAACTTGGACTGCACCCACACAGATGATCTGGAGTACATGGAGATAGTTTAATAGATGGCTCTTCTCACTCACAGAGCCAAGAAGTTCTACAAAAGGACAAAAAGAAAGTTTCCCAGCAATGTGGCCAGTGGAAAGTTCTGACTAGACAAAAGCAAAGTGAAGTTTTACAAATGTAACCAGATGGGACTTTGCTAGAGAGTGCAAGGAACCAAGGACAAATGGTGGCCAAGCACAAACCAGAACAACTACACTGATGTAGCTCCAATATTTGAGAAGCCAAGCCAACCCAAACAACTGTTAGGTGATCGGTTCATAAGGATCGAATCTATGATGATATCGTAACGCAATGATCAATTAAAACACAAGTAATCAAACAAATGCAAACATATCAAAAAAAATTCATAGATTTCATTAATAGCAAGCATAGGATACAAGAGTAGGGTTACAATTTCTATCAGTTCATCTAGTTACTGATTCGTCATCTACGTCTGTATTCTCTAGTCTCAGATGTCTACACTGCACAATACATAAAATATCCTATTTATACTATCAAGAAACAAAGGAACATATATTTACAAAATAAATCCCTATACTATGACAAAAAACACATAAAGACAAAATGTTAACTTCCAAGAACTTTAACAATACTCCCCCTAAGATTTACATTGTCTTCAGTCCACATTAAAGCCTTCTTTTGTCTCATCTTGATCTTGAACTGTACAGATCTTCCACCTTCATCTGGCACATGAATAGGTAAATCAGCAACAACTTTGATAACTTCGACTGAAGACTGCTCGACAATCAAATTCTCTTGTGATACCTATATATCACAAAGATTAACTAATAACAATCGAATGTTGAATGAATGAGTGTATTGGGTGTTCGAGTGAGAGAATCAGAGTGTTTGAGTTTGTGAATGAGAACACAAGTGTTGTATATATATAAGTGTAAATTTTTAGATGCATGAGCACTGTGAAAGCGCATGAGGTTTAGACGCATAAGCACTGTTTAGTTGCATAAGCACTGTTTAGGCGCTTGAGCACTGTTCAGGCACATGAGACTAGATGAAACGCCTAACACTTGGTATTTATCCCTTAAAATATCCAACCCTTGGAAGTTTTGATACTGTTTAGGCGCATGAATATTGACTGAGACGCCCAACACTTGTGCAAATTTATGAAAATTCACCATACTCCTGATCTAAACTTATGAGTACTGCTCAGGCGCATGGGATCCTTTTCATGAGTCTGACACTTGAACTTTTTCATCATCCATCTGAACACTGATTAAACACATTAGTACTGTTCACCAAATTTTTTTTAATACTTTAACAATTTTTGACTATCACCCAAAATTTACATTATTGACCCTCAATTTTAACATTTTTGACATTCAAACTTTTATTTTTGTTTTTTTGACCATTTTAGTTTTATTTTAAATGTTAAAAAACAATTTCCCGTCATTTTAGTATCTATTTAATTTTTACGACACAAATAGTCTCATTTTGTTTGCAAGAAGCTTTTCCACTGATTTTGAATTCTTTTCAGGTTCATTTTAACATCATATCAAACACACATATGCTTGAAATTATAGTTTCATCCTTTCATCCAAAACACTTTATTTTTTATTTCTTTTTCACATTGTGAAAAGTTGATTATTTTCTCTTTTTCATTTTTACTCCCCCTAAACTTTTAAGTTTTACAAACTTAGAAGTTTTTTTTATTTTGCAATTAGAGCAACCTGATCATTATCAACATGCCTGCACACAAAAATCATGCAAAAATAAAAAATAAAGCAGAATAAAAATCTACTATATACAATTGAATCACATGCCTGCAGTGAGATCATATCAGTTAAGATCAACATATTAAAATAAAATAAAATGATGGATAGTCATAGACAGTGATTAAATCCTGATCAAGTATGTTCCAAGTCAGTATTTCTGTAGGAAAGGAGACACGAGATCTAAGGACAAAAAATGAGTGCTTTTGGTAAGATACTCAGCACACTTACTTTTTCAATTCTTGGATTGTTTAAGATACGATTAGATATGACATTATGTAAGTCACACTTAGACTTAGAGAGTTCAACTCTCATCAAGATATGCAAGAAATCACTTTTCTCAACTTGTTAACCTGACATATACTTATAACCAGATCTCATGTTTAGATTGTGCACATTGGCATCTTTTGCATCAAGAGACAATATCCAGGTCTGTAATGACTTACAACAGAGGATATCTCGTCACTTCATGTCTATGATGACTCATAACAGAGAAGTGAATAGATGCTTTAAATAATTAGAGCTCAATAATTATTCATATCGCCACCAGGTGTGAGTTTATGACTTAACAACCAATCAATTTGAGAAGTCAACACTACTCATTGGTACTAAAATGGACAAACATGAATGCATGATTGATTTAGTTTGATCACAAAAATTTACTTTTTCAGTATAATTGCATGAGCTTACCTGCAAATCATAAAATATCCTATTTATACTATCAAGAAACAAAGGAACATGTATTTACAAAATAAGTCCCTATACTATGACAAAAAACACATAAAGATAAAATGTTAATCTTCCAAGAGCTTCAACGATACTCCCCCTAAGATTTAGATTGTCTTCAGTCCACATTGAACTCTATTGTCTCATCTTTGATCTTGAACACGGCCTTCGCTTTGTAGAGTTACAACTCTCATAAAGCCTTCTTGAATGCAGACGAGAACTTCTTTCAAAGATTCCATGATCTGCTCAGCATTCAAGATCTCAGAAAGGATAGTAGCATTTTTGTTGATCTTCCACCTTCATCTGGCACATGAGTAGGTGAATCAGCAACAACTTTGATAACTTCGAGTGAAGACTACTCGGCAATCAAATTCTCTTGTGATACCTATAAATCATAAAGATTAACTAATAACAATCAAATGTTAATGAATGAGTGTATCAGGTGTTCGAGTGAGTGAATCAGATTGTTCATGTTTGTGAATGAGTGAATGAAAACTACACAAGTGTTGTATATATACAAGTGAAAATTTTAGGCGCATGAGCACTGTTTATGCGCATGAGGTTAGACGCATGAACACTATACAGTCACATAAGCACTGTTTATGCGCATGGGATTTAGACGCATGAGCACTGTTCAGTCACATAAGCACTGTTTAGGTGCTTGGGCATTGTTCAGGAGCATGAGACTGAATGAAACGCCTAACACTTGTGTTTTCATCACTTCAAACGTCTAGACTTGAAAGTCTTGGAACTATTTAGGCGCATGAGCATAAGATGATACGCCCAACACTTAACCAATTTTTTTAGACACATGACACTGTTTAGGCACATGAGCTTGAATGAAACGCCCAACACTTGTGCAAATTTTTGAAAATTCACCGTACTCCTGATCTGAACTTGTGAGTACTGTTTAGACGCATGGGATCCTTTCCATGAGTCTTGACACTTGAACATTTCTCATCATCCATCTGAACACTCAATTTTTCAACACTTAGTCAAAATTGTTTGACTATCACTCAAAATTTTCATTAATGACCTTCAATTTAACATTTTTGAAATTCAAACTTTTATATTTTTTTAATTTTTTTATTTTCAACCATTATTTTTATTTTAAATTTTCAAAATTATTTTCCCGTCATTTTAGTCTCTATTTAATTTTACAAAACAAATAATCTCATTTTATTTGCAAGAAGCTTGTCCATTGAATTTGAATTCTTTTTCAGGTTTATTTTTACATCATATCAAACACATATGCTTGAAATTATAGCTTTAGCATTTTATCCAAAACACTTTATTTTTTATTTTTCACTTTTTAAAATTCAATTATTTTCTCTTTTTCATTTTTTACTCCTCCTAAACTTTTAAGTTTTACAAACTTAGAAGTTTCTTTGACCTTGCAACAAGATGAAACTAATCTTATCAACATGCCTGTAAACAAAAAATCATGCAGAAAAATAAAAAAATAAAGCAGAATAAAAAATCTACTATATACTTTTGAATCACATGCCTGCAGTGAGATCATATCAGTGAAGATCAGCACATTAAAAGAAAATAAATGATGGATAGTCGTAGACAGTGATTAAATCCTGATCAAGTGTGATCCAGGTCAGTATTTCTGCAGCAAAAGAGACACGAGATCTAAGGACAGAAAATGAGTGCTTTTGGCAAGATACTCAACACACCTACTTTTTCAATTCTTGGATTGATTAAGGTACGATTAGATATGACATTATGTAAGTCACACTTAGACTTAGAGAGTTCAACCCTCATCAAGATATGCAAGAAATCACTTTTCTCAACTTGTTAACCTGACATATACTTATAACCAGATCTCATGTTTAGATAGTGCACATTGGCAATTTTTGCATCAAGTGAGAATATCCAGGCCTGTAATGACTTACAATAGAGGATATCTCATCACTTCAGGTCTATGATGACTCATAACAGAGTAGTGAATAGATGCTTTAAATTATTAGAGCTCAATGGTTATTCATATCACCACCAGGTGTGAGTTTATGACTTAACAAGCAATCAGTCTGAGAAGTCAACACTACTCATTGGTACTAAAATGGACAAACATGAATGCATGATTGATTTAGTTTGATCATAAGGATTTACTTTTTCAGTATAATTACATGAGCTTACCTGCACATCATATCTGATCACCAAAGACTTTTAGTAGGGAGTGAAGTATGCAACTGATCATAACTAATGTATCTATCATTTCTCGCAAATTGCAAATACAGATTCAATCCTAAACCTTAACTAACAAGAAAACTCTATTTTGTTTTTTTGTTTTATATTTTTCTCTTTGATTTTTCAATTTTCTATTTTTGTATTTGCTTTTTCATTTTCTATTGAACATGCACACACAATATATATAATCAGGCAGTTAACTTTGACAGTTTCTCTATATTCAAGATTACACTAAGGGAGGGTCTTATCATTTTTATTGAATCAAACAACTGAATTAAACTCAAAACCAGTTTGTTTTTAACATGATTAATAAGTCCAATTGACTCGACCAAATATTCAAATCGACCTGGTAAAAAGACTTTTGTAAATAGATCAGACAAGTGTTTTTCAGTTGTGATTTTAATCAAAATGATTAAACCTTTTTCAGAGTTATCTCTGAGAAAATGATATTGAATTTCGATATGTTTTGTTTTTGAGTGCTGGACAGGATTAGCTGTAATAAACATAGCAGCAGTGTTATCAATGTAAATAGGCATTTTAAGAAAATTAAACCCGTAATCTAGCAGTTGGTTTTGTAACCAAAGGATTTGAGAACATTCTGCTGATGCAGCTATGTACTTAGCTTCTGCGGTTGAAATAAAGACATTTGTTTGTTTCTTACATTGCCACGAGACTAATCTGGGACCTAAAAGCTAACAACCACCCGTCGTAGATTTAAAATCTTGGTAACATCCCCCATAATCACTATCTGTATATCCATGTAACTCGAAGTTTCCTTCATAAGGATACCATAACCCTAAAGCCGGTTTTCCTTTGAGATACCTGAATATTCGTTTAATAGCGATTAGATGAGATTCCTTTGGGTTAGATTGATACCTGGCACAGACACAAATAGCATACATTATATCAGGTCTAGATGTAGTAAGATACATCAAAGATCCGGTCATAGATCTGTATAGAGTTTGGTCAACTAATTTTCCTTTCGGTTCAGGTTCAATCTTGGTATTTACGTCAGCTGGAATTCTTATGGATTGACAATCTTGCAGTTTAAATTTCTTCACGAGTTTTTCAACGAATTTCTCTTGATTGATAAAAATTCCATATGCAGACTGCTTCACTTGAAGACAAAGGAAAAAATTAATTTCTCCTATAGAACTCATTTGGAAACGAGACTTCATGATTTCTTCAAATTCATTGCACAACTTTGGACTTGTAGAACCAAATATGATATCATCAATATACACTTGAACACATAAGAGATCATTAGCATCCTTAATAAACAAGCTAGGATGGATTTTCCCTCACGTGTATCCATGTTGGATCAAATGTTGTGATAACATTTCATACCATATTCTAGGAGCTTGATGCAGACCATACAATGCTTTGCTAAGCTTGTACACACGATAAGGATATTCTGAATCTTTGAAACCTGGAGGTTGCTTGACATACACATCATCGGTGATTGGTCCATATAAGAAAGCACCTTTCACGTCCATTTGATACACCTTGAATTTCATGAATGATGCATAAGCCAGGAAGACACGAATTGATTCAAGGCTTGCAACTGGAGCAAATACTTCATCATAATCATTTCCTTCTTCTTGGGTGTAACCTTGTGCAACGAGTCTCCTTTTGTTGTGAAAAACAATTCCCCAATCGTCTGTTTTGTTTCGGAACAACCATTTTGTGCCTATGGCATTTTCTCCTTCAGGTAAATCCACAAGCTTCCACACTCTTGTTTACGAAATTGCAATAACTCTTCTTGCATAGCCTCAATCCAACTATTGTCCTTTAACGCTTCAGTGATGTTTTTAGGAACAATTTGAGACAGAAAACACGAGTATAAGCAGAGGTTTGCTTGTTCTGAATGACTTCTCGTTGTTCTCTCATTCAATGGACTGATAATCTGAGATGTAGGATGGTTCTTGTGAATACGAGACTTTGGAATCTCATTCCCTTGAACATGAACATCCAGATTAGATTGGTTCAAGTCGGAAAGCTGATGCAATAAGTTCGAAGTATGTGGATTGAAATTAGGAACTTTAGTTCGTTGAAGCTGATGAATTAGGTGCATTATGGTTGAAAACTGCTGAAAATTGTCTAAGTATCTAGGCGCATCTCCACTATTTGGGTGTTTTGATACTGTTTAGATGTTTCAGATCAGGCGTTTGACCACTGTTGATATGTTTTGAGACTGTTTAGACACTTGGTGACTTTGCAGAAACAAAGTAATTCTAGGCGCATTTAAACTGTTTAGTAGCATTTGAAATGTTTGGACCCCAGGCGTTTAACAACTGTTTGGACGCATTTCAACTGTTCAGGCGTATTGCAGTTGGGCGTTTTTTAGAATTATACTAAGCATCCCTTGGGTGTTTCTACTTCAAAGTCAGAGTTTGAGAACTGTGTAGCGTTTCACTACTGTGTAAGCGCTTGTCAACTATTCAGATGCATCAGCTTTTAGACTTATCAGTTTACACTTAGAAATTTTTTCAGAAACTAAAACCCAAAAATATTTCCATTTCATAGTTTTTAATTCAAAACTTAAAAACAACAAACAAGTCTTTTTCTTAAATTCAAAATACAAAATTGTTAAGTCTGAAGATTCTGAGAACAGGGTTCCAAAGCTGAAGTGATTTCAAGAATGGCCTTTAAGATTGAAGCATCATTTAAACTCTGTGATACAGACTTGTGGAAGTCAATAGAGAAAGGACACATATCCGATTAAATCTGAGGGTCCTGATAGAGAATTTGTTTATACAAAAGACTCTCAAGAACCCTATCCTGAGGATGGTCTGCAAGGTGATGACTTAAGAAAGGTGAAGAATGATATCAAAGCATACTCATTGATGTGCAAGGGATTACCAATGGAAGTCTTGACTAGACTTGATGGTTATCAAACTGGGTACATTATGTAGAAGGCTTTGAAAATCATTTGTGAAGGTGGTATCAGTTCAAAAGGATCGAATCTGTGATGATATCGTAATGCAATGATCAATTCAAACACAAAGTAATCAAACACATGCAATTACATCAAAAAAATTCATAGATTTCATTGATAGCAAATGCACAGGATACAATGTGTAAGGGTTATAGTTCGTTCACTGACTCCCTCTAGTCTTAGATCTGAGATGTCTCAATTCTACAGTCTGAGATTCTCTCTAGATTCTTGTCTACCCTGCACATACATAAAATATCCTATTTATACTATCAAGAAACAAAGGAACATATATTTACAAAATAAGTCCCTATACTAAGACAAAAAAACAACATAAAGACAAAATGTTAATCTTCCAAGAGCTTCAACAAACTCAAACCTTCTGAAAATCTTCAAAACTTGATTAATTGATCTAAAAACGTCCAATTTGGTAGTAATTAGGTCGATTAACAATCCATAATCCTCAATTTGATCAAACAACAACAACAAATCAGTATTCTGATTGAATTTTAGTCCGAATATGAAGAACAAAGTTCGAACACTAATTCGATCATTTCTCAGATTTGAACGAATTGAACACAAAATTGGGATTTAAATCATGTTTCGATGGATGAAACACAACGAGAACAACAATTAATTGATCAAATTGCAATCAATCACAGATTCCAAGTGATTCAAAGAGCACAAAATGTCGATAAGCTCTGATCACTGAACCGAAGGATCTGATACCAATTGATTGGTTCAAAAGGATCGAATCTGTGATGATATCGTAATGCAATGATCAATTCAAACACAAAGTAATCAAACACATGCAATCAAAAAATTCATAGATTTCATTGATAGCAAATGCACAGGATACAATGTGTAAGGGTTACAGTTCGTTCACTGACTCTAACTGTTTCTTAGTCTAAAGTCTGAGATGTCTCTAGATTCTACAGTCTGAGATTCTACCATACACATTACATAAAATATCCTATTTATACAATCAAGAAACAAAGAAACATATATTTAGAAAATAAGTCCCTATACTATGACAAAAAACACATAAAGACAAAATGTTAATCTTCCAAGAGCTTTAACAAGAATTCATGATTTCTTCAAATTTATTGCATAACTTTGGACTTGTAGAACCAAATATGATATCATCAACATACACTTGAACACATAAGAGATCATCAGCATCCTTTTTAATAAACAAAGTAGGATCAATTTTCCCTTGCGTGTATCCATGTTTGATCAAATGTTATGATAACGTTTCATACCAGATTCTAGGAGCTTGATGCAGACCATACAATGCTTTGCTAAGCTTGTACACACGATGAGGAAATTCTGAAACTTCAAAACCTAGAAGTTGCTTGACATATACATCATCGGTGATTGGTCCATATAAGAAAGCACTTTAACGTCCATCTGATACACATTGAATTTCATGAATGATGCATAAGCCAGGAAGACACGAATCGATTCAAGTCTTGCAACTAGAGTAAATACTTCATCATAATCTATTCCTTCTTCTTGGGTGTAACCTTTTGCAACGAGTCTCGTTTTGTTGTGAATAACAATTCCCCGATCGTCTGACTTGTTTCAAAACAACCATTTTGTGCCTATGGCATTTTCTCTTGTAGGTAAATCCACAAGCTTCCACACTTCCTGTTTACGGAGTTGCAATAATTTTTCTTGCATTGCTTCAATCCAACTATTGTCCTTTAACGCTTCGGTGACATTTTTTGGAACAATTTGAGATAGAAACATGAGTATAAGCAAAGATTTGCTTGTTCTGATTGACTTCTCATAGTTCTCTCATTCAATGGACTGATAATCTGAGATGTAGGATGGTTCTTGTGAATACGAGACTTTGGAATCTCATTCCCTTGAACATGAACATCCAGATTAGATTGGTTCAAGTCAGAAAGCTGATGCAATAAGTTCGAAGTATGTGGATTGAAATTAGGAACTTGAGTCGGTGAGTTGCTAAAGTAATCAAGATTATCAGTAACAACTACATCCTCAGAAATTGATGACGTTCCAAACTCAAGTTATATAATTTCAGGATCATCATTAGGAATAGGTTGTGAAACATTGATATTTTCAGACAACGAATGTTCGTGTGCTTATTGATAGCTAGATTGATCATGAGATTCAGAACTGAAAACAAGATCTTTAACAAAAGAGAAGAATGGATAATCTGGGCTAGAATCATCCATATCATCTGAATCAAAATCATCACTGAATGATCCGAGATCTCTTTCTATTCTTCTTCTGACTTGTAGATTCAAACAAGTTAGAATGAAAGAGTTTGACAAAGAATCTAAGTCAAATAACCAAGTTGGACCATTTGCAACTGATGGAAAAGAATTTTCAAGAAATTTAACATTGATGTAAAGGATAACATTTGTCCTAGAGTTATAAAATCTAAAAGCTTTTGAAACCGATGAATATCCAACGAAAAATCCATCATCAGATTTTGCATCAAATTTTCTTAGCTGATCACTTGAGTTTAGAATCAAAACTGGACAATGAAAAGATTTAAGAAAATCTATACTAGGTTTCCTGCCAAAAATCAACTCATAAGGAGTTTTCTATTTATCTTTCACGATCAGTGTATGATTCTGCCCGAAACATGCAGTGGATATGGCTTCATCCCAGAAAGTGATTGGAATTTTGGCATCTGCTAACATAGACCGTGCTGCTTCAATCAAAGTTCTATTTTTCCTTTCAGCAACTCCATTTTGTTGTGGAGTTCTAGGAGCACCGAATTGATGAGAAATTCCTTTTTCTTTTGATCTAATTGATTTTCTACTTTAATGATGAATTCTTTTAACAATTCAGCTGTTTTAGATTTAGCATGCTAAAAGAAAACCCATGAAAATCTTGTAAAGTCATCAATGATAACTAAACAGTAAGATTTCTTTCTAATACTCTGCATATTTGTTGGTTCGAATAGGTCCATGTGCAACATCTGGAGAGGATTGGAATTTGAGTTTATCTGCTTGGTCTTATAAGGCGCTCTGTGTTGCTTTCCTTTTAAACATGCTGAGCAGAGATCTATTGTAGCAAACTTCTTTGTTGGAAGACCTACTACATGATTCCTGCTACAAGCTTGTTCATATTTTTGAAGTTGGAATGCCCAAGACGTCTATGTCATAACTGGCTTTCGACATTTGATGCTTGAGCAATTAGGCATGTTGTTTCTGTAGATGGATCTACTTGAGACAAATCTAACTTGTATACATCTCGATCACGAACAGCTTTAACAACTACCTATCTTTGCCTATTTGAAAACTGGCTTCAAAATAAACAAAGAATCATCAAATAGAATAGAGTAAGATTTGTAACAAATTTGGGAAACACATAAAAGATTAAAGTTCAACTGTGAATAGTAGTTGACCTTATCAAAGCTGATAATCCCATTAGACACCGTTCTTTCGCCTGTAATCTTACCACCTGCATCACCTCCAAATGCAACATGAGTACCATCTTTAACTTAAATTCTTGAAGCAAGGCATGGCTGCTGCCTGTCATATGTCGGCTACACCACTATCAACATACCATGTGTTAATAGGTCTTCTCGGGCGTACTGCATTTCAAAAAGAATTAAGTTGAGTTATCAACCCAAGCCAAAATGGTCTTGGGCTTGCCAAATTTATCAACAATGGTAAACTGTTTAAAGTAAAGCTTTTTCAAATCAGGCTTATTTATTGCAAATTACCAATACTGTTTCTTACAAATTTTTGATTATTCTTTGATTTATTTTGTCCTTAAAATTGTAACATTTTTCAAGATCATCATCAAGATATTTCAAACCATTAGACAACAAATTTGTTTACCAAACTTCCCACCATTCATTCTCACAGATCGTGGAATGAATTTTTTTGATTATACTGCCTTGTTTTGCAGCATAAGAATTATCATAAACAGAATCATTTCTTCAAAAAGATCTCAAGCTAAGAAAGGTTGTTTTGTCAATCGTTGAAAACCAACACTTTGATTTCTTTGAAATTATGGATGACGTATCCATTCCTTAACTGTGGATTAACATATTCATTCCTTGGCGACTTCTTTCTGAAGTAGCAATTCTTAGTTTTGTGAGTTCTTTCATCACAATAGGTACAATATTTGTTGAAATAACAATCAGCTGTTGAATGGTTTTTCATATCACAAATATGACAGTACCTGTTAAAGAAACATTCTTTAGTCTTATGATTGTACATATCACATATTTCACACTACCTTTGCGGAAATTTAAATAACTGTTGATTAACTTTAGATGTGGAAGCCATATTTCCATGTTTTGATTTAGGAGTTGAAAAGTTAATTTGTTGTTTTTGATTTAAAAGTTTGTTCTTTTGAAATTTGGGTTTTGACTTTTGCTCATTAACACCATTTCTTGACTCTTTAGATACAAATCTTTTGTTGACAGTGGAAGACTTAGGAACTGAACCTGTTTTTAGATCAGAGTTAGATTTGTTCTTTGGGTTAGATTTGATTTCTGGAATTTTGTTCATGTCAAAAGTACCCACAGAAACAAACTTTATTGGTTTAAACTAATTAGTTTGATTTGTTCTTTGAGTTTGATTGTTTTGAGAGGAGTTAGATTTAGAGTTTTTCCTTCTCTTTCTTTGATTTCTTGATCTTAATGATTTTTGTTTTCTTTGGGATTAAACATCTTCATTAGAAGACTCTTTTGCATTTTCTTTATCTTTTTGTTCTTTCTGCCATTTAATGAAATCTGGATTGTTTAATCCGTAAGAAAATGAATCTTCAGATGCTACTTCATCTAGTTTTGTTTTCTCTTTATTCTTTGAGTTTGTTTGCCATTCTTAACAATGATTTCTTCAGCAACATGCTCTTTGGGAACCAACATTTTTTTATTCTTGGTCGTGGTTCGTAAGATTAATTTCACTGGATGACCATTTTTAATTTTCAGAATCTTGTTCCTCAAATATTTCAACATTGTTTTCTCTCATCACTTTTAGAATTCTTTTCTTGTTTGAAAGGCTTTTAGCTTAGCTTTGTTTTTAGGTGAGTGATCATGTGGTAAAAGTTTTCTAGCAGAGTGTTTGTGATAGATCCAGGCATTGGTTCATGTTTAAATCCTAGACCTGTTTTGTTTTTATCTTTCCTCTCAATTACCAGCTTTTATACAATAGTTTTAGAACTTTTAACTTTAGCTAGATCCACTTGAGTTGCAACATGAGCTATTTTTTCTTCTTCTTAGTTTTTAGTCATCTCCTTAAGTTGTTTCTTCACAAGTTCAAGTTCTTCTAGAGTTTTATTCCATGTGGTTTGTAAAGATAATATCTTTTCATCAGAGACTTTGTGATCATTTTTCAGCTTGTTGTGCATTACTTCTTCTTTTTTAAGTTTATCACGGATCTTATATGAATATGTTCTGTAATGCTCAACTGGATCAAAACATGCTTTTGTGAACATTTTCTCTCTGACTTCAACAGGAAATTCAGGATAACTTGAAGATGAAGTCTCAGAGTCAGATGATGGATTCTCAACCTTTGGTTGGTCAGACTGAGCCATAAGTGCAATCTCTTCTGAATCCACTTTTGGGTCAGATTTGTCACTCCAATCATAGTCTTCATCATCATTTTTTGAATCACTATCAGCCTTTGGATCATTATCTTTAGACCATTCTTCATTTTGAATATCTGCAACAAGAGATAAACTAGATGTTAGATCAGCTATAAATTGTTTAGCATAAGCACTCCAATCATATCCATCTTTGATGCTAACAACAAGAGCTTTCTTTGGCTCTTCAGATGATTTTGATTCATCTTTACTTTTTGGCATAGGAAGACTCTGATAAGGCTTTTGGAAGGTTTTTTGACACTGCTGATGATATCTTTGACTGCTAGAACCTGTTTGACCATTTCCTCGATTTCTGGGAGCTTTACATTCCCTTGAGAAATGACCATAACTATTGAAGTTGAAACACCTTGAATTTGATTTGTCAAAGCCAACAGTTTTGTTAGAACTTGGCTTGTAGTTCCTGTTAACATAAGAGTGTTTTTGTGTTTTGTAAGCAATCATCACCATCTGCCAATACAAGTCCATCTCCTCTACATCATCAGGATCCTTTTCGAACAAATCCTGCAAAACAAGATCTAATTGTGTTAGATGACTACCTTGATAAGCTTGAAAACTTGCCATAAAAGCAGTAAAAGCAGATTTTGACTCATCATCCTGTAAAAGGATATTAATAACATCTTTAACTTTGCTAGTTTTAAAAGAGTTAGAAGATGAAGTCCCAGTTTGAGGTTTAGGAGTTTGAGTTTTAGGAGGAGACTGAGTTTGCTGTTGAGTTGTATAAACAGGAGCACTTGTGTAAGAAAAATCTGTAAAAAAACCAGCTCCAATGAACAAATCACCCTCGTCTTCTGCTGAGTTATCATCTTTTGCTAGAATAGCATTCTCCACTGTGTTAGCTGGATATGCAACATACTTATACTGAGACATTGAAGCAGCTCTATCATTGTTTCTGGAGCTCTCATCAATATCAACTGATTCAATCTTGACAATCAAAAGATTTAGATCCATAGGAAAGTTTTTAGTATGCTTTAACAGAGTAACTGTCTGTTTCCATGAAGATGGAAGAGCATTGTGAAGTCTGTAATTTAGATCTTTGAGATCATTTTTAATACCAACAAGTGACATCTCAGTACTTAGTTGCACTAATATGTTCATCATCTAATTGATTGTTTCACCAGAAAGATGCTCAAATAACTCCAATTGCCTCTTGAAGTTTTGGTTTTTGAGATATTGTATCTCTTTACCACCTTCACAAATGATCTTTAAAGCCTTGTACATAGTGTAACCAGTTTGATAACCGTCAAGTCTAGTCAAGACTTCCAATGGTAATCCCTTGCACATCAATGAGTATGCTTTGATGTCATTCTTCACCTTTCTTAAGTCATCACCTTACAGACCATCCTCTGGATAAGGTTCTGGAGAGTCTTTTGTATACACAACTTCTTGTCAGGACCATCAGATGTAATGGAATATGTGGTCCTTTCTCTGTTGACATCCACAAGTCAGTATCAATAGAGTTTAGATGATGCTTCAATCTTGAAGACCAGTTCTTGAAATCAGCTTTGTTCTTTAGCTTTGGAACCCTGTTCTCAGAATCTTCAGACTTAGCCATTTGTATTTTGAATTTAAGAAAATGACTTGTTTTTGTTGTTTTTAAGTTTGAAATAAAACTATGAAATGAAAATATTTTTGGATTTTAGTAGTTGAAAAAATTTCTAAGTGTTACTGATAAGTCTGAGTGTCCAAGCGCCTAAATAGTTATCAAGCGCCCAAACAGTGGTTGAAGTGTTGAATAGTTCTGAAACGCCAACTTTGAAGTGAAACACCTAAGGGATGCCTTAGTTGAATTCGGAAAAACTCCCAACTGGTGATGAAACGCCTGAACATTGTCAGCGTCTTAGACAATTTTCAGCAGTTTTCAACCAAATGCGCCTAATTCATCAGCTTCGACAAACTCAGATCTTATGAAAATCTTCAAACTTGTTCAATTGATCTAAAAACTTCCAATTAGGTAGCAATTAGGTCGATTAACAATCCTCAATCTTCAATTTGATCAAACAACAACAACAAATTAGTATTCTGATTGAATTGAAGTCCAAAAGGAAGAACACTATTCAAACACTAATTTGATTAATTTCTCATATTTGAATGAATTGAACACCTAATTGTGATTCAAATCATGTGTCTATGGATGAAACACAACTGAAAACAACAATTAATTGATCAAATTGCAATCAATCATAGATTTCAAGTGATTCAAAGAGCTCAAAATGTCGATAAGCTCTGATCACTGAACCGAAAGCTCTAATACCAATTGATTGGTTCAAAAGGATCGAATCTATGATGATATCGTAATTCAATGATCAATTCAAACACAAGTAATCAAACAAATGCAAACATATCAAAAAAATTCGAACATATACGAAAATAGCAAGCATAGGATATTACATTGTAGCAGGTAGGGTGCAATTTCTATCAGTTCATCTAGTTACTGATTCGTTCATCTACATCTGTATTCTCTAGTATCAGATGTCTACACTACACAATACATAAAATATCCTATTTATACTATCAAGAAACAAAGGAACATATATTTGTAAAATAAGTCCCTATACTATGACAAAAAACACATAAAGACAAAATGTTAATCTTCCAAGAGCTTCAACATTAGTACTAGATTCAATGTATTGGTTTAGCTGACTTAGTCAACTCTTGTAATAAATCATTGTAAATCTCTTTTTGATAATGTAATGCATGATTTATAAGTTAACCCAAATTATTATGTGTATTGATTTCATGTAATTGCAGGAAAACATCATACTTGGTCAATTTGGAAAATTGACCAAATGCAAGAACTTCTGCGAATGAACAGGTTTATTCTTCTGTAGATGTTCTGTGAAACACAAGAACCAAGTCAACAAGTATCCGTAGATCTCCTGCGATGTCATCAGTTAACGTCTGCAGAAGACTGACTCTGTAAGAGGACTTAGGATGTCACATCTAGAATGTTACAGCTGTAACTTTCTTACCACAATAAGGAAAGTTACAGTTTTCATTATAAAAGGTGAATCCCTCTGCCTATAAATATAAGGCATGGATGCACTCAATTAAGGGTGATTGAGTAGGCGATTGAGCGATATTGATACAAAAATAAAGTTTCTCATATTCATAGAAACGATATCAATCAATCAATCACTCAAAATAGCAAAACATAGCAAAACATCAAGAACACCAAGAACGTCATTGGAGATCACCAGATCATCCAAGCATCAATAGTCATTCTAATCGATTTATTGTCAATGAAAAAAAATTGAAACAATCTTTGTGTTGCATTATGTTATTATGTTTTCAATTTGCTTCATCTGTTCTTAGTTGATTTCAATTTCATAAACAAATAATTAGAAAAACAAATATTGATAATTCTGCGATCTTTATTTGCTAAATCAAATTGATAATTCCTGTTTCGATCCTTGGATTCACAGGTGGTATCATCAGCCACGTGCTCATTGATCTAGATCAATTGATCTATCAGTTTGAATATTTTAATTGGTTGTTTATTTCATTAAATCATCAAAACCTTGTTATACCAATTATTATTCACTGTTCCATTGTTTGATTAATTTTGATTTGCATCAGAATCGCTTTTGATTCGTCGATTTGTGTTATTTTTCACTTCGCAAGGCTGTTCAAACAAGTTTGAACAAAACTCATCATCAGATAACATCTTAATTTCAAATTTACTGAGAATATATTAAGCGATTTGACTAATTTTGACCACAACTTCTTATTTAATTAAGAGTGTGTTATTAATTAGTTCATTCACAACAGAAGTTATTAATTCCAATGAACTTTTGTCTTAGTTGATTTGATATCAATATTATCAGTGATTTGTTATTGCTGTGTTTATGTGTTTGCATTGTTTTTACACATTCATAGGATATTAGATCAACTGATAATTTTGATAATTAACACAGACAATCAACATGAGCAATTCTTTGGTTGGAGCTTATCAACCTCCAAAGTTAGAGAACAAATCTGATTTCAAAACATGGAAAATCAGATTTAGGAACCACGTCAACTATACAGATTCTAATTTATGGGTGTCAATTACTAAAGGTCTTACAATCTACCTGCTTTAGGATCTGATTATAATGACAACAATCAGCCCATAAGTTTGAAAAATCTGTCTCCTGATGATGCCAAAAAAGTCAAAGCCGACATCAATGCATATAGTATGCTTACTATGGCTTTACCTGAAGACCTCTTGATCAGGTGTAAAGCATACAAAATAGCAAACTCATTATGGAAAATTCTTCATACTTTGTGTGAAGGTAGTGATGAGATCAGAAGCATCAGGAAGGATACTCTTCGTTCATAATATGAAACTTTTCATCATATTGTGGGTGAATCTGTTCCTCAACAACTCCACAGATTTATGCAACTTGTTACTGAGATGAATATTCTTGAGTTGAAGTATAGTAATGAGAAACTAAACAAAAAGATGCTGCATACCTTCCCTGAAACTTGGACTCAAACTGTGTCTATGTTCAAAAATACCATTGATCTAAAGACAATTGGACTAGATACTTTTGTAGCCAAGGTAGAAGCATTGGAGTTGGATGAGAAAACAAGGAACAAGAGTGTAAAAGCATCAATAGCACCATACTAATTCAAAGAAACAAAGGGTGCTGGAAGTGCTTTTATTTCCAATGGTGATGAAGGAAGCTCTTTTGTTAAGAGTGATGATGAAAAAGAAGCTGGTTTCTATGCAGCAAAGTCTTCTAAATCTAACTTTCAAAGAAGTTCTAATAACAAGAAGAAATGGAAATCTGATGTTTCTAAAAGTTCAGCAGCAAAGGGATCATCACCCAGCAAAAGCAACACCAAATCTGAACCAATCATTGTGGTTCTAGAATCAGAAGAACAGAAAGCAGCATTTGCAGCATCCAGTTCAAGCTTTCAAGCTTACTTGGGTAGTACTCTGACTCCTGCTCACTTCTTCCAATAAGACCTGGAAGAATTTCATCTTGATGAAGTGGAAGAGATGGATCTATAATGGCAAATGGCCAAGATTGCTTACAGGGCCAAGATGTATATGAGAAGAAACAAGGGACTATCTATTGCTGGAATAACAACAAAAATTGGTGTTGATAAATAAAACGTGAGGTGTTACAAATGTAGTTTGTATGGTCACTTCTCAAGGGAATGAAACAACAAATCAGCAATCAACAATAGACACAAGACAAGCACATCAGAGAAGCTTCAAGCAACCTCAGCTTACAAACTCATCCCCACCAGCCTCAGGTTCTACAACAGGTACCAGTAATTCTAAAGAAACTGGTTTGATTATTTTGCAGGATGGTATTTGTGACTGGAGCATGTATGAGAAGGAAGTCCTGGAGGAGAATCAAGCATTGATGGCAAAACAGGAGAAAAAAACTCCACCCATGGCCAGAGAGGTAAGGGACAGGTTATGTTCACCAACATGTGTTGAAGAGGTAGAAAGATACAGGGTCCATGCTCAACAATTGGCTGATAAAGTCAAAGAAACAATGATTTTGAATGAATCTCATGTAAGAGAACATAATTTATATCAGGTCAAAATCACTTCTTTACAAAAAGATTTGGATAAACTTGTTCTGAAAATTATAATTTGAAAGCACAAGTTGAGCATTTGACCACCTCTTTAACAAAATCAATGTCTGATCATGCATCTACTGAAGTGAAACTTTAGAAGTTCCAATTATCATCATAGCAATATGAGAAACTGTTAAATTCTCATATTGAATCAAAGAACAGGTATGGGTTGGGATTTAATACTATTGTACCACCAGTGAATAATAACTACACCACCCTACCTGAGTCCATGACCAATAGTTTGTCAAATCATTTTGTATCTAGCACCAAAACTGAATCAAAAGTTGAAAATAATGAAGTGGTAAATGATGAAGATACTAAAATCAGTGAAACTGATTCATCTGAATTAGAATTTTCAAAACAAAATGAATCAGAATTTGACTTTGATGATTGTGATGATTTGGATGAGGTTGATGAGCCTAATGAACAAGAATGTGCTGGTTTGGGTAAGGGTAAAAATATGGTAATTGAACCTATAATTCCTAATGTCCTTGAGGAGATCAAGCTACCTTATCCTCTCAATCAAAGAAATTTGTTAAATACCATCTACATAAGAATTGGTTAGCTAAATAAAGGTATTCAGGAGCTAAACAAAAAGCACAAAAGTCAGTCAGCAAAAAGAACTACATGGGAAGAAGAGAAAAACACTTCAGCAGGACACCTGCAAAAGAAGAAGACTGGTTCTCACACATCCATAGAAAAGCAAAGGAAAAATGTTGTTCCAAAGGCAACATCCATAGAAGATCTAGGAAAGAAGCATTCATCTGATTCAAAGTCAACATCCATAGAAGATCTGTTGAAGAAGCAATCATCTGAATCAAAATAGTCACCGTAGAAGATCTGCAGAGGAAGAAATCGTCTGCTGAATCATAAACTGTCAATAAAGTCAAGAAACAACAAAGAGTTGTGAATCCTCATCAACAAGAAGAAGATCCTTCAGCTGCAAAGACCGAAAGAGAATTGAAAAGAAGCAGAAGAAGACAGTGGAGTCTGAGAGTGAAGCTAAAGACAAATACTGCAAGTGGTGTGACATGTATAACCACAACACAGTTGACTGTTACTTCAGCAGTTACTACTCCATATGCAACATGAACAATCAATGAAACCACAACACAGTTGACTGTTACTTCAGCAGACTGGATCCTTCTTAAAGCACCAAGAAAAGGCAAAACATATGTTTTGGACATGAACAACACCTCTCAAACAAGCAATGAAACCTGCCTGATCTCTAAGTCATCAGAAGATAAAGCTCAACTATGGCATAGAAGAATGGTTTATTCAAACACGAAGAACATGAGTAAGTTGGTCAAACATGACTTAGTCATTGGCCTTCCCAATAAAGAATTTTACTGTTCTAATCATTGTTCATCATGTTATAAAGGAAAACAGCATAGGGTGTCACACAAGTCCAAAACAATCAACAGAAACACAACACCACTCAAAATGCTTCACATGGATCTTTTTGGTCCAACCAATGTGTTAAGCATTAGTAAAAGGCAATATTGTTAGGTGATTGTTGATGACTTCACTAGATTCACATGGGTCTTTTTCTTAAAACATAAAAGTGAAACATCAGAAACACTAATGGAGTTTATCAATAAGATTGCATATAAACTTGATTTAAAGATCAAAATAATAAGAAGTGATAATGGATCTGAATTTGTTAATCATGTTTTAGATTCCTTTTGCAGGAACAAAGGCATAGCCAAACAATTCAGTGCACCAAGGAACTCCACAACAAAATGGAGTTGCTAAAAGAAGAAACCGGACTCTAATTGAAGCAACAAGAACAATGCTAGCTGATTCACAGTTGCCTATCACATTTTGGGCGGAATCAGTGAACACAACATGCAATGTTCAGAACAGAACTTTAATTGTCAAAGAACATAATAAAACACCTTATGGACTTTTGTTTCAAAGGAAACTGTTTATAAGTTATCTTAGAACTTTTGGGTGTCATGTGTCTATTTTAAACACCAAAGATCAATTAGGAAAGTTTGATGAAAAAGCCTATAATGGTTTCTTTGTTGGTTACTCATCCACATCTAAATCATATAGAGTCTACACTCCTCATCACAACATTATGGAGGAAACACCTAATGTATCTTTTGATGAATTCTTATTTCCAAAATCTGTAAAAGAATCATCTTGGTTGTTTGATATAGATGCATTAACAAACTCATTTAACACTGGTTATTTGAATGTTGTAGGTCATGCGATTACTTGTTATCCTTATGTACCTCCAAGTTTGAGTGAAGTGTCATTGACAGCTAGTCCTCCAAGAATAACCTAGACACATACTTCAAATGTTGCTGATTCAGGCCCTTCATCTCAAACAAGCAATGACAATTCTGATGTAAATGGAAATTCAACTTCAGCAGAAGTTAACAATGCTTCCACAGAAGTTCCTTCTACATCCGTAGATGTTCCTACTTCCGGAGATGATTTTTTTTCCTTCATTTGGAGTTCCCAATCCATTAGAAAACGTTCCAACAACATTCACATCTGTAGATCAACAAACTACAACATCTGTAGTTGTTCCTGTAACTGCTGCAGAAGTTATACCTACATCTGCGGAAACACAAAATCATGAAGATGGTATTTAATCAGCATCAGAAGACCAAAATGATGAGGAGTTTGATCACTTTGTTGATTCCCCATCTCAGCTGGGTCCATCTCCATCAACCAACATCACCAACTTGGAATCATCTATTCCAGTTGAATCAATACCAACAACAAGAATTCATAAGTATCATCCAATAGAAAACATTATTGGTGATCTTAATGAAAGAACCACAAGAAGTCAAGGGGGAGCTGCCAATATTTGTCTGTTTTCCTTTTTTCTTTCACAAGTGGTTCCATCCAACATATCTCTAGGATTGAAAGACAATAGTTGGATTCAAGCAATGCAAGAAGAGCTTCAGCAGTTTAGAAAGCAAAAAGTTTGGAATCTTGTTGATCTTCCTGAAGGCCAATATCCAATTGGTACAAGATGGCTTTTCAAGAACAAACTAGCTGATAGAGGTATCATCATCAGAAACAAAGCAAGGCTGATAGCACAAGGCTATAGTCAAGAAGAAGGAATAGACTATGATGAAGTCTTTGCTCTAGTTGCAAGGATTGAAGCCATTAGAGTCTTTCTAGCCTATGCTTCACATTAGAAGTTCACTGTTTACCAAATGGATGTAAAATATGCATTCTTATATGGCAAAATTGATGAAGAGGTCTATGTTGCCCAACCAACAGGCTTTGAAGATCCTGATTACCCACACAGAGTATACATGCTTGACAAAGCTTTGAATGGTCTTCATCAGGCACCAAGAAAATCGTATGAAACATTGTCATCCTTCTTGCTCAAGCATGGTTACAATAGGGGAACCATTGATCAGACTCTCTTTCTCAAGCATGATTATCAAGACCTCTTGGTTGTCCAAGTATATGTAGATGATATCATCTTTGGGTCAACAAACAAAAGATTGTGTCAAGACTTTGAATCTTTGATGAAATCTGAGTTTTAAATGAGTTTCATAGGAGAATTAACATTTGCAGGACCGTTAAAGGGTACTTAAGCTTGCATTTAGTTAACACACTTAGGAGGATCTTAAGATCACTTAACAATTCAAATAGGGAACTATAAACTTTTCCTGAAGATACAAGATAAACACAAGTAAAACTATTTAAGAGCAAGAACAAGAACACAAGATTAAGTTTTCAAGGAAGTTGTATATTGCTCTCTAGTTCAATTACAAGTGTTGTACAAGTATATTTTAAGTGCAAGAACCAGAGACTATTTATACTACAACCTACAACCGTCAATATGCAAAAAGACAGTTGGAAGTGACTAATCTAGACAACAAGATCAATCTAAAGTCAAAAGGCAGATTGCCTTGTGACTAGTGACTATGACATGCCATAGCTCACTAACTTTTCCTATTACAAAAAGCCAAAAGGAACAAAAGGAGAAACTTGTAGGCGAAGACCTTATCTACTTTATCATAAAGTATGGAAGTTTCACCAACTAGTGATAGCAGGTGAACTACCAGAGCATGCAGCAAAAAATAGGTTGCTTTATGATAAAGTTGATGGAAAAGGAATCTTTTCTCTCTCTTCAGAAGAAATCAGTCTTGTCTTGTAGGCAGCTTCGGAAGACTTTGTCTTTGAAGCTTCGAAAGACTTCATATTTAACTTCGGAAGAGTTTAGTCTTTGGCTTTGGAAGACTTTACACTTAGAATATTTTCCAAGTTAAGTGTAAAGCTTCCGCAATAGATTCTTCTGAACTTTGGCTTTGGAAGATTTTACACTTAGCATATTTCTGAGTGTGTAAAAGCTTCTGAAGCTAGTTCACCTTTGTTCCAAAGTGCATGTTAGAAAACTTGGTTGTTTTGGTATCCTTTGGTTGCATCAGCCTTTTAACTTTAGAGGTTCCTACAACATTCTTCCTTGGTTTGTAAGTTCATCAGAAACCAGATGACATTTTCATCAATCAGGAAAAGTATGTGAATCAAATCTTGAAGAAGTACAACCTTGCTGAGTCTTCTTCATGCAAAACACCAGCATCAACAATAGATAAGATTGTACCAGATCCTAAAGGGAAGTCAATTGATCAACGATTATATAGATCTATGATAGGATCATTAATGTACTTAACTAACAGTGGAACTAACATAATGTTTGCTCAGTGTGTTTGTGCTTGGTACCAATCATATCCAAAGGAGTCATATCTGAATGCAGTTAAGAGGATATTCAGATACCTTAAAGGGAAGCTAGCTCTTGGACTTTGGTATCCCAAAGAAGGAGACTTCAACCTCTACTCATATTCTGATAGTGACTTTGAGGGTGTAACAACAACAGAAAATCAACCACTGGAGGTTGTCAATTCCACATGAGGTTCTTCAGACTTGGATAGTCCACATGAAGATCTTCAGAATTCCTTTCTTCATCAGCAGATCTAGATTCTTCAAACTCATGAAGTACCTTCTCATGTCATAGAGATCATGCAGAGGGAGTTCAAGCATGTCATTTGTGAAGTAGACATGTTATTCTCTTTGATCTCTAGTGATATACCATCTGTCTGGATCTTCAACAAATGTCCAGGATAGAATTTGTCTTCCAATGGCAAGAGGCTCTACTATGATTGGAGTTGGTTGAGAGGCCTCTTCATGAACTTCCTCAGGATGTTCTGACTCATACTGAGGTTAGGAGGATGATGCCTTTCCTCTTTTCTTCTTTGAAAAGGATCTTCTTTTGGCCATCCTCTTTTTCCTCCTTGATGATTTTAACTGAGAGGGTTGGTCTTTAGTGCCAGGTTGTTTAGTGGAATCCCTCTCAGTTAGGATCTCCTCTATCCCAGTTTCAAAAGGAGGGGAGGAGAACCCTGCTGTGGGTCAGAAAATGAAGTTGGCTTATATGCAGCTCCAGGTGCAGGTTTTGTTGTCTCTGTAGGTTCAACCTTCACCTCAACTTCAGGTTGAGCTTGACTTGGAGAATGCAAGTCTACCAGCTCTCCTTCTTTATCTTCTGCTTGATCACCCTTATGTGCTCATCTATTGTAGATAGAGACATGAGACCAAGCCTCCTTTTGAAGAACTCATACAGTTTTAAGAAGCTCATCATCCTCTGCCTATCAGCAAACTTTTTCTGTTTTTTTTCAGATCATGGCTCTTGCTTTTGCAGCTTCTTCCCTCTGCCTTTTCCTTGCAGCTTACCTATCCTTTTTGGCTTGCTCTTCTATCTGCTTGTTGTATTCAAACAATATATACTCATGAGGCAGGGAAAGAAGTGCAGATGCCTGATAGAAACCTGTGGCACTCAGATAGTTGATCATCTTTAATCTTTCTTCTTCATCAACTACCTGAGGTTGTTCAGAGGCCACAGTCTTTGACTCAGGACTTTCTTGAACTGGGGAGAGGACAGAAAGTTTCTTGTAAAGTCTTTTTAGTCTCATTTCTTCCTTGTGCTTGAGGGTCAAAGCAGCATCCTCTGCTTCCTTCCTCTTCTTTGACAACTCAGTGTCAGCCAGTTCATTCAGCTCATCTAAAGGGAGAGAGATGAGTTTATCTATATTGTAATTTCTGGTTCCCAGGTAGTTTAGCCTGGCTGCCCTTAACTCATCTTCCTGAGTGTTCAGCCTGGGGGCAGCCCTTATTGCATCTTCCATAAATCCTGGGGAACCACTTGAACTCTCTCTCCTCAGCTTCCTCTTCCTCTCTCTCTCCTCTTCTTCAATCTCCTTAGCAGTTAATTTCCTTTTGACTTTGTCAACCATAGGCCTTGGTGACTCAGGCTGAAGAGAGCTTTGGCCTTCATTGCTTGGTTCAGCTGTCAAGCTCTAGCCAGAGAGAGGCTGTGAAGCACCATCACCAGCTGGTGTTTAGAGGGAGATCCTATCTCAAGGGTCACAAGTTCAACCTCTGGGCCTTCAGTCATGGTTTTCCCTTCGAAGCTAATCTCTGGGTCCACCTCAACATCCAGTTGACCAAAGATCTCACCTGCTAGCCTCTGTCTATATAATTTTGATATCAGTCTGAACTCCTCTAACACCCTGTCTTGGATCCTTTCTGCCAATCTTGCTACTTGTCTGTTGTTGCTTGGGTTGACAAGGGGTAGATCCACCAAGTTTATACTCTCACAGAAACTCAGGGTGGAGATGTTGAGAATTTCTTGTTGACCCTGAGCTCTAGAGATCACAAGAGATTTCCTATCACTGTCATACCCCCATACCCAGATTAGGTTCTCAGATGGGGCAGACATTGCTCTTGGTACTCCCTCCTCAAACAGTTGTTGAATGAGTAGTTCCAGATCACTGTCTAGAGGAGGTTGCTGAATATGGACAACTGCAAGAGAGGGTGGTGAGTCCTCTATGTCCATACTCTATGAAGAACTCCCAGGTTCTGTGATTGTCGGAATTTTCTCCCCCATTTTGGTAGCATCACCCTCTTGCATAGGTGAGCTGGGAGATTGATCCATGACATCCACAGGTTCTTGTGGACCTCGATGAGTTGGTCTCATGTGTCTCTCTGCTAGCTTGCCCTTGAGATCGGTGATTTCAAGTTGCTGGTCATTAACCCTCTTCTGCAAGATAGTTACCTGAGATTTCAGGTGAGCTATCTTTGACACAATGTAGGTGCACAGATTTGACAGTTTGTGCACCTGTTGTTGTAGACTCCCCTCATATTCAGATGAAGAATCATAGGGGGATGAGAGAATTGGAGCTAAGTCTTCTTCCTCACCACCAGCATGGGTTTCTTGGCTGCTGGATTTCCCCTGCCCAATGACAGCTTCCAGAGAAGTGTCACGAGGCTGGGTTGCCATGGTAGAGGTCCTAGTGATGTTATTACATGCAAAAGTGATAGCCTCTGGCATATGGATCTCCTGAACAGTGTCAAAGGGATCCACCTCAGTTAGGGGTAGCTGATGTGGGCTAGAAGTGGGTGAAGCAGGAGTACTCATCTCTTCTTGAGTGTGGGAAGAAAGGAGAGATTCATGGTACTCACTAAAGCCCAAATCTTCATCAGAGTAGAAGTCAAGGCTGGGTATGGGGCGGTTGAGATTAAGAGGTTGGGGATGGTAGCTTTCCCCTGAAGGTTGATCACTAGAGTGTTGAGACTCAGAGTGATGGTTTAAGGCTGTTTGTATAGTTGTGACATCAGGTTGAGCATGAGGAACCTCAGCACTGATTATTTGAAAGATGGGAGTGGTCTGCTCCTCAGGGGAAGTGGGAGCTCTAGATTCCACTTCCTCCTACATAGGTTCTAATATAGGGGCGTGCACATGCTCAATAGCAAGTGCAGGGGTTCGTTTGGGTTTTCTTTGGTAGGTGATTTTGATGGTAGGTTGTATTTGAGGTGGGTGAGAAGTAGAGGGTGTTGGTTCATCACTAGCTGGTGCTGCTAGGATGTCACCCTGAGCAATGAGCTCAAACATTTTTTGGGGCAAGGGTTGTTTCTACTCCTGAGAAGCCGACAGTTGGCTTTTTCAAAATCTTGAAAATGTCTGGCCTCATGTGTGCAAGTTTAAGAATATTACCTGTTCCCCTCAACTGTGGTCCCATTTCACAGTTGAGAATGTGTTGAACATACCGGGGGAACATGTAATACTCTAAGGAGTCCAAATTTGCAAGTAAGTTTGTAAATACAAATTGAGAGTACCTGAATTTGACCCCTTGTACCATCCCATGGACAATGAAGGAAAGATCTTCTGGAATCTAGTCCCATCCCCCATGCTTATTGGATAAGCTATGTATGACTACATGGAGGAGGTATTTCCATTGGAATGAGACATTCCCCTTCCTAAAGGTCTTGACCGAAAAGTCACCTTCGTAGCCCATCTACGTAAAGGATTGGTTGACAGTAGCTTTTGGAAAAGACAGCTCACTTGCTTCATCATCCAGCTGCAAATAGGTGTTTACAATGGCTGGAGTGATGAAAACCGTCCTCCCCTGCACTGTGGCAAACAGTGTCTTCTCCCTGTCCATGGTGACTTGTTGACAGGTTCGCCAGAACTCAAGCAACTGATCCTCATAGAGAGGAGGATCGATTGTAAGGGAGGTGAAGTAGTGAGACAAAGAAAGATACCTACACACGTCTGAGAAGCTTGGATCCTTCTCAGAGTTTAACAGGGTAACTTGATTGTGTTGCCTGTGTAGGTGCATGGTGAAATCTGGGTCATTGCGACGATCAAGATTAGCCATTCGAGGAAGCTTTGTGGTGAAGAAAGGAAGAAGAAGATGAAATTTAGGGGTAATTTTAGGGTAAGAAACAATGAGAGAAGTGAGATGAAATAGAACCATTTGGAAAGATATATAGTCTGGATTTGAGATAAAGTTAATGCAAAAGATAAACTTTGAAATCCGTAAGTGGGTCCTACTTCTGAAAAAGGCGCCCAAAAAGTTAGTTTTCTTGGAAGTTGTAAAACTACCGAAAGCAATTTTGGCTTCGAAAGCTTTGCAACAAACCTTCCGAAGGTAAATTATGCTTCGAAAGATATCCCCAAGAATTTTGAAAATTTGGCTTGGAAGAAATGATTAAGTCTTTCGAGACTAAATTGCTTTCGAAAGAGATTTGTTCTTAAAATGCTTTAAATAGTTTATAATAAACCTAAGCTTCGGAAGATACTCCAAGAATTTCTTCCGAAGGTAAATCTCAGATAGATTATTAAATGATTTAGAGTCATAAGTTTCTTCCGAAGGTAATTTTTACTTCTTTCGAAGGTAAATTCCATCATTCTAAGGAATATCAGTTAAAAATTTTGTTTTCTTCCAAAGAGAACAGGGCTTATGAGGTGATCTAATAGACAACTTAGGACACACAATTTTAGGAGAAAATTTTGATTAAGTTATTAAAGAAAATCTATTCAAAGTTAATCATCCCATAGCTGATACAAGATATTTAAATATCTGTTCATCAAAAGCCTTTGTGAATAGATCAGTATATTGTTCATTTGTGTTAACTTTGATTAGTTTGATCAATCCCTTTTCCAAATTATCCCTAATTAGATGATACCTGATATTGATGTGTTTGTTCCTTGAGTGCTGCACAGGATTTTCTGTGATAGAGATGGCACTGTTGTTGTCTATGTGGATGGGAGTCTCCTTGAAGTTGAATCCATAGTCTAGCATCAGATTCTGAATCTAAAGCACTTGAGCACAGCAGCTTGCAGCAACAATGTATTCAACTTCAGCAATTGATGCAGATACACAGGATTCCTTCTTGCATTGCCAAGAGACTATCTTTCCACCAAGGAACTGACATCCCCCAGATATGGACTTTGTAGTCATGTTGCAGCAACCATAATCACTATCTGTATAAGCATACAGATTAAAGTCTGAATTCTTTGGATACCAAAGGCCTAGATTTGGAGCACCTTTGAGACATCTAAGAATCCTTTTGAAAGTGATTAGGTGTGACATCTTGGGGTTGGCTTGATATCTTGCAGATATGCATGTGGCAAACATGATATCAGGCCTGCTAGCAGTTAGATACATAAGAGACCCAATCATAGCCCTGTAGAGATGTTCATCAACACACTCCCCCTCAAGATCAGGACCAAGGGAGTGGTTTCTGGCAATGGGTGTCTTTGCAACCTTACAGTCAGTTATCTTGAATCTTGTAAGTATGTCCTATACATTCTTTGACTGACTAATGAAGATGCCATCTTCATCCTGCTTCACTTGAATTCCTAGAAAGAAATTAAGTTCCCCCATGGCACTCATTTCAAATCTATTCTTCATCAGCATCTCAAAGTCTTTGCAGAGCTTCGGATTAGTTAAACCAAAGATGATATCATCCACATATATTTGAACTAGCAGTGTGTCATTTCCTGTTTCTTTGATGAAGAGAGTCCCATCAATAGTACCTCTTTTGTATCCATATTGACAGAGGTATGTTAATAGTGTCTCATACCACTTTCTTGGAGCCTGATGCAGCCCATATAGAGCTTTATCAAGCTTGCAGACATAATCAGGATGATCCGGGTCTGCAAAGCCATGTGGTTGTTTGATATAAACTTCTTCATCAATCACCCTATAAAGAATAGCACATTTCACATCAAACAGGTAGACATTGAAATCCTTGGATGCAGCATAAGCCAGGAATATCCTTACAGCTTCAAGTCTTGCTACTAGAGTAAAAATATCACTGTAATCAATCCCTTCTTCTTAAGTGTACCCTTGGACAACAAGTCTAGCCTTGTTCTTGATGATGATCCCTCTATCATCTTTCTTGTTCCTGAATACCCATTTAGTACCTATGACAGTCTTCCTTGAGGAAGAGGGCATAAGTTCCAAACCTTCTGTCTTTTGATTTGAAGCAGCTCATCTTGCATAGCTTCAATCTAGCTTCCATCCTTTAAAGCCTCATCAACTTTCTTTGGCTCAATTTGGGATAAGAAACAAGAATGTAGACAAACATGGCTGTCATGAGTTTGTCCTTTTGTCCTCACCCCTGAGTCAACATTTCCAATGATGTTTGTGGTGGGATATGACTTGTGGATCCTAAGTTGAGGAATCACAGCAAGTTGGTTGGACAGATCCAAATTAGAGAAATTTAGATTTGGCAAAGAAGTGTCCACCACCACATCAGCACACCTATCAAGATAAACTTGATCCAATGAGTGTGTGACATCATTCATGTTGTCCTCAATGGAGTGGTTATTAGCATCAAGAAATTCTTGATCACTGTCACCACCTTAAGTTCTTCCTCCTGCATTTGAAGTTCCTTCTCCTGAATTTTGAGCCTCTAAGCTAGAATTTGAATGCAATTCAGTTGAATCAGCAGTATTTGTCGTGCTGGTGCTGATAAGAGATTCAATAGCAGGGTTAGTTACCACTGGAGCTGAAGAAGTCTTCTTACTTTGGTCTTCTCAGCTCAAATCTTAGGTTAGGATCTTCTGTTGACCTGTTATCTGTAGATCCTGAAACATTCTCACAAGACTTGTTAAAACAGTTGGTAACTAAATCAAGATCAAATAGCCAATCCGGACCAGAACCTTTCACCCAGGGGGTGTGTTCATTGAAAGTCACATTGAATGACTCCTCAATGATTCTAGTTCTGAGATTGTATACTCTATAAGCCTTAGCTTGAGAGGAGTATCCAACAAAATGTCCATCATCTGATTTCTCAGCAAACTTGTCTATTTGATCTTTGGTATTCAAGATTGTGCAAAGACATCCAAATGTTCTGAGAAAACTAATGAATGGTCTCCTTTTGTTCCACAGTTCATAAGGAGTCTTATCATGTGTCTTAACCACCAAAACTCTGTTCTGCACATAGCAGGCTGTGTTGACAACATGGTTCTTGTAGCTTCAATAAGTGTCCTGTTTCTCTTCTCAACAACACCATTTTGCTGAGGAGTCCTGGGAGCACTGTACTGTCTTGAAATACCCTTTTCATCACAAAATGTATCAAGGATTTGGTTATTGAATTCGGTTCCTTGATCACATCTTATGATTTTGACCTTGTGATCAGATTGATTCTTAATTCTCAGAATGAAACTCTTCAAGATCTCAGGGGTCTCATCCTTAGTTCTATGGAAAAATACCCAAGTGAATCTTATGAAGTCATCTGTGATCACTAAGCAGTAAGAGGTTCTTCCTAAACTCATGACACTAGTGGGGCCAAACATATCCATATGTAACAAGTGTAGGGGAGTAGTGATAGAGTTGATTTCCTTTGGCTTGTGAGACACTTTGTGTTGCTTCCCTTTCAGGCATGCAACACAGTGGTCATCACTTGTATACTCTTTCTTTGGCATTCCAGCTACCAAATCATTCTTAATCAATTTATTCATGTTCTTAAAGTTTACATGGCATATTCTTTTATGCGAGAGGAAAGTCTCTTCACTATTGGCTTTAGACAGAAAGCAAGAAACTTCTTTAGAGGGAGATGTTTCATGCAGATCCATCTTGTACATGTTCCCTCTCCTGGGGGCTCTGAGCAGAATGTGCTCTTGAGGAATGTCAACCTTGGGCTTAAGAACAATGCACTCATGCTCAGTAAAGAGCATCTGATATTTTTGGTCACAAAATTAGGACACACTCAAAAGATTGTATCCAAGCTCTTTGACAAAGTTTACCTTCTCAATACTGAGCTTACCATTTGTAACCTTGCCCCTTCCAGTAATGTAACCTCCTACATCTCCTCCAAAAGCAACTGGTCATCCATCAAATCTTTCGAAGCTTTGAAGTAAGGACTCATTGCCAGTCATGTGCCTGGAGTAGCCACTATCAATGATCCAGACATTTTTGGTAGTCTTTAGCTGTCCTTGCACAAAAAGAGATAATTTAGTTACATTTGGAAACCCAAGCCTCATTGGTCTTGGGCTTATGAAATTCAGATGAAGGAAATGAAACAGTAAGTGATCCTATGTTCAGGCTTTAAGGATAATTTGCTGTTGCTGAAGAGGAGCTTTCAGTCTCAAGGTCTTCCTTCATCTTCTACACCACCTTTGGAAGATTAGGCTTGACCTTCAATACTTCAGAAGCTTTTGTAGCTTAAAAAGCTTTGGAGACGAATCCTTCAGAAGATCTTGCTTTCACTGTAGCAAGATTCAGTACTTCGGAAGCATTCCTTTCTTCCGAGACCAACTTTTCTTCCGAAGGCAATTTCTTACTTGCCTTCTTCTTCATTTTGGAGCTTCTGAAAGAAACGGATTTTCCTTCCGAAGCTGTTTGGTTCTTCTTCTTCTCAGAAGTTTTCTTCTTGATCATGTGGATAGTACTCTTGGGATTGTATTGACAATCCTTAGCCAGATGTGAAGTACTACCACACATAACACAATCCAAATCTTTCCTTTTGAGAGCCTTCTTTCCCAAAGAAGACTGAGCTTGAACACTTTCCTTTTCCTTCTTCACCTTTTCAGATGATGCAGCAGGCTTCTTAGGGTGAAGCTTGCTCTTTGAAATGGATGGTTCCGACTGTGTAACAGTGACGCATAACTGATCAATCTTCTTGTTGTTGCTGGAGTGAGTTGAAGCTGTAGCAGAACTCTTGGAACAGGAGTTCTTGGCAGAATCTTCAGCTTTCACCACCTCAAACCCTGCAAAGATAAATACTTGTTTCTGCTTGGGGTCAAAATTGGCCTTGATGTCTTGAGCTTTCCTTGATCTTCTTTTTACTCTTCTGATCAAGTTCTTTCTCTTAGACTTACTCAAACCAGATCCCTTCCCCTCCTCAGGAGCATAGTGACCCTTTTTGGATTGACTCTTTTCACTCACTTCAGAGTCATCCCTCACCATCTCCTCTTCATCCTCTTCATCACTGGGTCTATGGATAGTAGCTCATCTTGACCAGTTCCACACCTTGGAGATCTAACTGATAATAGAGTATGTGGAGGAGCTATCTCACTAGATCCCAGTCCCTGCTTATTCTGATAACACACTTTTGCATGATGAGATAAGGATATTATGTTCTTGAAGGTCTCTTCTTCAAGAACACATTTTTCTGCCCTGGCTTTGCTGATCACAAGCTCAGCCTGACATTCAGTCAACTTGGTAATGAGATCCTTAATTTGAGTCCTGTAGTTTGTTTGCTCATGTTTAAGAGTTGAAACTGTTTTCTCTAGATCTTCTATCTTAAGTTTATAGTCATTTTCAACTCTTTTAAAATAAGCTTTTAAAATATTTAAATACTTAATGTAAGATCTCATTTCCAAGTTATAGGACCTGTATCTATTAACTTTAGCAATACATTCAGGAGAGCAAAGATGTTCAAGTACCTTGGCTTCATCATGGTCAACTATGAGTGCTTGATTTAGATATGCATCTTTTGCTTAAAAGCTCCAGTCAAAGCTTCCTTCTTCAACAGCAACTGCAGCTTGCTATCTTGGCTTCTTATTCTGGAGCCCTCCTTCAGTGTAGTTTGGCCTGGATGAAGCTTGGCCCCCATTTGACTTAGGTGCCTTGCATTCTCTAGGAAAGTGTCCTATTTGGTTACAGTTATAACACTTGACTTTGCTCTTGTACAACCCAAACTTGCCACTGGCTGCATTGCTAGGAAACCTTCTCCTAGTCCTCTTGTAGAACTTCTGGGCTCTATGAGTGAGAAGAGCTATCTGCTGGACTATCTCCATGTACTCCAGATCATCTGGATGGATACAATCCAGGTCATCAAGAGTGAAAAGAAAGTTGCCTGAACTTTCATTATTAGAGACAAAAGCTTGAGAAGAACTTGTCTCTTGGAAGGGACTTCCTTGGATGTAGCTCTCTCTAGGTGTCTCCGGGAAGGTGATGAAAGGACCCTTTTGTGAGGTTTCAGGGTAGCAGATGAGATGATGATGTGGTTCTCTACTATCCCTTTCAACCACATGAAGGGCTGAACTCTGGTGAGTGTTGGAGTTACCAGATGAATTTTGCATGTTCATCTCCATCTGGTATCCACTAAGTATCCCATACAACTCAGTTAGAGTAAGAGTTTTGAGGTTTTTAGTCCTCTTAATGACCACACAGTAGTGTGTCCATTGTCTGGGAAGAGAGGACATGAACTTCCTTACAATATCCTTGTTCTCAATAGTTACCCCAACATCAGCCAGAGTATCCACAATCTTAACATATTAAAGTATTGTTGAGTCATGGTTTCACCTGTCTTGAAGGTGAAGTTTTCAAATTGCTGCTTCAGGAGATCCTTCTTGTTCTCCTTGGCTTCATTTGAACCCTCATACATCAGTTTCAGTGCATCCCATAAATATTTAGCGATCTTGCACTTCTTGAAACCTCTGTAGATGGAGTTTGGAAGAGCAGTTTGGAGGGCTGTCATGGCTTTCTAATCAATGTCAATTCTTTTCCAGTCTTCATCAGAAAAGTCAGCCCTCTCCTTTGGTATCATGCCACCACCAGCAGCAGCTAAAGAGGTGCATGGTACATGAGGTCCATTGACAACAGACTCCCACATCCTGGAATCTTGAGACATGATAAAGCCTTCCATTCTTTGAAACCAAGTGTCGAAATCCTCAGGAGTGATCAGTGGGGACTTTGTCATAGTTCCAGTATCCATATCAGCCTTGGAGATAGCTGTCATTTGAAGAGTTAAGTGATGTGTGTAACTAAGAGGATTTGAAGATGGTGAGATCTTACAATCAAGAGCCTGGAATGCTCTGATACCAAATGCAGGACTGTTAAAGGGTACTTAAGCTTTCACTTAGTTAACACACTTAGGAGGATCTTAAAATCACTTAACAATTCAAATAGGGAACTGTAAACTTTTACTGAATATACAAGACAAACACAAGTAAAACTATTTAAGAACAATAACAAGAACACAAGATTAAGTTTTCAAGGAAGTTGTATATTGCTCTCTAGTTCTATTACAAGTGTTGTACAAGTATATTTTAAGTGCAAGAACCGGAGACTATTTATAATACATCCTACAACCGTCAATATGCTAAAAGACAGTTGGAAGTGACTAATCTAGACAACACTATCAATCTAAAGTCAAAAGGAAGATTGCCTTTTCACTAGTGACTATGACATGCCATAGCTCACTGATTTTTCCTATTACAAAAAGCCAAAAGGAACAAAAAGAGAAACTTGCAGGCGAAGACCTTATCTACTTTATCATAAAGTATGGAAGTTTCATCACCTAGTGATAGCAGGTGAACTACCAGAGCATGCAGCAGAAAGTAGGTTGCTTTATGATAAAGTTGATGGAAAAGGAATCTTTTCTCTCTCTTCAAAAGAAATCAGTCTTGTCTTGTAGGCAGCTTCAGAAGACTTTGTCTTTGAAGATTCGGAAGACTTCATCATTAACTTTGGAAGAGTTGAGTCTTTGGCTTCGGAAGACTTTACACTTAGGATATATTTCCAAGTTAAGTGTAAAGCTTCCGCAACAGTTTCTTCTGAACTTTGGCTTCGGAAGATTTTACACTTAGCATATTTCTGAGTGTGTAAAAGCTTCCGAAGCTAGTCACCTTTGTTCCGAAGTGCATGTTGGAAGACTTGGTTGTTTTGGTATCCTTTGGTTGCATCAGCCTTTTAACTTCAGAGGTTCCTACAACATTCTTCCTTGGTTTGCAAGTTCATCAGAAACCAGATGCCATTTTCATCAATCAGGATAAGTATGTGAATCAAATCTTGAAGAAGTACAACCTTGCTGAGTCTTCTTCATGCAAAGCACCAACATCAATAATAGATAAGATTGTACCAGATCCTAAAGGGATGTCAATTGATCCAAGATTATATAGATCTATGATAGGATCATTAATGTACTTAACTGCCAATGGAACTGACATAATGTTTGCTGTGTGTGTTTGTGCAAGGTACCAATCAGATCCAAAGGAGTCACATCTGAATGCAGTTAAGAGGATATTCAGATACCTTAAAGGGAAGCTAGCTCTTGGACTTTGGTATCCCAAAGAAGGAGACTCCAACCTCTACTCATATTCTGATAGTGACTTTGGAGGGTGTAACAACAACAGAAAATCAACCACTGGAGGTTGTCAATTGATAGGACCAAGACTAGTTTCATGGCTGTGCAAAAAGCAAACAAATGTTTCAGTATCCATAACTGAGGCTGAGTACATTACTGCTTCAGCTGGTTGCTCTCAAGTTTTGTTGTTGCAAAACCAACCACTTGATTATGGATACAATTTTCTTCAAACACCAATACATATTGATAAATCAGCTGCTATGTTCATCACTGCTAATCCAGTGCAACATAGTAAAACAAAACATATTGAAATCAGATACCATTTTCTGAAAGACTGCTCAGAAATAGATTTAATCAAGTTGATCAAAGTGGATACAACAAATCAGCTTGCTGATTTATTCACTAAAGCCTTTGACTCGGTAAGATTTAATTTCTTAATTAAGTCCTTAGGCATGATCAATTTAGATTAAATAATCAACACAAAGAAACGCATGATCTGTCCTTCAAATTTCCTAATATGAAAAAGCCAAAAACATTCATAAAAGAAACAAAATTCAAATATATATATATATATATATATATATATATATATATATATATATATATATATATATATATATATATTGTCTTATTTTCATGATTTCTTGAATAAGCAGTTCATATTATGGAAAATGATTACTTCCTGTTTTTAACACAAATAATACAGACTGATCAGATGTGATTTGATATGTGAGTAGGTTCAGCTTGAGTTGAAAATAAACAAGTTCATGCATAACAGAATGTCAAAGTGACAAATTGTGGCCAATTTCATTTTGAGGAGCAAGCAAGTATGTCTTATCCTGCTATGTTCAACTTACTCACCTAAACACACTATGTTGTAACACTTTATAACCTCTATCTTTACGCATCATGAACTCTTTGTTTTGTGTAAGCAAAGACCTAAGTTCTTAGGCACCTCTATTTTACGTGAGTAAAGACCTGGTGTCCTGATGCTGATCATCAAATGGTTCCAAAAAGGAACAGCTCTAAAAGAATCCATTGTGATCAATTGTATATTAATTCAGAGCTTAAAAATCATATCAACATTAATGAGATTTCAAAGAAATCTTAAGATGGTGCTTATAACTTACAGAACACAGTTTTAAGTGTGAAAAAGTGATAAATTGACTCATAAACAGAGGAAAACTCTAATGTGAATTGAATGTAGAGTCCATATATGTCTATCTTTAATCAATACCAAAACACCATAAACAGCATGACAAGTTGAAACTATATTCTTGCTTGAATTTATGTGGATCATAATACTTGCAATCTGCACTAGATATATGTCTACCATTATCAAATAAGAATGTCATCAGGAAGTTACTTAGGGTCATAGTATGATCCCATTGTATGATGTAAATAATTGGAGATCAAGAAGAGGGTCACCCTGATGTATTGAGGAAGAAAATGATGTACAGTTGATTTTCGCTACATTAAGAAATGAAGAGTTGAGGGTGGATGAACGAACAATCAGGAGGGTGTTGGAGCTTGGAGATCAAGAAGAAGGTCACCTTGATGTATTTGATCATGAATACATTCAAAAGGTATTTCACTTAATGGGTTATGATGGTGACTACCGGAATGGTGAAATCAAGAAGGGGAGGATGTGCAAGCCCTACAGATTCCTGTGTCACATGTACTTAAAATGTATGTTCAACAAAAAGTCTGGTTTGGATAGATTCTCAAGGCACATCTCATCAGGAATCATTGGAGTATTTGAAGGGAGGACATATAGTTATGATAAGTACATTCTTGGATGTTTATATGACCACATAAGGGTACAGAATGAAAACAAGATGTACGTGTTTCCGAGATTCATTCAGCTGTTTATTAATGAAGCAATGCCTAATATTGACAGAGAAGGTGAAGTGTTTGTTCAAGCTCACCTTGGAAGATCTGTGCTTAACAAGATAAGTGGGCAATACCAAGGTGAAGAAATGGAGACGTTTGCACATGTGGTTGATGAGAATGCGGACATTACTCAAGAGCTGCTATACCTTGAACAACAACAACAACAAACATCATCAGCAGAGTCTTCTGATCAACAAGAACAACAAACACCACCAGCTGCATCCCCTAAACCACAACATCAAGAACCCAATCCTCCTTCACCACCGTCCTTTACCAACATACCAGACACACCACCTGTCCATCCCATATCTCCACCAAGTGAACACACACAACCCTTATCTCCTTCACTTTCCCAAACATTAATGAACTCTAGTAGAACAAAAGTGTTAACATTTAATGACATTCACCAATCACCACCAACTCCTGTGATAAACTTAACAGACTCACCACCAGCTTAACTGGATTCACCTTCCAGTGAGCATACCCAACCTCTCTCACCTGCCCAATCTCAATCATCACTCCACACTAGTTCCACAGATCCTATCTCACCCTAACTCACTAAAACACTTACACATCAACCAATAGAACCAACTTCCTCACCCACACCTGTTGAACCAACCTCACCTACTAAAAGCCCAACAAATACTGAAATACTCAACCTTGGTAAGGATGATGAGCATGTTGTTGTGAAAAATGGTGCTATAGAAGAGATTTGTTTAGAAGTTGAAAGGGATAATGATCAAGTTGTTGAACAATATGATGAAAGTCACTTTGTTTACATAGTTGCCTATGATGAAAATGATTTAAGAGATGAAGAGATAATTGTGAGCAAAAGTTTTCTTGTGGCAAAATACAACAATCTCATCATCAAGAGCAATAAAAAGTTGGAAAATTTAAGAAAATTAAAAGGAAAAATGATGGATAAAGTTGAGACAATCTCAAAACTAGTAGGGACAATCAAAAAGTTAAGAGAAGAGATTGAAACTCACAATGAAGTGATTGAGGCTATGGATAAACTTCTAACTGCGTCCTGTGAATCTCTTGAGAAAGAAAAACAAGAGAAAGAAAAACAAGAGAAAGAAAAAGTCTCGACTGAGCACAACAAGCATTGAAAACCATTTCTAAACAGTCAGTGCTATTGAAAGTTAAAGATGATGAGATAGAGAGACTAAAGAAGAAGGTGGCGGAACAAGAAGGAATTACTCAATAAGAGCCAATCAAAGAAGCTATTGTCTTTCCAATGATCAAACCAAAGGAACCAACAATCAAGTATCATAGGAAAAGAAAGTATTAGGGAAAAACCCAAGAAGATGTTATTGAAATTTGAGACACCCCAAAGTGAACAAAAACCATGTCTCCAGAACACACACCATCAGCTAATCTTTCAACATTTAAACCAATTGAACACACTGAAGAAGAAAGATATGATGAATGGGAGAAATTAACAAAAGAAGAGCCTGATAAATCTGTTGAAGAAGCAAAGCCTGGTGACTTGCTATCCACTGAAGATATCTTTGAAGAATGAGCACAATCTTCCATGTTTATGGATTTGATAAACAAAGTCTTTCCATATGACATGATTGAGAAGATGAACATGTCTGAGATGATTCAAGTGCTAAAAGAGTTTGATGCTGCTAGATTGATGCTTCCAATATGCAACTATGAAACCTTCTCAAAGTTCAAAGCAATTGAGAAGATCAAGAAAGATTTGGGTCACTATGACACCAAGAAGCTAACAAAGTATAACGTGACTTGTTGGTTGCAAAGTCATAACTATGGGTCTCATGAGCTTAAGGGAAGATCAGTAGGAGAATTAAGAGCCATGATGGATCATGTGATGCAGGTTGAGCTAGAAACTGGTGTAAGATTCAGAATTGGAGCTCCAAATCCTGCTTACAAACAACAATCAAAACAATCTTCTGCGGAGCCAATCGTTGTAGAAAGCAAAGACATGCACAAGGGAAAAAAGAAACTGATCAGGGAGCCGAGGGATCTAATCCCCAACAAAATCTAGCCCCTGGGAATAGCTGTGAGGGAAATAACTGAACATAAAACAACTCTGATTCAACTGTTTGATCATCAGATGACTACACCAAGATCACCAGCAGACAACAAGATTATAGCATGGAAGTTTGATTCAGAATGGGATTGTGCTATGATAAAGAGAGCATCTGGGATGGTGCAATACTTTCATTGGATGGAGACAATCTTATCACTCCTAGATGCAGACCTGTATACTTTGCAAAATATCCCTATCACCAACTACCCAATCAGGTCAAGGGGAAGAGATTTTTCTGTATTGATTGCAAAACTCAGAAACAAGTTTAAAGGTGATGTATTGAAGGAAGCAAAGAGAGAGGATGTTGAACACAAACAAAGAAGACAGAAGCAAAAAAGGTCTCATTCCAGTTCTTCTCAAGCTGTTGATGATGAATGTTTAAGGAGAATTGGATATGAAGACAAGGCTGAAGCATCAATTAAAACAATCGAAGGAAATCAGTACTCACTCCGTATCACTGAATGGGGATATATGGAGAGAACAAAAGAGCATGTGCTGCAAAGGAATGATCCTCATAAGAATGCATATAGCATAAGATTATTTGATCCTTTAGAGATTAAACTGTTACATCCAAGCTACACATCTTATCTGCATGATAAGTATTTCCCAAAGTTGAAAGATAAAGATGCTCAAGGTGACATATGCTTATATGTGCACATCATTCAAGTCATAGACAAGCTGCATGCCAAAGCACACAAGAGAAGAAGATTTGAGGTAGGTCAGCTCATAGGATCTGAAATTCCCACTATTTCTGAGCTCAAAATGTCAGAACAAGATGAACTGGAAGTGGTTTCTCATAACAGTGTAGTGGCAACACTGACCACTAAAGAGGACATACTTGGTCTGAATTACAAAACATTGAACATATCAAGATCAAAAGGAAGTTGTTGGATACTTCAATACAAAGATTTTGGCTAGAGTTCAAGAACTGAGAGATCTGAACAGATGATTTCAAGAGGCTAAACCTTAGGGGGAGTATTGTTAGAACTAGATTCAATGTATAGGTTTAGCTGACTTAGTCAACTCTTGTAATAAATCATTGTAAATCTCTTTTTGATAATGTAATGCATGATTTATAAGTTAACCCAAATTATTATGTGTGTTGATTTCGTGTAATTGCAGGAAAACATCATACTTGGTCAATTTGGAAAATAGGAAAACATCATACTTGCAAGAACTTATACGGATGAACAAGTTTATTCCTCCATAGATGTTCTGATGAACACAAGAACCAAGTCAACAAGCATCCGTAGATCTCCTGCGGAAGCATAACAACATCTGCTGAATAAGTCCAAAGATCAAGTGCTGCTACTGAAGAAGAGCTTGCTCCTGAGGATGAAGTTCAAGATGATCAGAGATTCCTACGGAAGACCAACTTTCTACGGAAGACCAACTTCCTACGGAAGACCAACTTCCTACGGAAGACCAACTTCCTACGGAAGACCAACTTCCTACGGAAGACCAAGTTCCTACGGAAGAACAAGTTCCTACGGAAGAACAACTTCCTATGAAAGAACAACTTGCATGAGCACTCATCAAGTACATCAAATAAAGTCAACAAGTCAAGCTGACTGAAGTTATGTCATCAGTTAACATCAACGGAAGACAGACTCTGTCAGAGGACTTAAGATGTCACACCCAGAATGTTACAGCTATAACTTTCTTACCACAATAAGGAAAGTTACAGTTTCCAGTTTAAAAGGTGAATCCCTCTGATTATAAATATAAGTCATGGATGCACTAAATTAAGGATGATTGAGTAAGAAATTGAGCGCAATACAAAAATAAAGTTTCTCATATTCATAGGAACAATATCAATCAATCAATCACTCAAAATAGCAAAACATAGCAAAACATCAAGAACACCAAGATCATCATTGGAGATCACCAGATCATCCAAGTATCAATAGTCATTATAATTGATTTATTGTCAATGAAAACAAATTGAAACAATCTTTGTGTTGCATTATATTATTTTGTTTTCAATTTGCTTCATCTGTTCTTAGTCGATTTCAATTTCATAAACAATTAATTAGAAAAACAAATATTGATAATTTCATGATCTTTATTTGCTAAATCAAACATATAATTCATGTTTCGATCCTTGGATTCACAACAACATGCTGCTGTTGCTATTGAAGAAGGAGGCATTGACTGTAGCTTTCACGTGGAAGATGCCTCTCCAAACCAAGCACTGATGGCTAATCATGAAGTAGTTATGGTATTGGAACATCTCTGTACCCCTAAATGCATTACTAAAGTAAACATGTATACGTCCTATAATTTGGAAGTGAGATCTGACCTTGAGTCCTTAAATATTTTAAAAGCGGATTTTAAAGGAGCTGAAAATGACTATAAACTTAAAATAGAAGACATAGACAAAACCATTTCAACTCTTAAGCGTGAGCATACAAATTAAAGGACACAGACCAAGGATCTCATTACTAAATTGACTGAATGCTAGGCTGAGCTTGTGATCAGAAAAGCTAAGGAAGAAAAATATGTTCTTGAAGATGAAACCTTCAAGAACATAATATCCTCATCCTTGCATGCAAAAGTTTTTTATCTAAACAGGCAGGGACTAGGATCAAGTCAGATAGCTCCTCCACACACACTCCTATCTGTTAGATATCCAAGGTGTGAAACTTGCCAAGATGATCTGCCCTCTATTGATCCTATCCAAGAGAAGGATGAAGATAAAGAAAAGATGGTGAAGGATGAACTTGAGAAGAGTGACATGGGTTATCCTAAAAAGGGACACCATTGTCTTGGAGATAAGAATGAATCAAGGATGACCAAGTCTGCAAGGAAGAACTTGATCAGGGCTGCTAAAAGAAAATCCAAGAAAGCCCAAGAGATCAAGGCCACCTTCAACTCCAAGCAAAAGCAAGTTTTTATCTCTACTGGATTTGAAGTGGTAAAGGCTAAAGACTCAACTATGGATTCTAGTACCAGGAATCCTATTTCATGTCCAAATCATCCTTTTTAAGAGAGGAAGGCTGATAAAATGTGCACTACTACTGCACAGCTTAAACCATCTAGTTCCAAGAGCAAGCCTCAAACAAAGAAGCTTACTGCATCATCTGAAAAGGTGAAGAAGAAAGTAGAAAGTGATTAGGCTCAGCCTCCCTTTCAAAAGAAGACTCTCAGAAGTATGCCAACTGAATGCATCATATGTGGTAGCAGTTCTCACCTTGCCAAGGATTGCATCAACAATCCTAAAAGTACTATCCATATGAACAATAAGAAAACTTCTAAGAAAAAGAAGAAAATAGCTTCGGAAGGAAAATCACTTCCTTTCAGAAGCTCCAAAGTGAAGAATAAAATAAGTGAAAACTTACCTTCGGAAGAAAATTTGGTCTCGGAAGAAAAGAATGCTTCCGAAGCACTGAAGTCTGCTGTAGTAGATACAAAAGTTCTTGAAGGTTTAGACTCCAAAACATCCGAAGTCATCAAAACGTCCAAAGTATTGAAGGCCAAGTCTAGTTTTCCAAAGATGGTGTGGAAGATGAAGGAAGGCCGTGTGACTAAAAGTTCTTCATGAACAACAGAAAACGATCCTCAGAACTTGCATATAGGATCAATTACTATTCATTATCTTCTTTTCACTTTGACAAGCCCAACACCAACAAGGCTTAGGTTTCCAAATGTAACTAACCATCACTTTATGTGAAGGAACAGCTCAAGACCAAAGGGAATGTATGGATCACTGACAGTGGCTGTTCTAGGCACATGACAAGCAATGGTTCTTTGCTTCAAAACTTTGAAAGAATTTATGGATGGCCAATTGATTTTGGAGGAGAATCTGGTGGTTACATTACTGGAAGGGGCAGCGCCACAAATGGTATGCTCAGCATTAAGAAGGTAAACTTTGTTAAAGAGCTTGGGTATAATCTTCTGAGTGAATCCTAATTTTGTGATCAGAGACATAACATGCTCTTCACTGAGCAAGAGTGCATTGTTCTCAAGCCCGGGGTGGTCATTCCTCAAGGGCATATCCTGCTCAGAGCCCCCAGGAGAGGGAACATGTACAAGATGAACTTGCAAGAAACATCCCCTTTAGGAGAAGTTTCTTGTTTTCTATTTAAAGCCAATAGTGATGAGTCTTTCCTTTGGCATAAAAGAATATGACATGTAAACTTTAAAAACACGACAAATTAATTAAGAATGATTTGGTAACTGGAATGCCAAAGAAAGAGTTTACAAGTGATGATCATTGTGTTGCATGCCTAAAAGGGAAGCAACACAAGGTATCTCACAAGCCAAAGGAAATGAACTCCATCACTACACTCCTACACTTACTACATATGGATCTTTTTGGCCCCACTAGTGTAATGAGTTTATTGCTTGGTGATCATAGATGACATTACAAGATACACTTGGGTCTTCTTTCTTAGAACTAAGGATGAGACCCCTGAGATCTTAAAGAGTTTCATTCTAAAAATTGAGAATCAATGTGATCACAAGGTCAAGATCATAAGATGTGATCAAGAAACTGAATTGTAACGCCCGAAAATTTCAAAGAAATGAAGGCAGAAAGAAGTTTTCATGCGAAAGAAGGTTCTTGCGTGAGAACCTCATGGGAAAAGTACTGTTGGGTATAAATAGCTGAGAACACCCTAGTCTGACCCTTTTTCACGCAAGAAGTGCTGATGTTAGAGAGAGAAAGTGGCTGCGTAGAGAGAGATAGTGAATAATTCAAGTGTTTGAGGTATGTAACTCATGTAGTAACTCGTGTTACGTACTAAGAATGGATTATTGATGAATATAACACATGGTTATGTAGTTTTCGCTTGGTAAAGGCTTCGAGAAGGTTGTGTTTGTGCTAGAACTTCAAGAGGTGAGTTTCTAGTCTGCTATTTATGCAAGTTTTTATGTTTTGGGTCTATTATGCATACTAACACGTTCGAAAATACCTCTTTATACTTGTGTTGATGTTGTTATGATGTTAAGCATGTTAGAACAACCTTAGACGCGATAAGTTATAACTGGGCGGGAAAAACCCGAAGTTTTCACGTGAGCAGTTAAGTTGTACTTTATGAAAATTGTATCTGCGAAGTTCTCACATGAAAGGGGATCGTTCTCGCATGATAGCTAGTTATCACACGATAGGAGATTCTTGCGCGATATGTATGTTTTCACGCGACATGAAGTTTTCGCGTGACTTGTAGTTCTGGCACGACAGTGATGATTGGACATGTAGGATTTGAATGTAGTAGGGTTCTCGCACGAAATGCTTGTTCTCAAGCGAGATGATGATGATGTATGTTTAAGTTTTCACATGTTATGCTGTGATGTGTGATGTGTTATCTTTTCACGTTAAAACGACTTTAAAACGTTATGTTTATGATGTAACTTTACTTGATATATACGTATATGTAAGTAAAGTATTATGTAATGAAAGTGAAAGAAACGATGATGAAAAGTGGAACGTAATGAATGAATGAAAGTCTTGCAAGCAAAAATATGGAGGTTCACAACTCAATGAGGTAGTTATTTGCTCAACTGTGTGTGGTTTAGGTAACCCTTGATGACACGCACAGGGGTCAAATCCTTGAGATTAACCAAGATGTGATGGGATCCTTATCGCATACCCCCGTACTGTGTCAGATTCGGCATGATGTGGGAGTTTATTTATAAACCCCGGCACAGTACCAGCTTCGGCATGACATGGGGGTATTGTATGCGGTAGGATCTATATATAATGATGAATGATGTTAACGAACGAAAAGAATGATGAATGATGACAAATGATGATGAACGATGATGAAAGATAATAAATAATTATTATCAAGATGTATGTATGATGTATGATCACGTACGAAAGTGAAGGAAATGTTTTAACGTATAGTAAAGTATTTTATTATAAAACTAGAACTCACTCAGCGTCGTTGACTTTTGTATGCATAATAGTTGGCGGGTAAATGTTGATGTTTGGGAGGTGCAGGGATGGATGCATAAGCTACTGGGGATGATTCGAGTCTGGCATCCACATATTTGAGAAATGTTATTGTATTAATACAATTTTTAAGATGTAAATGAAACGACATGATGATTTGACACGATTTAATTTATTAATGAAAAGTTATATTTCCGCTACAAAATAATGTGTTTTAAATGTTTTATGCAATGATTGACCAATTGTAAGTGTCTCGAGAACGGGGCCTTACAAGTTGGTATCAGAGCCAAAGTTTAGGAGAATTGAGTAAATTATTTTCAAAAACCAAAAACTTAAACTGAGAATAGGACGAAACGAAAGGGATGCCAGTCCTAGTAGCTACCTGCCTGCAGGTAAAGATTTTATGTAACCATTTTATGTACGTTGATGGCAAAAGGAATTATGTGCGCGAGTTATGTGATTTATGTGCTTTTAGTATATTTGGATACTGATGTAGTCAGGATAGGGAATGCTTGGGGAATGAAGAGTAAAGTAAGTGGCTAATCATAACTACCCACTTAATTAGGGAAATACTATACTTGACATAATCTGAGCTATTACCTTGAATGACCATGTTGGTGTTTGAATCTTATAGTGCTTAGAGATGGCTGGTGGTAGATTCTCGAAGGCTTCTCGAGGAGGAGTACGTGGTGGATGTGGTGCTGGGCCACATGTCACGAGGAACAGGGCTAGGACTGCCAAAATGGCTCCTGAAGTGCCCGAGCTTCATCACCATGAAGGTGGGGATGAGAGTGCTAACCTGAGGGCCTCAGTGAAGGAAGCAGTAGTGGAGGAAGTTCATCAGGTCATGCAGACGATTCTCCCGTCTGTGGTGACGGAGGTTATTAGAGCCGTAAGGGAAGACGAGAGGATGGAAAAGAAGGAAAAGAAGAATGCCGCTAAGCGAGGAGGCGAAGAAGGAGGTTCACAGAAACTAGAGCAACTAGAGACGGAGATGGTTGTTTCCAGTGACAATGAGGAAGAGGAAGCTGTGCAGGAAACTACGAAGGGGTGCAACTATGGGGCATTCCAGAGATGCAAGCCATCGACTTTTGATGGGAATGGGAATGCTACTGCTGATCACCGATAGGTGAGGGAGATGGAGGCAGTGCTTGATATCAGCGAGTGCCGAGAGGATTAGAAAGTGAAGTTTGCTACCCACTCGTTTATGGATTCGGCCTTATGCTTGTGGGACAACATTGTCCAGGCCAAGGGTAGCAGGGTGATTGGAAGGATGAGGTGGAGTGAGCTAAAGAAGCTGGTGATTGAGGAGTTTTGTCCTCACAGGGAACTCGACAAGATCGAGAGAGAGTTCCTCCAGTTGGAGGCGGGAACTATGACGCACCAACAGTACATGAATAAATTCAATGAGATGGCAAGGCTGGTGCCAGATCAGGTGATGCCCGTGTCATGAAAGATAAAGAGATACATCCAAGGTCTGCCAGCGGATATCCACAGACATCTGATCACCGCTCGGCCAGGTACGTTCGGGTCGGTGGTCTATCTGGTGGGGAGACTGTATGACGAGTGAGAGGCGGTGGTGTTGGTGGATATGAAGAAGAAATGGGGCAATGATAGGAATAGGAATGGGAAGCGGTATATCGGTGGTGGTTCTGTGGCTGGAGGTAAGAAGATGAGGGTGGATGATCGGAGGTGTTAACAGGGGGAGAGAAGGCATGCAGGAAGTGTGGGAAGGAGCATGCGGGAGGATGTAAGTGGGGATTGAATCTCTGCTTTCAGTGTGGGAAGGAGGGCCACATGGCAAGGGATTGTCGTATGATGAAATGTTACAACTATGCGAGACTAGGCACATGAGCAGAGACTGCAAGAAGTCGAGGGCTGAGAGCTCTGGGGCAAAGAAGGGGATTGAGAAAGAGAAGGAGGGGTAGTGGGCGAAGGCCAGGGCATTCACTATGACCCGGGAGGAGGCTAGGGTGGACCCTGATGTTGTGTCAGGTACAATACTAGTAAACCAAACTTGTGCCTCCGTGATTTTTGATTCCGGTGCTACTAGAAGTTTTATTTCTGCTGCCTTCTGTGATAAGTTGCCCGTTAGGAGTAGGAAGATTGATGAGCCCGTCGATGTAGAAACTGCCAGCAGGATTTTTGATATGGTAGCGGATTGTGACATGAGTTGGAAGGCCATAGGATTCTCTGCTAGGTTGTTCGTGATGGCCCTTAGACAGATTTGATGTAGTCCTAGGGATGGATTGGTTTGCAGCCTATGAGGCAAATATCATGTGTCTCAAGAAAATGATTTGATTGGCCACGCCCAATGGGAGTTCAGCGACAATCTATGGCGATAGAGTTAGTACAGTTCCGAAGGTAATTTAGATGGTTGCGATAGAGAAATGTATGAGGCGTGGATGTGGTGCCTATCTGGCCTATGTGAAGGATGTGGATGCTTCAGTACCATAATTGTCGGATGTGCCGGTCATGTGTGACTTCCCTGACGTATTCCCGGAAGATCTATCAGGTGAGCCACCTGACTGCGAGATCGAGTTCTAGATCGATCTGATACCTGGTGCCTAACCTATTGCAAAGGCGCCGTGTTATCTAGCTCCCTCTGAGATGAAGGAATTGATGACTCAGCTGCAAGAGTTGCTGGATAAGGGGTTCAATCGACCGAGTATCTCTTCATAGGGTGCTCCGGTCTCATTTGTAAAGAAGAAGGACGGTAGTATGAGGATGTGCATCGACTATCGAGTGCTAAACAAGTTGACAGTGAAGAATCGGTATCCGTTACCCAGGATTGATGACTTGTTCGATCAGCTCCAGGGTTCCAGTTGGTTCTCGAGGATAGATCTCCGATCTGGTTACCACCAATTGAAGGTGAAGGAGCAGGATATTCCTAAGACAGCTTTTCGTACCCGTTATGGACACAACGAGTTTCTCGTGATGTCTTCTGGTTTAACAAACGCGCCAGCTGCTTTTATGGATATAATGAATCGGGTGTGTCGGCCTATGCTGGATGAATCAGTGATTGTTTTTATCGATGATATCCTGATTAATTCGAAGAGCGAAGAAGAGCGTGCCGCTCATATTCGAGAGGTGCTGGAGATGCTTAGAAGGGAGAAGCTGTATGCTAAGTTCTCCAAATGCGTGTTTTGGTTGCGCAAGGTTCAGTTTCTAGGTCATATGGTCAACCCGGAAGGGATCATGGTAGACCTGGTGAAAGTTGAGCCGGTGATGCAATGGAAATCTCCAAAGATGCCATCCGAGATTCGTAGTTTCTTGGGTTTGGCGGGCTACTACAGGAGATTCATCCAAGGCTTCTCCAAGATAGCTTCACCATTGACTAAGTTGACCCGTAAGGATGTGAAGTTTGTATGGGGTCAAGAGTAGGAGAATGCTTTTGAAGAGTTAAAGACGAGATTGACTCAAGCTCTTGTCTTGACATTGCCCGAAGGGAGCGAAGACTTGGTGGTTTATTCCGATGCTTCTTATTCAGGATTGGGTTACGTGTTGATGCAACGGGGGAGAGTTATAGCCTATGCTTCCCAACAGATAAATATCCATGAGGCTAACTACCCTACTCATGATTTGGAGTTGGTGGCTATGGTCTTCGCATTGAAGATTTGGAGGCACTACTTGTATGGGACGAAGTGCACCATCTTCACTGACCACAAAAGCTTGAAGTACTTTTTCCAGCAGAAGGATTTGAACATGAGGCAAAGGAGATGGTTGGAACTTATTAAGGATTATGACTATGAGATCCACTACCATCTGGGCAAGGCCAACTTAGTGGTGGATGCCCTTAGCCGAAAAGAGAAACCCGAGCCGATTCGGGTGAAGGCTTATCAGTTGGTTATGACCTCTGATGTGATGAAGCAGGTCAAAGAATTTTAGGATGAGGAGCTGAAAGAAGATCAGATTAACTCCGAGCGGATTAGGGGTCTAGTGGCAGAGTTGGGTGAGAACACTCTTAGTGTTAGAACCCGATTCGGGCGGATGTGGATTCGTCGTTATGGAGATCTATGAGGGAAGATCATGGATGAGGCTCATAAGACTCGATACTCGATTCATCCTGGTGCCACGAAGATGTATCAAGATATGAAGAAAGATTATTAGTGGCCGGGGATGAAGCGTGACATAGTGGAGTACGTCAGTAAGTGCCTTACTTGTCTGCAAGTGAAGGCGGAGCATCAAAAACCATATGGGAAGATCCAACCATTGGATATACCCGAGTGGAAATGGGAGCACATCACCATGGACTTCATCATGAAGTTGACGTGTAGGGCAAGGGGATACGATGCCAAATGGGTGATCGTCGACCGTCTGACGAAGAGTCCTCACTTTCTGCCGATCCGAGAGATGTATTCATCTGAGAGGTTGCCGGATCTGTTCATTAGGGAGAGTTTGACTCGTCATGGTGTGCCAGTGTCTATTATGTCTGACCGTGACACTCAGTTTACATTAAAGTTTTAGAAGAGATTTCACGATGCGATGGGGACGAGGTTACACATCAGTACGGCTTACCATCCTTAGATAGATGGTTAGTCGGAGAGAACCATTCAGACGCTGGAGGATATGCTACAAGCATGTGTCATTGATTTTGGTGGAAGTTGGGATGAACACTTACCATTAGTCGAGTTCTCATATAACAACAGTTATCATGCCAGCATTGGTATGCCTCCTTATGAGATGTTGTATGGTAGAAGGTATAGAACACCTGTATGTTGGGGTGACATCGAGCAAAAGGAGTTTCGGAGCATTAAGGTAATCGAGGCTACAACTGAAAATTTGGGGAAGATCAATGCCTTTATGAAGGCAACAAAGGATAGACAGAAGTCGTATGCCAACAAGAGACATAGACCGATCGAATTCAAGGTGGGCGATAGAGTTATGTTGAAAGCCTCGCCTTGGAAAGGGATCATCTGGTTCAGAAAGCGAGGAAAGCTAAGCCCGAGGTACATAGGGGCTTTCCGAATCATTCCTCGAGTAGGAGAGGTGGCTTAAAAGTTAGAGCTACCCAATGAGTTAAGTGGAATTCATCCGACGTTCCATGTATCTCATCTAAGAAAGTGCTTAGCCGATGAAGATATGATCATGACATGCGAGGATATCGAGGTAGATGAATGGCTCAATTACGTGGAGCAACCAGTGGCCATCATTGATAGAAAGGAGAAAAGGTTGTGGAATAGAGTGGTTCCACTTGTGCGAGTACAGTGGAGACACAAGAAGGGGTCCGAGTCTACATGGGAGACCGAGGAAGAGATGAAGTGGCATTACCCGCAACTATTCGAGGGCTGACAGGTTTCGAGGACGAAACCTAAATAAGGGTGGACTTTTTGCGCCCGAAAATTTCAAAGAAATGAAGGCAGAAAGAAGTTTTCGCGCGAACAAAGGTTCTCACGCGAGAACCTCATGCGAAAAGTACTGCTAAGTATAAATAGCTGAGTTCACCTAGTCTGGCCCCATTTTCTCGCGAGAAGTGCTGCTGTTAGAGAGAGAAAGTGGATGCGTAGAGAGAGACGGTGAAGAATCCAAGTGTTTGAGGTTTGTAACTCTTGTAGTAACTCGTGTTATGTACTAAGAATGGATTATTGATGAATATAACGCATGGTTATGTAGTTTTTGCTCGGTAGAGGCTTTGAGAAGGTTGTGTTTATGCTAGAACTTCAAGAGGTGAGTTTCTAGTCCCCTTTTTACGCAAGTTTTTATGTTTTGGGGCTATTATGCATACTAACACGTTCGAAAATGCTTGTTTATACCTGTGTTGATGTTGTTATGATGTTAAGCATATTTGAACAGCCTTAGACGTGATAAGTTATGACTGGGTTAGAAAAAGCTGTAGTTTCTCGCGAGCGGTTAAGTTGTACTTTATGAAATTTGTATCTGCGAAGTTCTCACTAGAAAGGGGATAGTTCTTGCGCGCCAGTTAGTTCTCACGTGATAGGTGGTTCTCGTGCGATATGTATGTTTTCACGCGAAATGAAGTCTTCACGTGACTTGTAGTTCTTACGCGACAGTGATGATTGGATGTGTAGGATTTGAATATGGTAGGGTTCTCGCGTGAAAGGCTAGTTCTCACGTGAAATGATGATGATGTATGTTTAAGTTTTGGCATGGTATGATGTAATGTGTGATGTGTTATCTTTTCACATTAAAAAAACTTTAAAACGTTATGTTTATGATGTGACTTTACTTGACATGTACGTATATGTAACTAAAGTATTATGTATTGAAAGTGAAAGATAACGATGATGAAAAGTGAAATGTAATGAATGAATGAAAGTCTTGCAAGCAAAATGATGGTGGTTCATAACTCAATGAGGTAGTTGTTTGCTCAACTGTGTGCGGTTTGGCTAACCCTTGATGATGCGCACAGGGGTCAAATCCTTTAGATTGACAAAGATGTGATGGGATCCTTCTCGCGTACCCCGGTACTATGTCAGCTTCGGCATGACGTGGGGTTTTATTAATAAATCCCGACACAGTACCAACTTCGGCATGATGTGGGGGTATTGCATGTGGCAGGATCTATATATAAAGATGAATGATGTTAACGAACGAAACGAATGATGAATGATGACGAATGATGATGAAAGATGATGAAAGATAATAAATAATTGTTATCAAGATGTATGTATGATGTATGATCCCGTACGAAAGTGAAGGAAATGTTTCAATGTAAGGTAAAGTATTTTATTATAAAACTAGAACTCACTCAGCTTCACTGAGTTTTGTATGCATAATAGTTGGCAGTTAATTATTGATGCTAGGGAGTTGCAGGCATGGATGCATAAGCTACTAGGATGATTCGAGTCTGGCATCTAGATTTTTGAGAAATGTTGTTGTATTAATACAATTTTTGAGATGTAAATGAAACGACGTGATGATTTGACACGATTTAATTTATTGATAAAAAGTTATATTTCTGCTGCAAAATGATGTGTTTTAAATGTTTTATGCGATGATTGACCAATTGTAAGCATCTCGGGAACAGGGCCTTACACAAATTTAAAAACCAAATCCTTGATACATTTTGTGATTAAAAGGGTATTACAAGACAATATAGTGCTCCTAGGAATCCTCAGCAAAATGGTGTTGATGAGAGGAGAAATAGGGCACTTATTGAAGCTGCAAGAACCATGTTGTTTGACTCCAAAATGCCTATCACCTTCTAGGCAGAGGTAGTTAACACTGCCTGCTATGTGTAAAACAGAGTTTTAGTAGTCAAGACTCATTGTAAGACTCCTTATGAATTGTGGCACAAAAGGAGACCTTTCATTGGTTTCCTTAGGTCATTTGGATGTCCTTGCACCATCTTGAATACCAAGGATCAAATAGCCAAATTTGATGAGAAATTAGATGATGGACATTTCATTGGATACTCCTCCCAAACCAAGGCTTATAGAGTATACAATCTTAGAACCAGAGTAGTTGAGGAGTCAGCCAATATGACCTTCAATGAGCAAACACCCAATATGAAAGGTTCTGGTCCTGATTGGTTGTTTGATCTTGATTTAGTTACCAACTATTTTAACAAATCTTATGAGCATGTTTCAGGATCTATAGGTACATTATCAATAAGAGATTCTAATCCAAGATTTAAGCTGAGAAGACCATGTGTACAAACTACTTCAGCTCTAGTGGTAACTAGCCCTACGTTGGAAATCCTTTCAGCACAACCACGACAAATTCTTCAGCTGACACATCTGAGGTGCCTATAAATTCCACTAAAGAGGCATAGAACTTAGATGAAGGCATTTCTAATGAGGAGGAGATGGAGGTGGTGATAGTGATTAGGAATTTCTTGATGCTAATAATCACTCCATAAAAGACAACATCAATGATGCAACACACTCATTGGATCAAGTCTCACTTGATAAGTGTGTGGATGTTTTGGATGACTCTCAAGCACCAGATCTGAATTTCAATAATTTAGATCTGTCTAAATAACTTGCTGTGATTCCTCAACTGAGAATCCACAAGTCCCATCCCACCACAAACATCATTAGAGATGTTGGGATTGGGGTAACAGCAAGAGGACCAATCCATGACAAAAATGTTTGTCTTCACTCTTGTTTCTTGTCCCAGATAGTGCCTAAGAAGATTGAAGAGGCTTTGAAAGATAGAAGCTGGGTTGAAGCAATGCAGGAGGAGCTGCTTCAATTCAAGAGACAAAAGGTTTGGAATCTATGTCCTCTTCCTCAAGGGAAGACTACCATAGGTACCCAGTGGGTTTTTATGAACAAGAAGGATGATAGAGGACTTGTCATCAAGAACAAGACAAGACTAGTTGTTCAAGGATACACATAAGAAGAAGGGATTGATTACACAGATTTTTTTTCTCCAGTAGCAAGACTTGAAGCTTTTAGGATATTCCTGGCTTTTGCTGCATCCAAGGATTTCAAGGTCTACCAACCTGATGTCAAGTGTGCTTTTTTATATGGGGTGATTGATGAGGAGGTGTATGTCAAACAACCTGGCTGTGAGGTACATAAGAGACCCAATCATAGCGCTATAAAGATGTTCATTAATACACTTCCCCTCAAGATCAGGTCCCAAAGAGTGGTTTCTGGCTATGGGTGTCTTAGCAACCTTACACTCAGTCAGATGAAATCTAGTAAGATGTCTTGCACATACTTTGACTGGTTTATGAAGATGCCATTGTCAACCTGCTTCACTTGAATTCCTAAATAGAAATTGAGTTTCCCTATGGAACTCATTTCAAATTTATTCTTCATCAGCTTCTCAAAGTCTTTGCAGAGCTTCAGATTAGTTGACCTAAAAATGATGTCATCTACATAAACTTAAACCAGCATCAAGTCATTTCTTGTTCCTTTAATAAATAGCATTCCATCAAGAGTACCCCTTTTGTATCTATGCTGACAGAGGTATTAAGATATGCCTCATACCATTTTCTTGGAACCTGATACGGCCCATAAAGAGCTTTGTCAAGCTTGCAGACATAACCAGGATGATCAGGGTCTGCAAAGCCAGGTCATCATGTTTGCTACATGTATTTGTGCAAGATATCAAGCTAACCCTAAGATGTCATACTTGGTTGCTGTCAAGAGAATTCTTAGATATCTCAAGGGTGCTCCCAAATTGGGCCTTTGGTATCCAAAGAATTCTGACTTCAATCTGTATGCATATATAGATAGTGACTATGGTGACTGCAATATGACTCCAAAGTCAACATATGGGGGATGTCAATTTCTTGGTGGAAGGATAGTCTCATGGTAATACAAGAAACAATCCTATGTATCTGCATCAACTACTGAAGCTGAATACATTGCTACTGCAAGCTGCTATGCTCAAGTGCTTTTGATTTAGAATCAGATGCTAGACTATGGATTTAACTTCAAGGAGACTCCTATCCACAAAGACAACAACAGTGCTATCTCTATCACAGAGAATCCAGTTCAGCACTCAAAGACAAAGCATATCAATATCAGGTATCATTTAATTAGAGATAATGTTGAAAAAGGATTTATAAACTAGTCAAAGTTAACACAAATGAATTATATGTTGATCTATTCATAAAAGCTTTTGATGAGCAGAGATTTAAGTATTTTGTATCACCTATTGGGAAGATTAACTTTGAGTAGATTTTCTTTAAACTAAACTCAAGATTATTTTTAATAATATATGTCTTAAGTTGTCAATATTATCATTATATAAGCCCAGTTTACTTTGAAAGAAACTTTTCAAAATGATATCCCTTAGAATTCTGAGAATTTTAATAAACTTTCTTTTAAAAGACATCAAGTTGTCTTTGGATGAAAATTATGCCTTCAAACAAATAACTACTTTTGACAAATTAACCTTCGGAAGAAATCCTGATATATCTTCTGAAGCTTATTTTTCTCACCAAATACTATGTGTATTGAAGGACCATTTTCTTCCAAAAGCAATTAAGTCTCGAAACTTTTATTCTCTCTTATGAAATAATATTTTTGGTATTTGATATCTTCCAAAGCAAAATTATTTAGGAAGTAAATTTACTCTAAGTAATTTTCTTCCGAAGCAAATTCTTAGAAAACTAAGGAATATCTTTTGAAGCCAAATTTGGCTTCGAAAGTTTTTCTAAAAACTTCCAAAGACAAAATTACCTTTAGAAGATTTAGACTTCCAAGAAAACTACCATTTTGGGCACTTTTTCAGATGTGGGACCGACATTCAGATTTCAAAGTTTATCCTTTTGCATTAACTTTGTCTCAAAATCCATACCATATATATTCGTACAACAATTCCCCCTCTTTCATTATTCTCCTTCAGCGACAAACATTCAAACCCTAAATTCACCCACAAACCAACCTTGTTCTTACCTTCCTTCATCTCAAAGCTACTCAAAATGGCCAACCATGATCCATGAAACCAACCAGATTTCTCCATGCAACTACACAGACAACATAATCAGGTTGCTCTGTTAGTGTCTAAGAATGATCCTGGCTTTGACGTTTGCCGTTTCTTGGCTTTATCCAACTACTTCACCTCCCTCACCATAAATCCTCCAGTATATGAAGATCAGCTTTTAGAGTTTTGGAGAACCTGGCAAGAGGTCACTATGGATGGGGAGAAGGCACAGTCTGCCACAGTGCTGGGCAGGAAAATTTTGATCACTCCAGCCACCATTCGTACTCATCTAAGGCTGGATGATAAAGAAGGAGAACTATCCTTCCCAAAATCTGTTGTGAACCAGTCCTTCAGGAAGATGGGCTATGAGGGTGATTACTCTATAAGAACCTTCAAGAAAGGGAAGGTCTATCAAACAAACATGGAGGTTGGGATCAAATTCCTGAAGACCTTTCCTATATAGTCCATGGATTGGTCCAAGGGGTCAAGTTCAGGTACTCATAATTTGTTTATACCAATTTACTTGCAAACTTGGACTCCTTAGAATATTACATGTTCCCTAGATATGTTCAATACATTCTTAACTATGAATTGGGCTCACAGTTAAGGGGAACAGGTAGTGTTCTTAAAATGGGACAGATGAAGCCCGACATCTTTAAGACAATAACAAAGCCAACTGTTGGCTTCTCAGGTGTAGAAACAGCCCTAGTCCTAAAATTGTTAGAGCTCATTGCTTAAGGTGACAACTTAGCAACATAAGCAAATATTAAACCCACACCTTCCACATCTGCATCACCCACACAGCCACAAATCACTATCACCTACCAAAGAAAATCCAAACGAACCCCTGCACAAGCTACTTAGGTTGTGCAGGCTCCCATATTCTCACCCATAAAGGAGGAAGTGGACAATAGAGCTCCCACTTCCCCTAAGGAGCAAACCACTCCTATCATTTCATGGATCAGTGCTGAGGTTCCTCATGCTCAGCTTGATGAGCTCAATACACCAACACCAGCCTTAAGCCTTCACTCAGAGTCTTAAAATTCTAGAGAACAACCTTTAGAGGAAAGCTACCATCCTCAGCCTCTAGACCTCAGTCAATCCAAGCTCAACAACCAGGCCCACAAAAACCTATGGACATGGTGGACCTAACTCCAAGCTCCTCTATGCAAGAGGGAGATGCTACCAAAAAAGGGAGAAAGTCTTACATGCAATCACAGAACCTGGGAGTTCCTCTCAAAGTATGGCCATAGAGGATTCACCACCCTTACTTGCAGTTTTCCATGCTCAACAACCTCCTCAAGTCCACATTGATGTGGACTCACTCATACAAATTCTATTTGAGGAGGGTATACCAAGGGCTATGCTTGCTCCCTTTCACCCTATTGAGAACCCAATAGTGGGATGGAGACATGATGATTAAAGGAGAGCCCTGGTAATCTCTAGGTCTCAGGGACAATAAAAGATCTTCAACTTCTTTAACCTAAGATACTATAAGAGCACCTATCTAGTTGACCTCCCATTTGCCAACCCAAGTCAAAACAGGCAAGATGCAAGGTTGGTTGATAGGATTCAACGAAGGGTGCTTGAAGAGTTCAAGCTGAGAACAAGACTATATAGATAGAGGCTAGCTGGCAAGACTATTGGTCAACTGGATGTTGAGGTGGACCCTAAGATTATCTTTGAAGGGGAAACCTTGGCTAAAGGCCATTACCCTTAGGAAACCTTGGATGTTGAGTCTGTGAACCTTGAGATGACAGGAATTGCTTCAGCACCCATTACCCTCAGTGAGGCACCAGCTGGTGAAGGTGTCTCATAGCCTCTCTCTGGCTAGAGTTTAAGTAAAGAACCAAGCAATGAAGGCCAAATTTCTCTCCAAACTGAGTAACAAAGGCCTGTGAGTGACAAAGGTAAAAGGAAGATGGCTCCAGAGGATATTAAGGAGGAGGAAAGAGAGAGGAAGAGGAAGCTAAGGGGAGAGAGTTCAAGTGGGTCCCCAGGCTTCATGGAAGCTGCAATTAGGGCTGCCCCAGGACAAATACTCAAGATGATAAGTTAAGAACAACCAGATTGAACTACTTGGGGACCAGAAACTACAACTTTGATGAACTCATCTCTCTTCCCATAGAAGAGTTAAATGAACTTGCTAACACTAAGTCATCAAAGGAGAGGAAGGAGGATAAGGATGCAGAACTGCTCCTCAAGATCAAGGAAGAAAGGAGGAAGAAAATAGTTTACAAGCATGCTCCTACCCTCTCCCAGTTCAATACAGCCCTGAGACAGAGGCAGTGGCAACTAAGCAACAACCTCAGGTAAACAAAGAAGTAGATAGACAAAATATGATTAACTACCTGACTGCCACAGGCCTCTATCAGGCATCTACACTTCTTCCTTTGTCATATAAATACATAGAGTTTGAGTACCTCAAGCAGCTTGAACAACAAGTAATGAAATAACAAAAAGCTGCTAAGAGGAAAATGAGGGAAGAAGCTACCAAGTCAAGAGCCATCAACCAAACGAGTCTAAGGAAGTCTGCTGATAGGGAGGGGATGATGAGCTTCTTGAAGCTGTATGGATTCTCCGGAAGAAGGCTTGGTCCAATGTCTCGTTCAACCATGGATGAGGACATTAGGGTGATCAAGCAGAAGATTAAAAAGGGTAAGCTCATTGACTTGCATTCTCCACCAAGTAAGACTGCACCTGAAGTTAAGGTCAAGGTTGAACCACAAGAGACAACACAACCTGGACCTAGTACTAGACCATAGCCAACTTCATCTTGTGATCCACAATAGGGTCCTGATCCTTCTCCTTCTGAACCTGTAAGGGAAGATGACACAACTGAGAAAGTCGCACAAGAACAACCTGGTGCTGAAGGCCGGCCTTCTTAGTTGAAATCTAGAAAGAGGAAGAAAAGGATGGCCATTAGAAGGGACAAGAAGAAGAATAAGAAGTCCAAGGCATCTACCTCTACACCTCAGGATGGGTCAGAACAACCTAAGGGTGATCAAGAAGAGGTTGCTCATCCAACTCCTATTCAAGTAGAGCCTCTTGCTGCCGGGAGATCCATCTTGTCATGGATCTTTACTGCTAATCCGGACAGATGGTATGTCTTTAAAGATCAAGGAGATCAAGATGTTTACTTCTGGCAAGACATACTTGATCTTCCTCTGCATGATATCTATGATATAAGGAGATACTATAAGAGTTTGAGGGATCCTAACCAAATGATAAAGAAAGGAATGGTCTTGATCCTAAGGGGAGTTTGTAAGGTTTATACTTAAAGGCTGATACAACCAAAGCATCCAAAGAGCTCTCATCATGCATGCATGAAGCATAGAGTAAAGTTACTTTGGAAGTTTTACACCATTCAAATGAAATAAGAAAAGTGTAAAATCTTCCAAAGCTACATGACAAACTCTTCTAAAGCCAAAGATGAAGTCTTCTGTAGCTTGAGAGACAAAGTCTTCCAAAGACAAAGACTGATTTCTTCCAAAGTCAAAGAAGACATGCTTTCTTTGATAACCTTTTGACAAAAGCTAAACAACTTTCCGCTGCCACTCTGAAGACTCACCAGCTTATATGAGTTGGTGAAAAGGTCCATGCTTTTGTCAACTGTAGATTATGGTTGTTGGTCTGTAACTTTATACTTTTGTACCTTTTATCCTTTTTGAAATAGATTAGGATATGAGCTATGGTATGTCATAGTCACTAGTCAAAAGGCAATCTGCCTTTTGACTCTACATTGATCTTGTTGTCTAGATTAGTGTATCCAGCTGGCCTTCAAAGTATGGCTGGCTGTAGGATGTAGTATAAAGTGTCTCAATTACTTGTATCTTTATGTATACTTTGTAACACTTGTAAGAACTTGAGAGCAATATACATCATTCTTGAAAACCATATTTGAGTTGTTCTTTTATTTGTGTTCTTTGCAACATCTAATCGGTTCCCTATTTGATTTGTTAAGTGTTTCATATCTCTCCACCATGTGAAACTGGTCCATTGACCACCCTTCACCAGTCTAGCAGTATGTTATGTATGTGAGTTTGTGTGCATGGTTGTACATGTAGTTGAACCTATGTATATCATGGTAGAATGGTTTTTGGTATCTATACATATAAAAATATGATGCATTGTGGTGGTCTTATGCGTGTGGGGGTATGTATACATACGCTCAATAATAGTTGGGGTCGGCTGTGATGGTTTTGGTGAGTAGGTTGGTAAACATAAATGCCTTGGGTGTGGCCAGTGTGCTTGTTTCATGACGTTTGGATCGTGAAGGCATGATAGGTGCGGTATGAATGCTTATTATATGTGTAGTGTGTGTGTGTGTGTATATATATATATAATGATGTGTGTGTGAAAATATATATGACCATAAAAATATATGTATGGTTGGTGTATAAATTCTTATGCTTATTATACCATAGATTCGTTATGTACGAATTATATTACCTTCGGTGATTGTGTATGCATGAGACCTGGGCGGGAACCCAAAACCGTATAATTCAAGTGTTAAATTTTATATTAATGAGACGTTAAATGAAATCCAGGTTAATTGGAAATATAAGCTTTCGTGATGCACTAATTGAACTGTTGTGCTGTTAAGATGAGTTTACGGCCCCATTTTACATATATTCTTTTTGGTTAAAAGAAATATGTTCTCTATTAAACACTCATTTCATTAGATCATTATTACTATAACTATCACATGCTTACTAGTGTTGTACCAACTTAAGTCCTCACTTTCGAACCGTTAATTTATGTACTTTAGCAAGGTAACTCTAAGTAGATCTACTGGGTTTGACAAACCCCAACTAGGCTAGTAGCAATATCACAACTGCATGTCAAACGGGTGTTTAATTGACCTAATTATTGTTGTTGTGGTCTGGTAACCACTGTCGTGGCATACTTATATTTGTCAGCTTCGGTTGCGAACTTTATACACTATGTAACTTGTTATGTAGACTAGTTATCTATTGATATTACTTTGTTTACTGGATCTGTTTTCGATGATATTATTGTTTATCATAACCTGCAAACTCACCAACCCTATGTTGACACTTTAGCATTTTTCTTTCAGCTTCATAAGGTGTGCACGTTTAGGAGCATTGCATTTCTTATATCACATCCTGGTTGCTTTTCAAACAGTTTAACCGCTAGCTTTGGTAAGTTTAGATTTATTTGGTTTGCGTGTGTTTTTGTGCTAGTCAAATTTTAAATGATTAACTATTTACGGTTCTGCAAATGTTTTCATGAATTCGTTATTAATTATGCTTTTGGGATTTTGTGATAATAATGAAAAACTACGCTTTTGGTGTAACTATCGGCTGAGATCTTGGTATGTCACGCGCATAACAGTAAAACCCCATTTACGGAAATTGGGGGTGTGACATTTCTAAACCAATTCATCATTACGTTTTGACAAATCATTAATTGTACATTCTTTATCATGAAGATTTAATTGTAATTGACAAATTATTTTGTTTAAATCTTTTAATTTTCTGTATAAACTTTTTCATTTGTTTTGTGCTTATGAGCTTGATATTGAAGTTTTTCAACTTTTAAAATCAAGTTTTCACTATGAACCCTATATTTTTGAACTTTCTCAAAGCGTGTTCTAGAACATAGATCAGTATATACCTCAGATATGACATCAGATGATTCACCAATTTCATGAACTCCTTTTACTATGAAAACCTTTAATCTTTCTTTTTGTCAACCATTTCTTCATTTGCTGAATATGCTGGAGTAGACTTAACAGCTTTAACCATTGGTGATTTAACATTTGCTGGAGCTCTCTGTAGCTCTCTCAATAGTAATGGCGATCAAAGGCTTCTTTTCAATATTTGTTAAAGTGTTATCAACAACAATATTATCAGCCATCTTCTCATCTATCTGTTCTTTCTTAGCTGTTGCTAGAGTAGTCTCGACAGCTGTTTGCACTTTTTCATCTTTTATCTCAATCTTAGTCTCATTTTCAACCAAAACCTCATTATTGTTTACAGTCTGTATCTGAATTTCTCCTTCATTGTCTCCACTTCCTCTAGAAAAGATTTCCTTAAGCAAGTCACTTGAAACAAACTCAGCAAACAGATTCTCTCCTCTTTCTTTAAATTTCTGTTTTAACTTCAGCAAACAAAGCAGTGGATATCTTCAAATCTAGAATTTCCAATTGATCCGACCAGTCGTACTCACTGCCAGTTTGTGACACGAGTACTTTGTAGCTTGAAGTTTCTACTTTATCATTCTTAGTCTCTACCTCGACAGTCACCATTCTCTTTCCACCATCACTTGAACTAATCTTTGGTTCTGTACATTCCCTAACAAAATGCCCGACATAGTTGTAACATCTTAGACTCGTCTTATCAAATCCAATCTTGCTAGTTTTGTTAAGACCAAACTTCTTCCTTCTAGTTCTTTTGGCAAATTCTTAGCACGATAAACAACCATAGCCATTTGATAATTTATGTCATTCTCTTCTAAATCATGAAGATTTACTTGTTGAAGGTCATCAATAAGAACATTCAGTGCACTTAGTCTTCCTACCATGAATGTATGGACATGAATGTAGTGAATAAAACAAGATGTTCTTCAGCAATCTGAATTGTCTGCTTGGATGGGCTGGAAGTAGCAACACAAGTTTGATTAATCTGGTGTCGAGTGGCAGAGGAAACAAATCCTTTGTCCTTTTGGATTTTATGTAATTGTTGCTCTTGCGATAAGGCAACGAGTTTAAAAGCTTCTATTTACTGTAATGTTTTCCAAGACAATTCCAGCACTCTTAATCTTTGTTATCAGATTGACAAACAATAAAATTTGGGTTTCTAGAGTTTCGCCAAGAATGTGATTGAACATGTTAAACTCTTGATTAAGCATGTCTTTCTTGCTTTCTCTCATGTCTTTGTTTCCCGTGGTTTGGGTTTCCATTGCATCCCAAAGAACTTTGGCTCCTCTGAATTCTTTGAATTTCTATGCAATTTCAATTGTCAAAACCATAGTTATAGGAGCTTATGCTTGGTCATCAAGTTCCAGTTTCTTCATGTCTTCTTCATTCGAGAGATGTTCTGGTTTTTAAATTAATTCCCCCTTTTCATTTTTTGTACAGAGGTATGTGGGTCCGTATTTGATCGACCTTAGTATCTTCGGTTTAGTATAAATGACATGATTCTAAAACCAATATACCCAGTTGGCATAATCATCTTCACTTATCAATCTTGGTGCCTTGGTACTTGTTTCAATCTTAGTATCAAAACTCAACATAGCAGTAAGATACTTCAAATTAGGATTGATGGTCATTTCTGAAAATCAAATTTCCAAATTCACAAAATTTCTTCAAAAGATAACTTTTCGCATGACAACTTGGTTACTTCTCGTGCTATATGTTTTGTAACAAAATTTTATGACAGACTAAACTTTTCGTGCGATGAGAGATCATTCATAACTGACAAATGCAACTAGTTTAACTTATCGTGGAAAAAGTTTAACTTTTCACGTGAAACACTTAACTTTTCTCATATGTTTTATGTCCTATTCGAACCTTTTCACCTTGAATTTGATCACCAATTTTTTTGAAAATGGTGATTGAGCTTCAATTTAGTGAATTAAGTTCAAGTTTAATCCTAATGGTCACTAATTGATTCAATTAAAGCCATTTTAACTGTTGAATTGACTTAAAACTTTGAATAAAGCTTCTTCAACTAGCCTTTAATCTTAAATACTTCGAATCAAGCTTAAATTCACTTAAAGCAATCCATTCTTCATCTCAAAACTAAATTTAAGCCATGAAAATTCTTCAAAAACCCTTCAACTTCAATCCAAATTGATCTAGAGCACACCTTGCTCTGTTGCAAATTTTAAGATCATGAAAATTCCAATCTTGATCTCATTTCTACTCATTCAATCAACGTTCCGTGTTTGATTCATTGCGTGTCTCACTCACGAGATTGATCATATTAGAAGTTTCTTAATTTTAAACAAATGCTAGAGCATTGAGAGCATAGAATCGAATATTCCAAAGAGCTTTCAGTTTGTTACTCCTTCGATTAATGTCTTTGATTTGCTTCTAGTTATTTTAAGGCTTTGTTCTCTATCATGATCAGTTTTGATTCTAGATTATGCATGTTCATGTGGATATGGGTAGCTAAATCATGATACTATCTAGACCTGGAATGAATTTTGGATGATTTTGTATGTTTTCAAGTTTGGTTAATCTGTATTGGATAATATTCATGTCGAAGGTTTCGTTTTGTTGATAGTGATGTTAAATAGTTTCTGTGTTTTTAGGTTGATTGTGTTTATCGTATTGCTGTTATGCTTGATTGATTAGTTTTGTGCTTTTCGGTTATAGTATAGGTTGTTGGTCATTACTTGTTGTTTTGGTTTATTGTGGTTGTTTATAGACGTAGAACATCATAGGAATAAATGGCACAATTGATATAAAAATAGGAGATAGACTAATTTTGGGACCAAGAGGAGAAGGATTAAAGATTGGTTTTAATTACTAGGTTTTAGGCTTTGATTGCATGAGAGTGAGTTAAACCGAATAACATAGTAATAAATATTAAGATTCTCAATATCTAGTAATTTTAAGTTGTTCCTTGCATTCCCTTACACTTTTGGATGCATTGTGAATTGTGTGATTGAGAAATAATCAATTCTTAGAACATGTGAATATTTAAATTAGGTTAGTGAGACCAAGAGGAGAACTAACCTGCACCCCGGTAAGCTTCGCACTTTAATTTAAGACTTATTAGATGTTGATAGTGAGACCGAGAGGAAATCTATCATATCTTTATACTTCTTAAGTTGATGTAAATTTTAAAACTCGATCCCCAAGCAGATAACTATAACCCGAGAATATTAGAATTGTCAATAGGAATCCTTGTCTAGGTAGTGGTTTTTCCCAAATCTTGAAGTTACCATTTAGTTTTGTGTCGTAATTAGGAATTGTGTTTTAGTAAGTTTATAAGTTTGCTTGTTTAAATTCAGATTTCTATCAAGATAACTCGAGGTTCCTCTCACTTTGTTAAACCAGTTAGAAGTCAATAGAGGTCTATTATTAGAAGCTGCCAAACGTATCCACGGATTTGATATCTAAACTTAATTGTACTTTTGTATCACGGCCGGTACACTTGCCGCTTGGGTGAAGTTTTGTTGGGAATTTCCTCTTTAAAACTATTAGTGAAAAACCTGTTTGCAATTAGTTAATATATAGTTTTTCACACATCAAGTTTTTGGCGCTGTTGCTGGGACACTGATTTAGTGATTTTGAGAACGACTCGAGTCGGTGGTCTAACCATCTGCTTTAGAGTTTAGAGTTTATTTCTTAGGTTAGTCTAAAATTCCCCTTATTTGCTTTATTGTGCCTATAGTTCGATCCTTTTTTTTTTGTGCCTTAGTCAATTAGGTAAATTTCTTTTAATTTTTATTTTATTTTATTTTATGTACCATACTCGTTCCGCCGGATCCCCCAGAGTTTCATCAACTTAATGATGCAGAACATGCGTTTGATCAGCGATTGAATGAGTTTGACACAAAGCTTGAGACCAAAGAAGATTCCTACAACATCGAATCTACCCCCTACAAAATCCACCATGGCAAACAAATAACCACTAGTGAGGAGAGTGATTTCCGACTACCACAAGCCCACTACTACAAGAGCTACGTCTAGTATAGCACGTCCACTTGTCACTGCCAATAATTGGTAAATACCTCCCCAAATTATTTCCATGGTCACAAATATCGTTCAGTTCGACAGGTTGCCCGAACTCTTATCTGACTCACTTCATAAGGATCTGTGACAACTTTTATATGAACGGATTTTTCAAGGATGCATGCAAGTTGCACCTTTTTTCATTCTCTCTTAGTGACCATGCCCATAGCTGGCTTAAGTCCATGCCTATAGGATCTATTATCACTTAGGTCGACATGCAAGACAATTTTTTGTGTAAGTGCTTTCCCATCTGAGGAGCATGATTCAGAAGAAGTTTGGAGAGACTTTGTAGAAGACCTGGGAATGTTTCAAGGAGCTAGTGGTCAACTGCCCCTATCATGGTTTGGAGAATTAGGCATTGATTGAGAAGTTCTATAGTGGAGTTACACCTGTGATGATGAACATGCTGTATACTAATGTTGGTGGTAATTGGATGGCCACCAAAATTATTAAGGAGTAACACCATGTTTGAGGACCTAGCCTTGAGTATTTATGAGTATCTTGATTCTCGAGCCCTAGTTGCTTCTCAAGGAGGAGTGCACCAGATTGATTCTAGCACTTCTTTAGATGCCCAGTTTGAGGCATTAGCTAAGATGGTGGTCGACCTCCAAATGAAGAAGGAAGAGGCGTATGAGATATTTTAGGGTGATCACGATGTGATTGATTGTTCCATTTCTACTTTAGGAGTCGAAACCCATCGGGTTTTCAACTATGTACTCAGGTAGCATTTGGTACGAAGGAATGAGGGGCGGAATGGAATAAACCATTGAAGGTGAATGAATAAATACATGTTTAGTTGGTGAAGATAATGTAATGAGCCATTACATAGTTTATTCCACTCCCTCAAATTCACTGCATCCACCCCCCTTTCTTTTCTTTTTTTCATTCCATCCATTCTTCTATCATTAGACACCAACACCACTTACTCACCCACCACAACATCCACCACCAGCCATCTAGATCATTCATCATCGGCAACCACCACTAGGCACGACCACTGCCACCACTATCGGCCAACGCCGTCGCTGCCAACCGCTTGCCACCACTGCCGGGAACCACCATCAGCCACCGCCACTGAACGCCACCGCCACCGGGAGCCACAACCACTGGAAACCACCGCCAGCCACCCCCACCGCCAACACCCACCACCAGCCACCATCACCGCCGGCCAGCACCACACTGGAAACCACCGACAGTCACCACTGCCGCCGAAAACCACTGCTGGCCACCACCGTCACATGGAATCACCGCCGCTAGAAACTACCGCTAGCTGCCACCGCTAGAAAACCATCGCCAGAAACCACCGAAGGCCACCATTGTTGCCAAAAATCACCGCTAGAAACCACTAAAGGCCACCACGGCTGCCAGAAACCATCGCCTGCCACCACGGCCGCCAGAAACCACCACCGGCCACCACCACCACCGTAACTACTTTTACATTTCATTGCTTTGTCTTTTGATACCTAACAAACTACACAAAGTAACGATTCATTTATTCCTAAAGGGTAACCAAACAGGACAATGGAACGTAATGATTCATTTCATTCTCTCATCAATTCCATTCCCTCATTCATTCCATTCCTTCGTCCATTCCATTACCCATACTAAACGATCCTTAGAGTTTATATTAGAATAAATGTTCAAGTAACGGTCAGACTAGTGGCATAGATCTGGGAGAGAAGAAGCTCACCCTCTAGGAGATGATGAAGCAACAGTCATGGATGTTGATTGAGTTTATAGTGAGTGATGACACTAGGTATAAGGAAGTGCTAGTTAGAGATCAAGAGAATGAGGCCATGATCAAGAATCAAGGAACATTATTGTAGAATATAGAGAGGATTGTGGGCCACTTATCAGATCTATTTCAGGAAAGGAAACCACTAGGCATACCTAGTAATGTAATGAAGAATTCAAATATGCTTGTAAAGGCTATAACGACTTAGAGTGATAAGTCATTAGGTGTGGTTATGCCTCTTTTAATGGTTGAAGAGGAGGTAGATAAGGAGATAGAGATGGAGGCCCCTGCTGGTAAGGTGCATCAGAGGTTGTGCCTAACAAGTATAGCATAGCCAGAGGGGCCTATGTAGAAAGAGGCCAAAAAGAAGAAGGCTAAAGAGCCATTAGTCCATTTTGACAAACATCCCTATCCATGACAATTGGCTTAACATCAGTCTGAAGAGCAGTATGGGAAGTTCCTTGAGATGTTTAAGCAGCTCAAGGTGAACTTACCTTTTATAGAGGCATTACAGCACACGACTGATCCAGATTGATTCACTATTCATGTATTGGTAGATTTAGGGGCTAGCATCAATTTGATGCCATATTTTATATTTGCAAAGCTAGACCTTGGTGTGCCAGCACCGACACGTATGAGCATTCTGTTAATGGATAGCTCAGTAATGTATCCGCGAGGGATTTTAGAGAACATGCTTGTTTAGGTAAATAAGTTTGTTTTCCCTGCTAGTTTCATGATCTTAGACATGGATGAAGATGAGAAGGTCCCATTGATCTTAGGATGACCTTTCCTGGCTACCAGAAGGGAAATTGATCGACATCCTTGAAGAAAAGCTAACCTTATGAGTCGTAGATGAGACAATCACTATCAGCGTGAACAATCAATGTGGAACACAAACGATCAGAATGACACTATTGGGTCTGAAAAATAGTCTAATATTATCAATCCAGTCGAAGTTAACAAAAGTCAACATTCAAGTCAAAGTCAACGCAAAAGTCAAGACGACACGTTCGGAACGAAGATTAGTAGTGAGTCGTTGAAGACACAAAGAACACGGGGTCTTAGAGTTAATATATATTTTGTTGTCAACAAAATATATATTTAATCTTTATTTGTTTAGTTTGTGTCTTAATTGTAATTTCTAATTGTCATGTTTTAATCATTGTCTAGGGGGCTAAATGTCATTAAGTCTAATTGTCATTAGACTATATATAGCTAGAGTTATTAGAGTCTTGTTAAGCTTGTATGAGGTAGATTTGAGGGTTTTCATGATTAACATCTTATGCAAGTCAATATTGATCAAATCTGGGGTTTTCATTTATGTTCTTGTGTGTTCATCCAAGTTCTTCATATTTTATCATTTTGATCCAAATCTTCATTACTATTTGATGATTCAAATGCTCTTGGGACAACAATTTGGTATTATAGCCTTTGTGCTCTTGATTGATTGAGTTTTTGGGTATTTTCAAACAATTCACTGTTACATTCATTTTCGATCTGATTTGCATGTTTTGGACATGGAAATTGATTAAGGATTGCTCGATTTTGGTGTGGGAAGCTTTAGAAATCATCAGATCTAAAATTCATTGAGATTTGGACGAATTTGAGTTAATTTCGTGCTGAAAAAGCTGTCCAGATACGTCGGGCGAATTTACAGATCGTCCAGCGAAACTACAGCATCATTCAGCGAAACTACACAGTTTCGCTGGGCGAAACTAGGGATCATTCAGCGAAATTGCATAGTTCTTGGTTCTGGATCTGATTTCTTTGTCCTAGTGAATGTACATGCATTGAATGAAAGTTTAGTGTGTTTGTGTGCCAAACCCAGCGAAATTGCTGTCAAATTGATCTCTGAACGAAAGTTCAACTAGTTTCGGGCGAAACAATCAAGCGAAACTAGCTTCTGTGTGCTATTGCTGGGCGAAACTGCTGCCGAAATTACAAGTGAACCTACCAGCGAATTTGTCAGCGAAATTAGCAAAATTTTAGCTAAACTAATTTCTGATTACGGCAAAAATGGATTTTTCAGAAGTCTCTAATTTCTTCAAATCTGATGATCTAATATCTGCACAAAGTCGGTTTGATTCTTTTGCTACCATGAAAGATGAAAAGATATCTCATTTTGTTGATCGATTTCTAATGGTGGCAAGCAACCTTAAGAAGTATGATGACCAACAAGGGAACCATGAACAAGTCATAAAACTTCTGGACTCTCTTCCTCCACAGTGGAGTCCACAAGTTAGATTGTTAAAGCAGGAAAGGAATTTTGCTGACTATAAACTCATGGAAGTTATCAAGAAGTTGAAGTTATTTGACTTGGATTTGAAAAGAAGAGAGCACAACCAATTCATGTATAGTGGTGTATCTTCAAGTGTTGAGATCAAAGAAACTAAAGAAGAAGCCAACCATGCATTGATGGCTGAGGTGGTAAACAATGATGAGAATTATGTTGAGGATTTTGATCCTTTCAAAGAATTCAGCTGTGATACTCAAGGTAAGAGTGTTGATGATGTTGATGCCTGTGCAAGCTGGTGTAAAATTCAGAAGCTACAGGATAGTGAAACAGATGAAGTGAAGCATGAGGTTTAGGATGAAGGAAATCAAGAGGAAGTTGAAGCTGTAGAAGCTAAGAGGAGAGCTACTGAGGAGGAAGAATACAAGAAGAACACTCTTGTCTGTCAATATGAAAAATCCCTAGCTACTAAAAAGATAGTTATGGGGCTTCCTTATGAGGTTGTTCAAGACATGTGTTCTCCTCCCTGTAAAATTTGATTATTCGGGGTTTATAAAGCTAACAGATTATTGTTAGAAAATGAAAAAGAATTACCATGAATAAATAAAGAACTTAAAATCAATGAGTCCAAATATTTTATTAAACTAAGAGAAGCTTTAAAAGAAAATGATCTTTTAAAAAGCAATCTTTTAGAAAAGAATGTCAAGATAAATGTTTTGAGCGAACGACTCACTTTAGAAAAATTTAAGACTAGCAAGCTTAAAACTAAACTTGACAAATAGACGATATCTGGGATGAAACAGGAAGAACTATTCTCTAAGCAAAGGGGAGCTAGAATCAAAACGGGTGTGGGATGTGGTGAAACTTCATATGTTTATCCTCCTCCTAGCACTTACTGTTACTCTCCTATGCCTCAACCTCATCCATCTAATGATTTAATTGAAGCTACAGATACTAATAGTTTACATGCAGGTTTAAACAGCGTTAATCACAAAGAGGTTCGAGATGAATATGATTTTCCTGCAGGTTTGGGCTCATCAAGCAAGGATCTGATCTGCAAAATGATGATTCCACCTCTGATGCTTCAAAAATAGTATCAGTTGTTTCCCGTAACTTCTTTAACAAATTCAAGATAGGTAACATCCCTTCATTTGTTCCTGTCAAGTTTGTCAAAGAAGGAACAGTTGTGGAATCATCAAGCAATCAGAACTCAACAACACAAACCGACACTACAAGAGTCATTAATCAAGATCCATTGGAAGCTGACTAGTGTATATAAGACTGGACAAGCTCTGATGATGAATCAGAGATCATCAAGTCACCTGAAGTTATGAAGTGCCAAATGCTTCCAAAAGTCGAATCAAGACCTATACAGATCTCATCTCCAACTTCTAAGCAAATCAGCAGTTCCTCCAAAGCTCAGCAAAAGCACTCACCATCTTCATCTGCTATCCATCATGATCTTCATAAATCTGCTTCCAAGTCAAATAAGTCACCAGTCATACAAAAAGGTTCTAAGAAGAATGTTCAGATCTCTGCTCCCGGAACATCATAAATCAAATCACAACCCAGTTTGAAATCCATATTGACAAAGTCTTAAAAGGTTCAATTTCCTTATATCCAAAAGAAGAAGCATCAAGGTTGTCAACAAGCTGCATCAACTCAAAGCAGGCTCCACCCTCTCCTGCTCACCATAGGACTCAAAGAACCAAAAGCCTTTCAAGGTTTGCTTTATATGTGGAAAAGAATGTCATGTGCTAAAGAAGTGTCCTCCGGTTCAAAGGCAAGCTTTAGGAGGTAAAGATAACACAGTTTGCTTCTCAGGTTCAAAAGGTAAAAAGCACATATCTTTGAATGGTTGGATAAAGAACAATCCATCCAAACCTTCTCATGTGAATCCGGTTTCACATGATTCAAATATAAAAAAGACCAATGTTTCAAAATTAAAATCTCTTCCTTCGGGTCTTAAACAGAAAATGATTTTCAAATTCAAATCTTTCAAATCAAAATTAATTGAACAGAATCAAATTTGAAAAGTAAAACAAAAAGAAAAGGATAAAGAAATAAATGATTTTTCAAAAGAGTGTGTGCTTAAACATGTTACATACACTGATGAAAAAAGAACTCCCAGGACCACGATGGCCTGGGTCCCCCTCTCTAACTAATCTGTTTATGAGTGCAGGAACAATTCTGGAGGCCTATCAGTAATCCAGGTTACTGACTGGGATTGTTCCTAATTCAAATTTGAGGCGGAACAAATAGGTGATGGTATCTCATCCACATTTTGGATTCTTATCTACCATTCACAATCACTGTATTTTTCTTGTTACTTCATTTCTCATGTTTTTGCTAGTATGATTTGGAAGACATTCTTTGGTAAAATTCTTTTTTCAATTCCGTTTATTATATACTTAAAAAAAAGGAAATTTTTTTTTGTTTCATGGTAGTTAAAAAGAAATTTCGGGGAAGAATAAAAAATTTCACGGGAACTAAGAACTTGATTTGGGATGACTGAGAAATGATAGTATGTCTTCTTGGTATGCTTATTTGCATGACTTGTACTTTGTGAGAAATGATAGTAATTGATGTAGATGTCTGTATCACTTAATATTCTAAAATCTAAAAAAGACAGTTTCATTATATGATATGCTTGGTAGGCTCAGCCTGAAAACGAAGTAAACAGTGATTCTGTAGCCTAACTAAAGGTTTAGAACTCGATGATAAGGATTATTCTCCTAACATTTCGGCCTGCACAAAGTTATAAGTCTCATAAAAAATGGGTTGAGAGTATCTGACTTCTGCCTTGATTACTTCAATTCCTAAATTCCCTCACCCTTGCTTCTGAATTGATGCTTCTTGTAAGCTCTTTAGAATCCTTTTCGTGCTTATCTCCTCTGCTATGCGGAAGCATTGACCTGGAGTGATGATCTTCTCTGTTATACGTGAGTATAGACCTAAAGCTCTCATCAGCACGCTCAGATGATCATCTTCTCTGTTATACGTAAGTATAGACCTGGAGCTCTCATCATCTGTTCCACAAATAAAGGCACAGTGATTCTTAAATTAAGATCATTGTGGAAAACTTAAAAGAAAATCAAGCAGAGTTAATCATATTACTCAATAAGCCCTGATGATGGGATAAGTTCTTTGCCAGATGTCTATGGGAACCAAAACACCTGAGCTTCTCTAATTAAATCAAAAACATGATAAAATCAGTTGCAGATCACTTGCTGAAAAGGATAAGGCATGGGTTTAAATTGGACAAATATACCAACAATTATTTTTGAACTGTTTTTGGCTTTCAAAATCTTAAAATTATGACCAGACTCTGTATCAGTGTGATCTCACTAACTTGTCGATGTTGAAATACATCTTTGTGCTTTTGTATATCTTGAGGATGTGATCTCATGATCAAATTAGTTCTTAGTGTAATATTATAAAACAAAATAAAATAAAATATTCATTTCAAATCATTTTTCAAGACTTCCATATTATGCTATTAAAATGTTATCATTTTCACATGCATTTCACGGGAAATTACACATTCAGATAAACAAGGGTTTATTTGTATTGTTGAAATGATCTAACGAGAATTGTGTAGAATGTGTTTGTAATTGTGTTACAGATTCTTGCTGCAATTGATGGCCGATCATCAACTGAGCAAAGTACCATACCAGAGAACCAGTTCCTCATGTTTTCAGAGTATACCGAGCTAGGATTCCTTCTCCTACATCTTCTCAAGCACTCAAGAATAAAGAGTTGGAGATGCTGTTCCTGATCATTCTCATGATGCACACAAAAGGAGGGAGCCTTCAAAAAGAGGGAGCCTATAAGATGAAAGATTATCGGTACCAGATCATCAATCTAGGGGGGAGATTGAAGATTATTATATAATTGACTTATCGATGATGATCACGATGAAAGACGTTGATAATAATAGACTCAGGGGGAGTATTGTTGGGTTTGAAAAATAGTCTAATATTATCAACGTAGTCAAAGTCAACAAAAGTCAACAATAAAGTCAAAGTCAACACAAAAGTCAAGACGACACGTTCGGAACAAAGATTAGTAGTGAGTCGTTGAAGATACAAAGAACACGGGTCTTAGAGTTAATATATATTTTGTTGACAAAAAAATATATATTTAATCTTTATTTGTCTAGTTTGTGTCTTAATTGTAATTTCATAATTGTCATGTTTTAATCATTGGCTAGGGGGCTAAATGTCATTAAGTCTAATTGTCATTAGACTATTTATAGCTAGAGTTATTAGAGTGTTGTTAAGCTTGTATGAGCTAGATTTGAGGGTTTTCATGTAATTAACATCTTATGCAAATCAATATGGATCAAATGGGGGTTTTTCATTGATGTTCTTGTGTGTTCATCCAAGTTCTTCATATTTTATCATTTTGATCCAAATCTTCATTACTATTTGATGATTCAAGTGCTCTTGGGACAACAGACACCTTGTACTTCATAGATACTGATTGAACATAGGTAACGAATAGTTTTTGAGTGTTTATCAAGACCGATCGAACAAACTCATAGATTCTTGTTAGGGAGAACCAGGAGAATGAGTTGGCTTCTTTTGTACTTGAGCATGACTAGATGGATCTGGAAAGTTAGGATCTCGAGGAGGTTAGCATGTGTGAGGTAATTATGAGAGAGGGAACAATAGAGAAGACATAGGTTAAGACTCCCCAATATCTATAGCTAAAGGAATTACCATCTCACTTAGAGTATGCATTTTTGGATGAGGGTTCTCAGTAAAATGTCATCATTTTTGATGTATTGATAGAGGAGGATAAGGGTGATTGGTGCATATGCTAAAGGAACACAAACAGGTGATTGCATGGAATCTCATGGATATCATGGGTATCAACCCTTCATTTTTCAAGCATAAGCTACTCATAGAAGACGAGTATAAGCCTGTTAGACAGAGTCAAAGGAGAAAAAGTCCTAATATGAGAATAACAAGGCAATTCCGATGAGGACAGTCATCGAGTGGCGAGTTTTCATTGATTACCGCAAACTGAATGATGCCACGAGGAAGACGATTTCTCGCTTCCCTTTAATGATTAGATGTTGAAGCTTTTGTCTGTTTCCTTGATGACTTTTCTGTTTATTTCCAGATCCCTATTGCTCTAAATGATCAGGAAAATACAACCTTTACATGCCCATATGGCACATTCACGCATCGTCTCATGTCGTTTATGTTATGTAATACTCCAGCCACTTTTCAGTAGTGTATGATAGCCATATTTTGTGACATGATGGGGGACTCCATGGAGGTTTTCATGGATAATTTTTTAGTATTTGGGAGTTCATTCGATTCATGTTTAGAGCAGATGGTGGCTAGATGGGAAGAGGCCAACCTCATGCTCAATTAGGTGAAACTCCATTTCATGGTGAAGGAGGGCGTTGTTTTAGGGAACAAGATTTTACACGCGAGACTTTAGGTTGATAAGGTGAAGATTGAGACCATTAGCAAGCTTTCACTACCCACGCTGGTGAAATCTATTAGGAGTTTCTCAAGCCATGTTGGTTTTCGATGCTTTATTAGAGATTTTTCTAAGATTATGAGGTCGGTGATATAACTTTTAGAGAAGGATTTGCCATTCGAACTTTATGAGGAATGTGTGAGGGAGTATAGCTTTTGAAAGAGAAGCTGGTGAATGCTCTATTAAGGGTTGCCCCAAAATTAGAGTTTACCATTTGAGTTGATGTAAGACGTGAGTGATTACGTGATGGAACGATCTTAGGTCTGCGTAGGGACAAAGACTTCCACCTAATCTATTACACGAGTAAGACACTCAGATATGCACATGAGCATTATACCATGACCAAGAAAGAGTGTTAGTAGTAGTGTTTGAATTCAATAAGTTTAGATCTCACCTTGTTTTCTTAAACATTATTTTTTATATAAATCATTCAGTGCTAAAGTATCTATTTAGGAAATTGAATGCTAAGCCACGGTTAATAAGATGGATTTTGCTACTTTAGGAGTTTGATATTGAGATCAGAGATATAAAGGCTGCTGAGAATGTAACAGTCGATCATTTATTGCAATTAGAGGATTCTACACGAGAGGCGATTCGAGAGGATGCAATAGATGATCATTTTCTACACAAGACGTTGATGTTTGTGAGAACTGAGATGCAGGGGTGTGAATCCAAGGATCGCAATCAGGAATTATCAGTGTTATATTAGTTTTGAATTAATGATTGTGGAATTACCGTTAATCGTTGTTTAATTGATTAATTAATAAATATCGATGCCAAAGAAAATAAACAATAAATGCTCAAACAATATCAACAATATGCAAAGAATAATGTTTTGTATCAAACGTAATTCATTAAAACTGATTAATGATTATAAAGAATCAAATAATAACTGCTAACAAAATTCTATGCTATGATTGTGTTTATGATTTTTGGTGTGTTGATGTGACGGCTGCTAGGATTTGTGTTGATCGTGCGAAACGATGTGATGGTATTTTTGTCACCCTCTCTTACTCCCCTTGATGAGAAACCTAGGACTCATATTTATACACACACGTGTTTCTGTTTAGGAAACAACAAATCTCTTGGAGTCTATGATTGACTTGTTGACTTGAAACACTTGTATGATATAAGTACGTGTCTGGTTCTTCCACAGCTACTTTGTTCTTCTGAAGGAACTTTGTTCTTCCGAAGTTACTTCACTTCAGTTTCTTCATGTGTGGTGTTTGTTCATCAGTGAATACTCATATTCATCCGTAGAAGATCTTCTGATTAATGTCTTGTAAGAAAGATATCTACGAAAGAACAAAAATGTTCATCCGTAGATGTTTCTTACACTTAGTCAATTTCAGAAATTGACCAAGTATAATGTTTGTACCTGTAATCATACACATAAATCAACGCACATATGGGTTAACCTATATACATAATCAATTACAAATATTCATTACATGTATTGATTAAAGTTCTAAGCCTATACAAAATGATCTAGACCTATTATTCCTAGATCTAATAATACTCCCCCTTAGGCTTAGAAACTTGTAATCAGTTCTTCAAAGTTGAAAGCTCCTTCACTCTTGCTATAATTTTGTTATAGAAATATGAGACAGCAATCTTTTGATCATCATACTTGTAGTTGATCTTCATTTTGCTAATCTTTTGTAATGTTTCAAAACTAAGACCCAGAACATCTTCTTCAATTGTAAGAGTTTCCAAAACATTATTGTTGTGGACTATCTCTAACTCATGTTGCTCTGAGATCCTCAGCTCACTCACTTCCTTGATGTTTGATCCTCTCAAAATCCCTGCCTCATATCTTTTTCTCTTTTAAGCCTTGGCATGCAGTTTATCAATCACTTGAATCATATGAACATATAGGCATAGATCATTCTGAGCTCTTTCATCAGTCAGCTTTGGGAATAATTTATCATGTAAGTATGAAGTGTAGCTGGGATGGAGTAGCTTGATTTCCACTGGATCAAAGATCCTGATTCGATCAGCTCTCTTGTTCTCTGCATTCATCAGCAGCACCAACTCTTTTGTTTTCTCAACATATCTCCATTCAGTTATGGGTAATGTATATTGATTACCATCAAAGCTTTTAGTAGTTGCTTCCTCCCTGTTTTGGTATCCAACCCTCTTTAGAAACTCATCATCTACCAATGTAGAGGAGTTGGATTTTGATCTTTTCATTCTCTCTATTCTTCTTTTGTGCTCATCATCCTCTCTCTTAGCTTCTATTAGCACATCATCTCTGAATTTTGTCTTTAACTTACCCACAAATACAGAGAAGTCTCTTCCTCTTGGGTGAATTAGGTAGTTAGTGATGATTAGCTTTGTAGATCTTTGATGTCACATTCAGGCATGCACAGGACTTGTTCTAAATCATGAAAGTACTGCACCCTTCCAGATGATCTCTTTATGACTGCACAATCCCACTCTTGATCATATTTCCAGGCCATAGTCCTGTTGTCTTCCACAGAGTTGGGAGTTGTGAGGTGATCAAACAACTCTATCAAGGTAGTAGACTTCTGTTCAGTTATTTCTCTGACTGTTGTTCCAAGTGGCCATACTTTGCTAGGTATCACTTCTCTTAGTTCTCTAATCAAATTATCTTTCCCTTTATGTTGGTCTTTACTTTCAACAGTGACAGGCTCAGCAGGGTCTTTGTTGTGATGCTCAGCAGCTAGATTTGGAGCTTCAGTCTGGAATTTCACACCAGTTTCAAGCTCAACTTTCATTACATGCTCCATCATCCTTCTAAGCTCTCCCACTGACCTCCTTTTCAACATACGCATTTTATAATTGTGATCTTGTAACCAGCAAGTCATATTGTATTTGTTCAGCTTGGCTGTATCAAAATGGCCTAGCTCTTTCTTTATTCTCTGAATTGATTGGAAGGGGTTGTGAATGTTTCATAATTGCAATCTGGGATCATGAAGCTTGCTAGCTCAAATTCTTCAGTACTTCCTTCATTTCTTTCATGTTCATTCTCTCAACCATGTCATAGGAAACCCATGATTGATCAGGGTCATAAACATAGTTGATTCAGGCCTCTCTTCTAATATGTCTTTAGTGGTAGTAGGTCATCAGCCTTTGATTTTTTTTTTTCTTTGGGAGACTCATCTTTAGTAAGCTTATCCCATTCAGCATCACTCTCAGTTTCAGCATGAGATATATGCTTTAAGAATGAGACATCCATTGAAGGAGTGTGTTCTAGAGATGTGGGTTTTGATCTTATGGTGATTCTTCAACATCAATCACTTCTTTCTTTATAGTCCCTAAGTATCTCCTCTTCTTGAGTATTGAATTATTTGCTTTGATGTCTCAGCAGATTCTTTTGATTGTTTTGATGCAGTGGCATTTGACTCAAGGTCACTTATCTCTTTTTTCAGTTCTCTATTTAGTTCATGTAGTGTATCAATTACTTCATTATTAGTTTGAGCATCTTCTCTCAACCTTTTTAATGATGCTTCTTGTTTCATCAGCTGTTCATCCTTTTCTTTTATCAATCCCTTTAACTCTTGTATTCTTTCCTTCCTTTGTTTGACGTGATTACATGTTTGTTATACGCAGCAACCAAGTACCTTTTATCACAGGGTATCATCCTCACTTAGATCATCTTCATGATAAGCATCATATCAACATAATGGCTTTAATATTTACATCATCAGGGGCTAATATAGCTGAGCTTGAACATGACTCAACAGCTTGATCTGCCTGTTTTGGTGTGGCTTTAGTGTTGCTGAGGATCAATGATTGGAGATTTGTTTTAGTTTGGTTTAAAACATGACTGGTTTTTGTGAGCTGGTGATTGTGAGTGGAATGGTACTTGTTAAGATGCTAACTCATTTCACCAGTGTGTACTATGTTTGAGATTGAGAGCTGAGATGGGTTCTGTATGAGTACTCTCAGGAGATAGATTTAGGAGTTAGAGGTTGTTGATGAATAGGTGATTGAGGGAAAATTGAGAGATTGGTTGGGGGTTTTGACTGGCTGGTGATTGGATTTGTGGAGATTGATGATGGTGGTGTATGGGAGATTGAGGAGGGGAATGTTGAGCTAAGTCTTGCTAGCATCAGTAGATTGACTATCTTGCTGATTCTTCCCACACCAGTACTATGCAATATTGGCATTAGCTTCCGCCACATGTGCAAACATTAGCATATATTCTCTTCATACTTTCCACTTATTTATTCAGTACAGATCCCCATGTGCTTGAACAAAAACATCACCTTCTCTCTGCTATCCCAGGCAATTCACCATTGATGATCAGTTGCATAATAAACTTGGAAACATGAACATCTTCTCAGGTTTTTGAACTCTAACATGGCCAAAACATCCAGTATGACTTTGAGTAATTGTAAGTCCTCCATCAAAGATACCAATGATTCGATGAGATGTGTCTTGAAAATCTGTCTAATCCTGATTTCCTGTTAGAGATGCACTTGAGGTAAGTGTGACATAGGTATCTGTAAGGCTTAACAATCTCTTTTCTTAATTTCACCTTTATCAAAATCACCATCATACCCCATCAGGTAAGAGATCTTTCTATGTATTCATTCTCAAATACTCCGGATGACCTATCTCTATATCTCCCAAGTTGAGATTTCTCCTAATGCTCTGTTCATCAATTCTTAAGTGTTTATTCCCAATATATGTATGTATCACCTCATCTTCTCCTTCTTTTTCTATTCTTCCGAGTTCCAGAAAATCAACAAAGTGTGATTTTGATGAATCACAGGCTCCGCTGATAGGGCACAAAACAGCCTAGATCTTCTTAAATAACTGATGATATCTCGAAATCCTTCTGATAAGGGTCATCGGCGTTGAGAATGGCACACACATTATGCTCTCTAGCAAACCGATTAGCCATCTGTTCATAAGAGTTAAGAAGATTAGTTAGAATAGAATCAAATTATAGATATGTGAATTGAATAGTTTTTAATGTGAAAAGAATCAACCAGTTCATGGAGGATGATTGACATGTTTTACATTCAAATCAAGAATCTGAAATCAAGTTTATGAGTTTGTTTGATGTTTTGATGTGGTAATTTGAATGTTTGAACAAAGGAGGGAGAGATTTTGACGAACATTTTTCTTTTAGGTCAAAGTTCTCTGAAAAAGTGAAAATAATGAACATTAAGGTCAAAAACATCATTTATGCTCCCTCGGGACACATTAATTTCATTTATTTAATGATGTGGGTCCCCCATTCTTATTAAACTTCGTAGAATTTTTTATCCGTAGATTTCTGTTCTTCGTAGGACATCTGCGGATGCTAACATCTGCGGATGCCTAACTATCGGATGCCTAACTATCAAGAAATGAAATATAATTGAAGTATAACTTGATTATCCATAGATTACCAGTCTATGAACATAGATATACTTTTAAAAATTAACACAACCGTAGTTTACCAATCTACAGATGGGCATATTCTACTTGAATAAGTTTCATACTGTAGCTTCTACCTGATGCTTAGAGAGCACTGTTAATTTGAAAAACTTCATGTATCCTTCAGCCAAGTTAGTGCTCAAGTTCCATTCCTTCATTTGAATTTGGATCATTGAATTCAGCTTATTTTCATCTATTTCATGTATTAACTACTCCCCTAAATTTGTGATTATGATAAAGTGTTGCATTCATCATAAATTTATGAGAGTATAGCATGAAAGGCACATGACTGTCAAAGATTACACATAAATAAACTAAAAGTAACAAAATTGATTAAATAATATGTACATGCATTAACACCATATAATGGGATCATATTATGACACTAAACTTCTTCCTGATTGAGATGATTGTTGACATGTGACCTGATTCTAGTCCTGATTGCAAGTATGTTTGTCCACTTAAATCCAAACAAGAGTATGGAATCAACTAGACATGCAGTTATCATGTTTTTCATGTTTATTAGATATGATCATCATCAGGTCACCAGGTCTTTACTTACGTAAAAACGAGTGTGCCTTTAACCAGGTCTTTGTTTACATAAAAGAGGGATGATGAGGATCATGATCTTTTCACCAGTTGAATACTATGTATCTCATGGTGTTCATAAACTTAGTCTTTGTTCACACAAAATAGAGGGAATATGATTTGGCAAAGATAGAATAGAAGTTAAAGTGTTTTACATAGTGTGCTTAGGTGATGAATTGATCACTCAGGATAAGACTTACTTGCTTGATCCTCAAAATGAAGTTTCTCACAAATAGTCACCATTTCATTATGTTAAGCATGCTCTAGTATAATCTTCACTCAAGTTGAATCTCCATACATATCAAAGAACTTTTGATCAGTTTCTAAAGAAATTTAAGAACTCAGGAAGCAAGCAAGGCACAGTGTACTATCATTTCCCAAACATATGTCATGTAGAAATAGAAGACACAATTAAATAGACAATATTTTGAATTTTGTATGTTTTTCTGAATGTTTTTTTATTACTATTTACAAGGCACAGACACATGCTTTTCTTTGTTAATGATGTTAATCTAAGTTAATCATGCCCAAGGACTCAATTAGAAAATTAAATCTAACTGATCAAAGGCCTTAGTGAATAGATCAGCAAGCTGATTTTGTTGTATCCACTTTGACTAACTTGATTAACCTTTTCTAAGCAATTCTCTCAGAAAATGATATCCGATTTCAATATGCTTTGTTTTACTATGTTGAACTGATTAGCAGTGGAAACATAGCAGCTGAATTGTCAATATAATTAGAGTTTGAAGGAAATTGTAACCATAATCAAGTAATTGTTTTGCAACCAAAGGACTTGAGAGCAACCAGCTGAAGCAGCTATGAACTCAGCCTCAGCTGTGGATACAGATACATTTGTTTTCTTTTTGCACTGCCATGAAAAGAGTCTGGTCCTAAATTGACATCCACCAGTTGTGGATTTTCTATTGTTTGTTGCATCCTCCATAGTTACTGTCTGAATAAGAGTAGAGAGAGAAGTCTCCATCTTTTGGATACCATGACCAAGGTTTGGTTCCCTTTGAGATATCTGAAAATCCTCTTCACAACATTCAGATGGATGCTTTTGGATTTGATTGGTACCTAGCACAAACACATACAGCAAACATTATGTCAGGTCTTCTGGCAGTTAAATACATAAGAGATCCTATCATTGATCTATATAATCTTGATCAATAGATTTTCCTGTATGATCAGGTACAATTTTGTCAATTGTTAAAGCAGGTGTTTTGCATGAAGATGTATTAGCAAGATTGTACTTCTTCAATATTTGATGAATATAGTTTTCTTGTTTGATGATATGCCATCTTGTTTTTTGATGAACTTGTAGTCAAGAAAGAAAGTTAATTCTCCCTTGAGCTCATTTGAAACTAATATTTTATCAACTCTTCAAAGCTTTCACACAGTCTCTTGTTTGTTGATCCAAATATAATGTCATCTACTATATTTGAACAACTAAGAGGTCTTGATGTTAATGTTTGAGAAAGAGAGTCTGATCAATTGTTCCCCTTTTGTATCCATGTTTGAACAAGAAAGATGATAATGTTTTCATACCCTTTCTTACTGCCCTGATGAAGACCATACATGAAGACCATACAAAGCTTGTCAAGCTTGTATACTCTATGTGGGTAATCAGGATCTTCAAAACCTGGAGTTGGCTTCATAGACTTCCTCATCAATTTTCCCATATAAAAGGCACACTTCACATCCATTTGATAAACATTGAACTTCTTATATGATACGGCTAGGAAACTCTAATGGCTTCATTCTTGCAACTGGTGCAAAACCTTCATCATAGTCTATCCCTTCTTCTTGAGTATATCCTTGAGCAATCAGCCTAGCTTTGTTTCTCACAACGATACCTCTGTCATCTATTTATTTTTGAATAACCACCTAGTGCCAATTGGATGTTGGCCTTCAGGAAGATCACTAGATTCCAGACCTTTTGCTTTCTGAATTGTTGAAGTTCTTCTTGCATGGCTTCAATCCAGCTATTATCTTTTAGTGCAGCTGTAATGTTTGAGGACCACTTGTGAAAGAAAACAGGAAAAGACAGATGTTTGCAGCTCCCCTTTGGCTTCTTATGTTCTTTCATTGAGATCTCCAATGATGTTGTTTTTATTGGTAGAGTCTTATGAATTCTTGTTGTTGGAATGGACTCAACTGGAATAGATGATTTCAATTAGTCATATGCATTGATACAGATATATCCAGCTGAGATATGAATTTATGAAGTAATCAAATTGATCATCATTGGAAGTTGAATGATTTTCATTTTGTACATCAACTGCATTATGAGTGCCATCCGCAGAGTTACAGGAACATCTACGGATGTATTTCGTGCTTCCGCATGAGTTACAGGAACATCTAGGGATGTATTTTGTTGACTTACTGACAATGACTCTTGGAATGCAATGGACCATCTCCAATTGTGTGAACATCTACTGATGTGAATAGAATATCAGCTGATCCAATATTCACATCTCCGGATGTAGGACACTCATCAGCGGAAGCAGAGTCAGCAGCTGCTGATGAAGTGTTTGCATCTGAGGATGTAGATCCATTTTCTTGGTCTTATGCTACATTATTGACATTTATTTGTGTTCCTTGTTCCATGATACTTGAAGTTTGTATTCTTGGAGGATCAGCAGATAATGACACTTCATTCTTTTGGAGGAACAAATGGATAGATGTATCCTCAGTACCTGCAGCATTCAAATAACCAGAGTTAATGAGTTTGTGAGTGCATCTACATCAAACAACCATGATGATCCTTTTACAGATTTAAGAAATAAGGATTCATCAAAAGACACATTAGGAGTTTCTTCCACAATGTTTTTTTGTGGAATGTAAATCCTATATGATTTAGATGTTTGAGAATATCCACAAAGAAACCATCATAGGCTTTCTCTGAATTTTTCCCAATTGTTCTTTTGTGTTTAAAACAAATGACACCAAAAGCTCTAAGATATCATATGTAAGGTTTTCTTTAAATGAAAGCTCATAAGGTTTTTATTGTGTTCTTTGACAATTAATGTCTTGTTTTGAACATTGCATGCTGTGGTAACTGCTTCAGCCAAAAGGTGATTGGCAATTGTGAATCAGCTAGCATTGTTCTTGCTGCTTCAATGAGAGATTTGTTTCATTTGTTTCTTTCTTTGCAGCACTCCATTTTGTTATGGAGTTCTTGGTGCACTGAATTGCCTTGCTATGCCTTTATTCCTGCAAATGAATCTAAGACAGTATTAACAAATTCAGTCCCATTGTCACTCCTAAAAATTTAACTTTAAATCAGTTGATTCTAATCTTTGTGACAAACTCCATTAATGTTCTGATGTTTCACTCTTTTGTTTTAAGAAAAAGACCCATGTGAATCTAGTGAAAATCCACAACCACTAAACATTATTGCCTTTTCCAATGCTCATCACTTAGTTAGACCAAAAAGATCCATGTGAAGCAATTTGAGTGGTGTAGTGTTTGTATTTATTATTTTGGATTTATGTGACACTCTATATTGTTTTCTTTATAACATGAAGGGTAATGGTTTGAACAAGAAAATTCTTTTTTGGCAATCCAATGACTAAGTCATTTTTCACCAATTTATTCATGTTCTTCAAGTTGGAATGAACAAGCCTTCTAGGCCACAACTGAGATTCATCTTCTGATGACTAGATAGCAGGCATGTTTCATTGTTGTGAGTGCTGTATTATTCATATCCAAAACATATGTGTTTCCTTTTCTTGATGCTTTAAGAAGGATCCAATCTTCTAGAACTACAAAACCTGGCTTAAGAATGTAACAATTAGTGTTATCAAATAATGTGGTATAATTTTGATCACAAATTTGAGACACACTCAATAAATTATATTGCAAATTTTCACAATAATTTACTTTCTCAAATTTGAGCACACCTTAGTTACCATTCCTTCACTAACTATTTACCTCCCTTCTTATCCCCACCAAATGCCACATAAGAAGCATTTTTATGTTGAAGTCATGGAGAAGAGAACACTTCCTGTCACATACCACTTGTTGTCAGCTCTCCAGATTATTCCTACACAATTAAAGAAATCATTAGATTTAGAAACCCAAGTCTTAATGATCTTAGGTGATCCTGTGGAGTCTAAAATTTTAACTTCCTCATGAATGAGTTTTGAAGATTCAGTATTAATTTTAGATTCAATTGATTCATTTTGTTTGTTTGTGGTGAGGATGATTCTGTTAATGATGAACTTGTGGAATTTTTTCTTATTTTTCAAACTCTTCCTCAAGGATCTTCTCTTTCTTTTTTGATGTTTTGACTTTGATGATGATCCTTGATTGTTGAAAGTTTCATCATCCTTTGATTTTGAATGTGAACATGAGTTCCTTTTTCAAAATTATCAAGAAAGTATCATTAGCATTTGACTTCTTATTGTTCAAATCCACCTTTTTGTGAGGTGTCTTTGATTGTTGAGTCGTTGATTTCTGTTTAGGTTGTCTTTTCTTCAAAAGTTCACTATCAACTGATGATTTTCTCTTGTGGTTTTGTCACCTTTTGTTTTTGTTTTGTTGTTTCTTTAATCTTGAATCTTTTTGATCTTCACTTGAATGAGATTCTAATTTATCCTTCTCAGGTTGTTTCTTCTTCTGCTCTTTGTCTTGTTTCTTTTTGTTTGTAAATAACATTCCTGAGTGGAATGGTTATTTTTGTTACAAATAGCACAATGTTTGTTGAAGTAACAGTCTGAAGTCATGTGATTGTTCATATGCAGATGGAGCAATAGCTGCTGAACAGTCTTCAGTGTTGTGATTTTTCATGTCACACCATTTGCAATACTTTTCTTCTGACTCATATCAGACTCAATCATTTCTTCTTTCTTTGCTGTCTTTGAGTCTTCAATTCCTTCTCAAACTTTACTAAAGCTGACTCCTTTCCTTTTCCTGACATGAATGTCAAAAGGTTCATGTTTATCAGCTAAAGTTTGTCTTTGAGCTCACACCTTTTTTAGTTGTTTGCTTATTGGTTGTTTCTTTTGCCTTTCGCAGATCATTTACTGATTCAGTAGATTTGTTTTTTTTCCGCAGATCTGCTACCGAAGGATGTTTCTTCTTCCCGAGAAGTTCTGCTGATACTTGCTTCTTTTCTGTTTCTAAGGAAGATTTGTGTACTTCAGTAGATCTACACTTCTCAATCACTTCAGTTGAAGGTTTTTGTTGCTGATGAAGTACTTGAAGACCTTCATTTAGCTGAGCTATCTCTTGCAAATAGTCTTCAACATGTTTCTTGTTTTGGAGGATATGGCAACTTTGTTTGCTCAAGTACTTTGGGAATAATTGTTTCAACTGAAACATTCTTACCAATGTGTCAGTTGATCTGCAGAGTTATCATCATGTTCTGCAGAATCATCCAAGTCCACATCCATCAAAGTCAAATTCTGATTCATTTTGTTTGATTTTATCTGATTCAAAAGACTCAGTTTCACTCACCCTCAATTTCATTTTATTACTTGTTCAGTAAATTTTGTTTCAAACTTGGTGCATGGCACAAAATGATTTGACAGCTATTTGTCATTGATTCAGGTAAGTTGTATAGTTATCATTCAAAGGAGGTGCAACAGCATTATATCCCAACCCATACCTGTTCTTTGATTCAATATGAGATTCAATAATTTCTCATATTGCTAAGATGAAAGTTGAAACTTCTAAAGTTTCACTTCAGTTGATGCATGATCAGCCATGGATTTAGTTAAGGAAGTGGTCAGATGCTCAACTTGGGCTTTTAAGCTGTAATTTTCTGAAACAAATTTATCTAAATCTTTTGTAAAGAGTTAATTTTGAATTGATATAATTTATGTTCTCTTACATAAGATTCATTCAAATCATTATTTCTTTTACTTTATCAGCCAGTTGTTGAGCATGGACTCTATATCT